>WOAB01000490.1:2811854-4217781 GCA_027886185.1 Rheum nobile | reverse complement strand
CCAATATGAAGGATTATAGAAGAAACCGGTTAAAAATTGAAAATATGTAAATTTGGGCCCAAATAGGCCCAATAAGAAGGATTATAGAACAAACCGGTAAAAAAATGAAAATATGTAAATTTGGGCCCAAATAGGCCCAATAAGAAGGATTATAGAAGAAACCGGTTAAAAAATGAAAATAAGTAAATTTGGGCCCAAATAGGCCCAATAGGAAGGATTATAGAAGAAACCGGTTAAAAATTGAAAATATGTAAATTTGGGCCCAAATAGGCCCAATAGGAAGGATTATAGAAGAAACGGGTGAAAAAATGAAAATATGTAACATATGATTATATACTATAGTTTCCTTGATATTTCATGTGACATATGATTATATACTATAGTTTCCTTGATATTTGATGTGACATATGATTATATATTATAGTTTGCTTTATATTTCATATGACATATAATTATATAATATAGTTTCATTGATATTTCATGTGACATATGATTATATACTATAGTTTGCTTTATATTTCATGTGACATATGATTATATACTATAGTTTCCTTGATATTTCATGTGACATATGATTATATACTATAGTTTCATTGATATTTCATGTGACATATGATTATATACTATAGTTTGCTTTATATTTCATGTGACATATGATTATATACTATAGTTTCTTGATATTTCATGTGACATATGATTATATACTATAGTTTCATTGATATTTCATGTGACATATGATTATATACTATAGTTTGCTTTATATTTCATGTGACATATGATTATATACTATAGTTTCCTTGATATTTCATGTGACATATGATTATATACTATAGTTTCCTTGATATTTCACGTGACATATGATTATATACTATAGTTTCATTGATATTTCATGTGACATATGATTATATACTATAGTTTCTTGATATTTCATGTGACATATGATTATATACTATAGTTTCATTGATATTTCATGTGACATATGATTATATACTATAGTTTGCTTTATATTTCATGTGACATATGATTATATACTATAGTTTCTTGATATTTCATGTGACATATGATTATATAATATAGTTTCATTGATATTTCATGTGACATATGATTATATACTATAGTTTTCTTTATATTTCATGTGACATATGATTATATACTATAGTTTCTTGATATTTCATGTGACATATGATTATATACTATAGTTTCATTGATATTTCATGTGACATATGATTATATAATATAGTTTGCTTTATATTTCATGTGACATATGATTATATACTATAGTTTCCTTGATATTTCATGTGACATATGATTATATACTATAGTTTCCTTGATATTTCATGTGACATATGATTATGTACTATAGTTTCATTGATATTTCATGTGACATATGATTATATACTATAGTTTCTTGATATTTCATGTGACATATGATTATATACTATAGTTTCATTGATATTTCATGTGACATATGATTATATACTATAGTTTGCTTTATATTTCATGTGACATATGATTATATACTATAGTTTCTTGATATTTCACGTGACATATGATTATATACTATAGTTTCATTGATATTTCATGTGACATATGATTATATACTATAGTTTTTTATATTTCATGTGACATATGATTATATACTATAGTTTCATTGATATTTCATGTGACATATGATTATATACTATAGTTTCCTTGATATTTCATGTGACATATGATTATATACTATAGTTTCCTTGATATTTCATGTGACATATGATTATATACTATAGTTTCCTTGATATTTCATGTGACATATGATTATGTACTATAGTTTCATTGATATTTCATGTGACATATGATTATATACTATAGTTTGCTTTATATTTCATGTGACATATGATTATATACTATAGTTTCCTTGATATTTCATGTGACATATGATTATATACTATAGTTTCATTGATATTTCATGTGACATATGATTATATACTATAGTTTGCTTTATATTTCATGTGACATATGATTATATACTATAGTTTCTTGATATTTCATGTGACATATGATTATATACTATAGTTTCATTGATATTTCATGTGACATATGATTATATACTATAGTTTGCTTTATATTTCATGTGACATATGATTATATACTATAGTTTCCTTGATATTTCATGTGACATATGATTATATACTATAGTTTCCTTGATATTTCACGTGACATATGATTTTATACTATAGTTTCATTGATATTTCATGTGACATATGATTATATACTATAGTTTCTTGATATTTCATGTGACATATGATTATATACTATAGTTTCATTGATATTTCATGTGACATATGATTATATACTATAGTTTGCTTTATATTTCATGTGACATATGATTATATACTATAGTTTCTTGATATTTCATGTGACATATGATTATATAATATAGTTTCATTGATATTTCATGTGACATATGATTATATACTATAGTTTGCTTTATATTTCATGTGACATATGATTATATACTATAGTTTCTTGATATTTCATGTGACATATGATTATATACTATAGTTTCATTGATATTTCATGTGACATATGATTATATAATATAGCTTGCTTTATATTTCATGTGACATATGATTATATACTATAGTTTCCTTGATATTTCATGTGACATATGATTATATACTATAGTTTCCTTGATATTTCATGTGACATATGATTATATACTATAGTTTCATTGATATTTCATGTGACATATGATTATATACTATAGTTTCTTGATATTTCATGTGACATATGATTATATACTATAGTTTCATTGATATTTCATGTGACATATGATTATATACTATAGTTTGCTTTATATTTCATGTGACATATGATTATATACTATAGTTTCTTGATATTTCATGTGACATATGATTATATACTATAGTTTCATTGATATTTCATGTGACATATGATTATATACTATAGTTTCATTGATATTTCATGTGACATATGATTATATACTATAGTTTCATTGATATTTCATGTGACATATGATTATATACTATAGTTTGCTTTATATTTCATGTGACATATGATTATATACTATAGTTTCTTGATATTTCACGTGACATATGATTATATACTATAGTTTCATTGATATTTCATGTGACATATGATTATATACTATAGTTTGCTTTATATTTCATGTGACATATGATTATATACTATAGTTTCATTGATATTTCATGTGACATATGATTATATACTATAGTTTCCTTGATATTTCATGTGACATATGATTATATACTATAGTTTCCTTGATATTTCATGTGACATATGATTATATACTATAGTTTCATTGATATTTCATGTGACATATGATTATATACTATAGTTTCTTGATATTTCATGTGACATATGATTATATAATATAGTTTCATTGATATTTCATGTGACATATGATTATATACTATAGTTTGCTTTATATTTCATGTGACATATGATTATATATAGGGCATGCTTGTTCTCCTTTGGTTTTGTACCCAGACAAGTTTCCATATGCCGGGAAATCATTTATGGTGCAAAAAACCATAGCTCGCAAGGTAAAGTTTGAGTTGGTGTATGCATCGAACATTGGAACACCTTCATTCCACAGTAATTTCGAATCATCAACAAGTGGAGCCAGATACACATCTATGTCATTCTCAGGTTGCTTAGGCCCGGAGATGAGGAGTGATAACATGATATACTTGCGCTTCATACACAACCATGGAGGAAGATTATAAATCGCTAGAAGAACCGGCCATGTGCTATGTTGACTGCTTAGAGTGCCATACGGATTCACCATGCCAAAACCAAACATGGTAATCTTCTTTGAAACCACGACGAAATAAATGATCCTCAATCTCATCAATATCAGCAAACCGCCTTATATTCTTACAATCACGGCATGGACAATAGATTTTTTCGGCTTTCGTACTCCGTTGGTGTGCTAAAGCATATCTAATGAACTCCTCAACCCCACTCAAGTATTGTGTCGTAGTATGGTCACCGTACATCCAAGGACGACTCATTTCTAGTAATAAATGCAAAATAACATGCAAGGAATTAAGATTAAATACTCATTTCTAGTAACTATCCCGCCAAGGGACTAAATAGATAATAATACGCAACCAAGCAAGAAAAAATACAAACTCAACTATCCCGCCAAGGGCCTAAATTATGAATTCTATCCCGCCAAGGGCCTAAATTATGAATTATATCCGGCCAAGGGCCTAAGGAATTAGGGTAGAAGTATTACCTTGACCCAATATCGATCCTTCAAGGCAATGCCCTTATCAGCCTGCAGAATGTCATTTCACCAATTAAATAAAGAATGTGATTCTTTTCACTTTTGCTTTATTTATATAGCTTTTCTAAGACTAGTAAGAAGCTTCACTCATCAAAACTGCTATGTATTTGTAGGAGCTAAAAAATATTAATCCATGTCACCCAAACTGGATATTATTGTAGCCTTATTCATTTACTTTTATTGCATATCCGACTATCATAAATATCCAAAACCACAAGAGCATGTCCAAATACAATCAGTCTTCCCAAAACTCTACCATCATTGAAACTACTTCACATGCAAAATTAGCAAGATCGCCAGAACAGTCATACTCGTTTGCATCAGTTCAAAGCAAAAGAAGCATGCATCCATCATTTAAAATATTGAAGTAAGAACCTAAAACTGAAAAAACTAAAGCATTGAGAAGCGAACGGACAAGGAAAGGGGATGTGAACGTCGAGGACGCAAAGGATGTTGATACTTGACTTGGCTTCGAGTTCGTTGAAGTATTAGAGGGAGCTCGGCGAAGGGAGGGAGCTCGGCGAAGGGAGATGAAGTCGGAGCTCGGGAAGACGGAGCTCGGCGAAGACGGAGGAGATCGATGAAGTCGGGAAGACGGAGGAGATCGATGAAGTAGGGAAGACGGAGGAGATCGATGAAGTCGGAGATCGTCGTCGGAGCTCGGGACGAGAAGAGGAGGATACGAAGAGGAAAATGAAGGAAAGCAGCAGCTGTTTTTTTTTTAATTAGGGTTGAGCTTATAGAGGTGGGCCTAAAATGCCCGCCTCTATAAGTATTACGACTAATGGTCTAATAGAGGCGGGCCTTACATGCCCGCATCTACTGGACATACTTGTTGAGGCGGGCTTTAAGAGGCCCGCCTCAACAAGCTCTAATTGAGGCGGGCTACTTGGCCCGCCTCAATTAGTTAGAATTAGAGGCGGGCCTTACCCTGGCCCGCCTCTAATACTTTAGCGAGAAATGTTTTTTCGGATACTTGTTGAGGCGTATATTAATTTGCCCGCATCAAAAACCAAAAAAAGTGATTGCCTAAGTCGTTATTGAGGCATTTTCTACTATGTACGCCTCTAAAAGGGAGCCTCAAAAAGTGTTTTTTCCACTAGTGTATATATTATACCACCTGTTTACGTCATTGTATTTCACACAAAATGCTACAACAGTGTAGAGCAAAATCACATCAGATAATCCATATATAAATTATATATAATAAAATGTTAACAAAATATACTAGTTATAGATAGTCAAAAAGCTCTATCAACATACATACATATATGCTTTTAGCTCTTATGCTGGGGGGCATGCAAGTTCAACTCCAACTCTATGCTTTTAGCTCCTATGTTGTGGGCAAGTTCAACTCCAACTCAAAAATAGGTTGGAGATATTGAAGACATTCCTTTATTACTTTCAAGATATGCTCCTTGTTGTATCTTCGCGATGAATGTGCTAAGTACTACATTAAGCATTATAAACAACATCATTAATATTATAAATGGAAAACAATGACACATCAAGATATAGCAGGTAGCACTCACATACACTAGTTGAGAATCTGACTATGAAAATGCAATAATTGTCTTAACAATGTATGAAAATAAAGAAGACAGTACATAGGCATAAAAAAGAGCAAGATAATAAATTTGTGATGAGTACAAGTTGTGTAGGAAAAACAGAGAATAGAAGCTCATAAGCATATATATTGAATAATTACCATTTACACAAGGATACCGGTGTTTATGAAAAAATCCTCTAATTTATGTTTATTAATTACCATTTACACAGCTGCCAGCAGAAGGGATGAAACCAAATAATAAACATCCTCATGTCATGAAACTAGACAAAAGTATGAATGTGAAATTAAGGGATGGCTCAAAGTGAGCACTTCTTCACATATGCAATTATGAGGATAGCCAAAATAAAAATCCTCCAGAAAACGCACCTCTCTTGGAATCATTGTCATCCAAGAGTCTTTTAACTCTTTTTTTTAGAGCAGTATTGCCTGTCAAAGTGCTTCACCTATGCAGCACCAAACACAAATTCAAACACACAGATTGAAGCCGGGAAATCGAAACAAGATAAGCTACTGAAGGATTCACCAATAATCAGAAATGGTTTGAAACCTAAATTCATTACCCAAGAAGGTCGACAGACATTCTCATATTGAACCCTAGATTTCTTGCAATCGACCGGGTAAAGGAGTCCCACAGAAGCAATTTCAGTGGCTCGCTTCTTGGATTCTTTCTCAAAACAAGCGTAGAATGTGTCCATCGCCTGTTTCACCCAAAAATTTGGCAAGAAAGAATGCTTAACTGAAAATTTGAATTCAATACATGAACAAACAACCAAATGAACAGGCACAATACCTGTTCAATACATGAGACAAGAAGCTCCGTCCCTGATACCTCTTCAACCTTTTCATCTATGACATCATTAACCTTGTACGTCATAGAACCCAAATGGTCCACTGTGTTCACCAGAGCCTTAATAGTATAATCCTTTAACGTTTCAACCACTCTGCATATTTGAAAAAATACTCCTAAAACTCAGGCATTAGAAGCACATCAACCAGTAATAACCAAAATGCAACTTACATATGTTTCTGGTCATCGTTGGTGTAAGAAAGTTCAAAATACTCTGCTGCTGAATACAACTGAGTTCTCAAATTCTTCAGATCCTAGACAGTAAGAAAAATGACACATGTAAGGACTAGTTGGAACTTGTCAGTCCAAACATACAGATTTGCATATCTAATCTTGTTGGCTCACAGTTGAATCAAATAATCAACCTAATTGAAATCCGACAAGCGATTGTAAGAAACAAAAGGTATCCTAATAATAGGACTCCAAGTTAATGGTGAGCTCTAAGCGTAAGAGCTACCAGCTTGACAGAGCAGCTAGGAGATGTTAATAATGAATTAGTAGGTCAACTACCTTGACACTATCATCAAAAAGAATGAATTCCTGCATAGACAACTCATCATAATCGACTGCTTGCTGATGAAGGGGTAGAGAAATAGAAGCAGTCAAAGTATCCAAGGAAGAAGGGTCTGAATTGGGTGACTCATTTATTCTGCAAAATTAGAAGAGTATAATCAAGGAATGACATGACTTTACATAAACACAGAAACCATAATCTTTACCAAAACTTAGGAATCAAACATTACAACCATCCACGAGACCAAAGTCATATTATAAACAAGAACTCACTTTTGCTTTCTGAACTTCTAAAGAAATTAACAAGCAGAGCAGACAATTACAACAACAACTACTATATAATAATTGTACAGAAATGCCTCAAACAAAAGAAACAGATAATAACTTTTTTTCAAAAGAGGACACATGAGCTAATTAGCGTACCAAAAAGGACACTAATTTAATCACAAAATTCAGTATGACAAGCTTGAGAATAAAGAGGTGCCCAACCATGCTTTTTATGTTGTACTATTCTCTAAACAATAAATCAAAATTTAGTTTCTTACAACTTCAATATTAAACTAAATGAATTCAATACATGGATTACAAACTTAAAAGTCAAACTCGAAATCATGAACAAAAATTAACAAATAACAAGCTAAATGATTTTGCTTCATTATGATTTCTGACACATGAACCAATTTAACAACACCAACAAGGCACAAGCACTAAGGCAACAAATGAAGTCAGAATCACAAAACTACTCAAGTTTACCACTCTCCACCACCAGCAAACCGAACTTCTGTTGAATAGAATGATGCTCGACTCGGCTGAGGAAGAAACACCAGCAACTCCACTGTTCCAGCAAGGCAGCAAACTCCACTGCTCCAGCAGCGAGCAAGATAGTAGCCGCCAGCCAGCAGATACACGAAATTTTAATCCAAAAATAACTGAATCTAAAAAATCTCAATCTAGAAGACTAGAACACGGAAACGCATAAACACTAGCAGGATCTGGAAGTTGAAAAATTAACCTTGATAGTCCGGATGAAGAAAACAATGGAGATCGTTGTCTTGCCTCGTCTCGATCGACTGCTCGCTCACCTTGGTACTTGGTAGACGGTAGTGGTTCGTGCCTTCGTGGTCGTGGTCGACCTCCAGCTGTTTCTGAAACTCACCTATGAGCATCAACTCCTGCAATCGAATCTCAAAAATGCGATCTCTCAGCCTGAGCATCCTCTCAGCGGTGTGCTTGTCGCTCCTCATCCGCTCCAGCCACTGGGTGAAACCTCGACCTCCATGTTGGCGTCGGTGGCCGGGGAAGCAAAATCCGGGCGATTCTCCTTGTTGTTAGCATAGATGATGGGCGGGAGATGACTCGTGGCAAACTCGCGTGGAGAACGGAGATCGCCGCCTGACCTTCCGCGCGCCTTCGTGAATGGAGCGGCTGGCTGGTGTAAAAGTTTTTTAGGGTTCGAATTGTCCGCCCCTGATTGCCTTAGCTAAAAAAAAATACGTTTGCCTGTTTATTACACCGCACATGCATATCGGTTATATTAATAACCGGTATAAAATATATTTTTTCTTGCAGATATCGGTTTTGTCCAATAACCGGTATCCGTTTCCAAGTTCCATACCGGTTTTACGTAACCGGTATCTTTCCTTCCTGTATTAGATACGTCGTTTGTACTAGTGTACTCTTCTTGTAGTGTGTGTTTATTTCGATTGCTTTGAACTTGTGACTCACATTACTTTGATGGTTGATGTAGGAGAGTCACCAATGGAGGAACCCCTTGAGTCCGACGTTCGGAGCAACCGAAGCTTAACACCGACCTTCTCGCTTGAGTCATTCGCGGCCTGGATGGCCGAGGAGGCTCGCGCCAATGTGGCCCGGGCGGCCGAGGCGAGCCGCCACGACGAGGCTGCAACCGAGGAGGTGCGCGCCACTATGGCCCAGCTGGCAGAGGTGCTCCGCCACAAGTAGACCACCAAAGCCCGGTTGGCCGAGCTCGAGTGCCTCCTTGCCAATGTCCACACCGCAGCCGCGGCGCCCACGCCGTCCATGGCCCAACCCCGGCCGGCTTCCATTCTCACTGGCGCGGCGCCTCTTCTCTAGGCCCGACCGACCTCAACCGTCGTGAGGCCATGGCGCGCGACAGAGGCAAGGGCCCCATGTACCCCCCGCCTCACTCCGCCGCCGCGGAGCTCAACGCCGCCTCTGCGCCGCCCCTCACACTACGACACTCAATCCGCGTGTGTGGAGTCACAAGAGCCCTACCACGCTCGGTCGCTGTCGGGCCGACGCCCACATGGCCAAATTCGTGACACCGTCTCCATGGATGGAGGGCACTATCCATGCGCCGATCTGAGGCCCGCCGCCGATGACGATGTCAATGATTGATATGGCTATGGCTTCACCGACTTCAATGTGAAAGATGCGGCTTTTGGAGTCAATGAAGGGGAGGACCCCTATGGAGAGCATTACCAGGAATCCTTTGAAGATGATGCCTTGGCGGATGTGTATCCATGAGACCATGGTTGCGCCCAGGTCCACCATCAGCGCCCGCTCGACCACCTTGATCCTCATTGGATGCCGCCTCATCGAGTCGGTCTTCGAGCCAATGGTCGTGATCACCGCCTCCAACAAGACCGGCGCCATGACCACCTTGGTCCACAACAAAATTTTGGCCAACGCTAGGAGATCAAGGTCCGAATTGAGCCCTTTGATGGCGAATATGATGCCGCCAAGTTCCTTGATTGGAAGCAAGCAATTGAGTATGCCTTGAATCATTGCCATTATGATGAGTATGAGAAGGTTGAGAGTGCCACACTTCATTTCACCAGCAACGCCCGCTCATGGTGGTTTCGGTTCATGACCGACCAAGCTAGCAGCAACTTGGAGTCGGTTGTGTCTTGGAATCAACTCATCCATGTCATGACCATGAAATATGTGCCAGAAGATTACCTTGAGCAAATGTGCCTACAAATTGCTTTAGCCCGCCAAGGTAACCGCACCTGAGTTCTTTGCCGAGCTAGAGGAGCTAATCCACAAGGCCGGTGTGTCCACCATGCCCACATAGAGCTGGCCAATCTTGAACCGGAACCGGCGAACCGGACCGGAACCGGACCGGGTCAAACCCTGAACTGGACCGGCGGTTCAAGGTCCCGGCCGGTTCAGGTTCAAGGTATACTTGAACCGCCGAACCGGCGGTTCGAACCTCCTGTTCATGAACCGACGGTTCAACAACCGGTTCGTAGGCGGTTCAACAACCGGTTCACGAACCGACGGTTCAACCACCGGTTCAGGTGACAAATAATCATTAAAAAAATAAAATATACCAATTACCCTAAAATCCAAAACACTCCTAAAACCCTAAACCCTACACTAAAACCCCAAACCCATATAATGTTACATAATTACATTACCTTTTAAATCTTAAAAAAGTTAAAACAATCATAAACACATTAAAAAAATGTTTAAATAAATAAATATTAAAAAAACTAACCATATAGTTATACAAAACCTTAAATTACAAACCCTTAACCCTAAAACTATAAACCCAAACCTAAATCATATAATGTTACATACTTACATCACCCTTTAAATCTTAAAAAAGCTACAAAAAACATAAACACATTAAAAATGTTCAAATAATTAAATTTAAAATAAAACCTAACCATAAACCATAAACAATACAAAACCTTAAAATAGAAACCCTTAACCCTAAACTATACACCCTAACCTAGATGCTTATATCCTACATTACACTTTAAATGATTAAATCTTATTAAAGCTACAAAAAACATAAACACATTAAAAATGTTCAAATAATTAAATTTAAAATAAAACCTAACCATAAACAATACAAAACCTTAAAATACAAACCCTTGACCCTAAACTATACACCCTAACCTAGAGTCTTATATCCTACATTACTCTTTAAATGATTAAATCTTAAAAAAGCTACAAAAAAACATAAACACATTAAAAAGGTTCAAATAATTAAATTTAAAATAAAACCTAACCATAAACAATACAAAACCTTAAAATACAAACCCTTAACCCTAAACTATACACCCTAACCTTGAGTGTTATATCCTATATTACTCTTTAAATGATTAAATCTTAAAAAAACTACAAAAAACATGAACACATTAAAAATGTTCAAATAATTAAATTTAAGTAAAACCTAACCTTAAACCATAAACAATACAAAACCTTCAAATAGAAACCCTTAACCCTAAACTATACACTCTAACCTAGAGTCTTATATCCTACATTACTCTTTAAATGATTAAATCTTAAAAAAGCTATAAAAAAACATAAACACGTTAAAAACGTTCAAATAATTAAATTTAAAATAAAACCTAACCATAAACAATATGAAACCTTAAAATACAAACCCTTAACCCTAAACTATATACCCTAACCTAGACTCTTATATCCTACATTACTCTCTAAATGATTAAATCTTAAAAAAGCTACAAAAAACATAAACACATTAAAAATGTTCAAATAATTAAATTTAAAATAAAACCTAAACCATACACAATACAAAACCTTAAAATTCAAACCCTTAACCCTAAGTTATACACCATAACCTAGAGTCTTATATCCTACATTAGTCTTTAAATGATTAAATCTTAAAAAAGCTACAAAAAACAGAAACACATTAAAAACGTTTAAATAATTAAATTTAAAATAAAACCTAACCATAAACCATAAAAAAACCTTAAAATACAAACCCTTAACCCTAAACTATACACCATAACCTAGAGTCTTATATCCTACATTACTCTTTAAATGATTAAATCTGAAAAAAGCTACAAAAAAACATAAACACATTAAAAACGTTCAAATAATTAAATTTAAAATAAAACCTAAACCATACACAATACAAAACCTTAAAATACAAACCCTTAACCCTAAACTATACACTCTAACCTAGAGTCTTATATCCTACATTACTCTTTAAATGATTAAATCTTAAAAAAGCTATAAAAAAACATAAACACATTAAAAACGTTCAAATAATTAAATTTAAAATAAAACCTAACCATAAACAATATGAAACCTTAAAATATTAACCCTTAACCCTAAACTATACACCCTAACCTAGAGTCTTATATCCTACATTACTCTCTAAATGATTAAATCTTAAAAAAGCTAAAAAAACATAAACACATTAAAAATGTTCAAATAATTAAATTTAAAATAAAACCTAAACCATACACAATACAAAACCTTAAAATACAAACCCTTAACCCTAAATTATACACCCTAACCTAGAGTCTTATATCCTACATTAGTCTTTAAATGATTAAATCTTAAAAAAGCTACAAAAAACAGAAACACATTAAAAACGTTCAAATAATTAAATTTAAAATAAAACCTAACCATAAACAATACAAAACCTTAAAATACAAACCCTTAACCCTAAACTATACACCCTAACCTTGAGTGTTATATCCTACATTACTCTTTAAATGATTAAATCTTAAAAAAGCTACAAAAAACATGAACACATTAAAAATGTTCAAATAATTAAATTTAAGTAAAACCTAACCTTAAACCATAAACAATACAAAACCTTAAAATAGAAACCCTTAACCCTAAACTATACACTCTAACCTAGAGTCGTATATCCTACATTACTCTTTAAATGATTAAATCTTAAAAAAGCTATAAAAAAACATAAACACATTAAAAACGTTCAAATAATTAAATTTAAAATAAAACCTAACCATAAACCATAAACAATATGAAACCTTAAAATACAAACCCTTAACCCGAAACTATACACCCTAACCTAGAGTCTTATATCCTACATTACTCTCTAAATGATTAAATCTTAAAAAAACTACAAAAAACATAAACACATTAAAAATGTTCAAATAATTAAATTTAAAATAAAACCTAACCATAAACAATACAAAACCTTAAAATACAAACCCTTAACCCTAAACTATACACCCTAACCTTGAGTGTTATATCCTACATTACTCTTTAAATGATTAAATCTTAAAAAAGCTACAAAAAACATGAACACATTAAAAATGTTCAAATAATTAAATTTAAGTAAAACCCAACCTTAAACCATAAACAATACAAAACCTTAAAATAGAAACCCTTAACCCTAAACTATACACTCTAACCTAGAGTCTTATATCCTACATTACTCTTTAAATGATTAAATCTTAAAAAAGCTATAAAAAAACATAAACACATTAAAAACGTTCAAATAATTAAATTTAAAATAAAACCTAACCATAAACAATACGAAACCTTAAAATACAAACCCTTAACCCTAAACTATACACCCTAACCTAGAGTCTTATATCCTACATTACTCTCTAAATGATTAAATCTTAAAAAAGCTAAAAAAACATAAACACATTAAAAATGTTCAAATAATTAAATTTAAAATAAAACCTAAACCATACACAATACAAAACCTTAAAATACAAACCCTTAACCCTAAATTATACACCCTAACCTAGAGTCTTATATCCTACATTAGTCTTTAAATGATTAAATCTTAAAAAAGCTACAAAAAACAGAAACACATTAAAAACGTTCAAATAATTAAATTTAAAATAAAACCTAACCATAAACAATACAAAACCTTAAAATACAAACCCTTAACCCTAAACTATACACCCTAACCTTGAGTGTTATATCCTACATTACTCTTTAAATGATTAAATCTTAAAAAAGCTACAAAAAACATGAACACATTAAAAATGTTCAAATAATTAAATTTAAGTAAAACCTAACCTTAAACCATAAACAATACAAAACCTTAAAATAGAAACCCTTAACCCTAAACTATACACTCTAACCTAGAGTCGTATATCCTACATTACTCTTTAAATGATTAAATCTTAAAAAACCTATAAAAAACATAAACACATTAAAAACGTTCAAATAATTAAATTTAAAATAAAACCTAACCATAAACCATAAACAATATGAAACCTTAAAATACAAACCCTTAACCCTAAACTATACACCCTAACCTAGAGTCTTATATCCTACATTACTCTCTAAATGATTAAATCTTAAAAAAGCTACAAAAAACATAAACACATTAAAATTGTTCAAATAATTAAATTTAAAATAAAACCTAAACCATACACAATACCAAACCTTAAAATACAAACCCTTAACCCTGAATTATACACCCTAACCTAGAGTCTTATATCCTACATTAGTCTTTAAATGATTAAATCTTAAAAAAGCTACAAAAAACAAAAACACATTAAAAACGTTCAAATAATTAAATTTAAAATAAAACCTAACCATAAACCATAAAAAACCTTAAAATACAAACCCTTAATCCTAAACTATACACCATAACCTAGAGCCTTATATCCTACATTACTCTTTAAATGATTAAATCTGAAAAAAGCTACAAAAAAACATAAACACATTAAAAACGTTCAAATAATTAAATTTAAAATAAAACCTAAACCATACACAATACAAAACCTTAAAATACAAACCCTTAACCCTAAATTATACACCCTAACCTACATTCTTATATCCTACATTAGTCTTTAAATGATTAAATCTTAAAAAAGCTACAAAAAACATAAACACATTAAAAACGTTCAAATAATTAAATTTAAAATAAAACCTAACCCTAAACCATAAAAAACCTTAAAATACAAACCCTTAACCCTAAACTATACACCCTAACCTAGAGTCTTATATCCTATATTACTCTTTAAATGATTAAATCTTAAAAAAGCTACAAAAAAACATAAACACATTAAAAACGTTCAAATAATTAACTTTAAAATAAAACCTAACCATAAATAATACAAAACCTTAAAATACAAACCCTTAACCCTAAACTATACACCCTAACCTTGAGTGTTATATCCTACATTACTCTTTAAATGATTAAATCTTAAAAAAGCTACAAAAAACATGAACACATTAAAAATGTTCAAATAATTAAATTTAAGTAAAACCCAACCTTAAACCATAAACAATACAAAACCTTAAAATAGAAACCCTTAACCCTAAACTATACACTCTAACCTAGAGTCTTATATCCTACATTACTCTTTAAATGATTAAATCTTAAAAAAGCTATAAAAAAACATAAACACATTAAAAACGTTCAAATAATTAAATTTAAAATAAAACCTAACCATAAACAATACGAAACCTTAAAATACAAACCCTTAACCCTAAACTATACACCCTAACCTAGAGTCTTATATCCTACATTACTCTCTAAATGATTAAATCTTAAAAAAGCTAAAAAAACATAAACACATTAAAAATGTTCAAATAATTAAATTTAAAATAAAACCTAAACCATACACAATACAAAACCTTAAAATACAAACCCTTAACCCTAAATTATACACCCTAACCTAGAGTCTTATATCCTACATTAGTCTTTAAATGATTAAATCTTAAAAAAGCTACAAAAAACAGAAACACATTAAAAACGTTCAAATAATTAAATTTAAAATAAAACCTAACCATAAACAATACAAAACCTTAAAATACAAACCCTTAACCCTAAACTATACACCCTAACCTTGAGTGTTATATCCTACATTACTCTTTAAATGATTAAATCTTAAAAAAGCTACAAAAAACATGAACACATTAAAATGTTCAAATAATTAAATTTAAGTAAAACCTAACCTTAAACCATAAACAATACAAAACCTTAAAATAGAAACCCTTAACCCTAAACTATACACTCTAACCTAGAGTCGTATATCCTACATTACTCTTTAAATGATTAAATCTTAAAAAACCTATAAAAAACATAAACACATTAAAAACGTTCAAATAATTAAATTTAAAATAAAACCTAACCATAAACCATAAACAATATGAAACCTTAAAATACAAACCCTTAACCCTAAACTATACACCCTAACCTAGAGTCTTATATCCTACATTACTCTCTAAATGATTAAATCTTAAAAAAGCTACAAAAAACATAAACACATTAAAATTGTTCAAATAATTAAATTTAAAATAAAACCTAAACCATACACAATACCAAACCTTAAAATACAAACCCTTAACCCTGAATTATACACCCTAACCTAGAGTCTTATATCCTACATTAGTCTTTAAATGATTAAATCTTAAAAAAGCTACAAAAAACAAAAACACATTAAAAACGTTCAAATAATTAAATTTAAAATAAAACCTAACCATAAACCATAAAAAACCTTAAAATACAAACCCTTAATCCTAAACTATACACCATAACCTAGAGCCTTATATCCTACATTACTCTTTAAATGATTAAATCTGAAAAAAGCTACAAAAAAACATAAACACATTAAAAACGTTCAAATAATTAAATTTAAAATAAAACCTAAACCATACACAATACAAAACCTTAAAATACAAACCCTTAACCCTAAATTATACACCCTAACCTACATTCTTATATCCTACATTAGTCTTTAAATGATTAAATCTTAAAAAAGCTACAAAAAACATAAACACATTAAAAACGTTCAAATAATTAAATTTAAAATAAAACCTAACCCTAAACCATAAAAAACCTTAAAATACAAACCCTTAACCCTAAACTATACACCCTAACCTAGAGTCTTATATCCTACATTACTCTTTAAATGATTAAATCTTAAAAAAGCTACAAAAAAACATAAACACATTAAAAACGTTCAAATAATTAACTTTAAAATAAAACCTAACCATAAATAATACAAAACCTTAAAATACAAACCCTTAACCCTAAACTATACACCCTAACCTTGAGTGTTATATCCTACATTACTCTTTAAATGATTAAATCTTAAAAAAGCTACAAAAAACATGAACACATTAAAAATGTTCAAATAATTAAATTTAAGTAAAACCCAACCTTAAACCATAAACAATACAAAACCTTAAAATAGAAACCCTTAACCCTAAACTATACACTCTAACCTAGAGTCTTATATCCTACATTACTCTTTAAATGATTAAATCTTAAAAAAGCTATAAAAAAACATAAACACATTAAAAACGTTCAAATAATTAAATTTAAAATAAAACCTAACCATAAACAATACGAAACCTTAAAATACAAACCCTTAACCCTAAACTATACACCCTAACCTAGAGTCTTATATCCTACATTACTCTCTAAATGATTAAATCTTAAAAAAGCTAAAAAAACATAAACACATTAAAAATGTTCAAATAATTAAATTTAAAATAAAACCTAAACCATACACAATACAAAACCTTAAAATACAAACCCTTAACCCTAAATTATACACCCTAACCTAGAGTCTTATATCCTACATTAGTCTTTAAATGATTAAATCTTAAAAAAGCTACAAAAAACAGAAACACATTAAAAACGTTCAAATAATTAAATTTAAAATAAAACCTAACCATAAACAATACAAAACCTTAAAATACAAACCCTTAACCCTAAACTATACACCCTAACCTTGAGTGTTATATCCTACATTACTCTTTAAATGATTAAATCTTAAAAAAGCTACAAAAAACATGAACACATTAAAAATGTTTAAATAATTAAATTTAAGTAAAACCTAACCTTAAACCATAAACAATACAAAACCTTAAAATAGAAACCCTTAATCCTAAACTATACACTCTAACCTAGAGTCGTATATCCTACATTACTCTTTAAATGATTAAATCTTAAAAAACCTATAAAAAACATAAACACATTAAAAACGTTCAAATAATTAAATTTAAAATAAAACCTAACCATAAACCATAAACAATATGAAACCTTAAAATACAAACCCTTAACCCTAAACTATACACCCTAACCTAGAGTCTTATATCCTACATTACTCTCTAAATGATTAAATCTTAAAAAAGCTACAAAAAACATAAACACATTAAAATTGTTCAAATAATTAAATTTAAAATAAAACCTAAACCATACACAATACCAAACCTTAAAATACAAACCCTTAACCCTGAATTATACACCCTAACCTAGAGTCTTATATCCTACATTAGTCTTTAAATGATTAAATCTTAAAAAAGCTACAAAAAACAAAAACACATTAAAAACGTTCAAATAATTAAATTTAAAATAAAACCTAACCATAAACCATAAAAAACCTTAAAATACAAACCCTTAATCCTAAACTATACACCATAACCTAGAGCCTTATATCCTACATTACTCTTTAAATGATTAAATCTGAAAAAAGCTACAAAAAAACATAAACACA
The DNA here is from genome assembly GCA_027886185.1 of Rheum nobile. Classification (NCBI taxonomy): domain Eukaryota; kingdom Viridiplantae; phylum Streptophyta; class Magnoliopsida; order Caryophyllales; family Polygonaceae; genus Rheum; species Rheum nobile. Next base: position 4,199,335 of record WOAB01000490.1, on the reverse strand, counting down.
TTAAAAACGTTCAAATAATTAAATTTAAAATAAAACCTAAACCATACACAATACAAAACCTTAAAATACAAACCCTTAACCCTAAATTATACACCCTAACCTACATTCTTATATCCTACATTAGTCTTTAAATGATTAAATCTTAAAAAAGCTACAAAAAACATAAACACATTAAAAACGTTCAAATAATTAAATTTAAAATAAAACCTAACCCTAAACCATAAAAAACCTTAAAATACAAACCCTTAACCCTAAACTATACACCCTAACCTAGAGTCTTATATCCTACATTACTCTTTAAATGATTAAATCTTAAAAAAGCTACAAAAAAACATAAACACATTAAAAACGTTCAAATAATTAACTTTAAAATAAAACCTAACCATAAATAATACAAAACCTTAAAATACAAACCCTTAACCCTAAACTATACACCCTAACCTTGAGTGTTATATCCTACATTACTCTTTAAATGATTAAATCTTAAAAAAGCTACAAAAAACATGAACACATTAAAAATGTTCAAATAATTAAATTTAAGTAAAACCTAAACCATAAACAATACAAAACCTTAAAATAGAAACCCTTAACCCTAAACTATACACTCTAACCTAGAGTCTTATATCCTACATTACTTTTTAAATGATTAAATCTTAAAAAAGCTATAAAAAACATAAACACATTAAAAACGTTCAAATAATTAAATTTAAAATAAAACCTAACCATAAACCATAAACAATATGAAACCTTAAAATACAAACCCTTAACCCTAAACTATACACCCTAACCTAGAGTCTTATATCCTACATTACTCTTTAAATGATGAAATCTTAAGAAAGCTACAAAAAACATAAACAAATTAAAAATGTTCAAATAGATAAATTTAAAATAAAACCTAAACCATAAACAATACAAATTCTTAAAATACAAACCCTTAACCCTAAATTATATACCCTAACCTAGAGTCTTATATCCTACATTAGTCTTTAAATGATTAAATCTTAAAAATGCTACAAAAAACATAAACACATTAAAAACGTTCAAGTAATTAAATTTAAAATAAAACCTAACCATAAACCATAAAAAACCTTAAAATACAAACCCTTAACCCTAAACTATACACCCTAACCTAGAGTCTTATATCCTACATTACTCTTTAAATGATTAAATCTTAAAAAGGCTACAAAAAACATAAACACAATAAAAACGTTCAAATAATTAAATTTAAAATAAAACCTAACCATAAACCATAAACAATACAAACCTTTAAATACAAACCCTTAACCCTAAATTATACACCCTAACCTAGAGTCTTATATCCTACATTACTCTTTGAATGATTAAATCTTAAAAAAACTAAAAAAAATCATAGACACATTAAAAAAATATTTAAATAATTATAATCACTATTAAGTTCAAGCCCTTTTTAAAAAAAAAATGTTTTTTATTTTTAAATTTTTTCGAACTGGGTTCCGAACCGGCGGGAAATCGACCGAACCTGAACCGGACCAGAACCGGACCGCCGATTCTGGGGGGTAGCCGGTTCAGGTTCCGGTTCAAGGTTCCCTTGAACCTTGAAGCGACGGTTCATGAACCTGAACCGGCGGTTCATGAACCGTGGCCAGCTCTACGCCCACATCCCTTCGCACCATGTTTCTACGTGGCCTTGATGTTGAGATCCATGAGCCTTTCACCCTCCTTCCAATCCGAGAACTCAAGCCATCGCTCAGAGGGCCCAGTAACAAGGTCTAGGTCCAAAGCAATCGCCTCCGCCATCGCGTCACTTGTCGCACGCGTCGTCGCTGGCCAAGGAAGCCCAGACGCCAACCCAAGACTCGTCGTCCTCGCAACCATCGGCATCGGAACAACGCGTTCTTCTCAGTTAGTATCGCGTGCACACACTCGCGAGTCGATCACCCCTTCGTCGTCATCTATCGCGATGTTTGACTGCATGACTTCACCGCGTTAGGATTTTAACGCGTTCTTTTGATACACTTTCTATATTTGGTATTTCCTGCGTGTTTTAGATAGTTTCTATTTATAGCGTTTCTATCTTTTAGGGTTTGTGCCTTTTGCATGCTTGCATGGGCTAGCCCACTAGGCTCGACTCGGCCCATCTGATGTCTCGCCTCTAGTATTTATACCCAACTTTGTTATTGTTATTTCCTTACGTTCAATTTAATTCAAGGTTTCAAGTCGAGTGTTTATCCTCCTTCCCTTGATCGGACGTCACCCATCTATCTTCGCATCCCCATTCCATCCGGCGCCGACGCTACGGCAATTGCTTGAACCTTCAAGCCAGTCTTCCTTCGCGTCTCCCTTCAACCGCAGTCGACGCTACGACACCCGCAGTCGACGCTACGACACCAATGACTTGTCTCTTCAAGTCATCTATCCCTCATCAAATCGCTTCCGCCAACGCTATCCTTTCACCCCAACAACCGCTTCCACCGCGTTCACCATCACGTTCATCAACGCGTTTGCCATCTTCTTCACTGTTGTGACGTTCAACGTGACTTCTCACCCAAGACTAGATCCCAAGGCGCCACCTTTTGACAATTGGCTTGTCATCGGAGGCAAGAACACATCAACTGGCATCAGAGCCTAGCAGTCTTGTAAGTCACGAACTCAAGTTTGCATCTTGTTCACAATTTTTTTTCTTCCCCCCATCATCTGCTTTCGTAACATCTCGCGAGAAAAGAGAAGAGAAAAAAACCAAAAGTTTCCATCTTTGCAACACCTTCGGTTTCTACAAGATCCTATCTTGGCCGGAATTTTTTTTCTTGTTCCCTAAGTTTTGGTGTGTTAGGTAATTTGTTATCTTGCATGCTAGAATATTTTGTTTCCTTATTTCACGCGTGGATAGAGTTTCTTTGTTTGCTAGATTTTGCTTTTTAGTTAAGTTAACCGAATTTCCTTATAAGATATCTATCAAATCTTATCTTCTCTTTCCTATATTTAAGATCACACTTGTGATATTCTTGTTACTTGGACCGATTTTATTTTTGTTTCCTTTTGCAAAATCCGAAAAGATCAAAAGATAAGATCTCGGATATTAAAAAAAAAAAAAACAGAAAATATCGAAAAGATATTCCAAAAATAAATAAAAAATTCCAAAGTTAGGTAAAGCCAAAACAAGGCAACCCTAACCCACTCTCGGTCTAAGCTCATCTTCTATATCTCTCCGCCGTCTAGGTCAAGCTTCCTAGACGGTACTTTCTTGCTTATTAGGTTGCTTTGTTTACGTTTGTTTTAGGGTTTCAATTTGTTCTTGTTTGTTTGATTGCAACTTGCTTGATACACCATCTCTTGTCAAGCCAAGCCGCCCTCACGGCAAGCCCAAATTAGCCCTCCCTACGTGAACTTTGTGACTTGACTAGTGATTTGCTTGGTTGTTGTTCTTCGTTGTCTTTTGGTTCGTTGTTACTCCCATGTCTGGCCATATTGTTATAGGTACCATGACGATTTAACACGGTGAAAACCAACCTGGAGTCGACAACAACAACCCACCTCAACCACCATTGGATCTACCCCAAGACCAACCACTGGTTGACCCCCCACAACAGGACCCTCTCATCGCGCTGTCCGAGGAGCAAAGGGAGATCCAAGCCCTTAGACAAGAGAACGCAGCTTTGAGAGCCCAACAACGCGATGCACAACTCGTGCCCAACCCAACTCCCCTAAGTACAATGGACGCGCCGGCTCAACCACGAGCCACCGACGCCGGTCCATCAAAGACAAGAGTCGACAAAGGCAAAGGAATCATGCCTTCGACATCTCATCATCAACCACAACTCAATCGTATGCAGAGTATAATCGAGAGTCGCCAAGGCTTCGTGTTGAATTCCTTAGGTTTTGATGGTAACAAACATTCAACTAATATGGGTACTAAGTGTTTCAGGAATAAAGACAGTTGTTATAGGGAACCATTGCAGTGAAGGATCGCAGAGGGAACAAAGCTCTGTACATGTGCTTTGTTACCTCTCAAGGAACAACAGTGACGAACAAGATCAAAGCTGCGAATGGAAGGAAGGAATCCAGCGTGACGATTATGGAAACAAATCACGGAGGCCCACGCGGTCAAGGATCGAAGACTTCGGCTGGAAGGAACTAGCTGATTGGAGAAGATATGGAGAGAGAAGCCCGATTGTGTTATCTTAGGAAATCTTTCCTAAGATAAGACAATTGGAGAGAGAGAATTATATCTTATCCGGTTATATTAATTTAAGGAATCTTTTCCTTAATTAATATAGACGGTTGGGATATTATTCCTTTAACCAAATCATATCTTCTTGTTACCTTATTTGAAGAAATCTTATCTTGTTACAATTAGGGTTTAGCCGAGTTGTATTTAATAGAAGTGTGGATTCATTTCTATGTAACCACGACGACGAAGAACGAAGAACTGAGAGCATTCAGTTAAGAAGAAAAGAAAAGAAAGAGAGTGAAGTGTGTGTGAGTCTTTGAGGGTTGAGTTCGGATTCATCGTTGTAGAAGTGGCTTCAAGTCTAGCTGGGTAGTCTAGGGGTTGGAGTCCAGGATACAAGTGTAATCGACCAAGAAATCAATAGGACAAGTACACGCTTCAAAATCCTCTCAAGCGGAAGCTTGAAGGTAGTGGTTTTTCTTTGAGAAGCTAGTTTTGCTAATCAGGGTTTCCACTATACATCGTGAGTTCGTTCGTTATCTTTCTTGCTATATTAAATCCGCTGCAACTTCTGTGGGAACAAAGCTTTTGTTCCCTCAGACGTAACTCTAACGATCCAACAATTGGTATCAGAGCTTGGTGCTCTAGATTGTTCGCTTTTAGTTACAGATTTTGCAGGAAAGATGTCGTCTGGAAATGCCTTGGATGGAGACTCTTGAGAAGGTGATGTATATGTGGTTCTCATCACTCAAGCCATGAAGAAGATATGGTCTCGAAGCAAAGGCATTAAGGGTTCGGTCATGGTTCACAATGACATGAAGGAGATTGTCTTCTTCCACTGTCATGATAACATACACTTTGCCAAAAACTGCCTCAACAAAGCGGCAGGTTCTCCTCAGACCCGAAAAGGGGAACAAGCAAAGGGTGCGAAGTGGGGTGACTACAACTCAGATGATGAAGCATCTCCTCTCTCAAAGGATATCTGTTTGATGAGCTCAAAAGATCACAACATATTAGAAGATGGTGCTCATAAATCCGAGGAGGAAGCAAGGAAAGGCTCCTGGCACCTTGACAGTGCGTGCTCAAGTCACATGATAGGGAACAGTGAGTGGTTCACCTCTCTTCATCCAGCCTCAGGGGCATCGATAACTTTTGGAAACAAAAGTAAGGGTGAAGTTTGTGGTATCGGTAAAGTAAGACTCTCTAAACACATCACTGTGAATAACGTAAATCTAGTAAATAATCTCAAATTTGACCTGTTTAGTGTGGCTCAACTATGCCAAAACAGAAAAAATAGAGTAGTCTTTACCACCGATGATTGCCATGTTGAGTGTCTAAGTACAGGGAAAATCTTACTCAAAGGGATCTGCGACAACAACGTTTACAAGGTCGACCCTGCTTTCATCCCTGACAAGGACCTTTGTTTGTCATCTATTGCTGGGACAACAGACTTGTGGCACAAACGCTTTGGACATACTAGCCTTCAACTCCTTTCCAAACTTCACAGACAAGAGCTGGTGAACGGTCTTCCTAAGGTTGAAGCTTTGAGAAACGATGTGTGTGATGCATGCATCGAAGGAAAACAAGTCAGATCCTCTTTCAAGTCAAAAAGGGATGTAAGTACTACTCGTCCTCTGGAGTTAGTCCACATGGATCTTTGTGGGCCAATGCGCACGAAGAGCCATGGGGGAAATGCATATGTCTTTGTTATTATTGATGAATATTCCAGGTACACATGGACTCTATTTATCTCATCAAAGGATGAAGTGTTCGCTGAGTTTGAGTCCTGGCTTAAGATAGCCGAAAGGAGCACTCGACATTCCTTGGGGTCCATTCGCACTGATCATGGAACAGAATTCGAGAACTCTCAGTTCCTATCCCTCTGTAGGAACAAAGGTATTAACCACAACTTCTCTGCTCCCAGGACCCCACAACAAAACGGGGTTGTGGAAAGGAAGAACGGGACTCTGGAAGACATGACGCGTAACCTCCTCATCTCAAGTGGTCTTCCTAGGAGCTTCTGGGCCGAAGCTCTGAATGCTGCTTGTTACGTTCTGAATAGAGCAACCATTCGTCCTCTCCTGAACAAAACTGCCTATGAGCTTCTTAAGTGAAGGAAACCTAATGTGTCTCATTTGCGCACATTTGGTTGCAAGTGCTTCGTCCACAACAACGGGAAAGATTCTCTTGGGAAGTTCGATCCCAGGAGTGATGAAGGAACTTTCGTAGGATACTCTCAGCAAAGCAAGGCTTACAAAGTATTCAACAAGAGAACCAGAAAGGTAGAGGAAAGCATTCATGTAGTGTTTGATGAATCGGTTATGGCTGGTAACAATGTGCAGGAACAATCAGGCAGTATTCCCTCCAATACCGAGCTATCCGAAGATGATTTCTTTCAGCTTGTAGAAAGCAATGTCGGAGATGGGACCTCTCAAGATCAAGAAACTCAGAATGATCCTTCAACACCGAGAACTCTCAACTCCGCCAACTCATATGGAAATGAAGAAAATACTCACCAACCAGAAACACCTCAGGGGGAACAGAGCCCAAGTCACGGCACAACGGAGCCCTCTGAGGACAGCTCTACTGCTGATAGAACTGGAGATGTCAGTCCTAATACTGATGAAACTGCTGGTGAAAGCTCAAACGCTGGCAATGCTAATTTAGAGGAGTTCGACATCAACAATCTCCAAATTCCAAACTACCAGCAAAAGTGGGCTCATCCAGTCAAACTAATCGTCACAGACTATAGAAAGGGAGCACCTCAAAGCACTCGCTCTTCCCTACATAACTTTTGTGCTTTCAATGCTTTTCTCTCTTTACAAGAACCTAAAACCGTAGGAGAAGCATTGAAGGATCCTGAGTGGATAAACGCCATGCAAGAAGAACTTCATCAGTTCGAAAGGAACAAGGTTTGGCGGTTAGTTCCTCGTCCAAGGAACATAAAAGTGATAGGAACCAAATGGGTGTTCAGGAACAAGTTGGATGATCAAGGTCAAGTCACAAGGAACAAAGCAAGGCTGATGGTGAAAGGTTACAACCAGCAGGAAGGCATCGACTATGATGAGACCTTTGCTCCAGTTGCCAGGTTAGAAGCAATAAGACTCCTAATTGCCTATTCCTCTTTCCATGGATTCAAGCTGCAACAGATGGATGTCAAGACCGCCTTCTTGAATGGAGTTCTCAAGGAGGAAGTCTATGTGGAGCAAACTCTCGGCTTTGAGGACACCACCCAACCCGACCATGTCTATATTCTAGACAAAGCTTTGTACGGTCTCAAGCAAGCCCCGAGGGCCTGGTATGAAAGGCTTTCACAGTTCCTTCTGACGCACGGATACGTTCGTGGAAAGATCGACAAGACAATGTTCCTTCTGAAGGAAGGGAAGCATATTCTGGTGGTACAAGTCTACATGGATGATATCATATTTGGCTCTACAGATGATAAACTGGTTCAGAAATTCTCTAAGCTGATGGCCAGTGAATTCGAGATGAGCATGGTTGGAGAACTCAAGTTCTTCTTAGGTCTTCAAGTCTCTCAGGGGGATGAGGAAACCAAAGTGCATCAACAGAAGTATCTAAGGGAATGTGTCAAAAAGTTTGGAATGTCTGACGCAAAATCCTTCACCACTCCCATCTCTTCAAACAACCCAATGGGAAAAGACGAACATGAACAGGGAATTGATCCATCTCTCTATCGAGGAATCATAGGTTCGCTTCTCTATCTCACTGCTAGTAGACCTGATATTATGTACAGTGTATGACTTTGTGCTCGTTTTCAAGCCGATCCCAAAGAAACACATCTCAAAGCGGTGAAGAGGATTCTGAGATACTTGAAGGGAACAGATGATCTATGTCTGTGGTATCCAAGGGGAGGAAGCCTCGATCTAGTCGGATACACAGATGCTGACTTCGCATGGAACAAAGTGGATATAAAATCAACATCAGGAATGGCTCAGTTCCTTGGGCCGTGTTTAGTTTTCTGGGGGTCAAAGAAGCAAAACTCCGTCGCTCTATCCACTGCAGAAGCTGAATACATAGCCGCCGCTGCTTGTTGCACACAACTCCTATGGCTTAAACAACAACTCAGCGACTATGGTATTCTTCTTAACTCTATTCCCATTCTCTGTGACAATACTAGTGCCATAAATATCTCCAAGAATCCGGTGTAACACTCACGTACCAAGCACATCGAGATAAGACACCACTTCTTACGTGATTGTGTGGAGAAAGGGTTGGTGACAATGGATTTCTATGGAACTAAGGATCAAGTTGCCGACATCTTCACTAAGGCTCTAAACAGGGAACCCTTCGAATAGTTCCGTATGGAACTAGGTATGATCTCTCTAAACTAAATGTCTATTTGTTGTGTTCCCTCCATGATTGGCTAAATTACATGGTAAAGTGTGAAAGTTTAATCATCATGTCTTGGTCTGCATTTCTTCTCTTGATCATTAGTTGAACGACTTGCTTAGACTCATGCTAATACTTCACTTATGTGTAAAATCTCATGCATGTTTTTCTATGCCATCTTTTTAATACATGGTTCAGCTTTCTTTCGGCCCAAAAGAGTCAACTTGATGCATTGATCCCTCATTATAAGCCCAAATGATTGTTGACTCTGCATCTTACCTTAGCCATCATGCTTGATGCTTCCTATGAGCCCCTCTAATCATCCACATCTGGGAGCCTCTCATTCATGATTAAACATTATAAAAAATTCTCGTATATGTTTATGTGTGATGTTCTTTGTACCCTCTTTGGTAACATTACCCCGCATCACACTCCTCTACTTTTTTGGAAAGTCGAGAATACGAATTGTCGCCTCTGTGGTCTGTGGCTGGGATTTGACAGGTATGATGTGTAATGATGGCTTACAACTGCTTGAGAAGTGTTCATGCATAAAAGTTGATGTGGTGGTTGCGTGATGGTTGTTGCGCTTGAGGTCTTGAGGCCTTTGATGGATTTGGACAGAATTTTTTTCAAGATCTATTTTTGGAAGATATCTTATTGGTTGTGATCTTGGAAAAAAGAAGGAAAGAGGAGGATTTAGAGTAATACCCTTTGCACTTGAAAAGATATGGAGAATGATTCTCGTGGTCACTCCCCTCCTACCTATATGACGACTTCAACAAAGTTACCTTATCGCTCCCTTGTACTGTTCCAAAAAAAAAACTGGAACACTCCAAGGTACACAAAGAGGCGACCAATGGATCCTTCTTCTACTGGTGGCTGGAGGCTTGTAAGCTACACAAGGAGTAGTTTTTGTTACAAGAAGGTGTTGGTTGGGTCAAGGTTAGACGTGAGATGGAAGCTGGTGTGGAGGAAGAAGAGTCTGAAGGTGCAAACTCTGAGGGGGAACAAAAGGTGGAATCTGATTTGAGGAAGGACCGTGAGAAGTTTGTCTCGCGCAACATCTCTGTTGGCAGAACAACAAAGGCGTCTTACAGAGTAAGTAAATGCCTAAATTGCTACTCATATTTCAGCTCCCTCTGCAGGCACCAGTGGTGCTTGATTCGTCTTTCTCTGGCTAACCAATCCCTCTTTTATTCCCAGCACATCTTCCCCTACTACTTTGTTTTTCTTTGCTTCTGTTTCATGTGTTTGCAATGATTGGCATGTTAATCATATGTGTTACTTGTGCTCATTTTGTTGTTGTCTTTACATGCAGTCTATGTTTGTGCGTTTCAATCTAATGCAAAAGGGGTTGTTTTGCTTATCCTGCTGTGGTCTTTTTCTCTCTATCTCTTTGAGGGGGAACTATTATCGCTTGCGTGCAGAACTTTTCTCCATACAACTGTCTTTATCTCTTATGTGAATGTTTTATTGTTAAGGATGTTTGTCACCATCAAAAAGGGGGAATTTGTTGAATTCCTTAGGTTTTGATGGTAACAAACATTCAACTAATATGGGTACTAAGTGTTTCAGGAACAAAGACAATTGTTATAGGGAACCATTGCAGCGAAGGATCGCAGATGGAACAAAGCTCGGTACATGTGCTTTGTTATCTCTCAAGGAACAACAGTGACGAACAAGATCAAAGCTGCGAATGGAAGGAAGGAATCCAGCGTGACGATTATGGAAACAAATCACGGAGGCTCACGCGGTCAAGGATCGAAGACTTCGGCTGGAAGGAACTAGCTGATTGGAGAAGATATGGAGAGAGAAGCCCGATTGTGTTATCTTAGGAAATATTTCCTAAGATAAGACAATTGGAGAGAGGGAATTATATCTTATCCGGTTATATTAATTTAAGGAATCTTTTCCTTAATTAATATAGACGGTTGGGATATTATTCCTTTAACCAAATCATATCTTCTTGTTACCTTATTTGAAGAAATCTTATCTTGTTATAATTAGGGTTTAGCCGAGTTATATTTAATAGAATTGTGGATTCATTTCTATGTAACCACGACGACGAAGAACGAAGAACTGAGAGCATTCAGTTAAGAAGAAAAGAAAGAGAGTGAAGTGTGTGTGAGTCTTTGAGGGTTGAGTTCGGATTCATTGTTGTAGAAGTGGCTTCAAGTCTAGCTGGGTAGTCTAGGGGTTGGAGTCCAGGATACAAGTGTAATCGAACAAGAAATCAATAAGACAAGTACACGCTTCAAAATCATCTCAAGCGGAAGCTTGAAGGTAGTGGTTTTTCTTTGAGAAGCTAGTTTTGCTAATCAGGGTTTCCACTATACATCGTGAGTTCGTTCGTTATCTTTCTTGCTATATTAAATCCGCTGCAACTTCTGTGGGAACAAAGCTTTTGTTCCCTCAGACGTAACTCTAACGATCCAACAATTGGTATCAGAGCCTGGTGCTCTAGATTGTTCGCTTTTAGTTACAGATTTTGCAGGAAAGATGTCGTCTGGAAATGCCTTGGATGGAGACTCTTGAGAAGGTGATGTAGATGTGGTTCTCATCACTCAAGCCATGAAGAAGATATGGTCTCGAAGCAAAGGCATTAAGGGTTCGGTCATGGTTCACAATGACATGAAGGAGGTTGTCTTCTTCCACTGTCATGATAACAGACACTTTTCCAAAAACTGCCTCAACAAAGCGGCAGGTTCTCCTCAGACCCGGAAAGAGGAACAAGCAAAGGGTGCAAAGTGGGGTGACTACAACTCAGATGATGAAGCATCTCCTCTCTCAAAGGATATCTGTTTGATGAGCTCAAAAGATCACAACATATTAGAAGATGGTGCTCATAAATCCGAGGAGGAAGCAAGGAAAGGCTCCTGGCACCTTGACAGTGCGTGCTCAAGTCACATGATAGGGAACAGTGAGTGGTTCACCTCTCTTCATTCAGCCTCAGGGGCATTGATAACTTTTGGAAACAAAAGTAATGGTGAGGTTTGTGGTATCGGTAAAGTAAGACTCTCTAAACACATCACTGTGAATAACGTAAATCTAGTGAATAATCTCAAATTTGACATGTTTAGTGTGGCTCAACTATGCCAAAACAGAAAAAAATAGAGTAGTCTTTACCACCGATGATTGCCATGTTGAGTGTCTAAGTACAGGGAAAATCTTACTCAAAGGGATCTGCGACAACAACGTTTACAAGGTCGACCCTGCTTTCATCCCTGACAAGGACCTTTGTTTGTCATCTATTGCTGGGACAACAGACTTGTGGCACAAACGCTTTGGACATACTAGCCTTCAACTCCTTTCCAAACTTCACAGACAAGAGCTGGTGAACGGTCTTCCTAAGGTTGAAGCTTTGAGAAACGATGTGTGTGATGCATGCATCAAAGGAAAACAAGTCAGATCCTCTTTCAAGTCAAAAAGGGATGTAAGTACTACTCGTCCTCTGGAATTAGTCCACATGGATCTTTGTGGGCCAATGCGCACGAAGAGCCATGGGGGAAATGCATATGTCTTTGTTATTATTGATGACTATTCCAGGTACACATGGACTCTATTTATCTCATCAAAGGATGAAGTGTTCGCTGAGTTTGAGTCCTGGCTTAAGATAGCCAAAAGGAGCACTGGACATTCCTTGGGGTCCATTCGCACTGATCATGGAACAGAATTCGAGAACTCTCAGTTCCTATCCCTCTGTAGGAACAAAGGTATTAACCACAACTTCTCTGCTCCCAGGACCCCACAGCAAAACGGGGTTGTGGAAAGGAAGAACGGGACTCTAGAAGACATGACGCGTAACATCCTCATCTCAAGTGGTCTTCCTAGGAGCTTCTGGGCCGAAGCTCTGAATGCTGCTTGTTACGTTCTGAATAGAGCAACCATTCGTCCTCTCCTGAACAAAACTGCCTATGAGCTTCTTAAGGGAAGGAAACCTAATGTGTCTCATTTGCGCACATTTGGTTGCAAGTGCTTCGTCCACAACAACGGGAAAGATTCTCTTGGGAAGTTCGATCCCAGGAGTGATGAAGGAACTTTTGTAGGATACTCTCAACAAAGCAAGGCTTACAAAGTATTCAACAAGAGAACCAGAAAGGTAGAGGAAAGCATTCATGTAGTGTTTGATGAATCGGTTATGGCTGGTAATAATGTGTAGGAACAATCAGGCAGTATTCCCTCCAATACCGAGCTATCCGAAGATGATTTCTTTCAGCTTGTAGAAAGCAATGTCGGAGATGGGACCTCTCAAGATCAAGAAACTCAGAATGATCCTTCAACACCGAGAACTCTCAACTCCGCCAACTCAGATGGAAATGAAGAAAATACTCACCAACCAGAAACACCTCAGGGGGAACAGAGCCCAAGTCACGGCACAACGGAGCCCTCTGAGGACAGCTCTACTGCTGATAGAACTGGAGATGTCAGTCCTAATACTGATGAAACTGCTGGTGAAAGCTCAAACGCTGGCAATGCTAATTTAGAGGAGTTCGACATCAACAATCTCCAAATTCCAAACTACCAGCAAAAGTGGGCTCATCCAGTCAAACTAATCGTCACAGACTATAGAAAGGGAGCACCTCAAAGCACTCGCTCTTCCCTACATAACTTTTGTGCTTTCAATGCTTTTCTCTCTTTACAAGAACCTAAAACCGTAGGAGAAGCATTGAAGGATCCTGAGTGGATAAACGCCATGCAAGAAGAACTTCATCAGTTCGAAAGGAACAAGGTTTGGCGGTTAGTTCCTCGTCCAAGGAACAGAACAGTGATAGGAACCAAATGGGTGTTCAGGAACAAGTTAGATGATCAAGGTCAAGTCACAAGGAACAAAGCAAGGCTGATGGTGAAAGGTTACAACCAGCAGGAAGGCATCGACTATGATGAGACCTTTGCTCCAGTTGCCAGGTTAGAAGCAATAAGACTCCTAATTGCCTATTCCTCTTTCCATGGATTCAAGCTGCAACAGATGGATGTCAAGACCGCCTTCTTGAATGGAGTTCTCAAGGAGGAAGTCTATGTGGAGCAAACTCCCGGCTTTGAGGACACCACCCAACCCGACCATGTCTATATTCTAGACAAAGCTTTGTACGGTCTCAAGCAAGCCCCGAGGGCCTGGTATGAAAGGCTTTTACAGTTCCTTCTGACGCACGGATACGTTCGTGGAAAGATCGCCAAGACATTGTTCCTTCTGAAGGAAGGGAAGCATATTCTGGTGGTACAAGTCTACGTGGATGATATCATATTTGGCTCTACAGATGATAAACTGGTTCAGAAATTCTCTAAGCTGATGGCCAGTGAATTCGAGATGAGCATGGTTGGAGAACTCAAGTTCTTCTTAGGTCTTCAAGTCTCTCAGGGGGATGAGGGAACCAAAGTGCATCAACAGAAGTATCTAAGGGAATGTGTCAAAAAGTTTGGAATGTCTGACGCAAAATCCTTCACCACTCCCATCTCTTCAAACAACCCAATGGGAAAAGACGAACATGAACAGGGAATTGATCCATCTCTCTATCGAGGAATCATAGGTTCGCTTCTCTATCTCACTGCTAGTAGACCTGATATTATGTACAGTGTATGACTTTGTGCTCGTTTTCAAGCCGATCCCAAAGAAACACATCTCAAAGCGGTGAAGAGGATTCTGAGATACTTGAAGGGAACAGATGATCTATGTCTGTGGTATCCAAGGGGAGGAAGCCTCGATCTAGTCGGATACACAGATGCTGACTTCGCATGGAACAAAGTGGATATAAAATCAACATCAGGAATGGCTCAGTTCCTTGGGCCGTGTTTAGTTTTCTGGGGGTCAAAGAAGCAAAACTCCGTCGCTCTATCCACTACAGAAGCTGAATACATAGCCGCCGCTGCTTGTTGCACACAACTCCTATGGCTTAAACAACAACTCAGCGACTATGGTATTCTTCTTAACTCTATTCCCATTCTCTGTGACAATACTAGTGCCATAAATATCTCCAAGAATCCGGTGTAACACTCACGTACCAAGCACATCGAGATAAGACACCACTTCTTACGTGATTGTGTGGAGAAAGGGTTGGTGACAATGGATTTCTATGGAACTAAGGATCAAGTTGCCGACATCTTCACTAAGGCTCTAAACAGGGAACCCTTCGAACAGTTCCGTATGGAACTAGGTATGATCTCTCTAAACTAAATGTCTATTTGTTGTGTTCCCTCGATGATTGGCTAAATTACATGGTAAAGTGTGAAAGTTTAATCATCATGTCTTGGTCTGCATTTCTTCTCTTGATCATTAGTTGAATGACATGCTTAGACTCATGCTAATACTTCACTTATGTGCAAAATCTCATGCATGTTTTTCTATGCCATCTTGTTAATACATGGTTCAGCTTTCTTTCGGCCCAAAAGAGTCAACTTGATGCATTGATCCCTCATTATAAGCCCAAATGATTGTTGACTCTGCAGCTTACCTTAGCCATCATGCTTGATGCTTCCTATGAGCCCCTCTAATCATCCACATCTGGGAGCCTCTCATTCATGATTAAACATTATAAAAAATTCTCGTATATGTTTATGTGTGATGTTCTTTGTACCCTCTTTGGTAACATTACCCCCGCATCACACTCCTCTACTTTTTTGGAAAGTCGAGAATACGAATTGTCGCCTCTGTGGTCTGTGGCTGGGATTTGACAGGTATGATGTGTAATGATGGCTTACAACTGCTTGAGAAGTGTTCATGCATAAAAGTTGATGTGGTGGTTGCGTGATGGTTGTTGCGCTTGAGGTCTTGTGGCCTTTGATGGATTTGGACAGAATTTTTTTCAAGATCTATTTTTGGAAGATATCTTATTGGTTGTGATCTTGAAAAAAAGAAGGAAAGAGGAGGATTTGGAGTAATACCCTTTGCACTTGAAAAGATATGGAGAATGATTCTCGTGGTCACTCCCCTCCTACCTATATGACGACTTCAACAAAGTTACCTTATCGCTCCCTTGTACTGTTCCAAAAAAAAAACTGGAACACTCCAAGGTACACAAAGAGGCGACCAATGGATCCTTCTTCTACTGGTGGCTGGAGGCTTGTAACCTACACAAGGAGTAGTTTGTGTTACAAGAAGGTGTTGGTTGGGTCAAGGTTAGATGTGAGATGGAAGCTGGTGTGGAGGAAGAAGAGTCTGAAGGTGCAAACTCTGAGGGGGAACAAAAGGTGGAATCTGATTTGAGGAAGGACCGTGAGAAGTTTGTCTCGCGCAACATCTCTATTGGCAGAACAACAAAGGTGTCTTACAGAGTAAGTAAATGCCTAAATTGCTACTCATATTTCAGCTCCCTCTGCTGGCACCAGTGGTACTTGATTCGTCTTTCTCTGGCTAACCAATCCCTCTTTTGTTCCCAGCACATCTTCCCCTACTACTTTGTTTTTCTTTGCTTCTGTTTCATGTGTTTGCAATGATTGGCATGTTAATCATATGTGTTACTTGTGCTCATTTTGTTGTTGTCTTTACATGCAGTCTGTGTTTGTGCGTTTCAATCTAATGCAAAAGGGGTTGTTTTGCTTATCCTGCTGTGGTCTTTTTCTCTCTATCTCTTTGAGGGGGAACTATTATCGCTTGCGTGCAGAACTTTTCTCCATACAACTGTCTTTATCTCTTATGTGAATATTTTATTGTTAAGGATGTTTGTCACCATCAAAAAGGGGGAATTTGTTGAATTCCTTAGGTTTTAATGGTAACAAACATTCAACTAATATGGGTACTAAGTGTTTCAGGAACAAAGACAGTTGTTATAGGGAACCATTACAGCGAAGGATCGCAGAGGGAACAAAGCTCTGTACATGTACTTTGTTATCTCTCAAGGAACAACAGTGACGAACAAGATCAAAGCTGCGAATGGAAGGAAGGAATCCAGCGTGACGATTATGGAAACAAATCACGGAGGCTCACGCGGTCAAGGATCAAAGACTTCGGCTGGAAGGAACTAGCTGATTGGAGAAGATATGGAGAGAGAAGCCCGATTGTGTTATCTTAGGAAATCTTTCCTAAGATAAGACAATTTGAGAGAGGGAATTATATCTTATCCGGTTATATTAATTTAAGGAATCTTTTCCTTAATTAATATAGACGGTTGGGATATTATTCCTTTAACCAAATCATATCTTCTTGTTACCTTATTTGAAGAAATCTTATCTTGTTATAATTAGGGTTTAGCTGAGTTGTATTTAATAGAAGTGTGGATTCATTTCTATATAACCACGACGACGAAGAACTGAGAGCATTCAGTTAAGAAGAAAAGAAAGAGAGTGAAGTGTGTGTGAGTCTTTGAGGGTTGAGTTCGGATTCATCGTTGTAGAAGTGGCTTCAATTCTAGCTGGGTAGTCTAGGGGTTGGAGTCCAGGATACAAGTGTAATCGAACAAGAAATCAATAAGACAAGTACACGCTTCAAAATCATCTCAAGCGGAAGCTTGAAGGTAGTGGTTTTTCTTTGAGAAGCTAGTTTTGCTAATCAGGGTTTCCACTATACATCGTGAGTTCGTTCGTTATCTTTCTTGCTATATTAAATCCGCTGCAACTTCTGTGGGAACAAAGCTTTTGTTCCCTCAGACGTAACTCTAACGATCCAACAATTGGTATCAGAGCCTGGTGCTCTAGATTGTTCGCTTTTAGTTACAGATTTTGCAGGAAAGATGTCGTCTGGAAATGCCTTGGATGGAGACTCTTGAGAAGGTGATGTAGATGTGGTTCTCATCACTCAACCCATGAAGAAGATATGGTCTCGAAGCAAAGGCATTAAGGGTTCGGTCATGGTTCACAATGACATGAAGGAGGTTGTCTTCTTCCACTGTCATGATAACAGACACTTTGCCAAAAACTGCCTCAACAAAGCGGCAGGTTCTCCTCAGACCCGGAAAGAGGAACAAGCAAAGGGTGCGAAGTGGGGTGACTACAACTCAGATGATGAAGCATCTCCTCTCTCAAAGGATATCTGTTTGACGAGCTCAAAAGATCACAACATATTAGAAGATGGTGCTCATAAATTCGAGGAGGAAGCAAGGAAATGCTCGTGGCACCTTGACAGTGCGTGCTCAAGTCACATGATAGGGAACAGTGAGTGGTTCACCTCTCTTCATCCAGCCTCAGGGGCATCGATAACTTTTGAAAACAAAAGTAAGGGTGAGGTTTGTGGTATCGGTAAAGTAAGACTCTCTAAACACATCACTATGAATAACGTAAATCTAGTGAATAATCTCAAATTTGACCTGTTTAGTGTGGCTCAACTATGCCAAAACAGAAAAAATAGAGTAGTCTTTACCACCGATGATTGCCATGTTGAGTGTCTAAGTACAGGGAAAATCTTACTCAAAGGGATCTGCGACAACAACGTTTACAAGGTCGACCCTGCTTTCATCCCTGACAAGGACCTTTATTTGTCATCTATTGCTGGGACAACAGACTTGTGGCACAAACGCTTTGGACATACTAGCCTTCAACTCCTTTCCAAACATCACAGACAAGAGCTGGTGAACGGTCTTCCTAAGGTTGAAGCTTTGAGAAACGATGTGTGTGATGCATGCATCAAAGGAAAACAAGTCAGATCCTCTTTCAAGTCAAAAAGGGATGTAAGTACTACTCGTCCTCTGGAATTAGTCCACATGGATCTTTGTGGGCCAATGCGCACGAAGAGCCATGGGGGAAATGCATATGTCTTTGTTATTATTGATGACTATTCCAGGTACACATGGACTCTATTTATCTCATCAAAGGATGAAGTGTTCGCTGAGTTTGAGTCCTGGCTTAAGATAGCCGAAAGGAGCACTGGACATTCCTTGGGGTCCATTCGCACTGATCATGGAACAGAATTCGAGAACTCTCAGTTCCTATCCCTCTGTAGGAACAAAGGTATTAACCACAACTTCTCTGCTCCCAGGACCCCACAGCAAAACGAGGTTGTGGAAAGGAAGAACGGGACTCTGGAAGACATGACGCGTAACCTCCTCATCTCAAGTGGTCTTCCTAGGAGCTTCTGGGCCGAAGCTCTGAATGCTGCTTGTTACGTTCTGAATAGAGCAACCATTCGTCCTCTCTTGAACAAAACTACCTATGAGCTTCTTAAGGGAAGGAAACCTAATGTGTCTCATTTGCGCACATTTGGTTGCAAGTGCTTCGTCCACAACAACGGGAAAGATTCTCTTGGGAAGTTCGATCCCAGGAGTGATGAAGGAACTTTCGTAGGATACTCTCAGCAAAGCAAGGCTTACAAAGTATTCAACAAGAGAACCAGAAAGGTAGAGGAAAGCATTCATGTAGTGTTTGATGAATCGGTTATGGCTGGTAACAATGTGCAGGAACAATCAGGCAGTATTCCCTCCAATACCGAGCTATCCGAAGATGATTTCTTTCAGCTTGTAGAAAGCAATGTCGGAGATGGGACCTCTCAAGATCAAGAAACTCAGAATGATCCTTCAACACCGAGAACTCTCAACTCCACCAACTCAGATGGAAATGAAGAAAATACTCACCAACCAGAAACACCTCAGGGGGAACAGAGCCCAAGTCACGGCACAACGGAGCCCTCTGAGGACAGCTCTACTGTTGATAGAACTGGAGATGTCAGTCCTAATACTAATGAAACTGCTGGTGAAAGCTCAAACACTGGCAATGCTAATTTAGAGGAGTTCGACATCAACAATCTCCAAATTCCAAACTACCAGCAAAAGTGGGCTCATCCAGTCAAACTAATCGTCACAGACTATAGAAAGGGAGCACCTCAAAGCACTCGCTCTTCCCTACATAACTTTTGTGCTTTCAATGCTTTTATCTCTTTACAAGAACCTAAAACCGTAGGAGAAGCATTGAAGGATCCTGAGTTGATAAACGCCATGCAAGAAGAACTTCATCAGTTCGAAAGGAACAAGGTTTGGCGGTTAGTTCCTCGTCCAAGGAACAGAACAGTGATAGGAACCAAATGGGTGTTCAGGAACAAGTTGGATGATCAAGGTCAAGTCACAAGGAACAAAGCAAGGCTGATGGTGAAAGGTTACAACCAGCTGGAAGGCATCGACTATGATGAGACCTTTGCTCCAGTTGCCAGGTTAGAAGCAATAAGACTCCTAATTGCCTATTCCTCTTTCCATGGATTCAAGCTGCAACAGATGGATGTCAAGACCGCCTTCTTGAATGGAGTTCTCAAGGAGGAAGTCTATGTGGAGCAAACTCCCGGCTTTGAGGACATCACCCAACCCGACCATGTCTATATTCTAGACAAAGCTTTGTACGGTCTCAAGCAAGCCCCGAGGGCCTGGTATGAAAGGCTTTCACAGTTCCTTCTGACGCACGGATACGTTCGTGGAAAGATCGACAAGACATTGTTCCTTCTGAAGGAAGGGAAGCATATTCTGGTGGTACAAGTCTACGTGGATGATATCATATTTGGCTCTACAGATGATAAACTGGTTCAGAAATTCTCTAAGCTGATGGCCAGTGAATTCGAGATGAGCATGGTTGGAGAACTCAAGTTCTTCTTAGGTCTTCAAGTCTCTCAGGGGGATGAGGGAACCAAAGTGCAACAACAGAAGTATCTAAGGGAATGTGTCAAAAAGTTTGGAATGTCTGATGCAAAATCCTTCACCACTCCCATCTCTTCAAACAACCCAATGGGAAAAGACGAACATGAACAGGGAATTGATCCATCTCTCTATCGAGGAATCATAGGTTCGTTTCTCTATCTCACTGCTAGTAGACCTGATATTATGTACAGTGTATGACTTTGTGCTCGTTTTCAAGCCGATCCCAAAGAAACACATCTCAAAGCGGTGAAGAGGATTCTGAGATACTTGAAGGGAACAGATGATCTATGTCTGTGGTATCCAAGGGGAGGAAGCCTCGATCTAGTCGGATACACAGATGCTGACTTCGCAGGGAACAAAGTGGATATAAAATCAACATCAGGAATGGCTCAGTTCCTTGGGCCGTGTTTAGTTTCCTGGGGGTCAAAGAAGCAAAACTCCGTCGCTCTATCCACTGCAGAAGCTGAATACATAGCCGCCGCTGCTTGTTGCACACAATTCCTATGGCTTAAACAACAACTCAGCGACTACGGTATTCTTCTTAACTCTATTCCCATTCTCTGTGACAATACTAGTGCCATAAATATCTCCAAGAATCCGGTGTAACACTCACGTACCAAGCACATCGAGATAAGACACCACTTCTTACGTGATTGTGTGGAGAAAGGGTTGGTGACAATGGATTTCTATGGAACTAAGGATCAAGTTGCCGACATCTTCACTAAGGCTCTAAACAGGGAACCCTTCGAACAGTTCCGTATGGAACTAGGTATGATCTCTCTAAACTAAATGTCTATTTGTTGTGTTCCCTCGATGATTGGCTAAATTACATGGTAAAGTATGAAAGTTTAATCATCATGTCTTGGTCTGCATTTCTTCTCTTGATCATTAGTTGAACGACTTGCTTAGACTCATGCTAATACTTCACTTATGTGCAAAATCTCATGCATGTTTTTCTATGCCATCTTTTTAATACATGGTTCAGCTTTCTTTCGGCCCAAAAGAGTCAACTTGATGCATTGATCCCTCATTATAAGCCCAAATGATTGTTGACTCTGCAGCTTACCTTAGCCATCATGCTTGATGCTTCCTATGAGCCCCTCTAATCATCCACATCTGGGAGCCTCTCATTCATGATTAAACATTATTAAAAATTCTCGTATATGTTTATGTGTGATGTTCTTTGTACCATCTTTGGTAACATTACCCCCGCATCACACTCCTCTCCTTTTTCGGAAAGTCGAGAATACGAATTGTCGCCTCTGTGGTCTGTGGCTGGGATTTGACAGGTATGATGTGTAATGATGGCTTACAACTGCTTGAGAAGTGTGCATGCATAAAAGTTGATGTGGTGGTTGCGTGATGGTTGTTGCGCTTGAGGTCTTGTGGCCTTTGAGGGATTTGGACAGAATTTTTTTCAAGATCTATTTTTGGAAGATATCTTATTGGTTGTGATCTTGAAAAAAAGAAGGAAAGAGGAGGATTTGGAGTAATACCCTTTGCACTTGAAAAGATATGGAGAATGATTCTCGTGGTCACTCCCCTCCTACCTATATGACGACTTCAACAAAGTTACCTTATCGCTCCCTTGTACTGTTCCAAAAAAAAACTAGAACACTCCAAGGTACACAAAGAGGCGACCAATGGATCCTTCTTCTACTGGTGGCTGGAGGCTTGTAACCTACACAAGGAGTAGTTTGTGTTACAAGAAGGTGTTGGTTGGGTCAAGGTTAGACGTGAGATGGAAGCTGGTGTGGAGGAAGAAGAGTCTGAAGGTGCAAACTCTGAGGGGGAACAAAAGGTGGAATCTGATTTGAGGAAGGACCGTGAGAAGTTTGTCTCGCGCAACATCTCTATTGGCAGAACAACAAAGGTGTCTTACAGAGTAAGTAAATGCCTAAATTGCTACTCATATTTCAGCTCCCTCTGCTGGCACCAGTGGTGCTTGATTCGTCTTTCTCTGGCTAACCAATCCCTCTTTTGTTCCCAGCACATCTTCCCCTACTACTTTGTTTTTCTTTGCTTCTGTTTCATGTGTTTGTAATAATTGGCATGTTAATCATATGTGTTACTTGTGCTCATTTTGTTGTTGTCTTTACATGCAGTCTATGTTTGTGCGTTTCAATCTAATGCAAAAGGGGTTGTTTTGCTTATCCTGCTGTGGTCTTTTTCTCTCTATCTCTTTGAGGGGGAACTATTATCGCTTGCGTGCAGAACTTTTCTCCATACAACTGTCTTTATCTCTTATGTGAATGTTTTATTGTTAAGGATGTTTGTCACCTTTAAAAAGGGGGAATTTGTTGAATTCCTTAGGTTGTAATGGTAACAAACATTCAACTAATATGGGTACTAAGTGTTTCAGGAACAAAGACGGTTGTTATAGGGAACCATTGCAGTGAAGGATCGCAGAGGGAACAAAGCTCTGTACATGTGCTTTGTTATCTCTCAAGGAACAACAGTGACGAACAAGATCAAAGCTGCGAATGGAAGGAAGGAATCCAGCGTGACGATTATGGAAACAAATCACGGAGGCTCACGCGGTCAAGGATCGAAGACTTCAGCTGGAAGGAACTAGCTGATTGGAGAAGATATGGAGAGAGAAGCCCGATTGTGTTATCTTAGGAAATCTTTCCTAAGATAAGACAATTTGAGAGAGGGAATTATATCTTATCCGGTTATATTAATTTAAGGAATCTTTTCCTTAATTAATATAGACGGTTGGGATATTATTCATTTAACCAAATCATATCTTCTTGTTACCTTATTTGAAGAAATCTTATCTTGTTATAATTAGGGTTTAGCCGAGTTGTATTTAATAGAAGTGTGGATTCATTTCTATGTAACCACGACGACGAAGAACGAAGAACTGAGAGCATTCAGTTAAGAAGAAAAGAAAGAGAGTGAAGTGTGTGTGAGTCTTTGAGGGTTGAGTTCGGATTCATCGTTGTAGAAGTGGCTTCAAGTCTAGCTGGGTAGTCTAGGGGTTGGAGTCCAGGATACAAGTGTAATCGAACAAGAAATCAATAAGACAAGTACACGCTTCAAAATCCTCTCAAGCGGAAGCTTGAAGGTAGTGGTTTTTCTTTGAGAAGCTAGTTTTGCTAATCAGGGTTTCCACTATACATCGTGAGTTCGTTCGTTATCTTTCTTGCTATATTAAATCCGCTGCAACTTCTGTGGGAACAAAGATTTTGTTCCCTCAGATGTAACTCTAACGATCCAACACTTCGTTTCCCAAACGGACCGCTACGTGCCCAGAGCCACAACCGCTGGCTACGACAACGGCTTCGACTACGACCGCGACGCCGAGGACACTCAAGGTGAGTATTCTGAACCATACAACTTTGATGATCGCTATGCCTCTAGGAGAACCCAGAGACGCATACTGGACTCAGCGCCATGCGAAGGCCACCCTCGCCGAGCCGAGCCATCCGACGCGATGCCAAGGAGATCCAGTCGCCGACCAAGTGGACATACGCGACGCGATGAGACCAACTTGAGGACACCAACTACCCAGGCACAGAGCCATGATGTACGCGATCACCTTCAACACAAAAGTGTTCGGACGCCGCATTACGGATATGATGAATACGCGTCGATCACACCCCATGTGCACGACGAGTATGACGACGAAGAGATCGAGGACTCAGGTATGGTCAACCCTAATTTTTTTCACCCCCCTCTTGGAGATCCACTAGAATTGCAGGATCTCCCTTCGGATTGGATACCTCCACCGCATCTCCAGCCCCAAGGAGAACACATTCGTGACATTGGCGGCGAGCGCCGCGATGTTATGCAAAGAGACCTTCGACGCGACAACTATGATGCCCAGCCGCGAAGACGTCAACGCGATGACGCCTACGTGCCCAGGGATGAGTATGTTCGCGAAGATCGCTAAGAACGCAATAGACGCCAGGTTGGACGCGATAGACCACATGGAGTGCGCACCATTGAGAACCCTCTCTACGACGTCGCTCCAAACAATGCGTTCAACCAAGCACCTGCCCAGCCTCGATTCCAACGCCACCAAGTCAAGGTAAAAATCGAGCATTTTTATGGTGAATACAACCCCTCTGTTTTTCTTGAATGGGTGCAGGCTATGGAGTACACACTTCGATATTGTCGAGTGCCCCCTGAGGAGCATGTCGACGCCGCAACACTTAATTTCCGAGGAGCCGCGAGAGTGTGGTGGCATCGCTTCGAGGATGACTGCGTCCGACGCCAAAGGACACAGGTCACGGAGTGGCACCAACTCGTGTACGTGATGACAAAGAAATATGTGCCTCCAGACTATAGGAATCAAATGCGAATGGAGATAGCCATGGCTCGCCAAGGGTCGATGTCTCCACTCGAGTTCTTTTCCAAGCTTGAAGACATGTATTACAAGGCCAATATCTCCGTTGCACCATCGACATTTAGGATGAAATTCTTGAGTGGCTTAAACACCAACATCCGTGATCAACTCGAGATTTTGCCCATCAAAGATTTGAACACCCTCACACATACGGCGATGCAAATTCATGCACAAATCTCTCGCCGGAAGTCTTAGACCTATCCAAGTGGCCAACAAAGGTATTCTTCTAACCCTAGTGGTTTACCTTCTACTCATGTTCGCCCTAGTTTTTCTACCACAGCCGCGTCAAGCCAAGCCCCCAAAGCAAAGCCACTGACGCCAAGCACCGCGCCGCGCCAGAACATACCAAGACAGGCTCTAGTAAGCACAGATCGCGCGACGTTGAGTGTTACAAATGTGGTGGAAGAGGCCACTATAAGAAAGATTGCCCAAACACTCGAAAGGTTTTGTTCTCCACAACCGCCGCCGGCTACGAGTCTTGTGACGACGAGGAGCAAACCCTAGTGGCCATCGATGAAGGAATCGACGGAGAGGAAAACACCTACGACTGTGAACCAGCTTCACTGCACGCGGACACACCATTGAGCTTAGTGACGCGTCGTCTCCTCACAGTCAAGGAAGCAAGCTTACGCGATCAACGCGAGAACTTGTTCCACACAAGAGCTCTCGTCCAGACGGCTTCCTTGAGTGTTATTGTTGATGGAGGATCATGTGCTAATATTGTGAATGAGAAGGTCGTCACACACTTCAAGTTGCCTACGACTCCTCATCCCCAACCTTATGCCCTCCAATGGATTTCTTCAAGTCCAGGTAACACAGTATCTCGCCAATGCTTAATTTCTTTTTCCATAGGGCAATACTGTGATTCTATACTTTGTGATGTCATTGCAATGGACGCCACCCATATTTTGCTTGGGCGCCCATGGCAATTCGACAGGCGCGTGCTTCATGATGGCTATTTGAACACTTATGTGTTCAATTACCACGGGAAGCTCATCACTTTGCATCCAATGTCTCCCTATGAGATCTTGTAGGACCAGGTTGAACGCAATCGCCAGAAAGCCATAGAGGTCGCGTCTACTAGGTCAAAAGAGTGTCCAGAGGCACTCTAGAGGCCAAACTCCTCCAAAGCTGGCAAAATGTCGTCTCCACCAGGCACTGATAAGAAGACACACAATGCCATAGCTGGGACACCAAGTGCCCTACAGAATTCGAGTAGCGCCTCGCCATCGACAAAGTTTGCCGCGCCGTTGCCGAAGACGTCTCCTTTGAAAGGAAGGTGTGAGCAACGCGTGCTTTTATCCAGGCCCAGTGACCTCACTGCGTGTTTGACTGGCAAAGCTCCATGTTTTTTGCTTGTGCCAACTCCATGCATCCCTGAGTCGTCGAACACCGTGTCCGTGCCGCCAGTCATCGCGACCTTGCTCGCCGTGTTCGATGATGTATTTCCTGATGAGTTGCCACAAGGTTTACCTCCACTGAGAGGCATTGAGCACCAGATTGACCTTGTACCAGGTGATTCCTTGCCCAATCGCGCTGCATATAGAGCTGGCCCAGAAGAGACCAAAGAGCTACAACGCCAAGTGCAAGAGTTGTTGGATCGCGGCTACGTAAGTAAATCTCTCTCCCCTTGTGCTGTGCCTGTGATCCTTGTGCCCAAGAAAGATGGCACATGGAGAATGTGTGTTGATTGTCGCACGATAAACCAGATCACCGTCAAGTATAGGCATCCTATTCCACGCCTCGACGATATGCTTGATGAACTTTATGGCGCCACACTTTTCTCCAAGATAGATTTGAAGAGTGGTTATCACCAGATCAGGATGAAAGAAGGTGATGAGTGGAAGACTGCATTCAAGACAAAGTACGGGCTCTACGAGTGGCTTGTCATGCCATTTGGGCTCACGAACGCGCCCATCACCTTCATGCGCGTGATGAACCACGTCTTGAGAACATTCCTTGGCAAGTTTGTCGTCGTTTATTTTGATGACATCCTTGTGTATTCACGGAGTCTGGAAGAGCATGTCGATCACCTTCGACTTGTGCTCGAATACCTTCGACGCGAGAGCCTGTTTGCCAATCTGGCCAAATGCAGTTTTTGCTCCGCGTCCACAAATTTTCTGGGCTACGTCGTGAGTAGTGATGGTCTACGCGTCGACGAGGCAAAGATCGCGGCCATTAAAGAGTGGCCAACTCCGACGACGCTGACACAGGCTCTTTGTTCGAGACTTCTCTTCCATTGTCGCACCATTGCATGAATTGACAAAGAAGGGAAGCACTGTCTTGTGGTTTGAGTCCCACAAAAAAGCCTTCTCGGCTTTGAAGAGGCCCTTGTGCCAGGCACCATTGCTCCAGCTTCCCGACTTCGACAAACACTTCGAGGTGGAGTGTGATGCCTCAGACATAGGCATTGGTGGTGTGCTACACCAGGAGAAGAGGCACATTGCATATTTCAGTGAGAAGCTCACAGGGGCCACACTAAATTACCCCACATACGACAAAGAGTTGTATGCCCTCATACGCGTGCTAAAGACATGGCAACATTACCTTTGGCCGCGTGAATTTGTCATCCACATCGACCACACAGCCTTGAGCTATTTGAAGAACCAAGCCCACCTCAATCGACGACATGCTCGTTGGGTGGAATTTCTGGAGACATTTCCTTATGTCGTGGTCCACAAGAAAGGAAAGGAGAACATTATTGCTGATGCATTATCCCGAAGGTATGTTCTCTTGACTCATGTGCAAACTAAAGTTTTGGGTTTTGCTTTGATTAAAGAATTGTATGCTAGTGATCTTTCTTTGCACCTATTTTATAGCATTGCCTGAGATCGCGTGAGTTTGAGTCCTATTTTCTTTCTGAAGGTTATTTATACAAGGCTAGTCGCCTTTGCATCCCTAGGTCTTCCATTAGGCTCCTTTTGATTCAGGAAGCACACGAAAGTCGCGGACATTTTGGGATTAGTAAGACATTGGCCGCGCTTAGAGAACACTTCTTTTGGCCTAAGATGACACACCAAGTGACTAGGTTTTGTAGAAGTTGTGTGACTTGCCAGAGAGCCAAAGCTAGGTCTAGTCCTCACGGCCTCTACACTCCTTTGCCCATTCCGAGTGCCCCCTGGAAAGATTATCTATGGATTTCATCACAGGTTTATCCCTCTCTAGACGAGGTAAAGACTCCATTTTTGTGGTCGTAGATAGATTTTCCAAGATGACATATTTTATTGCTTGTAAGACAACCCATAGTGCTAGTGAGATTGTCGATCTATTCTTTGAGCATGTGGTGCGTCTTCATGGAGTCCTGCATACTATAGTGAGTGATAGAGATTCTAAGTTCGTTGGTCATTTTTTGAGAACTCTTTGGGGTAAGCTAGGCACCAAACTCTTATTCTCTACTAGCTACTACCCCCAGACCGATGGCCAAACGGAGGTCACGAATAGAACCCTAGGAGCCCTCCTCCGCGCGATGCTTAAAGCCAACCCTAGGCGTTGGGAGGACTTACTATCACTTGTCGAGTTTTGTTACAATAGATGCAGGCACACGGCGACCAAGTTGACACCGTTCGAAGTGGTGTATGGCATGAACCACTTGACACCACTTGATTTGTCGTCGCGACCACTGCGAGACCCAGTGCATGTCTCCGTCGCCAACCACGCCGAGCAAGTCCAGGAGCTTCATTGACGCACCAGGGAGCAACTGGAGAGGAGGGCCACGCAGTATGCCTCGCAAAAGAATTATGGCCGCCGTCGCGTCATCTTCGCACCAGGAGACCTTGTCTGGGTGCATATGCGAAAAGAAAGGTTCCCCTCGCGGTGCAAGCACAAATTGGCACCACGTGGAGATGGACCCTTCCGCGTGATCAAGGCCTTAGGGGAAAATGCCTATCAACTCGAGCTCCCACCAGATTTTGGAGTCCACGCGTCCTTCAACGTCGCGGACTTGACACCATATGTTGAGCCTGAGTTTGATGATGGTGAAGCGGGGACGCTTCACAACCAAGTGGGGGAGGGTGATGTGACCCCGCCTCCCATGACGGCCCAAGACGAGGAAGAAGCCATGAGCCATCGCTCAGAGGGCCCAGAAACAAGGTCTAGGTCCAAAGCAATCGCCTCCGCCGTCGCGTCACTTGTCGCATGCGTCGTCGCTGGCCAAGGAAGCCCAGACGCCAACCCAAGACTCGTCGTCCTCGCAACCATCGGCATCGGAACAACGCGTTCTTCTCAGTCAACATCGCGTGCACACACTCGCGAGTCGATCGCCCCTTCGTCGTCATCTATCGCGATGTTTGACTGCATGCCTTCACCGCGTTAGGATTTTAACGCGTTCTTTTGATACACTTTCTATATTTGGTATTTCCTGCGTGTTTTAGATAGTTTCTATTTATAGCGTTTCTATCTTTTAGGGTTTATGCCTTTTGCATGCTTGCATGGGCTAGCCCACTAGGCTCGACTCGGCCCATCCGATGTCTCGCCTCTAGTATTTATACCCAACTTTGTTATTGTTATTTCCTTACGTTCAATTTAATTCAAGGTTTCAGGTCGAGTGTTTATCCTCCTTCCCTTGATCGGACGTCACCCCTCTATTTTCGCATCCTCATTCCCTCCGCCACGGACGCTACGGCAATTGCTTGAACCTTCAAGCCAGTCTTCCTTCGCATCTCCCTTCAACTGCAGTCGACGCTACGACATCCGTAGTCGACGCTACGACACCAACGACTTGTCTCTTCAAGTCATCTATCCCTCATCAAATCGCTTCCGCCAACGCTATCCTTTCTCCCCAACAACCGCTTCCACCGCGTTCACTATCACGTTTATCATCGCGTTCATCAACGCGTTCGCCATCTTCTTCACTGCTGTGACGTTCAACGTGACTTCTCACCCAAGACTAGATCCCAAGGCGCCACCTTTTGACAATTGGCTTGTCATCTGAGGCAAGAACACATCAACATGCCATGGCACCGTGGACATCGCCGCCTCCCTTGACACGCCCAATGCCATGCCTATCCGAGCTTCGACTCTTATCCTTGCTATTTTTAGTTTTTGCCTTATGTTTCTAGACTTGCCTTATTGGGTGTGTAAGTCCATATGCATATGGACTTTAACCGAGGGCCCACTAGGTGACAAGGCCTTGTTGGCCTTAGTATTTAAGCTCCTTATGTTGCCACTTGTAATCTAGTTGAAAATTATAATTGGAAATCCAATTTGGATTGAGGAATACCTCCCCAAACCCTCCAATCTATCTTCCAACTCAAGCTCACTCGTTTCTCATCTCTTTCACTCAATCAAGCAAAGCATATACTCAAACAAAGCTCACTTGTTCTTGCATTCACAAAAATCAGCCAAGGAACCTCCCTTTGAGGTTCCCTTTGCCTTGTTCTTCTCGGTTCTCCTCAAGAACTTCTTCCCTTGCTTCCGCCTAGTTCGAGCCTTCAATGAGACATCAAGATCAAGTTGGTGCCCGGAGAGAAGAAGCCTTACCTTGCTAGCCACGATCGAGCACAAGCTGTGAAGAAAGACTCCTTGGGTGGCATGATCAATGTGTTGTTATCTACACCAGAAAAATTCACAATGACCATTAAAGTTCCAGCAACATAGAAGTGTCAGCCATGGCCCTTCAGGAATCAACCTACTTAGTCCCAATGAATAAAGCTTCTCAATGTGAGCCCTTCATCAAGAGGAAGCAATGGACAATAGCAAAATCATACAGAGGTTCTCGCAAAACTACTAGAAGTCTAGAAGTGACAAAATCTCTCTTAATGCTTTTTTTTTCTATCTTCAACTACTTCTCTACTGTTGGAAATATGATTACATATAAAAAACTCCAATCTATATCCAAAGTTACCAGGTAGTTGGAATCCCACACCCTTCGTAATATCCTTTCATAAACCTAGGTCATAACTTGAGGTTCTTAACTGGTTATGAGAAAAAAAATTAACATCAACCTTCTGTCTAGGGTACGGTACGTACATAGACCTTAAGCTCCTATGTCCAAAAAAGACCCGCTACTTTCAATGAATAATCAAATTAAAGTGATCATTAACTCTAAACATGTTTTAAGATACGAGTAGCTTTATGAGGATTAGTATGTAATTGGTCAATGCTTGTAAAAGTTCGATTAATACACAACTTTACTTTTTAAAAATAAGGTTTATTAATCAAAGCAACCTTCTAAATCATGAAATTTTACTAAACTACCTTGTATTTATTACAAGAACTGAAACACCTTAAACCATTTCACTAATTTAAATATAGAAAAATTAATGAACTAAAATGAACAAACAAATTTGAAAGGGTACAATATATTTGTTTATAATAGATAAAATGTCATAAAAAGTACCAAAATGTTGTTGAAATGGAAGCATGGTGTTTAATAAGATGTTTTTAATTACGTAACAAACAGAAGGTTGTTTCATTTCTGTAAAAAAACTTATGTTCAAAAATGATTTTGGAAGAAGAAGAAAAAAGCCTATGTTAAAGGCTTTCAAATTGAATTGACATCTATATCTGTATATATTTAAAAATTAGCATTCTAGGTCATTGAATGCTAACTTTTAAAGATGAATTGTTTTTTTTTCTTCATTTCTTGCCTTATTTATTTAGCCCAAAATTTAAACAATTTCTCAAATCCGAAAAGTACTAAAGTGACAATTTCTTATATTAACAAATATATCAATAATGTATAATCTTCTATATAATATAAAAAGTTTTTGATTCACAATTATATACAATTACTACATATTAATCAATTAATAAGTCTTCATTTTCATATCGTTGTATAACTCTTATAACTTCACGTTAAATTTTCAACGTAGTTCAATTTATATTTATATTAAGCATGAAAAATAACCATCTATATCTATATATATTTAAAAGTTAGCATTCTAGGTCATTAAATGCTAACTTTTAAAGACAAAATCAAAGGCTTAAATAGGCCTAAATTTATAGTTTGCCTGTAGGATTAGTTTATCACCCTTAGTATATAATATGTTAGATTTTCCGATCGGTTTTTACTATAGGGTTTATAAACCAATATAAAATACATAAGTATAATTATAGGCTACTTTGTAATTTAAGTAATTTAATTTTTCTTTATTTATTTCAATATACCATAGCATAATTATGTGTATATATAAAAATGAGCACTATTTGTAAGTAATTATTCCCTCCCCTCACACACTTTTTTTTAGCTAAATCTTGCCTCTACGTACGGACTACTCTTTAGGTTATGACTCATTTTTAACATAAATCTCAATTAGTGATAGTTACTACATACTATATACGTTATATTTTGCTCTCATTTACTCCTATTTTAATATTATCCAATTACTACACGTAACTCCCGTATTTAGTACACAATGAATGGTTGGAAACAAATTATACATGGAAATTAGCTTTAGAAAACCATATAGTGAAGCTTGGGAGATAGTGAGCAACACCTTAAAAAGACATGGTCACTGAAGTAAGCATAATTATTAAGTTAAAGATGTGAATGAGGATTCCCGATTGTCGATGATGCAAGTATATATCCACATCATGGTAAACTATCCTTGATTATATGTATTTGGATCTCTTTTGTAGTCTACAATACTTACATATATCGGTTTAAATTTATTAATATAATTGTCTTTTGATCGAGATAGGTTAATTTTATGTGAAGATGTCAGAGAATTGGATAATCTAATAGCACTATTGAGGCATCAATTGTTTATATCATGCACCAGTAGCTTTCACTAGAAGGAGGACAAAGACAATCGATTTAGGACGACTGATTGTTAGTAAAGAATAAAGCAAATTATTTTATGGACGATGTAAATCCTTCAACTATTGGTAGCATAAATTCAATTAGGTTTGTAATTTTAGTTTCTTTTTTGTACTAAATCGTTTTAGGTAGGTGTGTTGTTATTTTGGTTAAGGATGATTTTTATTGTTCTATTTTATACATATTCATTTTACACTCATCATGTATATATACTAAATTTGGCCTCATTGATGTTGGTTTAGAGGAATTAATCAGGGATGGAAGCCGAAATAATAGACATGTACTCACTCTCACATATGAAATGTACAAGGAAGAAGTTATGAATTATAATTTCGCTAAGAAGAGTAAGCAGGTACCGATAAAATAACTAATGTACTTTTATATAAAATGTAACAAGGTTTAAGAAAATGCAGAGTCACCAATTATTTATATTACTCCGTAATTAATAAGAATATGAATTAATGACTAATATATTTTAATTAAAATGATATTAATGTCTAGGAATATGTAAAGTCAACGTGACTAATAAAACGATATATATTCCAGACCAAATAAATAAAATGATATATTAATGAATATTAATAACTAAAGCATAACAAAAAAGACATTATTAAAATGCAATACATTTGTAAGATAAAGGCAAAAAATTAGAAATGTGGAGGGTATTGGAGCATGTAAGAAATGAGAGTTGTTGTAGCAAGTTTCTTACAAATACTCGAGTTCAAGCACAACATATAATTAGATAGGCATTTCTAAAATATTTCCCAAATATTTTCAAAGGAAAAAACGCATCCTTACAAAAAACAACTATCACCTTAATTCAAAATTTAAATTGAACTTCTGACCAAAATAAATAAATAAACAACATATAATTAGATAGGTTTTTCTAAAATATTTCCCAAATATTTTTAAAGGAAAAAGCGCATCCTTACAAAAAACAACTACCACCTTAATTAAAAATTTAAATTGAACTTTTGACCAAAATAAATAAATAAAATTGTACTTCGTACAATCATAGCATTTTATACCTAAAAAACTTAGATATTACATTTTTGTCAAGACTTAGATATTATATTTAAATACATATCAAATAATATATCGTCTAAGATAAAACATGAAACAACAATCCATATATTAGAAACTCAAATTTCAATCGTGACACTATATATACATAAAAGGCCCGTGCGGAGCATGGGCCTTTTAAGTATATGTAACACACACTATGCCTATAATCGAGAAACAAGAACACAATTGTACTCTTTTCTACTGTTTTGAGCGAGAAGTCTCTCTTCAATCAAGCTCTTCATTCAAGTCTTTAAGCGTCCGACAACTAAATTCATCGATTCTCAAGTCTTCTTACTCAAAGGAGATAAGCTTGTCTTTATATTCGTTCAATTTCATTCGATTTGTTAATATTAGATGTAGATTGTCTCGATACTTTGATCTTGTCATTGTCTAGTTACCCCAATCTAGGCGATTTAGGCCGATTCGGTCTTTTCGCCCCAAAACAATTTGGCGCCCACCGTGGGGCATCTAGCCAACTGCTAATCCAATCATCTTTACCACGTCATCATGGCCAATTCCGGAAATCCCATGACCATCATCGACGATCAACCCCAAACCGACGCCCTGGTCGGAAGTCAGACTGAAGCATACGCCGACGATCAAATCGAAGACGTCGCCAATCCTCCCATCCTAATCAATCAATTCCAGGAACTGGCAAAGAACATGAGTGTCCTCCAAGAAGAACTGGCCCAGTAACGCCTGAGGACCGAAACCTTGAGCACCCAATCTAAATCCGAAATCACACGACTAACTCATGAAAATGAACTTTTGAAATTGCAGGTATACTCGGCCGCGTTGGCCCCAGGAGGATCGAGACGCATAGTCAATACCGAAGGCCTCCAAACACTTCTCAACATATATGGGGCAATCACGACGCCCATGGCACCGATCACCCAGAGCATCGCTCAACCCATTAGTACTTTTCAAACTCCCCCAGTTAGTACTTTTGCGACTAACATTCCAGTTACCGCAACCGAGTCCATCGAGGCTCGAGTAGTCCCTCCGCAGGTTTCCACACCGATGGATGTCCAAGCCCTCATACAACAAGCCATCAACGAGCACATGAAGACTCTAGACGATCGCATCGCTCAAATTCCAAGAGTCCCAAGCCGATCGAAAAGGAGGTGATCGATGGAATCGAAGACTCACCCTTCATGGAAGCAATTGCACACGTCGAGATCCCAAAGAAGTTCAATGTCCCCAATATGCCCAACTACGATGGAACTGGGGACCCCGACGACCATATCTCCATCTACAAACAAAAATTAATGTCTATCTCTATTCCAAGAGGGAATCGCTAAGCGGCCATGTTCAAAAGTTTTGGTACGACCCTCGCGGGATCTACACTAACCTGGCTCATGCATTTGCCTTAGGATTCGACCGCGTCGTTCGCCGATCTGGTCAATTTCTTCAAAATCGCCAGCAGTAGAAGATTGGAAAAATAATCAAGCGACCTATACAGGATCGTGCAAAGTTATGGCGAACCCCTAAGGTATTATCATAACAGGTACAACAAAGAGAAGGTCGCAATCCCGCACTGTGACGTCCCGACATCCATTGAAGCCTTTCGCCGGGGACTGATCATGGGTAGTGAACTCTATCGCGAGTTGACTAAATACTTGTGCCGAAGCTTCAAAGACGTGCAAGCTAAAACCATGGCCCAATTCAGGCTGGAAGAAGACAAAGAACCTACAAAAGATGACAAGAGCCCTGATCGAGTCGACCGAAGGTCGTCCTCAGACCACCAACGGGACAAGCGACACCAACCATACCCTAAGGGACAAAGTGACCAATGCCAGGTAAACAACTCTTATGACAAGAATCAAGACTGGAAGAACATCCCAACTCTACCCCCGAAGGTCCATTCTTATAACATTAACATTTCCATGTCGGACCTCGTCAAGAGTTTCGACAGGTATGGAAAATATGTAAGATGGCCCCGGAAGAGCGACAAGCCAGACTCCAAGAAAGACATGAGCCGATGATGCGAATTCCATGGAGATCATGGTCACACGACAGATGAATGCATTGCACTGCGCAAAGAGGTCGCAAGGCTCCTCATGCAAGGACTTTTACGCGACATCATCTCCGATAAAGCAAAAGCAACTTTTGATCGAAGAGACGAGGTAACACTCGATCGACCTTCATCTCCAGTACATACTAATGTTATTAACACCATCTCAGGAGGGTCGAACGTATGTGGAAACACATACTCGGCCGCGAAAAGATACGCCAAAGAGAGCAAGGGAGACAGACCAGCCCGATCAGAGGCACGACGACCACAGGTGGCAGATGCGCCTATCATCACCTTCAACGACTCTGAAGCCGAAGAATTAGGCGACCATCATGACAAACTGATAATCTCTTTATCAATTGGTAAATGTCTCATATGTCGAGTACTGATCGACACAGGTAGCTCCACAAACTTGTTGACACTTGACGCCCCGAAGGGTATGGGTCTAAGCGAGGATGATTTAACCCAAAAATCGACTCCACTGGACGGTTTCAATGAAGAAGTCAAACATACCCTCGGCGAAATAGTTTTAACAAAAAGTTCTTGATACTCGACTGCTCATCGCCTTATAATGCAATCCTTGGCAGACCATCGATACACGCCATAAAAGTTGTACCTTCCACTTATCATCAGACTATCAAGTTTCCAACAAAGTGGGGGGGGGGTATAGGTAATAAAGGGCGACCAACGAGCTGCCAAGGAATGCTACGTTAAATCAATGAAAGGGGCGGTCGAACGACAGTCGGCATATCAACTACAGGTCGGTGAAGGGACCAAACAATACGTCGAACCAGAAATGGAACAATTAGACGAGATCGTATTGGACCCTTCAAAGCCAAAACAAATGGTAAAGGTCGGGTCAGTTTTAAATGACTCGACCAGGGCTTGCCTAGTGAAATTTTTATGATCTAATGCCGATTGCTTTGCCTGGTCACATGAGGATATGGTAGGAATTTCGCCCAATGTTATTACTCATAAGCTAAATGTAGATCCAACTTATCCTCCAGTCAAACAGAAAAGAAGGAACGCACCAAAGCGAAACAATATCTTAGACGACGAAATCAAAATTTTACTAGAAACGGATAAAATCAGGGAAGTCAAATACCCAGAATGGATAGCAAACATTATCGTAGTACAAAAAGATAAACGACAAGTGGAGAGTCTGCATCGACTTCACATATCTGAACAAAGCATGTCCTAAAGACTCCTTTCCCTAGCCACACATTAACGCAACAGTCGACGCGACCGCAGGCCACGAAATGCTCACATTCATGAACGCGTTTAGTGGATACAACCAAATCCTAATGAACCTGGAAGACCAT
The DNA here is from genome assembly GCA_027886185.1 of Rheum nobile. Classification (NCBI taxonomy): domain Eukaryota; kingdom Viridiplantae; phylum Streptophyta; class Magnoliopsida; order Caryophyllales; family Polygonaceae; genus Rheum; species Rheum nobile. The sequence goes on along the minus strand of WOAB01000490.1, from coordinate 4,162,784 downwards.
GAAAATATAGCCTTCATAACCAGCCAAGGTACGTATTGCTATAAAGTTATGCCTTTTGGACTAAAAAACACAGGGGCCACGTACCAACGACTAGTCAATAAGATGTTCAAATACCAGATTGGGGACATCATGGAAGTATACATAGACGACATGCTAGTTAAGTCAAAAGCAACCCAAGATCACATCGAACATCTAAAAGAAGCGTTCGAAGTATTAAAAAGGTACAACATGAAATTAAATCCTACTAAATGCTCTTTTGGAGTGTCCTCAGGCAAATTCCTAGGGTACATGGTGACCCAAAGAGGAATAGAGGCCAACTTGGACCAAATCAAAGCAATCGTAAACTTAAGATCCCCTAGATGCGTCAAAGACGTCCAAAAACTGACAGGGCGAATGGCAGCACTCAACAGATTCATATCAAAATCATCAGACAAGTGCAAATTATTCTACAAAGCCTTGAAGAAGAACAAGTCAGTCGAATGAACGGCATCACATGAACAAGCCTTTCAAGACCTGAAGGCATACCTTTCAAGCCCATTACTACTAGCAAAACCTAAAGACGACGAATCACAACCATTATACCTAGCAGTATCAGAGTCAGCGGTAAGTGCAGTCTTGACAAGAGAAGAATATGAAAAGAAATCTCAAATCTACTATGTAAGTCGCTCTCTACTCCTGGCTGAGACGAGGCACACGTCGCTCGAAAAGTTGGTCTTAGCTCCAGTAATGGCATCAAACAAATTAAGACCTTATTTCGAATCATATGTCATTATTGTATAGAATAACCATCCCATGAAAGCCATCATGAGGAAACCAGAGTTCACATGTCGAATGGAAAAGTGGGCAATACACCTAAGCGGTTTCGACATCAAACATGAACCATGGATATCAATCAAGTTTCAAGCTTTGACAGACTTTGTGGCTGATTTCAGCCCAACATTAGAACAAGAAGCCACAAAGGAAGCCACCTAACTGATGACCGAAGAAGACAAAGGCACATGGCAACTCCATACAGATGGAGCGTCGAACGTAAGGGGAGTCGGACTAGGAGTTGTACTAAAATCGCCACAAGGGGACCATATAGCCCAAGCCGTGAGATGCGAGTGGGACGCGACTAACAACGAAGCAGAGTACGAGGCACTCATATTTGGCCTGACGCTTGCACGAGACCTCGCAATTAAAAACATTGAAGTGGTATGTGACTCTCATCTAATCGTCAACCAGGTACACGGGTCATACGCACGAGACCTCGCAATTACCTAGACGTCGTCAAGAAATTGCCAGTTCCAAAATTTCACCATCAAGCAAGTCCCACGTGACCTCAACACTCAAGCCAACACCCTAGCAAACCTCGGGTCGCCCCTACACCCCAACGACTTCCGCAACATCCCCCTGGCACACATCATGACTCCAACAGTCCCCAAAATCCATAAAACGACCAACAACGATAATGCTCAAATAGTAGACGAGCTACCCTTAGAAGAAGTAGTCTCAATAGAGGTATTCTATGACACCAAAAATGACTTCATAAACAACCAAGACGATTGGACCACACCCTACATCAAATGGCTAAAAGATGACATACTTCCAACAGACAAAGGAGAAGCCAAGAAACTAAAGGTACGAGCATTAACCTTCGATCTAAAAGATGATATCTTGTTCAAACGATCTGTCACAGGATTATACTTGCGATGCCTTAAAACAACCGAAGTCAAATGCATCCTACAATCCTTACACGATGGAGAATGCGACAACCATACTGGAGGACGCAACCTATCGGGTAAATCTCTCAGAACAGGATACCGCTGGCCATTGATGAACAAAGACACAACAAATTATGTCAAGAAATGCGACGCATGTCAATGGTATATGCCCATAACTTATCAACCATCAGAGATGCTACACCCGACGCTAGTGCCTTGGCTGTTCATGAGATAAAGAATGGACATCGTTGAAAAATTGCCACCAGCATCTGGGCAACACGTCTTCTTTCTCGCTATGACCGATTATTTTTCTAAATGGATTGAAGCTGAAACATATCGAGAGGTAAAAGAGAAACATCATTTCATTTATAAAATGTAACATCCTATGCAGATTCGGCATACCATCAGAAATCGTATGCGACAATGGCTCCCAATTCATCGACAACAAGCCGCGAACCTTTTGAAGACAATGAAACATCAATCTGATCACATCCATACCACGATAACCACAGTCTAATGGCCAAGCTGAGTCCAGTAACAAGATCATCATAAACAATCTCAAGAAGCATCTCATAGGAGCAAAAGTTAGATGGGCAGACGAGCTCCCCCTAATACTTTGGTCCGACAAGATCACCTCAAAGAACGCGATCGATCAATCGCCCTTCTCGTTAGTCTATGGAAGTGAAGCGGTCATACCCGCTGAACTCTTCGTCCCAATAGCCAGATATGGCTTACAAACTCCATAACAAAACGACGTCGAGTTGTCTCATAATCTAGACACAACAGATGAAATCAGGGAAAGGGCAAGGATACAAATGGTAAGATATCAACAACAAGTCACGAGGAGCTACAACAAGAATGTTTGCGTCAGAGTCTTCAAAGTAGGAGATTGGGTCCTGAGGAAAGTATTCCAAAACACTAGGGATCCAGCCGACGAAAAACTCGCGCCATAATGGGCATGGCCATATCTCGTCAAAGAAATAGTCGGCCAATGAGCATATCGACTCAAAACAAAAGATGGTCAACCGCTACCACGAAGCTGGAACACGACCCATCTAAAGTTGTATCATTTCTAGCTTAACACTTTGCATTCAGTTCAAAATTATTCGATTATGTTCATTCAACCTTTTACTGACTTAAGCATCGGAGGGCCGTTGGGCTCATAACCAACGGTCACCCCTTTATCTTTTTATCTTTTCAAAACATTTTGAATAGAAACACGACGAGAGGCCTCAAGAAAAAATCAAGTTGATCAACACACATGAACATTATCATACACAATGCTTACACATTACACGATTGATCGATACACAGGGAGTGGAGGAACAATACAAAACACACCCTTATAAGACTTGTCCTAACGCTACAAAGGTACATATCTTTTCGAAAGAACAGTTACACTCCTCCCTGGAATTACACGACATGGCATACGAACTAACAATTACAATCACAGGTCTACACGACCAAAATCACACAACTCAACCAGGAAGTAACTGACAATTACAAGCAAGGGGGGTTTTGGATTGGTTTCGTAACAAGCAATCAAGGAAAATAAACAAATCAAAGGATGTAATCAAATATGGGGAAAACACCTAGCCAAGCAAGATCCACTTTTTCTATGATAGATTGGTCCTAGGTCATCTCTATTCCTTTCCTTTAGTTATTCCTGTCACTAATCTTATATAGTTACTAGCCCTACCAGTTCTAGAAACACTTGCTATTGAACAACCGAACAATAACAGCATAGAGCATAGGATCAACCAGGATACATGTCAATAATCACAACCCACAATAATTAACATGTAATCAATTCTTCTTTCATAACAATCTAGTCCTACCAGTCCTAGATAATCATGGATGCTACTTTTGAATTAGGGATGAATAATATTAATCTCAACAAGTTGATCAGAAAGTAATAATTAACACTATAGATAATATTAATCTCAACTAGGTTGTCAGGCTAGGGAAACTAATATTAATAATAATAATTACCACAACTGATGAGTTAGATCCAACCAATACTATTCAAGAACCTAATCCTGCAGTATGAATAATATCAATAACACTAGGTAGCTAATCTAGAGAAATCAATATAACTCAATGGAATGAAGCTCAAGAAGAAAGATATAAATCCAAAGAAAATAGGAATAGGGAATTAACCTCACAATCAAACCATAGAAAAAGCTTAAATTGCCGGGCTAAGCAAAGGGTGCTTAGCTCTTCATAATCTTCAAAGGAAAAACAATACTAAATGGAAAAACGATGATCTCTCGATGGTTGCAACTAGGTTAATTAAAAGTTGTTTTTAACCTAATTCTAAAAGTGTGTAAAATAATCAAAATAACAATAATAAAATAATAACATAAATAATCAAACGAATTTGCTTTCTCGGTCCAACTCCATCAACAGCTTCGCCCACCTCATCTCGGCCCAATCTCACGCAACAGTCAGCTCGGCCCACCTCCTTCAATAGCTGCTCGCTGACGTCATGGCGACGTCACTCCATCTCACTTTCCGCTTCAATTCACGCGGGTGAATTCTTCCTGGGCCGAACTTCATGGGCCTTCCTCTTTCAATTTCCAGCATCACGTGGGCTTCTCCATTGATCACGCTGCTTTGCCTTGCGAGGGGGCCGCGGTCGCGGCCTTCGTGTCGCGGTCGCGGTTTGCTCTCGAATTGGCCTAATTAATTTCCGAATTTGGCCGCGGGCGCGGCCTTCGTACCGCGGTCGCGGCCTCTTCTCTTTCGCGCCATTTTCTTCGGAAATTAGCCATCTCCTCAGGTGGTCAACTCATTTTCCTCTGGATGTTTCCAGTTAGCTCTTCTAGACCACCAAAACCACACTTCTCCGCTCTAACTCTATAATATCCAATTGTGCTCTAAATCCTACCAAATAGCGCCTCAAACCTGGTAATAATCCCTAGATATGCACTACAAAATAGTACTGATCAGGCGCGCGCTTGAATGCCTTGGAATCGAAACATCGGTGCCTTGGTGTGGCATGGTCGATGTTTGAGTGTCGTGACATTGAGGCATTGGCGCCTTGGTGGTCAAGGCCTTGGCTCCTCCACGGCGAGGCACAAGAGTAGGCGCGGGCCTTGGGCTGGAGGCTCTTCGGCGCTTTGGCTAGTGAGGGCACGATGGACTAGGGCGGTGATGACTTGGGCCATGGCTCGGGCCCGAGCCCTAGTCACCAGGCCTTGAGGCTCCTTGTTGATGGGTGGTTGGCACTCATCAAACAGGATTCTCCTTGTCATATCAATATTATTTTTCGTAATTATGTTGGGGAAGTGGTCTTTTTGGACCGCAAGCAGTTTATCTGCTCATCTCCGATTAAAGTAGAGGCTCTTGCAACCTTAGAAGGAATTCGTCGAGCAATCTCCCTTAACATCAGGTTCTTAATGATGGAGGGAGACAACCGTACAGTCATTAACTCTATTAGAGGAATTTGGAAGATTCCGTGGGAAATTAAACCTATTATCGCTGATATTTTATTATTGTGCCATAATTTCAGTGGTTTTCAGATTCGACACTGCTACCGGGAAAACATTAAGGCAATTGATTTTTTTACTACCAACAACATCTCTCTTATCTTTCTCATACGAAGATTAATGGAGTTTATTCAACCACATCTTCAGTACCAGCAGTTACGGGAATCTCGTTCCTTGTTTTTAAACTGTAACTCTAGTGTTCTGTTAGCGTGCAAAAAGCTTGTAAAAATCATCTGGTGTTATGATGTAAGTATTTCCTTCTCCTTATAAGGATACCTTTTGTTTGCCTTATATTTAAAAAAAAAATATATTATGATATGTGTTATTTATACTTCCAATACATATAGACCCTATATAGACATATAGTTATTTGATTATAAATAAACTAAAATTTAATTTTGAAGACCCCGTGCAAGGCGCGTGTACATCAACTAATTCTAACCTATAATCCAATTACAAAATTATATTCGTACTCATTTTGGTCATTTAACATCCTAAATTTAGAACTTCAATCTCCATAAACTTTGCTTGGCCAACACACCATTTTGTACTTTAAGTATTAACTTCATCTTTAGTTCTATTTCCACTTCAGTCCACTTCTAACTCGAAGTTTACCGAACAACCCCTATGCGATTTGAGCGCGTGAAATTCCTCGGCGCCGACATCACGTGACACAAGGAATTTATCTTGTGTGGTCACTCTCTCCTCCCTTCCCATCATCTCATTTTGGTGCCCTAAAAAAAGAAATTGAAAATTATTCAAAACCCTCGCACAGTCGCAGAAACAGAGAAGCGAAAGAGGCGAGAACAGAAATGGAAGCGGCCGGTGGTGTTGCGACCTCAACCTCCGTCAGCCGTCTACCACCTGCTTTCTTCTCCTCCATCAACTCCAACATTTCTTTCTTTCTCCGAGGTACATCCCCCTTCCTTTTCTTTTCATTTCTCCCACCCGTTCTGTTTTCTCGCTTTCAAGAGTTGCGACTTAGCAAATCGCGAATCTTCAATTAAGCATCTACCTTGGAGATTCACAAACAAGCGAAGATTGAATAGTACTCAGAACAGTAAACCAAGGAGAAAACAAAGAAAGGAATGATAAGAGGGCAAACCCTAGACTCCTATTTATACTAATCTCTAATTCAATCGCCTGTGCCTTTCACTAATACACAAAAGCCTCCGAGAAAGGATTAACTGTTGGTTTTGCTCTTATTCATGCATTTTGCAACCTTGTGTAATTCTCTCCTTGATTTTGTTTAGAATAAAAAAAGGAGCCAGGAGTCAGGAGTCAGGATGGATGAATGTTAAATATAGTGGTAGTGGTATTTGGTAATGCAGTCTCCATATTGTGGACATGAATTGGTGCTAGTAGCCTAGAGTAGTACATTTTTGGCATTGTGCTTGAAACAGTATGGGAACTAGAAGCTACTTAAATCATACCCTGGCCTTCTCTTAATGTGTTTGTAAAATGCAAATTGTAGTAATATGCTCGAACACACCTACTGAAACTAGGTAGGGTTCACTTCTTTGTGATTACTTTTTTGAATGATTTAAACCTTCAGTCCTAGTCTGCAGTTGGATCGTAGCAGTACTTGCTGTTGGAATTTGCATAATGATGTCACAGACCAAGAAATATGCTTAAAACAGAATGTGAATCTTCTGAGACTAACCCTTTGTGCTTGGATCGAGGCATTATGTTGTCGTGACTTGCGACTATGAACTGAAAGATCACTCTTTGATGCAGCTTGTTCTATTTGGCAGAGCATTTGCATTGGCCTTCCTCACACTCTGCCTCCCATCAAGTAGTCCATTCTCAATTACACAAGTCAAGCTCCGTATCTGATGGAAACCGGAAGAAGAGACCTTTCAAACGGAATTATGCCATGGATGATAGATCATCTCAAGAGGATGAGAGGAGGTTGCCCCGAGGCTCATCTTCTGGCAAGTGGTCCAGTCAGAACCGCTTATTAACCTTGTTCAAGCAGATTGAAACTTCAATTTCTCAAGAAAAAGCAAGAAGCACAAATGAAAGGAACTCCACCAAGTCGTCAAAGGATTTTAATGTCTCATTTGACTCTGTTCTAGAAGCTCTTCAAGAATCAGGCGGGTCAGGGAAAGGTGAGACTATTCAGTTTAGCGTAGTATGTGTTGTATGTCATCTTTACTCCGTCCATGCTCATGATTTGCACAATCTTGTAATTTTGGGTAGGTCAAACTCTGAACGAGGGAAGTGATAGTATATCAAATTACAAGACAGAGAAGGAACCCAGCTTACCTGAGGCTTCTGCCTTCAAGGCAATGCGCCCGCCTTCCAGTTTCATGAAGAAGTCTCCGATCCCATCATCCTCCACGCACGGAATCAAGAGCATTGAACTAACTGCAGTTGAATCACTGGAAAGAGGAGTTGAAGAGGAGCCTTTGGAATTGGAGAAGATGAAGTTAACTCAACTCAAAGAGCTTGCAAAAGCAAGAGGAATCAAAGGCTACTCCAAATTGAAGAAAAGTGAGCTCGTCAATTTGCTTAGCACCCAGGCCAAGTCTTGAAGCCGGGTATCACAATTCACATGGCAGAGACTCACATGCTGAGCTCCGGGATGATGATCAACCACAAACTAATGTTCTATTGATTTGTAGTTGCCGGGTTTAATGCCATTTGAACACACCAGCGAGTGAAGAATTCTTTTGCTTAAATTAAAAAAACCTGCCTAAATGTTGACCTAAAGCATTATGGCACAAACGTTGGGTAAATTCACTTTTGAGTTCCTAACCTTTACATATTGTTTCATTTGTCCCTAAATTTTCAATCATTGTAAACTAGTCTCTTAACGTTTCAACTTTGTTCGTTTTTAGTCCCTCCACTAATCAACCCTTAATTATTAAGTGACATGGCATATAGGTGACAAATGAAAACTAAATTATCTTTTCTTAATTTTTTTCTGTTGTGAAATCAGTTCTAAAAAGCTAAAAAAATCTTTTATTCATTATTATAAGATGATTTAATGATTTTAATTGCGTCTTATCCGAAAAAAATAGTGAAAGCTATTTGCACCCTGACACACTTCTATATAAAAGGCATTGAATTTCGCTTTTCCATATTCAATGAACATTTGATTTCACTTTTATATTTGTGTTAGATGGAGATACCGTACATAGAAGAAGTAAACATTATCTAACCTACTGCGAAATGTCTTGGTTTAACGACGATCACGAAAATTATGAAGAATCGCCTAAACCAGTATGTAACTTACAACTATTATAATATTGTATTAACTATGAATAAATTTAGTATAAGAATTGTATTATGTATATTAAGATAATTTGTGTTGTGTCATTAACACATATGAAATACAATGATGAAATATTTTGCTTTTCAAGCATACTTAAATAATATCATAATAATTTGTTTTTTAATTAGTATATGTTTAAATAATTTTTTTTATTAATTTATATATAATATCTTATTAACCGTACGTATAATTATACTCCCTCCGATTTTATATATAGGACGTTTTAAAGGATTAATATTGATTTGATTTAGTCGTTTTAGGAGGTTTTAATACTAAATCCAGTTTCCCAAAAATTAGTTAATGTAGTAATTAAGAGTGGATTAATGAATGACTATTTCCGGAGTTTACAAAGTTAATTTCCATGTACCGGTATTGTAAAAAGTGGAGTACAAGTCCAATAAATGTGCATGCATAACACTACTTTTAAAGTGAAATAATTAATTCCATCAACCTTTATAATTAATTAGTGAAGTTAGAAAAGTGTTAACTATTTCCTTAATTTGTGTGCAATAGGTTAAAACGTCATTTTAAAAAACCGGAGGGAGTATTAACATATTGAATTATAGTGTTAAAAAATTATTGGCAGGATTTTTCGATATACTTTCAAACAGATTTTATGTGGCAAGATCGGAAAATCATGTTAGAGTGGGCACGTCAACAAGGACAATGTCTGAATATGGTTCTGACCATAAAAAAATCTTGGGAACAGAAGGTTATATTAGCATGCGAAAAATTAGGTAGTTATATGGCATACTCGGATAATCTGACACGAAAAACACGTACAAAGAAGAGCGAATGTCCATTCGTGCTGAATGGGCTTATGCAAAGGATCGTCACTTGGATACTAACGATGATATGTGGTAGACACGATCATGACCTTCCACAAAGTCTAGAGGATCATGCCTTTGCTGGACGATTGACTGAGGAACAACGCATGGAAGTGTTAGCGTTGACTGAAGCCCAAGTAAAGTGCAAGAATATTTTCATGTTCTTACGTCTAAAGTACAAAGCCATTGTTACATCGCAAAAGTAAATTTACAACGTACGACAAGGATACCACCAACAAGAAATGGGGGACATGTCGGTACCTCAGTTCAGAATGCAATTTTTATCGGATATGGGTTTTTATGTTAGTAATCGACCGATGCCTGGAACGAACGATGTGGTTCAAGAGTGAGGAATCCTCTTTTCGACTCTGACTTGTTTTCAGCCCACCCCCCAGTCACAACACCTGTTGAGCTTGTTTCCTTATGTCGAATAATGAATTTGACATACAAGACAAACAAGTAAGTTTAAGCAGGTGTAATATCTTTTATATAGTAATTTTAGCTAATCAATAGAATGTGGTAATAACGGTATTTAATAAATGTATTGCATTTATTTGTAGGTACAATATGGCTCTTCTTGAGATTGTCGACTTTACGTGCACAAGAAAGACTTTTAACGTTGCATATTCTTTCATGGAACACGAGAACACTGACCATTACGTATGGACATTGTATGAATTAGAGCACTTGTTCAATAAAATCAGAAAAAGACCAACGACGATAGTCATAGATCGAGATTTGGTTGAAGTTAAGGCTACAACCCAGGTATTCCCCGATGCCCAACATCTATTGTGTTGGGTGCATATACTAGGAAATTGTCAGGCTTATGCGCTTACTTTGACGGGTAATAGTGGTTTAGCAAATGGTTTCTCAAACCAATGTTGTTTCAACTCCAAATCACAAGAGACCTTCTTGGAGCGGCTTAATGAAATATAGGAAACATGGCATAGTGGTCTGATGAATTACCTTATGGAAACGTGGCTTGTGCCTTACCTAGATCGTATTGTCAGGATCTGGACTGATACCAATCTCCATTTAATCACCAGAGCAACAAATAAGTAATTTACTTTGCGTTTATGAATTACTACATACTACTCATACATGACATGATCTATTGAGATTTATATTATGTTTACAGGGTTGAGGGGCCCACTTTGTGTTGAAAAATTTCATCTATTCTTCTGTTGGTGGATTCAACATAATAACAAAGAAGATCCACTGTCTGATAGAAGATCAGATTGCTGCTGTGAGGGGATCCATGGAGATGGATTGAAATAGGACCCCTACGCATGTCATAAAACTAAAACCACTTGTGGACTATTTTTTTCTCTGACTTACCAACCGAGTGTCAAAATTATGTATAAACACAATATTGGGGACGATGGATATGATCTTGAACCCAAAATATAAATTTGACCCGACTGTTTGCAATGACCGTTGGTGGACAACGGTAAGGGGACTTCCATGTGCACACGACGTGTATGAAGCGATGATGTCAAATACCTCGTTGAAGCCAGGTCAAAATCAATTTTTTTTCTAGAAACAAGTTGTATGGGAAGGCGTTATGGGACATACGCTCCTACAAGACGATGTTCTCTTAACGAGAGATGACCTATAATTTGATGACTTGATAGGGGATTTACACGCTAGGAGGTTGAGCGTTGACCATATGCACCGTATCAGAATGGCATACAGAGACGGGACCATGCCTGGGAGGTCCTCATTATAGGAGCCTCCTACTAGCCCCATCAAACCAAAGGGGGGGCAAAGAAGGATTCAATGAAAAGAGATAAGACATGGCTGGAGCACGCACAAGAGAAGACACATACCAATCCGTCTAGCTCGATGAGCGATTCAGTATTAAAAGGTCGGGGTAGTCAGAGCCAGCGTGCACGTCGTAAGCCATCAATAAGCGAAGTAGTCGTCGGACCCGAGGATGACCAACCAGACATGCATTTAGGGGTCAATTCGAGGTTTGAAATGTGGACCCGTTTATGTTCATGTACATCAACAATGCCTTAGACGTGGCGGGGCACAGTCACTGCGGGTATCGGGCACTTGCAACACTACTCGGCTTGCCCCAGAGCAGATGGAAGCAAATTCAAAGGGAGATGGCGTTAGAGTTTAAAACAATTTACATGTATAAAGTACAATCTATCCAGTTGTCACACCGCTGTCCGATCTGATCCATAACATCAACTTTTATGGAAAAAATTGTGGACTTCGACATTGGATGGAGATGCCGATGTGTGGCTTGATTTTTGCTACAAAATACCAAAAAGCTTTTGTGTTCTTGGTTTGGGACAGTGCGCACACTAGTCTCCCGATGATTTGCTACAACCACAACGCGTGCCCTCCTACAGATGTTCTTGCAGTGGCCTTAGTGGGAACTCATAATCATTTTGTACCGGTGAACTACGTTACCCTATCTTGTGTTTTGGGCAAAAAAGAATACAAGATCTAAATTTGCTTAATTGAGGGGAAAATTAGTCGATACACCACAATCAAATAGCAAGGACAAGAAAAATATGATAAATATGAAGAGAATAAGAATTTGAACGATAATATAAAGCTACTTATCTCCTTGATTGGTTGGATCGAGAGACTAATCGAACGGAAGTTCTTCACGATCGTAGTAGGATTACACAAGAATATGAGTAGAAATCTGAAAGATTGAATACAGAGTAGATGTGTGTGTTTTTTACATGTGATTTCTCCTATGTATAATAATTTGTTAATCTCTCTCTTAATATTCTTGATGAATCTCTACTTAATTATGGATTCGAACGTTGTACTTAATGGAGGCGATATTTTCGGCCCTTATTATTTGTCGACGGTTGAAGATTGCCTTCGGTTTGTAATGACAGGATCAATGCTCGCTTTACTTGGACCGAGTTTGTCTTTATGGGCCGTCGGTTTCGGGCCACGATCGAGCTGTCAAATTATGGGCCCAACAATTGCCCCAAAAAGAAGAGGAACCAAGCGAGTGAAGCGACACTTGGGTTGATTTTCCTTTTCTCTTTTCCTTTCATGTTCGCTAAATGACATCTTCTAGTCGGCTCTGCAGGATCTCCATGCCACATGGACATCATCGAATGGTTTTAAAAATGTTGAAACTTCAACCGTCTCAGCTAGCTGACTGCGCTATTTCATCGATGGGACTTCTCCTCCATCTTCTCATTTTTAACCTTGCAACTTCTCCTTCTTTTAGTAACTTCCTCGATCTCCACAGTTCTTACGGCGGTAAGTTACGAGTTTTGCAAAAAATGGGATCTTCCAGTGAGGGAGCTCTCACTCGCAGTTCAGCCAAAATTTTCCACCCGACGGGTTTGCTAGACACCGCCGATCGCAAGGTCGGGGCTCTTTCTCAGGCAGATTTAGACGTGATCATGAATGTCGGGGAATTACCGATTTCGACCATGGCCCGCCTCCCACTGTCCTACGAGAGGGCTGACTGGAGAATAGATGACTGGGTGTGCTTCTCTGAGTATTCGTTCCTCATAGGTCACAACTCTCCTTTTTCTTTTCTAGGTTAGGAGTTTCTTGGACGTTTTTGGGTTGGCCACCTTCCAGGTTATGCTCGAAACGTGAAGTTTGCTGAGAGTACTGGACCATTTGATGGCACTGCTTGATGTCGACTTTGTCATGGAAGACCTCAATTATTCCTACTTTCTGACTTCGTGTGGGTCCAATCGCTTTAAGTTGTGTTGTCGCCCTAGTCGGGATCCTCTGTCACCGCCAACTGATGCTTGGTATCACGATTGGCATTCGCGATTCTTCTTTGTGAAGATTAGTTCTTTAGAGAAGTGTAATATCCCTCATTTTATAAGGATATTTTGGAATTTTTCCAACTCTTGTATTACAAGTCGGATTAATTTTAGAGAGGTTCGGACATTCTGTAAATTGTTTGATCTCTGTAATATTTTTCTGAGTAATATAAAATACAGTTGACGTATGTTCAAGGTTAAATAGTCGTTCGTGTACGAATATATTTAACCCGGGGTTAAGATATTTAACCGAAGATTTAAAACGAACAAGAGGGTGAAAAATGGCCTTGACCGCACCCCGCGGTCAAGTGGCCGCACCCGCGGCGAAGGCCAAATTTGGAGGCGGCAACAGAGTCGCCACCGCACCCAGCGGCCACGCCACCGCACCCCGCGGTGCAAGCCATCTTCGTCGCGATAAGATTTCTGAAAATCTTATCCTTGGCCGAGCAAGTTGCTCCACTTGTTGTTCCCTTGTTCCCAGCTGGTCTCCTTGCTTGTCCCCTCTGAGGAAGCTCACTGATGGGCTATAAAAGGGGTCGAAATCAGAAAGGGAAGGAGCGTCATCTTCCTCCTCTGTTTTCTCCATTGAAGCACCAAGCTTTGATCTTTGTTGTGAAGGTGTTCGAATCCCTTTGAGTGTTGGAAAAGGTACTCCTAAGTGGTATTCAAAGGCCTAAGGTGTTGGGAGATCAAACCAAGAACGAATCAAAGTAGAACGAATTGATTTGGGTGAGTTCTCCATCGAAAATCTGTCACGACCTTCGCCACTGTAACCTGGCCGCACCCGCGGCAGAGGCTCCACCGTACCCGCGACGAGCCTTGTCCGAGTGTGTCTTCTTGGGTGTTTGGCTTGGGGCGAGGCTTGATTCCTTTGATTCTTTTCCTATTCTTTTAGATTCAATTATGTAGATATTGAATCTAACTTAGGATTTCTTTATGGGTCGATCCGAAGGAATCTGTGTTGCCAGATCTGTCCCTGTTTCGAGCCCGGAAATCCCATCATCGTCTTTAAGCTTCTGCGGATCTAAGACAAGTGGCGGTTCGCTCTTGCTCATCATTCCATATTTCAATTAATTATCAATTGTTTAGTTGTTAATTAATTTGGGATGATTTATTATTCGTTGGGAACAACTTTGTTAATAATTGATTAAAAGATGATATTATACTAGGTTGTATATCTGCTAGAACAACGCTAGTATAGATATATGTTTATGATGTTGGCCATGATGGCTTTGACATGGATTATTACTGTGTTGAACTGTTTTGTAGCACTAGTAGTTAGGAACGTTGGACTCGTTGAGGTCCAGTCGTTTCTTGATAATTATGGTGGAGAGGGTAGCGGAAACCCTCAAGCCAACAGTGGATCATGATCGTCCTCTATCCGAGTATAGAGGTGGTGCACTCAGCTAGTGTCACAAACCTTGGGAAGGATTCCCTTCGATATATGTCCCTCATGGCGAAACATATATTTAAAAGCTTATAATGTGATGTGGTTTTGGAACTAAATAAGATAAGTGTTGTTGACGCACATAATTAATATACCTTCGACGAGTAGTGCAGCTAGGCGATAGTGCAGCTGGGAAAAACTCGTCTTAACTTTTAAATCGCTCGTATGCGATACTGTGATTCTGTGATTAATTAAGTTTCCCAACATTTGTCATGTTTCCGATAAGGCTTAATTCCTTTGGAGTCTTCTCTTCAGTGCATATCTCAATTATTAATCATTCAGTGAAAGTACCGGGTTATGTATCGTTCCGTCGGTTATTATTCGAGGGACTATGATAGTAAACGGTTATGATCACTCAAACCACTCTGCTTTGTACCCTTGCTTGGTCTTTCATTAGACTAACCATCCGTAATTGTTCTCTGCATGGTTGGTTGGTGTCATCCGTTCGATTCGGCACATCAGATAAATTGCGGATCCGAGAAGGCTAGAACGACTATAAAGGCGAACGATGTTTTTGTTGTTATTTTAAGACTTCCGCTGTGTTAAATATGTTTTGTATTTAAGACTTCCGCTATAATAATTCTGATAATGTATTTTGATGTATTTGGAATTATGTTGTAATTCCGAGACTTGGTTTTAATGGAAGTTATGATATGTCGTATCATAACTATGGTTTAATGATTTATATCAACTGAAAAAGCCTTGGGTGACATCGGACAGTACGTCTGAGGTCACTGGCGGTAATACTTTCAAGAGGTTATTTGGGGGTGTTACAGACTTGGTATCAGAGCCGATTTTTTTTTCCTTTCGGGTCGGGTTTAAAATGTTTTACTGGAACAAAATTTTTAAACCGATCACTCGTTTGAAATTGAGAAATGTTTTCGAAGGCTCTGAATTTTCAAAGAATTTTTTTTACCGTTCATAGTCGTGCCTTCTCTTTAGTCTGATATGGAAACGAACTTCCATATTTAGAAAGACTAATTCTCTGTTCATCACCCTTAATTCTGAGTACTTTCGTTTCTCTTCAGAGGAATCGGAAGAAGCCGAGGTGGTTTCGCCATCTCCAGTAAGGCTTAAATTCTCAGTTCTCTCGTTAAGATTTAAGGTTGTAGAACCTAGTAACTCGGTTTGAATTCATCAATAGAAATTACCAAGTTAATCTACTCTGAGTTGATTACATTAAGTATTTTTGAGAAATATTAATGTATAAAATACTTGGAACCTGATCGGTAAACAGATGGTGAACATGAGGAACATCTTCGGATTATTTTATCAGTCTTTAGACAAAATCAATTATATGCGAAATTGTCTAAGTGCGACTTTTGGATCAAGGAAGTGGCTTTCTTAGGCCATGTGATCAATGAGAATGGGGTGATAGTCGATCCCCAGAAGATTGAAGCAGTAGCCAATTGGAAGCGGCCTCAGAACGTGAAGGAGGTGCGTAGTTTTCTAGGACTTGCGGGTTACTACAGACGGTTCGTAGAGGGATTTTCTAAGATCGCTCTACCTATGACCGGTCTGCTCCGCAAGGCCCATAAGAAATTTGTCTGGAATGACAAGTGCGAGACCAGTTTTCAGGAATTGAAACAGTGTCTGACCTCTGCACCAGTATTAGCGCTACTAAAGGGAAATGTATAAGAGAGATAGTTCATAAGTAACTCGTTTCCTCTATTACGACCTTGAGTAGGACTTTAGAGTTCAGAGTTGTGGACACAACCGGTGTAGGACCAATGGTTAAGGGTTGCTTTTGAAAAGCCGAGTGTGCAAAGTCATAAGTATTATCTTGGAAGATCTATTCGAAGTTTTGTTTTGGGGTCTGTTATGAGACTTCCTTTAGAGAAGCAATATAAGGATTAGACAGACAATGATTGATGTCTGTTATGGCGATTTGATGTCACGATTAAGAAATAAGTGATTAGGCTCAACTGTGCTAATTGATTGATTGCGATCCTGTTTCGAAGAAACTAGAGGCCTGAGTTGGCAGTGAATTTTAGAGCCAAATTTAAGTAGGCCAAAGGATTGGAGTTAGAATGTTGTCCTTTCGAGGAATAAAGAGTTGTGACACTTGAGAATTTACAAGATTCGATATTTGGACTTTATGTGATTGGGCCATCCATAAGGCGTATAGTACAACCCTTATTGGAAAGATCAGGTTGTGAAGTTACTGTATTAAGGAAGAGGCCACTTAAATGGAAGGATTTCAGTTTAGGGATCGATCATGTTGATGATTTCGATAAACTGAAGGATTTAGTGCATAGATTAAGTTTATGTATGCTTAAGGAGTAAAGTAACAATGTTACTCGTGTACATCTATTGAAGGATTAAGACGCAAGTGATTGATTCAGTTGGTAATGAATCATTTAGCAATTCGATACTTTGAGAAAATAGGGGTAAGCTCTCATGTGATTGGGTTGAGGAGCATACGAATAAATGTTGTGATTATTCTTGGAGAAAGTATGGGAATCTTAAAGGATTTAAGTTAGAAATGACATAAGGTCAAACTTACTCCAGATAATTGATGGAATAGTAAGAGGTACCTTTAAGGAAATTGAGGATGTAATGTTTTGAGGTTACTAAGAGTTGACAATTGGATTGTAAGGAATTAAGATGTGAACTTTGAGATTTTGCATATAAGGAAATTGTGAGGGAGATGCGTGTTCTCCTATTAAAGGTATAATATATAGAAATGAGGTTGCGGATGAGATCAAGTGGACTTGAGAAAAAGGGGCAACCCACGTTGGTTAAGGTAATCTTATAAAACGTTCGGGTGAGACAAGCGTATAATCCTATGGAATGGATTAGTGAATCATGTTGTGGTAATCATGCATAGATTGTGAGATAAATATATGGCATAAGGGCCGAATATGATAAGGGTAACAATTGAATCGTTTATGTAAGGTCTGTATGACAGGTGGAAGTACTAAGTTATAGTACTGTTGATTTCTAAGTATATATTCAAGGACCGAACTGTCGAAAGAAGGTTAGTAGAAAGATGTTGTATTCTTCTATGAAAGGACATTAAGGTCTTCCGGAGGAAGAATGCATGACAACAAGGTTACATTGGAGATTTTTGTAAGGATACTCTGGTGAAGGCAATGGTAATCATATAGATGATTACATCTATTCTATCGAGAGTAAGGATTGTAGACCAAATTGGTTAAGGATACCAACCTAAGGAGGTTAGGGTATTTACTTCGAGAGAAGTTTAGAAGTAAGAGTAAGAGAATATGTATTCTCATAATTAGTATAGCGAATCTATTGTGGTGATCATAACTTTGAGAATGGTCACGAGTTAGTACAAGTATAGCATATGGCGATAGGATATGCTGAGAACTTGTATACTCGATCGTCCGACTAGATGGAGGGACAGCCTGAGTCTGATTGAGTTCACATACAATAATAGCTGGCATACTACTATTAAGATGGCTCCATTCGAGGCTTTGTATGGTCGAAAGTGTAGATCTCCGATTTGTTGGGATGACAATGCCGACAAGATTCTGCTCGGACCAGAGCTAGTCGAAAGGACCACCTCAGACATTGCCTTGATAAGACAAAGAATGTTAACCGCCCAGAGTCGACAAAAGTCTTACGCTGACCCGAAGCGTAGGAATGTTGAATTCGAGGTTGGTGACAAAGTATTTGTCAAGGTGTCACCATCCAAAGGTGTGTTCAGATTTGGTAAGCGTGGGAAGCTTAACCCTCGCTACGTGGGACCATTCGAGATCCTTGATAGGGTGGGATCTCTAGCGTACCGTTTGGCATTGCCGCCATCAGCACATCCAGTGCACAACGTGTTTCACGTATCCTTGTTAAGGAAGTATGTGCCAGATGAATCTCATGTGCTGAGTTATAAAGACATCGAGATCTAGGAAAACGGTACCTACGAGGAGATACCTGTGCGTATTCTCGAGCGTCGTGAGAAGCAGCTACGCAGCAGGGTGGTACCGTTGGTACGAATTTTGTGGTCCAAGTCAGGAACCGAAGAGGTTACTTGGGAGACTGAAGAGGATATGCTTAGACGCTTTCCCGAGTTATTTTCGGCCTAGAATAATCAAGTTTCGGGGTCGAAACTTCTTTTAAGGGGGAGGTAATGTAATATCCCTCATTTTATAAGGATATTTTGGAATTTTTCCAACTCCTGTATTACAAGTCGGATTAATTTGAGAGAGGTTCGGACATTCTGTAAATTGTTTGATCTCTGTAATATTTTTCTGAGTAATATAAAGTACAGTTGACGTATGTTCAAGGTTAAATAGTCGTTCGTATACGAATATATTTAACCCGGGATTAAGATATTTAACCCAAGATTTAAAACGGACAAGAGGGTGAAAAATGGCCTTGACCGCACCCCGCGGTCAAGTGGCCGCACCCGCGGCGAAGGCCAAATTTGGAGGCGGCAACAGAGTCACCACCGCACCCAGCGGCCACGCCACCGCACCCCGCGGTGCAAGCAATCTTCGTCGCGATAAGATTTCTGAAAATCTTATCCTTGGCCGAGCAAGTTGCTCCACTTGTTGTTCCTTTGTTCCCAGCTAGTCTCCTTGCTTGTCCCCTCTGAGGAAGCTCACTGATGGGCTATAAAAGGGGTCGAAATCAGAAAGGGAAGGAGCGTCATCTTCCTCCTATGTTTTCTCCTCTGTTTTCTCCATTGAAGCACCAAGCTTTGAGCTTTGCTGTGAAGGTGTTTGAATCCCTTTAAGTGTTGGAAAAGTTACTCCTAAGTGGTATTCAAAGGCCTAAGGTGTTGGGAGATCAAACCAAGAACGAATCAAAGTTGAACGAATTGATTTGGGTGAGTTCTCCATCGAAAATATGTCACGACCTTCGCCACTGTAACCTGGCCGCACCCGCGGCAGAGGCTCCACCGCATCCGCGGCGAGCCTTGTCCGAGTGTGTGTTCTTGGGTGTTTGGCTTGGGGCGAGGCTTGATTCCTTTGATTCTTTTCCTATTCTTTTAGATTCAATTATGTAGATATTGAATCTAACTTAGGATTTATTTATGGGTCGATCCGAAGGAATCTGTGTTGCCAGATTTGTCGCTGTTTCAAGCCCGGAAATCTCATCGTCGTCTTTAAGCTTCTGCGGATCTAAGGCAAGTGGCGGTTCGCTCTTGCTCATCATTCCATATTTTAATTAATTATCAATTATTTAGTTGTTAATTAATTTGGGATGATTTACTCATTTATTGTTCGTTGGGAACAGCTTTGTTAATAATTGATTAAAAAATGATATTATACTAGGTTGTATATCTGCTAGAACAACGCTAGTATAGATATATGTTTATGATGTTGGCCATGATGGCTTTGACATGGATTATTACTGTGTTGAACTGTTTTGTAGCACTAGTAGTTAGGAACGTTGGACTCGTTGAGGTCCAGTCGTTTCTTGATAATTATGGTGGAGAGGGTAGCGGAAACCCTCAAGCCAACAGTGGATCATGATCGTCCTCTATCCGAGTATAGAGGTGGTGCACTCAGCTAGTGTCACAAACCTTGGGAAGGATTCTCTTCGATATATGTCCCTCATGGCGAAACATATATTTAAAAGCTTATAATGTGATGTGGTTTTGGAACTAAATAAGATAAGTTTTGTTGACGCACATAATTAATATACCTTCGGCGAATAGTGAAGCTAGGCGATAATGCAGCTAGGAAAAACTCGTCTTAACTTTTAAATCGCTCGTATGCGATACTGTGATTCTTTGATTAATTAAGTTTCCCAACATTTGCCATGTTTCCGATAAGGCTCAATTCCTTTGGAGTCTTCTCTTCAGTGCATATCTCAATTATTAATCATTCAGTGAAAGTACCAGGTTATGTATCGTTCCGTCGGTTATTATTCGAGGGACAATGATAGTAAACGGTTACGATCACTCGAACCACTCTGCTTTGTACCCTTGCTTGGTCTTTCATTAGACTAACCAACCGTAATTGTTCTCTGCATGGTTGGCTGGTGTCATCCGTTCGATTCGGCACATCAGATAAATTGCGGATTCGAGAAGGCTAGAACGACTATAAAGGCGAACGATGTTTTTGTTGTTATTTTAAGACTTCCGCTGTGTTAATTATGTTTTGTATTTAAGGCTTCCGCTGTAATAATTCTGATAATGTATTTTGATGTATTTGGAATTATGTTGTAATTCTGAGACTTGGTTTTAATGGAAGTTATGATATGTCGTATCATAACTATGGTTTAATGATTTATATCAACTGGAAAAGCCTTAGGTGACATCGAACAGTACGTCTGAGGTCACTGGCGGTAATACTTTCAAGAGGTTATTTGGGGGTGTTACAAGAAGAACGTTAATTGTTCCTTTTTCTTTGACGATAAGGTCACTATTGGTAATGTCTTCCTCTAGATCTTCTTTTCCTCGCGTGTTTCTGTTTTTTGCTTTAAAGAGTTTGCTATTTTTTTCTTTAGTCCCTGCTCCGAATAATGCTCCGATTGGGTCGAATTTTGATGAAGTGATGAGGCTTCTGTTGGTGATGCCTCTGATGAGTAGGACATTCGTTGATATTGACCACTTGTCTAAAGCTCGGTCAATAACTCTTCAGGCGGAGGGCTCATTAGAGGGTTACCTTTCGTCTGTTTATAAGTCGAGTACTTGTGTTTTGTTCTCACACTTGCTTTTTGATAGAGACAAGGGGTAAGCCTCCGGCCCAGGCCATCGAGGAGCATGCTGCGGATAGGAGGTAAAGGCGCTTGTTAGGGCAGGTTGTTGTTCTGTTTTATCGTCTCAGACTGTCATAAAACAAACGACTCAGAACCAAAGAGAAGATCGCAAAGCTAGAGGGTGAAGTGTCTGCTTTGAAGGTGATGAAGCGGCATGATGCTAGTAGTGTCGGGAACCTTAGTGCTTACTCATCGTTACGAGCAAGGATTGAGGCCCTCAAGGAAGTTGTCAATGGTCACCTGATCCCTTAGGATCTGGAAGATGAAGTGGATGCGATGGCCACGGTGTCCCTGAAGAGAGTCGACCCTCTGGGAGTCGCTGGGACGGCTGGTTGTTCGGTGTCCAAGTCGTCCTCTGTTTCTTTCATTAAGATCGAGGAGTCAGAGTAGTTCTTTAGACTAAGTTGATGGGAGGCCATCGTGTTACGACCGTTTTTATGATCAATTTCATCGCCTATTGTTTAGGCTTTTGAAGATTGTAGGTATTTTGTGGATAATGGTTTTTCGGCGATCTGTCCACCATCGCGGATCGCGTTACATATAGTTTATTTTCGCGTACCTTGTTTTCGCTTTTATGTTTGATTGTGTAGGTACTGTCCCAACTAAGAGTGAGGGATGTGTCGTCCGTTCATCGTATATATGTTAACCCTGTAAAATGTGACGCTTCAGTCTGTGGATTTTTGTAGGGTGTCAGTTGTACAACTTGTTTGTAATCAATGAGGAGTTGTGAATAAGTATATATCAGCCTTACTTTTTTTTAGGCGACTGTTGTTGTGGGGTGTTTGTTTGTCTCAACTATCTGGTTCGATCGATCGTGTATTATAAGCACTTTTACGTAATGTGTGTTGGATCCGTTGTGTTGTCTTGTTACCAAGTTTGTCTTGTCTTTTACTCACAAGAAACGCACAAGATCTTGAGGATTTGACCATTGGGGGGACTACCCCAACAGCCCTCCGATGCTTAAGTCAATATGAGTTCCAACTTCTCGGAATTCGTTGGGTAGATAAGGTTTCAGAAATTATAATGTTTTAGGTGGGTAGCGTTCCAACTTCTCGGAATTCATTGTTCCTCTTTGGTCTCTAATCCATAAGCTCCTTGTCCGACTACTTCTTTGATTCGATAAGGCCCTTCCGAATGTGGGGCTAATTTACCGTCGGTCGGGTCTCTAGTGTTCTGGCAGACCTTTCGTAGTAGCAAGTGACCTACCTTGAATACTTGGGCTCTTACATTCTTCTTGTAACTTATGGCCACTTGTTGTTGGTAGCTGACCATCCTTATTCTTGCCCTTTCTCGAAGTTCGTCGATAGTATCTAGATCATTACATAGCTCAGTTTGTTATGATCTTTTGTTTGTAATCCGTACCTAGCTGTCGGTACCATGATTTCGGCTAGTATGATAGCCTCGCATCCGTAGACCAAGGAAAAGGGGAACTGCCCTGTTGCTGTCTTGGGTGTGGTCCGGTCGGACCAAAAGATTAGTGGTACCTCGTCGGCCCATTTTCATTTTTCTCCGACGAGTCAATTTTTCATGTTGTTGATAATGATTTTGTTACTCGACTCGGCTTGTCCGTTGGACTGTGGGTATCGAGGTGTTGACGTGACTAGGTTAATGTTCCACTGTTTACAGAACGATCATGTTCGATGGCTAATGAATTGGGATCCATTGTCGCATACGATCTCGGATGGCACGCCAATTCTATAACTTCCTCGCTTATGCTTTGTCGGTAGGCAAGATGTCGTGCTTAAGTGTAACACCCCCGACTTACGTCGGTAGTGTCACATACCAGTGACCTCAGACTGTAAAGTCCAAAGCCACCCTAGGCTTTAATCGGAACAATTATGCTTAAATAAATAAATAAATGTCGAGTAATAACAAAGTAAATAGTGGGAGACTTTTGAAACAAATAATTAACCTTTATTAAATCTTTCCTCGTAAATGGAGGAGATAAGTCTACAACTCGAAATTACAATACATCGAAAGACTCTTAAAATAAACCCTAACTCATGACTAACTTAACTACATCTTACATTTATTTAGGAAGATTAAATTTATACTAGACAACTTTTAAAAAAATTACTTTAAATCACAATCTTCAACTACAAGCCTTCGTCTTCGATTTGTTACTTCAAGGCGTCTGAGACCAACCACTGATATGCCTTATAGGACAGATGACACCAGCCAACCATACAAGGAAAGAGAAAGGTTGGTCAGTCTAATGAAAGACTACGCAAGGGTGCAAACATAATGGTTCTTGTAGTCGTATATAGTCACTACCCTTGTTTCTCAAATAAAACTCGGTAAACGGTATATGATTACTATACTTCTACTGAAAAGAAAGAAAATGCATGCTTCAAGAGAAGACTCCAACGGACTTGAGTCTTATGGGAATTAAATGAATTTGTTTGGGAACATTATATTTATCACACAAGGTTTTGAAAACGCCTCATTGAATATTTGAGTCCTCGACCAACCTCACTGCATAATGCGAATCCAGATTGGAAAGGGGACTTACTTTAGACAAGAGACCGGGCGTGTTCCACGTTGTACTTCTCGCCCAAGGGTATATTAATTATGTGCAAAATGACACTTATCTTATTTAATTCCAAAACGTGCATTTACGTTAAAGCTTTTAATCCACACCAATCTCGCAATTAGATAAAAATCATGGGACGAATCCCGAATTTTGACACTAGCTAAGTGCACTACCACTTATATACGAATAAGGGTAGGTCATGACCAAAAGTATTAGGACAATAATCCTCCTAATACCAAGTTATGCAGAAACAGCTAAACCTCGCAAGGTAAATAGCGTTCCTACGAATACTCGTGCTAACTAGCAAATAAGTCCACACTAAATGCACAACAAATCCACACCAAAGTTCATCTAGCACCCTACAATAATAATAAAAATAAATGAGGGTTGTTGCTAGCAAATATACAACCTAATAAATAAGGTTCATTTACACATTAATTTATCACACAAGTTCCGAAATGAAAATTATAAAATATTTATCCCAACTTAATAGAACAATCGATTCATTATCAATTAAGATGAATATGGAATAAATTGCATGAGTGAACCGCCACTTACCTTCAATCACGAAGAACTTGAACGGTGTAACGAAGATGGTTGCTTTCGAAAAGCAAATTGGCTCCCTGCTTTATTTCCATTCCAAAAGCGATTCCGAGATATACCAAAATCACACAACATAAATAAATTATGATTAGATAATTTATTCAATAACAACATTTGAAGGATATAAGTCTTGATTTTTAATTTAATTTATTTAACTCTAAATAAATCAATTTCAAGGCTTTTCGACGAAACGATTATTTATACAATACTAAAATCAATTAGTCGTATGTTCCAAGTAATCATAGCATAAATAAATAAATTACTCAATTTATTTATCATCTCAAATAACCCAACACATCACCCAATTGTAGTGTAATTACTTAACAACTTACAATTTAAGATAATATCATAAGATATAATTATTATAATTAACCCCAATTAGCATGCATAATCATGATCAATTGGATCAAAAACCGAATAGAGGTACGAATTAGCCATTACCGAATTCGTTCGGTTCGTTCTTGTCGACGTCCTCTCGTTGTTTGCTTCGTATCTCCCTCGTCCAAACTCCAAATGATGCATGGTTTGCGGCTCTGGAAACTAGATTTCAAGACAAAGATTTTAATACCTATCCCCTAACTCAAAGGGCCGATTTGAGAGAAAAAACACTTCTGTAAATGCACGAATGTTTTGGGGACTGTTGGAAACTTAGGGATTGAAATTGGATAAATCTAGTCCATGGGTGAAGGAATATTTATAGGGCTTTAATATATCTCTCAAAACCCTACAGATTGATATAAAATTTGGCCCAAAATGATCCTGAATCGGATCTCAATTTCCATAGAAACTGAAAAACGTGTTTGGGATATTTTCTTGCCTTTCGGGTGAAAATTCGATCTTGTTTGGGGATAATAATTCCCGATTTTGGTGTATATGTGTTAGTCTTAATCTTGTCCAAAAAGCCCGTGTTTTATATTCCAAAAATGAGCCAAAAATGCACCCAAAATCTCCATGGAAGGAAACCCTCCATAAGTGAAGCTAGAGGTTGAAGAAGAAGCTCAACTTTGCCTTATTTGCACACGGCCTACCAAGGTTTTGGCCTAATTGCACCTTTTTGCCTAACTTTCTAAAGTTGTGACAAAAGTGCCCTTATTTCACTTTCCAAAAATTACAAAATTTACCTAAACTTATTTATTTTATTACTCTAATTTTACATAATTATTTTAACCCAAATTTATGAAGGATGAAATTTTAGATTAAGTTAATTCTAAGATTTAAATTACATTTTATCATATTTTTAATCTTATCTTACTTAACATTTTGTTCTCCTTAATTTAATACTTTATGTTAACTTGATAATTTTATTTAAATTAATATTAACATAACTTATCATAATTCAAATAATTCACGACTTAAAAAGTAACCTACTGTTTTGGGGCGAAAAGACCTTACCGATCCTAATCGCCTTTGAGAGGGCAACTAGACAATTTGTTAGACGAATATATCTAATAAATCCAAATCAAATCAATAGAATAGATGAAATTGAAACTGAACGAGCGATTGAATAGCTTATCTCCCTCGAATTGATGATCTATCGAGTGAGATTTTAGATGTCGGTCGCTTGAGTGAATCTAGAATACTTCTGATTACGAGAACCGAATTCGAGAGCAAGATTGAGAGGAAATGATAGTAGTAGTTCGTATTGATTCAAAATGTGTGTCCATAATTTCTTCTTTTCTATACATTTATACAATGCAAATAATAACGTTGGAACCTAATCTGGCACTATCGGATTTCATGGGAGATCAGTTGGGTTCTTCCCGAGATCTTAGCGGAGTACGTTTGTGTGCTCAACCCATCACGCGTCGCTCCAACAAACTGATTCGATCTTCCTACTGGTCGTGTCCGTGGGCTAGATATAATTGGGCTTCTACCAATTTCCCAGGCCCAACAATTGCCCCAAGATCCAATTGGGCCAGAGAGCGGTTTTTGGATCAATTTGATCTTCCATGATCTCGATCCTTCTGAGGCGACGTGGCAGCGGGTGAGTGGATGAGACGATTTAACCGTAGAGGCACTTGATTTACTTCCTTTAACCCTCGAAGGCTTAAATCTTCTGCAAGTCCCACGTCTTGTTAAGGTAACTTCTCTCTCTTTTTCGAATTCTTACCGTTTCTTCCTTTTGTTCTTCCATGGCGTCTCCTAAGTTGAAGAAGACCCGAGCCCTCATCAGAAGTGTGGATGAGGAGGATGTTCCCTTTCGTTCCCTAGGCCTTCTTAGCGCTAGCGATTCTGCACCAGGGACTTTAGTCCAGTCCAAACTTGATAGGATTTTAGAAATTGGAGGTTTCCCCATAGGTATTGTCGCACGCCTTCCGTCTCCGGACGAATGAGCAGACTGGTTCAAAGAAGGGTGGGTGTGCTTATTTGAGTATCCTTTCAGAATCTGTCATGTCTTCCCCTTCTCTCGTTTGGTCCAAAACTTTCTGGCCGTGTTAAAGTTGGCTCCTTGCCAAGTCATGCCTCATACATGGCGGTTGCTCCAGACGATTGATTCCGTTTCTGCAGTAAAAAACATAGATTTTGACTTCGATGCCTTGTGGCGATCCTATTACCTGAGTACTCGGGGTTTCTGTAGGTTCCAGTTACGTCTCCGTAAGGAAAAAAGCCCCCTTGCACTGAATCTAGATGTTAACGATCGAGGATGGAGATCTTGATTCTTTTTTGTTGAGAGTAAAAGCCTTGAAAGCGTTTCTGATTGCACTTTTCTTTTATCCGACTGGAGGATCTCAGGTATCGTGTTTTTCCGCTTCTTTGCTTTAATCGATCGTCTTCTAAATTCCTTCTTACCTGTTCTTCTTTGCAGCCCCTGAACCTGGCAATCCTACTGGTTTTGAAAAAGTAATTGCTTCTCTGTTGGCACTCCCCGAAAACGAAAGATCATTCAAAAATACCAACTTTCTCCTCTCAGAAATCAAAGAGATGTCGACTCCTGCTGCCTCAGTAACTAAAGGCACATGTTCGTTCCTCCAGGTATGCATCTGGCTGGTTTTCGTGGTTTTCATGTGCTTATGCTGTTGTGTTATGTTATCAGCATCTAAGGGCGGAAGGTCCAGCGCTCGCTTGTCTAGGAAGAGCCTCTTGGATCAAAGGCGATCGGCGGCTATGGCATCTTCTTCCGCTAGAGGTCCAAGCAAGGTTGGGCCCTCTATTGGGGTTATCTCCATAGATTCGCCACCGTCGAAGGTGTCGGGTGTCAAGAGGAAGGCAATAACTGCTCCGAGTTTCTCCGCTGGAATGTTGAAGGAAAGATCGGTTGAGGATCTGCTCAATTTCGGCAATGCTGAGGCCAAGAAGGAGATTGGTGATCTCCATCCTATAGATTGTATAAACGAAACTGTAGTGGGTGCTTGGAAGGTTCGAAAAAACTCTTCTTTTATTCGAGCATGTCTTATTTCTCTGTTTTCTTTTTTACATTGCTATCGTGTATGCTTTTTCTGCAGATTTTTCAGTATTCACTTGTGGCGTCTACAACCGTTCAAGAACTGAGTGATCGAGCCGACAGAAAAGTGACTCGCCTGGAGGAGCAGTTGAAGATGGCCGAAGATCGCTTGAAGGCTTCGGATTGCGAACTGTCTTCAATCAAGCGAGACTATGATGCTCGTCTGGAAGGAGTGAAGGCGGAGGTGCGGGCTAAGGCTGAGAGACTTCGTGAGGACGATGCTCGTACTGCTGGAGATGTTGGGGCGTATTATTGCTTGAAGTCTCGCATCGAAATGATGGAGGAATTTGCTGCTGGCTCCCATGTCGACTGGAAGGTTGATGATGCGAAGGCGGACATGGAAATGATGTATCCTGATGGCAACCCAGGGGCCGAGCTTTTCAAACTGGTAGGTTTGGGCATCGAGGATAACAAGGAGGAGGTCGACCAAGATGGTGTCGAGGCCGTCGAAGGCACGCCCCAAGTCGACCAAGAAGCAATTTCTGGCAGGCAGATCGTTCCTGCGGAAAAATCTGGTGAATCTTAGAGCATTTAGGAGTGACTGTTATGTGAACACCGAGTTTATTATTTTTTTTATTTTTTTAAGACTTCTGTGTGTGGATGACAGTGTATGCCCCGTCGTGGAGACGGGATGGACAACGTAGTTCTTTTGGCGACCCGTCTACCATCGCGGGTCGTGTATTAATCGTAGGAAGTTTTTATGTTTCGTACCTTGCTTCGTTTTTGTTGTGAATTTGCTTTTGCAGGTGGTTCGTCACTGGTCGGGCAGCGATCATGTTGTGGACTTGTTTGCGTGATCACGTCTTTTTAGGGGGAGGCCTGTATGTCGTGTTAGATGTTAGTCATGACAGTTGTATTTTAGGGAGGTAAGCAAATGTATTTTGCGTAATGTGTATAAGGCGTTGTATACCTTATTTTGTAATAAGGCAGGCGGTGTGCCGAAGTGCCTTTTGTTGTTCGTCTCCCTATGTGTAGATCGATCGTGTTTGTGTTTGTGTAAGCGCTTTTGTGTAGTTGTTGTGGATATCCTTTGCAGATCTCGTCCTGAGGCCTCTTGTTTTCCTGTTTTCGAAACATGTCTTTAAAAGGAGATAAGCTTTGAAACGACCGTTGGGGGGGAGACCCAACGGCCCTCCGATGCTTAAGTTAGTAGTCGTCATGTAGATAAAAGAATGCACAGAGATATAAAAAGATATGTAAGTAAGGGTTTAGAAATGATACAACTTTAGATGAGTCGCATTCTAGCTTCGGGGGATGGGTTCTCCGTCTTTGGTTTCTAGTTGATATGCTCCTTGCCCAACTATTTATTTGATAAGGTAAGGCCTTTTCCATTGAGGTGCAAGTTTCCCGTCGGCTGGGTCTCTGGTATTTTGAAATGTTTTCCTCAGGACCCAATCCCCTACCTTGAAGACTTTGATTCTGACATTCTTGTTGTAGCTTCGAGCGACTTGCTGTTGGTATCGGACCATCCGGACTCGAGCCTTTTCCCTTGCTTCGTCGACAGTGTCGAGATTGTGGGCTAACTAGATGTCATTTTGTTCCGGTGTTTGGAATCCGTATCGAGCAGTCGGAATAAGTATCTCGGCTGGAATGACTGCTTCAGACCCGTATACGAGCAAGAAGGGACTTTGTCCTGTGGCATTTTTGGGCGTCGTCCTGTCGGACCATAAGATCAAAGGAAGCTCGTCGGCCCATTTTCCTTTTGCCCCAATGAGGCGTTTCTTCAGGTTATTGATGATGATCTTGTTGCTTGACTCCGCTTGTCCGTTCGACTGTGGATATCTCGGTGTAGATGTGATTAGTGAGATGTTCCATTGTTTGCAGAAGGATCGCGTCTGTTTACCGATGAATTGGGAGCCATTGTCGCATACGATTTCTGATGGGACGCCAAACCTGCATAAGATGTTACGTTTTATAAACGAGACGACGTGTTTTTCTTTTACCTCACGGTATGCTTCGGCTTCTATCCATTTGGAGAAGTAATCGGTCATGGCCAAGAAGAAAACACGTTGTCCCGCAGGAGGTAATTTCCCGACTATGTCCATCCCCCATCGCATGAAGGGCCATGGTGCCAAGGTCGGATGGAGTAGCGCGGATGGCTGGTGGGGGACGGGTGCGTGTCGCTGACAAGCGTCGCACTTCTTGACGTATTCCGCCGCGTCTCTGTTCATTGTGGGCCAGTAGTAACCTGCCTTGTGGGCTTTGTCGGACAGGTTGCGTCCCCCGGTGTGGTTTCCACATTCACCATCGTGTAAATATTGTAAAATTCGGGGGACTTCCGACGTTTCAAGGCATCGCAGTAGTAGGCATGTGACAGACCGCTTAAATAGTACATCTTCTTTTAAATCAAAGGTTGTCGCTTATACCTTGAGTCTTTTGGCTTCTGCTCTGTCTGGAGGAAGTATTCCGTCTTTGAGCCACTTGATGTAGGGAGTAGTCCAATCCTCTGATGGGTGGACGTTCTCTTCTGGGGTCAGGTCAGCTATGGCTTGAATGTCGCTTGGATTAGCCGTTTTGAGAGTTTTGGGCACTGCTGGAGTGGTGATATGTGCCAGGGGAATACTGCGGAAGTCGCGAGGGTGTAGGTTTGATCCGAGGTTTGCCAAAGCGTCAACTTGTGTGTTGAGGTCGCATGGAACTTGTCGGATAGTGAAGCTTTGGAATTTTTTTTGCTAGCCTCTTGACGACGTCCAGATATGCCATCATTCTATCGTCTTTTGTGGCGTAGGATCCCTGCACTTGGTTGACGATTAGGAGTGAATCACATGTTACCTCTATGTTTGATATTTCGAGGTCGAGCGCTAGGGTAAGTCCGAACACGAGGGCTTCGTATTCCGCTTCGTTGTTGGTCGCGTCCCACTCGCATCTCACGGCTTGGGCTATGTGATCCCCCTGTGGTGATTTTAGCACGACGCCTAGGCCGACTCCTCTTACGTTCGAAGCACCGTCTGTGTGTAGTTGCCACGTGCCCATGTCGTCTTCTATTTTCAGGTATTCCGCTTCCTTTGCGGCTTCTTGTTCTAGCGTCGGACTAAAATCAGCCACAAAGTCGGCTAAAGCCTGAGATTTGATCGCTGTCCGGGGCTCGTATTCAATGTCAAACCCGCTTAGGTGTATGGCCCATTTGGCCATTCGTCCTGTAAATTCGGGCTTCCTCATGATGGCTTTCATGGGATGGTTAGTTCTCACAATAATAGTATGCGATTCAAAGTAAGGTCGCAGTTTATTAGATGCCATGACTAATGCTAAAACTAATTTTTCAAGCAACGTGTACCTTGTTTCTGTTGGAAGTAAGGATCGACTTACGTAGTAGATGGGTGATTGCTTGCCGTCTTCTTCCCTGGTAAGGACTACGCTGACGGACGACTTAGAGACTGCTAGGTATAGCGGTAACGGTTCGTCGTCCTTTGGTTTGGATAACAGTAGTGGACCTGATAGGTATGCCTTTAAGTCTTGGAAAGCTTGCTCGTGTGTGGTTGTCCAGTCGAACGACTTATTTTTCTTAAGCGCCTCGTAGAAGATTTTGCACTTGTCGGACGACTTGGATATAAATCGGTTTAATGCGGCTATCCGTCCTATCAGTTTTTGGACGTCTTTGACGCATCGAGGAGATCTGAGGTCGACGATTGCTTTTATTTGATCGGGGCTGGCTTCGATCCCCCTTTGAGTGACCATGTATCCCAGGAAATTCCCTGAATACACTCGAGGAGATCGGGGCTGGCTTCGATCCCCCTTTGGATTCAATTTCATATCGTACCTCTCAAGTATTTCGAAGGCTTCTTTCAGGTGCTCGATGTGGTCGGCTGCTTTCTTGGACTTGACGAACATATCGTCGATATAGACTTCCATCGTGTCGCCTATTTGATCTTTGAACATCTTGTTTACCAATCTCTGGTACGTGGCTCCTGCATTTTTTAGCCCGAAGGGCATCACTTTATAACAGTACGTACCTTGGCTTGTTATGAAGGCTGTTTTTTCTTGGTCGCTTGGATCCATGAGGATCTGGTTGTAGCCACTGAACGCGTCCATGAATGTTAGCATTTCGTGCCCTGCGGTCGCGTCGACCATGGCATCGATGTGTGGTAGAGGGAAAGAGTCCTTTGGACAGGCCTTGTTTAGGTCTGTGAAGTCGATGTATACTCTCCATTTTCCGTTATTCTTTTGTACCACCACCACGTTTGCCAACCAGTCTGGGTACTTGACTTCTCTGATCTTACCTGTTTCAAGTAAATTCTTTACCTCGTCGTCTATAATTTTATTGCGTTTTTGACGGGAGGATGTGATGGATCTACGTTCAGCTTATGAGTGATAATGTCTGGGGAAATTCCTATCATATCTTCATGGGACCAAGCAAAGCAATTAGCGTGAGTACGTAAAAAGGAAATTAAGTATGCCCTGGTGGGATCGTTTAGGTCCGATCCGACTCTTACTGTTTGCGTCGGCTTAGAAGGATCCAATGCGACTTCGTCGAGTGACTCCATTTCTGGCTCGACGTATCGAATGGTCCCTTCGTCGTGCTGTAATTGCTACGCTGTAGTTCTGTCGACTGCCCTTTTCATTGAGGTCACGTAGCATTCCTTGGCAGCCCTTTGGTCGCCTTTGATTTCCTGTACCCCCACTTGGTCGGGAATTTTATCGTTTGGTGATAAGTGGAAGGTACAGCTTTCATGGCGTGGATCCAAGGTCTGCCAAGGATCGCATTGTATGGGGACGGGCAGTCGAGAATTAAAAACTTTACCTGTTGGTTTACTCTACCCGCATACGTTGTTAACACGACTTCTCCCGAGGTGTATTTAACCTCTCCACTGAACCCGACCAGAGGGGTCGAATTTCGGGTTAGGTCGTCCTCGCTTAAACCAATGCCTTTTAGGGCGTCGAGTGTTAACAAGTTGGTGGAGCTTCCTGTGTCGATTAGTACACGACGAATCAAACAATTGCTAATTGATAAAGAGATTACCAAACCATCGTGATGATCGCCCAGATCTTGGGCTTCTGAGTCATCGAATGTAATGGCTGGATCGTTTGGACTCTACGATCGCTTCGCCCCTGATGGAGTAGGTCTGTCGCCGCGACTTTCTAGGGCATGCCTTTTTGCGGCGGAGTACGTGTTTCCACATACGTCCGACCCTCCTGAGATAGTGTTAACAATTTTAGTTGGAATCGGAGAGGATGGTTTATTCGAGGATACCTGGTCCTTTCGGTCGAGAGTCGCCTTGGCTCTGTCTGATATTACGTCGCGCAATAGCCCCTGTGTAAGGAGTCTGGCGACTTCTTTGCGAAGGGCTATGCACTCGTCGGTTGAGTGTCCATGGTCTCCGTGGAATTCACACCATCGGTTCATGTCCTTTCTGGCGTCTGGCTTGTCGCTCTTCTGAGGCCATCTTACTTCCTTTCCGTATTTGTCGAAACTCTTCACAAGTTCCGACACGGATATGTTAAAATTGTAAGAATGGAGTTTCGGAGGGAGAGCGGGGTTGGTTCGCCAGTCTTGGTCCCTGTCATGAGAATTGTTTACCTGACCGGAGTCGTTCCGCCCCTTAGGGTTTGGTTGGTATCGTCGGTCGCGTCGATGATCCGATGGTCCTTTCCGATCGACGCGATCGGGACTCTTGCTTTTCTTGAAAGGTTCTTCGTCCTCTTCGAGCCTAACCTGTTCCATGGTTTTAGCCTGGACGTCTTCGAAGCTTCTGCACGGGTATTTGGTCAGTTCGTGGTAAAGCTCGCTGCCCCTGACCAGACCCCGGTGGAATGCCTCGATTGACGTGGGAATGTCGCAATGCAGGATAGCGACCTTTTCCTTGTTGTACCTGTTAAGATAATCTCTTAAGGGTTCGTCATACCTTTGCACGATTCGAATCAAATCGCTTGATTGCTTTTCCAGCCTCCGGCTGCTGGCGAATTGGATTTTGAATGAGTTGACCAGGTCAGCAAAAGAGGCGACGGATCCCTACGGTAAGTGCATAATCCAGGTTAGTGCAGGTCCCGTGAGAGTCGTGCCAAAGCTTTTGCACATGACGGCCTCACGGTTCCCCCTAGGGATCGAAATAGTCATTAATTTTTGCTTATAAATTGAAACGTGGTCATCTGGATCCCCGGTCCCGTCGTAGTTGGGCATGTTGGGGACATGGAATTTCTTGGGAATTTCCACGCGTGCAATCGCTTCCGTGAAGGGCGAGTCTTCGTATCCATTGGCCGCTTCTTTCTCGATCGGTTGAGGAACCCCCGGGATTCGCGCGATACGATCGTCCAGGGCCTTGAGGTGCTCCCTGATAGCTTGTTGGATAAGAGCTTGGATATCGGTTGGAGCCGGTACCTGTGGAGCGGTTGCTCGGACTTCTGGGAGTCCGACTACGAGATTGTTAGTTATACCAGCTGAGATTTGGGGTGTCTGAAACATTCCATCGGGCATAGAAGCCTGGGTTGGTGCGATAGGAGTCACGTCTGCTCCGTCCATATCGAGTCTGGTGGGTAATCCTTCAGTATTGACTACACGTCTGGATCCCCCAGGGTTTGATGCAACCGATTGTACCTGAGATTTCAGCATTTCGTTCTCACGGGTTAGTCGAGTAATTTCAGATTCAGATTGAGTACTTAGCTTTTCGGTCCTGGTGCGTTGTTGGACCAATTCCTCTTGAAGGATTTCTATGGCTTTTGCGAGTTCCTGGATTTGAGGATTTCCAGTTGGTTGAGCGTTGGCGTTCTCGGTCAGGGCTTCGACCATGGGGTCGACCTGATTTTGCTCTTCAGTGGTGATTGCGGGGTTTCCGGCGGCGTCCATGATTGAATTGGATCCTTGATTGGCTAGATGCCCCACGGTGGGCGCCAAATTGTTTTGGGGCGAAAAGACCTTACCGATCCTAATGGCCTTTGAGAGGGCAACTAGACAATTTGTTAGACGAATATATCTAATAAATCCAAATCAAATCAATAGAATAGATGAAATTGAAACTGAACGAGCGATTGAAGAGCTTATCTCCCTCGAATTGATGATCTATCGAGTGAGATTTTAGATGTCGGTCGCTTGAGTGAATCTAGAATACTTCTGATTACGAGAACCGAATTCGAGAGCAAGATTGAGAGGAAATGATAGTAGTAGTTCGTATTGATTCAGAATGTGTGTCCATAATTTCTTCTTTTCCATACATTTATACAATGCAAATAATAACGTTGGAACCTAATCTGGCACTATCGGATTTCATGGGAGATTAGTTGGATTCTTCCCGAGATCTTAGCGGAGTGCGTTTGTGTGCTTAACCCATCACGCGTCGCTCCAACGAACTGATTCGATCTTCCTGTTGGTCGCGTCCGTGGGCTAGATACAATTGGGCTTCTACCAATTTCCCAGGCCCAACACCTACTTAGGTTAATTAATATTTTATCCTCTCATGGATAAACATAATAATTCTTATAACCTTTATTATATATCTAAAAATTCCCAAAATCACATTCATGGTT
The DNA here is from genome assembly GCA_027886185.1 of Rheum nobile. Classification (NCBI taxonomy): domain Eukaryota; kingdom Viridiplantae; phylum Streptophyta; class Magnoliopsida; order Caryophyllales; family Polygonaceae; genus Rheum; species Rheum nobile. Next base: position 4,127,564 of record WOAB01000490.1, on the reverse strand, counting down.
ATACTTAATTATTTATTTCTACCATACTATTATGACCCTATTCAATTACTCATCTAAAAGAAATAAAATAAATTTTATAAATTTAATTATTATCAAAATAAAATATAAAGAAATTACATTAATACCCTTATGATAAAATGAGAGTTATTACAAAAAGCCACCCGATGTAGCGTTTGGTCCAGTCATCTTCGTTAGTTATGACATCGTCTTCTGTATTGTTTCCCACTTCGGCCACCACCACTTCCTCAAGTGGGAGGTCAGTGAAGTCTGGAAATGCAACGACATCGCCAGGCGTCCTGGGGGATCTTGCGACCGCGGGGGTCGTGATGTGTGCCAGGGGTATAGTGGAGAAATCGTCGGGACTAATAGTCAATCCTAAGTTCGCAAGAGCATCAGCTTGTGTATTTGAATCGTGAAGGACTTGCTTGATGTTGAAATTTTTGAACTTAGCGATCAAGTGTTTAGCGACCTGTAAGTAAGCTACCATCATGTCGTCTTTTGCGGCGTATAGCCCCTGGATCTGATTGACGGTCATTAGTGAGTCACATATCGCCTCAATGTTCTGGATCGACAAGTCGTGTGCTATTGTCAGTCCAAAGATGAGGGCTTCATATTCAGCTTCATTGTTTGTAGCTTCCCATGTATAGCAAATGACTTGGCTATCTTGGCCCCTTGTGGCGATTTTAGCATGACTCCGAGTCTGACTCCCCTTGAGTTAGATGCCCCATCTGTGTGTAGTTCCTAGGTTTCATCATCCGGCATGTTGGTCCATTGTGACGTATCTTTCACTGTTTCTTCTTCCAGAGTCGGGCTGAAATTAACAACAAAGTCTACTAGGGCATGTGATTTAATAGACGTTCCGGGTTCATACTGTATATCAAAACCCCTTAGGTGTATCGCCCACTTTTCCTTCCGGCATGTAAATTCCGGATTCTTCATGATTGTTTTCATGGGATGGTTAGTACGAACAACAATAGAATGTGATTCAAAATAGGGTGGTAGCTTGTTTGAAGCCCATACTAGCGCCAAGACTAATCTTTTTAGCAGCGAGTATCGTGTCTCAGCCGCCAGTAACGACTTACTTACATAGTTGATGGGCAACTACCGACCATCTTCTTCTCTGATCAAGACAACGCTCATTTCCATCTCCGAAACTGCTAGGTAGAGTGGCAGTGGCTTGTCATCTTTTGGCTTTGAAAGTAGCAGAGGGTTTTCCAAATATGTTTGAAAGGCTTTTCATGCTCACTCAACTAGTTAAATGATTTGTTCTTTTTGAGTATGTCATAAAAGAGTTTGCATTTGTTAGAGGAATTAAATATGAACTTGTCTAGTGTTGCGACTCGACCGGAGACGTTGGATGTCTTTTACACATCTTAGAGATTTCAGTTTTGTTATCGCTTTAATCTAATCAGGACTCGCCTCTATTCCTCGTTGGGTCACCATGTATCCCAGGAACTTCCCAGATGATACTCCGAAGGAGCATTTTGTCAGGTTTAGCTTCATGTTGTATTTCCAGAAGATCATGAAGGCGTCTTCCAAATGCTTGACATGATTGGTCGCAATATTAGACTTGATGAGCATGTTGTCTATGTAGACTTCCATGGTGTCCTTGATTTGATCTCGAAACGTCATGTTTACTAGCCTTTGAAATGTTGCCCCTGCATTTTTCAAGCCGAACGGCATTACCTTGTAGTAGTATGTTTATTGGCTTGTTATGAACACAGTTGTTTTCCTGATCCTCTGGATCCGTGAGCATCTCATGCCCCGTCGTGGCATCTACCATTGCATCTATGTGTGGCAACAGGAAGGAGTTCTTCAGACACGCCTTGTTTAGATCTGTAAAATCGATACATACTCGCCACTTGTCGATATTTTTCTATACTACAACGACATTAGCAAGCCAGTCGGGATATTTTACTTCTTTTATCTTACCCGTCTCGAGTAGATTTCGGACCTCGCCGTCGACGATTTTGGTTCTCTCTGGGGCGAACTTTCGTCGTTTCTACTGTATAGCAGGATAAGTTGGGTCGACATTTAGTTTATGTGTAATGACATCTGGGCTTATCCCTACCATATCCTCGTGTGACCAGGCAAAGCAGTCCGCGTTGATGCATAGGAAATCGACCAGACATTTTCGTTGATAGTCATTTAAGTCAGATCCAATTCTTACTGTATAACTCAGTTTAGCAAGGTCCAATGCGATCTCATCGATTTTCCGCCTCGGGCTCACTGTATCGTGTCGCACCCTTGTTGTTCTGTAATTTCTATGCTTGATCTTTATCGGTTGTCCCCTTCAGGGTTGCAGCATAACATTCCTTGACAGACTGTTGGTCGCACTTTATTTCCTGTACCCCCGGGAATTTGATCGATTAATGGTAAGTGGATGGTACAACTTTCATGGCATGAATCCAGGGTCTACCAAGTATGACGTTGTATGGAGAGGGGTAGACAATCACTAGAAACTTTACCTGTTGGTTGACATCGCCAACGAGTGTTGTCAACACTATTTCCTCTATCGTATGCTTAACTTATCCGCTAAACCCGATTAGTGCAGTGGATTTGGGATGACATCGTCCTTGCTTAATCCCATCTTTTTAAGGGAGGCTAGTGTCAACAAATTCGTGGCACTGCAAGTTTCGATGAGTACCCTACGGATCAAGCAATTACCAATGGAAAGGGATAGTACCAATCCGTCATGATGGGGGTCAGCCCAAAATCATCGAAGGTGATGGTGGGCGTGTCCCCGGTCCTGGTTATGGGCGTCATCGTTGGTCGACCGCCTTTGCTCTCTTTGGCACGTCGCTTAGCCGCTGAACATGTGTGACCACATATTTCTGATCCTCCTGAAACCACGTTAACATTTTTTGCATGTTCAGAAGTAGGGGGTATGTTAGTTGATACATGGTCACGACGCTTGAGTGTCGCCTTGGCTTTGTCAGAGATCACGTCACGGAGTAATCCTTGTGCCAAGAAACGTGCAACTTCCTTGCGTAGCGCTATGCACTCATCCGTTACGTGGCCATGATCGCCGTGAAAATCGTCCTACCTTGTCATGTCCTTCTTGGAATTGGGCATGTCTCTTTTCTATGGCTATCTTCTTTTTTTGCAAAACTTATCCAGACTCTTGACAGGTTCAGGTTCGGAAACGTTGAAGTTGTAAGAGTGGATCTTTGGTGGGAGCGGCGAGCTATTCTTCCAGTCTGAGTCCATATCACGAGAATTGTTTTACCTGTGAGGAATGGTTACGACCCCTCTAGTAGGGCTGATGTCTCCTATCGCGTCGGTTGTCGGATTTTGACTTCCGATCAACTCGGTCTATATCTTCTTCCTTTCTGACTGGTTTCTCGTCCTTATCTATTCTTACTTGATCCATTGCCCTGGCTTGTACATCTTCAAAGCATCTACAAGGATACTTGGTGAGTTCCCTACAGAATTTGCTTCCTCGGATTAACCCCCAACGAAAGGCTACAATGGATGTCGCAGTTGGGGATCGCAACCTTTCCCGGTTATGCCATCATTTGGAATGACCCCCCTTCCTAGCGTTGATGGAATCACTGGGACCATCGTCTCATCACCCAGATTCAAACGAACCTGAAATCCTTCAGTGTTGAGTGGGCGTCTAGATGTTCCTTGGCAGAGGCGACAAATTGTACATGTGATTAAAGCTTCGTTTTCTTGGATTAATCGTGCGATGTCCACGTCGGATTGGGCTTTTTGTTGGATTAAGGCCTCGGTACGAGCGCGTTATTGGTCAAGGCTTTCCCTAAGGGCATCCATTTTGGCTATGGCCTCTAGGGATCTGAGTCATTTGGCTAGTTGAGGTCGTGTTGTTTGGGTGTTGGCTGTCAGCTTGGGTTTCAGGATATCTTTGGACTTGGTTCTCGAGTCGAGGGTCAAAGATAGTGACTTGAGGGTTTGATTTGTTGGCCATGAGGATGGGAGACAGGTTTTCTTTGAGAGGATCGGGCTAGAAATCGGCTAATTGTCCCACAGTAGGTGCCAAATTATTTTGGGCAATAAAGATACAAGATCTAAATTTGCTTAATTGAGGGGGACATTAGTCGATAAACCACAATCGAATAGCAAGAACAAAAAAATATGATAAATATGAAGAGAAGAAGAATTTGAACGATATTATAAAGCTACTTATCTCTTTGATTGGTTGGATCGAGAGACTAATCGAACGAAAGTACTTCACGATCGTAGTACACAAGAATATGAGTAGAAATCTGAGAACTCGAATGCAGAGTAGATGTGTGTGTTTTTACATGTGATTTTCTCCTATTTATAATAATATCTTAATCTCTCTCCTAATCTTCTTGATGAATCTCTACTTAATTATGAATTTGAACGTTGGATTTAATGGATGAGATATTTCCGCCCTTATTATTTGCCGATCGGTTGAAGATTGCCTTCAGTTTGTAACGGTAGGATCCGTGTTTGCTTTACTTGGACCGAGTTTGTCTTTATGGGCCGTCGGTTTTGGGCCACGATCAAGCTGCCGAATTATGGGCCCAACATCTTGTTTTAATGTTTTCTACTTCAAATCGTATATATGTAAAGATGGATTAATTACTTGTTGGAGAACGACGTGCCAATCCCTCCCATTGTGGCGCAGTGGAGATAATTCCATTATCATAGTGTTGATAATTGGGATCGTGCATTTCTTCCGTATATCCAAGACTTTCAAAGACATCGTGTTGAAAATAGTCGTCCAACGGCCTAATTATATACATGTAATTTTGAGTAGTAATGTACAATTTTTACCAACTTATCAAATAAAATAGTTCGTAACAAAAAAAAAATGTTACATATTTTCTCTAATATAAATTAAAATGACTGATTTTATAAGTTATAGTTCCAATGAGTTACTGCATTTACTTTCTTTAAAGTCTTCGATTATACATGCAATGTTCAATGGTGATGATCGATGTGCTTATCGGTCACGTGAATGATTCATACTGGACAAAGTACACATAAACATGACACTTTTTTTATGGTATATAAATAAGATTTCCGTTTGTCTTTTTTTTTTTAATTAGGTAAGAATTAGACTGGAAATCACAGAAGAGTCGGTTTCTCAGTCTATAACATCCTTTCGGATGAGAATTACAAATTCTAAATTAGCTCAAATATCTTCCAAGGAACTCAGTTGTCTTTTTTTTATCATGGTGTGATACAATTCGGCAAAAATTCTTACAAATATGTATATATATAATATTATTTTAAAGTTTAATTTTATGGTAGGGGTTTCGTGTATTGTAGTCAAACAAGATGTGTTAAACATCCACTTTTCTGGACCCACCCAAATCAAAAATCCGATCTGATCGACCAGATCCGATTTTTTTAATCCGATCCAAACACGTTATTTCATATATATTATCTCATTTATATTAAATATTTTAATAAATAACAATATTATATTAATATTCTAAAATTAAATGTTTTATAATAATAAAAAAACGGGCACTTTAGACTCGTTGGATCGACCCAAGGGCGGAGCCACCTTGAGACGAGGGGGTGGGGGCTATAGCCCCCACTGGATTTAAATAAGATAGTAATGTGTAATTATTGTTGTAGATTAACAAAAAGCCTTGATGGCCTAGATGGTTAAATACATGTGGTAAAAGGCAATTACAATAGGTTCGAGTCTTGTACACACCATTTTTATTTTTTACTCTATGGACCTTGTATGTCATTTTCTTTTTACTTCATGGGGCATCCATATAATTCTATCTTAACAAAGGGGTTCAATATTTCATCTTTAATATTTCTAACTAATTGCACACTAAAATACACAATTTAAACTTTTAGTTGGGCAAATGTAATGATACTAAATTTTGCCATATTTTTATCAAATAAATTAACTATTTTTCTTTGGTTTGATAATTTCTTAAATACAAATAAGCTACATAATATTTTTTTATTTCAAGAAAAATACAATTATTTATGTTTATAGAGTTTTATTTTAAGAAAAATACAATCATTTATGTTTATAGATCAACTGATATTTGACTTTATATATTATCAATTATAAAGAATAACAAATACATTTATCTAAGTTTTTGAATATAGGGCATCTTGAAACAATTTAGAAACTAAGGATTTGGATTTAGAAATCAATTTAGGGATTTGGATTATGATTGAACCAACTTCGGGATTTGATTGAAAATTAGATTTTATGACCCAAATTTAAGAAATCAAATACTAGAATTCGGGGATTTACGTAACACCGTGATCTAGACATTTGGCGTTATTGAATCAGGTAGATTATTACCCTTTTGTATTTTTTTCAATTAGCTTTGCAATTCAATGTAACCAGATCGTACATTAGTAGTTATGTCTTATATTTCGGTTTAGACAAAACAAGAAACTTACAAGAAGCATTCCGACAAATTTAGATTACTACTTTTGTATATTGCTTATGATACTACTTTTATATATTCCGACAAATTTATCCCCCACTCAATGAAAATCCTGCATCCGCCCCAAGGTCGACCCAAACCAAACCCGTTGCGACCTAATCCGATCAACCCAAAAGTTTTATGACCCGAACCCGACTTGACCTGACCCGTCCGATCATTCTCAGGTCTAATTGTACTCATTTTGTTTCCAATTTATGTATATATGTTCAATTTACTAACCGAAAAAATATCAATTAGTTATATGTATATACGCCGCCCACCTGTTGTCGTTGCTTCCTGATAACATGATTATATGCTATATATTGACTCATATTAACCCCATTTTTGTGCATAAAAGAGACACTTCCTTAGGCATTTTGTAGGAACTTTGCTTACTTTGCTCGGATCTCTTCCTTTTTGTCATTTTGGTCTTGTATGAGCACTTTTGAGAGCTATGGAAACATGATGGAATCAACTTTGAATTAGCTCAATCTTGGACAAGACAAAAGGAGCATTAACTCGAAGATTTGGTGAAGAAAAATGCATTTCAAGAGGATTACAACCTATCGGTGTTGGACAACACACTCATGTGTCATCACAAGCTGAAAAATTCACATCATGTCACCACCACAACCACCCGTGGTGATCACCACATACGTGTTACCCACCGAGAACACTTAAATGCATTTTATCCTATTCCTTTTGTAGCCCATATAAATAGGACATGTTAGGGCAACTTTTTAAACTTATGCCCCCACTTTGCATCTACTCTTTAACCTCCATTTCTAGGTAGCATTTACTTTGATTCTCTCCATATTTCCAACTCTAGATTTCTTTTCCTACTCAAATTATTATGTGCATTTATGATTGTTATTGAATTCTAGTGTCACTTTTTGGGTTGTTGAGCTCTTTTGTGGTTCAAGACTTGGAAAAGGAGTAAAGTTCCATATTTTCTTTCATGGCTCAATGAAAATGCAAGAATTTGGTTGAATGTTAAGTATTTCTTACACATTCTCTCTATTTGGTTGAATGTTAAGTATATCTTGTTCATTCTCTCTATTTCTTGTTTTGTTTATCATTGTACCCATGTTTATGATGGTTCGATTGATGTTTTATGCCATGTTCTTGCAAAATCATTTGTGAGTAATTTGTTATGTTAGGATTGGGAGTATCCCAATGGTGATTATGTGATGATTTGGTGAAGTTTTCTCATTGGTTGGTTGAGTTTTGGTCTACTACTCAAATCTTGCACACCAAGTGTTTGTGAAAATGCCTAGCTAGTATTTTTACATGTATTAAATGTTGGATATACATTGAAAGATTATATTTGACATTGGAACCTCAAGATTTGAGCTAGGACTTATAGGATCACGAAAGTAGACCTATTTTCCTAGTGGTTGTGTGAATTTTCATTATGTTTAATGAATCTAATCTTGCATTAATTACCACGAAAGTAAGAATTAAGTAGGATTAGACTAGTTCCTTATACCTTAAGAGAGGATAAAAGATATATTAGGACATTTGACCATTGGAGACCATTACTTGCAACCTTAGAGATTTATTTACTAGTCATTACATTATCTCATTTGTGGTGAACCTAGTCCTAGCTTTTCATCATTCAATTAACCCAAACCTACCTCTTTTTGTTTTAGTTTGTTCTAGACTTTGCATTTCTTCTTAGTTTTATAAAATCAAAATCAAATACTCTACATCTCTTGTTTGATCTAGATTAGTTGTAGAATTGGTAATCAACGAGTGCTCCCTTGGATTCGAAATCTTTTATACTACTCAGTAGTACCATGCACTTGCGGGCCTATCACTTCCCCTAATGGTTGCCGCCATCGGTGTTCGCCAATTTATGCCCAACGTTATGCCCCCACCTCCTTCATCATCCCCCTATATAATACCCAATGGTCATCCTCAAACACTCACACTCTTCTTCTCTTCTTTCACTCTCATTATCTCTCTTCTTTGCAATTGCTTTCATTCACTCTATTTGCAGCTGCTTTCATTAGCTTTCATTGCAGTTTTTTTAAGTGTTTGTAGTAGAAACCATGTCACCCAAGACTCGAGGAGGCAGCAATATATGGGTATTTCACTATCTTCTTTAGATAACTAATTTCTTTCATAATTTATGGGTATTTGTATACATGCCTTTTTTACATTTATAATATAGTACACTTGTAAAATATGAGTATTTATATACATCCAACTTTTTTACATTCACAATATATTAGTACTTGTATTATACATGTTTATGTACATGTAAATTCTTTAGATAAATAATTTCCCTCATAATTTATGGGTATTTGTATACATGCCTTTTTTACATTTATCATATAGTACTACTTGTAAAATATGAGTATTTATATACATGCAACTTTTCTACATTCACAATATGATAGTACTTTTATTATACATGTTTATGTACATGTAATTTCTTTAGATAAATATTTTCCTTCATAATTTATAGGTATTTGTATACATGCCTTTTTTACATTTATCATATAGTACTACTTGTAACATATGAGTATTTATATCATACAACTTTTCTACATTCACAATATACTAGTACTTGTATTATACATGTCTATGTACATACATGTCGTTCAACCAACATCAACACACACGTACAATTTAATGAAATGTCAAAAAGGACAAATCAATATATTCAAACTTTTATACTTCAATAGGCGGGTGCATACCATATGATCATGGCCATTACTTATGTGTATTTGTATACATGCCTCTTTTACATTTATAATATAGTACTACTTGCAATAAAAAAAATTACATTCATGCTAATATTTCTTTCATATTTTATGGCTATTTGTATACATGTTTTTTTAAAAATTTTAATATAGTACTACTATTAACATTGAGTATTTATATACATCCAACTTTTCTACATTCACAATAATACTTACCCGTTTTTTCATAATAATATCCATTTGTAATTATATGGTTCAGAGTTCAATAACAACCAAATTAGGCTTGAGAAGCGGGTCAAGACACGTGCACAAGTAAGGGATCACACAATCCGCTCGCAGAGAGAACCAATTGAGAAGAAGGGAAGTAGAAGACGAGGAAACAGATTTGGGAGGGGAAGACGAGGAAACAGATTTGCCTGATGTGACCAGGTTTGCGAATGCTAGAAGCCCATACCCGCCTCCCGCTCCCCCAACCCGTACAAGGGCGTCCACAAGTACGGTTGCGTCCTACAGTTCCGCCTCCAGTCACACCAATAGTGCAGCTCCGTCTGCCAGATGAAGCTTCTCTGTCACAACCGATCAGTCAAGAAGTGTGCCTTTGTTTGTAAGATTACACCGGTCAGCTAGTGCACGATACAATTACAACCTGGCTGATAATGCAGATACACCGATGGAGCTTAACGGATATCCCGGTGGACCTAAAAATGGCAGCTTGCTTAGGAATTTCGATACCAAAGTTGCTAGATTTTTGTGGAAGAGTACTAATGTGACTTTCGTAAGTTGGCATATTATAACCTTACCATATCCAATCATTCAAGTATACAAAATCTATTAACCTTTCACTTATTGTTGCAAACCCAAAAAATACTTAAATAGGACGGAAGGTCAAACGGACTAACGTCATGGAAGCAGGGAAAGATCCCACGTGGGCCATGGTTCACATGAGCAAGAAACAGCAGACTGACTGATGTTGTCCCTAGAATGGGAAAATATGGATTGGTTCTTGATTATGGCTTTCGTGGAGCGTTGGCACCCCGAAATGAACAACTTCCATTTTCCATGTGGAGAGATTACCATAACGCTCTATGATGTGAACAAGATTATGGGGTTGCAGATTGAGGGCATGGCCGTGGGACCAACAATGATGGAAGAAGAATTGTTTGCCATCCTCGATACTATGTATAATATCACTAGAAAAGAGATGGTCAGACATAAAACCAACGGTGGTTTTGTCATATGTGAATTGAATGAGTGGTTAAAAAGGTTCATAACCGATGGAGTACACCCAGATATTATCGCCTTTGGCTTTTTGGCGGTTCTCCTAGGGTGCACCCTCTTCCCTGACAAGTCTGTGAGCAAGACAAAGCTCTTTTTATTTCAAGTTCTACTGGACCACAATTCGACATCGAAGTATGCATGGGGTGCAGCAACTCTTGCCTACCAATGTCAACAATTAGGTATGGTAAGCCGTAGAGATGCAAAACAAATATCCGATTGTTTGCTGCTTCTCCACGTAATTATCCAAATCTCTTAATATTGTCATCTAATATTATTATATATCTAATAGTTACCAATGTTCGTGTAGAACTGGATTTGGTGTTGCTTCTCCAAGTTTAGGGGTCATCTTTGTCAAGAAATATGGCCAGCATTGAAGATTGTCAAGCTGCAGCTTGGGATGAGCATCGACCGTCTCAAATGCAAGGTTGTAATAGGATAGAGATTATGAGGCAGGCACTCTGTAACACCCCCAAATCTTAACCCATTTGGAAAGGTATTACCGCCAGTGACCCCAGTGTTCCTTACCGAGATCACCCAAGGCTTTACCGGTTTAAATACAATTTAGGAAATACAATTGATACATAATGATCAAAGTATTCAAATCAAAACATCAATCAAATGAAACATGAGTTACGGGATTACATCCCAATCCCGAATAGGACAAATACAGAGTTTAAACAAAGTACAGCGGAAGTCTTAAACAAAGATATTACAAAAAGGGTTGTGATCGTAATTATCACATGCCCAAGGATCTCAACCTGATTAAAAGAAATTATTAAAACATCCAAAAACAACCGTCGTCTTCATAGCTAATCTAGTCTCCTCATATCTTCGCTCTATCTGATGTGCCGAATCGGACGGATGACACCAGCCCACATGCAGAGAACGATGTTCGTGGGTTAGTCTACTTGAATAGACTAGCAAGGGTAAAAAGCATAGTGGTTCGAGTGATCGTAACCGTTTACTATCATTGTCCCTCGAATAATAACCGAAGGGACGATACATAATCCGGCACTTTCACGGAATAACAACAAGAGGTATGCACAAGAGAAGATTCTGGAAGACTTAATCTTCACAGAAATTGACCTGAAAGAAGACTCCAAAGGAAATGAGTCTTTAAGGAAATATGACAAATCTAGAATGTTTACAGAATCAAACAACAGCGATTAAAAGCTGACCGAGATGCTTCGGCTCACAACCAACCTCACCGCTTACAGCGAATCCAGATCGGAAGGAGAATGTACTACATTCAAGTCTGGATCTTACAGAACCACATAACGATGATTTAAAAACTGACTAAGATGTTTCGGTTCACGACCAACCTCATCGCTTACAGCGAATCCAGATTGAAAAGAGAACGTACTCTGATCAAAAGTCAAGACGAGCTTTCCTAGCTGCACTATTTACTTAGCTGCACTACTCGCCAAAGGTATATAATTAAGTGCTCTCGGGCACCTTATCTTATTTAATTCCAAAACGATTAACACATTAAAAGCTTTTAATATATGTCCCTGTCACGCAGGACCCATATCTAAGGAATGAACCTCACCGAGTCCAAACCTCTGAATCTATATCGAAAGAATGAACCTCACACAGTCCAAACTTCTACTATCGCAGGGTCTTGCTCGCCCTTTAAAAGAATGAACCTCATTGAGTTCAAACTTCAACAATCGTTGGGTCTTCATCGCCCTTACAGTTATAAAGGAACGCACATGGAACTCTCAGGATCCAGGCGTTTCTACAAATACTCATGCTAACTTACGGTTACAACACAACCACAGTACAGGATAAATCCACATAAATGCCCGGAAGGCGATCACAGATAATAGTGTCGTTCTAACAGATATACAACCTATTATATGATTTTCCAAAATAGTTTATAAAACCAATTCCAGACAAACACAGTAATCATTCCAAATTAATTACTCAGATAAACAACTGATAATTAATGTAAATATGGAACGATGAGCAAGAGCGAACCGCCACTTGCCTGAGTCCGCAGAGATTGAACGAAGTCTAACGACAGGATTCCGGGCTCGACACAGAGACGAATCCGCCAACTCCGGTACCTTCGGATCGACCCATACAAAAACCCTAAGTTAGATTCGACAAACAACAATACCGAAACTACGAAAGGACGAAAGGAATCGAAGGAAACGAAACCCGAACGAAGGCTACGGAAGCCAACACCAACAACCCGGCCAACAACAACTCGCCGGCGGGCGCCACAACAATCACGGTGGGCGCCGCCTTAAATACGGCGGGCGCCGCTCAACTGCGGCGGGCGCCTCTCCTTGGCCCTTCTTCACGGCGGCTGGCCACAACATCACGGCGGGCGCCATCTCATGTCGGCGGTCGCCGTGTTCCTCACGGCGGGCGCCGTCTCATGCCGGCGGTCGCCGTCTCATGCCGGCGGTCGCCGCCTTCGAGCCGGCGGTCGCCGTGATCCTCGCGGCGGTCGCCGTCGCGAACAAAAACAGAAGTACGAGAGGAGAAAACTCACCCTCGACGATTGATTTGGCTCGTCTTTCGCCTTGCTTGGCTTCTAGGCGTCCGAGAGCCTCCAATGCTCCTCTTGGCCACCGGAAACGACACTAAACGAGCTCCGACGATCCACTAGAGCCTTTCCGAGAGAGAGCGTTTTTGAGAGACGAGAGCTTGACAGCGCTTCCGCGTTTTTCAACCCCTTTCACTCTCACCCAATGCTCTCTATTTATAGGCAAATCCAAGGAGGAGGAAGGTGGTAGGAAGCTTCCTTCCCGTCCCTTGGGTAATAACCTTACACTTTGCCTCTTGGATAATAGCTCTTGGACAATAACCTTTGGATAAAGAATCTTGTACTATTGCCCATTAGATAACAACTCTTGGGCAATAAACTTATACCAATCTTAACCCGCGTTAACAAAAGTCGTACATGAACGAGTACGAACTTCCAAAACATCTCGACTGTATAATTCTTCACTGAGAAAAATATTATAGATACAGAGCACATTACAGAATGTCTCAAACCTTCAGAATTAAATCCGACGTACCAAATTGGCGCTCGGGAAAAATCCATAATTTCCAAAATAGCCTTACAAAATTACGGGGTATCACACACTCGACACATTAGCCCTTGATGAGGTCCTACAAGTTTTGCTTTATTGCTTTATTCTATATTCATATTTTGATACGATGCACACTAAACATTTTTTTTATAGGTATCTTGGGTGCCAGGGAAGGGCATCCATTTCAATAATGAACTCAAGATTTCCATGTACAGAGGCACCCTAAAGTTCATCACTTTTGAAGAACCGTACATGCCTGATCGGGTTATCCATCAGTTTGGTCGGGTTCAGGGAGTGCCTCAACCAAAAATTGGAGCTACCCAAATGTCGTAATGCCTGGGACGTGACACCTGAATATATAGATTGGTTTACGGATCATTCTCACGCCTTCCTTGATTCTAAATCCTTTAAACTACTGGCCGAAGCCAAGGCAAGGCCCGTACCTATTGCCCTCGAAGAAGTGCGAGTACGTAACCATATTATTTTATAATTATTTTATTAAATTATATATCATCTATTATTTTATTGTATTGATTTTACGATGACAGCGTATGAACCAAGTGGAAGGTATCATACATGATGACATGGCCATGATTAACAACTACGAGGACTCACATCCATTAAAGCAAACACTAATGAAGATTAATGGAATGGTGACAAATGAGGTCATCTCATTGCCAGTGTTGCCGACACGAGCTTCTCAAAACCAAGGCTATGCTCTAGCACGAAATAGTGATTTTGGGACACAACACCAGGAACCACTAGGTCCAAGCTCAACGGGTGGATACCAAGGTCATACATTTCAAAGTCATAACTTCGGGCCACAGTTCCAAGCTCCTTCTTTCGGTACAAAATCTCAAGCTCCCTGCTTTGGGTATAGACAACAAGCTCCTGACTTCGGGGCTTCCAAATTTGGGGTAGGATCCCAACCCCCCGAATTCGGGTTAGGATCCAACCCCCCGCTTTTGGGTTCGGATCCCAAGATCCAAGCTATAAGACCTATAATCAAGACCCCATGGGGGGTTTTACATCATTACTTGGATCATCATCATATGCACAAGGCTGCCCTTTTTTGTATGGTCGAGGGTTCAGAGAAGGGCACAAGCAAGGGTACGGAAGAGGTTATTGTGGGATCCGTATTTAGCCCGGGCCAAATGCATGGCCCAAACAGGAGAAAAGCCCATATAGACATACGACCCAACTCGGAGCAAGGCCATAATAGTTCTACCTTAACTCGATCCGGCTACACGGTCCACGGACCTTCCTCCCAATCTACCCAGCCGTCTCTTCTCGACTTGGGCCGGCTACACGATTCGAGTGCCTTCTTCCCGGCTGCGCGACAAAAGAGCCTTTTGGCCTCAGGTATATAAAGGGGAGATTGTGACTGGAAACGGGATTCTTGACCCATTCTCTGGTTGGTCTCTCTCTCCCACCACATCGGTTAAACACCGAAGCTCTCACTCTCTTACTCTCTGCCACTGTTGCTCCACTTTACCCTTAGCTCTACTCTTCTTTATGCCCCATTCGCGAGTTGAGCACTGACTTGAGCGTCGGAGTGGCAAGCCCGAGGCCACCCTCGGGCCCCTTTTATTTTTCAGGTCAGAGCTCGGGACCGGACGGCGTCTGACATGACAGGAGGCAGCCGTCGGGGAACGTGGAGAGAGGTCTCCGGGAGAGACGAGCTGGAGTTGGTTCTGTGTGGACCGCCAACTATTTGCTCTCGAAAAACCGAACGATCACACTGGCGCCGACCGTGGGGACTCCTCACATAGCTAGTACACCTCCGGCCATGTCAAAGGTCGAGTCCACCAACCGCACCAGGCAGACTGGGTTTAATGAGTTCCAAACCTCAAGCGCACAACACCTCTTCATGAACGTGGAAGAAGAATACTTCCAGGGCTCCAAGGGTGGCAGTACACAGGCCCAGCATTTTGGGGCCCGTACGCACCTCAGGGAGCACCCCTTCATGCACCAGCAGAGCCATACCCTCAATACGGGTTTGCACAAGAGCCATACCCATCCTATAGGTACGGATATGTGCAAACTCTTGAACCAACTACACTGAACCTCCCTCCATCCCCAAGAGGAGCGAGGCAGGCCAAGCCCGTGCAGCAAGCTGGTCACAACCGGCCAGCTCCAGCGGCCAGTGGACCCGTTTGACATCAAAACCATGAGTGAAGGCATAGTTTATCGCACGTAGAGCCCCCATCAAGCCGCGGACAGGCCTGAAGCACGTCCGGATCTCACCGACCTCCTGGCCCTATATGGCTCCATCGCTTTCACGAACGAGGTACTGATGGCAATCCCTTAGCTTGATGTTAACATAGTTTCAACCATGGGAGAGTATGCCGGTGAAGGAGATCCCCAAGAACACATCTCCAAATACAAGTACGCAATGTTGTCCCGCCGGGCGGACGGGCCAACTATGTGCAAGTTGTTCCCTAGCTCGCTTTCTCGAGCGGCCCTCACATGGATGATCAACCTCCCGGCGGGGAGCATTGGCAGCTTACCCTAGCTAGAGGAGTCGTTTCTAACACACTTCAGTAGCTCGAGAAGGAGACGCCGTGGAATGCAAGAAATCTTTGCCCTGAGGCAACGTGAATAAGAGAGCCTAGCTTCATACGTGAAGAGGTTCACAGTTGAGGTAATTGATAGGCGTTGTCGTGACACCTATACAAAATAATCCTAAACAAACCCAACTAATGTAGTCTGGTAAGTAAGGGTCGAATCCCACAGAGAATCAAATACTATTCCAACGATGTAATTGTATACCAACAAGTAACCAAAGGGGTTTGCTGATTAAAACCAAAATAAATAAACAAAATAAATAAAAACAAAGACTTGAAATCAAATTGAGAAATAACTCAGCCAAACAAATATCCACACTTTAGATTGATAGATCGATCATTGATTATTCCTAGTCCTCAATACTCATGAAAGTCCTAATCCCTATTCTGAATTAGTTACCAGTCCAACCAGTCCTGATAACCCTAACTATTAAACAAATCCCTACTAACCTTCACGATTTAATTCAATAGCAGCAGGAAGTTCAGGAATAGATAGGTACATGCAAGTATAGCAACCAGTTATACAATTGCATGCAATTAATTCTCTACACAAACTAAGGGATTTAGATTCTCAACCAGTCTCCTCCAATCCTTAGTAATATGATCAATAACAATCTCAACAGGTTGTATGCAAAAGGGGAACCAATAGCATAATACTAATTTCTCTAGGTTGTCAATCTAGAGGGAACTACTATTAAAATCTATTTGATTTCCTAATCAACAAATCAAGGGGAATCGATATATGATCAATGAGATTAAGCACGAGAGAAAATTAATACAATCATAGAAAGAGTAAAGGAATAAACTCACAATCCAATCAATCCAAAGGCTTCAATTGTCTGCCTGAGCAAAAGGGAAAAACAACGATGAATGAAACTAGGTCTAACTATTTTCTTCTGGCAACTAGGTTAACTAAAAGTTGTTTTAACCTAATTCTAAAAGTGTGTAAAAATAATTAAAAGGATAATAATAAAATAATAACACAAAATAAACAATCGGGGAAATTATTCCCGGTGACACACGAATTTCTCGGCTTCCATATCAGCACAACTTCTCGGCTGAACTTTCTCGGCCCATTCTCTCGCTTCCATGCTCGGCCCAACTTCAAGCAGCGCGGCCCATCTCATCCAAGTAGCTCGGCCCACTCCACAATTTGCTTTCGCTGATGTCATGGCGGCGTCATGCCATCTCTTCATTCCAGCTTCAATTCACGCGGCCGGTTCTTCACGTGGGCTTCAGTCCTTCATGGGCCTTTCTTCTTCACGGGCCTTTCCTTTAATTCCAGCTTCACATGGGCTTGCTTAATTAAGCTGGCTTCGCTTCACGCGTGATGGCCGCGATCGCGGTTTGCTCTCGAAGTGGCCAATTTTAATTCCCGAATTTGGTCTTTTCAATGTGGTTTCTTCATGGATTTTCCTTGTCTCCTCAGATGGTCAACTCCTCTTCCTCTGGATGTCTCCAATTAGCTCCTTCAAACCACCAAAACCACACTTCTCCGCTCTAACTCCATAATCTCCAATTGTGCTCTAAATCCAACCAAATGACACCTCAAACCTGGTAACAACCCCTATAAATGCACTACAAAATAGTTCCGATCAAATCCCCCATGCTTAAACCTTGCTCGTCCTCGAGTAAGCTAAAGTCAACCTACTCCTCCAATCAATCCCCAAGGTCTCAGGAAGCATAGAAAAATCAATCTCCAAGAATCACACTTAACATGAAGCTCCAGGCAACCATACAAAAATAAGCACAGCACAATACACTACAATAACACCAATCAACACCCCACCATCAAGCTAAAAGGAAAACAGAGTATCTCCCTCAAGCTTATCCCAAACACCATAGAGTGAAAACAAATTCTAATCCTATCTCCCATCTATCTTCTTATACCTCCCAGAGTGACCTACCTGAATCCTCCTTATATCACCTCTTCTTATGTTGCCACGCCAGGTAAAATGAGGATTCCTAAAAATTACTCTTCTTCTTTTCACTCATTTTGCCAAGGCGCCCTTTCGGGTTTTCACCAAGCCACTCATTTCATTTTTCAATAGATGGGCTCACAATATACTCACATCACTCTTGACCTCATATTACCCCAGCCTAATGCTGGTCCAAGCCACCTGCTTATTACCTAGGCCGCCCTTTCGGGTTTTCGACCTATCCCAGGATTTTCATGTATGCCTTTTTTCAATATTTGGCTCTTTTCTTTTTATTCATCTCCTCATCGACATAGCCAGTATAAAACCCTCCCCCATGCTTAAACATTGCATTGTCCTCAATGTAATGAAAGACAAAAGAATAGAAGCATAGGGAAGAGCAAAAAAATAACTCACAAACGTCGCCAAGCTGCTTGGACACTTCCGTTGTTGCTGGCGGTATACACAATGTATGCACAGGTCTCCAGTGTTGGGTGGGTGTCTTCATCAACTCCATCGTCTTCATTACCGTGCAACCAAAGGGAACCACTTGGTGAATAGTGGTATAGCAAGTATGTCGGGGCTACACGGCCTTCTAGGAACACATGGTGGAGCCCAAATGTAATAATGGTGGAGGCTCTAGTGTTCCTCCTCCTCAGCTGTCAATTGTAGGGCCATCATCGTTTCCAAATAATGTGGGGCGAATGTAACATCCCCCATCTCTGGGCCGACCATTTACAGGGCTGCAGCCCATACACCCCAACCCATCCTGCAGCACAATTGGTATTCACTCCTTGTGGGGAGTGGATAAAGGGTGGAGAGGTCGCATGTTCGACTCTCACCAACAACCTCTTGGCTAATGGCTTCCATTTAATTTGGAGTAGCCCCCAAGGATGGGTTGGGGTGTATGGGTTGCAGCCCTGTAAAGGGTCGGCCCAGAGATGGGGGATGTTACAAAAAAAAGTACACTTTTATGTGAGTGCTCAAGCCACGGGCCTATCCCAACATGAGACACTCGCATGGGCCGCAGCCCATGTACCCCAACCCTTCCTTGTTGGCTACTCCAAATTAATGAAAGCCATTTCTAAGAGGTTGTTGGGAGCGCTCGGACTCGAGACCTCTCCCCTTTATCCCCTCCCCGCAAGGAGTGGATACCAATTGTGCTGCAACACCCGCCACTGTGGAGCTCCTGACCTACAGGCCCAGCCATTCCCTACAGCGCGTTGTCCAAGGGCATGCAGCCCACACACCCAACCCTTCCCCCATTTAAATGGGTAGGTTGTTACCGCGGAGGTTCGAACTCCCGACCTTTAGATACAAGGGTAAAGCCTTACCACTTATATCACCAATTGTGCTGCAGGGCAATTGGTGATATAAGTGGTAAGGCTTTACCCTTGTATCTAAAGGTCGGGAGTTCGAACCTCCGCGGTAACAACCTACCCATTTAAATGGGGGAAGGGTTGGGTGTGTGGGTTGCAGGCCCTTGGACATCCAGGCGGCACCAGTACCGGCGCCGGCACCATTGGGTGGCTGGGCGGCTTGGTGGCTGGGGTAGCTTGGCCTGGGATGTTACAAAAAAGTACACTTTGAATGAGAGGGGCTCCGACCTTATTGGGCCAGCCATTTCTCTATCCATGGGCTGCAGCCCATGTACCCCAACCAAATCCCCATGACTGGGAGGTTGTTCGTGAGTCTCGAACTCGAGACCTCACGCTTTGACAAAAAGCCTTGCGCTCTCTTGCCACCAATTGTGCTGCAGCACAATTGGTATTCACTCCTTGTGGGGAGTGGATAAAGGGTGGAGAGGTCGCATGTTCGACTCTCACCAACAACCTCTTGGCTAATGGCTTCCATTTAATTTAGAGTAGCCCCCAAGGATGGGTTGGGGTACATGGGCTGCGGCTCATGGAGTGTCTCATGTTGGGCTAGGCCCGTGGCTTGAGCACTCACATAAAAGTGTACTTTTTTATAACATCCCAGGCCAAGCTACCCCAGCCACCAAGCCGCCCAGCCACCCAACGGTGCCGGCGCCGGTACTGGTGCCGCCTGGATGTCCAAGGGCCTGCAACCCACACACCCAACCCTTCCCCCATTTAAATGGGTAGGTTGTTACCGCGGAGGTTCGAACTCCCGACCTTTAGATACAAGGGTAAAGCCTTACCACTTATATCACCAATTGCCCTGCAGCACAATTGGTGATATAAGTGGTAAGGCTTTACCCTTGTATCTAAAGGTCGGGAGTTCGAACCTCCGCGGTAACAACCTACCCATTTAAATGGGGGAAGGGTTGGGTGTGTGGGCTGCAGGCCCTTGGACATCCAGGCGGCACCAGTACCGGCGCCGGCACCGTTGGGTGGCTGGGCGGCTTGGTGGCTGGGGTAGCTTGGCCTGGGATGTTACAGCGAATGTCTTCTCCTTGACAACATGATGTGCACCATCTCCCATGAGAAACTCTGGACAGCTGGCCTTCGGTAGATTTTTTTTTTTCGATTTTTTTTTTGCCCCCCGTTTAAGGTTTTTTCGGGGGGTGACTTAGTACAGGGAAGGAAGACTTACATTGGTGTGGAAACACCTTCTTCAATAGGCATGGGTCTCTTCCTTGCAGGTTAGTCGGAAACAAAAACAAAACAAAACACACCAAAACAAATGCAAAAACAAGAAAAGAAAAGCATATCTCGGGTTGCCTCCCGGATAGCGCCTTAGTTATTGTCATGGCTTGACATTGTGCTACTATGATCATGTGATATCACTCAATCCAGAACACAGCACAGACTTACTATCAGGAGGGTGTTTCTTATGATCAAATATCTTAAATGTCACCCTATCACCCCCATACTTCACAGACACAATACCTCTACTCATAATGATTCGGATGTTGGCAGTCTTAAGAAAAGGCCTACCTAACAGTATAGGGGGCACATGCATATCATAACCAATGTCTAACACCACAAAATCCACAGGAAAAATCATCTTATTAACCTTCATAAGAACATCCTCAACTATTCCTTTCGGAAAAACTTTGGATCCATTCGCAAATTGAATAACTAAATCAGTTTCAAGCAAAGGTCCAAGATCTAGCAATTTATACACAGAGTAGGGTAACACATTAATAGATGAGCCCAAGTCTATCATGCAATGATCAAACCTGGAGTGACCTATATCACAAGGAATACTAAACATGTCAGGGTCACTACACTTTTCAGGCAAATGTCTTCCGAATGCAGCAGACACATGTTCATTCAAATTAATTTCTCCTGTCAATTTCTTCCTCTTCCTAGGCCAGCATAAGCATTTCATGTATTTAGAAAATTTAGGCACAGCATGCATCAGATCAAGTAAAGGGAGATTTACCTCATGCTCACCTATGGAGTTGCGCGGCTCCATATTGAGATCCAGCTTCTTCTTCACTTTTAGCCTCTTAGGTAGGTGAGGAGGTGGCTTCTTAGGATCACAAGGTAGAGGAGTGTAATCAACAGGAATCGCTTCCAAAGGGTATACTCCAAGAACTGATCCGCAAAATTTTGTCCAAACTTGCGGACGCTGGTTCTCGTCTTTCCGTTCTCGCTCATCCGTGGTCACGGTTCCTGAGCAAAAGGGCTCCTCCGTCTTTTCTCCTTTCAGTTGTGATATGCCCCTCACATTAGCCACTAGGGTCGGTTGGGGTGGTGGCCTTTCAAAATCCTCCTTCATATTTGCCACAACTTGAGTCAACCTTCCAAGCTGAGTTGCCAAACTTCCAACTTGATTTGTTAGAAGTTGGATGTTGGAGTTTGTCGCCTGATGAATAGTCATCATGCCCTGCACAAGTGACTTGAAGCTCTCCTCCATTGACGTATATGAACTTTGGCTCGTCTCTTGAGGTTCAGGATAGTAATGGGGCCAGCCTTGCTGCTGATAGTAAAAATCAAATGCTGCCATCTGTCTGGATTGAGATCTCAATGAAAACAATTAGTAACACAGGTGTGGACCGTAAGATAGGTCAACACAACAGTTGGTAAACAAACACACAATTAGAATAGTAAAATTGACTCCCCGGCAACGGCGCCAATTTGATAGGCGTTGTCGTGACACCTATACAAAATAATCCTAAACAAATCCAACTAATGTAGTTTGGTAAGTAAGGGTCGAATCCCACAGAGAATCAAATACTATTCCAATGATGTAATTGTATACCAACAAGTAACCAAAGGGGTTTGCTGATTAAAACCAAAATAAATAAACAAAATAAATAAAAACAAAGACTTGAAATCAAATTGAGAAATAACTCAGCCAAACAAATATCCACACTTTAGATTGATAGATCGATCATTGATTATTCATAGTCCTTAATACTCATGAAAGTCCTAATCCCTGTTCTGAATTAGTTACCAGTCCAACCAGTCCTGATAACCCTAACTATTAAACAAATCCCTACTAACCTTCACGATTTAATTCAATAGCAGCAGGAAGTTCAGGAATAGATAGGTACATGCAAGTATAGCAACCAGTTATACAATTGCATGCAATTAATTCTCTACACAAACTAAGGGATTTAGATTCTCAACCAGTCTCCTCCAATCCTTAGTAATATGATCAATAACAATCTCAACAGGTTGTATGCAAAAGGGGAACCAATAGCATAATACTAATTTCTCTAGGTTGTCAATCTAGAGGGAACTACTATTAAAATCTATTTGATTTCCTAATCAATAAATCAAGGGGAATCGATATATGATCAATGAGATTAAGCACGAGAGAAAATTAATACAATCATAGAAAGAGTAAAGGAATAAACTCACAATCCAATCAATCCAAAGGCTTCAATTGTATGCCTGAGCAAAAGGGAAAAACAACGATGAATGAAACTAGGTCTAACTATTTTCTTCTGGCAACTAGGTTAACTAAAAGTTGTTTTAACCTAATTCTAAAAGTGTGTAAAAATAATTAAAAGAATAATAATAAAATAATAACACAAAATAAACAATCGGGGAAATTAATCTCGGTGACACACGAATTTCTCGGCTTCCACATCAGCACAACTTCTCGGCTGAACTTTCTCGGCCCATTCTCTCGCTTCCATGCTCGGCCCAACTTCAAGCAGCGCGGCCCATCTCATCCAAGCAGCTCGGCCCACTCCACAATTTGCTTTCGCTGATGTCATGGCGGCGTCATGCCATCTCTTCATTCCAGCTTCAATTCACGCGGCCGGTTCTTCACGTGGGCTTCAGTCCTTCATGGGCCTTTCTTCTTCACGGGCCTTTCCTCTAATTCCAGCTTCACATGGGCTTGCTTAGTTAAGCTGGCTTCGCTTCACGCGTGATGGCCGCGATCGCGGTTTGCTCTCGAAGTGGCCAATTTTAATTCCCGAATTTGGTCTTTTCAATGTGGTTTCTTCATGGATTTTCCTTGTTTTCTCAGATGGTCAACTCCTCTTCCTCTGGATGTCTCCAATTAGCTCCTTCAGACCACCAAAACCACACTTCTCCACTCTAACTCCATAATTTCCAATTGTGCTCTAAATCCAACCAAATGACACATCAAACCTGGTAACAACCCCTAGAAATGCACTACAAAATAGTGTCGATCAGTAATACAAGTGTGCGATTTCGACGAGAAGGTGGTCAAGATTGCGTTCATACAGCCATACAGGGGCTAGCAAACTCGGATTTTAAGTTCTCGGTCACTAAGAGAGAACCCGTGACCTACTCTAAATTGTTGGACAAGGCCAACACCCACATCAGAGCCGAAGAGATGGCTAGTTTGTATCATGGTCCCCCTAGTGTGCCTCGGAATGAGCCTAAAGGGAGATACCAAGGCACGTAGGAACAAAGGAGGCTTGTCGCGGCTGTTGACAAGGGCAAAGCCCCCGAACGCGCTTCAGTACATACGGTGTCAATGAACCCGCTGCCTCAGCGACAGAACCCCTTCTTCAACCGCTCTAGATCTCAAGCAACCCCCCAGTAAGGGCCACCTCCTCAGAAAATATGCTCGTACCATCAATCCAAGATGCATGATAACCGCGAGTGCATGGGGTATGGATCCCCAGCCAAGAAGCCCACCTTGGGGTCTCTGTTTGCCAGAGGCTAAAGGGCAATGAGAAGAGGGATGAGCAAGAACCAAGGACCACCTCCACCGCCCCCTCCGCGGAGAGATAACTTCCCTCTTCTAGACGGGTGCGTAGGAACAATCGCAGGCGGCGCAAGTCCTTGGGGAGAGAGCATGAGGGTCGCGTAGAGGTACGCGCAAGGAGGAAGACACCGCCCAGCGATGCCAGTACTTAGCGTATCCAACAACTCGCCGGTGAGGCACCAACTCTCCTTCAGAGAAGCGGACGCGAAGGCAGTAAAGACCCTTCACTATGACCCCTTGGTCATACATGCCCAGTTCAGGACAAAGCTAGTCAAGCGGATCCTGATCGACACGGAAAGCTCCGCCAACATTCTATATTGGGATGCCTTCCTGCAACTAGAGATCCCGCCCTCATAGCTCCGACCCACCAATTGCTCGTTAGTCGGTTTCTAAGGAGAGAGGGTCTCCGACGTCGTCACCCTAGACCTCATCCTAGGGGATGAGGGAAGCCCGCGTAGGTTCAAGTCGGTAGACTTTATGATCATGAGAATACCATCCGCGTATAATGCAATTCTAGGGCGAGTGTCTCTCAATAAATTCTAGGCTGTTGTATCGGTATATTACCTCAAGTTAAAGTTTCCGTAGGGGAATCGAAAGGCCGGCAAGCAGAGAGTCGAGCGTGCTATTTAGCCACTCTGAAAAGAAAGGGTCTCGCGGAGCAAGTCTTGCAAGTCCAAGATCTCGGGTCGGAAGTAGGATCCTCAGAAGGCGCTCGAGAGCAAGCCGATTTGTAAGTACGTGAGCAAGTTCAGCCAATCGTCGAGAACAAGGAAACAAGAGCAATAACCCTTTTCGGCAAGGAAAACGAGAGGCTATTCTTAGGGACCCGCCTAAGTGTGAATGATCAGGAGCAAATCGAGGAGCTATTAGGTAAGTCCAAGGACGTGTTCGCTTGGACACCGAAAGATCTAGTCGGTATCCCCCGGATGTTGATGAGTTAGGGATGGCAGTTTCACCTGCACCCGACGGACACCCGAAAAAACTGACCCAAAAAATGGGTGAAAACCCGAAAAAACATGGATGGAAATCGGGTTTTGGATGATCGGGTGATGGATCGGGTCGGATTCGGGTGACCACTATCATCCACCCGACTCGACCCGACCACCCGACCCGATCACCCGACCCGATCACCCGACCCATTCACCCGACCCATTCACCTGACCCATACACCCAACTCGGCCACCCGATATAATAAGGTATTTATATTTTTTTAAAAGAAAAAACCCTAATCTTTAACCTGCCCCCTCCCAAGTCCCATCTGATTCTTTCAACTTTCAAACCGCCGCTCCCCTCCTCCCATTTCCTTCTTTCAGCAGTCTGGTCGTGCAGAACTCCCATCTCCTCCACTCTCGATTGGCCGACTCCCGCCCTCCCGGTCTCCCCCTCCCATCTCTGAGTCGTATTTGCAGAACACCCAGCTCGCAAGAGTCACATCTCTGCAGTGTCGTCGCCCGCCACCACCCCATCGTCGTCTCCTCCATATTCGTCGTTGTTGTCCGTCTTCCATTCGCCGCCGATATCTCCTCCGGACTTCTCCTATGCGGTAAGCTCAATTTTAGTAGTGATATAACAGATTGATGTCGTTGTCGTCCATCTTCCATTCGTCATTGTCGTCCGTTCTTTGTCTTTCCATTTTTTTCATTTTTTTAGTCTACATGCTGATTAAGCTCAATTTCATTACAGGTATAGTAAATTAGTAATACTGGTCATAGTATATTAAGTTATATTTCAAATATCCATAAGTGTTTTTACAGCCTTAACAGTCATAAATACTCTAGATACATGCTGATTAAGCTCAATTTCATTACTTTTCAGAAATTGAGATTAATCTATAAACCTTGTATGATCCCTAAATTTGATTGACAGTTTTTTGTTTCCTATAAGAAATTATTATCATATTTCTACCATGTCCAATATGATTAGTGATATAACAAATTGTTGTCAAACTAATTTATATACCATTCGCATCTCTTGAAAAGTTTCAGTTATGATACTATCATTAACTTATCTATGTCCAGGCAGTCCAGCTGGTTTGGTCCCGTACTCATGTTACAAGCATCAAACACCAAGACATCACCAAATAGTACAAGTATCACCATTACATTGGTAAGTATAAATTCTACTCAATTAAACTATGTCTATGTGATTACATGAAACATATCACTATCTGTAGCTTTAACTCCCTGTTGAGATCGTATTTACTGGAGGTAAATTTGATCAATGATGATGACCTCCTTCCAAAACAAGACTTCTTCTTTTATTTGTTTGTTAAAATTGTGCAGGATTTTGACATTATCTATTTTAACGAGACAATTTCTTCTTGGTTTTTTTACCTATCGGGTAGTCGATTGGTGAGTCCTCATCGTTCTAAGCTTCATGCTAATACTGTTGAAGCACTATCATGCTTGCAAAATTTGGTGATTAATGAGTTAGCAGGTAATACATCTCAATTGATATTGCTTAAGTTATTACTTAATTCTTTTATTATGTTTTAATTGAAATATTCGTATTTGCAAGGATTACAAATCGATAATGCTCAAGCATGTGGTACCCGTACGGATGATGAAGTGGAAGAAAGTGCTACTACTAGTGAAGTTGTCAATGTAACTTAATTACTTTCTTTATTTTAGATGTCATATAATTTACTTGAATTTGAACTAATAACATCATATTTCTTTTTATTGTAGGATTTGCTTTTCTAAGGAGTAAGGACATGTGGTTGACTGATTGGTGAAGTTGAAGACATGTGGTTGTTTTATCAACTTAATTATTTAGATGGATTGTCTTAATGTTGAATGAATATTAAAGACTTTAGACTTTTGTTATGATTGTCTTGTGATTTTTCTATGTTTGTTACCCTGTATGAGACGTTTTAATTATTATTTTCCCTTGTTATTTAGCAATTTTTATAGTAAACCTTTATGAAAAATAAAAATGATAAAATTCATCCAAAATTCACCCGATCACCCGCGGGTGATCAGGTGAATCGGGTGCGGGTCGGGTAGGGTGGGTGGGAAAAAAATCGGGTGGGGTGATGGATGTTGTCCACCCAATCATCATCCGACTCATTGTCATCCCTACTGATGACCCACAACTTGAACATCGTCCAAAGGACCAAGCCCGTGAGGCAGAAAAAGCGATAGCATGCCAGCGACAAGGTCAAAGGAGCCCGTGGAGAGATTCTCAAGTTCCTGTCGGTTGTATTTATCCGCGAGTATGAATACCCAACCTGGCTGGCCAATGTGGTCATGGTCAAGAAATCAAGCGGCAAATGGCGAATGTGTGTGGACTTCACCGATTTGAACCCGGCTTGCCCCAAGGATAGATACCCACTCCCCTCTATTGACCGCCTGGTAGACTCCACAGCAGGGCATGAGGCCCTAAGCTTCCTCAATGCGTATTTCGGCTACAACCAGATCAAGATGAATCCCTGTGACGAGGAGCATACGGCTTTCATCACGGAGGTGAGAACTTAGTGTTATCGCATGATGCCTTTCGGCCTCAGGAATGCGGGGGCCACTTTCCAGAGGCTCATAGACTGCATTTTCCGTGATCTAAGAGGCAAGATGGTGGAAGCATGTGTAGACGACATTGTAGTGAAGATTCGATACCCTTCCGAGCACACGGCCGACCTCCGTAATGTATTCAACACTCTAAGAAGTAATGGAATGAGTCTGAATCCCAATAAGTGTGTCTTTGGAGTGCAAGCAAGCAAGTTTTTAGGTTTCCTAGTCAGCACCGGAAGAATCGATGTCAACCCGGAGAGAGTTGAAGCAATCTTGGCAATGACCGCCCCGCGGAATGTTAAAGAGGTACAAGTGTACAACGCTTCTCGCTGTAGTCACAGTTGCTCGTAAGTTGAGGTTGTACTTCCAGGGTTATCACGTGTAGGTCCTCTCCGACTTTCCATTACAGAACATGCTCCATCGACCTACCCTCTCGGGCTGGATGATGAGATGGGTGATCGAGCTCTCCGAGTTCGTACAAGAGTCACCCTGCTATCAAGGCATAATCTCTCGCCGACTTCCTTGTCGAGACCAGCTTCATGGATGAGGCCGTCGCAGAAGCAATAGGGGTGTTGACTTGTTAGGTAATTTTTTCTGACAGAACGATGAATAAGGGAGGCCGCGGAGAAGGCCTGGTCCTCACATCCCCGGGAAGAGAAACAATGGAGTACGCATTGGCCCTGGAATTCGAGGCCACTAACAATGAAGCAGAGTATGAGGGTCTCTTGGCGGGAATTGAGTTAGCCCTTGTGAATGGGGCGTAAAGCCTGACTTGTTACAGCGACTCCGATGTGGTGGTTAACCAGGTTCAAGGAACTTACGAGGCGAAGATAGGAATCTTTCCCGAGTACTGTGAGACGGTGAGAACACTAGCCAAGGTTTGCGCCAGTTTGAGATACACTCCATCCCAAGGTCCGAGAACGCAGCGGCAGATGCCCTCGCTAAGCTCGGTTCCAAGTCATCCGGTTACACTATGGGTGTAGCCCGCGTAAAGAGCA
Source organism: Rheum nobile (assembly GCA_027886185.1). NCBI lineage: Eukaryota > Viridiplantae > Streptophyta > Magnoliopsida > Caryophyllales > Polygonaceae > Rheum > Rheum nobile. The sequence continues at coordinate 4,099,029 of WOAB01000490.1, read as the reverse complement.
AGAGTCTTCCTTCCATTCGAATGCAAGTCATGTCGATCAGCGAAACCCCTGACTGGATGACACCCTTGAAGGAATACTTGGAGAAAGAAGTTTCTCCTTCCGACAAGGCCGAGAGACGAAGGTTGCAAGTCTGAGCTTCGTGCTTTTACATGAAAGAAGGCGGACTGTACAAGAAAGGCTATAGCTCACCAGGCCTCAAGTATGTCTCGCTAGAGCAAGGCCATCAACTCACTGAGGAGATTCACAACGGTATATGTGGCAGCCACTATGGGTGGAGGACCCTTACCCACAAAGCCCAACGTGCTGGTTACTTTTGGCCCACCATGAGGAAAAATGCTATGGAGGTCTCCCGGTCATGCAATCCCTGCCAGGTTCACGCTCCCGACATCCTACATCCCGGACTAAAACTGAAGATATTGAGCGCCCCATGACCATTCGCCATGTGGGGGATGGATCTCCTCGGCCCTTTTCCTTGTGCTCTCAGGCAGCTGCAATACATCCTTGTGACCATTGATTATTACACCAAGTGGATCGAAGCTGAGGCCTTGGCAACTACCACAGTCGAGAAGATGAAGAAATGTATCTAGCAAAACGTCATTTGTCGCTTCAGACTCCCACAAGATATTGTCACCGACCGAGGGACCCAATTCAACACGGAGAAATTGAAGGCATTTTGCGATGACCTGGGCATTCGCCTTCGCTTCGCCTCTGTAGCTCACCTGCGGACAAACGGTCAGGTAGAGAACGCGAACGAACAGATTTTGGTCGGCTTGTAGAAAAGGCTAGGCAAGGCGCAAGGGCGATGGGCAGAAATCCTCCCGCTTGTCCTCTGGGCCAATCGAACCACACCAAGAAAAGGGACCGGCGAGACCCCGTTTCACCTGGCATATGGAGTTGAAGCAGTTGTTCCGGTGGAGCACTTTTTTTCCGAATGAGAGGATTTTGCATTGCAACGAGGAGAGCAACAATGAGAGGATGTCCGCAGAACTACAATTAAGGGAGGAGGTGCGAGAAATGGCCGAGATCCGCAAAACCGAGTACAAGAGAAGAATTGTCGCGCACTACAACAAGAAAATCCTCCCACGATGCTTCAAAAAGGGAGATTTGGTCCTCAGTAGAACAAAAGGCGGGAAGCTAGACCCAAGGTGGGAAGGCCCTTACATCATCTCGCACCAAGTGGCAGAGGGAGCCTACAAGTTGAAGAGAGAGGACGACAACCTAGTCCCAAACACATGGAATGTCTAGCGCCTGAAGAAGTACTTCACGTGAGCAAGAGAGCGACTGGAACACCCGAGATAGAACAACACCTATGTAAGCCCTAAGCGGCATGTGTAATGTAAGCACCGGCGAGGCCGGTTAGTTGTTAGACCTTTTTTATCAAAGCCCCACGGATGCTAAGTGTCGAAAGCGCGAGTCAGGAAAGCAATATTAAGTAATAATGAGCAACACTAAAGCAACGCTGAGCCCGGTGAGAGGCGAAGGCAATACTAAAGCAACATTGAGCCCGGGGGGGGCGAGAGCAATACTAAAGCAATATTGAGCACTAAAGCAACATTGGGCATGGGGAGGGGCGAGAGCAATACCAAAGCAATACTGAGCAATACTAATGCAACATTGGGCCTAGGGAGGGGCAAGAGCAATACCAAAGCAATATTGAGCAACACTAAAGAACCATTAAGCTCGGTGAGGGGCGAAGGCAATATTAAAGCAACATTGAGCCCGGTGAGGGGAGAAGGAAATATTAAAGCAACATTGATCCCGGTGAGGGGCGAAGGCAATATTAAAGCAACATTAAGCTCGGGGACGGGCGAGAGCAATACTAAACCAATATTGAGCAATACTAAAGCAACATTGAGCCCGGGGAGGGGCGAGAGCAATACTAAAGCAATATTGGGCAATACTAAAGCAACATTGAGCCAAGGGAGGGGCGAGAGCAATACTGAGCAATACTAAAGCAACATTGGGCCCGGGGAGAGGCGAGAGCAATATTAAAAGCAATATTTGGCAATATCAAAACAACATCAAGCCCGAGAAGGGGTGGAAGCAATACTAAAGCAACAAAAACAATAAAATGCAGGACCAATCCCGCAGAGAAGGCAAGATCAATGCCAAGCAAGCGGGAGCAAAGCGAAAGGACCAAACAACAACCGACGGTAACATAAGTCGAAGCAAAGCAACAAGGTAGCAAGCACACAACACAAGAAAGTGGCGGAAGCACCAAGGTCGCGGATCCAGTCAAATACAACAAAAATCAAGAAAGTGGCTGAAAGCACCAAGACCGCGAAGCTAGGTAAATGCAGCAAGGAAAGAAGCTACAACAATGCCCAAGTCTGCAGCAAGAACGACGGCAAGCAACGAAATACCACTTTAGAGCCCACGAAATTGGAAGCCCTTGGATAGCCAGGAATAACCATTAGAACATAGCAAGGCGGCAGTTACGGACAGGTGCAAACAAATGCGCAAGGGGATCTGCCTCGGAGCAACATTGAAGTCATGATCGAGCGTGCAAGCCACGCAAGGCAAGTCGAAGGAAAGGAGCAACGCGAGCAAAGAAACGCACGAAAGGACCCTCTATTTCTAACAACGAAAAAGGGGATCGGCTACTCTATTTGCCCCGCGGGCTTCCCTTGGCGCAGCACACTCAAGCGAAGCCCCTGGGCCAGGGGGATGGGAGTAGCCCAGCAATAGTTAAAGAATGCAAGAAGAGAGAAGACGAGAAGAAAGGTGACAACAAAATACTTTATTCATTGACATAAGAGAGTGAGCTATTACAAAGATATCATACAAAAGGCACACCCGGCCGAGAGCTACTAAGCCTAAAAAATAAAACCTTGAGAGGCCCAATCTCACAGGGATAGTCAAGGGATGTCCCTAACCCGACCGCAAAGGAGCCAAAAGGAAAATTGGGCTGGCTACACATGTCAGGTTGCATAACCTGGCATCGTAAGTCGCGCCCCCCGTACAACCTGGCAACGTAAGTTGTAGATCGCATTGGCATCTGACTAGTCTTCCACCCGGCGAAGAACGCGATGGAGCTCGGCTGAGTAAGAAAAATAGTGAACCTCCCAAACGTTGTAGTTGGGGTCCCCGACATCGGCCAGTTGCATGATAGTCTCGAGGTAAAAGCCAGTAGCGAGCAACGTGTATGTCCGTCGGTGCCCACCGATGTAGTGATGAGAAACGGCAATGGCCCAATCTCCCCGATGCCTAGCCAAGCGCCCTCTCCAGTAAACCCTCACCACTGCCACGGTTTGAGGATCATCCACGGGATAACAACCCGGCAAGGGAGGAAAACCGGGAGGATGGTTCATCCGTTGTAAGCTGCAAAGAAACACGAGAGAAAAACAAGCAAGAAAATGCCAAAGAAGAAAAGCAGAAGTACGCAAGTGATGCAAGTGAGCAAAAAACAAAAGAGAGAGACCAATATATAGCAAGCGGTTGGCCATAACCGCACGGAGCCCGAAGGTTGCAATAAATGTTCATTAACCACGAAAGATTGTTCCAAACTGTCTAATCAAAGATTCCTAGGAACTAGCAAAAGGTAAAGAAGAGGGAGAGGGAAGCAAGCGAGAGAGCCACCCGGCCAGAGCTTAGTGACCGGCACCCGGAGATTTAGGGTTCGCGGCACCTTGAGAGCCCCCACCTTTGAAGCAGCGACTATCATTCTATCTAGGAGCTCGTCATTGCGGGCCGGATTACTCGGTGGGTCCGAGAACACAAGCGTGAAGGGAAGCGGTGAGTTCCCTCCCACTGTCGTGGAGGAAGCGATGGCTTGATGCGAGGAGCTCCTCGGGAAGACAAATGGCGAGGAAAGCTCGTCACTCCTCCTCCTCATGCCTCGATCCCCTCTTCCAGGCAATGTCGATCCCTCGAAGAGAGTGGACACGCCCCACGCTTCCACAACGTCGGGGTAATCGTCCATCACCTTGCCATAAGGAAGAGGCCGGAAATGGTCAACCCGCTTTGGCGTTATAGGTTGTGCACGTGGGTTGAACACAATGGGGGCCACACCGGCGTGACGAGCCATCTGGTTCACGCCATCTTGCCTCCGGGCCTCATATAAGGGATGCGAAAAGTGCACGCACATCCGCTTAAGGCACGAGCCCCTTGCAAACTCGCTCACTGCATCTTCTCGGATTGCCTGCCTTTGATCGGCAAAATTGGCAACAGTGTCCCTTAAGCTCTCGACCTCTGAGAGGAGCCCAGAGCGCCCCTTGCAAACTTGCTTTCACGGCCTTTACCTCCGCGGAGATCTCAGCGAGCTAATGGTTAAGCATGGTGACCTCCTGCTCCGCTTCCTCGGCTCTCCGCCTAGCCTGGTGAGCTTGCTCCTCGGCTTGTCGCGCCCGCTCCTCCGCCTGTCTCATAGCATCCTACGAGGCCTGGGCACGCTGATTGCGCTCCCCAAGCATAAGCCCTGCTTGTAAAAAAGCCAAAACAAGAGGAACGGTTACCCCCGCAACACCCAATACACCCCCTCGTCCGTAAGAGAAAGCCCCCTCACGTATGCAGCTCCCATCGGGAAGCCGACAAGGGTCTGAAGGACATTAGTCACCTCACTGACGGGGAGCATAGGGAGGGTCGGCAACCTACCCATCTGCAAGGTTGTATCCTGTGGGCCGCGAGAATTAGCCTCACTTCCCCCCGGCGGAGTATCCTCGAGATTTACAACCTGTGCAGGTGGCGGTGATGGCTCGGCAGCCTGTACTTGCCCCGTGGCTCCCCCGGCAATGTTCCTCTCTGGGTTGCTTGCCAGAAGTTGTGGGTATTGCACTCCAAAGCCAAGAGCGTCCTGAGGGACGTCATTCACATCCCACCTCCCTTGAAGCACCTCTACCTGAGGTGCTTCAAGGGGGCGCAATGACCCGCAAGCACTCAGAGCCACATTCATACAGTCTTTACACGCTGCTACCAACATAACCTAACATCGCAATTCGTGGGCGCAAAGTAATGGTATCCTCTCGGCTCGAAGGGGATCCGTTCCCTCCAACCACCGCATGGCCTAGCCATCTCCAAAAGAGAAAGAGAAGAAGCAAATGGATCTCCGTTTGATTCGAAGAACCCGGACAAGCAAGGAACTGCAAGGAAAGAAGCAAGAGTCAGAGCAAGTGTGAAAGCAATCGTCCAGGGCAAGTGTTTGAAGCAAGTAATGGAGCAAGTGTTTTGAGCAATCTGAGCAAAGAAGGAGGAGAGATTTGAGCAAGAAATGAAACGACGTTGCTCTTTTTATAGTCGCACTTCCAGAGGGGACGTGTGGGCCTACCGCATGTATTACAATAATGGCAAGAAAAACAGTCTCCTCTTTCACGACCAGTTGAGGAGGTTCGCGGCCATACCAAGCTAGCCGACTCCTTTGAAGATCAAGCCCCCCGGCCGGATAGGACCTCGATCGCGTGGCTTGAGGGGCTATGTGGGAGCCGTATTTAGTCCGGCCCAAATGCATGGCCCAAACAAGAGAAAAGCTCATTTTGCAATACGGCCCAACTCGGAGCAAGGCCATAACAGCTCTACCTTAACTCGATCCGGCTACACAGTCCGAGGACCTTCCTCCCAATCTACCCAGCCGCCTTTTCTCGACCCGAGTCGTTGCACGATTCGAGTGCTTTCTTCCCGGACTGGGCCGGCTGCGTGACAAAAGAACCTTTCGGCCTCAGGTATATAAGGGGGAGACGGTGACTGGAAACGGGATTCTCGACCCTTTCTCTAGTTGTCTCTCTCTCCCACCCCATCGGCTAAACACCGAAACTCTCACTCTCTTACTCTCTGCCATTATTGCTCCACTGTACCCTTAGCTCTACTCTTCTTTATGCCCCATTTGCAAGTTGAGCATTGACTTGAGCGTTGGAGTGGCAAGCCCGATGCCACCCTCGGGCCCCTCTTCTTTTTCAGGTCGGAGCTCGAGACCGGACGACGTCTAACATGACAGGAGGCAGCCGACGGGGAACGGGGAGAGAGGTCTCCAGGAGAGACAAGCCGGAGTTGGTTCTGTGTGGACCGCCAACTATTTAATGAGGAAGTTGTTTATGTCAATTTAAGTCTTTTCGGAGAAGGGCACGAGAAAGGCTATGGAAAAAGTTGTTTCCTTTATGCTGAATAATAATAAATTCATTTTTTCTTTCAAATTCTCACAATATACATATTTTCAATATAAGTTTAACAAATATTCAATTTTAAGATTGAAGAAGAACTCGAACTCGACCCAAACGCTTTATTTCATATATATATTATCTCATTTATATGAAATATTATATATACTTTAGTAAATAGCAATATAATTCGGAGTATTATTTATTTTATTATTAAATACATTATTATATTATTTTTTTATATAATACTCATTAAAAACAAACACTTCCGAATTCGAGCCAAACCCGATACGACCCCACCCGATTCGACCCAAAATTTTTTACGACTTGGTCGACCCGTTTTGACCGAACCCGATCCGCCTAACCCAGTTGACAGGTCTATGTATCAATTTACTCGTATAATTTTTAAATGATTTTTATCACGTCGGAATCCACCAGCACCACTTACGCCCGGAGCCAGCCGCCGCACAGTATTGCCACCGCCGCGCGACTCCCACCACCACCCACTTTGGCGCGTGGCTTCCACTGTCGCCCGGCCCTACAGCCTCTGCACCGGCTCAAATAGCCACTGTGGCTGGTGCAAAAAGTGATCCAAAGAAAGATGATTTTAATTGCGTTCGAACCCAAAAAAAAATGGTTTTAAAGTGTTGGAATTAATTAAGATTTAAGACGCACAGTACAGTAGATCCCAAACCTCACAAATTGCCTCGAAAACAAAGCGGAAACAATGCCGTTGTCTGCCTCTTTGACACCAGCTCGATCATTGCTTGCTCTTCGATCGACTCCGTTTAATTGAAGATTTTAAATCCAAATGAATCTTTAATATAATCAACTTTCCGTCTAACAAAAACAACGAAAAATCTATTGTTTTCTATTTCTGAAAAGTCATTTTTATTAATTTCACATTAAGAAAGAGAACTTAGTGTATATTGCCACATGTAAGCCATGTCAACTTCATTCTTACAAGAACTGGTGAGTGAAGGGACCGAAAATGTAATGTCAAGGACTTACTTATAACGATTGAAAGCATGAGGAAGGACTTACTTATAACGATTGAAAGAATGAGGACTAAAATAAAACAAGATGTAAAGGTTGAAGGCACACTCTCACCATGGTTTGGGGTCAAACTTTAAACCGATGAAAACTTTGGGAAGCACAGTTATGTACTTATGTTACATGATGCCGAAGAGAACGAATGTAGCCAAAAAGCCAAAGGTTAATATGAAAGAAAACTATTATTTACAATTAGATGTAGAACTGTCGAAGGGTTTAGGAATAAATGGATATATTAAAGTACCTACAGCAGACATTTAAACCATTTTATACTGGGTTATTAAAGTGATCCGTATAGAAAACTAGGTGTTGTAAAATTTAGATGTTTTTAAGTGGTACTTCCTTCGATCTGAAAAAGAAGTCATTTTAGCATATGACACATGATTTAAGAAAATCATTAACTACACTTAAAGTCTTATTTTTTTTATCAATATTCTCATATAATAAATAATCAAACCTATCTTAAGCCAATAAGAATAGAGATTAGAGGAGAAAAAGTCAACAAAAACAAATTCCAATGCAAATTCTCATAATTCACTCTTATTTAATTGCCTAAAAAATCTAAAACGACATATAAAATAGATCAAATTCTATACTCTAAAACGACTTCTTTTTCAGATCGGATGGAGTAGTATTTATCAAGGTCTCGTGTGAAACACGGAGAACATGTAATTTATAAATTATAGTAGTATTTATTGACATGTTAAATGTAGTGACAATACATTAAGTATATTTATAAGATTTAGTTTTATTTCTATTTGTACACAAGTTTAATTAGCTTCGTAAAATACCATATTTGTTCCGCATCTTAAAAAATAAAGAAGACGTCTTTTGACATAAGGTATCTTTGTTTTGGACAATGTCGTCTACAAATATTTAAATGAAACGACGCATTATTTAGCAAATATTATGGGAGACTATGTATTTGTAGGAGCACTTTATATTAGGATATAAGAGAAGTTATATAAAAATGCAATTTGTTTGTTAATGAGGCGACTTTATAGTGTATAATATACGATTCGATATGATAAAAGAAAAGTAGTGGAATAGTATTAGAATCTCCTGATAAGAAGGATTAACAAGATCAACGATCAAGCGCTTCATTTGAAGCATTATTTACTTAGAAATGCTTATAATGTAAAAATGCAAAGGACATGTTGAGAATCATGGCAATAATATGATGATAATGTTCAAATATAGTATCACTGCTCCCAGATGAACCTTTTGGACTGACTTTGTATATGTTTAATATCTTGTCTCATCAATAGTAAGTCAGTAAGCAAACGATGTTGAACCTATTATATGTGTATGGGTAAATAAGATACATACATTTTGCAGGAAACCAAAATCAAGGGATACAATAACATTTCTTTATTCTAATGTTTCTCTCTTTGTTTTTTCAGTCGCAAAGTATCATGCAAAAGATATAAAGTATTCTCTATTGGTTTCGCAATTCCTAACTTGACTTTGCGATAGTGACTCTCTTAATTTTATACTAAACATGTGAAGCACTTTATATTTGAAGCCATCAACCTCTTGGCATCAAAAACCGAAGGCAATACTTCTTCATCTCGACCTAGCTCTTCCATCTTAATTCAGCTAGAATCAGATGCAAAAGATTTCACACCTTTCAATATGTCTTCCAAAATCTTTGATCTCAAAACTTCAATGTTGAGATTTGTAAATGATTTTGTTATGCCAGAAAACTCATTGTGCTTCGATTATATGACTTTCAATTTCTCTTATAATGTTTTAATATTGAGCATATTCTCACCTTGTGACATCGACTCTATTTGTTCTAACTCAACACGTGAAACATTCTGTATATCTCCTCAAACTTATAGGCATAAGATACCAAAGTTTGCACATCTTTCTCTCGCTATTTTAATGCTTTTATATGCATATTAAGCCTCTTTTAATTCTTCTTAACATTAAATACCAAAGTCTTTACATATTGCTTTTGCTTTAGCTCTTCCATTTTCTTCAAGCTTTAAATTTCAATGTCGAATTTTTTTTTGTGTGCTTGAAAGTTGTTTGTACTTGGATAAATTACTTACAATTCATCTTTAAATGTTTTTGTATATAAACATTTATTAAAGGGGGAAAAATTGACTACAAATAGATTTCAAAATAATGAAATTTAATGCACTATGAGCGATAATCCATATGCACCTTTAGTTTGGTATGCTTGTTTTGCTTCTATTTTATTTTTTATTCTTATGATGTTGCATCTTATTCGTTTCTCTTTTTCTTTTGAACGGATAGGTTTTAGTATAAAAATACAATTAGGGTACTCTTGTGTTTTAGTAAACGAGAAGTGTATCGAAACCTTGTTCATTTGCATGAGTATATAAAATGGACAATCTTGTCGCATGAACTATTTTCATTACAACTGCATTTAGTTTCAACATAACATCATTCAAACTACATGACTTCTACACGAATATAATTTTAAAATTGATGTATTTCCCGTAGTTCACATGCTAAATGTAGTGATAAAGATGCTAAGTGTAGCAAGAACTTATAGTTTTATTTTTTCGTGCATAAGTTCCGCTAGGGCCAAAACACAATACTTGTTCCGCCTTTTAAATAGTAGATTCAATAAAAGCTAATACATCTTTATTTGTCATGAAATTTTCAGCCAATCAAATTAATCTCTTTTACTAACTCAAATAATCCAAAAATTATTTGCATCGTGACCCATAAGAGTCAACAACGATGAATCCAAGTCAAACTAAAAAAAAGTGTCAAGCAATTCTTGAATTGAGTAAAATAAAAGCCAGTATTATACTCCGTATAATATGTAAATGAAGTTGTATTGTCAATAATTATAGCGGTACGGTCGCTATCCATATAATTAAATTAATCTAGTGCTGATTGTAAATTCATGAAGATTATGATATTGAAATAAGTTTTATGTTTCGCTCTTATTGCTTTTGTTTCGGTCCAAATCAGAATTGTAGATGTGAATTCTACTCTTAACACTTTATTATTGATATTTTTGGTGGATTTTTTTTTGAAGTATTAGCAAAAACTACCAGATTTCCAAAGCCCGTTTGCAAAAATGCTATATTTTGAAAAGAATTGCAAGAATATCAAAAAGCTGCAAAACTTTTTAAAACAAAAAAGATAAAATCATTTTTTCGTTTACCTTTTCTTTTGTACAAATTATACTTTTAACTATAACTAATTACTTCTTAAGTCTTCTTCTCTGCTGGGCTGGTTTACAGAGACCTCGCTAATATTGCCTCTGATCTCCTTCCATGGACACCTTTCACCTTCTTCCTCCCAAACGCTGGAGACCGCCTTTCACCTTCCTGTCCATGGTCGTCAGAGACCACCTTTCACCTTCTTCCTCCCAAACGCCCAAAATTCACAAGCTTAATTTGTCTCTGATCTCATCCTCCCTCTATGGGCGCCACCTCCGCCTTCTTCCTCCCAAATCAGTGCACCTGGAGCGGTCGTGGCAGAAGACGACATTACCAGAGGATATTCTTGCGGCTCGGGTGATTATCTGAGCAAGAGCGATCTCCATCAACCTCTGGAGCACTCCGGCGATGACGGAAATGATGATCTTGAGGCAAATTCCACAAATCAGATATTGAATATGTTTCAATCCGACAAAGCCAGGAAATTGTAGCTTCAATCCGACCGCGAAGTAGAGACGATGCAATTGCTGGATCAGAACCAATTGTTGGAGCGGAACCAACTCCATTTCCTTCTCGATGTCGTCGTTCGTCTCGGTCTCGCTCTCGATGTCGCCGTTCGTCTCGGTCTCGCTCTCGCTCTCCTCTGCACACATTGATTCTCGGTGTCGCCGTTGCCATCTCGGTGTCGCCGTCGCCGCAAGCGGAGGGGTTTATGCTTAGGGTTTTCTGTGTGCATTTTTTATCGAACACTTCCAAAAACCCCTAATTTTGTCCGGAAAGTGAAATTAAGAAACTGAAATTTAATATCGGTGTTTGATCTCTGATGATTGTTGCAATTGAAGCACTGGGTAAAAGATGAGAAATTCAGCACGAAAGTGAAGGACTAGGATGGATTCCCCGCCTTCGCTCTGATCAACAAAGCCACTGGTCAGGCCTTAAAGCATTCTGTTGGTGCTACTCACCATGTAAGTCTTCTCCTCTCCCACTTCACTTGATCAGTTTCCAGTTGCCATGCCTCAAATTGGTATTTTCTTTAGTTCAATCAAATGTGGCTACTTGAGAATAGATGATGAATTTGAGGGGAACTAGGAGAAGAGAATTCTAATGAAGTTGTGTTTGGCTTTCAGTACACTAGTTCACTACCACTGTAAATACTTGTGTTTTCTACCAAAAAGGAACTGAAGCTTCAGTACACTAGTTCACTACCACTGTAAATACTTGTGTTTGGCTTTCTTATATTTTTTCATGTCAAGTGAAAGTTTCGGGTGGCGGTAGATGCAATGTGACTAATGGGCATTGCTTTGACAACATGGTATGCTCTACACAGACAGATGCAGTAAAACTAATAGTTATATACTTATATATGACAAAAAATAATAGTTATATACATTTTTTTAGTCTGTAAGAGAAGCATATGGAATTTTTATTTCAAAAACATATTTGTTGTAAACAGCTTCTCATCTTTATAGGTGTAATGTGGGTACATAAATGGTTTTTAAATGAGCTAGTACTTGTTAAATGAGACATGATTGTGAAACATGGGTCATTTTCACATTTCCTTAACAAGGCATTTGAATGAGCTAGTACTTGTTTAATGGGACTAACTACTATCAAACAAGGTTCTATTGATAGTTACAAAATCAACCAATGTTCGTTAATATAACAGAGTAATGACCTGACTATGTACAAATGTGGTCTGACAAAGTGAATATTGCTCTGAACTTTGAAATGGGCTAACATTTGAAATTTTCTGATATAACAGAGCATTGACCTGACTACGTATAAATATGGCATGACTTCGTACAAATGTGGTCTGATAAAGTATACAATTCTTTACTATGTAACAACGACGTTGAAAAAGAGCTTCAAAGTGGAATAGTTACCGATTTTCTATGCACAACGCGGGCCGATACGAAGGTGATTCGATGTCATTCGGAGGTGATTTTAAATGATTCAAGAGTCGGGTTTATGTAACTTGAGCATGACGAAGACGATGGTGTGGTCAGATTTTGAATTTAATGAATCGATATGTGTTTTTCTTGGCGTCGAACATGGCTTGGTGGTGATGTATATAGGCAATGAACAAGGTACTTTAAAACTTCAGAGTATTATGTACTTTATCGGACCACATGTGTACGAAATCAGACCACATTTATACGAAGTCAAGTCAATATTCTGTTATATCACAAATGTGTACAAGAAGGGAGTCGACTCTAAGAGCGGCACTGAAGAGTGTAGAGAATTTCAAGTCAAAGTGTTTACAAGAAGGGAGTCGACTCTATTCATCCCAAAGTTTGTGTTTCTTTTATGAAGTTTTCTTTTGAAAACACGTAAATATTTTTAGTGATTATCAATTCAACGAGAATCACAACTAATAAATGCAGATTTATTAGTTACAAATCTTGGTGGATGTTTTGTAGGTTTGGAGAGTTGCCAATGTCCCAGAAAATGACAAGTTTCAGTACACACATTTTGCTCATAAGATAAACAGCTTTGATACTGCACCCAAGAAGTTGCTTCCATCAGATTCTCGTCTACACCCTGATAGATACGCACTCGAAAAGGGCGACCTTTCAAAAGCCGGTGCTGAGAAGAGCAGGTAACTTGATGGATCCATCACTTGTTTATGGATTCTGGGTCAAAATCTTTTCTGAGATCACATCATGTTTGCTTTGCCCAGGCTGGAGGAGAGGCAAAGAGCTGAAAAGAGAGACCGAGAAGCCAAAGGCGAAAAGTTCACCCTAAGATGGTTCGATTTTACAGGCGAAGTCGCTCCTACTCCGTGGGGCTAGTTGGAAGTGTACGCTTACAATGGCAAGTACACCGAGCATCGTGCCATTGTTGATAGCTCCGATGTCATCAAACCCGTCGATGTTGAATCCATAGAGTTCAATCCCTGGCAATTTGCTGCTAGTTCATCAGCTGCAGAATGATTTGCATGACATGTTGTCTCTTGTGGTAGCATGTGGTGCTGCGGCTGAGCAATTTGCTGCTAGTTCTGTGGTGGTGTAAATCATTCTGCAGCACCACAGACTCACGCAATTTGCTGCTAGTTCATCAGCACATTGTAGGGATTGAACTAGCAGCACACCGTGCCATCGTTGATGCTCTCATATGTGTTGCACCTGGCAATTTGCTGCTAGTTCATCAGATGTAGAATGATTTACACCACCACAGACTGAGCAAGCAGCCGCAGTCCTGATCCATCGATGAGTCTGTTGTCTCTTGTGGCGTTTTATTTAGTGTGTAATCCAGAAATGGATTCATTCTTTTGTTGTAGCTGGTGCAGCACATATGAGAGCATCATGCATATTGGTTCATTGCTGAATAGTTCTAGCTAGTTTAATCAATGTTAACAATCTCGATCTCCCTTTTCATGTATGCATATATGGAGTGAACGTATTTGGTCCATTTGGATGGGTTGTACAGTCTAGCAATCTACTCTGCTATGTTATATTGAGAATTTAAATGCTTTGAATCAGTTCAAGTCTAATCATAACTACCTAAAATAAATTGGTTCAAGCTATGCTAAAAAAAGGGTTCAAGCTAAAGAGCCACAAAGATTAATCTAAATGTAAGCAGTAAAATGGATCGTAACTACTTAATAATCTAGTGGGTGCAGTTTCTTACTCGGACATTGACGGGTTTAAAGTTTAAAAATATAACAAAATAATGACCTGACTACGTACACATATGGCCTAACAAAGTGAATATTGCTCTGAAATTTGAACTCAGCTAACATTTAAAAATTTGTGATATAACAGAGCATTGACCTGACTTCATATAAATATGGTCTGACTTCGTACAAATGTGGCCTGATAAAGTAAATATTGCTATGAAATTTGAAATGTTAGCCAATTTCACATTTAAATTTTCATTTCAGAGCAATATTCACATTTCAGAGCAATATGTACATTGTCAATGCTCTGTTATATCACAAGTTTCAAATGTTAGCCAATTTCACATTTCAGAGCAATATTTACTTTATCAGACCACATATGTACGTTGTCAGGTGATTACTCTGTTATATTAACTTTAAATTTGAAACACTTAAATTTGCATTTATTAGTTGTGATTGTCGTTGAGATCACATAACCACTCATAATATTTACGAGTTTTGATAAGAGAAATATGCCTTAAACCACCATTCATACTTGGTTGGTTCCGTAATAAGAGAAATATACCTTAAATGCAAATTTATGTGTTTCTCATTACGAAACCAACCAACATTTTTGCAATTCCGCCTATTATTGGTCGACCGACCTTTAGTTGGCTTTTGGAAGTTGGAAAACCATGTTGATGTTTAGTTGGAACCTTGATACATAATTACCAGCTCATCCAAGTCAGTCACAACACTAGTGTTGTGACTGACTTGGATGAGGTGGTAGCCTATTCATGTTTATTGTGCTTCCTGGCAGCCTCGCGACCCTACCTCTTCTTGGTGTTTTTTTGGTTAAGTGAGCTGAAGCCAGTTAAGGTGCATATAATAATGTAAATTTGTTTAGTATTTTTGAGTTAAAGTAGCAAAATCACAACTAATAAATGAGTATCAATTTTAAGTAAATATTTTTAGTGATTATCAATTCAACGAGAATCACAACTAATAAATGCCGATTTAAGTCTAATCATAACTACCTAAAATAAATTGGTTCATTTCATTTTGAAATTTGTCTCATTACATTTGTGAATGAATCCAACTCAAAAGAATTTATGAATGTACTGGTTCGTCTCAGAAGCAAGAGATATGAGAAGGTTTATAAATAGATATATGCCTTTCAGGGCTAATTTGATTAACTTGTTATTGACCTATCATTACTGTCACGTGAAACTTAATGATCTATGTGCAACTGCTATATTGCTGAAGAATGATAGACATACACATGGGAGATGGGAGGAAGTTGTTGAACTAGCCCTCATGAGACCTGATATTGGAATTATGTAAAATAAAAGAGCATTGACCTGACATAGTATACATGTGACTTGACTTTGTATAAATGTGTCCTGACAAAGTAAATATTGCTCTGAAATTAAAAATTGACTAACATTTGAAATTATGTGAAATAAAAGACCATTGACCTGACATAGTATACATGTGACTTGACTTTGTAAACATGTGTCCTGACAAAGTGAATATTGCTCTGAAATTTAAAATTGACTAACATTTGAAATTATGTGAAATAAAAGACCATTGACCTGACTTAATTTCAGAGCAATATTTATAAGTTTTGGGAGGCATTTTGGAGCGATGAGAACCTTCAATATAAATTTAAATTTAAATATTTATAAATTTGAAATTGACTAACATTTAAAGTTGCATTTATTAGTTGTAATTCTCGTTGAATTGATAATCACTCAAAATATTTGAAATTGTACTCACATTCATATAACAGGAAGTTGACCAAGTCCAACTGGTAAGGACCCTTCAAGAGAATTCAAACTCAAGTTTGTGTCTTCATAAACAGTTAAGAGTATTGATCAGCTTATTGAAAACTATGAAAAAGGGAGCTAATGGAAAAGCTGGTGGATAACAAGCAAGAACAAGAGGTATTTGTGTTACATAACAGAGCATTATGTACTTTATCAGGCCACATTTGTACGAAGTCAGACCACATTAATACGAAGTCAGGTCAATACTCTGTTATATCACAAAATTTCAAATGTTAGCCAATTTTAAATTTCAGAGCAATATTTTCTTTGTCAGGCCACATTTTTACGTAGTCAGGTCATTACTCTGTTATATTACTTACCTTTAAATTTGAAACACTTAAATTTGCATTTATTAGTTATGGACCATTATAGAGTACCAACTTTGCACCACCAAGGTATGACACGAATGAGGCATAGTGATCCGCGTTCAACTTCAGTGTTCATTCAAGATCAAAGCAACCCATGTGGACATTACCACCAAGCCTTGTTCGACAAAAAAAAAACATTTCGATTCATTAAATTCAAGATCTGACCACACCATCGTCTTCCCATGCTCAAGTTACTTAAACCCTGAGCACATCATCGTCTTGTTCATCGCCTATATATGACCATCGTCTTCTCCATGTTCATTCAAGGTCAAAGCGAAGAATGCAGGGTACATCTCGAGGAACAACTACTCTGCAGCTCAAGTCTCGTCGACTAGCTTTACTGTCATCGGGCTCGGGCTCGATCTTCTTAGTCACCACGAGGCAGAGGACGTGTTGGTAGACGACAAGGATTCGAGGGCCCTCCATGGGGTCCACGGGGGATGCTCGGCTTCGCAGGCGGCGGTTGCGGATTTTCTATACAAGTGGGTGAACGGCAAGAATTTCAGAGAAAGCAAAGAGAGAAGAGTGAGAAGTAGCTTAACGATGAGAGACGCAAGCGTCAGTGGAGGAAGAGGAGGCGGCAACGATGAAGAGTCACCGACGAGGAATAGTCTGCGTGCGTCGGCGAGGAAGTGGCAAGCAGAGAAGGAAGAGGTACAATGAGATTTGGAATTAATTAGGGTTAGATTAGTGGTACTTTTGCAATACTTTTTAAAAGATGGGTTTTTTGCAAGTTGACTTTGAAACTTCAGAGCATTATTTACTTTATCAGACCACATGTGTACGAAGTCAGACTACATTTATACAAAGTCAGGTCAATGCTCTGTTATATCACAAAATTTCAAATGTCAGAGCAATATTCACTTTATCAGGCCATATTTAAACGTAGTCAGGTCACATTTATACAAAGTCAGGTCAATGCTCTGTTATATCACAAAATTTCAAATGTTACATAACAGAGCATTATGTAATTTTTCAGGTCACATTTATAAGAAGTCAGGTCATATGCATATTATGTACTTTATCAGACCATATGTGTACGAAGTCAAACCACATTTATACGAAGTTAGGTCAATGCTCTGTTATATCACAAAATTCCAAATGTTAGCCGATTTTAAATTTCAGGGCAATATTCACTTTATTAGGCCACATTTGTACATAATCAGTACAATACTCTGTTATATTGACTTTAAATTTTAAACTAATTTTCCCTATCTCTTACTTACCATAGTCATATGTATATTTATAAATTTACAGAAACAATTTTCTATTAAAAATCATATAATTTTACATTTCAGTTACGTAATTACAAGCATTATAGCATAAATCCTCATTCCACTCGGACTAATACGGAGGTGATTCAATGTCATTCGGTGATTTCAAATGATTCAAGAGTCGAGTTTAAGTAACTTGAGCTTAACGAAGACGATGTTGTGGTCCAATTTTGAATTGAATGAATCGAGAGGTGTTTTTCTTGGGTCGAACAAGGCTTGGTGGTGATGTATATAAGCGATGAACAAGGTACTTTAAAGCTTCAGAGCATTGTGTACTTTATCAGACCACATGTGTACGAAGTCAGGTCACATTTATACGAAGTCAGGTCAATTCTCTGGTATATCACTGTAACACCCCCAAATTTAACCCCATTTGAAAGCGTTACTGCCGATGACCCCGGACGTAAACCCCGAAGTCACCCCAGGCTTTTCCGACGTCATAACTGACTTAAAACACAGTTACAATACTAAAATCATAACTTTTATTAAACCACATGGTCGCGGAATTACACGATTCCTAAAACGACCCAATAATCAGAAATACAACAGCGAAATACTTTTAAACAAAACGACAAAATAGCACAGCGGAAATCTTTAAAATACAACGACAAAACAACTTGTCAAAACACCGTTCATCTTCATAGTCGCTCTAGCCTCCTCGGATCTGCATGTGCCGAAACGGACGGACGACACCCCCATGACGTTACAGAAATATAAAAATACAAGAGTTAGTCTAATGAATAGACTAAGCAAGGGCTTCACCAATAATTCACACAAACACATCACAAGCAATTCCACATATCACAAATCACATCACAATCTCAAGTCACATGTTTACAACATATCTCTTATATTAGCGTTGATTCTAGCAGAATATACAATCTAATATAATATCAGATTTTAATTATTTGAAATTAATTCATAACCATTTGCCTGGAAAGACGAGCTTTTCCTAGCTGCACTAGAGCCTAGCTGCACTACTCGCCAAACATTTTTAAATAAGTGCTACTCATACGGCACTTTATTATTATGGTCAAGGCATTTTCATTATGTGCATACTCATGGCACGTATCTTATTTAAATTACCACACACGCACATCACGTTATAAGCTTTTAACATCTCTCTACAAGAGATAACACGGGGAATAATCCCAGGGAATAAATCCCAACCGGTTGTACTTTAACAAAATAACGGGGAATAAATCCCAGGGAATAAATCCCATCCAGTTGTACTTTAACAAAATAACGGGGAATAAATCCCATCCAGTTGTACTTTAACAAAATAACGGAGAATAAATCCCATCCAGTTGCATTTCTGCGTGCACGTATCCTCTATTAGGATAGGGTCATGACCTGAACAAAACTAACGGGGAATAAATCCCGGGGAATAATCCCAACAATTACGTTACTACACACGGACTGTACTAGCAGTCAAACACACAATCACAACACAGAAAACCATCACGGCTCAACCTGAACAACTAACACCCTAGATTTAATAATCTAAAACACACACAATAAATCACATCAAAGACCCTTACGGCCTTCACCTGCACAACAAATCTATAATATACTAGCGTCGGTTCTAGCAGAATATACAACCTAGTATAATAACTTCTTTTAAACACATAAGGTTATCAAAACAATTTCCAACATAATTCAGAATCATCCCAAATTAATTAACAACAAAACAATTGATAATTAATGAAAGTATGGAATGATGAGCAAGAGCGAAACGCCACTTGCCTGAATCCGCAGAAGCTTAAGCAAAGCTTAGAGACAACGGCTCTTGGGTCCAAAACTGGAACAGATCTGCAATAAAAATCCCTAGGAAACGACCCATAACAAGATCCTAACTTAGATTCAATACACATATATATAAATCTAAAAGAATACAAGAAGAGATCAAAGGAAACGAGCAAAGCCCAAAGCTAAACCACAAGACACACAACTCGGACGCAAATACCGCGATCGCGGTAAGTCGCGGCCAGTCGCGGTGGTTCGACAGTGGCAAAGCTTCGACAGCTTCCATGGAGTTTTTCTTACCCCAAACCGATTTGTTTGCTTCGATTTGTCTATGGTTCGATCTCCCAACACCTCAAAGCTTCCAACAACACTCAAGAGCACCTTCTCAACTCAAGAGACACTCGAAATCTCCCACACACAAAGCTCACAAGCTCGGCTTTAATGGAGAAAAACAGAGGAAAACAGAGGAGAAGAAGAGAGCTTAAGCTTCGGTCTTCACCTCCTTTTATAGCCCAATCCGAGTCTCCACCAAGGGAACAAGTCGGGGACAAGGGGACAAGCCAAAGCCAAGTGGATCGAGCCACTTGCCTGCCCCAAAAACAGAGAAAAAACAGAGTGCTACAGTAACCGCCTTCGAGGAAGACGACACTGCTCAGCAAAAGGTGTTACCGCGAGCGCGGCCGGTCGCGGTGAATCGCGGTTGATCGCGGTGAGTCGCGGTTTAAAGGCCGACTTCGTTAATTCTTATCCGAACTTGGTTTGGATTTAATTTCTTAACTCCGGGTTAAATATATCCGTACATTAACGATACATTAACCCCGAAAACACCTCAACTGTATTATATAATGCTCGGAAAATTTTACAGAGCTCAGACCCCTTTTAAGAAGGTCCGAGACTCACTGAATTAAATCCGTCTAGCAAAACGGGCATAAGAAAAATTTAAAAATAATTCAAAATACCCTTAAAAATTACGGGGTGTTACAATCACAAAATTTCAAATATTAGCCGATTTTAACTTTCAGAACAATATTGGCTTTATCATGCCACATTTGTATGTAATCAGGTCATTACTCTGTTATATTAACTTGAAGTTTTAATATTGTTTTTAATATTATTTCTGGTGTATTATAGTTTGCTAAATCACGTCACCACCACCAAGACTTGTTCGACCCCAAAAAAAACACCTTTCGATTCATTAAATTCAAAATCTGACCACACCATCGTTTTTGTCATGCTCTAGTTACTTAAACCCGACTTTTGAATCATTTGAAATCATCTCCGAACGACATCGAATCACCTCTGTATCGGCCCACTTTGTGCATAGAAAACTGGTAACTATGCCACTTTGAAGCTCTTTTTTCAACGCCGGTGGAAGATCCTAGACTCCGCGACCTATCTTTGGAGAAACCTTGAAGCCTCACAAACCCAACAACACCGCCCTTGCCACATGGGGTTGTTGTTCGACCAACCAAAGAGCTACTTAAGAGATGGCTAAAGAGAGTTGTTATCGAGGTTTCTTGCTCTTAAACAAGTCACATCATCGAGTGAACAAAGACCTTCATCTCAAGGTATCAAATAATTGCTGCTTGTAAATAGGTTTATCTTCCTACTTTGTACATTCTTCAGACACTCTTCCTCAGCTCTCACACCAAACAGAGGCAAAGCTCTGTTTTCTGCTTGTAAACAGAGGCAAAGCCAGCCTCCCGCCCTTGCCACTATGATAATTCAATGCGACCATAATTCATTTTTCAGCATACCCACAGGCTTCAAATACACGTGAAGGCCGATCTGAATCCAATTTCTTATGGGTATGTCTAACCTGGATTCAAATTAAACATCAAAAGTCAGAAAATAAAAGGGATGACGAAAACATACGGGCAAACCTAACCTGTACAGTTATGGGATATGTATAGATGCTGACGGGTTTTTGCTTTTGAGGAGTCTGTGGTGGCCTGAAGTATTTTTTTGTCATCGGAGGATGTTTAGACTTACATAGTTAAATGTTAGTCAATTTTAAATTTTAGAGCAATATTTACTTTGTCAGGCCATACTTATACAAAGTCAAGTCATATATATACTATGTCAGGTCAATGGTCTTTTATTTCACATAATTTTAAATGTTAGTCAATTTCAAATTTTAGAGCAATATTCACTTTGTCATGACACATTTATACAAAGTCAAGTCACATGTATACTATGTCAGGTCAATGTTCTTTTATTTTACATAATTTTAAATGTTAGTCAATTTTAAATTTCAGAGCAATATTTACTTTGTCAGGCCACACTTATACAAAGTCAAGTCACATAGAGATAGACGAGCAGAGAGAGATATTAGAGAATAGAGAGAAGAGAGAGTAGGATTAGAGAAAGGGGTTTATTTGATATTCATTTGATACCTCTCCATTACATGTGTGATGGATAATACCCAAATATCCAATACATGACATTACTCCCCCTTTTACAAAAGTTTTGCCCTCAAAGCTAAAAAAAAATACCCATCACAACACAAATACCCATCACAACACAAATGCAGCTCAATTTGAAAAAGCCTGTGAGCAAACCAAGCCTCTCTTAAACTGCTTGTATCCACTTGCACCGCCTAGTGCCACATGACAAATGTGGAAGACTCCAAACTAGTTGTTGTAGCAAAAGTTCCTCAATATCAGCACAAACTCAGCAAAAATTCATCATCACACATCACACTCAAAATTCTGCAAAAATATTTGATCCAAGACATTCACCAATGCCTACAGCTAGCATAGAACCAAGAAATTCAGCAACTAACTTTCTTGCAACCACTTCCTTGCAACTAACTCTCTCCAGCAATCCCTCGATTGAAGCCAAGACATTCAGCAAACTAATATTCAGCCACAACATTACGAGCTTTCTGACACCAAACTAACTCTCTCCAGCAAGACATTCAGCAAACTAACTCTCTCCAGCAAGACATTCAGCAAACTATTACCTTTCTTTGATGCAGCCAAAGCAGAAAAATCTCTTTTTGCAACTGAGTCACTTGTTCAAACTAACATTACGAGCTTTCTGACACCAATGGCACTTCCTTCTCCCACCTTGACCACCAGCAATGCTTGTTTGCTTGCTTCTCAGACGACAAGTCCAGCGTCAAGAAATCCAGATAACGGCCCTTGAATATCTGAGCCGTAAACATGTCCCATCTTCAATCGCTTCGTCTCCAGGTACTTCCTGTTTTCATCTCTTATGGGCGTCAAAACAGGAACTCTACCCACAATTGCCAATCCGTAACCCTTTAGTCCTATGAACTTTGCTAGATTGTTAGTCATCAGCCGCATGGTTCGAACTCCTACGTCTCTTAAAATCTAGCCTCCATCAAAGTCAAAACCAACAACACAACAATACATGAAGAATTGCAGAGAAAAATTGCTACTAAAACTGAAATGAATTGAGCAGTTTCTTGACATTTGCATGTCTAACCTGAGCGCCAATTCCATACTCGCGTGCATCAACAGCTAGTCCAAGTTCAAGGTTGGAGCTTGTGGCCTAAGTAGATTCCTCGGCCTTCATGGCCTCTTAGATAAAGCACGACTCCTCTTCCGGCCTGTTCAATCAACTGCATTGCCAAGTCCAGCTGATTTCCACAATCGCATCGAGCTGATCCAAACACATCCCCCGTGAGGCACTCTGAATGAACTCTCACAAGCACATCTTGACCATCTCCAATGTCTCCCTATTTAAGGGTAATTGTAATTGAAACGACGTTAATAAGCTTAGCTTCTTTTCTAGTGTATACAGAATGAAACAAAGCCTCCGAACATTGACATTGTCATAACCTTTAAAATTGTCACCGCTGTCCTCTCAACCAGTTTCTCCCTTTTCCTCCAGTACCTACAAGAGGATGGAAGAATAGAGCTAGGTCGGTTTATGCAAACACATTATCCAGGGCTTGTTGCCAGCATGGAAGAATAGAGCTAGGTAGGTTTCAAATTCCGTATCAGATCGGGGAATTAGGGATTTGGTTGCTAAATCATATAAGAAACTAAATCCTTTGAGAAACCCTAAATCACAATAAATTTGTAAGGAAGATCGGAGGAGTTACCATGTCGCCGAGACCCGTAAGATTGTGGCAGATGAATCAGTAGAAGTGGTGGCGAACGACGATGCGTAGCTTTTCGTTGCAGACATTGACGGAGCGGAGGAGTGTGAGAGAGCCTTCATCGAGAGACGGATACGATGGAAGGAGAGGCCGAGAGCGACGTCGCCGAGGAACTCCAGCCGGAAGCAGAGGAGGGAACTCCAGCCGGCTGCCATCGGAGAAGACGAAGGCAGAGGAGGGAGACGAAGGGTTTAGGATTTGGGATTGATTAGGGTTAAAATTTGGGATTTATTAACAAAATTAAGATTGATTTTATCTTTTTTTAAAAAAAATTTAATGATTTATCTGATTTTTTATATTAAATCCTTTGAGAAACCCTAAATCACAATAAATTTGTAAGGAAGATCGGAGGAGTTACCATGTCGCCGAGACCCGTAAGATTGTGGCAGATGAATCAGTAGAAGTGGTGGCGAACGACGATGCGTAGCTTTTCGTTGCAGACATTGACGGAGCGGAGGAGTGTGAGAGAGCCTTCATCGAGAGACAGATACGATGGAAGGAGAGGCCGAGAGCAACGTCGCCGAGGAACTCCAGCCGGAAGCAGAGGAGGGAACTCCAGCCGGCTGCCATCGGAGAAGACGAAGGCAGAGGAGGGAGACGAAGGGTTTAGGATTTGGGATTGATTAGGGTTAAAAATTGGGATTTATTAACAAAATTAAGATTGATTTTATCTTTTTTTAAAAAAAAATTAATGATTTATCTGATTTTTAATGTGATATATTTGCAATACTTTTAAAAATATGATATATTTGCTAATTGCTTTTAAAAATATGATATATTTGCTAATTGCTTTAGCAAATATGGTATATTTGCTAATTGCTTTAGCAAATATGGTATATTTGCTAATGAGCCTTTTTTTTTTATATCATGACGTTTCTAAAGAGCTTTCAAATCTATTCATGATTTACAATATAATGGAATTTGTGATGTCAACTCCAAATAACCGGGGGGGGGGGGGGGGGGCAAAACTTTATTGTTGATTTTAAGTCCTAATACGGAGTATATCTTAAACTACTCTCTATTCATTTTAGTAACGACTTAATTAGCCTTCTTTGAGAAATAAGAGATCTCAGATTCTTACTTACAAAATGGTGGTTCGTAGTTTCTTACCAAACTACTCCGTATCATAATTCATAATTACTCGATCGAATCGCTCAAATTTGGATGGAAAGTCTATGTAAATTCAATGCCTCGTCTATTGTGGTTCCGTATTAACACATATAAAGTAGGCTTATCCACACATTTTATTTCATACTAATAAATACTCACAAAAGTCGCACACCTCCACACTGGAGATTTACCAGGAACCATTTCAGAAGATTAATTCCTAGCTCAAAGAGAAGATGAAATCTGACTCTTGATGTCTAAATCCTTGAAAACAGTGATTCTTCATGTTGCTATTCAACAACTATTCCATGGCTGTACAACCTCTCAAACTCGCGAAAAGATTTTCAGTGAAAAACCTACAAAGTAGCAGAAGATCGACGAGACGTAGAGCACAATCCAGATGATGAGGCTGTCTTATGGGTTTAAGAAGTGTATCATAAGGGTAAAAAGGCCCGTTTAAGCTCATATGTTTTTCTTTAAAATATAATTCTACATCGGGACGGGAGCACCTGCAGAAATAAACTTATTATTACACGAAGATCCATCACTAAAAAAATCAGGATGTAAGGATTCTAATTTTACCTTCAAATCACAAAGACCATTGTTTCTCAAGCAATTGACATGATACTCTTTCTCACACTACAGAAAAGTTATATATCACATTAATAAATTTGAGCAAATTACATAAAATTAGATATCATATCAATATCTAAAGGCAAGAAAAATGCATCACTCTCTTAACCCTTTCGGGTTTTAGGTAATTAGCAAGCGTGGGTGTTCGGGTTTTAGGTAAATTGCAACCTAAATTCAAGAGGCTAGAAGTCTAGAACCAAGTAAATTAATCTAATGAGATTTCCAGAAATGAAAATGTGAACCTCACATACAAGAGAGATGAAGATGGAGATTAGAGAAATTAAACCTGGAGCTAGCGAATTCAAAGAGCTCGCAGAGAATGCTCAGCTCCTCCCATCTTCTTCATCAACCCCCTCCTCTTGGACAGTATATCACTCAGTTACAACTCTTGAAGTACTGCTTGAATTACAAAGGCATGAACACACAACACCAGAGCTTATAGGAATTTGTAAGCTATATCACTGAAGTTATAACTTATATGTATAATAGGAATCACATAAATAGTGATTCTCAACAAAATACCTTACTCAACTTGTGCAGTGCACTTGACGCGCTCTGCCCTTGGAGGTTCTTAGAGAGCTTGACCACACTCGCCATCCCGCATCTCGCCGCAGCACGATACTCGGGTCGTTTGCTGACCATTTTCCGATCGAGCGGCCAGTACGCGTACGGCTCAAGCTTGCCCTTTCTCTTGACGTCTCCCCTCGCGTCCTTACTCGTGTACTCGGCCCCAGTGTACGCGTATCCTGTTGACTCTGACGAGGTCTTCATGCGCTTCTGGAGCTTCTTTGATGAGACCGTTGACTTTGCAGCTACACTCTTGTTGTCGTCAAAGTCGGAGTCGTCGTTGTCGTGGTCAGTTGTTCTTTGGGTACTTCCTTCTTCACGGATGATTAGCCTTCCTTCAGGGTCCAACTCTATCTCGTCGTTGTCGTCCATTTTCCTCTTCATGCCGCCACGGGAGCGGAGGAGTGACCGCGTTTTTTGTTTATCGAGTAGGTCGGGAGGCTCGTTTTCCAGCTGCTCAAGCAAGTCATCTGGCAAGCTTTTGCCTGATCTAGCGGTTCGTTTTGTCCTGAAGGAAATCATGTAGATGTATATTAAGATGTGTGTTGTCCTTGGATATAAGACTGGTTACAATCAAATGCAATGTAAGGTGCAGCTAGCTAAAGAAAACCATGTAAATGCAGAAGAGGTTAATATCATTATCCAACTTAACAATGACTATGAACTAATAAAACAATCATTAGACTGGTGGAAAAACCTTTGGCAAGATTTCATTCAAAAGAAAACGAAACGTTTTTGTAAACAAACCTTAATGAGGAAACTTTAGATTTTAGCCTGGAAGATGCCAAACTCTTTTGCCCTGAAACAGTCTCTACATCCATATCATCACCATCACTATCCCCATCAAAATCTGAAAATATTTTAGTATGGTTCCATTTGCTTAGCCTGCAAACACAAGATATCAACACACTTGTAACAAAATGAGAAGGATTCCCAATACCAGATTATATGCAACTAAATGAGAAGCATGAGATACGAAAGAAATGGTCCCTTTATATGTAAATCTTTTTCATGTAGGAGAGTGTTTGTTCTTCTCATAAATCATAAGGATTCCCAATACCGGATTATTTTCCAATGAGGAATGATATTCCATTCGTTTGTAAATCATTGTTAGAAAAGGATGAAAAAAAGAGGATAACAAAGAATTAGACTCTTTAGAATCTAAATAACCATAGGCAGGGGAATGTGGAATATCAGCAGCAATGGCTTCTCTATTTGTCCACTGGATAATTTATATTGCGGCTTTCTAGTTATGAACTTATAATGTCGCGGCTTTCGAACACCACAACAAACCTTTTAAGTAGAGACTAATGCTTACTTTAATAGCGAATTCCAACATGAAACGGAAGAAAAACTAATCTGATACCCAGCTGACCCAACACATCCAAAATGCATCTTATCAATATGGATACGAGCACAACCACCATTATCCCGCAAAAAACATGTGCACAAGTACAACAGATTGCTTGTGCAACTATGCATTTATTTTCTTAGTTTTCAAAATGTGGATAAGAGTTTATTATTACAGATATGTCAGATGAAAGGCAAGTCATGAATTTTCAGTGAAAGAAAATCAGACTTACTCACATACAAGCCAAGCCCAACCAGAACCAAACTGAGTAGTTGCTGCAGACTTTAATTCTTGAATCAGTGCTTCAAAAGAACCAAAATCTCTCTCAATTAACCTAAGAAGATCTCCAGATGGCTTCCCTCCCCCACCGGGTTTCATGGACTCCCAGAAAAATTCATGGTTCCATGCCTATCCATTCAATCACAATCACGGCATATACAATATAATTATCCATGGACACTACTAATAGGATAGTAACAGTAGAAAGTATACTATAATCACAAAATATTAAATTGAATATAACCAAAAACATACCTGTGCGGCATTGTTAAACGGCGGAAGCATATCACCTTTGTTATAGGTAGTGAGTATTACATCTTCCAGCGACATTGCATCTAACTTTGTCCCAACTATTTGCTTGTTCAGATTTTCCACATAAGCTCTGTGATGTTTTCCCCAGTGATACTCCAGCGTTTCCTTGCTCATATGTGGCTCCAAGGCATCCTATACATCAGAAAGGAATAAGATTTAAGTAGTCCATACAGAAGTCTCCACTTAATAAACTGCAATTCATCAGGCATAAATCTGTTGAATTAGTCAGATCTCAAGGAAAGAATCAGAATGCAATGCTGGTTGATAGTTTGATACCAATGGATAAGGAGGAGGCTTCAGTTCAAATTTTGCAGTAGCTACACATTAACCAGCTTTCCGTGAAGGTCCCTGTCGCAGCACATTAAGATTTAATCATAAGGAATTAGAAGGGAAAAACAATAACTGCTAACCCTAAGAAACTATCTCAAGAAGTTTTCAAGCCCAAGGAAACAAGCAATGCAAAGTTCAACAAACCAATCAATCAAGTCTTCGCAAATTTCACCAAAGAAAAACCTAACTCGAATTAACAGGAATTCCAGTAACAGAAGAAAAAACAAGCCTGAAAAGCATGAAGCAGCGCGCACCCAGAACAAACACATAGCGGATAACGCTTACCTGTTTGTGACGTAGCCGACGAGGAGCTCAGAGACGAATTGAGTCCTCTAGATGTGGCAAACGGAGAAAGGGAAGCGGGTGTTGCAGCAAGAGAAAAAGGGGCAAATTCCCTATGCTTTCCCTTGCCCTTCTCCATACCCAAAGGCGGTAGTTGACGGAGACGACGACGGCGTTGAATCGGCGGCCGGCGGCGTCGTATGCGAAGGATCATACGCCTAGGAAGGCGAACCCGCCGCCGTGGAAGAAGACGATGACGGGGAGCGAGGAGTTCGCCGCCCGAGTGGCGGCGGGGACGAAGAGGTGGAACCAGAGGTCGCGGGAGGCGTCGACGGTGACGTCGTGCGTGGAGACCGAGTTGCGGGGAACGGGGTCGGCGGGGAGCTTGCGGTCGAGGACGTTGAAGAGGCGGCGGTTGACGGTGAAGTCGGGGCAGCGGGCGAGGTCGACGACGACAGAGATCTGGAGGCGAGTTTTAAGGGAGAGAGCGAGTGAAGGTGATGAATGAGGATGAATTGGACCCCCTGCTTTAATGGTACACTTATTATATACAGAACATAAGGCGGTTTGAGAACTTTATTGTACAAATTATGTGAATAACACGTGTTGAAAGAAACTCACTCCAAAAAAGAATTCTTTGAAAAAAATAAATTCAAATTGATGACTAAGCTCAACATAAAACTATGGGTAAGCCACGTTAGCAATCATGTGTACACGTCCACCAAATACATGCAAATTTAGCGGAAGACCAACTCATGCTTTTTAGGTTTAAGGATATAAACCGCCTTATTACTCATCGCTGCAAGAATACACACGTGTAACTTTAATTTTTTTTAGGTCAGGAAAAGCGGTTAGTCCCGCATAAATTCAAAAGGGCCTAAGATATTAGACAGTCCCTGATGACCTCACACTGTTCGACAGAAGCCTCCGCAAACAATAAGATGTCATCGGCGAAGAAAAGATGCGACAACTTGGGTCCACCCGTGTTAAGCTGAATTGGCTTCCATTTCCCGGCCTCAACTGCTTGCTCGATGATATGGCCAAGACGCTCCAAGCAAAGCACAAAAAGATAGGGGGAGATCGGATTGCCTTGCCGGATCCCGCGGTTCATTAGAAAGCTAGCAGTAGCTTCCCCATTCCAAGAGAGTCGCATCGTACCCGAAGACACGCATTTGTGGATCCAATTCACCCAGCTAGGGGGGAGTTGCACATCCTCTAAGGTATCCATAATAAATTCCCACCGCAGCCTGTCGTAAGCCTTTTCGAGATCGACCATCCAATCCTTCCTGCCCTTTTACAGAATTCATGTGGATGGATTTTGGAAACATCTGATGAAGATTGTAGCAGATAAGATGGCGCCAAGGTTGTGGAAGGAAAGTGTGCTAACATTACGTGTAAGTAGAGGTGTCAAACTGGTTTAAGCGTATCGGATCGGGTCATTTACGAATCGGATCAATTGCGGATCGATTGTGGATCGGATCGTTACAGGTTAGATACGGGTCGAATCGGATCAATTGCGGATCGATTGTGGATCGGATCGTTACAGGTTAGATACGGGTTCGGATCGACCCAGTAGGTCGAGAGCGTCTTGTCAAAATTTTATAAAATAAATATTAAAATAATATTTTAATTAAAATAAAAAATTATTATTATATAATATTTTAATAATAAAATATATCATAATATTTAATATACAAAATATAAACACATTTATATTGACTCGTTAACTCAATGACCCAATCCAGAAATTTTCGAGTCGAACGAATCGGACTAATTTTAACCCATATACTTTTCGGACGTCAATGATAACATCTATGGGAAAGCTTAATAATGTTGTGCAGGCTCTAAAAAATAACATCTACAGTGAACTCATGTTTAGGACGTCACTGATAGGATTCCGTTCCCATGTTTTGAAATTCTATAAGCTTAATAATGTTTGAATATAAACATTGTGATGTTGTGAAATTAACTTTTGGTTTACATGTTAAAACACTACCAGCTCACTTCTCTTATTTTCTCCTTTGTGCTTTGCTTAAGAATCCTTCCACTTTTTTCATGTGAAACAGTAAGCATCATGAAGCAGCCCTGCTCCAAGCAACAAAACTGGTTATGACCTGCAATTTCAACATAAAATGTGGCATGCAAAAAGGAGAATCTGAAGCATTACAAACAAGTGTAGGAAATAAGAGATGAAGTCGATGCTGGAAAGGCATTGTCATAAAACTTTTTCACTACAAGAACGAAGAGTACCCCCGCAAGTACCAACATTTTCTTCCAGGTACTAGAGTCCATCAGTCACGATTTGGGAAGAAATTACTGAGGAAAAACCAACATACACAACTCAATAGGCAGAGAGCAACCAGATTCTACCATCTGCCTCCTAGTCCTTCCGATAAAACCATATATATTGGTATATATATGCCTCCACCCATACGCTCCCTTCTTTAAGTATTTGTGAATCTGGCTGACTCACTCCCCCTCTAATTATAGAGCAACATATTAGACTAACCTTTCTATTGGCCATATACAGCAGAACGACAGCGATAATAACAAGGAACAGAGCTACTTAATGGTAAAAGGCACATCTGAACAGTTTGGGATCATCGTCTCTAGTCTTTAAGACTGTATCAGGCTTTCGGCTTATCTGGGTGACTTGCAATTTCGGCTTGTCCGGCCTTGAAAGACACTGGACCTCAACATTCCATGGCATATATAGCCCATCAACTTGCAAAATAAACTATATTATACGCATGACTTTGTTGATTATGCTCCTGCTCCGGGCATCAAACTTAAACCATACTGCCGTCTCACGTGCTCAGGGACCAACCTGTTAACAAGCTCCTGACTAGCACCCGACAGCTGCAACATGTTTCCAAAAGTAGCAGCATTGGTTATTTCATTGAGAATGCAGGAAAGAGTAGAAATATCAACAGATTACAAATTTGACATGTAAATCCTTGAATCAATTCAACAAGCCCATCTAATGGCAGGAAACATGCTCCCATTGAGGGGGGAATTCAAGTAGAATGAAGCAGAATGAACATATGACATCTATATTCTCAAGGGAATAAGGTATTCAGCAGAGAAGTGAGCCAGATTTTTTTTTAAAAAGAACACACCAAACATTAGCAATATTCCACGGTGAAAGGAAGGACAGATACCAAGAGCTATTTAAAAACTGATAGAAACATTGGCAACCTTATAATTGAACAACCATAAAACTTACTTCCTGCTTGAAATTGAAGAGAGGAGGTAAAGGGCGGCCATTTGGTAATCGAACATTTGGCTCTCGTAGCTCATCAAAGAAAGGATGTGCACATGCTTCTAGCTGAAATTTCAGAAAAAAGTTAAGTTAATTAAGTGGAAAAAGATACTTTTTCCTTGAAAAGAAACAATACAAGCCAAAGATGAAATTCCAGCCCTTAACATCACTGTAACATCTGTACAGGAGGTAGCACCCTCCTCAGTCCTCACTACCCGTACATTGGCATAAAAAATAATCCAACATCCATAATTTCCAATAGAGAAAGTTATTCTTACCGCAGTGCAACGGAGACTTGGTGAATATTGAAGAAGCCTAGAAGTAAGATCAATGGCCTCTGCTGGCATGCGCTTGTGAAAAACCTGACATGATAGATATTTACCACAGGTTAACAGAAGAAATAGAAACCATTTTTCCTCACTTTTTCAGAGAACTGAAGCTGTTCTAAAACCTCAAGATGTAACTATGACAACGTGAATGAAGATCTATTGGCTTTTGACCCTTCCCTCAAGTCTTCCTTTTAGATATACAGAGGCAACCTCTCTATCCAATTAGTTAACATAAAATTAACCAGCTATATAGCTACTGACTAACAATGCCATGACACACATAAGGGCTTTGAAAGAGACAGAAAAATTAAGTACCCAAGAAAAAACCAACCTTGTGCCATGGATGAGCTTTGATCTGTGGAAAC
The DNA here is from genome assembly GCA_027886185.1 of Rheum nobile. NCBI lineage: Eukaryota > Viridiplantae > Streptophyta > Magnoliopsida > Caryophyllales > Polygonaceae > Rheum > Rheum nobile. The sequence continues at coordinate 4,066,977 of WOAB01000490.1, read as the reverse complement.
CTGAAATCAGTGTAACCTGGGTTCATGCATCGAATTTCTTCACGGGTCGGTGTTCCAAGAACCTTCATGATGTAGTAAAATATCAATACGCGATTAAAATAATCATATTTTATATCTTCAACAACTATTATAGTAGAATATAGCTTTTAGAATACCTTGATAATCTCTACAAGCTGGTCAACAGCATTTTCCCCAGGGAATAATGGCTGTAAGAATAACAAAATTACTACACAAGAATAACTCAAGATCCAACGAAGAAAACAAGAAGCGTCAAGCTAAGAGAGGCTTAAATCTATTTAAAAATAGCAACCTGCCCCAGCAGAAGTTCAGCGAGAACACAACCAGCAGACCAGATATCAATGGAAGTTGTGTATTCAGTGGCACCAAAGATAAGCTCAGGAGCTCGGTAGAATCGTGAGCATATGTATGAGATGTTGGCTTCACCCTTGACCTGGTGACATTAAATATGTTAATTGAAAGAAAGGAATAATTGTAGTGACACAAATCTATGTCACAAGTGACAAGACAACCTAGCAATCATAAACAAATAGAAGAAGCTATAAGGAAGATCTGCAAAATTTAACTAAGTGGATATTAACTCCATTTAATGGAGAGCATGTCACACAAGAAAAAAGACGAAACTGAGAAGATTGCAATGTGTGCCTTAAAATTCAAACTAATGAAAAGCAAAAACTATAGTTAAACTTAGTTTACGTGTGATACCAAGTTCTTAGCAAGTTAAGAGATAAAGACATCAACAAAACAGAAAACAAAACAAAAATTACATAGTTGGAGGAGGTAAACATACAAGGACTTTTGCACTTCCGAAATCACAAATCTTGACCTGATGGGTTAGGGGATCAACCTGCACAGATTCATCAAACCTTTGTGACCGTGTTTAGCACTGAAGCTATACACCTTAAAAAACTATTCTTATCTCCTGTTACGTTTCAAATGCGGAATAAATGCATACCAGCACATTTTGAGGCTTCAGATCCCTATGGCAAACACCAACAACTGAATGCAAATATGCCAAACCCCTGAAAATCTGTGCAGGAAGCAGAGTCAGCTATCAGTAGCTGAAAAGGCACATATACCAGCAACATAAAGGAACAAGCACAAAAGTTACCTGGTAGGTGTATAACTTTACATAGATCAGTGGCATTCTCTGATTACCACTACTGTAGTGTTTCAGAACCCGATACATAGACTCTGGAACATACTCCATCACCAAGTTGAGGAAGAGTTCATTTTTACTCGTAGTTGAAAAGAAGCAATGTTTCAGAGACACCACATTCGGATGATCCATCAAACGCATTAACTGCAGCTCCCGGTTCTTATATCTCCTGTCCTGTAAAACCTTCTTTATCGCCACCGTTTCCCCAGTCTCCAAGCATTTTGCCTGAAAAACATGATTAATCAGCATAAGAAGAAAAAAAAACTAGCTTGTTGAATTTAATAATTGTCTCCACTTTACCTGGAATACAATACCAAATGAACCAGAGCCCACCACTCTTTCTGCCATATAACTGATGGTCTGCAAAGTCAAAGCTTATTTGTCAGCTTAAAATACACAAAAGAAGAAAAGGGGAAAATAACTCAATTGCATAACCACATCTTCAATTAACTCAAGGGGCATACTTCATTTCAACCCGAAGGTAGAAAATCACTATAATCCTTTGTAACATAGAGTACCTAGACCAATTTAGGCCGAAAAGGTTATGAAAGCTTCCCCTAAGAGATCTTTTTATAGGTTTACTTATAAGTCGCACGACCTGCTAGCAAGCTATATGGTGCAAACAGTCATATTCGTAATGGAGCAACAGAAAGCAAGCCACTTATATGGAGTGCAACTATTGCACACCACAGAGGGATCTGGTCAAAGTGAAGCATCTATAAACAATCAAAGTACAGCAAGAATTTATCAGAAAATACCTGCTTTGGCTCTCCATTTTTACCCCCAATAGTCGTGGAAATGATATGTCCAGTGACTGAATCATTTGAATCCATCACCTGAGCAGAAGAAAGCTCCTGGAAGAAAATGATGTCATGATTCAAAAGTATGACTACATTTCAATTTCACTTGCATCCGGATATCAGACAACCAACGGCTATCAAATACTTGAGAAAAAAGACGCGAAATTGGCTAAATTTCCCCATGCAATCTACCCAGAAAGAGCATCTTCTTGGGCGAGGATCTATAAAATATAAAATTGGACCCTGGACAGGGAACCGAATCCCACACAGATCCAAACAAGAGAGGAGCTCAAGAATAGGAAGTACACGAAGCCGAGGTCATTACAAGAAGAATAAACACAAAACGAAGGAATTCAAGCTATCAATTTCTTTCCTTTTTTTCAATTTTGTCGGTACCAGCATCAAATTCAGACAACAAATGACAGATAAACAAATACCAAACCAAAAACAGCAAAAAAAAAACATATATTTCCAAGAAAAAAAAAAAAAAAAAACAGGAACCCTAGAAAACTAGGATTTGAACGCGGAATCGTTCTTCCAGATCCAGCCGAAGCAGCTTACAACTTTTCAGCATACGATGAATCTTCCTCGCAGCTCAACAAGCTAGATCTCGAAAAAATCAAACGGCAAAAACCAAAAACGAAAAAGGCAACAAAAGAGGAGAAAAGATGAAAGAGCGGGAGATACCTTGTCGTCAGCCATGGCCGACGAAGAAGCAGATGAGAAAGAGAGAGAGAGAGAGAGAGAGGAGGTCACAGAGAGTGCCTGTTTGAGGAGGAAAGGAGAGGAAGAGGATCCCAGCACACAGAAACAGCCTCAGCCACCACGACAACGCCCATGTGAATCCAGCTTTGCCTCTCACACCTTTCCGTCCTCTGCGCACTCTCTCTCATCTCATCATCCCTTGTTCGAATTCTCAATTCTAGACATCACCTTTTCTTCATATTTACCATAATGACATTCCTCTATCATTATAGAACTGTTCGTCCCCGGAATACCCTTGTCTCCTTCTTTCGCTTTCTTCTCCTTGACGTTGACACTTATCTTCAAAAATAAAAGATATATCGAAAGGCCGATTGTCGGTTAAAATCGGATATAAAAAATAATAAATCAATCTTGGAAATTATAATAAAACAATCAAAGAACTTAACGACTTAGAGCGAGTGGTGAGCAATATCGGAAAACGAGTCAGACAAGAGCAATCATGCGAAAGTGATAAATAGACTACCATGACGTTGCCCTCTCTTCTAGAAAGGATCTTCAGGAGTCTCAACCATGACGTTGTCTCCGTGAAAGAGAGATCTTCAAGAGCCACAAACACGATCACGACCGAAAACTCAAGCATTATCCTAGTTCAACTCCACAAATATAACGAAGAATTTGACACTTAAACTTGAAATAAATGGATCCGTAATTGTTAAAAAAAGAGTGATAATTTTGTAAAAATGAATTGGAATGGGTTAACTAAAACGTTAATACAAGAATGTGAGACAAACAACGGATTGATTTTGGAAGTTGATATTGGAGTGTCAATAGATTCACAAATGGGTCGAATTAAAAATCCAAGCCCAAAATGCAATTCAGGTTGACAGATATATTAAGGGATAATAAATTAAAAATAATCAATTTCAACCCTTTAATAAAAATAATTTTGTTACCATATTTTATAAAAAAATCTTTAAAGAGTCGGTAAGACTGAGTTATGTTATAACTTGCTAAAAGTTTTCAAGTAATGTCAGCATATACAAGATTAATATATGTTGATACTTGATAGAATGCAAAGTTCAAATAAATAAAGAAAATGAAAATAAGTAAAATTCACTTTCCATGATTTATAAATTGTAAAATTCACCTTGACACCTTGAATATACTTTGGTAGTACAACTAACAAAATACTTTAATTATTCAAAAAATAGGGTTGAGATCCGAAGAGGATGGGAAGTGAAGGGGAAAAGTTCACACTTTCCTAAGATAGAAAATCAGACCCATCTACTTAAATGAGGCCCATTAAGACTTAAATGTGAGGTATTTAATAACCTATACCTAAATCCTGAGAGGAAGGAATTGAGTTGGCAGCCTCCATTGAAAGAGAGAGAGCTTTGTATATGAGTCATTATTGTAAACAAAAGAGAAAATCTTGTATATGAGTCATTATTGTAAACAAAAGAGAAAATCAATAAGAGAAGTAGACCGTTCAAATCCTTCTAGCAGAAAGTTAGGAGGTAGTGGTTTTTCCATGTGTGCTATTTGGCACTAGGATTTTCCACTCTAAATTGTTCGTGTTAGGTTCGTTCTTCAGATTCATAAGAGATCTATCGTCGTCGGTTTCATCAATCTTTATGGTACAAAAATATACTACCACATCATTATGATACAAAAATATGCTATCACATTTGGCACCGTCTGTGGGAAACGAGGCGACGATGAAACTCCTAGACCAATGGGCGAAACCCTAAATCTACCATGGACTCCTGCGGTTCCAAAGGAGTAGAATCCTATCCCGAGCCAGCCTAGCTCGAACGTATTATGCAGAGTCGTGGCCCCTGGTTCCTTGTGAGTTCAGATTCGTCGGGTAGAAGCCTCTCCGACGAAGATTGTCATCGAAAACTGTCACTCGGAATCGTCTTCGACCACACCCGAGCCACACCATCGCCAAGTCTGGACCCGTGTTGCGTAGCCCATCGAGCCCCTGTTTCATGTTATGTCTTATGGGGAAAAACCGCAGAGGATGCCAACACCGCCCTGACGGTACGATGCCATGGCCGTCGTAGTCCACCTCCGTCGATGTCCATTCAAGCCGACGCCGTGAAGTTGTTGCCGGTGCGTTACAAAGCTTCTCCTTGGTGCAACAATGGAGATAGCGGGGACGAGGTTAGAGCGGCGGCTTGAAGAAGCAACCAAAATCAAAGAAAGAATGGCAAATCGGCAGTGGAGGGCCCCACCAGACCAAAATCAATAAAATGCAAAGTTCAATTGGTGGCATGTGGACTCTCGAACAGGGAAGATTTCCAAAGTGGGCCACTATCATTTTATGGGCCGGGACTTGCAAGGATGAAGTTGGGCCACACATTGCATATCGGCTCTTGTTCTTGCGTATAAAAAATTCTGATGGGAGACATAATATGACTTTGAAGAGAAGGACCCACCTAGTGCTAACGTTGCTTGCATGCTTAGCAACTGCCGAATTCAATCCAATCGGTCTGGGACAACTAAAACTCTCATTAGATGATCTGACAACACAGTCACTAATAAATGAGAGCTCGACAGCTAAGTTTTCATCTCTTTCTCTTAAATTCATGATAAAGCATTGAATGCATTGAGAAATCGTCTTATTTATGTGAGAATAATTTGGACATCTAAGTCAAGCATGAAATACTAGATTCAATTTCAAAAATATCCTTGTTGAATTGACAAAATTACAAGTTGAATCATGTACTAGTATGTGCTAATTTGTTCTTAGTTTTTATGCAGCTTTTCTGTGGGCCGTAGGGGCACGAACGCCATCAATCTCAATCTTATTAGCCTGTGAGTCGCAAGGGCACGAGCTGCCATCTTATTAGCTTATGAACTGCAAGGGCACGAGCTGCCATTTTATTAGCTTACGGGCCGCAGGGGCACAAACGCCATCAATCTCAATCTTATTAGCCTACGAGCTGCAAGGGCACGAGATGCCGTCTTATTAGCCTGCGAGCCGCAAGGGCACGAACGCCATCAATATCAATCTTATTAGCTTGCGAGCCGCAAGGGCACGAGCTGCCATCTTATTAGCTTACGAGCTGCAAGGGCACGAGCTGCCATCTTATTAGCTTACAGGTCGCAGGGGCACGAACGCCATCAATCTCAATCTTATTAGCCTACGAGCTGCAAGGGCACGAGATGCCGTCTTATTAGCTTACGAGTTGCAAGGGCACGAGATGTCATCTTATTAGCCTACAGGTCGCAGGGGCACAAGCTACCATCACATAGTCCATAGCACCGTTGTGGGCGCCTTATGTAGGCGACTCAGCGACGAGCGAAACCCGCTGGCCGTTTGTCAAGCGGAGAAAGTCGTAGAGGCGAGCATGGCTTGCCACCTAGTGCCGTCGCGGGCACCTTATGCAGGCGACTCAGCGACGAGCGAAACCCACTGGCCATTTGTCAAGCGAAAAGAGTCGACTAAGCGAGCATGACTTGCCATCTAGCGTCGTTGCGGGCGCCTTATGTAGGCGACTCAACGACGAGCGAAACCCGCTGGCCGTATGTCAAGCGAAAGATGCCGTCAAAGCGCTGAGTATGGGCGACTTGAATTGATGAGCAGCCCTACAGGCAGGACTTGCCAGACGACGCCGTCACGGGCACTGATCGACGATGACTCAGTAACGAGCACACTTAGCAAGGGAACCAAGCCCTCATCCTCACATGAAAACAACGTGTGTGTGCATGTGAAACAACGTATGTGTGCTGTGTGCATACGAAGCAAAATGCATGTGCACACGGGGCGTGTTTTTTTTGCGAAAAATTTGGTTGTGCCGAATTATATCCGAATTATTTCCTTGACTGATCTGCGCGCTTTATTTCTTGATCTGACGGTCTTGGAGCGTCATCACTCCTCTCCTAAGCCCTCATCTTCACCTTATCTTTTTCCAAAAAAATATAGATTAATTATTCATTTTTCTATTATTTTCTTCGGTCATTTTTATTTGTCATATTCCTCATTTGATTCATATTTCACAAAGTACTTTCTAAATTTCTTGTATTTATTTCTGGAAAAAATTTACAAAAATTTATTTATTAAGAAGTTGTAATTCTTTCAAATCATAGGAAATTGCACTTATCTTAACAAAATATGTAAGATTTACATCGTGCATTTTTTTATGAAAAGTTTTAATTCGTATATAGTACACAAAAAACAATAGTTTTGAAGCAAATATGATTTGGTTCATTTTAACAAATTTCAATTCCTAGAGTGTAAGTAAATTTTCAAAATTTTAATTTCCACACATTAAAAAACTAATAGTGTATCAAAATATCATCAATCGAATGCTTAATTTCTTACAATGGAGATGTATCATCAATTGAATGCTTAATTTCTTACAACGGAAATGAAATTAGTCTAAATTTATTATTTTTTCACTAAATATAAGGTATAAAATTAGAAATTTTTGAAAAATATACAAAAACGACAACTATTTGTGAATAAGAGACAAATATAAACAAACAGAGGTAGTATTCAATTTTTTCTTAATTCAAAAAAAAAATAGCGTGACTCCAAAAATTAGATCCAAAAACTAAGACTTGAATCCAATTTTTTTTATCTAAAAAATAAAACACCTACCAATTTTTTTTTCTATATTTTATTAAAGTGCAACCTCTCTTTCCACCCAAAAAACACCAAATAGACAAATGTTTTAAAATATACCAAGTGTCTTCCAACATGTAATATGAAGATGGGGTCACATTGTGCTAATCCCACCAATTGCGCCGAAGTCATTAATTTCACCATTAAAGAAGGTAGGCTGTAAGGATCAAATGTGCGTGGCTATTATGATAATCACAGTGTACATATTTCCACCGTCCAGCTTTTCTCATCCAGCGGTCCATATTATGCCACAATTTCAAGCAAAAGAAGACACGTAGGGGCATAAGGGTAATTGGCTTTTTATCTTTCTTCTCCCAGCAGCTCTTCTGTGACCAAAGGTGTCCCAAAATCGTTTCTTCTGGAATCTCCATGGATTTGATTAGGCACATACTCGGCAAGAACAAGCAAGTCATCGACCGATCGATCTTCGTCCTCAAACAGATTTTCTGGAATCTTCGTCCTCGTAGAAATTGCCATCGACCGATCGATCTGTAACATCCCAGGCCAAGCTACCCCAGCCACCAAGCCGCCCAGCCACCCAACGATGTCGGCGCCGGTACTGGTGCCGCCTGGTTGTCCAAGGGCATGCAGCCCACACACCCAACCCTTCCCCCATTTAAATGGGTGCAGCACAATTGGTGATATAAGTGGCAAGGTAATGTCCTTATATCTAAAGGTCCCGGGTTCGATCCCCGTGGGCAACAACCTACCCATTTAAATGGGGGAAGGGTTGGGTGTGTGGGCTGCAGGCCCTTGGACAACCAGGCGGCACCAGTACCGGCGCCGGCACCGTTGGGTGGCTGGGCGGCTTGGTGGCTGGGGTAGCTTGGCCTGGGATGTTACAAAAAAGTACACTTTGAATGAGAGGGGCTCCGACCTTATCGGGCCAGCCATTTCTCTATCCATGGGCCGCAACCCATGTACCCCAACCAAATCCCCATGGCTGGGAGGTTGTTGGTGAGAGTCGAACACGCGACCTCTCCACCCTTTATCAAGCCTCCGAAGAGCGCATTGATACCAATTGCGCTGCAGCACAATTGGTGGCAATAGAGCGCAAGACTTCTTGTCAAAGCGTGAGGTCTCGAGTTCGAGACTCACGAACAACCTCCCAGCCATGGGGATTTGGTTGGGGTACATGGGCTGCGGCCCATGGATAGATAAATGGCTGGCCCGATAAGGTCGGAGCCCCTCTCATTCAAAGTGTACTTTTATGTAATACCTCAGCCACTTGGGCCGGCCCATCACAGGACTGCAGCCCATACACCCCAACCCCTCACTAGTAGCTCCAAGCCCAAGGCCTAGCTATTTCTAGTAGGTTGTTGGTGAGTCTCGAACACGAGACCTCACCCTTTAACAAGCAGCCGAAGCATCACTTGTCACCAATTGCGCTATAGCAGAATTGGTGACAAGTGATGCTTCGACTGCTTGTTAAAGGGTGAGGTCTCGTGTTCGAGACTCACCAACAACCTACTAGAAATAGCGGCACAATTGGTGACAAGTGATGCTTCGGCTGCTTGTTAAAGGGTGAGGTCTCGTGTTCGAGACTCACCAACAACCTACTAGAAATAGCTGGGCCTTGGGCTTGGAGCTACTAGTGAGGGGTTGGGGTGTATGGGCTGCAGCCCTGTGATGGGCCGGCCCAAGTGGCTAAGGTATTACACGATCGATCTTCTGGAATCTCCGGTTCTCCCGAAATCGGGCCAGATCCTCCGTCGAGTGGTACATCGGGTGCGAGAAGGGAGAGAAATCAACCGGATCAGTCCGCCGGTCTTCCTTCCCGGCGGCGGCGAGAGAAGGCGTGGAATTCTACATAAATGACAATTTCTACGAGGGCGAATTCCACAAGGGGAAGCCTAACGGAAGCGGAGTTTACACCTACATCGTCAACAGCCGGTACAAAGGGGATTGGGTGGACGAGAGGTATGACGGCTATGAGATTGAGAGCTGGGCGAGGGGGAGTCGTTACCGGGGGCAGTATCGGTGCCGGATTCGGACTCTACCGGTTCTACACCGGCGATTCGTTCGCTGGCAAGTGGTGTAATGGGTAGTATCATGGGGTTGGGGTGCAAAGTTGATCAGATGGCAGTTGCTATGTTGGCGAGTTCAAGTGTGGCGTCAAACACGGCCTTGGCTGCTACCATTTCAGGTTCAATTTCAAATTAATTAACTCATTTATGACCTTTCCTCTATTCTCTTCTTTTCTCTTGTCTGTGTTGATGTTGGTGTCAATTTCAGGTTCAATTCTTTGTATTATATGCTCTTCAATTTCTTTGGTGACTCTTTGGAAAATTATGTAAAAAATCTCTCTTGCCTATACCACCTCATAGGCACAAGGGTTTGAATCTGATCTGGAAGCTTTGACCCATGCCAAAGTTGAGCAGGAGCAGCGAGCTATCCGAGCTGAGGAAGACATGAGACTTACGAGATGGAAAAATGCAAATGTTGCCGGGAGGATTCAAGATGAATTCAAAAGACTCTACATGCAAATACAATCAACTTGTGAGGCTAATGTGAAGGTGACTACTAAGGCAATGACAGAAGCCAATGAGCTGCAATTGATTAATAACCACCTTAAAGAATTGCTACAACAGGCAACAGAAGAGCTTCAGTCTGTCAAAAATGATTATGAAACACAAGTATATGATCTTAATTATAAGCTGATTTTGAAGTCAAATCAGATTGAAGAGATGTTGAACCAACTCAATCATCAAATAGAACAGGAGGATGAAATCTGCCAGTCTCTCTCAGCAGAGCTATTTTTGCGTAGAGCCGAGGTAGATAGGCTTACATCAGATACCGCTTCTCTCGCTGCGCAGATAGAACATGGGGGAGATTTGAAAGTGGAACTTGAGCAAGTGAAGGCAGTGGTCAAAAGGCGAGATTTGCTTGTCTGGAGGGAGAAAATGAAAAGAGATACCCTTGCATTTGCGATTGATTCAATGAATATAAAGGCAGAAAAGTCACTGAAGGAGCTGAATACAATAAGGTGCTTCAAGAATGAAAAGGATATGGCCCTCTTGAATCTACAATCTGAAGTAAACACTGCTAAAGCCCATTGTCAAGAGTTGAGACATTCTTTATACGAGGACAAGTTAGAAAAGGAAAAACTAAGAAAAAAAGTAAACCTACTGGAAGCTGAACTAAAAAGGGATGATGCTCTTACCGCCATGGAGAGGAAGCTCAAAGATAATGAGGGACAGACAGAACTTGCCATATGTGTTTCTGAAGAGGCTACCCATTTGAAGGAGAAGATACAAGTGCTTGAGGTAAACCACTAAATCGGTACAACTTCAGTTAGTAAGTTTTATTTATATGATGATCTTAGTATCATCAATGGCTAGTAAAATAGTACATAGAATGGTGGTACACATCTCATTTGATTTTTAGTATTATTATCTGGTATTACTGGTTGAATCTTTTGCTGCTAGATGAGGAATGTCAGATCTATACAATGTAATCACTTGAAACAATTCTTGATTTGCTATTATTTGCAACATGGACTAATAAAGCAGAAAGAAAATGCTCTGGAGACCTCTGCAAATGCATTTGATGAAAAAGAGAAGGATCTTCATGATAAAATTGAAGAACTAGAAAAAAAAGATTCAAGGAACTCAATAACTGCGGCACAACTTGCAGCGAACCTGAGCGCAGAAAGGTAATGCACTTATAATCATGTGTTGTGACCTTTTCCTGCATCATCTCTATTTTCCAGTTCCTTTATGACTGATCAACTTGTTATTTTTCAGCGAGTTGTGGAAGAAGACTTCCTCCTAATCCTATTGTAGAAAGCACACCAATTTGGAAGGAACCTCATAGTACAACATACAAAGGAAGGCGCCCTGGTGAAAACACGTTGAAGAAGGAGCTCTGGGTGAGATTTGAAGCTGCAACAACAAATGATGGCCTTAATCTGAACCTAGCCTTCCCCAAAGCGCAAAATCACAAAGGGTTCCTTGACATGCTTGAGGAAGCTTCTTGAAAAGAGAGAGTACAGAGTACTACAACCAGAGCAAGACATTAATGTTGAATGTTGAGGAATGTTCTGTTCTGCTGTTTTGTTTTTGGGAGTAAGATACTGATTACTTTCAGAGACATCCTGAGCAAACACTCCAATTTTCAATCTCAGGAATAGCTGTTCATGTAACACCCCGGGCCAGAGGTGTCACAGTGCCATAGTCCCGGAGAACTATAAGGCGATTTTAGAAAGAAAAAAAAACCCAAACACTTCCAAATATACAAAAGTTAGCAACATTAAAATCCCTGTTCAAGTTTGGAACAACCTTTAAACCTTGCATCAAGTTCAATATCTCAATTTACACCAAAACAACGGTAGTTAATACAACCTTTTCAAATCCGTTGCAAAACTAAATCCTTAACTGTGAATACGAATCTATGATCAAGAACTCCCTTATTGTTGCCAACCTGCAAAGACTAGTTGACTGGTGGACCCGATACACCAGCCAACCACGGAACATAAACCGAGGTTGGTTAGTCTAATGAAAGACTAGCCAAAATCATTAAGCCAAAAATAGTTTAAAACATAGAGATTTATCACAACAACCAACTAACACCAAACAACATGCCACAATATATATATACTATATCATAATTATTACTTAACCACTTCTGACCAACTCTTCGATATGCTAACCTCATTCAATCCAATCTCAACCTCCCCACAAGTATAAACGGATAAGACGATCCAATTCAACTTTACTAACACATCCAATCCATCTTTCTCTCTACTACTAACACCTCAATTATTGTAATACCCCCAAAACTTAACCCTTTTGAAAATGTATTATCGCCAGTGACCACAATATTCCTTACCGAGATCACCCAAGGCTTTACCATTTAAATACAATTTATGAAATACAAATGATACATAATGATCAAAGCATTCAATTCCAAAACATAACATTGTCAAGGAAACATGAGTTATGAGATTACAACCCAATCCCGAATAGGTTAACACAGAGTTTAAACCAAATACAGCGGAAGTCTTATAAAATAGTGTACAATGGAAGTCTTACAAAACACATTACAACCAAAGTCATTGTCCAAAATATCTCAACCTGATTAACGAAATAACTCAAACGTTCGAAAACCACCGTCGACTCCATAGTCCTTCTATCCTTCTGAGCTACTTTCTATCTGATGTGCCGAATCGAACGGATGACACCAGCCCACATGCAGAGAACAAAGTTCGTGGGTTAGTCTACTTGAATAGACTAGCAAGGGTACAAAGCAGAATGGTTCGAAGCAGTCGTATTAGGTTAGACTCATCGCTTCTCGAATAACAATCGATGACGATAGTCAACCATCATACTCCTATTGGAATAAACAAGAGGTATGCACAAGAGAAAATTCTGGAAGACTGAATCTTCACAGAAATCGACTCGAAAGAAGACTCCAACGGAAATGAGTCTTTAAGAAATTATGACAAATCTGGAATGTTTACAGAATCATACAATAATGATTTAAAAGTTGACTGAGATGCTTCGGTTCACGACCAACCTCATGGCATACAGCGAATCCAGATTGGAAAGAGAACATACTATGATCAAAGTCGAGACGAGTTTTCCTAGCTGCACTATAACTTAGCTGCACTACTCGCCGAAGGTTTATTAATTATGTGCGTCGAGTAGCACTTATCTGGTTTATATTACAAACCACACATCACATTATTAGACTTTTACATGTGTACCCCACCATTGGGACAACACATCTTAGTATACGTTTCGTCGAGAGTGACGTACACCGGAAGGTTTGTGACACCAGCTAAGTGTCCTGTCTCTACACACTTGTGAAAGAGACTGATCATGATCTTAGAATAGTACCAGATGGAGACGAGCCACCCCGATACCAGATTATAAAGAAATGACCGGACGAAGTCCGAGTACATTTCTACTAATAGTGCTAACCACACAGATACATCACAATAACAGTTACAGGATAAATCCACATAAAGGCCCGAAAGACGATCACAGATAATAGCGCTGTTCTAACAGATATACAACCTATTATATGATTTTCAAAACAGTTTATAAATCACTTCCAGAAGAACACAATAATAATCATTCCAAATTAATTAATCAATTGAAATAACTGATAATCAATGTAAATATGGAAATGATGAGCAAGAGCGAACTGTCACTTGCCTTAATCCGCAGAATAGAAACAAGCCTAACGATAACGACGAGATTCCGGGCTCGACACGGGTATAGCTCCGCTAGCACAAACACCTTCGAGTCGACCCATAAAAGGAACCCTAAGTTAGATCCGACATAACAACAGTACGAATCTAAAAACGGCGAAAGAAATCGAAAGGAAAGACGCCACGACGACAACCAACCAAGCCAAAGCCACGAAGGCATTCTGGGCACTGGCAGCGGTCGCCGTTCTTGGCGACGGTCGCCGCATTCATCACGGCGGGCGCCGTAAAGAACACGGCGGTCGCCGTGAAGAACTCCGATGACAGAACGAGAGAGAAACTCACCCAAATGATGTGCGTTTCGACCCCTTTTTGCCTTGCCTGGGTTCCAACCTCCAAAGGCAAACAAAAGGCTTCACAAGGGCTTCTGGAAACACCACCAACCGACACCAACGAAGCTTCCGAAATCCGGCGAAACTAACACTCCGACGAGGCGAAATTTTGGCAGAGATTCGGTGCTGGGATGGCTCAAAACCCTTCCCCCAACACCTCCTTTTATAGCCAAAGCAATGGGAACATCATCATCACCCTAGACGAGGCCGAGCAAGGCTAGATCGGCACGGCCAGAGCTCGCCGGCGACCAACGGGTAATGACTGTTGGGTAATCACGGCGGGCGCCGTAACTTTGCCTACGGCGGGCCGCGACGGTCGCCGTTCCTAGCCCTGGCGAGCCCAGAGTAGGAGACGACGGCCTGACACCTCGGGCCCAGCGACGGCGGGCGCCGTTACTGTACGGCGGTCGCCGTTTTTGCCTTTTTCGCCCATTCAGCTTTTGAACGAGCAAGACATTAACCCGGGATAAAAATTATCGTACGCGAACGTGTATAAACATCCGAAGCACATCGTCTGTATTTTATTTCACTGAGAAAAATATTACAGATACAGAGCACATTACAAAATGTCTCAAGCTACCTGAATTAAATCCGACGTACTAAACGGATACTCGGCAAAATTCCAAAATTCTCAAAATAACCTTATAAAAATACGGGGTATCACAATTATCAACTTTACAAAACATATATACATATATTACTACCAACACGTAACCAAGGATAACCAAACATACCGAACTCACTACTGTACTAACACCTTCCAACCAACCTTCGCATCAACGAACACATAAGCACAAGCAAGACAATCATCACCTTATATAAACATAACGACCCAGGCCAGCCACCCTTCCGGTGCCGCCTGTTCATTAACATGGGCCGCAACCCATACACCTCAACCCAACCCATATTGGCCCACACCCTCAAGATGGGAAACCAACCCTCACAAACATCCACATAACCAACCTTCATAATCAATCAACATACCCATCTTTCCTCAACTAGCTGCCACCAACAACTACACCAACAGAAATTCACATCACAACTAGCTACAAAAACCAATATTTGACAACAAGTCAATAACTAGCCAACAATCAACATCCAACACAAAACCAATAATCAAGCACACAACCGATATCATCACACAACCACTTAATCAAGTACACAACCAATATCACCAACACAACCACTTAATCAAGTACACAACCAATATCATCACATAACCAACACACACAATCGCTAACACCTCCAATCCAACCTCCGTCTCCACCACCACATCACCGGGTGAGATAATCAACACACACTTTCCGGATGGGACTTTCAACCATCCAACCATGGCCATTAACCAACGTAAGGTCACACCCTCACGTGGTCGGGTGAGGCTATCAATCACCCTGGCCTAGCCTTAACCAACGGAGGTCACACCCTCACGTGGTCGGATGAGGTCACACCCTCACCCCGGCTCCACAACCAACCATTACCAATCCACCAACAACCCACCACCTCCATCTGTCAACACAACCAATCATCCACAACTAGCTATAATCAACTACTACACCAACATCCAATCAATCATAACACAAGGCAACAACAACCAACACATTCAACCAGGTTCAACACAAAACCAATAACCCAGCACATAACCAATAACAAAACACACAATCGATATCCGTCAACAAACCAGCAACCAAACAAACAATAAATATCCAACACAGAAACAATGGCAAAGCACACAACCAATATCCAATGCACGACCAATTATTCACACAATCAACATTCAACACGAACCCAATATCCAAGCAAACAACCAATGTCAAACAACTAAACCAATATCCACACATTCAACCATTTCAAATAACAAAACCAATATCTATAAACAAAACCACTAATCAAGCACACAACCGATCTTCAACACAAGACAATTACCAACACACACAGACATCCAACCATGAAATTCAACAACCAATAATCCAGATTAACACACTCAGACAAGGTAAAATCAATTACTGAACAAAGATAGAAAGCGAAAGTAATTTTATAAAAATATACGAAAGGTTAGCAAGAATCATCTTGCCTCATACTCAACCATAACGACCTTAGAAATTTCACCAACTTCTTCAACCAATCCGGAACAAACCTGCAACAACAACCCGAACAATTATTGCATTAATTAACCCATACTGAACCACAACTAATAAACCCCCAAATCAGCCCCTAAATTTAATCCAAATCTGTCCAATTCTAATTTTGACCAAGCATCCAAGCTGTCCAAAAATCCAAATTTAATTTTGCCCAACTACAAATCTGTCACAAAATTCCCTTCAATAATTGAACCAAATATGCCCCATTTTAACAAGTAATTAACGACTAATTCAACCCAAAACTGTCCACAGTCCAAATCTGACCAAACCCCCTGCAAATCCAAACCAAAACTGCCCAAAAATCCAATTCAATTCTTGTCCAAACGTTCAAATTTGTCAATAACAGAAATTCAGCAAATCTGTCCCCAATGTTCAGCAGAAATCATTAGCCCCAATTTTTCAGATCAGAAAAATTTTCCAAGCTTACCTCGCTAACCAACAAGCTGTAGTCGCCGGGATTCAGCAACAACCACCACCGAACGCAGCGGTCAACAGCTCCGGCAACATCAGCAACTCTGACCTTTAGCGACAGCTCGCACAACAGCAGCAACAACCCACCCGACAGCAGCAACGGCTCGCCTTTGTCGTCGTCCACCTTGCTCTTGCGTCGGGATGAGGCTTCTCGGCGCCAACAACTTCAGCCACCAGCAGCAACACGCGACAACAGCAGCGGACAGCGAACATCACCAGTTCGCAGCTTCGGACAGCAACAGATCTCGCGGATCTGAAGTGAGGAAGAGAGGTGACGATGATGCTGGGTTGGGCTCACCGGCGGGAAGAAGGTTGAACACAGAAGAGAGTCAGGGAGGGCTCGGTTGCTCAGCTGCTGTCCGAAAAGAACGAAGACAAGAGTTTGAAGACAAGGGTTTCTTTTCCCTTCTATCTGCCCAATTGTTGATTTATAAAGTCTAAACAAAATATTTTTATTTACCCATTATATCTATACATATATATAACCTTTGGGGTATTTCAGTTCAAGATCATTGGTGTTGTTACTTGTTACATGTAAAAATAGTATCACTCTTATTTTTCCTTGTTCATGGAAAAAAGATATATTAATTTCATCTGTCCATTTGTTGCCTTTTTTTTTTTAAGAACTCCCAATGTTTGTCTGGCTCTGCTTCACTGAGAAGTATATGCAGAAACTAAATATTTCATTCAAAACATATCTTTCAGGTTGTGAAAATGGACTATCATGCTTGTGAAAATACAATGATATTTTGCAGGTTCATGAGTTTTCTCTTGCAGGTTCATGAGTAAACTCTTGTAAGTTCATGAATTTATTCTTGTAGGTTCATAAATTTTTTTGCAGGTTCATAACATTTTTTGCAGGTCCATAAATTTATCATGCGTGTTCATGAGTTTACTCTTGCAGTTTACCAAGTTCATGAATTTTATAATGCAGGTTCATGAGTTTACACTTGCAGGTTCATGCGTTTACACTTGTAGGTTCAAGAGTTTTTTCTTGCAGGTTCATTAATTTTTTTTGTATGTTCATGAATTTTATCTTGTAAGTTTATGAGTTTATCAGGTTCATGAATTTTATATTGCAGGTTCATGAGTTTACACTTGCAGGTTCATGAGTTTACACTTGTAGGTTCAAGTATTTTTCTTGTAGGTTCATTAATTTTAGCCTATAAGATAAAACTCATGAACCTGCTAGTTAAAACTCATAAACCTGCAAGTTAAAACTCATAAACCTATAAGATAAAACTTATTAAACTACAAGATAAAAAATTCATGAACCTGCAAGATAAAAAAACTCAAGAGACCTCAGAAAACACCCATGAACCTGTAAAACAAAATTAATGAACTTGTAAGACAAAACTCATGAACCTGCTAGTTAAAACTCATGAACCTTAGAAAAATATCATAAACTTATAAAATAAAACTCATGAACCTATACGCCATAACTCATGAACCTACAAGTTAAAACTCATGAACCTACAAGTTCAAATGCATGAACCTGCAAGTTAAAACTCATGAACCTGCTAGTTAAAACTCATGAATCTGCAAGTTAAAACTCATGAACCTATAAGATAAAACTTATTAAACTACAAGATAAAAAAACTCATGAACCTGCAAGATAAAAAAACTCAAGAGATCTCAGAAAATACCCATGAACATGTAAAACAATATTAATGAACCTGTAAGACAAAACTCATGAACCTGCTAGTTAAAACTCATGAACCTTAGAAAAATCTCATAAACTTGTAAAATAAAACTCATGAACCTATACGCCATAACTCATGAACCTATAAGTTAAAACTCATGAACCTACAAGTTCAAATGCATGAACCTGCAAGGAAAAACTCATGAACCTACAAGATTATTGGATTAAACTTCTCTTGTAGGGTTTATCAACCTCTAAAATATAGCCTATGAGGGATTTGAACCCACATCCATGTGAATAAATACATTGCTCTGCCATTTTAGCTAATATGCTATGACAACCAATACACAATTTCAGCCTTTTGTCATTCAAATTCAGCACATGAAAGACTAATAGCAGAAGTGTCAGATGAACAACCTCAGAATGTAAACAACAGTACCAACAAAAATGGAAAGTTGTTGGTCACTTCAATTTTGTGAACATAAACTGATTGCAAATGCTAGGTTTTATAGCTGAGTTGCTGCTCTATTTTAATGATCAAGAAATTATGTTCACGAAGGAATAAACCGAAGTCCGGAACAAATACAAAAACTCAACAAAACGCAAAGCTAACCACAACAATGAAAGCTATGATATTTCTCCATAGGAAAATACGACTATTTCTTGCTCTACCTTGCAGATGAACAACTTAAGATGGACTTATTGAAAAATAGAAGACTTGTGACCAAGCCCAGATGAAAAGCAGAAATATAGTAGAGAGATTCCATACTCTGCTACAACTCAAAAGATGAAGAAGCAAAGCAATAAAGTTTTCAGAGATTCCAATTTGGCTTCACTCTTTTCACTATCCAACACAGTTCTTACAACAACAAGTCCATCTAAATTCTCCAGTAGCAATACAATTTCAACAAGTAATGCAAAATGAATCATGTAAGAAGCAAAATTTGTTTCCTCTATCAATGCCAATTCAACCACCATCCTCAAAAGGAATCCAAACAAATGAAAGAATGGAAAGTAAAATTCCAAATTTCCCCCAAAAAATCAGATAAGGAAAAAAAATCAGTTTGTTTGCAAGGATTTGGAGAGTACCTCAGATAAAAGCTTGTACATATGGCGCTTCATTTCTTCTACCTCCTCTCTATGCACACACACTCCCAGCCGCCACCCCCATTCCCGAACTCCTTCTCCCTCACTTCACCAAACCCACACCCACTGACCGTACCACAATCCACACCGAACTCTCCCCCGTCGTCGAGTCCACTCGCTCCCAGAACCCACATCGCACCCACCTCGGACCGCACCGCACCACCGCCATAACCAGATCCAATCTCATCTCCGCCTCTTCACCTCACCCACCACGAACCCAGATCGGAGCGCTCCACCGGACCACCGCCCTTGAACCACGCAAAATTAACCCTAAATCGAAGTATGTATTTGTTTTCGTCAAATCGAAACCCTAATATCTCCGTACCGTCATCGTATTCATCGATGTATGCTCCTGTGTTCTTCATCTCGTCGGACGACGACATCTTTAAGCTTCTTGCTTTGTTTTCTTCAAAAGGAATCGATTCTTCACAGGATTCGTCGGACGATTCGAGCTAGAAGTTGAGGGTTCGGTTGAGTTTCTTTGAGAGTGTTTTGAGAGCGAGTTGTGCATTGTGTGAGCAAATGAGCGTGTTCTTGTCTTTTTGGCCTGTTTTAAATAGAAGGGTATTTTCGCCTTTCACTAGCCTTTTGTCTTAAATTGCAAAAATGTCACCGTACAACTACTTTTTAGGAGCTTGCTTTTTTTTTTGCTGATTCTCTTAGAATCAATCTGGATCGTTGATCTCCTTCATCCAAAGGCTGTTATTAGTGTTTAATTTTTATCTTAAGGGGGTTATGTATGTGAGCGGACCTCTATATTTCAGATGCTAATATGAAGTTGTCCAGTTCATACTCTTACTAAAGATAGGCTCATTATTATTAGTTAGAAGATAGGAAAAATGATTCATGTGAGGAATATGAAACACAAGCAGCTGCCTGTCAAACCGAGCAGCTTTTAGAAAACAACATGAATGGAGTTGGAGAGACAGAATGTGATTTGTTTGATGTTTTGACAAATTAAAGGACCGCTGCAACTGCAAGGAATGGATTAAGACAATTGCATTAGATTAAACCCGAACGATGGTGTTGAACATATTTGATCTTACATACAAGGAGAGATGTAGATGACACCTAGAGAACTAGATGTTACAAAAGAAAATCTGACATTGCATGATTTTTTTTCCAGCATCCTCATCACCAGGATTGTGATCAGTTCTGTTATGTATGATGATGCAAGACCTCATTAATGAGACAATGGATGTGCTGAGTGCGGATTTGAGAGGATCATGATGGAGGGAAAAAGCGGTTGAGGTTGAAGGGGAGAGTATAAAACTCCTCATTCCTGCTATCTCCCTTGAATGTCCTGAACTTGGCCCACCAAGGCATTCCCCGGTCCCTTGCACTGTCCTTGTACTCGAGCGTGTTGTCGAGGAAAACCGACACCATCAGAGCAACCGCCGTTGAAGATGAGAAGATGGTGTTTATGAAATCATTGAACTGCATTCACCAACCAGTATCAATATAAATCAATACTGCTACTATTACTATTACGAAGTTGGAGGAGGGGCATATGAAATTAAAGACGAACCCATCCGGCCTTGGTGTGAGCGGGTCCATGAAGAGCACCGGTGGTGTACTCCATGAAGTACTCGGGAATAGACAAGCCAAGGAACAAAGAAACACCAACTATGAAGAGGTTCCTCATCGAGTTCATGTTCGTGAACTGCAAGAATGACAGCCCTACAGAACCTGTTGGAGTTTTAACAGGATCAAGAGAAATGAGTGGGGCACATCCACGTGCAACCGAAGATCATTGCAGCGAAATAATGGTAACAAATGATGCTCACCTACAAGGCCAAACAGAACACAGTACACTGCAGCAAAGATAGGAAAAGGTATTGAAGCAAACAAAGCTCCAAATTTTCCTGCAGACACAACACCACATCAAATGAAATAAGAAAATCCCTCTATCGCATATAAAATTTGGAAAAGACAAAAAGAGAGAGAAAGGAAGAAGCTTTCATTCACCTAGCATGGAGAAGAAAATCATAAAACCAGCAGAGATTTGGATGACTCGGCGACTCCCAACACGAGTGGTTCCAAGAAAGCCAATGTTTTCTCTGTTTATCATCAAATATCCATGAGAGGTTCCAGCCAAGTACAACTAACAGAAGAAAGCCATCAAATTAAATATCTAAGTGTAACACTTACACAGATACTGAAGATCCACTTAGTGTTCCAAAGAGTCCACTCAGCAAGATCCCAATGCCCTATTCTCCAACAACACCCACATTAGTATCATGTACAGAATCAGTGATTCAGTGAAGCAATGGTGGTTAATGCCTTGTGAAAACTAACCTGCCAGCCTATACCGCGACTCAGAACATGAGCAGGAGGAGGTGTGGCACTTGCCAGGCGAGCTGCTGCTTTGTAAGCTCCAGTGGACTGCAACCAAGGTATCGAAAATCAACATTTTCTCAACCTAATAAAATACCTTACAGTGGCCAAATTGACTGTTGTGCTAGTAATACCTCTATCAGTGAAACCATAACAGCTGCCATCATTGCGAAAGAATGACCCGCATCAAAGGAAGGTACACCCCACTGTAAAGGATATGGGATCTTTATCCTAATTCACATGAAAATTTTGAAGAACAACACATTAGTACTGTAACAATCTAAAGAAACTAGGAAAGTTCAGATTCTTGTTATATTCATCAGTATGGAAAGTTGGCTTACCATGGTGCAGAGGAAATGAGGTTAGACTTGTCAGTCCGGCAGTTGAACTGCGTTTTCTCTGGCCGGTGTTTGTAGGCACCACTTGCTGTCAACAGATGCGCATATGCCCATATCACTGTAATGGATATAATGAGCGCGAAACGCTCAAGAACGGGTAGTTGTTTCAGCTGGAAGTGTTTCAGATACTGCTCAAAACCAAAGAAGGCAGTGCATTGGGTTAGCTGACCTGAAGTCATTCATATAGCAGTTGATATAATTTGGGTTAGGTGACATAATTTCGTTTCATTCTTTATGCTATGATTGAGTTTGCTGTACCAATTCATTTATTATATTATTAGCTTGACTATGATTGCGAGGTTGCTTTCAGACTTCATAAAGATTCATCATTTTAACAAGTCCACACAGATACTCACACACACACACACAAATGACACAATTATGTTAAGGCAGCGATATTTCCTGTTTGAAATTTATCAATGTAATCTGGTGTATAAATGGGTTAGCAAAATCATCCAACAGTGAGAGTCCACACCTGAGAGAGGCCAACAAACAGGATGATCATTGGAATGCCAATTTCGACGCATCGTCCAACCTAGTGGAAATCAGAGAAATGAAGTTCAGATTGATCCGAGTTTGAAAAAGCATTTTATTTATAAAAGGAGAGAGCATATCAGTGTCCTTTGATTGTCGAAAATGCCTTCTTCTTACCACAGGGAAGCCTCTATCAAACAGTCCAAAGCCGGTCAATGCTATAACAGGAACCATTCCTAGTGGACTGAAAAATCTGTTATTGCAAGAAAATCACTCGTCATCCAGCTGATCCAAAAAAACGACATACTTGTAACAACCAAACATTTCTGACTTAGACTTATAAGATGGACCTGGAACAAATTGCCCACATCTGGCTGTACCCCAGAATGATCTGCACACTTGATGCCACGATTAAAGCACCTTGAACTGCTCTCATTGTGTCAAGGAATCTCTGAGAAGTTTACACATACCAAACCCATTGTCTTTGTTAGTTGGTCATGGTGTGAAATTTGTTAGAAGTTCTAAATTCTTAAATATGTTGCACTAAGCTAAGCAATGTTTAGCTGATTCAGAAAGGTAGTGTCACACGCACATGCAAGAACCCTTTTGCAGAAAGTGGCAAATTGAAGATTACTGTCTACTGATGTGTCAAGGAATCTCTGTTAGTTGGTCATGGTGTGAAATTTGTTAGAAGTTCTAAATTCTTAAATATGTTGCACTAAGCTAAGCAATGTTTAGCTGATTCAGAAAGGTAGTGTCACACGCACATGCAAGAACCCTTTTTCAGAAAGTGGCAAATTGAAGATTACTGTCTACTGATGTAGTCCTTTTTATGTTACTTTAGGTATTTATTATATCACATGAAGGAATCAATTAAAGGATATTCACACGTTTGCCTAGACTAGACACCCCAATGACCCCAAGTCTAGTGATAAGCATAATGACAAATAAAAAGTGTGTAAAAGGTCTTATCATACAAGTATGCATTTTAGTTTTTGAGTCAAAAGATTCCACAGAAATCGAAATAAGACAAGTGGGATACATATGATTAACAATGGGACCTCTTCTTTTAGTCTTTGCTAAATCAAATCCTAGTCAGATAAAGAACGAGGATTGAGGGGAGAGGTACCTCATGAGGATCTTGAATGCTTGCCAAAGATGAGTCATGGATGATGGAGATGATGGGGACCATATAAGCATAGGAGGCTCCTATCACAGCCGGTAGCCGGGTCCCGAATAGAGTTTGGAGAAGGGTGTTAATTCCCTGGACAAACAGCAGAGTTTGTACTACTCTTGCCTTATCATCCTGATAAAACATTGTCTTTGTTAGTTGGTCATAAACGAATGTTAACATCAGCCCACATTGTCTTGATAACAAAATGCACAATCTCGGGACAAAAAATATCATGAAAGAAGCCTGATTAGTTTCCTCCACAATTCATCAACTAGCTAAGAAGCTGAAACTATATTGGCAGAGATCCAACTAAATGTACAAGAACAGAAGTTACAAGCTCAAGCATTGTACAAGTACAGCAAGTATACAGTTCTAAACATGTCAACTTCAGATCATTTTGGGTATGAGAAACATATCTCAAAAACCAACAAGATATGTGTAAAATTTACTGGCAGAACGCAAGATAAATAGGAAATTTCCTGTTAAACAACTCACATCTGTTCCTTCCATTACACTAATAAGGAATGTTGGAATCATGACTGCAGTGCCCAAGGACAGGATGTAGTGTTGGAAGCCCAATGCAACTGCTTCCCCTGCTCCCCAAAAATTCAAAATTTAAGAGAAATCTCCAAAAAAAAGAGACAAAAAAATGCAGGAAATGTAAAGCAGAATCAGGAAAACCCAAGAAAGATGAGATCTTTGAGATTACCCCAAGAAGGGTTGGAGTCAATACAGTACTCCAAGCCCTGAAGTTGGTCCATTGGTGGATGGCTGATCTCTTCTGGCTTTGGAGTCGCCATTGGCTTCGCATATGATAACGAAAATCAACCCTAATTCTGTAACAGCATACACTAGGCAAAATCCTCTCTTTTTCTCAAATTTGATATGGATACGAAGCCAATTAAGTTAGCAGGAAAGGGGGGAATTGAGAAGAACTTCTATCAGGGCTGTTCAAGAAGCGAAATTTAAGCCAAAAGGGGTAACATATAAACAGGGGAGTTCTTAATTGAGGAGAAACCTAGTGAAAGTGTAAAGCTAGGGAGAGAGAGTGAGAGTGAGAGTGAGAGTGAGAGTGAGAGAGAGAGTTGAAAAGAGCTTATAAAGCGGAAGAATGGAGGGAGAGAAGTAGCGAGTGATCCTCTCACTCCTTTGTGTTTCAATTGGGAGGTGTGAAAAATGACCCGTTAGAAAACTTGTTATTCCTATATTGCCCTCTGTGGAATTGCAGATTGCCGGCCAAGTCCCGGACGGCCGGACCTAGTTACCGTTAATCTGCTGAGATGGCTTCTATTTAATATGTTCTCACTGCTCCTAAATCTTAATACTCTCCAGCAGTGTATGACACATACAAATTAATAAATGATGTGTATCAGTTTTACGATCTAAGAAAATACATTTTGAATTTCAAAGTATTTTTCTAACATGGTCACACAATAAGAATTTTATATTTAATAATAATCTCTTTTTAGCTACTAATTTATTTATTTTTTATAGGAGTTCATCTCTTTTACTCTAGGGATACTTTAAAAATAATTTCCAAATTTAAACTCTTAATATGTGTTCATGGACACACATTAGAAAAATCGATTTTCAAATGAATTGCATTTCATATTACTTTTTCAAAGATGTCAATTCCAAATTTACTTTTTACACGTATTAGAGTTAGACCTCTTAATCGGGTCGGTTAAGTTAGGTTCGGGTTGAATACAAGTCGGTCAATTCGGATTACAAGTCAAGTCGGTCGGGTCATTACAAGTTATAATCAAGTATCCAGTAAAGAGAGGTCTTAGACCACATCTGTTTTCAACTAAAAGGCTCTTGTTGTGCATATAACAAGTTTCATAAGAATAGTCATCATTGGTTTCAACTAAAGCAGCAATTTCATTAACATTTTTTCCCTTGTCATCTCTAGACTTTTTTTTGCCAATCTTTAATGAAATGTCCAGACTTACCACAATAGAAGCATTTCTTTTTATCCTTTTTATCATTCTCATTCTTCTCATATTTTTTAGAATCCTTTTTAGGATACTTTTTGTTGTTTTTGGTCTTGCCCTTAACCATTAAGACATTAGTCTTACTATTAATTTTTATGTCATTCTTAGACTTAAACACTTTCATGACTTCATTCTTTTCAAGTACAGCCTCAATTATTTTTTCTTAGTTAATTTCTCATAACTATACTAAATAACATCATTAAAAGTATCGAACTGAGAGGACAGAGAACTCAATAACAAAACAGCTTGGTGGGTGTCTTTGATATTATCATCACATCTTTCAAGTTTTTGAGTCATTCTCAAGAACTTGTCCAAGTTTTCATTCAAAGACAAGTTAACATCCATTTTAAAAGTAAACAATCAACACAACAGAATCCTACTAGGCATAGACTTAGTGATACGTGCAAGGATCAATGAAGACTCGGTGCAAGAAAGACGCTCGTTGAAGCCCTTGTTGATCTAGATCTCATATTTGAACCAAAAGACTCCACCTCAGTTTTTGTTGCTTTTTTGATGATATTCACGGCTGGATAAAGAGGGTAAGAGGATGTAGATGATGAAGGACGTGGAGGATGGATCAAGGATGATGTTGAAGACGCCAATGATGGAGGTGGAAACGTCAATGAGGGATAGGTTCTTCTTGGCTGGATGTAACTCACCAACAAAGAGAGAACAAGGCTGATTGCTCCTTGAGATATAACTCACTCAATGAACAAGCAACCAGGGCTTGATTCAACACACAAGCAAGGACGAATGAAGAACTCGTTCTTTAACAAAAGAGAGCGTTTCTGAAAATTCAATAACCGTCTTTCATAATCTGATTCAACGTTGTCCACCAAAATGAAAGAGTTGCTACCTTGTAAAGGCAAAAAACAAAAAAAAAAAACTAAGGAAAAATACAAGTTGCGTCCCATTAAGCCTTATAAAGGCAAAAAAAAAAACCCGAAATTTAATGTAAAAACAACTAAACCAATGTCTAAAAATGTCATAAACCATCATAAAATAAAACAAGACATAAATCACGCGCTCAGACGCACCATGAGAAGGTTGATGGGCTCATCATCTCGATCTTGGCTTGGAAGCTCTTCTTGAACATTTGAAGCACTTGAGCCATCACTTGAACCTGTATAGACGTCTAGGCTTCTTTGACTCACTTGATGAGGCTTGGTCACATCATCCTCCCTCTCTTGAAATGGATTCGACCTCAAATCCAGCTCGTCAAGGTCTTCATCTTCCTCCACCAATAAATGAACCAATTCAGCCACATGAAGGACATCATGATCTCCGGGCTCAAAAGGCACTTCTCCGGATTTCAGCTTGGAGTGGCTTAAGAACTTCTCATTCTGACCTGAAACAAAACAACTAAAAGCTCCATGCAATCCCACAACTTGATCAATAAAAAGGTTAGTAACATGAGATGCATCATTAGTTTGAGGGCATGCAATGAAATCAGCTTTCTTAGAGGACCTATCCACAACAACAAAGGCAAAGTCCCCCCCTCTCTTAGACCTAGGAACTTCCTTTGGCTTAGCCAAGAGCATATGATTGAAAGCACCCCCTTTGCTTCCAAGGGCCAGTTTGTTTTCCCTTAGCTTGCTCTTTGCTTTGTGGAGACTTCCTTTGCTCCCTAGCCACATGGTCAGCCATAATCTCATGGATCGTCATAGGGTATAGGGTGATTTTCTTGCCATTCATCATGAAATAATACTCATTAAACACTCCTTGATGAATGACACCCCTATCATATTGCCATGGTCTACCTAGGAGGAAATGGCATACAGTCATGGGTAAAACATCACACACAACTTCATCCTCATATCCCCCTATAGCAAAAGGAATGATGGCTTGGTCCTTGACCTTAAGAGGAGTGTTGGAATTCAGCCAACTGAATGTGTAAGGTTGAGGATGGGGAATGGTAGATAGATTGAATCTACTTATCACTTTTTGGTCAATGATGTTGCAACATGACCCACCATCAACAATTACACTACACACCTTCCCATTAATGGTGCACCTTGTGTGAAATAGGGTTTCACGTTGAGTAGACATACTAGGACTCTATGAGGCAATCAATGTCTTTTTTACCAAAAAACATTCACCCTCGGCTGCCACCACATGTAATTCCTCTACCACCCCTTCCTCTTCAACAACCTCTTCTTGACACTCATCCTTGGATTCATAGTCCCCTAGAGTGTTAAGAAGAACTTGCCTCTTAGAGGGGCAGTCCTTGGCAAAATGCCCTTTTCCAAGGCACTTAAAGCACTTGAGATCTCTAGATCGGCCCTCCCCCTCTTGTAGTTGGGGTTGAGGCTGAGTTGGAGCGTCACTCTTAGGCTGACTTTGTTGGTCAAGCCTAGGCTCTAGGCGCCTTGGTGTAGCGTGGGAAGCACTACCACTAGCTGAAGTCCAAGGGCGTGAACTAGCAACTTGAAGGCACCTTTGAGGGAGGTTCTTAAATACATGATTGGTATAATGAAGAACAACTTCAATAGGCGTCCCACGCACAAAGTGTTGCATGTTTACAATAGCTTTAAGATCAGAATTTAAGCTATTGATAAACTTAGAAATAAGATAGCCCTTGGGGAATCTATGTCCGGATCTAAAGACCAAAGTCCTTAGCTCCTTATAGAACTCATCCGGGGTCTTACTTTCTTGTCTCAATTGCTCAAGTCTAGCATGGACTCTTTCAGTATAGTCATCCGGCACAAACCAGTTTCTCAAAGCATTTTTCAACTCTTCCCAAGTTGAAATTTGAGGATAGCCTCTAAGGGTCCTTTCCTTTTTATCCTCTAACCACCAATGATAAGCAAAATCAACAAACTTAATTGAGGATATAGCTACTATTTGTGCATCTGAATAGTTATAAAACTCAAAAATTTGTTCGGTCTTTTGTTCCCAATCTAAATAAGACTCAACCTCACATGTACCTCCAAATGGCTGAACTTCAATCTTGATGCCATGGTGGTGTGGTCGGTCTTGGCCCTCGCCATATTCTTCATCGAATGCGCTTCTTTGATCTAGATAAGGCGCCCTTCCAGCTTGGTATAGGCCAAAGCCTCTTCCCGAGACATTTCTTCTTGGCATCATGGGAGGCACTTGATTCCTTGGTGGGAAATAATCATGTTGATGTCCTCTTGCTCCCAAATCTGCATGGTTAGTCCGCATAGGAGGAAGAGTAGTAACACCGAAAGTAGCAAGGAATTCAACATTCATACCTTGTCCTCCTCATGTTGTAGAAACAAGAGGGACATGTGACGAAGTGGTGTCATGAATGGACAGCCGTGACACCTTTTGAGAGAATGCTCCCGACACGCCTCCTTCAACATGAAATGAGTGGGATGGGCCTCCCACTTCATGTGCTCCACTAGGCCTCAAGTCTCCTTATGATTGTTCCCACTTGGCTTCCATACTCCTCATGAAGGCCACTTGATCTTCCCTCATAGCTTGAAGTTGTTGGTGGACCCTTGCATCCATATCTTCTTTGTTGGTTTGGATGGCTTGGAGAAGGGTCTCCAAGGTAATGAAGGGACAACTGGAGTGCCTTCATTGGCTGGTCCTTTGTTCCTCTCTTGAGGGTCCATTTAGATGTCCTAGACAATGAAACTCAACAAGCAACAACCAAACACAATAATCCACAAAGAACACAAGGCGTAACAATGGAACCTAAGCTAGTATGAGCTTAAAACCTTGATTCAAGAATCAAGACTTTCAGCCAAGCAAACAACCTATGTAGGATGGCTTAGGATTCCTAGACTCAAATCAAAGATAAAAGACACAAGCAAACACACTACAACTGAATCCGATGTACTTGTGCAAAAACTAAGTCAAGCAACGTCAAAGAAGCTACTAAACTCACTTGTACTTACAATGAACACACTTGTTGCAATGTCACTTAATTCCACACGTCTAAATCAGTTTTGAGCACACTTTGGTTCGATCTTGTTGAATCACTTTTTCTAAGGCCTTCCCTTTTGTTACTAGGCCGAGTATTTCTGAATTCAACCACTTTTTCAATCAATGCAATTCGTCTCCTTTCTTTCCTTTTTTTTGACTTTAGAAGACTACAAATGAATTGAAATGCAACACAAAAATTTAAAATTCACAAGGAGCCTTTCCCGTATCTCTAACATTGAATTTTCAGTTTTATGCACAAGACATAACCAATTCAAATATAGAGTACATCCAAACAACTCCTAACACTACCAAAATGCACAAGACACACGACCACAATAATATTGAAGGTTTGAGCAATTTAAATCAGCCAACACAATTCAAAATTCAAAGAGGGCGTGGGCACAACAAGAATATCAGCCACAACAAACTTTGGAAAGATCTTCCTGGATTCTAGGATTCTGGCACAACAACTTGTTCTCTCAATCCACACACCTCTATCTCAGATTTTTGGCAGCCACAATACTCCTAAACACTACCAATAACTCGGCCAACACAATGACAACAATAGAAGACACTAACAAGACGCAAGACACATCAGAACAAAGGCAATGTGACGCAAGACACAAGGACACACAAAGACGCAATACAAAACACAAACACAAGACAAACGATTCTAGGGTTCAACCTAAGCTTGCAAATATGAAATTCTAATGTCTTTGAATCAAGATTTCGAGCGTTACCTTACGTAGATCTGATACCACGTGATACGCACAAGGATCAATGAAGACTCGGTGCAAGGAAGACGCTCGTTGAAGCCCCGATTGATCTAGATCTCAGATTTGAACCAAAAGACTCCACCTCAGTTTTTGTTGCTTTTTTGATGATATTCACGGCTGGATGAAGAGGGTAAGAGGATGATGATGAAGGACGTGGAGGATGGATCAAGGATGATGTTGAAGACGCCAATGATGGAGGTGGAAACGTCAATGAGGGATAGGGTTCTTCTTGGCTGGATGTAACACACCAACAAAGAGATAACAAGGCTGATTGCTTCTTGAGATGTAACTCACTCAATGAACAAGCAACCAGGGCTTGATTCAACACACAAGCAAGGAAGAATGAAGAACTCATTCTTCAACAAAAGAGAGCATTTCTGAAAATTCAATAACTATCTTTCATAATCTGATTCAACGTTGTCCACCAAAATGAAAGAGTTGCTGCCTTGTAAAGGCCAAAAAGAAAAAGAAAAACTAAGGAAAAATACAAGCTGCAGCCCATTAAGCCTTACAAAGGCAAAAAACCCAAAATTTAATGTAAAAACAACTAAACCAACGTCTTAAAATGTCATAAACCACCATAAAATAAAACAAGACATAAATCACGCGCTCGGACGCGCCATGAGAAGGTTGATGGGCTCATCATCTCGATCTTTGCTTGGAAGCTCTTCTTGAACATTTGAAGCACTTGAGCCATCACTTGAACCTTTATAGACATCTAGGCTTCTTTGGCTCACTTGATGGGGCTTGGTCACATCACTTAGTCAAGTAGAGAACCTCTAAGGCTTTCAAAAGAGTCTTAATGCCAGAAAAACTTACAATGTGACGAGCCACTTCATCAGTTAACCTTATCATTATCTCTGAATGACCTTTCTTATCCATTTCAGCCTTATCTTCTTCCTTAAGGCCATAAGGATTGTCACCCTTAACAGCTTTCCATCATTTTTCTTTAATAAGGACAAATTTCATTTTGAATTGCCACATGGAAAAGTCTGAAGTTCCATTAAAGGGTTTATCCATTACTGATTTTTCTGCCATAAAAACACAAAAGTTAGTATAGCAAGAAAAACATAGTGAAATACTTAAACACACTCACACAAGAGTAACTACTCTAAGAGTTTCCTTTGCCTTATGGATTAATCTTACAGCTCAACAACAGATCTCTCTAAATACAGAGAGTTTTTTAGGGCTCATCCAATAGAGAAGTAAAGGAATCAGAGTAAGTCCTTTAAGTTCTACAACACTATGAGAGTCTATAGAAACCCGAGATGTTTTAGGTTTTAGAAAGACGCTTCCCTTTTGACCAAGAACAGAAAGAAATTTAAGAAAAAACAACATAGGTAAAGAGGGAAAATATCCAACTTCTTTTAGATCCAGTAACTAACAAACATGCTTTCCTTTCCAGTTAGTAAAATTCACCCAAAAATGACTTTTTTACTGAAAGTAGATAGGTCAACAAACTAGGAAATGAAAGACAAAAGGAAAGGAAACCCTAAAAAATTTTTGACACTTCAAAAACAAGCAGAAGCAAAAGATTAAGAGTCAGAGCTCTGATATCAATTTGTTGTTCTTAGATTCAATCCGTTTTGATTGCTCCTAAAAGGAGAAAACACTTTTAAAACAAACAAAAATAGAAATGCAAAGTGGACAACGAGGCTTGGTATCGCAGTTTGGATAAGCGTACATCTACGAAGCCTCAACAGGGAAGACTTACCCAATCCACTAGGCATCTAAGGCCGTAAATAGTTTTGATTACAAAGCAAGCACTCAAACAGCAAAGCTAATCGAACATAGAAGAAATAGGCATAAAGCAAATCTAAGAGATGAACTGAGAAGAAGCAAGTCCCCTGTAACGACACCGCAAAGCTTCCAATGAAGCTTTGCATTAGAGAACCACCAATGTAGCTTCAAAGTGACTCCTTAAACTCTCTCTTTAACTTCTTTCTTTCTCTTTCTCTCAAGATCTCAATCAAGCCTACATGCAATAGTGGAATCGATGAGATGGTTAGAGAGAATCTCTTTGAATTTCCCTAAGTGGCAAGAGAACAAATGAAGGAGATTCCATTGTTCAAGGGAGAGGCGAGGTTATATACCTCAACCATAAAGTATCAAAAAGCCGCATTTCATAAAGTCAGAAGAAGGAGCGTCTTCACCTTCAGTCTAGGCCCAACAAGATGAATCGACCCATTAAGCACAAGTAATGACACAAGCCCAAGTCACACATTCAAATAGCACAAGAGCCAAGTTTCTCATGGAGCCGGGCTTATCCAAGGGGATTAGTAGTTCCATGAGCCATGGCTCATTGCTCATGGTTAATATAAATGGCATCTTAAAAACTTGCTCTAAATTCTAATAGCTCTACCTAGTTCAAGTGCTTGCAAATATAATGTTCGAATTGTTTACATATTACAACACTAGGATTAATTACATAACACATATACATAAATCTAACAGATTCAGTAAGATGGACTTTTGAGTTTTTGAACAAATATTCATGTCTGAGCTACCGCCTTCATGCATGGCTGCAATAGCTTGTATCTTCCACTTTGAAGCATTTAGTCTCATTTCTTCCCCTTCTTTCCTTCCATTATCTCTTTTATACAAGATTCGATCTCCTCTTTCTCCTTAACTCGTATTCCGATTCTCCAAACATCCTTCGCAAAAAAGGTATTTGTTGTTTGATCCGCCCATTGAGGGATCGCCACTACAGGAACCCCAAGGCATATTGTATTAAGAGTCGAGTTCCAACCACAATGAGTGAAGAAGCACCCGACCGCTCTATGTGTCAACACCGCCAATTGAGGACACCAATCACAACCAAACCTTGCTCTGACATCTGGTCCTTGAAGTTAGGGTGAAGTTTACTCTGTTATGAGGTTCTAATGACCCATAAGAAGGGTTTGTTTGAGTTCATAAGGCTTGTTGATAACTCACCCATCTGGTCTTGTCCTATAGCTGCCAAACTTCCAAATGATATGAAGATTGTGA
Organism: Rheum nobile; assembly: GCA_027886185.1. Classification (NCBI taxonomy): domain Eukaryota; kingdom Viridiplantae; phylum Streptophyta; class Magnoliopsida; order Caryophyllales; family Polygonaceae; genus Rheum; species Rheum nobile. The sequence goes on along the minus strand of WOAB01000490.1, from coordinate 4,033,684 downwards.
AGCCATCTTCTTTGGTGTCTAACCATTCTAGGCAGGTATCATACTCGGAATTGAAGAGGCTAAGCCCATATTCATTGTCATTCTCCAAGCGCTTGTCCAAGTAGATTGAGGGTATAGTCGGACCTATGGTCTTAACCATAAGCCATTGCCTTAACATCCAGTTCACCACCTGAAAATTATAATAAAGTTATCAAGTTAAGGAGTTGTATGTTTTTCAACGGGGATCATTTTCGCACCGCACGAAATTTGTCCCCGCACTACTTTTTATGCACCAATTAGTCGCGCGTAGGAGTATACCTTTAACCCGGACTTTTTGATGTCCAGGTTAAAAACTGTTATGTGTTAAGTGTTGGCGCATAAAATAGACTTTGTAAACCGAACATTTGAAGATTCGGGTTAAAAAATACTTATGCGCTACTACATAATGCGGTGCGGGGCAAAACCTTTCGCGGTGCGAAACTCGTCTGCCTTTTTCAATACAACTAGTATAGTGCCCGTGCCATGCACGAGTTTAAGGTTATAATTTTTTTTAACAATAATTTTATTATTTATTAAAGATTTTTTTGGATACAATAATTTTTTTGGATATGATAAAATAACATTTTAAATATGTTATCAATATAGTAAATTTTTAAGTATTATTTTATATATTTAATATCATCTATACTATAATATTTACTTTTAAATATAGGCTACAACCACTCCCCATTGTTTTTTGAGGATATTTCTTCTATAAATATATGAACCTCATTTATAAAAACAGATCCTTTATTCCAGAAATAATTAGGACTCTTTTGCTTAAAGTATTTATTTATAATAAATCTACTTAAATGACACTAATTTTGGTTTGATAAAACTTTTTATAATTAGCCATTTAAACTTGAAAAAATTAGATACTTAATTGATATATATTATCTTATTTTTACCAAAAAAACATTATATATCTTTTTTTGGTTTTTTTTCTTCCAAAAAAAGATTATCTTCTTTTTACCAAAAAAGAAGATAAACGAAATTATCGAAATTATTATTAGATATTATCTTCTTATTTAATATATAATAATTAAGGGTTTATTATTATAATATTTTTGGGTGGGCTAGATGAGGTGACAGATGAGGTGACATAACTTAGAGGCCGACACATAAGCGAATTGAATGCGGTAATGACATGTATGCAAATTGAACGTAGGCTTGACACAGAGAAAATAGGCTTTTGCTTTAATTTGGTTTGATAAAACTTTTTATAATTGGCCATTTAAACTTGAAAAAATTAGATACTTAATTGATATAGATTATATTCTTTTTTTAAAAAAAAATTATCTTCTTTTTACCAAAAAAGAAGAATATGTTTTTTTTTACCAAAAAAAGATCATATTCTTTTTCCCTAAAAAAGATCATATTCTTTTTACCAAAAAAGATTATCTTCTTTTTACCAAAAAGGAAGATATAAAAATTATCGAAATTATTATTATTATTAGATATTATCTTCTTATTTAATTTATAATAATTAAGCATTTATTATTATAATATTTTTTGGATGGGCTGGATGAGGTGACATTAGGGGTGAACACGGGCCAGAACCCGACCCGAACCCGAAGACCATCATCTAGACAAACACCCTTTCCAACATCAACAAGTTCGTCAACATGAAAAGTAGAGAAGAGATCAGAAATAATATATACCTCCAAAACATTTGCTTTATCAACCGAGCAAAGCTTGCTACCCCTCTGTCTAGCAATTTCGAAAGCAACACGAGCAATGCGATCAATCTGGCATAGAATGTTTGTGAGAACAGAAAAATCATCATACCAAGAGAGATCAGAATGCGTTAAGAGAGACAGAGAGAAAAAAAATTGATAGTACGGTACCGGGAAGTTCCAGCAGTAATCCAAAGGGAAAAAAGACCAACACTACCTTAACCATGATGGCATCTTAGCTTGGAAGGTGGTTTAATAGAGTCAATACCAAATGAAAAGACACAAGTCCAAGTTCCAACCAAAACTGAAAGTAAAGCCCTTAAAGCAGGAGTTAGTACCTCATAATCAGCGTAAATTTCAGTATTCAACCCAATCTCATGGCCCTGCTCATTGGTGCTGAAGCCCCTCGGATTTCCAAAATAAATGCCTAGTATTTCATTTTTTACCAAAAAAAGAAAGAACTAATAAGGATCATAAAATCACACTTAGTTGGCTTAAAATATTAAAAGTCCGTCTGAATCAAAACCATGTCATTACTGAGAATATACTGACCTCCAGTAAGTTCTCTTACCACCCTTAGGTCAACACCTTCAGCAACTTCCTTCTTCAATGTTGAAGCATCAACCAACTGAAAAAGAAAGTACATGAAGTCCTGAACATCCCATGGAAACTCCTCTATGGATAGGCAAAGATACGACAAAAAAAAACTAGTATAACAATTCACCATGTCAAACACACTTAAGACCACTCGTTACCTTCTTTGTTTGGGATTAAAAAGAGAGGTTGCTTATTTTCCGAAAAGCACAATTAGCAAGCAGTCATTTGAAAGCAAGCCCGGAAAGTTTTAAGTTCTAACTCTCAAGAGTAAATAGAGATATAGACCGTCATGAGTAAAACATCAGCTTTACAAAACCAAGGAGGTCCAGCAAAAGCCTAAAAAGGAAGTTCATTTTGATAGGAGATAGCAACAGACCACCATCGAACCCACTCCGTCGCTCGCGTCATCGCCCTCACCACCACCATCGTCATCGCTGTCGTGACACTCGTCGTGAAACTCACTTTCGCCACCGCCTTCGCTGTCAAGACACCCACTCCATCGCCACCGGGTTCGCTCCTAGTCACCACCGTGTCAGTAAACCTCAAAAGTTACTGTTCACTTCGCCACCCCTTTGCCAGCCTTTGGTGCAATTCAACAAGGGTTTCACCCAAGGTTTCCACGACAGGCTTGACAACGAGACTTGTGACTTCCTACCCAAGACTAGATCCAACGTCGCCTTCGACACTTGACCATCATCGGAGGCAAGAACGCATCAACTGACATCAGAGCCGAGCCGTCTTGTAAGTCACTATCTCAAGTCTTCAACTTGTTCACAATTTTTTTCTTGTCCATCTTCCTTGCTTCCGCATAATTAAAATAATAATACAAAATCTCAACTTTCCTTGTCCAATCGGTTTCGCAAGGCAAGCCCTTGGCCGCATTTTTTTTCTTGCCCTCCAAGTATTGGTGTGTTTGGTAACTTCGGATATCTTGCATGCTTGAGTGATTGTTTCCTGATTTCTTGCGTTGATAAAGTTTCCATATCTTGTTTGATTTGCTTTTTAGGTTGTTAGAAATAGGAATATTCATTGGTAGGAATTAGAGATAATCTGGGATCAACCAATCAAACTGAATGGTGGATATTTGTCTGGCTAAGTTACTTCTCATCCATTGATTTCATCTTTTGCATTGATTTACTTTGTTACATTGAAACAAACCAAAACCCCCCCTTTTGTTACTGTTGACACACAACTGTTGCACTTAGAGAGATTGCTACCTCCCTGTGGGATTCGACCCTTGCTTGCCTACTATACTTAGTTAGGTTTTTGAGGATTACTTTGATTAGGCATAACGACTTTAGCCTCGTCACCTATGGAAAAAGAAATCAAGCATTGTCGAGATACTGTGTTACCTGGAGTAGAAGAAATCCATTGGAGGGCATAGGGTTGGGGATGAGGCGTCGTAGATAACTTGAAGTGTGTCACGACCTTCTCATTCACAATATTTGCACATTAACCTCCATCAACAAGAACGCTCAAGGAAGCCGTCTGGACGAGAGCTCTTGTGTGGAACAAGTTCTCACGTTGGTCGCATAGGCTCGTTTCCTTGACGGTGAGTAGACGCCGTGTCACCAAGCTCAATGGTGTGCCCGCGTGCAGAGAAGCGGGTTCACAGTCATTGGCGTCTTCCTCCTTTTTGTAGCCTTCATCGATAGGCTTTAGAGTGGGCTCGTCGTCGTCGCAAGACTCATATCCAGCGGCGGCCGTGGAGAAGAGCACTCGGCGAGCATTGGGGCAGTCCTTCTTAAAGTGTCCCCGTCCCACACTTGTAGCATTCGACGTCGCGCACGCGATCGGTGCCCACTGGAGGCTGTCTGGACGCAGTTTGGCGTGGCGCTGCGCTTGGCGTCGTTGGCTTCGCCTTTGGGGCTTGGCTTGACGCGGCTGTGGAAGAAGCACTAGGGCGCACATCAGTAGAAGGCAAACTACTAGGGTTAGAAGAATACCTGGTTTGGCCACTTTGCCAAGTGTATGATTTTAGGCGAGTGAGTTGAGCATGTATTTGCATCGCTGTGTGTGTCAACGTATTCAAATCCTTGATGGGTAAGATTTCGAGTTGGTCTCGGATTGGGGCATTCAAGCCACTCAAGAATTTGGTTCTCAAAGTTGATGGTGCAACACTGATATTGGCCTTGTAATACATGTCCTCTAGCTTGGAGAAGAACTCGAGTGGAGTTTGTGAGCCTTGGCGAGCCATGGCTATCTCCATTCTCATTTGATTGCGGTAATCTGGAGGCACATATTTCTGTGTCATCACGTAGACCAATTGGTGCCATTCGGCGACCAAGGGAAGGCGGCGTCGGACGCTGTCATCGACAAACCTATGCCACCACACTCGGGCGGCCCCTCTGAAGTGGAGCGTCGCGACGTCGACATGGTCCTCGGGTGGCACTCGGCAAAATGAATTACCTTGTAGAAACCGATTGGACTTAGCAAATATGAAAATTTTTGGTTTTTCTCAATGATGATGCGAAAGCAAGATGGGGGTCAAGAAAAATTTTGTGAACAAAATGCAAACTTGAGTTCGTGACTTACAAGACTGTTGGGCTCTGATACCAGTTGATGTGTTCTTGCCTCCGATGACGAGCACACTTGTCAAAGGTGACACCTTGGATCTAGTCTTGGGCGATAAGTCACTCGAGTCTTTGTCAAACCTGCCGTGGAATTCTTGGGTACAAACCCTTGTTGTCTTGCACGAAAGGTTGACAAGATTGGTGGCGAGATGAACAGTGCTTTTAGAGGTTATCGGACACGGTGGTGGCCGATGGCGAACCCGGTGGTGATGGTCTGGGTGGTGTCGGCGACGACAAGTGTCACGATGAGTGTCACGTTGGCGAAGACGATGGAGATGTCGATGGCGAAGGCGAGCGATCGACTGGGTGAGTGTCTGGGCTCATTGGCGACGGCGATAGCGATGGCGAAGGTGAGTGTCACAGCGGTGCTAGCGACGGCGACAACAAAGGGTTTGGGTTCGATTGTGGGTGCGATGGAAGCGATTGATGAGGCGATTGGTTTGCGATGGCGGAAGCGATTGTTTGGATGGTTTGTGGAAGTGATGGTGAGATGGTTTGGGGATAGATGACTTGAAGATCAAGTCTTTGGTCGTAGCGTCGGCAGCGGAGTGAAGGGAGATGCGAAGGAAGACTTTGCTTGAGAGGCTCAAGCGGTGCCATAGCGTCGGCGGCGGGTGAAGGGGATGTGAAGATAGAGGGTGACGTCTGATCAAGGGTAGGAGGATAAACACTCTACTAAATCCTTGATTAAAATTGAACGTAAGCAAAACAATAACAAAGTTTGACTTAAATACTAAAGGCGAGAACTCGGATGGGCCGAGTCGAGCCTAGTGGGCTAGCCCATGCAAGCATGCAAAGGCATACACCCTAAACATAGAAATAACTATAAATAGAAACTATCTAAAACAAGCAATAATACCAAATATAGAAATGTCTCAAAACAGTGCCAAAACAATGGCAAATAAACCTCTAAGTGTCAAAACCCGGTGGCAGCGAGAGCATGGGCGTAAACAAGGCGAGCGACGGCGACGATGGGCTCGGCAGTGGGTGCACCCGGTTCCGGCTGCGTTGGGCTTGGTTCTCCGATGCCGATGGTGGCGAGGACGACGAGTCTGGGTTCGGTGTCTGGGCTTCCTTGGCTAGCGATGACGCGTGTGACAAGTGAGTGTACGACGTTGGCGATTGCCTTGGACCTCGACCTTGTCACTGGGCCCTCTGAGCGAAGGCTCATGGCATTCTCCTCGTCTGTAGCCGTCATGAGAGGTGGGATCACATCACCTCCCCATATCCTCCATGTTTGCATTAGACCTAAGGTTTTGGGATGTCAATGTTGTTGGGGGCCTAAATAGAGATGACAAGGGTCTTTCAGTGGCTGGGGTCTTGTCCTTTAAGGTGGTGGTGCCCATGGAAAGAGGCGGTCAAGTGTTCTGTATTACTTTGGAAGGTAAGGCTTTATGATTTGTTGACAAAGGCTTCTTAGCTAGAAGTGGAGAAGACTGTGATGCCCTTGATATTTGTGCTCTTGTTTTTTTTGTTCTGGCAAGGAAGGGTGGATTAGAAGCTGGATGTCTTTCTTGTGCTTCAACATTAGTTGTAGTACGACTTCTTAGCTGGGATCCTAAAGTAGTTGAAGACGTGTTTGACTCTAGAGGTTGATCAACACTTGTTCTTGTCCTCTTGCTCCTGTAACTTATCTTGAAAAATATCCTACATTGAAAATAATCATTACTTTGCCAAAGCACAATTTATATGACCAATGTCAAATTCAAAGTTGTACAATTATTATTGAAAGATCAAGAGCTAAATAAAAAAAGTACTTGCTGAATATTATCCATAAATCATCTAATTACACTAGAAAAATAATATACACTTAATGGAGTCTATGTAAACTATAGAAAGTGCAATCCTTTGAAGATATTGATATTACAAATCACATTCTAGTAAGCATATAAATACATGCATAATTAACTTGGAAAAAAGGAGAGAACATCAGCTAATTATATATTATAATAAAAAACCACACTTATGTCCTGTATTATTTCCTATTTAGTGCCAGTTTCACTTCGAGTTGTCCCTAGCTAACAACTCTCATTAGTCATCACCAATCATGCTAAATTCAATACCAAGAGAAAAATTGAATTAATAGAGTGCGGTTCCGGTGCGGAGCACTCTTCCCGTGCGGACATGTACTATAGGGTCTTATTTGTGCACTTTTACAAAAATTTTGAAAAATGTTTGAAAAAAAATTTGAAAAAGATTTTTTTTTTTTTTTTTGAAAAAGTGCACAAATAAAACGTTAAAGTGCACAAATAAGACCCAAAAGTACATGCTCCGCACGTCCGCACGGAAAGAGTACTCCGCATATGATCCAAACTCGTAAAATATAACATACCTTTTTTTCTTTGAATAACAATTGAATGCACTCATAGCTTGTTGTGGGCCATGAATGCCTAATATCAAGTACTTATCTGCAACTCAAAACAAAAAAGCATCACTTCAACATAGCCACATACATTACAAAACATTAATTACCAAGATGGAAATTTGTAGTTGAGATTCAACCACTCTGCTCATAAACTTGAAAAATTAGGGTTCTAATATCTAATAAGGATATCAAAAGTTTAATTTCCAAAACCCCAAGGCCAAAACAAAACCGAATTTTACTAATAGATAAAAATCTATATGCACATCAGTTTCAAGAATGAGGTTCCAAACGAAATTGAAGACTAAACCCAAAATTGGGAAATAGGGAGTAATATATACGTACACTAGTATCAAGAATTAGGTATAAACTCAAAGACTAAACTGATCTATATGCATACCAATTACAAGAAGAAGCAACTAACTGGAATCGAAGGCTTACCGTAGCTGTTGTCGATCCCGAATTCCTTCAGTACCGCAAAGGTTAGCAATTAACTTCGACAACCACGAGAACTGGGTAATCGATTGAAAATTGTGGTAGGCAAAGTATGCAGTCGCCGATTCACTAGAGAAAACAAGGGTTTGATGTGAATTTGGTTAATACTCCTTAATCCCCACGTCTGAAGATTTAGACGATTCCGTTTCCATATTCAATTGTTTTTTTTAATATTTTTACTATTTTTTCAATATATAAATATGTGGGACTGCCTACCATGTATATACCGCTTAATAAAAGACGACACTCCAGAGGCTTTCTCGACGGTTCTACTTGCCGGCTCACCTCGACAATCAAAAGCGTCGACAAAAGTGTCATCTAAACCTGCACGTTCGATTTTTTTTCCGACGGACTCCAAATATGTCGAAGGGAAAGCGTCTAAATTTACCATGTTTTCTAGTAGTGCTCCTATTTGCAGTTTTATATACAAACATGCAATTTTATACACAATATCTCCTACTTTTAAGTACAACATAATCAAAGATGAAATTTTTATAAATATATATTAACAACTATTGATAAGAAAGAATCATAAAATTCTTAACTATCACTAACTTCCACAAACATGTAAAATAACAACTCAAACATATAAATATTCACAACAAAGAACCATAAAATAGACATTCACAACTAACTGACAAGAAAGAACCATAAAATTCTTACTAGTTTTTATGAATATATAGTATGAACAAATTATCTTAAGAAAGTGTTTGTTTATTCAAAGAACAACTCACAAATATAAACATTCACAAGATAGAAGTGTAAGTAACTTGTCTTAATCACTTTATAACACTTATCAACACGAGTCTTTAATTACCAATGGAGCTTCAGGAAACATCAAGGTATAAACGTCTACCCTCACATTTCTATAACTTTTGTTCTCTCTCCCTCACTTCTAATATCTTAAAGTTGTTCTAAATGTTTCTTTCTAGAAGTTTTAGTAACTTGTCTTAATCACTTCATAACAGTTATCAACACAAGTCTCTAATTACCAATTGAGCTTCGAGAATCATCAATTTGAGAAGTATGCTTTGTAGTTTAATCTTGCAAGAAATTTATTAACAAAATCAATTTGAGAAGTATGCTTTGTAGTTGAACAATTCAGAATCTTTTACATGAGAAACTCGGTTTGTCTTTCTAGATTTGAATTGTTTGTTTACAAAAATTAGAATCATGTTTTTGGATTCATACAAAGTACAAACAAAACACTAGATTTTCTTACCTCTTTTGATATCTAGTCCTGAACTCTCTTCAACAAATCCTTGATTTCACCACTTGAATTGTTAGTAAGATTTATTAAATAAGATTATCAGTACGATTTCTATAATCATGATAAGAACAAGGCAAAAGAAAAGCCGAATTATACCAATCATTACTTGTTTTAAGAAGATGAAAAATCTAATCGTCGACCATGAAAAAGGTAGAAAGACAATGGTAAGGGAGATAAAAAATGGAGACAAGGAGGAGAAGATAAGACCGGCGATAAAAATGAGTGAGAACATGTGGCCAAAAATAAAAGGCAAAATACCCATCCAGGAGTTCGAAGTAAAAAGGAGTAAAAAGAGACAGTTTGATGTCATAACGCCTATGATCTATCATGAGGAGTCGCCCTTGGCCACGCCCTCGACGCCCAACATGCCCGTCACTTGCTCCCGTGGTCGTGCACAAATTAGGATTTTGCCAAACCCTATCAGCACTACCCCTCCTCTTGGCTCAATCACTTGAGCCCAAGCTAGGTGCATGATCTTCATCAAGGGCTTATGACCACAAGTGTGCCCACAAAAAGTTAAGCACGCACAGCGACTCTCCTACAAGCCATTCAAGTCTCGTGCCTCTCATGCGTGCATGAACCTTCATGCATTTTATGCATATATTAAGATGTTATTCAGACGAGTTATTGGCCATAAGTCCAGCTATGCCAAGGGACTCTACCGATTTATTATGTGCTCATGAAGAGGCTTTTTTCTTGTGTTTTGCTTCTTCTTTTTAAGTGCTTTCTTTTCCACTTTGTGGGACACATCTAATATCATTAAAACCCAGAGAAGAACTCAGTTATAACTAGGATATATCCCTAGTAATCATTTCTCATCTTGTGTGTAAAACCGAGAACCCTTTTGATCCTAAACTAGAGTGCAGTACATCTCTTGTTTTCGATCTTGTTCAAGAATTAAATGGTACGTCATATCCACAATATTCTTCTTCACTTATTCCTTTCAATTTCTAGAATACATCAACACAAAATCGGATTCAAAGATCCATAAAAAACAGCCCAAAATCATCCTTTTTCGAGCACCGATCTTCATCGTCGTCTTATGTGTGTTTGAGGGAGAAACTTCCTTGATATTGAGCATCATCCGAGGTTGGGATCCATCACCGTTGGGCTTTTAAATTTTCCCGCCAGAATGATTTTCTTATCATTTATTATTTGCAACATATATATCTATACAATATAATTATAATTATTATTCTAATTGACCCCTTCTGCTTGCATCCTACACACATCCTTTAAATAAAAGTCTATTTACACGTCATGTACATTTTATACACATGCTATCTACGTATCTGTGTTGATATGAGAAGTGATATGACATGACTAATAATTATTTAATTATTCGATCATATCATCTCATACACCACTCATAAATCGTACATGCATAATGTCAAACATACTTTTTAATTAATATTTAACAAGTCTTTATTTGTAGTAAGTAAATGACAAGCATCATACATCCTTGATTTGTCGGCGTACAAATACCTCGAATGGAGGGAGGATTCATGGACTCACCTAAAGGTAAATGACCTTGAGGAAACAATTGTGACAAACTTACTATATACCCCACAAGAGAAGGCAAATATCATTGTGTTTCTCCGCCACCACATTTATGAAAATCTCAAAAATTAAATACTTATTTATGAATGATCCGAGAAAATTGCGGGAAAGCTTGAATGAGAGGTATGGACATCAAAAAGAACTCCTATTCCCATAAGCATTGTATGAACGAAACACTTTAAGGTCCCAATACTTCAAGTCTGTCACTAAATACAACAACGCTATGTATAGAATCACGTCTTAGTTCAGATGATAACCAACAAGAGGAAAGTAAGAGGAGGATGAATGATGGCTTTGTGAATAAACATTAAAAAAGGGGTACTCTTGTGAAACGTGGTATATATCAATGGTGATTTTATTAATTGTTTTGGATTAAATTCTGGTTCGGAGAAACTATAATTGTAGTTTTGACATATAGGAGTATAGTTTAAGGTTGATGTACTTATCACTGAAGGGTTTGAATAATTTATGCATGTCCCTCAACTGTTATGGTGAACAATTTAATGTTTGAGAAGTATTTGTATTTTCCAAAAAATATCACAAATAATAGTAAAATGACTATGAGGGGTTGGAAATGAACTACCCGAACATTTAAATGATAAGGAAGTTAAAATGGAAACGACTTAAACCAAACTATTATAAGATTAACTTTAATTGATCAAAACTACAAAATGGTGTTGCTAAGATTGACTACATTAGTAGGAATAACAAGTAAATAGCATTTTAATGGCAAGTTAAAAGTGTGAAAAAATCTCTATCTTGATAATTGAGACTATGACACTCAGAAATGTCCTGCAAATGACGAAATCTTGGATAATAATTTCTTAATATTGAAGAAGATAATTTTTATCTTGTTAATATATTTATATGGATATGAAGTTGTCCATGAGAGATTGAGATGATCGTTGCTAACATAACCTGTGACCTTCATACTTTCTCAGACATTCCGATGAGTCATATTTTCATAGAGGTGACTCGTGTGGCCGATAGATTGACTCGCCTGAGCCCCTTAGCCTCGATTCTTGCTCTTTAACAATATTAGATTCTTAGATCATCTTTGATAATGGTATTGTACACGACTCTTGTAGCCACTAAAAAAATAAAAACAAAAAGAATATCTAATTTTGTGAATGAATCAATAAACCAATACCATCTCTTTGATACTTCTCTCTCTTTTTTTTTTTTATGGAGATATTTTCCTCTTACATTTACCTTGATTTATATAAAAATATGATATTTTTAATTTTTTTAATAATATCCTATGACACTTTTTTTTATCCTTCGTCAAATTCAAATGACATTTGTTACTCTATATCCGGACTGAGTTCTGGTTGACCACCTTTCGGTGGGACATACCCTCCCAACACTAATTGCTCTATACAAGCTGCCCGAAAGGCTCGAACTCGAGACTTTTGAATATAACATTCAAGGGACCTAGTATCAATACCCATTAGGTCAACTAGATATTTGTCTATCCTAAGACACTTTACAATCGTAATTAAGGTCACTTTAATTTTTTGTCATAACTCGGGAAGTCGGGAGCTCTATATCGAAGTCGAACTAGCATGTAATTATTCTACAAAGAAAAAAAAAAAAAACTAGCATGTAATTAAGTTTATCAAAGAAATTTTTTTGAATACCTAGTGGTCAGGGCCAATCAATTATTTGACCGTTAGCCAAGAGCTTTCAGATACCGATGTTAAAAGAGCAATATAATTGGAACCAAATTTGATTTCAACATAATAACACCTGATCAACAACATGGTAAAATAAAACATAACATCAATGCAGACATGAATACATGAGACTTTCAGACAATTTCAAAAATAAGAACTTATAAACAAAAAATCACTTCCTTCACTTCTCAAAACGGAACTCATTTGTTCGACGACTTCTTAATTAGAAGTACCATCACGGATGAACTAGCAGCTCGATTAAAACCATCACATTCTGCTCCCTTAACAGACAGGGATTTCACAATAATATCCTCTCTAATTTCTGAACATGATAACCATCACCTCTGCTGTCCTCCAACAACCGGGGAAATCAAAAATATTGTTTTCACCTTGGCAACGAACAAGACACCTGGCCCAGATGGATTTACTGCTGAATTTTATCAAAAATACTGGAATACAATTGGAAATTCACTCATTTATGCTATTCAATCTTTCTTTCATTCAGGACAGCTACTTCGTGAATCTGCACAGTCCTTTATCACTTTAATTCCCAAAATAGAAAACCCTTATACTATTAATCACTACAGGCCTATCAGCCTTTGTAATACTTCCTACAAAATCATAACTAAAATCATGTCAAATAGGCTTTCACCACTTCTTCATAAATTAATCAGTCCTCTTCAAGGAGCGTTTGTTCCTGGACGTCTTATTCAGGATAACATTCTAATTGCGCATGAAATTTTCCACTCCTTCCACAAAAGAAAAAAGGGTAAACATGGATGTATGGCTCTTAAACTAGACATGGAAAAAGCCTATGACAAACTCAACTGGAACTTCATTACCTGTGTTCTCGCCAGTTTTGGATTTTCTAACTTATGGATTCAACGGGTTATGACTTGTATCACAAGCAATTTGTCGTTAGTCCTTGTTAATAACGAACCCGTAGATGTTTTCCATCCTCAGTGCGGATTAAGACAAGGTGACCCTATAGCCCCTTTCATTTTCATTCTTGCGATGAAGTATCTGGCACGAAGAGTTACTCATGAATCTCGCTCTTCCCACAAAAAAGTTGGTATTCAAATAACGAAACATGGAACCTGCATTCCTTTTTTAAACTTTGCTGATGACACTTTAATATTTGCAAATGCAAGCCAGGACAATATGCTTTTCATTAAATTCCGTCTTGATGACTTCTCTCTTAAGTCAGGACTCTCTATTAATTACCACAAAAGTACATTCCAAACCTCGAGTAATATTTCCAAGCAACAATCTCTCTCACTTGCAAGTATTATTAATTTACAGGTTACTCGATCTATGGAAAGGTACCTAGGCATACCTATTATTAGAGGGCGCGTTAAAAATGAAATTTTTGCCGATGCCATTTCAAAATTAAAAAAACAGCTTGGAAAATGGAAATCTAATTCATTGTCTCAAGCTGGTCGTAGTATTCTCATTCAATCAAATTTATAGTCTTAGTCTAATTACTTAATGCAGAGTTTTCTTCTTTCTAAAGGAATCTACCAAGAAATTGACAAAATTAACAAAAACTTTTTTCTGGAATCACTCCACTCCTAATTACCATTCCCTCATTAGTTGAGATTCTATTTGTCAACCTAAGTGTTATGGGGGTCTTGATACCGAACTAGCTTACAATATTAACGTAACAATGCAAATGAAGCTGCTCTGGAAATTAATATCGGAATCTCATTCCTTCTGGGTTCGATTGATCTCAGAAAAGTATTTATGTAATTCGGATATTTTCTCTTACAAAAAAAAACCTTCAGATTCATGGCAATTTTCCAGACTTCTGCAGCTACGAGAACAGTTCCGACAAGGTCTCTTCTGGCAAATTGGTGATGGCACTCATATCAATTTCTGGGAAGACCATTGGATTCCTAACTGCATTCTTTTCCAGTTTGTGGGTGACCACGACTGTGGGACCATTGTTTCTCAATATTTAACCCCTGATAAAAAATGGGATTTAGGTGCTCTTCAGGTCCTTCTTCCATCTCACATTATCCCTAAAGTTTTGAGTATTTTTATACCTACAACTTACAGACCTGACAAACTTATTTGGTACCCTTCTTCTGATGGTACCTTCACAGTTAAGAGTGCTCGTTCTTTAACTACTCGTTCTCATACTTCACCTAACTTTCCCACTTGGTTCTGGAAATTGGAAATTCCACCGAAAATAATAAAAAATTTATGGAAAAGCTTTTCTAACTCCTTACCTATAACGGAGCGTTTAAATAGACACTTTTCAAGGGTTCCGTCTCACTATGTCCTTTGCAATTTCCCAACTAAGGATTCCAATCACTTATTTTTCGGTTGTCCCTTCACTTCAAGGTCCTTACAAGTATTTCAAAAACTCATTGGTTACACATATAGTTTTGATGTTAATGATGATTTCTATACTAATATGGAGTTCTTCCACTCCAGAAATCGAGATATTATTCGAGTAATTTTTCTCTGGTGGAATATCTGGAAAGACCGCAATGCTTTAATTTTTAGAAAAGTTCCTACTCATATTCAACAAACTGTTAATCGTGCGTACATCTCCTATAAAGAGTGGACTTTCTCCTTATCACAGCAGCCTCACTCCTTTGCCAATAAAAGGAAGCACTCTAATCAATTTTCTCGCTGGCGAAAACCTCCTCCTAGCTGCATAAAATTAAATTTTGATTCATCCGTCAAACTTAATGGCTCTACAGACATTGGATACGTTTTCCGAAACCACTCAGGTGAGGTGGTCTTCTTAGACCATAGGCAGATTCTCTACTCCTCACCTATTAAAGCTGAGGCGTTGTCCGCTCTTGAGTGCCTTCGCAGGGATATTTCACAAGGGTTTTCGCGGATAGTTCTTAAATGAGATAATCTTTCTGTCATTAATTCAATTCGTGGAATTTGGAAAATCCCTTGGGAGATTTCTACCATAATTCTTGAAATTCGCTCACTGTTACATGATTTGGATTATGTTCAGGTTCATCATTGCTACCATGAGTCCAACAAAGCTGCTGATTTTCTGGCTAATTAAAACATCTCTCCTACTCTACTCCGCAACACTATTTCGGATTACCTTCTGCCTCAACATGACTATGCACAGCTGCAAAGATCTCGACTTCTATTTTTAGATTCGAGCTCCCCTGTTTCTTCAGATTGTAAATCTTTTGTTAAAATCATCCGTTGTGATGATTTAGGTATGTCTTCTGGTTTGTAAGGATACCTTCTGTTTGCCTGTTTAAAAAAAAAATATAGTAACACCTTATCATAAAGGAAACATGAGAAGAAAAAAATTGATTACAATCTGCCTTTGCAGATAAAGATATAATTAATATCATGTGCACCATCAAAAATATAATAGTATCTCTATTAATTAAATGATTGTTACTGTGGGATGGTAAGTATAATCTTTGAAAAATAATTGCAATCAAATTGAGCTGGATCTGCGTTGCTCCAGCTCTCTTGCTTGTTGTGTGGTTCAGCAGGCGGCATGCCCTACTCTACTCTTTCTTATTCCTTTTGTGCCCCCGTTACTTTCTCATAACAACATTCATGTGGCTATAATGAGACAATTAAATGCCATAGTCTTGTTTTAATAAGAAAAGATTTTAAATTATCCGACAAAATACATCAACTAAATAAGCAAGAAAATTATAACGTACAAAGCAAATAAAGAGCCTAAACGACATAAGGAGAAAAGAGAGCAAGCACGATCAAAAGAAAGCACCTTCGGAAATTGGGTAAGACAGGATCAATCATGCAGAAGTGCTGCATGGACCACCATAACGTTGCCCTCTCTTTAAAGAGGAGTCTTCAGGAGTCTCAACCATGACGTTGCCCCCACCAAACGAGGGATCTTTAAAAGTCCCGAGCACGAGCACGACTGAGACACTAAAACTCCACCCTAATTTAGCTCGATAAATGCATCGATTAATTGACATCTAAGATTGAAACAACGGGACACAAAAAAGATTTATGCTCAACAAAGAAACAACCACTTATTGATATACTTTTGTGTGAGTTTTGGTTAATGAGGAGTGATAGGCTTTTTAGCATTACTAATCTTTTAATATGCTAAGAGTTATGCTCAACAAAAAGAGTTATGATTTAATTCGGTTGATTTTTTATTATCCATACGAATGAACAAACAAAAATACATAATTAAGAATACAATTATAATTATGATTATGTTGTTATTCTGTTTTGAAGTTGATGGTGGGTTTTAAGGCCCAATGGCCTAATACAAATATTAAAGATAAAAGAGGGCGAATAAATATAAAAATATAATTTTAATTGCGTTTTGGCCTTTGGGTTTACTTTTTCCCTTTTTTTTGTATTTTGTTTCCCTTCCAGTGTATGAAGAACGTTACCCTAATTTCCTCTTTCAATTATCAATTCTACAACCCACATAGAAGACGAGAGGATATGGATACAAGTAGACCTGGCAATCGGGTCAGGTGGGTTGGGTTCAGGTTTTGGTCAACCGAATTCCGGTTAAATCGGGTTCGGGTCAATCGGGTCGTTAACAAGTACAGGTTGGTTGGGTCGGGTCATGCCGAGTTTGGTGCCAGTTCGGGTCGACCCATCGGGTCCAAAGTGTAAGTTTTTTAATGATTTTTTACAATAACTTTATAATAAAATCATAATTTTAATAATAATTTTTTTTTAATAGAAAAAATTATATTTTTAAGAATAAAATAATATTTTTAGTAATAAAATAATAATAACATATTCAATATTATATCACTATTTAGTTAAAAGTAGTATAATACTCAATATAAATGAGGTAAAACATATGATTGGGTCGTGATGTGACCATGGGTCCCATCAAGGCTAGAGACCCAACACACGGCCCTAAGCTAGCTCCCAAGTCCAGCGCGCGTCACCCGACGACACTCAAGAGGGGCTTTCTTCACTTATGCGCGCCAACTTCATCTCCACTAGGCACACCTGGTGCCAAACTCCAAGATTTGCCAAATGAGGAGGTCATGCCAAGTTTCATGTCAATTGGAGGAGAATGGCTCAGTGAAGGCCATGGCGTCACCCCGACGTCGTGCACCCGATTAGGGTTTTCAGCTTGGCCTGGGTCAACCAACAAGAATTCAAGTTCTGCCTCGAGCCTTCTACAACAAATGTATAAAGAAGATTGACTGCCAAATTTGGGGTCATTTGAAGCACAAATGCCTAGAGATCTCAAAGTCCTCACCAAGAGCGTCGAGCACACTAAGGTGGCTAGTTCACATCTTTTGGCTTGAGCCAGTTGCCAGCGCACATATGGGAGTCCAATCGGCTCATCTGGACCTAAGGAAGGCTTGGACCAAGTTGGGCTTAAAAGGCACGAGTGGATCTCCCAATGGCTCAACGACTCCACCAGCGTCGCACACCTTGACGTCAAGACAACCAAGGATGGCATGAAGGCTCCTACTTCTGATTTTGTAACACCCCCAAAACTTAACCCTTTTGGAAAGGTATTACCGCCAGTGACCCCAGTGTTCCTTACCGAGATCACCCAAGGCTTTACCGTTTAAATATAATTCAAGAAATATAATGATACAAAATGATAACCTTATTTATATAAAACCTGAGTCCCGGGATTACATTCCAATCCCGAATAGGACAAACACAGAGTTTAAATAAATTACAGTGGAAGTCTTAAACAAAGTACAGCGGAAGTCTTATAAAATATTTTACAAACAAGGATCTTGACCACAATGGTCATCTCCCAAGGATCTCAACCTGATTAAAAGAAATTATTAAAAACGTCCAAAAACCATCGTCGACTCCATAGTCCTTCTAGTCTTCTCATCTACACTCTATCTGATGTGCCGAATCGAACGGATGACACCAGCCCACATGCAGAGAACAAAGTTCGTGGGTTAGTCTACTTGAATAGACTAGCAAGGGTAAAAAACAGAATGGTTCGAAGCAGTCGTATTAGATTAGACTCATCGCTTCTCGAATAATAATCGATGACGATAGTCAACCATCATACTCTCACTGGAATAAACAAGAGGTATGCACAAGAGAAGATTCTGGAAGACTGAATCTTCACAGAAATCGACTCGAAAGAAGACTCCAACGGAAATGAGTCTTTAAGGAAATATGACAAATCTGGAATGTTTACAGAATCATACAACAATGATTTAAAAGTTGACTGAGATGCTTCGGTTCACGACCAACCTCATCGCATACAGCGAATCCAGATGGGAAAGAGAACGTACTATGATCAAAGTCGAGACGAGCTTTCCTAGCTGCACTATTACCTAGCTACACTACTCGCCGAAGGTTTATTAATCATGTGCACTCGGGCACATATCTTATTTAATTATAGAACACACGTTATTGAAAACCGTTAATGTTATTAAGAGTGGCACACAGCTTAATCACAGGGTGACCATTATGTCGACCCAAATTAGAACAACACACAAACACACACACACACGAACACACGAGGCTTAATATTATTCCGAGAACAACGGAAGTTATTGTTACACAGGGTGATCTTATGTTCACCCAGATTGCACTGCCACAACGCTTACACTTTAATTTACAGGGTGACAGTTACGTCCACCCCAATTGCACTAGCTAGGTGCTTAATACACAAGACTGCTATTAAGCTCATCCACTGGCGCTAGCAAGGCGCTTAAACACTTCAGATCCTTAAAGGTGGATAAGAAGCATAGGTCATGACCCTTAAATTAATATTCAGAAATTATCCCGAGGAATATCATGATTTAAAGAAACGACAAATCTTTATTTGGATTAGCGTTCCTACGAACATTAAGTTATAAAGAAACGACTAATCCTTACTTGGATTAGCGTTCCTACGAACACTCATGTTAACTAAACAGTCTAGCACAACAATTAAATACATTAAAGCCATCCAGGCAATCAACTTAAACATAGAGATAATAGAAACAGCTAATCCTTACTTGGATTAGTTTTCCTATTAACCCGTATGCTATTCTAGCATTAAGATTAATTTCACAACAATACCATCACATTAATTATCACATATGATAGCGTTGTTCTAACAGATATACAACCTATCATAACATTACTTTAATCACGTTTATTTATGAAATTAGTTCCCAAACAAAACAACAGTTCTGGATAAATCCACATAAATGCATGGAAGGCGATCACAGATAATAGCGTCGTTCTAACAGATATACAACCTATTATATGATTTTCCAAAACAGTTTATAAAACCAATTCCAGACAAACACAGAATCATTCCAAATTAATTACTCAGATAAACAACTGATAATTAATATAAATATGGAACGATGAGCAAGAGCGAACCGCCACTTGCCTTAGTCCGCAGATCTGGAACAAAGCAGAGACAACGGGATTCCGGGCTCGACACAGGTATAGCTTCGACAGCACAACGACCTTCGAGTCGACCCATAAGGAAACCCCAAGTTAGATTCGACATAAACTAGTACGAATCTATGGAAAGACGAAAGGAACCGAAAGAAACGACACCACGACGACAACCCACCAAGACAAAGCCACGAAGGCATTCTGGGCACTGGCAGCGGTTGCCGTTCTTGGCGGCGGTCGCCGTATTCATCACGGCGGGCGCCGTAAAGAACACGGCGGTCGCCGTGAAGAACTCCGACGACAGAACAAGAGAAAAACTCACCCAAATGATGCGTGTTTCGACCCCTTTTTGCCTTGCCTGGGTTCCAACCCCCAAAGGCAACCAAAAGGCTTCACAAGGGCTTCTGGAAACACCACCAAACAACACCGGCGAAAGCTTCAGAAATCCGGCGAGGGCACCAAACTCCGGCGAGAGAGATTTTGAGATTTGAGCTTCTGATTTTGTGTGAAATCCGATCCCCAAGCCTCTCCTTTTATAGCCAGATCACAAGGGAGCATAATGATGGCCTAAATAGAGGCGTGGCGGGGCTAGTTCGGCGTCGTCAGACGCTCGCCGGCGCCCAATGGGCAAAGACCTCCGGACAACAACGACGGCGGACACTGTCATAAATGCGGCGGGCGCCGTCATAAATGCGGCGGGCGCCGTCATCAATACGGCGGGCGCCGCCATAGGTCTGGCATCCCCAGCTAGGAGAAGACCCGGCTGCTCCTCGAGCCTTGCGACGGCGGGCGCCGCCATACCCACGGCGGGCGCCGCCACCCTGGCTTCGCCGCCTCCTCAGCTCTTAGATGAAAACGATGTTAACCCGGGATAAAATTATCGTACGCGAACGAGTATTAACATCCAAAGCACGTCGTCTGTATATTATTTCACTGAGAAAAATATTACAGATACAGAGCATATTACAGAATGCCTCCAACTTTCTGAATTAAATCCGACGTACTAAACTGGTGTTCGGGAAAATTCCAAAAATTCCAAAAAAATCCTTACAGAATTACGGGGTATCACAGATTTTGGGCTGGGCTTTGGTTCATTTTGTGAGGCCCAATTAAGTTGTTTACTGCCTATAAAAACCAACTCCTCCCACTTGTTCAAGGGTTGGCTAAACTTGAGATCAAACTCTCTCTTTTTGTTGTCGTTAAAGTTTCAAGCAATTTCCAGAATTTCTTTCATCTTTCTTTCTTTGTTCTTGTGGCCATATCAAGAACTCAATTGATTCCTTTGGTGGACATATCCAAAGGCTTCATTCAAACCGAATCCAAGGAGATGTTGGTGGTCATATCCAACGTCAACCCAATTCAACCTCTTCTCGTCTTGGTGGCCATATCCATGCCTAGGGGAGTCTTTCCAGATTCAAGTGTGGATTCATTTGGATTGTGGATTGCTTATCTTGCTCATTCTTCATCCATTCCAAGGAGGTTCAAACGCTTCATCTCTCTCTCCGCAGATTCAACACCAAAACCACGCCAAGGAAGGTGGTGTCGTCCAAGCTTCTCCATTCTCTAGCGACGATCTCGACTTCACTTCAAGAACTGACAAACAAGGATCCGAGGGGACACACCATGTGGTATCAGAGCCCACTTGAAGTTAGTTTCTCAAGGTTAGAGGGTACGAATTGATTTCTTGAGTTTGAACTTGTATGCACTCAAAATTTGGAAATTTTTCGAACCTTGCTTGATCAAAACCGAACTGCATTTTTTCAACCATTGTTGCCTGAGTTTTAACACTCATCTTCAACCTCAAAACAACCTCCCACATTCCATTGGCTGAAGGCACTCCAAAGGTTGCCAACTTGCCACTTGAAGGAAGCATTAAGTGAAGTAACTCCTCATTCACTTCACTCTCTTTGTCTTCTTTTCCCACCCCTTCATTAACCACCATCACTTCAATAACTCCAGCCGTCCCTCATTCAAACAAGCTTCTTTAATTCAGCTTCCATCAAGAGATTATTAATTGGAACTCCACCCCTTCACCTAGCTTCTTCAAGACAACCATTAAAGGAGCTGAAATTCCAAGGGCTTTGTCTTCTTCTCTTCTTTTCTTCTCTCCTCTTAAAGTGAAGTCATAACATTTCCTACGTGTTACATTCTTGACTGAGCATAGCATTGTATTTTATTTAAAAAAAATAAAGTCAATAAAAAAGAAAGAAAGCAAAGGCAAGAGTTGTGCATCTCTCTTCTCTTCTTTTCTCTTCGTCTTTCCTTCTCTCAAATCTTGGTGCCAAGTCTTGAAGGTAGCTACGTGTTGAAGGGAACCCCAAATCAGTAGCATCACAAGGCCAAAAGCCTAAGCCTTCCCTTGTGTCACTTCCTTCCAAACTTTGAGTTGTGTGGGCTCATCTTGGGTTGTCCAAATACTCGCTCTAACGCTTACTTTCTTGAGTTGTTTTGTTGTCACTTGTTGTGTTTGTCTTGGTGAATTGTGCAGCGGCCGTGCGAGGACTTGCTTGCAAGGTTGGACTACATCAAGGGTTCGGAAAGCTTCTTGGGTTTACCAATTGTGCTCACCAACTTCAGTTTGCTTGTTCTTGGCTTAACAATCTTGTAAAATTAGTTTGTGAGGCGATGGTGAGTGAGACACAAGTGAGAAGAGACCACCCCCAAAGGAAAAATCAAAGAGTGTAAAGAACAGGAGGGAGGCGAGTGATAGAACGTTTTGGATTATCACTAACCTTAACCAATTTTTGTGTTTTTGTGATTTTCCTCTTTCGTTCTTGTTTTGCTCTTTTGTTTGTTGCCATGTCTTCGCAGAGATCCGGGAATAAAGACAAGCAAGTGCCGACGGATCTTGATGGTCCTCCTATCACCATCACAACCCTTAAAGCTCTTTTGGAAGATATGGAGGTAAGGATTGACAAGAGGCTTAAGGAAGAGAGGCGTCGGAGGCAACGTAGTTCAAGATCTTCTAGGAGTAGCCGGTCCAGCCGATCACACACTCCTACACCTGAGGAAGCAATGGCCATGGCACAACAAGGCCTTCACACACAACCTCCAGTTACCACATGGCATCCAAGTGTGCCCATGAGTGTCAATGCCTCTATGCCGCCTATGCCTTATCCTTCACCGCTGCCTTTACAAGTGTTGAATTCCGGTATTGGTTCTCCATGGCCTACAAGTGTGCCCTTGATTAGCCAATAAGCCTCCTATAACCAATACATGGTCGGCCCATCCAACGCACCATCACATCCAGCCACGCACGCGCCAACACCATAGCAAGGTGTGTCCTATGCGCGGTCAGCTATACTACCAAGGCGTGTGCTGGCGATAGAAGTTCTAAGACCACCACTTCCTCAAGTGTAGCTGCGTTATGAAAGGGCTCCTCATCGCTATGGCTATGAACCTGCAGCTTCAGACAATGATGAGTCGGTAGCCCCACCACAACGCCCTCGCCGACACCACCAAGGTCCTAAAGTGAGTGTTCCTACTTTTACAGGGTCGTCTGACCCTGCAGCCTTCTTTGAATGGGAGTTGAAGGCCCAATAAGTGTTTGATTATCTTGGACTTTGAGAGGAAGAAAGAGTGCCCTTTGCCACCATTCACTTTCCTGAATTTGCGCTCCTATGGTGGAATGATGAGAAAGAATCTAGGGAACTGAATTTGGATCCTCCCTTGACCACCTGGACAACCTTGAAAGGGGCTATGAGAAGGAGATTTATGTCGTCCAAGCTTCTCCATTCTCTAGTGACGATCTCGACTTCACTTCAAGAACCGATGAACAAGGATCCGAGGGGACACACCAGGTGGTATCAGAGCTATGAGCAACGAGTGCATCACAAGCTTGAGTTGCTTCGTCAAGGAAACCGTACCCCGGATGAGTACTATAAGGAGCTATGCCATTTGCTTGTGCGTTCAGGTCTTAGGCTTCCCGAGAAGTACATTGAATCTAAGTTCATTGCGGGGATGAATCCAGAAATTAGGACACCGATTGATCTGCAACGCTTTGAGAGTATTCATGATGCTTTGCACTATGCTATTCAATTGCATGGTTCTCTTCGTAAGAAGCGTGACTTTGGGCAATCAAAGAGGTGGGATGTGTCTACATCTAAAGAGAAAGAGACTTCTAAGGGCCAAGATACAAAGCCTTTTGTCAAGAGGGAACAAACTATCCAAGATCCTAAAGAAAGGACAAGTGACATTAGGTACTACAAGTGCATGGGCCGAGGACACATGACTAGAGACTATTCATCTAAGAGGAAAGTTCTGATGACTGCCCATGGAGACTATGAGTCAGCTGAAGAAGAAGATGAAGGGAAGTTGGCCGATGAATTACAAGAAGAAGAGATCAAAGCCTATGCTGGAAGTGGACAGTACTTCATGGCTTCTAGGGTTGAATATTATGTTGATGGACCCTTGGCGCCGCCCCCTCCTAATCCATGGCAAGAATCTATGCTCCAATGCTAACAAATCTTCTTCCACAAGTGCAAGATAGCAGGGTATGACAACCATTACCTTGTTATGGTCGATAATGGAAGCGATCACAATCTCATCTCTCAAGCTGTGGTCGATCAACTTGGCCTTGAAACATTTCCCCAACCCGTGCCCTACGCCATGATTTGGATCAATGGTGACACCCAAGTGGCCGTGACAAGGAAGGCCTATGTGAAGTTTGAGGTAAGGCCTTACTCAGACACAAAAATGTTCGAGGTGCTTCCCCTTATCGCTTGCGATCTCCTATTGGGGCGTCCATGGTAGTTTGACTTGCATGTAACTCATGAATGGAGAGGAAATTTCCTATGCTTTGTGAAAGATGGGAGGCAGCTTTGCTTAGAACCCATGACGCCTGGGCAACTTGATTCTTCTCGAAGGGCTGCTTGTTGGGCTCGCAATGGAGTAGCCGTGTCAAGTCCTCTTCCTAGGACACCTCCTATGCCTCATGAGTTCTTTCACCCGCTGAATGATGTTGTAAAATCAAGAAGGAAGATTCTAATGCCTCATGAACTTGCTTCAGCCAACACAAGGTCTAAGGGAGTTTCTTACCCTTTTCTTGTATTTTAAAGTTCACCCTTAAAATGCACTTTGTTGATTATCATGTGCAAGTTGCTTGTCTACTTAAGGTGTTGTCCAACTATTCACATATAGTTTGTCCTAGGGTTGACAAGGAGGAAAGAATTAGGCTGAATAAGGGAAGTCCTTTTAAATTGGGCGTGTTTAAAGTGCCTAACTTTTTGTGCTTTCTTCTAGCAGGGGCTAAGGATTTGAGGTCGAATCCTCTCCAAGGGGGGAGGATGATGTGACCATGGGTCCCATCAAGGCTAGAGACCCATCACACGACCCCAAGCTAGCTCCCAAGTCCAGCACGCGTCACCCGGCGGCACTCAAGAGGGGCTTTCTTCTCTTCTGTGTGCCAACTTCATCTCCACTAGGCGCACCTGGTTCCAAACTCCAAGATTTGCTGAATGAGGAGGTCATGCCAAGTTTCATGTCAATTGGAGGAGAATGGCTCGGTCAGGGCCATGGCGTCACCCCGACGTCGTGCACCCGATTATGGTTTTCAACTTGGCCCGGGTCAACCACCAAGAATCCAAGTTCTGCCTCGATCCATCTTCCACAAATGTCTAAAGAAGATCGCCTGCCAAATTTTGGGTCATTTGAAGCACAAATGCCTAGAGATCTCAAAGTCCTCACCAAGAGCGCCGAGCACACTAAGATGGCTAGTTCACATCTCCTGGCTCGAGCCAGTTTCCAGCATACATATGAGGGTCCAATCGGCTCATCTAGACCTAAGTAAGGCTTGGAACAAGTTGGGCTTGAAAGGCACGAGCGGATCTCCCAATGGCTCAACGACTCCACCGGCATCGCACACCTTGACGTCAAGTCAACCAAGGCTGGCATGAAGGCTAGGCGTGTGGGCTCCTACTTTTGATTTTGGGCTGGGCTTTGGTCCATTTTGTGAGGCCCAATTAAGTTGTTTACTGCCTATAAAAACCAACTCCTCCCACTTGTTCAAGGGTTGGCTAAACTTGAGATCAAACTCTCTCTTTTTGTTATCGTTAAAGTTTCAAGCAATCTCTAGAATTTCTTTCATCTTTCTTGCTTTGTTCTTGTGGCCATATCAAGAACTTGATTGATTCCTTTGGTGGACATATCCGAAGGCTTCATTCAAATCGAATCCAAGGAGGTGTCGGTGGTCATATCCAACGTCAACCCGATTCAACCTCTTCTCATCTTGATGGCCATATCCAAGCCTAGGGGAGTCTTTCCAGATTCAAGTGTGGATTCATTTGGATTGTGGATTTCTTATCTTGCTCGTGCTTCATCCATTCCAAGGAGGTTCAAACGCTTCATCTCTCTCTCTTTCCGTAGATTCAACACCAAAACCACGCCAAGGAAGGTGGTGTCGTCCAAGCTTCTCCATTCTCTAGCGAGAATCTTGATTTCACTTCAAGAACCGACAAACAAGGATCTGATGGGACACACTAGGTCGGGTCAGTTAACCCAACAGGTTGGGTCGTATCAAACTCATAATTTTTCGGGTCATCAGGTTTGGGTCCTTCTTGATCCATTGATTTTCGGATCGGGTCTCAACCCTAAAAATATCAGGCGGGTCGGGTCGGGTCATGTTTTGCCAAGTCTAGGTACAAGTGATTTTCTTTTGATAATAAAGGTTAGTGTTCAAGTGATGTTTTTAGATCTTCCTTTCCCTTTGTATTCGAAAAGACCTTGTGTATGTGCCACTTTCGATGGTGATAACTTTGAACCAACACCATGATAACATCCATTTAGTACATATTTAGGACATGCATTTGTGTTAAAGTTTAGGTCATTTTATGCATTTTAGTTTGCATTTATAGCTAGTTGCATCGTTTTATTTGTTATGGATGTCTACACGAGAAAATAATGCATTTCAGGTACTTTGGTGGATTTCTGGGACTTTTGTGGATGTTGTTGGTACCCTTGATGTCATTTGGAGGCTAAAGTGTAGAGCCATGGCAAATTTGAGGCGGAATCGAGCTAATACGAGAGTTGCGCAAAAACTCATAGGAGGCCGTGCAATTGGTTCGAATTTCTTTCAGAGGGCCATGTATTCCAACGCACGGCCGTGTAGGCGGTGTGCACTGCACCACATGAGAGTGCATTTTTCTCACCTTCAACATCCGACTGTGCGTTTTCACTCTATAGCATTTTCTACCGCGCGCTTGACTGTGCGTTTTTCGTCTGGTCAAGGCACGGGCCGCAAGAGGGATCTTTGGCCACTTTACTATCATCTGACAGGAGTTAGTAATTACCTAAGATAGTTACCTTCAACAAAGACATGGTAAATTCAAACATTTATCTAGTTGAGTCTGCTGAAGCATAGTTGTGGAGATCCCTTGCCTTAGATGCCTTCCCTCCATTGATCACAATCATCATTTGCATTTCTTTCTTAATTCTTTGTTATTAGTTCAACAAAATTCTCTTCTTTTGGCTTAGCTTACCAGTCAAAGTTACAATCGATACTACATAGTCCTCGTGGGAAACGATACTTGAAAAGCTACAGCTAATTCCATACGCTTATGGGTAGGTTTTTGTCCTATCACATCACACGCCGCCGACGAGCGATTTTGGTCGAAGGTTGCTGAAAATTTATGGGTTCAAAGGAGTCGGTGGTTCTGTTAGATGGATCTGACTGCTAAGTCATAGATCTGGAAGTTGCAAGTTCTGATGAGATGGAATCAATTTGAGGTTGGTCAAGGAGGTCGAATGATGCGTACTGACCAACCCGACGACCGCGCGACAACTCGACCATGGAGATCGCGACCTTGGCGTCCCCCTTGGCGTTTCTTATACTTTCTATTTTAGCATTTCTATTATTTTTGTACTTTCCGTTTTTGGCATGTTGCCACTTTTGATCATTTACTATATATTGTTTGTTTGTTTTTTTGGACTTTCTATTTATAGTTGATTTCCATTTCGGGTGTGCGCTTCTCTTATGCTTAAGAGGGCCGGCCCAATAGATCAAATAAGGCCCATGGCGAAACTTGCGAGGTTATATAATGCTTCGCCCCTTGTCATTGTTTCGTTGAGAATTGTCTCTGCCCCTTAGGCCTCCGATATCACCCCTCCGATTGATCCCCGTCACGGATCACACCCAAATACATCCGAGCAATTGTTCGAACCCTCTCGTCCCAACTCGATTCCCATCGAGCGCAAGAGAGCCGTCAACCTCCATTCACATGAAGGTTGTCATTTATCCCGAAGAGAAGGACCTGAAGACTCATCTCCTATCACGATCCGTCATCTACTTGTAGTCGAGGGCATCGTTACGCATCAATTGGTATCTAAAGACCAACAATACAAGGTGTTGTCTTTCCATCTCTTCATTTCTTTTCTTTCTCTCATATTCATCACCACCACCTTCCGCCACCGCCACCTCTAGCATCCGCCATCACCATTGTCCAAATTCTAAAAAAAAAAACGAAAGCTTGCCTTTGCTGTCGTACAACACTGAACCCACCAACCACGAAAATCCAAATTGCCTTTTACTTACACCATTTCGTACGTATCCCCCTCAATCCACAATTCATTTTCCTTTTCCCAATTCAAATTCTAATATTCAAACCCTTACTCCACCCAAAATTCCCTTCACCAATAAAAAAAGATAGAAGTTACAATTAACTCCAAAAATTTCGGCCACGATTTCTCCAAATCCCACTAGTCGAGCAAGTGTTGACTTTTCAATGTTCCAATTCAAATCAAACCAAATCCCTCATTCTCGGCAACTCACCAAGCAAACCTACAAAAAAAGGAAGTTAATCTTTGATCAATTAAATCACCCAACCTCCATTTATTCACGACATATCAACTCCACAAAAAAATAATAATAATAAGGAGATTTCCTTACCCACTTATCCCACTTCCCATCCAGGTTCGATATCTTTCCATTCCATACAAAATAACAGAAAGAGGAAGATAAATCCAATCCCCTTGTTTCATCCAAACCTTCCCAAAATTCCTTCCCAAAATCCAATCCCCTTGTACCCAATCTTTCCCTTGCACCGCCTCCATGGATCGTCGACGTTCGGATTGGCTCCCCCCGACCACTACGACATTGACAACCAACACTTGGCCCGAGACCGACGGGTTACTAGTTACTGGCCACGACCAACACACGGTTGCGCCGTAGGCGCTTTGTCGGTTATGACATTTCCGAGGAGTTCTTGGAGTGTGCCCGATATATGGTTTACTACTTTAGCCATCGGGACTATGACCACCATGAGCAATGCGACATCGCCATTAATTGTTTCACCGGCTACGCCCTCGGCTTGTGGTTTCGCGTAGAGGATGATCGATGAGACCGTTGTCGGCCTCTCGTTGAGACTTGAGAGCATCTCGTGTATGTCATAACACGACACTTTGCCTCGGAGATTGATGCAACCGCCCACGCCGCTCGTACGCGTCGACAATCTAGGCGCGAGCTTGTATCCCACATAAAGCACGTCCCAGTGCGCGCCCCAGCGTGCACCTTCCCGAGCGTGCTCCAGCGTGCCTGACGATGACCATGCAGGTTGCGCCGACCGCATCACCGGCTCCCACAGCAACACTCGTGCCAACACAGACTTTAGCATAACAACACGCCGAGACCAGCCCCCTCGGTGCCGCTCTTGCCACTTGGTGTCTTTGACGCGCTACCCTGCTCCAACTTTGTCTATAGGAAGGGAACACGCGCCATTCTAACTCGTCATCTATGCTCCCTCACACCTACACGCTCGAAGCGAGGACGCTTCGAATCTAAGGAAGGGAGAATGATGCGTACTGACGAGCCCGACGACCGCACGACAACAGGACCATGAAGACCGTGACCTTGGCGTCCCCCTTGGCGTTACTCATAGTTTGTATTTTAGCATTTCTATTATTTTAGTACTTTCGTTTTTCGTCATGTTGCCACTTTTGATCATTTACTATATTTAGTATGTTTGTTTTTAGTACTTTCTATTTATAGTTGGTTTCCATTTCGGGCGTGCGCTCCTCTTATGCTTAAGAGGGTCGGCCTAATATGTCAAATAAGGCCCATTGCCAAACTTGCGAGGCTATATAATGCTTCACCCCTTGTCATTATTTCTCACGTTGAATTGAATTGCTTAAGCTTGTCGTTGAGAATTGTCTCCGCCCCTTAGGCCTTAAACGTCACCCCTTCGATTGATCCCCATCACGGATCACACCCAAATACATCCGAGCAATTGTTTGAACCCTCTCGTCCCAACTCAATTCCCAGCGAGTGCAAGAGAGCCGTCAACCTCCATTAACGTGAAGGTTGTCATTTATCCCGAAGAGAAGGACCCGAATATTCATCTCCTACCACGATCCGTCATCTACGCATAGTCGAGGGCATCATTGCGCATCATCGAAGGCCTCTAATCTGTAAAAATTCCCTAGCCTTTTCATTAGCTTATTGAATATCTTCTTAATTATTAAAATTTATAAATACAATTTTTTTATAAAACGTAAACATTAGGCCCCTTTTAGGTGAAAGACATATTTACATCTTCACAACATATGATTTTTACAAAGTTGTTGCAGAAAGACTCTCATCTAGAGTTCAATTTATAGAACTCATTTATGGCAATGTAAATTTTGGAGGAATGTAGTCATTCGGATAATGTTCCTAGTTGATGTAGGACAAATGTCCTGGGATGCAAGGAAATCAACTGCTCGATTTGCCTCCTGATAGCAATGAAAACTAGGACCAAATCGAAATGGTTTAGTTGAGATGAGATGTCTATAATTATTGTTCGAATTTCCCAATGTGTTTTTCAGAATCCTTTAATTGAGTTAATAATAGTTAAATCATCTCCTTCTATTACTATGTTCCTTATATTTAGGTAAGTCGCTTTTCGAATACCATCTAAAGCGACAATGGCTTTTGTTTGCAGAACAGGCAATCCAGGTATCTATTTTCTATCTACATATAAGATTTTTCCAAGGTAGTTTCGAAGAATAAAACCCATATGAGAAGTAAGGTTGTGCCGTTTCGATCCGTCAAAATTTAATTCTACCCAATTTGTAGATGATTTCTTTAAATTTTGTTGGAAGGCCGTTCTATTTGATTGTCTTTTATCTTAAGTAGGTTTGATTTAATTTGAAGCTAACCAATCTTGATATTGGGGAAGGGCCTGGTACAAAGAAGTAGTTGTAATACCTTAGATTTGTCATCCTTTATAAGAATTAAAGTGCTACCCATGTTAGTAAGAGCTCTTCCTTTTCATAGTTCAAGTGAGGACAAAGAACTCTAAAGTTAAGGGTGTTAGGGCGGGAGTAGTACCAGGATGGGTGACCTCTTGGGAAGACCCTGGGTTGACATTGGATAACGTTTCTAAGGCCTCGAGTCTTACATATGGTATCAGAGTCGACTATGGGTTATGAGTGGACTTGGCCTAGATGGTGATCACTCGACCTAGAGGGCGGTATTCATCAATGTTTTAAGAGAGAGTGATTGTAAGACCCCAAATTTGTAATCCTTTATAAGGATTAGAGTGCTACCCATGTCAACAAGAGATCTTCCTTTTCATAGTTCAAGTGAGGACAAAGAAGTCTGAAAGTCAGCGTGCTAGGGCTAGAGTAGTACTAGGATGGGTGACCTCTTGGGAAATCCCCGGGTTGGCATGTGATAACACTTCTAAGGCATCGGGTCTTACAATGGTAGTTTTTTGGTAGTCATTTTTGTGGAAATGATAGAATTGCGATGCTTCCAAATTATCCACTAGAGGAAGTACATAAGTTTTGTCGATTTGTGGAGTGTTAAAGTAATTAAGGTCTGTATAGAAGTCATACATTTTTTGGAAAGTGAGTGGTACATTATATGTATTCTAAATTATATAACATTTGTTTAGAAAAAGGACATGTGAAAAAATATGTTCTAGATCCTCAGTGGCGGAATTGGATAAACTACACTAAGATGATACTCTGGAAAAATGACGATTCATATGTTCTGTTGTAGGTAGGGCATCGTGTAACACCCCAAATTTGTAATCCTTTTTAAGGATTAGAGTGCTACCCATGTCAACAAGAGCTCTTCCTTTTCAATGTTCAAGTGAGGACAAAGAATTCTGAAGTTAAGCGTGTTAGTGCAAGTGTAGTAAGAGCATGTGTGAGCTCTTGGGAAGTCCCTGGGTTGGCATGGGATGATGCTTCTAAGGCCTCAGGCCTTATACATGATATCAGAGCCGAATTTGGGTTACGAGTGGACTTGGCCTTGAGGGAGGTCGCTCGACCAATAGGGCGGTCTTTGGGCCTTGACGTGGTCGTCAAGGGTTTAAGTGGGGGTGATTGCAACATCTCGGATTTGTAATCTTTTATATGGTTTAGAGTGCTATCCATGTCTATAAGAGCTCTTCCATTTCAGGGTTCAAATGAGGACAAAGAACTCTAATGTTAAGCGTGTTAGGGCGGGAGTAGTATCAGGATGGGTTACCTCTTGGGAAGTCTCCGGGTTGGTATGGGATGGCGCTTCTAAGGCCTCAGGCCTTACACATTGGTAATCACTTTCCAGAGAAACGTCTAAATTTTTGGCAAAATCTGAAGCTTCCATATCCAAGATAAAGAGCCATATGTTGTGTTTGTGTTGGCCTATTGGGTAAGAGTTCTAGCAGATTTGATTGAAAATTTTCTATCGTTTGACAACCGCTAAACAATCCGGTCTTCTTCATGTGTGGAAGGATATGAATATTTAAAATCTTAGTAATGATAGAAAGGAGGAGTAGACTTTGTAGAAGATGAATATTCCAATTATGATCATGTGTAACAAAATTCGATGCTTTTAGAGTAATATCTATATTATTAAAATATGGAAGAAGATCGTAATTTGGAATCCAATAATATGTCCAAAAGTTATTAAGTTTCTCCGTTTCCCAATTCCAAACAAATTCCCTTTTCGAATGTGTCACAAATATGAAGAAATGTGGCGAATTACCAAGATTGCTTATTTTTCTTTTTATAAGAGAAAATGTAAGATGAACCTAAGTACTTTTCTGTTATAATTCGTATCCATGTGCTATCTGGTTCGACCAGAAGTTTTCATAAGAGTTTCATCTATAAGGATTTGTTCATGCTTTTTGCTTTATGCAAGCCCAATCCACATTAAAATTTGGGACAACAAATGTAATCCGAACTAATCAAAGGGTGGTAATTATGCGAAGTCTTGTTCCAGAAAAATTCTTTGTTAATTTTGTCAATGTCATTGCGCACTGTTTTTTTGGTAAAAGGAAGCTTTTCATTAAGTAATTGACATTGAAAATGAGATTGGACTGAATGAGATTGGCGCAACCAACATGAGATAGAGAATTCGCTTTTCATTTAGACAACTATTTTTTGAGACTTAATATAGAGTAATAAAAGATTTCCTTCTTTACCCGTCCTCTAACAATTGGGATTCCAAGGTATTTTCCATTGATTTTGTAATTTGAATATTTAATATAGAAGCAAGAGAGGCAATTTGTTGAGAAGAGATGTTGGATGATGTTTGGAAGCCGCCTTTGTGGTAATTAATAGCTAAGCCCATTTTTTGAGTGAAATTGTCAAATAGGTTTTTTATATATCGCATGTTGGATTGGGATGCATTGGCAAGGATTAAAGTATCATCAACGAAGTTAAGAAAGGACATACATGTACCATTCCTTGTTAGTTGAATAGCTACATGACAGTTTTGTTGTTGGGATTGAAATATAAGTGTTCGTGATAAGAATTCCATGTCAATTAAAAAAAAAAGGAGCTATGAGATCCCCTTGTCGTTGTCCACATGTTGGCCAAAAGACATTCCCATGTTCATTATTAACTAGGATGGAAAATGAAGTAGATGTAATGCAAGTCATTTGGATGTATATCCGTTCCGTAGCAAATCCAAATTTTAGAAGTATTTGTGTGATAGAATCTCAGTCTAATTTATCATAAGCCTTTTCCATATCCAGTTTGAGTTCCATCCACCTTTTTTTTCCCCTTTTTCTTATTGTGGAAGGAGGAAAATTTCATGGGATATAAGAATGTTGTCTTGAATTAGTCTTCATTGAACAAAAGCGCCTTAGAAGGGATAAATTAGTCAAGGAAGGAGTTTTTTTTTTGTTTGTTTGCAAGAATTACTGTTATAATGTTGTACAACACAAGTTGATAGGTCGGAAATGGTTAGTCGTAAGTGGGTTATCAACTTTGAAAATTAAATTAATAGAGGATTGAGCACATTCTGTAAGTAATATTTTAAAGTGTAAGAACGATTGAACTGTCCAAATAATAGATCTTCCAACAATGGGCCAATGTGTTTGATAGAATTCAACAAAATAGCCATCAAGTTCAAGGGTTTTGTTTTTAGGTAACTTAAAAACGACCATTTTCATTTTTTTATTATCTGCGTTATAAGCACAAATTTGGAATTTGAATCTCACATAATCATGCTTTAATGTATGTACATGAACTCCTAGCATCTTTGCAAATTGTGGTAGCATAAATCTGCACCATAATAAATTTGTTGATGATGACGATGATTCTTCTTAGGAACCGATAGGACAAAAACCTACCCACGTATGGGATCAATTGTAGATTTTCAAGTGTCGTTCCCATGAGGACTATGTAGTATCTATTGTAACTTAAACTGGCACGCTAAGCCATAAGAATGGGGATTCGTTTGATTAACAACTAAGAAAATAAGAAATTAGAATTGCAAAGGATGGTTGTAAACAATGGGGGAGAAGATTCCAAGACTAGGGATCCCCACAAGAATGTCTTGGTAAACTTACGTATATCTGTCTGAAAATAGTCTGAACTTGTATGAAGGTAAGCTATCTAAAGTCTCTACTAACTCCATTCAAACGATAATAGATGTGCATAAATTCCAACTAAAATCGCTGTCGCGCAAAGCTGATCTAATCTAGACCCTTTGGGCACTTAAAATCTTGGATTAAACCGGGTTAACATCCGATGTCGGCTCTGCTAAGTCCAGGCAAGCCAATGGTTCCTATGATAGCTTAGGATTCCACAAGAGTGATTAGGTTGTCATCGCACAAATAATACTCAGGTTCAATTCCTAATGATCTGATAAAGAAATCTCATTTCAGACTCATACCCTATATGAGTTATCTATTAAGGTTATCTCCTTTCAGACTCAAGCCTAATAGAAATCTAATAAACTTTGATCAATTGCATTAAGAACTCTAGGGTTGAATCAAACAAGGTTTCATATTTCAATTCAGACAAAAATCATGCACAAGTCTACCAATTCACTGTTTGGATCACCCCAACCTTAGAATTATGGGCAGACATGCTTGGAGAAACAATCAAAAACATCATATGAACAAAAGAAATCATTCTTATAGATTAGAAGAAGAGAAATACTTGATCAAATCCAAGGAAACAATCTCCAATCTTCAAAAGAACTCCAAAAACACCTAGGGCTAGAGAGACTGACAAAAAGTGGAAGAAGAGGCTGCCAAAAACCCTAAAAAAAGTATTTATACCATCAAAAATTACAAGGGGAGAAACATAACAAATTCGGGCCACGGACAATACGGCACGATTAGTGACAAATCGTGCACAGTTTGTCACTAACCGTGCACTTCAACTGAGAGGGGGCTGTCGCTGACTGTGCAGTTTTGTCACTTAACGTGCAGTTCAACTAAGGTGCAACACGACGAGAAACAGACCGTGCATGTCTCCTGAGGTGCATCACGGTTGGTGATAGACTGTGCACAGTCAGTCACTGACCGTGCAAGTCTCAAGAGTGTTCGGCATGACTTGGCATTGCGCTTTGCTGGCCATGCAACTAGTTTGGATAGCGGTTCACTTCTATTATCTTCCTTGAGGATGTGCATAGTCCGTCTTCTTGGCTTTCCTCGACACGGTAGCTTCCCCCAAAGATGTCCAAACCGCATAACATACCTCCATTACCCACAAAACTACCTGAAAACATGCAAAGACTCGTGTAGACATCCAAACTAAAGAAAATGATGCAACTAACTAAAAATGAAATATAATAACATGAAAAAGCCTTAAGGTAAAGCCTAATTGCATGTCCTAAACATGCATAAAATGGAAGTTATCAAATTTCACCCAAGTTTAACCCTTGCTTGTCCTCAAGTAAGTACACAACCTATAAATCCACAAAATATGCTAAGGTTATTTCTATCCAAGAGACAAGTGATCAATGATCATGAGAGTCCGAACATAAGACACGTGCAGTCATAGCGTGCTCCATAACCAATGACATAAATGTAGTTAGTTCCTCTACTCCAAACCTCACCATGAAATAGAAATAAAGTCACTCCACTCATATGTTTAGGTTTGTCTTTGGCTCAATTCTCTACTTTGATTGCTAAACTACCATAGGCTTGCAACAACATAATAAATCTCCACTACTAAAGACTATATACATAACAATAATCATGAGGTCTTTACGAGGTTGCATTGGGACCAAGGTACAAAAGTAAGGTAGGGATATATTTAGGCCATGTGGTGCTATATCCGGGGAAAAGAAATTTTCCTAGACGACACCAAGCTTTAAAGGATCCTACATTCCAAATTCGTGTCTTTCACACCCATACAACATAACCATTGCTTGTCCTTCTTCTTCTTTGCTTTTAATTTTTTTTTTTTTTTTTTCGATTTCCTTTTGTTTTGAACTATAGAAGAATAAAGGACAAATAGCACAAAAAATCACATCCAACCACTAATATATGTAACCTCCCCCAAGCTTGGCTCAAATCCACTCTGGCAAAACAAATCAACTATCCTAATCCCCGGATGGGTAGGATGAATAAACAGGCTCGGTATGTTGTTGTGGAGCTTCCAAATAAATAGCAATTAAGGCACAAAGAGGCTTCAAGTAAAGGAAACATATATAGGGTGGTAAGGGATAATGGGGTAATATAAAATAACGCCTCAATGATATTAATGTCATGTACATAAGCCATAAGCACAACCTTGAAAAAGGTCTTAATGCATGTTCTAGAGTTAGCAAGCAAAGAGAGATTCACACACATTGAGAAAAGAGGACTTGTATAGTAATAGTCCAAAAAGGGCCAAAAGTTCACTGGCATTTTGTCTAGAGTTTCAGTCCTAACATATCTCAATCAAAGGTCACATGCTCAAGCCAAATGTCAAACGTTCATAATCATGCACATAATGCAATTGCAACATCAACAACCAAAGCAAATTAGAGAGGACTCACAAATTATGCATCACAAGGAAAACAAGGAAAGGGAAACAAACAAAGGAGGTCAAATCCAACATCCAAAATGCAAGTATGCAATGCATGGAAACAAATTCTATAGGATGCAAACAAAAATTAAAAAAAAATAAAATCTAGGATGAACTAATTTGATCATGCAAGTCTACATATGAATTGCATCCCCAAGCTAAACCCTACATTGTCCCAATGTAGAAAAATAACAAAAGAGGAGGAAACTCACATCAAGAGTCTTGGGTTGCTGATGTGTTCTTGCCTCCGATGACAAGTCGAATTGTCAAGGTGACACCTTTGGATCTAGTCTTGGTTGGGAAGTCACTCGGCACTGACAAATCTGCCATTGAACGCGGTGTTGGTGATGGTTCGCGAGCGGAAGATCGCGATGGTTGTTATGATGGAAACGGTGGAAGTGATGAATGGGATGAATAGATAGCGGTGGCGGAAGCGATGTGATGAGGGATAGATGACTCGAAAAGACAAGTCTTTGGGTGTCATAGTGTCGACTGCGAAGGAAGGGAGATGCGAAGGAACACTTGGCTTGAAAGATCAAGCGGTTGCCGTAGCGTCGGCGGCAGAGGGAATGGGGATGCGAAGATAGAGGGTGACGTTCGATCAAGGGAAGGGGGATAAACACTCTACTTGAAACCTTGATTAAAATTGAACGTAAGAAATAACAATAACAAGGGAGGCTTTAAATAGCCAATGTATCTCGGCCAAGACCTAATGGGCTTGGGCCGAAACGAGCCTAAGGGCTAGCCCATGCAAGCATGCAAAAGGCACAAATCCTAAAAGATAGAAACGCTATAAATAGAAACTATCTAAAACGCTATAAATACTAAATATAGAAAATGTCTCGAAACTATGAAAACGACGCATTGAATGAGTATAAACACCGCGAGGAACAACGACTAAGGGTCGATGGCCTCGCGAGTGGGTGCACGCGATGTTGTCTCTGAAGAACGCATTGTTTCATTGCCGATGGTGGAGAGGACGACGAGTCTTGGGTTTTCGTCTGGGCTTCCTTGGCCAGCGACGACGCGTGCGACAAGTGACGCGACGGCGACAAAGATGGCTTTGGACCTAGACCTTGTCACTGGGCCCTCTGAGCGTAGGCTCATGGCTTCTTCCTCATCTTGGGCCGTCATGGGAGGCAGGGTCACATCACCCTCCCCCATATGGCTGTGAAGCGTCCCCGCTTCACCATCATTAAACTCAGGCTCAACATATGGTGTCAAGTCCGCGACGTTGAAGGACGCATGGACTCCAAAATCTGGTGGGAGCTAGAGTTGATAGGCATTTTCCCCTAAGGCCTTGATCACGCGGAAGGGTCCATCTTCACGTGGTGCCAATTTGTGCTTGCGCCGCGCGGGGAATCTCTCCTTTCGCATATGCACCCAGACAAGGTCTCCGAGGGCAAAGACGACGCGGCGGCGGCCAGAATTCTTCTGCGAGGCATACTGCACGGCCCTCCTCTTCAGCTACTCCTTGGTGCGTCGATGAAGCTCCTGCACTTGCTCGGCGCGGTTGGCGGCGGAGACATGCACTGGGTCACGTAGTGGTCGCGGCGACAGATCTAGTGGTGTCAAGGGGTTCATGCCATACACCACTTCGAACGGTGTCAACTTGGTCGCCGTGTGCCTGCATCTATTATAACAAAACTCGACAAGTGATAGTAAGTCCTCCCAACGCCTAGGGTTGGCTTTAAGCATCGCGCGAAAGAGGGCTCCTAGGGTTCTATTCGTGACCTCCGTTTAGCCATCGGTCTGGGGGTGGTAGCTAGTAGAGAATACGAGTTTGGTGCCTAGCTTACCCCAAAGAGTTCTCCAGAAATGACCAACGAACTTAGAATCCCTATCACTCACTATAGTACGCGGGACTCCATGCAGACGCACCACATGCTCAAAGAATAGATCGGCAATCTCACTAGCACTATGGGTTGTCTAACAAGCAATAAAATGTGCCATCTTAGAAAACCTATCTACGACCACAAAAATAGAGTCTTTACCTCATTTAGAGAGGGGCAAACCCGTGATGAAATCCATAGACAAATCTTCCCAAGGGGCACTCGGTATGGGCAAAGGAGTGTAGAGTCCGTGAGGACTAGACCTAGCTTTGGCTCTCTGGCAAGTCACATAACTTCTACAAAACCTAGTCACTTGGTGGGTCATCTTAGGCCAAAAGAAGTGTTCTCGAAGCGCGTCCAATGTCTTACTAATCCCAAAATGTCCGCGACTTTCGTGTGCTTCCTGAATCAAAAGGATCCTAATGGATGACCTAGGGATGCAAATGCGACTAGCCTTGTATAAATAACCCTCAGAAAGGAAATAGGACTCAAACTCACGCGATCTCAGGCAATGCTCTAAAATAGGTGCAAAGAAAGGATCACTAGCATACAATTCTTTAATCAAAGCAAAACCCAAAACTTTAGTTTGCACATGAGTCAAGAGAACGTACCTACGAGATAATGCGCCATCGACAGTGTTCTCCTTTCCCTTCTTGTGGACCACGACATAAGGAAATGTCTCAAGAAATTCCACCCAACGCGCATGGCGGCGATTGAGGTGAGCTTGGCTCTTCAAATAGCTCAAGGCTGCGTGGTCGCTGTGGATGACAAATTCACACGGCCAAAGGTAATGTTGCCATGTCTTCAGCACGTGTACTAAGGCATATAACTCTTTGTCGTAGGTGGGGTAATTGAGCGTGGCCCCAGTGAGCTTCTCACTGAAATATGCAATGGGCCTCTTCTCTTGGTGTAGCACACCACCAATGCCTATGTCTGAGGCATCGCACTCCACCTCGAATGTCTTTGCGAAGTCGGGGAGTTGGAGTAATGGCGCGTTGCACAAGGCCCGCTTCAAGGCCGAGAAGGCCTCTTCGTGGGACTCAAGCCAGACAACTGTGCTTCCCTTCTTCGTCAACTCATGTAATGGCGCGGCAATGGAGGATAAATCTCTAACAAAGCGCCTATAAAATCCAGCGAGGCCTAGAAAGCTTCACACCTGTGTCGGCGTCGTCGGAGTTGGCCACTCTTTGATGGCCGTGATCTTTGCCTCATCGACGCGTAGACCATCACTACTCACGATGTAGCCTAGAAAATTTATGGATGCGGAGCAAAAACTGCACTTGGCTAGATTGGCAAACAGACTCTCGCGTCGAAGGCATTCGAGCACAAGTCAAAGGTGATCGACATGCTCTTCCAGACTCCGTGAATACACAAGGATGTCATTGAAGTAAACGACGACAAACTTGCCAAGGAATGTCCTCAAGACGTGGTTCATCACACGCATGAAGGTGTTGGGCGCGTTTGTGAGCCCAAATGGCATGACAAGCCACTCGTAGAGCCCGTACTTTGTGTTGAACGCGGTATTCCACTCATCACCTTCTTTCATCCTGATCTGGTGATAACCACTCTTCAAATCTATCTTGGAGAAAAGTGTGGCGCCATGAAGTTCATCAAGCATATCGTCAAGGCGTGGAATAGGATGTCGATACTTGATGGTGATCTGGTTTATCGCGCGATAGTCAACACACATTCTCCATGTGCCATCTTTCTTGGGCACAAGGATCACAGGCACAACACAAGGGGAGAGAAATTCCCTTACGTAGCCGCGATCCAACAACTCTTGCACTTGGCGCTGTAGCTCTTTGGTCTCTTCTGGGCCGACTCTATATGCAGCGCGATTGGGCAATGAAGCACCTGGTACAAGGTCAATCTGGTGCTCAATGCCTCTCAGTGGAGGTAAACCTTGTGGCAACTCA
The DNA here is from genome assembly GCA_027886185.1 of Rheum nobile. Classification (NCBI taxonomy): domain Eukaryota; kingdom Viridiplantae; phylum Streptophyta; class Magnoliopsida; order Caryophyllales; family Polygonaceae; genus Rheum; species Rheum nobile. The sequence continues at coordinate 3,993,169 of WOAB01000490.1, read as the reverse complement.
TCAGGAAATACATCATCGAATGCGGCGAGCAAGGTCGCGATGACTGGCGGCACGGACGCGGTGTTCGACGACTCAGGGATGCATGTAGTTGGCACAAGCAGAAAACATGGAGCTTTTCCAATCAAACACGCAGTGAGGTCACTGGGCCTGGCTAAAAGCACGCGTTGCTCACACTTTCCTTGCAAAGGAGACGTCTTCGGCAATGGCGCGGCAAACTTTGTCGATGGCAAGGCGCTACTCGAATTCTGTGGGGCACTTGGTGTCCCAGCTATGGCGTTGTGCGTCTTTGTAACACCCCCAAATTTAATCCCATTTGAAAGCGTTACTGCCGATGACCCCGGACGTAAACCCCGAAGTCACCCCAGGCTTTTCCGACGTCATACCTGACTTAAAACACAGTTACAATACTAAAATCATAACTTTTATTAAACCACATGGTCGCGGAATTTCACGATTCCTAAAACGACCCAATTAATCAGAAATACAACAGCGAAATACTTTTAAACAAAAAGACAAAATAGCACAACGGAAATCTTTAAAATACAACGAAAAAACAACTTGTCAAAACACCGTTCATCTTCATAGTCGTTCTAGCCTCCTCGGATCTGCATGTGCCGAAACGGACGGACGACACCCCCATGACGTTACAGAAATATAAAAATACAAGAGTTAGTCTAATGAATAGACTAGCAAGGGCACAAAGCATAAACATTTACCAATAATTCACACAAACACATCACAAGCAGTTCCACATATCACAAATCACATCAAAATCTCAAGTCACATGATTACAGCATATCTCTTATATTAGCGTTGATTCTAGCAGAATATACAACCTAATATAATATCAGATTTTAATTATTTCAAATTAATTAATAACCACTTGCTTGGAAAGACGAGCTTTTCCTAGCTGCACTAGAGCCTAGCTGCACTACTCGCCAAAGTTCATTAATTAGGTGCTACTCATACGGCACTTTATTATTATGGTCAAGGCATTTTCATTATGTGCATACTCATGACACGTATCTTATTTAAATGACCACACACGCACATCACGTTATAAGCTTTTAACATTTCTATACAAGAGATAACACGGGGAATAATCCCAGGGAATAAATCCCAATCGGTTGTACTTTAACAAAATAACGGGGAATAAATCCCAGGGAATAAATCCCATCCAGTTGTACTTTAACAAAATAACGGGGAATAAATCCCAGGGAATAAATCCCATCCAGTTGCATTTCTGCGTGCACGTATCCTCTAATAGGATAGGATCATGACCTGAACAAAACTAACGGGGAATAAATCCCGGGGAATAATCCCAACAATTACGTTACTACACACGGACTGTACTAGCAGTCAAACACACAATCACAACACAGAGAACCATCACGGCTCAACCTGAACAACTAACACCCTAGATTTAATAATCTAAAACACACACAATAAATCACATCAAAGACCCTTACGGCCTTCACATGCACAACAAATCTATAATATACTAGCGTCGGTTCTAGCAGAATATACAACCTAGTATAATAACTTCTTTTAAACACATAAGGTTATCAAAACAATTTCCAACATAATTCAGAATCATCCCAAATTAATTAACAATAAAACAATTGATAATTAATGAAAGTATGGAATGATGAGCAAGAGCGAACCGCCACTTGCCTGAATCCGCAGAAGCTTAAGCAAAGCTTAGAGACAACGGCTCTTGGGTCCAAAACTGGAACAGATCTGGAATAAAAATCGCTAGGAAACGATCCATAACAAGATCCTAACTTAGATTCAATACACATATATATGAATCTAAAAGAATACAAGAAGAAATCAAAGGAAACGAGCCAAGCCCAAAGCCAAACCACAAAACACACACTCGGACGCCCTCACCGCGATCGCGGCGAGTCGCGGTTTTCGTGTGGCATGACAGTGGCGAAGCTCGACAACTTCCATGGAGAATTTCTTACCCAAACCGATTTGTTTGCCTTCGATTTGTCTATGGTTCGATCTCCTAACACCTCAAAGCTTCTCACAACACTCAAGAGCACCTTCTCAACTCAAGAGACACTCAAAATCTCCCACACACGAAGCTCACAAGCTCGGCTTTAATGGAGAAAAACAGAGGAAAACAGAGGAGAAGAAGAAGGAAGAAGAAGAGAGCTTAAGCTTCGGTCTTCACCTCCTTTTATAGCCCAATCCGAGTCTCCAGCAAGGGAACAAGTCGGGGACAAGGGGACAAGCCAAAGCCAAGTGGATCGAGCCACTTGCCTGCCCCAAAAACAGAGAAAAAAAATAGAGTGCTATAGTAACCGCCTTCGAGGAAGACGACACTGCTCAGCAAAAGGTATTACCGCGAGCGCGGCCGGTCGCGGTGAATCGCGGTTGATCGCGGTCAATCGCGGTTTAAAGGCCGACTTCGTTAATTCTTATCCGAACTTGGTTTGGATTAAATTTCTTAACTCCGGGTTAAATATATTCGTACATTAACGATACATTAACCCCGAAAACACCTCAACTGTATTATATAATGCTCGGAAAATTTTACAGAGCTCAGACCCCTTTTGAGAAGGTCGGAGACTCACTGAATTAAATCCGTCTAGCAAAACGGGCATAAGAAAAATTTAAAAATAATTCAAAATACCCTTAAAAATTACGGGGTGTTACAGTCTTCCTATCAGTGCCTGGTGGAGATGACATTTTGCCAGCTTTGGAGGAGTTTGGCCTCTGGAGTGCCTCTGGACACTCTTTTGACCTAGTAGACGCGACCTCTATGGTTTCTGGCGATCGCGTTCAACCTGGTCCTATAAGATCTCATGGGGAGACATTGAATGCAAAGTGACACGCTTCCCGTGGTAGTTGAACACATAAGTGTTCAAATAGCCATCATGGAGCACGCGCCTGTCAAATTGCCATGGGCGCCCAAGCAAAATATGGGTGGCGTCATTGCAATGACATCACATAAAACTGAATCACAGTATTGGCCTATGGAAAATGAAATTAAGCATTGGCGAGATACTGTATTACCTGGACTAGATGATATCCATTGGAGGGCATAAGGCTGGGGCTGAGGCGTCGTGGGCAACTTGAAGTGTGTCACGACCTTCTCATTGACAATGTTATCACAAGATCCTCCATCAACAATGACACTCAAGGAAGCCGTCTGGACGAGAGCTCTTGTGTGGAACAAATTCTCCCTTTGGTCGCATAGGCTTGCTTTCTTGACTGTGAGGAGACGACGCGTCACCAAGCTCAATGGTGTGCCCGCATGTAGAGAAGCGGGTTCGCAGTCATAAGCATCTTCGTCCTCTTCTGTGTTGCCTTCATCGATTGCGTCAAGTGTGGCCTCCTCGTCATCACATGACTCGTAGCCAGCGGCGGCGGCGGAGAACAACACCTTGCGAGCATTGGGGCAATCCTTCTTGTAGTGGCCTCGTCCACCACACTTGTAGCATTCGAGGTCGCGCGATCTGTGCCCACTGGGGGTTGTCTGGACGCGGTCTGGCGCGGCGCGGTGCTCGGCGTCGAAGGCTTCACCTTGGTTGCTTGGCTAGACACGGCTGTGGGAGAGGTACTAGGGCGAGGGTTAGTAGAAGATAAACCACTAGGGTTAGAAGAATACCTTTGTTGGCCACTTGGATAAGTGTAAGACTTTCGGCGAGTGAGTTGTGCATGAATTTGCATCGCCGTGTGAGTGAGGGTGTTCAAGTCTTTGTTGGTGTTCAAGCCACTCAAGAATTTTGTTCTCAAAGTTGATGGTGCAACGGAGATGTTGGCCTTGTAATACATGTCTTCAAGCTTGGAAAAGAACTCGAGTGGAGACATCGACCCTTGGCGAGCCATGGCTATCTCCAGTCGCATTTGATTCCTATAGTCTGGAGGCACATATTTCTTTGTCATCACGTACACGAGTTGGTGCCACTCCATGACCCTTGTCCTATGGCGTCGGATGCAGTCATCCTCGAAGCGATGCCACCATACTCGCGCGGATCCTCGAAAATTAAGTGTCGCGGCGTGGACACGCTCCTCAGGGGGCACTCGACAATATCGAAGTGTGTACTCCGTAGCCTGCACTCATTCAAGAAAAACAGAGGGGTTGTATTCACCATAAAAATGCTCGATTTTTACCTTGACTTGGTGTCATTGGAATCGAGGCTGGGCAGGTGCTTGGTTGAACGCGTTGTTCGACGCGGCATCGTAGAGAGGGTTCTCAAAGGCGCGCACTCCATGTGGTCTATCGCGTCCAACCTGGCATCTATCGCGTTCTTGGCGATCTTTGCGGACATACTCATCCCTGGGCACGTAGGGGTCATCGCGTTGACGTCTTCGCGGCTGGGCATCATAGTTGTCGCGTCGAATGTCTCTTGGCATAACATTGCGGCGCTCGCCGCCAATGTCACGAACGCGTTCTCCTTGGGGCTGGAGATGCGGTGGAGGTATCCAATCCGAAGGGCGATCCTGCAATTCTAGTGGATCTCCAAGAGGGGGGTGAAAAAAATTAGGGTTGACCATACCTGAGTCCTCGATCTCTTCGTCGTCATACTCGTCGAAGTCGTCGTGGACATTTGGTGTGATCGACGCATAGCTATCAGATCCGTAACACGGCGTTCGAACACTCTGGTGTCGAAGGTGATCGTGTACATCATGGCTCTGGGGCTGGGTAGTTGGTGTCCTCAAGTTAGTCTCATCGCATCGCGTATGCCCACTTGGTCGGCGACTGGGTCTCCTTGGCGTCGCATCGGCTTGATCGGTTCGTCGAGGGCGGCCTTCGCGTGGTGCTGCGCCCGATACGCGTCTCTGGGTTTTCCTAGAGGCATAGCGATCATCAAAGTTGTATTGTTCAGAATACTCAGCTTGAGTGTCCCCGGCGTCGCGGTCGTAGTCGGAGCCGTTGTCGAAGCCAACGGTTGTGGCTCTGGGCACGTAGCAGTCCGCTTGGGAAACGAAGCCTTGGCGACTCTCGATGACACTCTGCATACGATTGAGTTGTGGTTGATGATGAGATGTCGAAGGCATGATTCCTTTGCCTTTGTCGGCCCTTGTCTTTGATGGACCCGCATCGGTGGCTCCAGGTTGAGTCGGCGCGTCCATGGCACTCAGAAAAGTTGGAGTTGGCACGATGGGTGCCACACGTTGTTGTGCTCTTAAGGCTACATTCTCTTGTCGAAGAGCTTGAATCAATTGTTGCTCCTCGGACAACTCAAGGAGTGGTTCGTGTTGTGGGGGGTCGAGAGGTGGTTGGTCTTGTTGCACCAACGACGGTTGTTGGGGGTTGGTGTTGTCAACGTCGCGTTCGTCTTCACTGTGTCCAATCGTCATGGTACCTATAACAAGACGGTCAGACATGGGAGTAAAAACGAACCAAAAGACAACAAAGAACAACAACCAAGCAAATCACTAGTCAAGTCACAAAGTTCACGTAGGTAGGGCTAGTTTGGGCTTTCCGTGAGGGCGGCTTGGCTTGACAAGAGATGGTGTATCAAGCAAGTTGCAATCAAACAAACAAGAACAAATTGAAACCCTAAAACAAACGTAAACAAAACAACCTAATAAGCAAGAAAGTACCTTCTAGGAAGCTTGACCTAGACGGTGAAGAGGTTGAGAAGATGAGCTTAGACCGAGAGTGGGTTAGGGTTGCCTTATTTTGGCTTTACCTAACTTGGGAAACTTTTTTTTTTCTTAATATCTTTTAGATATCTTTTTTTTTTAATATCCGAGATCTTATCTTTTGATCTTTTCGGATTTGCAAAAGGAAACAAAAATAAAATCGGTCTAAGTAACAAGAATATCACAAGTGTGATCTTAGAGATAGGAGAGAGAAGATAAGATTTTATATGATATCTTATATAAGGAAATTCGGTTAACTTGACTAAAAAGTAAACTCTAGCAAATAAGGAAACTCTATCCACGCGTGAAATAAGGAAACAAAATATTCTAGCATGTAAGATAACAAATTACCTAACACACCAAAACTTAGGGAACAAGGAAAAAAAAATTTGGCCAAGATTTTACCTTGTAGAAACCGAATAGGTGTAGCAATTATGGAAAGTTATGTTTTTTTCGCAATATTTTATGAAAGCAACGATGGGGGTCAAGAAAAAATTTGTGAACAAAATGCAAACTTGAGTTCGTGACTTACAAGACTGCTGGGCTCTGATGCCAGTTGATGTGTTCTTGCCTCCGATGACAAGTCGAATTGTCAAGGTGACACCTTTGGATCTAGTCTTGGTTGGGAAGTCACTCGGCACTGACAAATCTGTCGTGGAACGCGGTGTTGGTGATGGTTCGCGAGCGGAAGATCGCGATGGTTGTTGTGATGGAAATGGTGGAAGTGATGAATGGGATGAATAGATAGCGGTGGCAGAAGCGATGTGATGAGGGATATATGACTCGAAAAGACAAGTCTTTGGGTGTCGTAGCGTCGACTGCGGAGGAAGGGAGATGCGAAGGAAGACTTGGCTTGAAAGATCAAGCGGTTGCCGTAGCGTCGGCGGCGGAGGGAATAGAGATGCGAAGATAGAGGGTGACGTCCGATCAAGGGAAGGAGGATAAACACTCTACTTGAAACCTTGATTAAAATTGAACGTAAGAAATAACAATAACAAGGGAGGCTTTAAATAGCCAATGTATCTCAGCCAATACCTATTGGGCTTGGGCCGAAACGAGCCTAAGGGCTAGCCCATGCAAGCATGCAAAAGGAACAAACACTAAAAGATAGAAACGCTATAAATAGAAACTATCTAAAACTCCATAAATACTAAATATAGAAAATGTCTCGAAACTATGAAAACGACGCGTTGAATGAGTACAAACACCGCGAGGAACAACGACTAAGGGTCGATGGCCTCGCGAGTGGGTGCACGCGATGTTGTCTCTGAAGAACGCGTTGTTTCATTGCCGATGGTGGAGAGGACAACGAGTCTTGGGTTTTCGTCTGGGCTTCCTTGGCCAGCGACGACGCGTGCGACACGTGACGCGACGGCGACAGAGATGGCTTTGGACCTAGACCTTGTCACTGGGCCTCTGAGCATAGGCTCATGGCTTCTTTCTCGTCTTGGGCCGTCATGGGAGGCAGGGTCACATTAGTTGCCTCCAAAGCAGCGCTTGTTTTGGATCATTGGCTTGACCTTCAACCACTCGGATCGGGAGGGTCTGTGGTACCCTGCTTGATCGGATCAGACGTGACAACATGCTTCAGACGATGACTCTGCACTTTGAACTTTTCTGAGTTTTTATGCCATAACTCAACCGTCCCACCTCTTAGAACTCAAGTCACCCTATATAGTCCTGACCATCTCGTTCCTTTAGTTCCTAGAAACATGCCAGATCTCTCATGGAGTAACAACACCCTATTTCCGCTCTTAAACTCAATTGTTGCTCTCTTCTTCTTGCTTTTCTTGGGAGTTTCCCTTTTCATTACTTTACCAGTTTCACCACCATCCAGGTCTGGATTTTCCAAAGATATATCAAGCATATGAGTAATGTCAGATATGATCTCATCTTGCCCGGGATCAACCTCAATCTTGCAGCATGTACCCTTAGTAGGAGACGGGGAAGTGTCTTTGTATATCGCAAGGAAGTAGTCCTTGAAATATTTATACTCTATCTTATCTTCCCCTATTGTGAATGAGAGTGATCCATTCTTGACATCAATATTAGCCTCGGCGGTGGCTAAAAATGGTCTCCCAAGGATGATGGGAGTTTTATCACTTACCTCCATGTCAAGTATCACAAAATCTCTTGGTATGAAAAACTTTCCCACTTTCACAAGAACATTTTCTATTATACCCACATGATGAGTAATAGACCTATCAACCATAAGGAGACGCATCTTGGAAGGAACATGCTCATCCAATTTTAGTTCTTTGCTAATTGACAAAGGCATAACATTGACACTAGACCCAAGATCACAAAGAAAATTATAAGTGAGATTACCAAAACATGTAGGGAAAAGAATTCACACACATCTTGTAATTTCTCTGGCATCTTCTCAGAATAATCCATTGTTAGGGCCATTGTCTCATAGTCCCCTACCCTTCTCTTCTTGATCAGAATCTCTTTCAGAAACTTAGCATACATGGGCATTTGAGTGAGGACTTCTGTGAATGGTGTGTCAATATTCAGCTTCTTCATAATCTCCTTAAACTTCACAAATTGCTTCTCTTGCTGTATCTGAATCCTTCTTTGAAAGGAAGAGGTGTCTTTTATGGTGGAGGAGCAACATACTTTGGTTCCTCTTCTTGTGGTTTCTCCACAGGCTCCTTAGTCGCTTCTTTCTCAATTGGACGGTGCTCCTCTAACTATTTTTCGTCAAGTGACAGCCCGTCAATGATCCTTGGGGTTGACTTCAGGTTGACCAGGAAGTTGACCAATTGGCCTAGGAGCATTCATCACAACTTGAGCCAACTAACTCTCAAAATTGTCCACCCTCTTAGGCAACCTCTCAAAACTGTCAACCTTCTTAGACAAGGTTTCCATATAAGAATCCATGTTCCCCTGAATTTTAGCTATTTTCCTCAACATGGACTCTATTGTAGAGTTCTCAAATGACTGGAAATGAGCTTGATTTTGTGATTGAGAGACTCTTGGTTGAATCCCAGGAGGTGGTCTTTGCTAAGCGTCATCATTCTTGTAGGAGAAGTTTGTATGATTCCTCCAACCATGATTATAAGTGTTTGAGTATGGATCATTCATGGGACCCCTTTTGAAGTTATTCGTGTAGTTCACTTCTTCTCGAGACTCATTCTGGGAAGCAAAAAGATGGCAAGAAGATATAGTGTGATCACCTTCTCCACAAAACTGACAGGTTACACCAGAAACAGCTTGTATGGTTTTTCCTGCACGTTTGCCCTGAGATGTCTACACCAACAAACTCAACCTCTTGATTTGTTGAGCCATAGAATCTATCTGAGCTAGATGGTAGGTCTCAATATTGACCTCATACATCCCTGTAGATCTATTGGAACTTGAAGCAAAGCAAGAATCATTGTAATAACGAGAGTGTTGAGCAGTACTTTCAATGAAGTTCCGCGCATCATCAACCTCTATACTCATAATTCTACATCCAACTGAAGCATCAATAATTAATCGAGTAGAACTATCAACAACATTGTAGAAGACATGTAGCGGACTCCATTTAGGGTGCCCATGATAGGGGCACAACATCAACAACTCTTTAAATCTCTCACACCCTTCATACAAAGACTCACCATCCTTTATCTGGAAGGTAGTAATCTAATTCCTCATCTCAGCAGTCATCTTGGGTGGGAAATACTTGTTTAGGAAGGCCTTGGCTACCTCATCCCAAGTCGCTATAGAACCTTGAGGCAGGGCTTTGAACCATGCTTTGGCCATGTCTTATAGAGAGAATGAGAAAGCGCGCAACAGAAGCACATCTTGGGACACTTCATGAATCTTCATGGTGTCCATTATCTCTTGAAAAGTATTCATATGTTGGTGTGGATTCTCAGACGGTAGACCTCCAAACTAATTTTTCTGAACCATGTTGATCAGAGAAGGTTTCAGCTCAAAGTTTAGGGCTTACACTAGAGGTTGGGCCACACCAAAAAAAGGACCAAGGTGATTTGACATCACATAATCACCAAGCGTCATGCGTGCAACAAGGGTTTGTTGATGAACAACGTTCCCATCTACACCGTCAGCCATTGCTTGTTCTCTGGCTCGCATTACTTCCTTCGTCTTAAACGAAAAGTACGCTCAGGTTTGGAATTGTAGTCGTTGAGATTACCAACGCTCGAGACTCTTCACATCTAAAGAAAACAAGACTGAAATCAAAGCAACAAAAAAACAAGATAAAAAAAAGGCTTAGTTGAACAAGTTGTAGGAAAACAACTGATACTAGCAATAGTCCCCGACAATGGCGCCAAAAACATGACGGGACAAAAACCTACACATAAGCGTATGGGATCAGTTGTAACTTTTCATGTGTCGTTTCCACGAGGACTATGTAGTATCTATTGTAATTTAAATTGGCGAGCTAAGCCGTAAGAAGGGAGATTCGTTTGATTAACAACTAAGAAAATAAGAAATAAGAATTATAAAAGATGGTTGTAAGCAATTGGGGAGAAGATTTCAGGACAACGGATCCCCATAACAATGTCTTGGTAAACTTACAAATATCTGTTTCAAAATAGTCTAAACTTGTTTGAAGGTAAGCTTTCTAAAGTCTCAACTAACTCCTTTCATACGATAATAGATGTGCCTAAATTCCAACTTACAATCGATGTCGCTGAGAGCTAATCAAATCTAGACCCTTTGGGCACTTAGATTCTAGGATCAAGCTGAGTTAACATCCACTGTCGCTCTCCGCTAAGTCCAAGCAAGCCTAGGGTTTCTATGATAGCTTAGGATTCCACAAGAACTCTAGGATTGAAATTTTAGTGATCTGATAAAGTAATCTACTTTCAGACTAATACCCTATCTAAATTATCTATTAAAGTTATCTCCTTTCACACTCAAACCTAATAGAAATCTAATCAACTTTCATCAATTGCATGAAGAACTCTAGGATTGAATCAAACAAGGTTTCATATTTCAATTCAGACAAATATCACACACAAGTCTACAAATTCATTGTTGGGATCACCCCAACCGTAGAAATATGGGATTAGCTAGACATGCTTGGAGAAACAATGAAAAACATCATATGAACAAAATAAATCATTCAACTAGATTTGAAGAAGAGAAATACTTGATCAAATCCAAGGAAACAATTCCAATCTTCAAAATTCTTCAAAAGAACTCCAAAAACACCTAGGGCTAGAAAGAGTGGCAAAAAGTGGCAGAAGAGGCTGCCAAAAAACCCTAGAAAAAAGTATTTATACCATCCAAAAATAACAAGGGGCAAAACCTAACAAATTCAGGCCGCAGACAATACGACATGGTCGTGGACAAACCGTGCATGGTTTGTCACTGACCATGCACTTCAACTGAGTGGGGACTATCGCTGACCGTGCAGTTTTGTCACTAACCGTGTAGTTTTGTCACTGACCGTGCAATTTTCTCACTGACCGTGCAGTTCAACTGAGGTGCAGCACCGTCAATGACTGATTGTGCAAGTCTCCTGAGGTGCAACACAATTGGTGACAGACCGTGCATGGTCAGTGGCTGACCGTGCAAGTCTCCTGAGGTGCAACACAATTGGTGACAAACCATGCATGGTCAGTCACTGAGTGTTCGACACAGATTGGCGTTGCGCGTTGCTGGCCGTGTAGCTAGTATGGATGGTCGTGCACTTTTATAATCTTACTTGAGGGCGTGCATAGTCCGTCTTCTTGGCTTTCCTCGGCACAGTAGCTTCCCCCAATAATGTCTAGACCGCGTAACATAAAGAAAACAATGCAGCTAACTAAAAATGCAATATAATAACATGAAAATGCCTTAAGATAAAGACTAAATGCATGTCCTAAACATGTATAAAATGGATGTTATCAGGAACCTGAACCACGAGCAAGATCTCTTCAGAGTGACTTTTTAGCACCCAGGGCAAGGGGAACACACGGCCATGCTTTCTGGCAGCCCTTCAATTCTGAGGCGACGGGAGAAGTGCATAGGCCGTGCATCTCGGTGCACGGTCCGTGTGTTTCCAAGGAACTATTTTTCGTTCCATTTTAGCTTTCGAGTTTGATTCTTCTATTGTGGGGGCGTGCCCCGGTCTTATATGTATCTGTCTTTTTAGCCTCGGGCTATAATTTGGCATGTAGCTGAGCATTATAGCTAGTTTGTAATTCATACCTCATTGGCTTCAAGCTAATTTTGATATTAATCTTGACGAGTACTTCGTACTCCATTAGCCTCAGGCTAGTTTTGGCATTAAGCTTGACAAGTACTTCATACCCCATTGGCCTCAAGCTAGTTTTGGCATTAAGCTTGACGAGTACATCGTACCCCACTGGCCTCAGGCTAGTTTTTGCATTAAGCTTGACGAGTACTTCATACCCCATTAGCGTCAGGCTAGTTTTCGCATTAAGCTTGACAAGTACTTCGTACCCCATTGGCCTCAGGCTAGTTTTGGCATTAAGCTTGATGAATACTTTGTACCCTATTGGCCCCAGGAAAGTTTTTAAAGAATGATGGCAACTCGTTCCCTTACGGCCCGAAGGCTAATAGAATGAATAATGATGGCATCTCGTGCCCCTGTGGCCCATAGGCTAATAGATTGAAGATGGTACCTCATGTCCTTGTGTCCCGTAGGCTAATAAAAATAAGACTAATAGAAGCTCATGCTCCGGTGGCCCAAGGGCTAATAGAATACAGATGGAAGCTCGTGCCCCTATGGCCCGTAGGCTTGTTCTTTCAAACAATCCGTGATATAGCTCATATATTTTAATGCTTTATCATGAATTTAAGAGAAAGAGTTGAAAACTTAGATGTTGAGTTCTCTTTTATTGATAATTGTCGTTGTCACATCATCTAATGAGAACTTTAGTTGCCCTAGACCTTGATTTCATCGCCTTGATTATCGGTCTTTCATAGCGAGCATTTTGATCCCACTTTCAAGAGAATGATCAATTTCGTCGATGGAATCCATGAGTCACTTTAGTTAGCGATTTGCTCCAAAGTTTGTATGACATGGCATAAACATATAATAATAGAATAATTAAATCAAATTAATCAAATTGCATAAATATTGATTGAATTTAATTTATCTTGAAAAAGTTTGATGTACAAATGTATTGATCGGGTTGAACATGCACAACATAAATTTTTCCCGATTTGCATTTTCGGACAAGCTAGTTCAAACACCTCGTATGTGGCTCAAACGACATCCAAATGATGCAATGTCGGTGGCTTTGGACTCATGGCATTGCAAGCTATCATAGTAGGTGGGTCTTAGTGGCTTAGATTCTTCACCGGTGTCGGATAACACCAATTTTAGAGGCTGATCCGCACACAAATCTAGAGAGTTTCCAATTTCCCGTTTCAACAAGCCTACTTTGAACGGCTCGTACGGGCTCGTTCAGAGTCCAAATGGAGAGAGGCCAGAAGCTACGGACTCTTAAAATTGCAAGTTGTCTCCATGGTTGGATGGTGGTCACGGATATCGACCACCGACATCAGAAATTGTCCCCAAATAGAGGCTATTCCACGCTCAAATCCGGATAATTTCCAGATTTCACTCTTCGACAAGGTTACTTTGAACGACTCGTACGGGTTCATTCGTGAACCAATTTGAGTGAGGTTGGTGATGTGATATGGGATCCTATCAAGATCCAAGACCAAGCCAAGAGTCGAGCCAAGCCTAGAAGAGTGACAACTTCGCCAACGACGCCGTCGTCGTGCTTGAAACTAGTGCTTTTAAAGACCACCGAGCCAACATGCATCAAATTGAGTCTTTCCAGTTCCAACCATCAAGAGGAATCAATTAAGGAACCAATACCAAGTATGGAGCCAATTGGAGGTGAAGAGCTTGGTGAGGTGGCTAGAGGAGCATCCATGAGGCCCGACGACGGGACCCGAACTAGGGCAGAGCAAAAATATATATTGGCTCAGTGGATTGGGCTGATTTTTGTATATGTTATTTCTCATGAGATGAGGGGAAATCTTTCTACATTTTAGGTGAAACGGACTTCGGAGCCAAAATATATCGCATCCACAAGATCCATCTTTTAAGGAAATTCTATCATTAAGAGTAAATCTTGTTGATGACCGTTCTCTCAATTGGCTAGGTGGATATGTCTTATTTTTAGACATGATATTTTTACTTAGCGTATATTGGACGTATCCAAAAGCCGGGCTCATTGGTGTGTCGAGATAGAGATCCGTAGATCACAAAATTAGGGTATTTTTATTGCTTTTCTTGCAAGATAAGTTTTGTGACATTTGAGACTATAAGTAGGGCATTAACATTTCATTTTTACTTTAAGCTTTGACTAATTTAAAAATAGAATAGTTGAGTTTCTTAATTAACTCTGAGCTTTGCGGTCTTTGAGTGATTTGTCTTGGTGAGTCATATCCAAGTCTATTGAACTCGGTTTTGGTGAGTCATATCCAAAGACGGCGTGAAACCCTGGTGAGTCATATCCTTGGTGGATAATCGATAGCTCGTTGTGAATCTATTGGTGCATAATACCCAATAGATCCACTCTACTTATCCCTTTATTTCCTTTGCTTTCGAAAACCCAAAACTCCCACAAAAAGACTCGTTTTTGGTTACTATCTTGTTGCCGAAATTGAGAGCATCAAGAACTAGACTTGAAGGTGACTTTCCTTGAACCAAAGCACAAATCTTTATGGGAAATGTATCAATTGGTATCAAAGCTTGATCAAAGTAAAAGTCTAAAACCATTGCTTGTCTTGATTTCAGACCTAGAGTTTGTGTTCGAACCAATCCTATCCGTCCCTACCCTATACTTGTGCGTGATAGGCTGACCTTTGTCCTTGAAGACAGAATGCTTTGAAACTCTAGGTTAGCTTTAGGAAATTCAGCCAAACATCCTAAAAGAGAGAACCTAATGTGTCCTTGCGAACAAAGCCATCAACCCGACCAACCCTAGCGTGCGGACCATATCTTGCGCACCAAGCCAAGTAACCCCTGTCGTGTCCTTGGGAATGAACCGACCTAGGGAGTGGGCTGCACCGAAGACGAGAAAGGCCGAGAGTGAGGACAACCAAGCCGTGGGGAGTAGGGCTAGCCAATCCCCAAACCCGTGCCTCCCCCTTGCCTTGCGCCCCAAGGATTTGCCAAATATTTGGCAAATTATATCTTGTAACCACCAAATCATATCTTTTTATTGCTTGCACTTTAAGAGAGTGACGATGTCAAAAGCGGAATCTTACACATGGAACGTTCAAATAACTGCCACGTGTAAACCCCCTTACAAAAGAAGTCAACTTAAAAGTCAACAAAGCATGGTCATTGACTCTAAAAAGGTCAAGTCTGGTAGTACGACACCAATAGGACGTCACTACTAAAACCATGACACCCAAAGACTAGAGATGACGACATCTATGGTCAGAGGAAATCGTATGAAGAAGAAAGAGACAATGCAAGTCTTCCATCGTCAACATACTGTACCTTCAAAAAGTATTAATCAAGTAGTATCACCAAATTCGTCAACGTACTGTATCTTCAAAAGTCTTCAACAAGCAGTATCACCAAAGTCGTCAACGTACTGTATCTCCAAAAGACTTCAACAAGCAGTATCACCAAAGTCGTAAACCTATTGTATCCCCAAAATTCTTCAACAAGTAGTATCACCAAATTCGTCAACATACTGTATCTCCAAAAGTCTTCAACAAGCAGGTTCACCAAAGTCGTCAACATACTGTATCTCCAAAAGTCTTCAAGAAGCAGTATCACCAAAGTCGTCAACATACTGTATCTCCAAAAGTCTTTAACAAGCAGTATCACCAAAGTCGTCAATATACTGTATCTTCAAAAACATTCAACAAGCAGTATCACCAAAATCGTCAAAATATTGTACCATCATAATCGTCAAACATGCAGTACAATTAAATCGCCAACATGTTGTATCATCACACACGTACGAGATCAAAGAAGCCTTAAAGAGAAGACTTGTCCATAAGCGAGAAGACAAGTTCGAGACTTGTAAACATTCTTGTAAATCAAAGCAAGTGTGGAGTTAATCAAAATATGAGTCAAACATCACCCTCATACCGTATCAACATGCCTGCCGGACACGTGCGGTCACTACATGAACAAGACGACCTAGAAAATAACTTAGGGAGGCCACTCTTGTCACGTGAGAAGATCCAATCAAGATTCAAGCTTATCCAAATCATGTGCTTAATATAGAACATCCAATCTAAGGCTTGTGTGTTTGTACAAGAAGAAAGCTCGGCTGAAACATGGTCTCGTACAGTATGATGTGACAGGTCGGGTCCGTACCATCTGCATTTAATTGAGTATGAGAGGTGGCGTCATGAACAATGATGTCGTACGCTGAGATCCCAGAAAAGGACGATTCACCCCATTCCTCTACACACCTATTGATGCGTTATCGTCTCCTAAACGCGTCGTCGGGGTGGATCTAGGTAGAAGGCGGATCGGATTTGGCAATCTCTCCGGGAATGAAGGCGAACCAAGCCAAAGGCATGGCTTCGATGGATGTCGAGTTGGTCTCGGCAATGGCCGAGGTTCGTGTGGTGGAAACTAGCGCGCAAGGATCGAATAGGCTTAGACGGGGCGCGCACGCAAGGGAAGGGGATGGCCGGCGATCACGGCGGCGAGAGATGGCTCAATTGAGCTCGAGTAGGCCTGGGCAGGAGCGGAGCTGTACGACAGCAAGGTTGTTCTCAAATTCAACTTAAAAATTAGGTTACAAAGTTTTTGGCTATAAGAAGCCAAGTGCTCGGCCATGGGCCGCAACCCACAACTTAGGCCGGCTCTCTTAGGCACAAGAGAGGCCCGCACCCCAAAATAGTAACCTGCCAAAAGTAGGAACTTCTAAACATAGAAAATACTAAAAATTGAAACATTCCACAATTAACAACATATTAAAAATGGAAACTGCTAAGAAAGGAAACCGCTAAGAAAGGAAACTACTAAAAATAGCAAGTGTCTCAAAATGTCTCGAAACTGGCATGTGAACCTCAGAATGCCAAAAATAGTCAAACAACGCAAAGTGTACAGAGGCAATATCAAGGAGCCTCGTAGTTGGCCGCAGCTTGGCCAATGATGGCACAGAGGACGTCCCTAGGCGCGCTGGGGAAGGCATGGCTGTTGCGCAACATGCCCTTGGTCGTGATGGACTGTGTGGCCTGGGCAATGGCCCTGGCTCTAGCTCTGGTGATCGGGCCTTCGGTTCTGACACTCAGCATGTCATCTTCTTAGGCCTCCGTCAATGTCACGACCGGGGGTGTATCACCTATGTCATCATCACCATCCATGTGGCCATGGCTTGATGCACTCATTCAACTATAAAAGGAAAGGTAGAGCAGCCATTAGAAGGGGGGTTTTTTAGGAGGAAGAAAGAAAAACTCTCAATTCATCCTTGTGGGAGATTTCGAAAGTTGAAGGGAAGTTCACCATTATCGTTCATCAATCTCGTCCATCATTCAAGCAAGCCCAAAAGGGAGTTTATTCCATTGAACACATTGATAAATCTATTTCTCGGATTTTGTACAAAAATATCATCAACTTCCTTATACCGCACCTCTAACTTCGTGACTGTGGAGGGTCTTCCCAAGGGACAACACCCTTGGGATTTTCAGGTCATTGGAGAGAAGTTCAAGGGAAGCCATCATCACCGCTGAGGAGAAGTCCGATTCATGTGGATACGGCATGGAGCGGGTGGGTGCAAATCATGAAGTCCACTATCGCCACCGACGAGGAGGAGTCCGCTAGATGTGGATACGACATGGAGCAGATGGGTGCAAATAATGATCACCATCATCACCACCAAGAGAAGAGAAGTCCATGAAGATCAAAGAACCATGCTCGAAGGGACCCGCGGAAAAAGATTAGGTGTCTAGTGGGCGCGACATGTCACCAAACTTCTGTACCGCAGCTTTCGGAATCTCCACTGGCGCCGTCTGTTGAAACTTGCTTCCCCGACTAAGACGTGCCCACTGATTATGTTTTCCTTTTCAAAGACATCCCTTCATCACCTAGCTCATCCGATAAAGTGTAATGGCGCATCAAGAAGGCGGAGGGGATAACTATGACTCGTATCAGAATCAAGTCAACTTTCCCCCACCAGGACCGGCAATACAAGTGTCCTGCTGTGGCGGAGTCCAACTACCATCCGGGGATGCCGGGAATGAACTTCGGACCAGGCACTGAAGTGCTTAACCCCCTTCAAGATCCCGTACTGCATCAATTCATCCTGTAGCATTTCCCGGAGTTCAACCAGCTGGCCCCACAACACTTCCAAGAGTCCCCTCGGTATCACCAGCCGGCCGGGGCATATCCGTTTCAAGGACCAAATTTCCAAGCACCTTGGATGGAGTATGTCCTGCCACCAACAGGGGATATACCGTATGTACTGGGGTATGAGCTGCAGTTTATTCACCAGCCTTTTCCAGGAGGAGTACCATATGTCATGGGGTATGAGTCGCAGTACGTTCACCAGCCTTTTCCAGAAGGAGTATTGTATATCCTGGGGTATGAACCGTAGTACGTTCACCAACCTTTTCCAGGAGGAGTACCATATGTCCTGGGGTATGAGTCGTAGTACGTTCACCAACCTTTTCTAAGAGGATTGCCGTATGTTCCAGATTATCCTGGATATGAACCACAAACTGTCCCTCAACATGGTCAAGGAGGTCACCAACACCGCCATGTTTTTCCGGACTACGGTGGGAATCAGGGAGGACATCAACCACCGCTTTTCTACAACGATGAGGAAGGACAAGGAGGAGAAGCAACATCGATCCACACTCCTCAGGTGTTCCCGGTGGCCTATGGAGCCGAGGACGGTACTCATTGCCTACTTGCCCCCCGCCCGTATCGCATGAATCACCATGGTCACTCCCCACCGAGAAGGCAAAGGTTGAACTTCTCTCAAAGCCCTGGATCAATGCAGATGTTGGAGCGACACTCCCAAATGGATGGCCTTGGCGAAGAGCCACCACATAGAGATCCTATAACCACAATTTCCACCATCTTCTCGGAACATATCATGGAAGGCAAATTTCCGATCACACTTCAGCAGCGCTAGAAAAATGAAAAGAACCATGCAGGATCTACCCCTAGTGAGATAGTATGATGGGGAACTCCACGACATGGAGAACGTTGTTGCTGAAATTCATCGTTAAAGACAACGGAGAAATGACGTGGAGAGCGTTGAAGCCGAAGTTCATCATTGCAGACCATAGTAAAGCCACTTGGATACCGTTCTGGATGGAATGAACCAATGAAGATCGTGGAAAGTTGTCTCCCAAAGAGTCGGAGCAAATACGTCATTGCGTTGCATCCTAGACAATATTAATTTTAAGCAAAGCATCAAAGACTGCGACAAAGCATCAACTTCGGCAACCAAAGATAGACCAATATGAAGCTTGGCAAAGTGAAAGAAATATTATTCTTGAAGACTCATCCAATAAAGTATATGTAAGATTTTCTCTTAAATGCATGAGAAAGATGCAACTCCATATGTCTAAACTCCGAAATGTGAAAACGGTGTCCAAGCGCAAGTAAAGCGAGATCTATGATGCCGTAAGGATCATGTTATAGCTCGGAGAAGTCCATCGACCCTTGAGGCTGGTGTTGCCACCGTCATTCAGTAGCGAGATACATGATTCCAAAAGGATATGTTGCCGCTCGGTGAGGTCCATCGGCACTTGAGGCTGGTGTTGCCACCGTCATCCAGTAGCGAGATCCGTGATTCCAAAAGGATCATTATGCCGCTCGGTGAGGTCCATCGGCCCTTGAGGCTGGGGTTGCCACCGTCATCCAGTAGCGAGATACATGATTCCAAAATGATATGTTACCGCTTGGTGAGGTCCATCAGCCCTTGAGGCTAGTGTTGCCACCGTCATCCAGTAGCGAGATCCATGATTCTGAAAGGATCATTATGCTGCTCGGTGAGGTCCATCGGCCCTTGAGGCTGGTGTTGCCACCGTCATCCAGTATCGAGATCCATGATTCTGAAAGGATCATAATATCGCTCGGTGAGGTCCATCGGTCTCTTGAGGATGGTGTTGCCACCGTCATCCAGTAGCGAGATCCATGATTCCGAAAGGATCATGTTGCCGCTATGTGAGGTCCATCGGCCCTTGAGGCTGGTGTTGCCACTGTCATCTGATGACATCCATTTCATACATATTTAGGGCATGCATTTAGGCTATACTTTAGGCATTTCCACGTTTATTATCATGCATTTTTAGCTAGTTGCATCATTTCCTTTAGTGTAGATGTCTACACGAGTTTCTGCGTGATTTCAGGTACATTGGTGGACTTCTGGAGGCAATACAAGGCATGACCGTGCGCCCTCGCAGAACACTAGAAAAGAGCTTTTGTCAAGTGGCACGGTTTGTGACAAACCGTGCCTACTCATCCTGCTACATGTTGTAAAGAAGCACGATTTGTGACAAACCGTGCGGGTTTTGTCAGAAACCGTGCGGTTGGCCCGCGGACCCGAATTCTTATTTTTTCGCCCCCTTTTATTTTAGGATGGTATAAATACTTTTTTAGGGTTTTATTTGGCTGCTCTTACGTTATTTTTCTGCCTCCTTTTGCCACTCTCTCTAGCCCTAGGTGTTTTTGGAGTTCCTTTGAAGATTTCTGAAGATTTGAGATTGTTTCCTTGGATTTGATCAAGTATTTCTCTTCTTCTAATCTAGTTGAATGATTTCTATTGTTCAGATGATGCTTTTGATTGTTTCTCCAAGCATGTCTGGCTAAATCTCTTAATTCTAGGGTTGGGGTGATCCCAACAATGGATTGGTAGACTTTTGTATGGTATTTTCCTGAATTGAAATCTGGAACCTTGTATGATTCAATCCTAGAGTTCTTAATGCAATTGATGAATGTTGATTAGATTTCTATTTGGTTTGAGTTTGAAAGGAGATAACCTTAATAGATAACTCAGATAGGGTATGAGTCTGAAAGGAGATTACTTTATCAGATTACTAGGTATTGAACTTGAGTGTTATTTGTGCGACGGCAACCTAACTACTCTTGTGGAATCCTAAGCTATCATAGAAACCCTAGGTTTGCCTGGACTTAGCGGAGCGCGACAACGAATGTTAACCCAGTTTGATCCTAGATTCTAAGTGCCCAAAGGGTCTAAATTTGATTAGCTCTGCGCGACAGTGATTGTTAGTTATAATTTAGGCACATCTATTATCGTCTTAAAGGAGTTAGTAGAGACTTTATATAGCTTACCTTCAGACAGGCTCAGACTAATTTCAGACAGATATCTGTAAGTTTACCAAGACATTGTTGTGGGGATCCCTGGTCCTAGGATCTTCTTCCTAATTGTTTACAACCATCTTTTGCAATTCTGTTTCTTGTTTTCTTATTTCCTTAGTTATTAGACAAACGAATCTTCCTTTCTTACGGCTTAGCTTACTAATTTATGTTTACAAAAGATACTACATAGTCCTCGTTGGGAACGACACTTGAAAATGTACAACTGAACCCATACGCTTGTGGGTAGGTTTTTGTCCTATAAAGTTTTTAGCGCCGTTGTCGGGGACTATTGCTAGTATGAGTTATTTTCCTACAACTGGTTCGACTAAGTCTTTGTTTTATTTTTGATCTTGTTTTTTTCCTTTGTTTTCAGGCCTGTTTTCTACAAGTGCGAAGAGTCCTGAGCGCTGGTAATCTCAACGACTACGATCCCGAACCTGAGCGTACTTTTTGTTTTAGAAGAAGACAATAACTCAAAGCCAGAGAACAAGCAATAGGTGACAACCAAGTGGGAAACGATCCTCCTTTGAAAGTCCAAGGGAAACGTATGACGCTTGGTGATTATGTGATGCCAAATCACCTTAGTCCTATTTCTGGTATGGTTTGACCTCCTGTGCAAGCTCGTAACTTCGAGCTGAAACCTTCCCTGATCAACATGGTTCAACAGAATCAGTTTGGAGGTCTACCTTCTAAGAACCCACACCAATATCTGGCGACCTTTATTGAGGTAATGGACACTGTGATGATCCATGAGGTATCCCAAGATGCGCTTTTCATGCGAGCCTTTTCATTCTCTCTGTGAGACATGGCCAAAGCTTGGTTCAAGGCCCTACCTCTTAGCTCGATAACAACTTGGGATGAGTTAACAAAGTCATTCCTCAATAAATACTTTCCACCAAACAAGACTGTTGAGATGAGGAATCAGATTCTTGCATTCAAGATGAAGGATGAAGAGTCTCTCTATGAAGGCTGGGAAAGATATAAAGGAATTGCTGATGCTGTGCCCCCACCATGGGAAACAGAAATGGACCATGCTGCATGTCATCTACAACGTTATTGACAGTTCTACCAGGCTAATCATTGATGCTTCAGCAGGTGGAAGAATCATGAGTATGGAAGTTGATGATGCTTGGAACTTGATTGAGAGTACTGCTCAACACTCTCACTATTACAATGATCCCCAATCTACTTCATGTTCCAGGAAACTTGCGGGGATGTATGAGGTCAATTCTGAGACCCACCAGCAGGCTCAAATAGATGATATGGCACAAGAGATCAAGAGGCTGAATCTGTTTGTGTAAAAGTCTCAAGCGTAAGGCGCAGGGCAATCCACACAGGCTATTTCTAGTGTAGCCTGTCAGTTTTGTGGAGAAGGTGACCATACTATATCATCTTGTCACCTATTTGCTTCTCAGAGTGAGTCACAAGGAGAGGCGAACTACATGAATAACTTCAACAAGGGCCCTAGGAATGATCCATATTCCAACACTTACAACCTTGGTTGGAGAAATCATCCAAATTTCTCCTATGGGAACAACCAAGCTGCGTAGAGACCACCCCCTGGATTCCAACAAAGAGCCTTACCACCGCAGAACCAGGCTCTTGCTCAATCAGCTGAGAATCCCAACATGGCCCTTATATTAAAGGAGCTGTAGAACATGAATATGATATTGAAACACCATGATAGTCTATATGCACAATACGCTTTGACTGCTCTTAGACCACAAGGTCAACTTCCTGGCCAAGCTGAGGCTAATCCAAAAGGGCAAATCAATGTTGTGTCCTTAAGGAATGGAATACAACTTTAGGAGCCAGAGGTTGTGGATGCCAAGAAGAAAGACATGATAGTTGCAGAGCATGAAGAAGTTGTGATCCAAGAGAAGGAGCCATAAAAGGAGCCTAGATATGTGCCACCTCCAGCTTACAAGCCTCCTCTCCCTTTCCTACCAAGGAGAGCTCATGCTCAATTGGATCAGCAATATGGCAAATTTGTGGAGGTGTTGAAAAAGCTCTACATCAACATCCCTTTCACCGATGCTCTAAAGCAGATGCCAGCCTATGTGAAGTTCCTGAAGGAGATCTTGTCTAACAAGAGTAAGCTGGATGACTACCAATCTGTCTCCCTGAGCTAGGAGTACAGCGCTCTTAGTCAGAATAAATTGCCTCCTAAGCTTGAAGACCCTAGAAGCTTTCATGTCCCTATGGTGATTGGCAATAGCACCTACAATGCTGTGTGATTTGGGGGCCAACGTGAGTTTAATCCCGCTGTCCATATGCAAGAAGCTGGATTTGGGAGAGCCAAGACCAGTGAGGATGACTCTTTTCATGGCAGATAGGTTTGTTGCGCGTCCAATAGGTATTTTGGAGGACATTCCCATCCAGAAAGGTAAGTTATACATTCCTGTGGATTTTATTGTCCTTGATATTGAGGCCGATTATCTTGTTCCTATTATATTGGGAATACCCTTTCTAGCTACTGCAGGTACACTTATTGATGTTAAGTAGGGTGTTCTTTCCTTTACTATTGGGGATTGGAAAATTGAATTTAATTTTTCCAAAGTTATTAAACAACCTGCTTTTAAGGATGATGGTTGAAGGGTAGATGTAGTTGACCAGGAAGCTCAAGGAGCTATGATGTATGTTATTTCTAAAGATCCTTTGGAGTTTTGCTTGAGTGAGAGTGTGACCCAAGCTGATAATCTTGAGCCACTTGCTGATGTGGTTCTTGATTTGGAGTCCACTAGAGAGTTCCCTGGGGCCGTTGCCGAGGTCCTGAAAAGAGATGACCCGGAGAGTCTAAAGATGCACCTAAGGTGGAGTTGAAGCCACTACCACCCACTTTTAGGTATGAGTTCCTAGGACCCCAATTCTACATATCCTGTGATTATAAATGCTAGTCTAAGTGATGATGAAGTTGAGAAATTGTTGCATGAGCTTAGATTGCATAGAAAAGCATTAGGATATTGTATTGATGACTTGAAAGGAATTAGTCCCACAATGTGCATGCATATGATTTTATTGGAAGATGATCATAAACCCTCTATTGAGCATCAAAGAAGACTTAACCCAAACATGAAAGAAGTTGTGAAAAAAGAAGTGTTGAAATTGTTAGATGCATGCATTATTTATCCTATTTCTAATAGTGAGTGGGTTAGTCCATTGCATGTTGTGCCTAAGAAATGGGGTATGACTGTTGTGAAGAATGAAAAAAATGAATTAATTCCTACTAGGACAGTCACGGGTTGGAGAATGTGCATTGATTATAGGAGATTGAACAAGGTAACCCAGAAAGACCATTTTCCCCTTCCCTTTATTGACCAGATGTTAGAGAGGCTAGCTAAGCATTCACACTTCTGTTATTTAGATGGTTATAGTGGATTTTTCTAGATTCCTATTCACCCTGATGACCAGGAGAAGACCACATTCACTTGCCCTTATGGCACATTTGCATATAGGAGAATGCCCTTTGGTTTGTGTAATGCTCCTGCTACCTTTCAGAGATGTATGATGGCTATTTTTTCTAACTTTATTGATGACATTATGGATGTGTTCATGGATGACTTTTCTGTATATGGTGCTTCTTTTGATGCTTGTTTGTCGAACTTGTCACGAGTTTTACAACGGTGTGAAGAAGTTAACCTTGTATTGAATTGGGAGAAATGCCATTTTATGATAAGGGAAGGTATTGTCTTGGGTCATTTGGTTTCTAATCGTGGTATTGAGGTTGACAGGGCAAATATTGAGATCATTGAGAAGATGCCACTTCATACTTCGGTTAAGGGTATAAGAAGTTTCCTTGGTCATGCAGGCTTTTATAGGAGGTTCATTCAGGATTTCTCTAAAATTTCCAAACCTCTTACTAATCTTCTCTTGAAGGATGTTGCATTTGATTTTTCGAAGGAGTGTATTGATTCTTTTTGCAGGTTGAAGGAGGCATTGATTTCAGCTCCAATTATGCAGCCCCCTGATTGGGATCTCCCATTTGAGATCATGTGTGATGCTAGTGACTATGTTGTTGGAACTGTTTTGGGGAAAAGGAAGGACAAAAAGCTTCATGCCATTTACTATGCTAGCAGGACTCTTGATATGGCCCAAATGAATTACACTACTACTGAGAAAGAGTTGTTAGCTGTTGTGTTTGCTTTTGAGAAGTTCCGATCTTATTTGGTGGGTGCCAAGGTGATTGTCTACACTGATCACGCTGCTATCAGATTTCTCTTGAGCAAAAAGGAGGCCAAGCCAAGACTGATTCGTTGGATCCTTCTTCTTCAAGAGTTTGACTTCGAGATTAGAGACAAGAAGGACACAACAAATTTGGTTGCTGACCACCTTTCGAGGTTGACTCCAGACCAACTGGGGTGTACTCATGATGACCCCATTATTGATGATTCTTTTCCTGATGACCATCTTTTTAGGATTACTGAGCAGATCCTGACTCTTGCAAATTCCAGGATGCCCTGGTATGCTGATTTCATCAATTATTTGGTTTGCAATGAGTTACCGCCTAGGATATCGTTCCAGCAAAAGAAAAAGTTCATGTCTGATGTTAGACATTATTACTGGGATGAGCCTTTGCTTTTCAAGCGGTGCGCTGATGGGATTATCCGGCGATGCATCCTTGAGGAGGAGGTAGAGTGTTATCACTCATTGTCATTCTTTACCCTATGGAGGCCATGCTAGTTCTTCTATGACCACCTCCAAGATTCTCTAGTCAGCTCTCTATTGGCCTTCTATGTTCAAGGATGTGCACCGTTTCATTGCCTCTTGTGATGCTTTCCAGCGAACTTGGAAATATTTGTAGGAGGAATGAGATGCCTCTCAATAACATCCAGGAGGTTGAAAATTTTGATGTATGGGGAGTTGATTTCATGGGACCTTTTCCACCGTCTTGCAGCCATAAGTACATTCTTGTGGCGGTTGATTATGTGTCCAAGTGGGTGGAAGCCATTGCCTCTCCTACCAATGACTCTAGGGTGGTGTCCAAGTTCTTCAACAAGGTGATTTTTCCTAGATTTGGGACACCAAGAATTATGATTAGTGATATGGGATCACATTTTATTGAGAAGAAGTTTGAGGCTTTGCTGAAGAAGTATGGGATAACTCATAAAATTGCCACCCCATATCATCCTCAAACAAGCGGTCAAGTGGAGGTTTCCAACAGGAAGATTAAGAGCATTTTGGAGAAGACAGTATCCCGATCCCGAAAGGATTGGTCTTTGAAGCTTGATGATGCTCTTTAGGCTTACAGGACTGCTTTTAAGACTCCTATTGGCACTACACTATACATGCTCGTCTATGGAAAGTCATATTGGGCAATTAAGTTGTTCAATTATGATATGAAAGAAGCAGGTGAGAAGAGGAGACTACAATTGCAAGAGTTGGAGGAGCTGAGACTGGATTCCAACGAGAAAGCCAGGATTTACAAGGAAAGAACCAAGAGATGGCATGACAAACACATTGTGCCTAAGGATTTTCAAGAAGGTGATCTTGTCTTGCTTTTCAACTCCAGACTCAGGATCTTTCCTGGAAAGCTGAGGTCTAGATGGAGTGGTCCTTTCCAAGTGAGACGAGTATATCCACATGGTGCTATTGATATATGGAGTGAAGAGACAGGTCAGTTCAAGGTGAATGGACATCGCTTGAAGTAATATATGGCAGGGAGTCCGCTGGAGAAGGTGGCGTCTATCCACCTCAATTCGACCCACTAAAGGTATAGAAGGAAGGCCAAGCAAACGACCTTAAGCAAGCGCTCCTTGGGAGGCAACCCAAGGTAAGTTTTCTTCTTTTTCCATAAAAAATAAAAAACGCATCTATGGAGCCCCGCACGGTTTGTGACAAACCGTGCGGACGTTTAGGTTGTTGATACTGCAATTGCATATTGTGCATGATTATGAGAGTTTACACTTTAGACAATTGGCTTGAGCATGTGACCTTTGATTGAGATGTGTTAGGACCGACACTCTAGACAAAATGCCGGTGAGGTTTTGGCCTTTTAGGACTATTTCTATGCAAGCCCTCTCTTTTTCTCTATATGTGTGAATCTCTCTTTGATTGCTAACTCTAGAACTTGTAATAATCCCTTTTTCAAAGCTACATCTATGATTTATGTACATGACATTAACATGATTGAGGCATTGTTTCATTTAAACCCTTTATCCTTGGCCACCCTATATATGTTTCCCTCTGCTTGAAGCCCCTTTGTGCCTTAATTGCCTTTTCTTTAGAAGCTCCAAAAAAGCATACCGAGCCTATATATTCTTCCTACCCATCTTGGGATTAGGATACTTTAATGTAGACTTGATCCAAGCTTGGGGGAGGTTGCATATGTTAGTGGTTGGATATGACTAAGCCTTGTAATGTTCCCCTTTCATTTTTTCGGTTTTTTCTTCCTTGTTCAAGAAAAAAAAAGAAAAAAAGAAAAAAAAGCAAGAATAAGCAAATAAATGAGATAATTTAGCATCAAAAGGGTTTTGTTGTATGGGTTTGAAGAATACAATTGGATTTGTGGGATCTTTTCAAGCTTAGTGTCGTCCTGGTAATCCTCTTTCCCGAATTTAGCACCACATGGCCTAAATATATCCTTACCTAAATCCTATACCCTTGCCCCATTACAACCCTGGAAAGTCCTCAAGATTTTTGTTGTGTACATGGTCTTCCGTAGTGGAGATTTAGGACATTGTTGCAAGCCTATGGTAGTTTAGCATTCAAAGTGGAGAACTGAGCGAAACATGACCCTAGACACATGAGTGGAGTGACTTCATTTCTTTATCCTTGGGAGGTCTAGAGTTGAAGAACTAACTACATTGATATCATTGGTTGCAAAGCATGCTATGACTGCACTTATCTTATGTTTGGACTCTCATGATCATTGTTCACTTGTTTCTTGGGTAAAAAACAGCATTGACATGTTTTGTGGATTTATAGATTGTGTACTTTCTTGAGGACAAGCAAGGGTTAAGCTTGGGGGGATTTGATGACATCCATTTTATACATATTTAGGACATGCATTTAGTCTATATTTTAGGCATTTCCACGTTTATTATCTTGCATTTTTAGCTAGTTGCATCATTTCCTTTAGTTTAAATGTCTACACGAGTTTCTGCGTGATTCCAAGTACATTGGTGGACTTCTGGAGGCAATATGAGGCACGGACATCATAGGCAAAGTGCACGGGCAAATTTAAAGGTGAACGAAAACAAAGAAGAGCATTCTGCAGCTTGGCACGGTTTGTGACAAACTGTGTCCGCCTGTTGCTGACAATGCGCCCTCGCAGAACACTAGAAAAGAGCTTTTGTCAAGTGGCACGGTTTGTGACAAACCGTGCCTACTCATCTTGCTACATGTTGTAAAGAAGCACGGTTTGTGACAAATCGTGCGGGTTTTGTCACAAACCGTGCGGTTGGCCCGCGGACCCGAATTCTTATATTTTTGCCCCCTTTTATTTTATGATGGTATAAATACCTTTTTAGGGTTTTCTTTGGCAGGTGTTATTTTTCTGCCTCTTTTTGCCACTCTCTCTAGCCCTAGGTGTTTTTGGAGTTCCTTTGAAGATTTCTGAAGATTTGAGATTGTTTCCCTGGATTTGATCAAGTATTTCTCTTCTTCTAATCTAGTTGAATGATTTCTATTGTTCAGATGATGCTTTTGATTGTTTCTCCAAGCATGTCTGGCTAAATCTCTTAATTCTAGGGTTGGGGTGATCCCAACAATGGATTGGTAGACTTTTGTATGGTATTTTCCTGAATTGAAATCTGGAACCTTATATGATTCAATCCTAGAGTTCTTAATACAATTGATGAATGTTGATTAGGTTTCTATTTGGGTTGAGTCTGAAAGGAGATAACCTTAATAGATAACTCAGATAGGGTATGAGTCTGAAAGGAGATTACTTTAATAGTTACTAGGTATTGAACTTGAGTGTTATTTGTGCGACGACAACCTAACTACTCTTGTGGAATCCTAAGCTATCATAGAAACCCTAGGTTTGCCTGGACTTAGCGGAGTGCGATAACGAATGTTAACCCAGTTTGATCCTAGATTCTAAGTGCCCAAAGAGTCTAAATTTGATTAGCTCTGTGAGACAACGATTGTTAGTTATAATTTAGGCACATCTATTATCGTCTAAAAGGAGTTAGTAGAGACTTTAGATAGCTTACCTTCAGACAGGCTCAGACTGATTTCAGGCAGATATATGTAAGTTTACCAGGACATTGTTGTGGGGATCCTTGGTCCTAGGATCTTCTTCCTAATTGTTTACAACCATCTTTTGCAATTCTGTTTCTTGTTTTCTTATTTCCTTAGTTATTAGACAAACAAATCTTCCTTTCTTACGGCTTAGCTTACTAGTTTAAGTTTACAAAAGATACTACATAGTCCTCGTTGGGAACGACATTTGAAAAGCTACAGCTGAACCCATACGCTTGTGGGTTGGTTTTTGTCCTATCATCATCTAGTAGCGAGATCCATGATTCCGAAAGGATCATATTGCCGCTCGGTGTGATCCATTGACCCTTGAGGCTGGTGTTGCCACCGTCATCCCATAGCGTGATCCATGATTCTGTAAGGATCATGTTGCCACTTGGTGAGGTCCATCGGCCCTTGAGGTTGGTGTTGCTACCGTCTTCTCATAGCAAGATCCATGATGTCGTAAGAATCATGTTGCCGCTTGGTGAGGTCCGTCGGCCCTCGAGGTTAGTGTTGCCACCATCTTCCCGTAGCAAAACAACCACCACAAAAGACCGACGAGGTTCAATGCCAGAATACATGACTATATCAAAAGGAAAGCAAACCAAAAAATGAATGTGAATGCAAGCTAGTCAGGACCACATGGACGATAACTCACAAACTCATCACTCTCCCCCATCACCATCATTCGCGGAGCCTCTTACATCATCCCTTGGAGTTTGCGTCACCTCCGCCTTGTCAGGATTTATCCCCCGTCTTAGGCGCTGAAGCAGCACATCAAGCTCACTGGAAGTTGGCGACACATACTCATCGACAACAGGAGGACTAAAGCCACATTGGTCATTGTAATCCGGGACAAAGGAGCCACGACATATGGTATTCCCTAATCTTGAGCGCGTATTGGAGTGCACCAATATCCATTCCTCTCTGCAGTCAAGGGACGTTCTCGTGAGCCAGACGCAAATCCATCTGAACGGAAGCAAAATCTAAAGTATCGAAGCCCTTATTCCAATTGTGTCACTAATGGGCCATGGTGTATAAACATTGGAGTTGGCGAATGAGCAAGTCTATTCAAGGATTCCAATTTCATAACAAGTCCGAATTTAACTCAATTCGTTATATTATTTTATGTTTATAAAATTGTTTATTTTTTGCAAAATATTTAGAATAATTTCAGTTATATATTATATGTTTACTACATGTTTATACCATATTGGTACAAATTTGGGAGCGAGCCGTCAATTAAAGCAAGACAAGAGATCTTGTTAGCGGAGAGCGTCCGCCCCTTAGAGTAGGGATCCATACGACGGATATCAATGTTCGGCAGGCATAACATTGAAATTGAGGTCCGTGGCATTAGATGGTTGAACAACAACAAGGATTGACACTAGGGGCACACAACAAGGCCTTCAGAGTTGGTTCAAGGAGTCTATCTATCAAAGAAATTCAATGAGCTAAACTCAAGTATAAGTAGAATTTAAAATTTACTCGCCAGCTAAGTTTTCTACTACTCTTTTTGAGTTCATGGTAGAGCATCATATTTGTTGAAAGATACTTTTGTCGTTACATGTTATTTTCTTCAAAGTGATAGTTATTTATAATTCGTTTCTAAACAATTCGCCTTGCTAAATTTTGTGGAAGCTTGTGAGTTGGATAACACTTGGCCAAACAAGTTTCAATCATGATTGTTATTGGTAAGAGTAACAAAAAACGCATGCATAGGGGCAAGGCCTCATCAAGATGGAATTATTTCTTGGAAACTATATTGCATTCTATAGCGTTTGGAGTGACATGTTGCTTGCAGACACGTGATTTCAAGAACCAATTACATGGAATCATATTAGAGATTGAAAGTCGATAACATACCCCTCTCATCCGAGGATAACCAAGACGGCCTTGGAGAAGATGTTGAAAGTGAGAATCATATTTTCTCAGAAATCAAGGAAACATCTTAGGATGATCTATGTTCAACAAATGTTGGGGCAACTAGCCAAAGATTGTTGATTCGCAAAGAGAAAGGGTCCCAAGCATGGCATGAAAACTTAGGCAACTTGACTTATATGGATGACCTCGACATCATCCACTACGACGAATAAAATTTAGCGTGACAACTAAGTTATCAATCTCCTAATTTTCATCCTCACCTTATTGCTATCCGTACTTACACTAAGTGATATCATTTCAACTATTGATTTGATTTTCATATGGTTGTTTTGAAAGCATAGCATAGATTGTCTGAAACAATAAGCCTATGGTCCACAATTGCACGAGCTGCCATCTTATTCTATTAGCCTATGGGCCGCAGGTGCACGAGCTGCCACCAGTCTTATTTCTATTAGCCTATGGGCCGCAGGGGGATGAGCTGCCATGATCTCTTTTCTATTAGCCTAGGGGCAACAGAGGCACGAGCTGCCATCAAGTTCCATTCTATTAGCCAAGGAGGCAAAGTGGCACGGGTTGCTCACGATTTCGCCTTTAATGGCTCCATGGCACGTGTTGTCCACGATTTTTCCATTATCGGCTCCATGGCACAGTTTGCCCACAGATTCGCCTTTGACGGCTCCATGGCACATGTTTCCCACGACTTGCCAATATCGGCTCCATGGCACATGTTGCCCACATATTCGCCATTAACGGCACCATGGAACAAGTTGCCCACGACTTGCCATTATCGGCTCCATGGCACAGGTTGCCCACAAATTTGCCATTAAAGGCTCTATGGCACAGGTTGCCTACAACTTGCCATTATCGGCTCCATGGCATAGGTTGCCCATAGATTCGCCATTAATGACTCCATGACACAGGTTACCCATAGATTCACCATTAACGGCTCCATCGCACATGTTGCCCACAATTTGGCATCATCAGACTCCTGGCATAGGTTGCCCACAAATTCGCCATTAACGGCTACATGGCACAGGTTGCCCATGACTTGCCATTATCGGCTCCATGGCACAGGTTGCCACAGATTTTCCATTAATGACTCCATGGCACAGGTTGCCCACAGATTTGCCATTAATGGCTCCATGAACAGGTTGTCGACAGTTTTGCCCTAGCGCCTTGATGGCACGGGATGCCAACGACTTTGCTTCTTATAGCAAAAAGAAAGCCACTTCTCAACCAAATTGACGTTGGACTTGATCGTACAGCCGTGCGAAAGAGCGCATGGCTCATGTATTAGCCACTGTAAAGAAAAACGAAGTGCATGGACTGTGCTGAAAAAGTGCACGAATCGTGCGCTATCCTCTGTTGGACAACGAGAGTTTTTCGATAAAATCACCGTTCGGCACAGACCGTGTGAAAAAGCGCACAGTTCGTGCAGTTAGCTATTGTAAAGGCCAACTCTGTGCATAATGAACTGCACGGAGCAAGACATGGACCGTGCATAAGAGGTGCACGGTCCGTGCATTTTCCTCTTTGTAAAGGAGGACTCCGTGCATAGTGTTTTGCACGGAGTACGCCTTGGACCGTGCGTCTGGAAGACTGATTTGGGACGCGTTCTTTTGGATTCCGAAGAGGAATTGTTGGGCCTAGACCCGTTTGCATTGGGCCGACAAGAAGGCTATATAAGGAGCTCTGGAGCTCTTTGGATTAGCTGGACACAACTCCAATCGCACGGACCGTGCGTCAGATTGAAGTCATATCTTTCGAATCCTCGACCCCGTACGAACCCCGAGAATTTGAGGGGCATTTGTGGAGGTAAAGAATACGTTAATTTTTTATCATTATTGTTTAATTAAAGAAATAGATTAGATAAGAGGCCCATTAAAGAGAAGGAAGACCCATTTAATGTGCTTCGACTATAAAAGACTTATTTCTAACCCAAGCCTCCATATTCAATTCTATATGAAAAAACCATAGCCTCCATCTCTACGAAAGGATATCTGACTTGAGCGCCGGAGGGTCTTTTGGGGGAGGAAGCCTCACCCTTTGGCCTTTCACTATGTTCGCAGGGCACTAGAAAAGGGGATCTGAAGGGTTAACGTTCGTCGGAATTGCGAGTCCTCGTCATCGTCAACAACAATTTATTGTGGTACAGATTTATGCTACCACATATATTCTATGGTTTCTTGAACTAGGCCGGCCTTCAAGCCTTAATTATATGTTAACCTCAATTACAAAACTTGGACATTAATGCATCATATGGAAAATTCGAAAATTCGTAGCCTCCTATAATATAATACCTTCTCATTAGTTGGCATACATATGTGGCACTTAATCCTGAGCAAACCCGGATCTAAGACGGAATTTGATCAAAAGTCAAGTTTGGACACCCGGGCTGGATCCGGACTGAGCAATAGAAACAGGTAGTGGAGGATGTCTGGATCCGCCGACACCTAGACCTGAGTAGCTTG
This sequence comes from Rheum nobile, assembly GCA_027886185.1. Lineage (NCBI taxonomy): Eukaryota > Viridiplantae > Streptophyta > Magnoliopsida > Caryophyllales > Polygonaceae > Rheum > Rheum nobile. The sequence continues at coordinate 3,959,791 of WOAB01000490.1, read as the reverse complement.
CGGGTTCCAGATAGCCCACAAGACAAAAAACTGTAAAGGACCACCAAATATATCTAACAAAATGCACAACACTAGTACAAAATGTAGGGCCACATCGCAGTTGTTTTACACATGGGAGCGCGTAATTGCGTCTATGGTTGTTCTCGGCGTAGTAAGACACTCGGGCCACGTATTTTTGAAATTGAGGTGTAAAACACGGACCACGGTTATTTTCTTAAACCGCAGTATGTTTTATTTTTTTTAAAGAAAAAGGGGAGACAACGGTTTGTATCTTAACCACGTTCCGTATTTAAAAAAAAAACGAATCTTACATTGAAGGTTTATTTTGGAACCGCGGTAAATTTTTAAAAAAATAATTGAATTCTTTATGGCGTTGTACCATTGTTTTTAAATAAACATTTTGTATAGCACAAAATGATGTCAATCATACAAAGTAATTGATTTATCTAAAACAAAAAATCCCCTAAGCATCTTGATCTATAAGCAAGAATTGCCTGGACTTAAATTGTGCATAAAAGATTGATACTAACATACGATTCTAAACCTTCAACTATCTTCTAGGATTATCATACGAACAACCAGTATATGAACATGAAACAGATGCACTCGAGAGTGATGTCCTACATCGGAATTAATGTTGTCTCGAAAAGACCGGAATCCCTTGCAAACACACAAATATATATATATATATATATCATCTCAAATGATTTGCAAAGAATGCTAGAAATCTTCTAAGCTTTCTCTTTGAAGATTAGAATTCGAAATGACGGCAAATTTTATTACCTTTAAGGAGCAACACACAAGAGGGCATCTGAGTGCAGCCAGAGGGACTTCAAGAGTGACTTTGTCCCTCCACTAGCTGGCTTAAGTAAGTTGGTACCCAAATTAAACTTGTGACACAGATCATACACCATCAATACTAGTATTGATGAGAAAGACACACTCGAAAACTACTCTTAAATAGATACAGAATACCAACCATCACAAACAAATGTCGCAATATAGAAGGACAATAGATGAACATATGGCTAAGAAGTCGATGAGCTGATATATATGAAAGAGTAGTGTTGTATTCATTTATTTGTGATACAAGTTCAAGATTCACCTTCTAACAAAAAACTATGTCATTTTCATGTAGGGTTTCACCCTTATTTATATTTTGTCAACTTAAGATTGTCAATATTATATCATAAGGGATGAAACCCATTAAACTATTATGCTAGACATGGCTAGAAATGGAAAACTTGTAGCTTGTGTTCCAACAGGGAAATGTGATATAGATTCAACTCTAAAAGAAGTAGATTTACATTGACAATAATTATATATTAGGGGACTCATCCCAAGTAATCAAAAGATGGTGATTTGGGGGGGGGGGATGATATAGAGTTTGTTCTAAGCGATGTAGGAAGGATTTACATTGACAATGATTTGCATCTAAGTGATCTACGCTAGATCTAAAATGTGACAACTAGAGGTTAATTCATGCCATTTAGGCTTTTCTCAACTTTTCTGTTTTGCAGAATATACACATTATTAAAATATCCTATAGAACCACATTATCTAAATAGACCAAGACAACCAAATAAGAAACAAGACTTACTTGCCATCTAACATCAGATTAGCGGTTAGTAGCCTTTTGTACCCAACAATATCCTCACTCCAATATTGTTGAAGAAGCCAATAGGTCTTGTGTAAAGCCCAATGAGGAGTGCTAGTCCCCATTTGAGGAATACATACTGAAATATCTGAATCTTCTTCCTTGATCTCTAATCTTTCTTGAACAATTCAGTCTTAGTGATCTTGAAATAACACAATACAACAGATTTACTACAAAGAAGTACCACACGTAGCTCTTGTCAATGAAATCAGTTTCACTTCACTAAAAAAATTGATTTTGTTGCTTCTAAGCATCCATTAAACCAACATTGTTTATCACCAACAAGTGACACATTTCTTCAAAGTTGTAGACCAAAAATTGAGTGGATAATAGTGATTCAGGTAGGTAGAGCTGGCAAGTTGTAGTTCTTACTCATAGTCAAGGCTTTTAATGGGGCAAACATTGGCACCGATAACAGCAATTTGTGATGTTGTGTGCGTTCTCGTTCTCACTAGTAGGGGTTGTCTCATGGAAATGCTCTTCTCTAAAATTTCAGACCATTGCCTCTCTACTAAATCCTGTTTGTCCAATTCAACGGAATTCTCAGCATCATATGTTTCTTCACCGCACGAAAGGTGATCACGATCATCAGGACAATGCTCCATCTTCTCTATTACAATTTAATATCTTAAATATGAAAATCAAACCTCTACTGCCTTTCTATCGCATCAATCTGCATCGAGAAAAAAATCAGTTTAGAAAACTGATATTGGAATCCCCCCTTAATTGACAAATCCAATTCCACGGCAATCCACGAAGGGAATATTGTTTCTGCATATCACTCACTATGAAGCACAATAAATAATGTATTTACATTGATCTTTTCTGTTCAGAAGTTAAAAAAGCCATAATGCTTCTCAGATAGGCCGCTAAGAACGAGTGTTCGTGCTACTGACCGAGCATCATATGTTGTCTCAGCTCATATTGTGCTCAACTACAACGACCATTTGTTCAGCATAAGAAGAGCATGGGTTCAAGAAATGCAGCATGACTAACATTTCAACAGACAATTACATGTGTGTAAGAAGGAACACAAGGAATTACACCCATGCAATCGGACTTTTAGGAAAATACAATGAAGCTCACTTCTTTAACATGCAAGTTGGTTTGTTTCCACCATTTTTTAATCTTCTTGCACTTAGATATTTTATAAATTCATTAACAATACAACTTCTCTAAATTTTAGATAAATGAAACAGACTAAACACAAGAAAATAGCAAACATGAGATAGTAAACATGTGCTATCTCTTGAGCCAACTCCAGCGAAGGGTACTCCAGAATTCAGAATGTCTACTCCTTATCAGTAAGAAAAATCATAATTTTGAAGCAAGAGAAAAAGATAGGAATAAAATATACAAGTAGGAAATGAATGAAGCAGAAAGCCTTGCACAAAAACTATCTACAAGTCTAAACAAGAATCAAATATGAAGTGAACACAAAGTAGGAGGTCAGAGAAAGACACTTACCAAGGACTCCTTAAATTTATAGAACATATAATAGATGTTAGACACACTGGACTGCAAATGATTGTATGAAACAGATAATGTAACTAGATTGCAAAAGAGCAAGGATAATGATGTAGCTAGCAAGTGGTATCTAATGTAGCTAGCAAGTTGAGTTCCCAATAGCCATAGTATGGTGCTACCGTACAAGCCGACAATGCCAAACACATCTAATTGCTTAAACTTGTTGCAAGTTGAAAAAGGAGGAAAAGGAAATGTTCAATGACTAGAATTTAGCATGACTAGAATTTACAAGAATCAATACTCATGAAGTATTAGGTGAACTTGTCATCAAGAGTGTTGATGAATGCAAGGGTTTAGTATGTTCTTGCTATAAGTATACAAGACACCTTTTCATTTCTATTTTCCATCCACTTTATTAGCATAGTAATTTGGCATAGTATAATAAAAAAAGTACATCTTATGCAACCTATAAATGTTACGAAAACCCATTGTAAGCCTAAATCTAATGTAGGAACAGATTAATCACGAGATCATAGAAAAAAATGAAGAGAGAATAAGAATGTTTCATATGATAGTACAAGAGTGGCAATAAGACTTTGGATATGGAAGTAAGAGTTTTCAATACAAGTGTTGAAAACCAAAATATAGATTTAAACACTAAACCAAGTCCTAATCACAGCACTCCTCTACATTTTTTCGTTGCCACCAAATCCTAATGGCTATAGTTCTCTCAAATGCTCACCAAGTGCAAAAAGATTACCAGATTAATACGTACATAACTGACATGAAACATTCTTCTACCAATTTGTCAAAATTTTGCACACATGTAGACAGTAGTTATTGGTTTGTTCTCAATGAGATGATTAAGATTCAAAAGTACTATATAGCATGGTAAAAAGATCTATATTTGGACAAAAGGGGCGGTCAACCCTAGATTTCTTAATTTACTTCTCCCTACTAACAACAAACAAGCATCTCAAGCCCAGTATTCAAGCTATTGTATTTCTGTCTAGTACACCCTAGTTAAATTCAAACCAATCCGAATACTTCACCATTAGCTCAGATTCAAATCTAGCCAATTCAAAGCAAGAAAATGAAAATGAATCATATTAATCGATTCAAGTGTACTTGCACATGGAAATGAGGATTGCAAGGCGGCTGGTGCCAAATCCGTCATACAAGAGTGACCTTCTTGAAATAGGGGATATGGTATGCGAGAAGATGGTGATAATCGTCAGAGATGGACTATGTGCGTCGATAAGACCTTATCAAGAGTGACCTTCTTGGAAGGTAATAGGTCTCAAAATTAATTAAATAAATTGGAAAATGGGGTAATGAATTGGGAGAACTGTCAACGACACTTATAATCGATCAAAATGCAAAGCCTTAAACGACAATCAATACCGATCGGAGGGAGTATGTCATTAAATATTTAAATATCCTACCTAAAATAGCAGAATTAAGAATTGATTACGGTCGGGATATTCATCCAGTGAATTTTGAATATGTACGTACGTTCTAGTTAGCTTACCAATAGAGATACACAGAAAAAAATTATTTTTTTAATTGTTACGCGGTAAATTTCCTATAGTGATGATGTCATTTTACTTTTAGGTTATCTACTCAATTTACTTATGAGATGGTGAGTTAGTGGTTGAGGATAAACAACCACATTTCAAATTTATTTTTTCAGTTAGCGTGGTTCGTTATTGAGCTAATATTTATACATATACTCACACTTTCTAATACATATTTTATTATGTTTTTGAAATTAAAATGCATGTGTATGTACGTGCTTTTAAAGTCATTCTTGTCAGATAAACTGAAAAGACTTAACCGTTTGATCAGACTAGCCTACTAATCTACTATATAACTACAAAACATAAATACTGACTGAGCCACGTGGAGCTCCCATAATGAACCCGAATTTTAAGTTGCCACGTAGCGTCACAATATTGAATTGGACATGTGGCAGCTTGTGTTTTTTTAGATTTATTTTAAAAATAAAAAATCTACGGTAATAGAATCCTACACTTGCCATACGAATATTATTTACAATAAAATCTTTCCAAAATGTACAAAAAAATATTTTGTAACATTTGATTATCTTTTTCTAATATTGACCACATAATATTCTGTAATATTTATTTATGCACTATGCGAGAATAAATCTGCAATATTTTTAACAAAAAGATAAGACTAGGATCCGGAAGTTAGAGTCGCTAAAAGTAAACTTTATACAAAACAAAGGTGAAAACGTGCTATAAGTATAATGGTTTATGTTCATGTCAATTATTTTATATAATATATTATTGGTATGCATAATCTTTTTTTAAAGTCGTTCAAAGTACGAAGTGTAATCTACTAATCCAAAACCTTATGTGTCGCCACCACGTTTGATTTGCCTACATGTCATCACTCATATAACCATCATCCACTACATCATCCAATTATTAGGAAAAAATAAAAACGGATTATCAACTAAAAGAGCTGCAAAATGTTCCAAAAAGATACGAAAAAACTAAAAATTATTTTCCATGTATAGAATAAGATAAGTTTTGATTATAGTAAGTAATCACAACCAATAAGATAGGTTTTTATTAGAGAATCTCAATTTATATGCGTAGGGAGTTTTTAACCCTTTATTTTCCTAAGTAATCTTGAATAGATAGAAAAGTCTATTTTTCATATATCTTATTTGATGATGTAAGTAAATATATATCAACTAATCTTGCTATATCATCTTAAAAACTTATGGTTTTTACAAATCTTCTCTATAATTTTTCTACATATTGAAGCTATATAATATTTTTACGATCAAGTTCACAAATTGCTTAAAACCGTAGATTTCTATCAAGAATATATAAAATATTATTGAAAAGATTCTCTCGAAGTCGATTAAGATAAATCCAGTGTTTATGTTGTAGTAGTTTACTTACCAATTTCCATAACTAATGTGTAATATCCCTCATTTTATAAGGATAGTTTGGAATTTTTCCAACTCCCGTATTACAAGTCGGATTAATTTCAGAGAAGTTCAGACATTCGGTAATATGTTTGATCTCTGTAATATTTTTTCCGAGTAATATAAAATACAGTTAACATGTGTTCAAGGTTAAATAGTCGTTCGTGTACGAATATATTTAACCCGGGGTTAAGAAGATTAACCCAAAGTCAAAATGGACAAAAGGGTGAAAAATGGCCTTGACCGCACCCCGCGGTCAAGTGGCCGCACCCGCGGCGAAGGCCAACAGCTGAGGTGGTCTTCGTCTTCGCGATAAGGCTTGGCTGCAACTCGCCGGAGTTGTCAGGCCTAGGCAGCCCAAGTGGCACCTAGCCTTGCCCCCTGGTCTCCTTGCTTGTCCCCTCTGAGGAGGCTCGTTTTTGGGCTGTAAAAGGAGTTGAAATCAGAAGTCAAGCTTCATCTTCCTCCTCTCCTCTGTTTTCTCCATTGAAGGACCAAGCTTTGAGCTTTGTTGTGAAGGTGTTCGAATCCCTTTGAGTGTTGGAGAAGGTACTCCTAAGTGGTTTTAGAAGGTCTAAGGTGTTGGGAGATCGAACCATAATCAGATCGAAAGCAAACGAAGTGATTGGGTGAGTTTTCTCCATTAAAACACTGTCGCGATCTCACCACTGTAACACCACCGCACCCTGCGGTAAGAGCTCCACCGCACCCGTGGCGAGCCTTGTCCGAGTGTGTGTTCTTGGGTGTGTGGTCTTGGGCGAGGCTTGACTCCCTCGATTCTTTTCGTATTCTTTTAGATTCATATACGTGGATATTGAATCTAACTTAGGGTTTCATTTTGGGTCGATCCGAAGGAATATGTGGTCTCAGATCTGTCCCTGTTTCGGACCCAGGAACTCGTCGTCTCTAAGCTTTGCTTAAGCTTCTGCGGATCTAAGGCAAGTGGCGGTTTGCTCTTGCTCATCATTCCATATTTCACATAATTATCAATTGTTTAGTTGTTAATTAATTTGGGATGATTTACTGTTTGCGTTGGGAACAGTTTTGTTAAATGATATGATTAAAATGAGATATTATAATAGGTTGTATATCTGTTAAAACAACGCTATTATATATATGATTAAAACATGATATTATACTAGGTTGTATATCGGTTAGAACAACGCTAGTATAGATATATGTTTTGTTGTTGGCCATGATGGCTGTGATGTGGATTATTACTGTGTTGAACTGTTTAGTTAGCACTAGTAGTTAGGAACGTTGGACTCATTGAGGTCCAGTCGTTTCTTGATAATTATTGGTTGAGAGGGCATCAGAGACCCTGACACCAACTGGCGGATCATGATCGTCCTCTATCCGAGTATAGAGGTGGTGCACTTAGCTAGTGTCACAAACCTTGGGAAGGATTCCTTTCGATATATGTCCCTCATGACGAAACATATATCTAAAAGCTTATAACGTGATGTGTGTTTTGGAATTTAATGAGATAAGTGCCGTTGTCGCACATAATTAATATACCCTTGGGCGAGTAGTGCAGCTAGGCGATAGTGCAGCTAGGAAAACTCGTCTTAACTTTTAAATCGCTCGTATGCGATACTGTGATTAATTAATGTTTCCCAACATTTGTCATGCTTCCGATAAGACTCAATTCGTTGGAGTCTTCTTTGGATTGATTGATGTGAGACTCGGTCTCCAGAATCTTCTCTTTATCATGCCTTTTCATATATTCTAGTAGGAGTATGGTGGTTGACTATCATTATCGACTGTTATTCGAGAGACGATGAGTCTAACCTAATACGTCTACTTCGAACCACTCTGCTTTGTACCCTTGCTTAGTCTTTCATTAGACTAACCAACCGTAATTGTTCTCTGTATGGTTGGCTGGTGTCACCCGTTCGATTCGGCACATCAGATAAGTTGCCATCCCGTGAAGGCTAGAACGACTAAAGAAGCAAACGGTGTTTTGACAAGTTTATTCAGGTTAAGATCCTTGGCGGGTGATCATTGCGATCAAGACCGTTTTGTTGTTTATTTAAAGTCTTCCGCTGTATTAAATATATCTTGTATTAAGTCTTCCGATGTATTTTGGTTGTCTTTCGGATTATGGATGTAATGCCGAGACAACGATTTTAATTGAAAGTTATGATATTTTGTATCATAATTGTTGTTTGATGATTTATATCAATTGGAAAAGCCTTGGGTGACATCGGACAGTACGTCTGAGGTCACTGGTGGTAATGCCTTTCCAAGGGAATATTTGGGGGTGTTACAGACTTGGTATCAAAGCCGATTTTTTTTTACGGGTGGGTTTTAAAGCATTTTCTTGGAACGAAATTTTTTATAAAACCGTTTACTCGTTTGAAACTGAGAAATGTTTTCGAAGGCTCTGAATTTTCCAAGAAAATTTTTACTTTGCATAGTCGTGCCTTCTCTTTAGTCTGATATGGAAACGAACTTCCATATTTAGAAAGACTAATTCTCTGTTCGTCACCCATAATTCTCAGTGCTTTCGTTTCTCTTCAGAAGGACTCGGAAGAAGCCGAGGTGGTTTCGCCATCTCCAGTAAGGCTTGAATTCCCAGTTCCCTCGTTATGATTTGAGGTTGTAGAACCTAGTAACTCGGTTTGAAGTTCATCTAATGAAATTTACCTAGTTTGATCTTTTCTAAGTTGATTTCATTACGTTAAGTATATTGGAAGATATTAATGTATGAATACCTTGGAATTTGATCGGTAAAATAGATGGTGAACACGAGGAACACTATCCGTTCTGGTGCTGGGCCAAGTAATGACCCCAGGCCAAACGTGAGGAATGTTGCGAATCCTGCGGAGGAACACGAGTCTGTTTCTCACAACAATCCAGGAGGCAATGGCCAAGCTTCGGCCAACGCTCCAGTCATATTTGATGCAGCAGCAGTGGAAGCAATACGAGGAATCGTCATGCAAGCATTTACAGATATAATGCGACCGAACGCACCTCAGGCACAGGCTGTGCCAATTCCTCCAGTAGTTCCTAGGCTTGAGGAACAAGATGTCCATGTACACCGTGAAAAGGCAGTCAGGAATAGAGGTGATTATGGCCGAGCCCTAAAGGCCATTAACTCTATAAGGCCTGACAGCTATGATGGAAAAGGAGAGCCAGTCAGAGTGGCTCATTGGTTCTCACATATGGAACGGTTGTTTCGTAATGTTGAGTGCACAAAAGCGAATAAAGTGCACATTGCTTCCCTTCAATTGAAGGAAGATGCTAGCGAATGGTGGGAGAACACCGGTCTAGCTGATCATGTTGATTTGAACTGGGAAAGTTCAAGGCTAAAATGACTGATCGTTTCTTCTCTCGAGCTATGAGGGAAGAAAAGCATAAGGAATTCCTCTATCCTAAGACGGATGGATTAAAAGTGACTGAGCTTGCGACTAAGTTCAATCATTTATTGCAGTATGCTAGGCCAGAGGTGTCCAGTGAGGAGCAGAAGATCTGGTACTTCCATGAATGGATGAGCCCAGATATTAAGCCATGGATGGTGCGTCACGGATGCTCTACCTTGGAGCAGTACGTGGATGCAACCTATAAGTTGGAGGTGACTCTGGAGGAGTCGACCAAGAAGCGTAATAGCCAGAGGCATGTGCAGAACCAACCTCAGGCGAGTGGATTTAAATGTCCTGCGCTACCATCTGATTTTGCCAAATCTGGCCGAGTAAAGACGGATATGACTCAAGAAGGGTCAACACAGTAGTCGGGTCAGGGCAATAGTCCGATCCAATGTCACAATTGTGGTGTAACTGGGCACAAAAGCTTTGTGTGTCAGAAGGAAAGGAAGACGTGTTTTGGTTATGGAAGGGAAGGACATTTGCAGAGGTTCTGTTGGCAGGGAAAGCAGGAAGGAGCGGAGTCACGGCAAGGGTTTGTTAATCAGAACAACCGACCCATGTTTAAACTAGCAGAGACTCCTAGTCCTTCGATGCAGACAACTGCACAGAACAAGGGGAAAGCCACAGTGGCTTCTGGGAGTCAAGGTCAACGCCTTTACGAGATGAGTGAGGCGGATAGACCCGATGCTCCATATGCTTAATGTGCTTATTACCTTCTGTTAGTATGTTGTTGATTTGGGTGTTACCTAGTCTTTCGTTTTGGATAGTTGTGTAGTAAGTTAAGTTGTGTGTGCAACGAGGTTGTCAACCTTTTGTTGTAACTCTTCTTATATATGAACCTTTGGTTTATACCAAGTTAGTGTTTCGTTGCTTGGTATGGGATGAGGTCTCGTGTTCGAGACTCACCAACAACCGCTTGGAGATGGCTGCCTATTAATTAGGTGGAGCCACCAAGGATGGGTTGAGATGTATGGACAGCGGCTCATGGCAACAGTGGACGCTGGTAATGGCTGGGCCTGGGCTCGGAGCCACTAGTGGGCTGTCTGTGAACCATGTAGTGGGCTGGTCCAAGATGGTGACGAATTAGTTGGAACCAAGCGCCTTTTGGAAATTCCGATTACCATTTAGGGTAAGGAGTTCGAGGCGGATTTAATTTGATTAGCCATGGTTCCATACAATATTTTTCTCAGTATGGATTGGCTGACGCGTCATGAGGCGGTCATCGATTTAGTTCAAGAACTGTGACGGTGTCATCTGGGGGCCAGTGTGTATGCAGATTTAAGGGTCTGAATGACGCTGATAACGGCAGGCTTATCAATGTGATGGCTGCGTTTAAGCTACTTTGACAAGGTTGTGTCGAGTACCTTTGCTACCTGGATCCGTCCATGAAAGATGAACCATCAATTCTTGATATTCCTGTGATTAGTGAGTTTCCGGATGTCTTTCCGTAAGAGATTCCTGGATTACCCCCGAAGCGTGACGTGGAATTTTCTATTGATTTTGAGCATGGTACCGCGCCGATTTCGAAGGCACCGTACCGGATGGCTCCTGATTGAGATGCAAGAGTTGAAGAAGCAACTCGAGGATTTTCTTGACAAGGATTATATAAGGCCGAGTGCATCGCCTTGGGGTGCCCCGGTTTTGTTTGTCAAGAAGAAAGATGGATCGTTTCGACTGTGTATCAACTGGCGAGAGTTGAATAAAGTCACGATCAAGAATAAATATTCATTGTTAAGGATTGATGATCTGTTGGATCAATTACAAGGAGCAATAGTCTTTTCCAAAATCGATCTGAGGTTTGGTTATCAACAACTCAGGACTCGTAAGGAAGATATTCCAAGGATTGCTTTCCGGACGAGGTATGGTCACTACGAGTTTGTAGTCACCAATGCTCCAGCAATTTTCATGGGTCTAATGGATCGATGTTTTCGCCAGTACTTGGATAAGTTCGTGGTGGTCTTCATAGATGGGATTTTGATCTATTCCTCGAGCGTGGAAGCTCATGTGGAACATCTTTGGATTATTTTGTCAGTCCTTAGACAAAATCGGCTGTACACGAAGTTGTCTAAGTGTGACTTTTGGAGCAAGGAAATGGCTTTCTTAGGCCGTGTGATCAATAAAGATAGGGTTATGATTGATCCCCAAAAGATCGAAGCGGTAGCTATTTGGAAGCGGCCTCAGGTTGTGAATGAGGTGCGCAGTTTTCTAGGACTTGCTGGATGTTACTGAAGAGGATATGCTTAGACGATTTCCCGAGTTGTTTTCGGCCTAGAATAATCAAGTTTCGGGGTCGAAACTTCTTTTAAGGGGGAGGTAATGTAATATCCCTCATTTTATAAGGATAGTTTGGAATTTTTCCAACTCCCGTATTACAAGTCGGATTAATTTCAGAGAAGTTCAGACATTCGGTAATATGTTTGATCTCTGTAATATTTTTTCCGAGTAATATAAAATGCAGTTAACATGTGTTCAAGGTTAAATAGTCGTTCGTGTACGAATATATTTAACCCGGGGTTAAGAAGATTAACCCAAAGTCAAAACGGACAAAAGGATGAAAAATGGCCTTGACCGCACCCCGCGGTCAAGTGGCCGCACCCGCGGCGAAGGCCAACAACTGAGGCGGTCTTCGTCTTCGCGATAAGGCTTGGCTGCAACTCGTCGGAGTTGTCAGGCCTAGGCAGCCCAAGTGGCACCTAGCCTTGCCCCCGGGTCTCCTTGCGTGTCCCCTCTGAGGAGGCTCGTTTTTGGGCTATAAAAGGAGTTGAAATCAGAAGTCAAGCTTCATCTTCCTCCTCTCCTCTGTTTTCTCCATTGAAGGACCAAGCTTTGAGCTTTTTTGTGAAGGTGTTCGAATCCCTATGAGTGTTGGAGAAGGTACTCCTAAGTGGTTTTAGAAGGTCTAAGGTGTTGGGAGATCGAACCATAATCAGATCGAAAGCAAACGAAGTGATTGGGTGAGTTTTCTCCATTAAAACACTGTCGCGAGCTCGCCACTGTAACACCACCGCACCCCGCGGTAAGAGCTCCACCGCACCCGCAGCGAGCCTTGTCCGAGTGTGTGTTCTTGGGTGTGTGGTCTTGGGCGAGGCTTGACTCCCTCGATTCTTTTCGTATTCTTTTAGATTCATATACGTGGATATTGAATCTAACTTAGGGTTTCATTTTGGGTCGATCCGAAAGAATATGTGGTCTCAGATCTGTCCCTGTTTCGGACCCAGGAACTCGTCGTCTCTAAGCTTTGCTTAAGCTTCTGCGGATCTAAGGCAAGTGGCAGTTCGCTCTTGCTCATCATTCCATATTTCAATTAATTATCAATTGTTTAGTTGTTAATTAATTTGGGATAATTTACTGTTTGTGTTGGGAACAATTTTGTTAAATGATATGATTAAAAGGAGATATTATAATAGGTTGTATATCTGTTAGAACAACGCTATTATATATATGATTAAAACATGATATTATACTAGGTTGTATATCGGTTAGAACAATGCTAGTATAGATATATGTTTTGTTGTTGGCCATGATGGCTGTGATGTGAATTATTACTGTGTTGAACTGTTTAGTTAGCACTAGTAGTTAGGAACGTTGGACTCGTTGAGGTCCAGTCGTTTCTTGATAATTATTGGTTGAGAGGGCATCGGAGACCCTGACACCAACTGGCGGATCATGATCGTCCTCTATCCGAGTATAGAGGTGGTGCACTTAGCTAGTGTCACAAATCTTGGGAAGGATTCCCTTCGATATATGTCCCTCATGACGAAACATATATCTAAAAGCTTATAACGTGATGTGTGTTTTGGAATTTAATGAGATAAGTGCCGTTGTCGCACATAATTAATATACCCTTGGGCGAGTAGTGCAGCTAGGCGATAGTGCAGCTAGGAAAACTCGTCTTAACTTTTAAATCGCTCGTATGCGATACTGTGATTAATTAATGTTTCCCAACATTTGTCATGCTTCCGATAAGACTCAATTCGTTGGAGTCTTCTTTGGATTGATTGATGTGAGACTCGGTCTCCAGAATCTTCTCTTGATCATGCCTTTTCATATATTCTAGTAGGAGTATGGTGGTTGACTATCATTATCGACTGTTATTCGAGAGACGATGAGTCTAACCTAATACGTCTACTTCGAACCACTCCGCTTTGTACCCTTGCTTAGTCTTTCATTAGACTAACCAACCGTAATTGTTCTCTGCATGGTTGGCTAGTGTCATCCGTTCGATTCGGCACATCAGATAAGTTGCCATCCCGTGAAGGCTAGAATGACTATAGAAGCAAACAGTGTTTTGACAAGTTTATTCAGGTTAAGATCCTTGACGGGTGATCATTGCGATCAAGACCCTTTTGTTGTTTATTTAATGTCTTCCGCTGTATTAAATATATCTTGTATTAAGTCTTCCGCTGTATTTTGGTTGTCTTTCGGATTATGGATGTAATGCCAAGACAACGATTTTAATTGAAACTTATGATAGTTTGTATCATAATTGTTGTGTGATTATTTATATCAACTGGAAAAGCCTTGGGTGACATCGGACAGTACGTCTGAGGTCACTGGCGGTAATGCCTTTCCAAGGGAATATTTGGGGGTGTTACATAATGTATTTCGTAGAGTGTATTGAAAGTCATTTAAATCCAATTTATACGAACTAAAGAGCATATAGTATGGTTATTTATCAAGTGCATTGTTTATATATGTATTATATTGTATTATGATATATATATGTTATTTCCTAATGTATTTTTATCTTCAAACGACAACTCTATAAACTGAATAACCCACTGTTACATAATTGTAAACCAAATTTCATATGGGCCTAATCTTCACAACATATTTGTTAAATATAATTTATCATTGTTATTATTATTTTTTAAAATACTTATTGGTCGTAGTTAATATAGTTTGATCATCTTCACAAGTTATGGTTTTGTTAACTTTACAACTTAAGTTCAGGTACAAAACTATCTGAATTGATATGTGATGCCAACTTATTATCTGGGATGAGCTCCGATGACGAATAGATTCTATTTTGAAGCATTAGACATGACTTTAAAAGATATTCTATATGCTACAAATCTCCTTAGTTCAGTACAACCTTTTAGAGGGAAAGTCGTAGTATTTGGTGGAGACTTTAGGCAAATCCCACCCATTATCACAAAAGGAAGCAAGAAAGATATTATTTTTGCCACCATTAATTCCTCTTATTTGTGGGAATATTGCAAAATTCTTAATTTGACAAGAAACATAAGGATATCTGATTATGATATCCAAGAAGCAAATGAATTTTCTGAAAGGATATTAAGCATCAGAGATGGTACTGTAGGCGATGACAAGATGGAGAAGCACAAATACAAATTCTTGATGAACTATTGGTGAAGGATTATGACTTAGATCTGATTTTAGCAATTATTAAGTTTGTTTATCCCTCTATTTTGACAATCAATTGTCTCCAAAATACTTTGAAGAACGAGCAATTCTTACACCACCACATGAAGAGGTAGATAGAATTAATAACTATATATTGTCTTTGTTATCAGGTAATGAAAAAATCTATCTCAGTTCGGATAGCCTTTGCAAGACAGGTTTTATTGCAGACAATGATGCAAGTGTTTATACTTATGACTACTTGAAAAGTATTAGATGTTTTGGTGTCCCAAATCATGTATTGAAAACTAAGGTTAAGGTCCCTATTATGCTGCTTTGAAATATTGACCATTCTTCAAGTTTATGCAATTGGACAAGATTGATAACCACACAGTTCGACAGTCATGTCATACAAGGAAGAACTATTTTAACTACAATATTAGACATATAGTTTTGAATCCTCGCATGCTCATGTCACCGTCAAACACTTCATAGCCGTTCAAGTTTCAACGAAGACAATTTCTCTTGAGTGTCTGTTTTGCTATGACGATAAACAATAGCCATGGCCAATCTCTTACACATATTGATTTGTATCTTCCACGCCCTGTTTTTGCTCATGGTCAGTTTTATCACTAGTGGAAAAAATCCTTATAGAGGCGGGCCTTTGGACACTTATTGAGGCGAACACCGTTCGCTTCAACTAAGGGGGCTGCAACAAGTAGGGACACTTTTTGAGGCGGGCATTTTACGCCTCTAAAAGGACCTTATTGTAGCGGACCTCCGAAGCCCGCCTCAACAAGTCCCTCACTTTGGCGCCAAAATGAGGGACTTGTTGAGGCGGGCTTCGGAGGCCCGCCTCAATAAGTAAACACTTGTTGAGGCGGGCCTCTATAGGCCCGCCTCAACAAGTCTCTATGTACTTATAGAGGCGGACCCCGGTATTTCGAAATAACCGGGGTCCGAGATCTTTTTTTAAAAAAAAATTAAAAAAAAATGGGACCCCGGTTTTTTGTAATACCGGGGTCCCATTTTTTTTTTTTTTTTAAAATCAGCTCAAATCATCTAAAGCTTCAGCAAAATACAGGAAGCTCATACCCTGCACATATAAACTATATCACCTGAATTGAATGAATAGCTAAAACATAGTGTACAAGAAAATACAAGACCAGTCTACTGAACACTGCAGCAATACAAAGGAATATTGCCAAACTAGCCCCTACAGTTTTTTAAAGGAAGAAAGAATGTCTAAACAATACGGATACTTTACTCTCCAATCACCAAAAAAAAAAGCAACAACTTACACGTATAAGACACTACCTAAATGTTATCTACTACATTATCTTAAAGATGGATTGCAGTAACTTCTTTAATAATTTCACAACAAAGCAGGTAGCTAGAATAACCTCCAAGCTTTTGAGCCTCAGCAATCACATGAAGAGAAAGAGTTGTTTTTCCAGATGCCTCTGGACCATAAATCTCCACAACCCGCCCCTGTCAAGATAAAAACCTCTACAAGATCAGAAGCATGAGTATATATTATCACATTTTTGAATTAAGTAGCTGTAGAAAAATCTAGCAAAAGACAGAAGTGAAATGAAGAAAAGAGGGACAAATTGGGGCTATTACAGTAAATATCTACATAATAAAAGATATGTTGTGTGTGCACTTGTCAATCAACTCCTCAGAGTTTAGGCTACAGAACAACCACACTGTCTAGAGTCACATATAGGAGGATACAAAATTTCAGAAGAAACCTTTGGAAGTCCACCAATACCTAATGCTATATCCAGAGCAAATGATCCAGTTGAAATTACAAGTACATGTCCGGGGGTGGGGGATCGACCAAGCAACATAATAGACCCCTTCCCAAATGATTTATTAATTTGCTCCAGGGCTAATTGTAGAGCCAAATCTTTCTTGGACATATTTTCGTCATTTGATTCACTTTCATTTGATTTTGAACTCTTCCTACCTACAAAGATGGAAGTCATACAGAATAAGAAACATTCATCTGAACAATCAATAGTACAACATCAGTTCCTCTTGTGACTCATTACACAAAAGCTGGATATTCAGTAGTTGAATATGAACACATGTTTAATTAACAAAATGGATAAAGTAGATGATAAAAACAAACTCATACAAGGATGGTGCTACCATATCTACATTTCTTCGATAATAGTTCTAAGTTCTAACTGCTAAATAAACAATGTCGACAAGTAGATAAAACAAATTTTAAGAAATATTCATAAAAAAAGTGAAGCAAAAGATGTGCAATACTGATTGTAAGTCGTAACAAGTACTGACCTATATACGTGCTCCAGATTTGCTCTGCATGCTTTTAATAGTTTCACCACCTTTACCAATAATCAAAGCAACCTGAAAAAAAGGTTTAGCACTTGCTATCAACTTTTAGCTCCACCTAAAAGATGGTTACACCACTACACATACCTTGTCACTAGGAACTTTCATTACAAACTGTTCACCTCCAGATTGGACGGGATTAATTATGAGATTTTCGGATGAACCATCTAAATCCCCGCTGCATCTGTCTATACAGTACACAGAGACAGTCAACTATTTTGCATCATAGATAAGATCATGGCCTAATAGAGTTTAGCCTCACAGCATTCACCTCTGCTATCACTTCATTAACTAGCTGTTCAGCTCTACTGATTTGTTCTGCTATCCCCATCAGTTCGACCTCCCTTGTCAATGAAGTTGGATCAGCATCTGAGTCTCTGGTTATCTGGATTCTAGCAGCTGAGCGATGCTGAAGATTTTTTATCATATCTCCACCTCTACCAATGATCACACCAACCTGTTCGCAAACCATATCAACATGAGGAACCTTAGAAAAGAAAAATCACCGTTTTATTTCAGAGAAATCAGAAGATCATGTATATGGCATCTCAACCAACCTTTCCATTCGGAATGTGAATTTTCTTGCTTGTACCTTGTGAGCCATTGTATTGGCCGGTTTGAGCAGTAAATATTGAAATATGTCTAAGAAAAAATCATTGACGGAAGATGCTTTTTTGTATATTGACTTGCATGCATCACATGAAAACGTTATTATTATTGTTATTTTCAGAGGTATGGAGGAAATGAGATGAAATGGAAGATCAATATGTCAATTTCATATATATAATATGACTAGAAAGAGTTGAAGTTCATCACAAAAAAAGGCAGTACAGAGAAAAGGAAAACTTGATAGTACACATACTAGAATCATAATGAAACATCATCAGGAAAGAGATAGCAATGGAAACTATATGATACTGTTGATAAATATATTATCGCATGCAAGGAACGTTTCATGGAGAGATATATCACCACAGGAAAGGATGTTGCCAGTGAAATATCCACTCAACTACACATATGCATGTTGCACAGCAATGTGATGGACCATCAAAGCGTAAAGTGATTTTCCCTTTCAAGCTTCCTTCTCGTGATATGAAATTATCTCCCTGGCTAATAACAACCAATTTCAGTCATAGCATGAACATAAATGATAAAAACCCTAATTTTCCCCTGACATTTTTTGCAAAATGATACGTCCAACAATGAGAACTCCACAAACAACAAATCCAGGTTGCATTAAAACGAGAGGACGGAAATTTCACCAGGGTAGGAGGGCTGGGATACGGCGGAATTAGCATAGGCGGCATTGGGCGAGTCGAACCGAGGGCGCTTATGCTCGGCAGCGGTGTTGAGTCGAGCAACCACTTCGAGAACTTTCTGCCTCGCGAGTTCAAAGTCCTCCACAATCTTCCTCTTGATACCCTCTGAACTTAGGGTTTGCTCCTGCCCAGCACCTTCCATTTCTCTACTCGCTTCCTCCCTCGGGGACAAAACTCTTACTTGCCACCAAGATTCAACACACGGAGCGCAGAAACAAGCGTAAACGAGAGAGATGAAGATGAAGGAAGACGAATTACTTGGCTCCCATTAGTAAGGACTAATGATAGTGGATATGGAAGAATCGCAGCGGAGATTTAGATACGAGAGAGACACTGGGGTTGATAGAAAGAGAAGGGTTAGCAAAGATCCGAAGATGGCTACGTTACGACGTCGTCTTGAACATACTTACATGCCCGCCTCTATTGAACATACTTGTTGAGGCGGGCTTTAAGAGGCCCGCCTCAACAAGCTTTAATTGAGGCGGGCTACTTGGCCCGCCTCAATTAGTTAGTATTAGAGGCGGGCCTTATCCTGGCCCGCCTCTAATACTTTAGCGGGAAATGTTTTTTCGGATACTTGTTGAGGCATATATTAATTTGCCCGCCTCAAAAGATGTTTTTGAGGCGTATAAATTAATTATCCGCCTCAAAAACCAAAAAAAGTGATTGCCTAAGTCATTGTTGAGGCATTTTGAACTATGTACGCCTCTAAAAGGGAGCCTCAAAAAGTGTTTTTTCCACTAGTGTATGTTGCATCAATCATGGTCAGTTTTGTGTTACATCATCAGAAGTTACTAGCAAGAAAGGTTTGAAGATTTTGATATGAGACAAAAACAAAAAAAGATCTAATACTACTACTAATGTAGTATATAACGAAGTTTTTTATAATTTGTAGCAATTTTGAATATCTTACGAGATTTTATGTTTAGGGTTTCATTTTCATGTATTAATAAATATTTTGATTATGCTTTATCGTTTTAGTAGTATAGATGTTAGGGATATGACTATCCACGTTTCAAAACTAATTAACCAATTTTACTATTAATAAAGTTATGTAGAGTTTCGCCTCTCATTTGATAATGTATTTTGTTAATCTCTTCAATATTTTGTATTCAATTAGTCCTTTTTTACATTAGCATTCATCTACTTTTATAATAGTCATTACCTACATATTTCTATATCAATTAAATATATAATTTTTATATACTATTTTTTTAAATATAAAAAAGAATAAACAAATCCCGTGCACGGCACGGGCCGTGCGTTTTACCCAGATGACTTTATTTTTTGAATATGTATAAATACTTCATTTTAGGTTTTTAGAGGGATCTTTTTTCCAGTTTTTCTAACTCCCTAGACCTAGTTGTTTTCCTCCCTTGGAAAGATTGCAACTTTGGAGATTGTTCTACTGGATTCAAGACTAAGTTTCTCTTTCTCTTTAATCTTGTTTATGATTTCCCTTGTTTTTATGATTTCTTTGGTTGATCTTGCAATTATGTCTAGCTAATTTCCATATTTCTAGGGTTAGGGTGATCCCAACTATGCGTAGGTAGACTTGTTTGATATTTGTCTGAATGGAAATCTGAAACTTTGTTTATTCATTCGTAGATGCTTTATGCCCATATTAGCCTATGCGAATTGGGTGTTTATTCATTCCTAGATGCTTTATGCCCATATTAGCCTATGCGAATTGGATCCTATTAGGGTTTACAACCAAGAGGTAAAAACGTTAATAGGTAGTCAGATAGGGTTTGAGACCGAGAGGTATTAACTTCTATTGGAATCCTAGGAATTGAACCTGAGATTTTATTATTGCGAGAGCGTCTTAATTTCTCCTGTGGATTAATAACTATCATAGAAACCCTAAGATTAGGTTGGATTTTGCAAGTCACGAGAGTGGATGTTAATTCAGTTTAACCTTAGATTCTAAGTGCCCTAAGGGTCTAGATCTTGATTAGCAAGTCGCGAGAGTCGATATTAATTGAATATGGGCACATTTACTATAATCCGAGAGGAATTAGTAATTACCTAAGATAGTTACCTTCAACAAAGATAAACTAAATTCAGACATCTATCTAGTTAAGTCTACTGAAGCATAGTTGCGGGGATCCCTTGCCTTGGAAACTTTTCCTCCATTGATTACAATCATCACTTGCATTTGTTTCTCAATTTTTAGTTATTAGTTCAACAAAAATTCCAATATTTTGGCTTAGCTTACTTGTTTAAGATACAATGGATACTACATAGTCCTCGTGGGAACGATACTTGAAAAGCTACAACTGAACCCATACGCTTGTGGGTAGGTTTTTGTCCTATCAAGTTTTTGGCGCCGTTGTCGGAGACTATTGCTAGTATCAGTTGTTTTCCTACAACTGGTTCGACTAAGTCTTTGTTTTATTTTTTATCTTATTTTTTTGTTGCTTTGCTTTCAGACTTGTTTTCTTTAGATGCGGAGAGCCTTGAGCGCTGGTAATCTCAACGACTATGATCCCGAACCTGAGCATACTTTTCGCACTAGAAGAAGACAACAACGTGAAGCAAGAGAACAAGCAATGGGTGACAACGGAGTGGAACAAGATCCTGCTCTGGAAGTTCAAGAGCCACGTATGACGCTTGGTGATTATGTGATGCCAAATCACCTTGGTCCTATTTCTGGTGTGGTCCGACCTCTTGCGCAAGCTCGTAACTTTGAGCTGAAACCTTCCCTGTGTAACACCCCCAAAATACCTTTGGAAATATTACCGCCAGTGACCTCAGAATACACACTCGGGGTCACCCAAGGCTTACCATTTTTATAACAAATGATATAATAGTGTAAACCTTAGTAAATAATATGAAATTTTACCAATTAATGTCTCATACCGACGTTGCAAATTACAATTGATAACAAGACCAATACAAAAAATGTATATTACAACGGAAGTCTTTGAAATAGATAAAACGCCAAAAAGGGTTTTGAACTGTGCGATCTTACGCCAGGATCTTCAACCTTAGGAAAACACTTAAAGTAACAACTGCCTTCAACGTCAGATTTCTGTCCTTCACAGCTGATGAAATTTACCTGATGTGCCGTATGAGACGAATGACACCAGCCAACCATGCAAAGGAAAAATAATGGTTGGTTAGTCTAATGAAAGACTACGCAAGGGTACAAATAAAATGTTCTAAGTAGTCGTATTAAGTTACACCCATCGCTTCTCAAATAATAGCCAATATACGATTGTGAACCCCAATACTTCTACGGAAACACAAGAAAAGGAATGATTGAAGAGAAGACTCTAAAGGAATTGAGTCTTATAGGAAACGTATGGAATTGTTTGGGAACGTTAAGTTTTCACACTAGTTTAAAAACGACCTTGATTATTTGGGTCCACGACCAACCTCACCGCGCAATGCGAATCCAGATTGGAAAGAAGACTTACTCTAACAAGAGTCCGGACAGTTTCTGTAACACCCCCAAATCTTAACCCATTTGGAAAGGTATTATCGCCAGTGACCTCAGTGTTCCTTACCGAGATCACCCAAGGCTTTACCGTTTAAATACAATTATGAGATACAAAGGATACAAAATGATAACTTTATTCATATAAAACATGAGTCCCGGGATTACATCCCAATCCCGAATAGGACAAATACAGAGTTTAAACAAAGTACATCGGAAGTCTTTTTAAATATATAACAGAGTAAATAAGTTACATCGGAAGTCTTTCTTGAAATCT
Source organism: Rheum nobile (assembly GCA_027886185.1). NCBI lineage: Eukaryota > Viridiplantae > Streptophyta > Magnoliopsida > Caryophyllales > Polygonaceae > Rheum > Rheum nobile. The sequence continues at coordinate 3,937,568 of WOAB01000490.1, read as the reverse complement.
TACAAAAAGGGTTATGATCGTAATGATCATCTGCCCAAGGATCTCAACCTGATTAAAAGATAATTATTAAAACATCCAAAAACAACCGTCGTCTTCATAGTCAATCTAGTCTCCTCATATCTTCGCTCTATCTGATGTGCCGAATCGAACGGATGACACCAGCCAACCATGCAGAGAACAATTGCGGTTGGTTAGTCTACTGAATAGACTATACAAGGGTACAAAGCAGAGTGGTTCGAAGTAGTTGTATTAGGTTAGACTCATCATTTCTCGAATAATAACCGATAACGATAATCAACCTTCATACTTCTACTGAATAACAACAAGAGGTATGCACAAGAGAAGATTCTGGAAGACTTAATCTTCACAGAAATCGACCCGAAAGAAGACTCCAAAGGAATTGAGTCTTACAGGAAATTATGACAAATCTGGAACGTTTAAAGGATCACACACAAGTGATTTAAAAGCTGACTTAGATGTTTCGGTTCACGATCAACCTCACCGCTTACAGCAAATCCAGATTGGAAAGAGAACGTACTCTGATCAAAAGTCGAGACGAGCTTTCCTAGCTGCACTATTTACTTAGCTGCACTACTCGCCAAAGGTATATTAATCTTGTGCACTCGGGCACATTATCTTTATTAATTATAAAACACACATCACTGAAATATATTAATATTATTAAGAGCGGCTACAACGCTTTAAATCTCAGGGTGACCATTATGTCGACCCAAATTAATACAACACACAAACACTCACACATGAGGCTTAATATTATTCCGAGAACAACGGAAGTTATTATTACACAGGGTGACCTTACGTTCACCCAGATTACACTGCCATAGTGCTTACACTTTAATTTACAGGGTGACAGTTACGTCCACCCTAATTGCACTAGCTAGGTGCTTAATACACAGGTTGACAATTATGTTCACCCAATTGCGCTAGCAAGGCGCTTAAACACTTCAGATCCTTAAAGGTGGATAGGAAGCATAGGTCATAACCCTTAAATTATTATTCGAAAATTAACCCGAGGAGTATTACGATTTAAAGAAACGACAAATCCTTACTTGGATTAGCGTTCCTACGAACATTCGTGCTAACTAAACAGTCTAACACAACAATTATTCACATTAAAGACATCCAGGCAAACGACTTAAACATAGAGATAATAGAAACGGCTAATCCTTACTTGGATTAGCTTTCCTATTAATCCACATGCTATTCTAGCATTAAGATTAAATTCACAATAATACCATCACGGTAATTATCACATATAATTGCGTTGTTCTAACAGATATACAACCTATTATAATATCATTATTACAGTTCTCCAAAACAGTTTATAAAACCATTTCCAGACAAACACAATAATCATTCTAAATTAATTACTCAGATAAACAACTGATAATTAATGTAAATATGGAACGATGAGCAAGAGCGAACCGCCACTTGTCTTAATCCACAGAGTTTGAACGAAGCCTAACGACGACGGGATTCCGGGCTTGACACAGGAACAAATCTGGCACACAGATTCCTTCGGATCGACCCATATAGAAACCTTAAGTTAGATTCGACAATAGCTAGTACGAATCTAAAGAAAGACGAAAGAAATCGAAAGGAATGACGCCCAAAAGACGACCACCAAAGCCGAGGCCAAAATAGGCCAATAGCCTTCTGGCGGCGGTCGCCGGCGGCCTTACGGCGGGCGCCGCTGTTCATCACGGCGGTCGCCGCCACTGTACGGCGAGCGCCGCGATGAACCCAGAAACAAAACGACGAGAGCAAAACTCACCAATTGGCGAACGATTCGACCTCCTTTTGCCTTGCTTTGGATTCTAGGCGTCTGAGGGCCTCCAAGGCTTCCTTAAGCAGCTGGAAACAACACCAAAAAGGGGCACCGGCGATCACTTCCAAACTCCGGCGAGGCACACAACTCCGGCGAGAAGAATTTGAGAGGATTTGAGCTTGTTTTTGATACTCCATCTGATCCCCAAACCTTCCAATTTATAGCCCAAGCTCCAGGAAACACCATGATGGCTACATGGAGACGTGGCGGGGCTAAATTGCCATCGTCAGACGCTTGCCGGCGACCACAGGGCTACGCCTGCAACTAGGGCGGCGGTCGCCGCCGACGGCAAGAGGTCGCCGCTTTGACGGGCCTCTTGCGGCGGTCGCTGCTTCTCCGGCGGCGGTCGCCGTTCCTAGCCCTGGTGCCCAGCTAGACGAAGAAGGGACAGCTGCCTCGAGCCACGAACGGCGGTCGCCGTCATAACTGCGGCGGGCGCCGCCAGGTCACCCTCCTCCGATTGGCTTTTGGATGACGTTGGCTTAACCCGGGATAAAATAATCGTACACGAACGAGTATTAACTCCCAAAATACGTCGATTGTATATTATTTCACTTAGAAAAAATATTACAGATATTGAGCACATTACAGAATGTCTCAAACTCTATGAATTAAATCCGACGTACAAAACGGGTGTTCGGGAAGATTCCCAAAATTCCCAAAATAATCTTACAGAAATACGGGGTATCACAGTTTCCACGTTGTACTCCTCGCCCGAGGGTATATTAATTATGTGCATAAAAGCACTTATCTTATTTAATTCCAAACGAACATTACGTTAAAGCTGTTAATTCACATCATCTCGATACGAGAGATATTTCTGGGAATGAATCCCGAATGTTGGCACTAGCTAAGTGCACCTACCCATTGAATAAGGGTACGGTCATGACCAAAATATTAGGGCAAAATCCTCCTAATACCAGTTATAAAGAAACGACTAGACCTCGCAAGGTACATTGCGTTCCTACGAATACTCGTGCTAACTACACATAAGTTCGCACATAAATCCACACCAAAATCCATTATGGTAATATCATATAGAACTATATAATAGCGTTGTTTCTAGCAGTATATACAACCTATTATAAATCCACATTTTAACACATCGTTTTATTAAATCTGTTCCCAAACACAACACAACAACTTAATTCCAACTTAATTAAACAATCAAATAATTGATAATCAAGGAAAATATGGAATAATGAGCAAAAGCGAACCGCCACTTGCCTTAGTCTAGACGAACGAGTGATCGGGTTCCGAGATCCGAGAATTTGAGCTTGTGCACGGCTGCCCACTAAAATTCCCGTTGAATTTTATCGCCATTCCATAGGGTCGGATCCCAATCCGCACAACCGGCCATGAATACGAGCACAATCCAACCCGACGACGCGTACGAGATGAGTTTTAAGAACAAAACCCCAAATTAGTTACGGTACAAAAAGATGAAGCAAAACGAAGGAAAGAGGCCAGTGTCGCAGTCGCGGTTAACATAGCCGGGATCGCGGCTTGCTGGGCAAAACCGTGCCTGCGGTTTTCATAACCGCGATCGCGGGCCCTTGCCCAGCCACGGTCGCGATGGATGGCGTCGCGGTCGTGGGACTCCATCTCGACACGAGCTTAGATCAAATTTTGAAGCCATATCGACGACGACGAGGCGCGGAACTTCGCTTCTGAACAATTGAGCACTTCCACCACTCCAAGAACTTCACAACAACGATGACTTCGGCCTCCGACGATGACAACTCCGACGACAAAACACCACAACGACGAGAGGAAGAGAGGGATGAGGATGGTTTGATTCTGGTGGATCTGAGCCCTATTTATAGGCTCAAAATGGAGCTCACCCACTAAATGTCGAGGAGTCCAACCGATTCCCCTCCCCACACCGGCCCCTCGGAGAAGAAACGACGGAGCACGGATAGTCGGCGTTTGAGTAAAGACGAGGAAGAAGACGATGCAACAGTGCCGCGATCGCGGTTTCATAACCGCGATCGCGGTTTGGCCCTTGGGCAAAACCGTGCCCACGGTTTCATAACCGCGGCCGCAGGCAATGCCACACTCATGGTTGCTTAGCCGCGATCGTAGCAATGCCGCGCCAGCGGTTCTCGGACCTTGATCACGAGTCTTTGTTAAATTCTGATTTTTAGCCATCCTCTAATAATTAAAACCCATACATCTCATTAAATGTATATCATCACGTTCAAATGGTTCTTACATGGTTACAGAACATGCCTAACACGTCTTGCTTACAAAACGAAAGTTGGGACTTTTATGGGTTATTACAATACCTCCCCCTTAAAAAAAGTTTCGACCCCGAAACTAGGCCGAAAACAGCTCGGGAAAATGACTTAGCATATCAGACTCAGTCTCCCAAGTTTCCCAAGTCACCTCCTCAGATCCTGACTTGGACAAGAGGATTCTAACTAATGGTACCACCTTGTTCCTCAGGTGCTTCTCATGGCGTTCGAGAATGCACACAGGTCTCTCCTCGTATGTACCATTTTCTTGAATCTCAATGTCGTCATAACTCAGCACATGAGACTCATCTGGCACATACTTCCTCAGTAGAGACACGTGAAACACGTTATGCACAGGATGTGCCGACGGCGGCAGTGCCAAATGGTATGCTAGAGATCCAACTCTGTCAAGGATCTCGAATGGTCCCACGTAGCAAGGGTTGAGCTTCCCACGCTTGCCGAACCTAAACACGCCCTTGGATGGCGACACCCTGACAAACACCTTGTCGCCTACTTCAAACTCGACATTCATGCGCTTCAAGTCAGCGTAAGACTTCTGTCGGCTCTGAGCTATAAGCATCCTCTGTCTAATCAAGGCAATATCCGAGGCAGTCCTCTCGGCTAACTCCGGTCCGAGCCGAATCTTATCGGCATTCTCATCCCAACAAATCGGAGATCTACACTTCCGACCGTACAAAGCCTCGAATGGAGCCATCTTGATTGTGGAATTCCAGCTGTTGTTGTACGTGAACTCAATCAGACTTAAGTTGTTCTCCCAGCTGGTCGGACGATCCAGCACACAAGCTCTCAATATATCCTCCTGTGTCTGAATGGTCCTCTCAGACTGCCCATCCGTCTGAGGATGAAACGTAGTACTGAACCTCAACTCAGTTCCCATGGCCTTGGGGAGTTCCTTCCAGAACCTTGACATAAATCGGCCATCACGATCCGATACAATGGTTTTTGGCGTACCATGCAATCGGACAATCTCGTGTAGGAAAACTTCTGATAACCTCTGGGTTCCCCAAGTTGATTTGATGGCCAGAAAATGAGCACTCTTCGTGAGTCGGTCAATGATCACCTATATGGCATCCTTCTGACTCTGATTCTTTGGCAATCCCGTGACGAAGTCCATCGCAATATCCTCCCACTTCCACTCTGGCACTGGGAGAGGTTGCAATTCACCACTTGGTCTGCGGTGTTCAATCTTGACCTTCTGACAAGTCAAGCATCTCGCCACAAATTCTGCTACATCTCACTTCATGTTGGGCCACCAAAATTTCTTCATGAGGTCTTTGTACATCTTGTTGGATCGTAGATGTACAGAATAAGCTGACGAATGGGCCTCCTTCATCACCAATTGACGAAGGCCATCTATGTCAGGCACACAGATCCGGTCCTCAAACCAGAGTGATCCATCATCTTGAATCATGAATCCCAGAGCTTTCTCATCCACCACTTCATTGCTTAACTTCACTAAGATTAGATCATCAACTTGCTTCTCCCTGATCTGATCGAGTAGCGTAGCCTGAATCTCCAACATACTCAGGCATCCTCGACGTTGATCATTCAAGACATCAAACTCGCACAATCCTTGTTGCAGTTTGGTTTGAGCAGTGAGCAGAGCTACTACGGTATCGTGCGGCGTCTTCCGGCTCAAAGCATCGGCTACCACGTTAGCCTTGCCCGGATGATACAACAACTCGATGTCGTAATCCTTGAGTAGATCTAATCAGCGACGCTGCCTCATGTTCAACTCCTTCTAGGTATACTTGAGACTCTTGTGATCGGTAAAGATCTGGCATCTAACACCATAGAGATAATGCCTCCAAATCTTCAGCACGAAAACCACAACTGCTAACTCCAAATCATGCGTTGGATAGTTCGCTTCTAAGGGCTTCAATTGCCGAGATGCATATGCAATAACCTTTCCCTTTTGCATTAATACATATCCTAATCCATGTTTTGAAGCGTCACTATAGACCACATAACCATCAGTTCCTTCTGGTAGTGCTAGAACTGGTGTTGACGTTAGGCACTTCTTCAACTTTTAAAAACTTGCCTCCCACCTGTCGTCCCATATGAACTTCTTATGAACCTAACGGAGCAATCCGGTCATGGGTAGAGCGATCTTTGAAAAGTCATCCATGAACCGTCGATAATACCCTACAAGTCCTAAGAAACTGCGCACCTCCTTCACGTTTTGAGGTCGCTTCCAGTCAGCTACCGCCTCAATCTTTTGAAGATCAACCATAACCCCATTCTCATTAATCACATGGCCTAAGAAAGCCACTTCCTTAATCCAGAAATCACACTTAGACAACTTAGCATACAGCTGATTTTGTCTAAGGACCGACAATGTGATACGAAGATGCTCCTCGTGAACTTCCTCCTTCGGAGAGTAGATCAGGATATCGTAGATAAAGACCACCACGAACTTGTCCAGATACTGATGGAAACATTTGTGCATCAGATTCATGAAAACTGTCGGAGCATTAGTAAGCCCAAATGGCTTGAGTACGAACTCGTAGTGTCCATATCTCGTTCAGAATGCAGTCCTCGGAATATCTTCCTCACGAATCCTGAGTTGATGGTAACCAGACCTCAAATCGATCTTGGAAAAGACTTTCGCTCCCTGCAGTTGATCCAAAAGATCATCTATCCTTGGCAAAGGATACTTATTCTTGATGGTGACCTTGTTCAGCTCTCGATAGTCGATATAAAGTCTGAACGAACCATCCTTTTTCTTGACAAACAAGATAGGAGCGCCCCAAGACGATGCACTCGGCCTTATATATCCTTTCTCGAGTAGCTCCTCAAGTTGTTTCTTCAATTCTTGCATCTCCGCTGGAGCCATCTGATAAGGTGCTTTAGAAATCGGCGAGGTTCCAGGCTCTAGATCAATAGTGAACTCTACGTCACGATTCGGGGGTAAACCGGGAATCTCATCAGGAAAAACATCCGGATACTCGCATATGACAAGAACATCATGAATTAAAGTCTCATTTTTCTTGGGCTTATGCAGATAACACAGGTACCCGACATAACCTTGTCGAAGTAGCTTAAACGCGGACATTGCATTTATCAACTTCCCGTTATCAGCGTCATTACGACCCTTAAATCTACATATAAAATGGCCCCCAGATGAAACTGTCACTGTCCTTGAGCTGAAATCGATTACCTCCCCGTGATGTGTCAGCTAGTCCATCCCGAGAATGATGTCGTATGGAGCCATGGCTATACAGATCAAGTCGGCTTCGAACTTCCGACCTTGAATGGTAATCAGAAATTCCGACAGTCGCTTGGTCCCTACTAATTGCTCACCATTGGGAAGGTTCACCGCAAATGGTTCGCAAGATTCACTGCACTCCAACCCTAACTTACTCACACACTTCTCTAAAATAAAGGAATGAGTGGCACCCGAATCAAACAATATGCAAACTGATGTAGAGTGAAGATATAGAGTACCTTGAGCAACTAGAGCGTTTGGTCCGCCAGCCGCACGCATCTCGTACAGCCGCTGACCTTGACTCATTGGAGCAGCTGGAGCCTTTCCCTTGTTCGGAGTAGTAGTCTGCATCGAAGTGCTAGGAGCTCCTATAGGCTTGAATCGAGGTCGGTTATTATGGCTAACTGACCCTTGTTGCGACTCAGCCTCCTTCTGCCTCCTCTGAGGAAAAAACGTCTGCAAATGCCCTTCCTTCCCCCATGCAAAGAACATCCTCTTACCCTTCGTGCACTCATTGCTCTTGTGCCCCGGCGTTCCGCAATTATAGCCCTGAATCGGGTTCTTGCTCTGGCCCGAGCGTTCAGTAGGACTTGACTGTGTCAACTCAGTTCTTGCTCGACCAGACTTGGCAAAGTGCGACGGTGGTGCGGGTCGTTTGAACCCACTAGCCTGAGGCTGGCTCTGCATCGGTTTCTGCCGGTTACACTTCTTTGCCGACTCTTGATCAGTGCTACTTTGTAGGGTTTAACTAAGAGTTGTTACCGGTGTTTTGGGTACCATTTGGAGATGTTTAGAGCGTATTGTAGAGATTGGAGTTGAGAAGTAGAAGTGCGGATATGGTGGTTTGGAGAAGCTTAAATGAAGATATATTGAAGAGAGAAGGAAACCACCCAAGAAGACGAAGAAGTAGAACCAAGTGAAGCTACAGGAGCAAAACAACGGTCGCCGAGGCCATGGCCGCGGTCGTGGCGAAGAGACGGGAGGCAAAGTGAAGAAACCCGAAGTTCCGCGATTGCAGAATTCCAAGGCTTGGTCGCGGAAAAGTCGAGAGCAAAAGTGAATTTTCCGCGGTCGCGGAAATTTCCTCCGCGGTCGCGGAAATTTCCTCCGCGGTCGCGGAAATCACATCAGACACGGGTCCGAGAATTTCCGTTTCGTCCGAAGTTGAAGTTATTTTATTTCCTATTTTCTTTTCTTTATTCCGTTTTATTTCCTTTTAAGATATTTTTCCTTTTCCTTAGACTAGGGTTTTGCTAGGTTTTCTATATTATTAGCTTCCTAGCAGCCACTTTAGTTATCATCGATTATTCCATTCAGTATTGTTTTTTTTTTTAAAGTTGCTTAGTTCTTCAACTCTTCTAAAGTCACCTCCAGCTTGTAGGCGGCATCCACGTACTGCTCCAGAGTAGAGCAGTCGTGATGCACCATCAACGACTTGATATCCGGGTTCATCCACTCATGGAAATGCCAGATTTTCTGCTCCTCACTCGACACTTCTGGTCCAGCATATTACAACAAGTGGTTAAACTTTGCCGCAAGGCCAGTCACCTTCAGCCCATCAGTCTTAGGGTAAAGGAACTCCTTATGTTTCTCTTCCCTCATAGCACGAGAAAAGAAATGGACGGTCAATTTCGTCTTGAACATACCCCAATTCAACGCGGGTTGATCAGCTAATCCAATGTTCTCCCACCATTCACTAGCCACATCCTTTAGTTAAAGGGAGGCAATGTGCACTTTCTCAGCTTCAGTGCAAGCGACGTTCCTGAATAACCGCTCCATATGTGAGAACCAATACGTCAACCTGACTGGTTCTCCAGTACCATCATAGCTATTAGGCCTCATCGAGCTAATGGCCTTCAAGGCCCGACCGTAATTCCCTCCATTTCCCATGGTAGCGATCAGAGGTACAGGGTCCACTGGCTCCCCAAATTCAGGAATAACCTGAGGAACTGGGAAACCTTGCGTTGGTTGTACAATTGGCCGAACTATCTCGGTGACAGCCTGCACAACGATCCTTCGAATGGCCTCGATGGCCGCAGCATCAAAGACCACTGGAGCAGCTGGTGGGACGAAAGTTTCTTCCCTCTCCACTTGAGGGTTAGCCTGAACACGGTTATGGCCTACTGGGTTATTGTGAGAGGCATATTCGCTCTCACCCCATGATTAACAGTACTTCTCAGGTTCATCCTAGGGTTGTTACTTAGCCCAGCACCAGCACGGGTAGTGTTCCTCGTGTTCACCATCTATTTGCCGATCAAATTATTAAAGTACTCCATGAAATTAATATACCATCTAAAGAAGCACAATAAATGTAATTAATTCGGAGTAGATTAATCTTGCAAACTTTATTGATAAAAGAACTGAAACCATGTTTCATAAGTCTTACAATAACCCTCCTAAACGACAAGACAAAACTGTTAGGAGGCTAATGCTCTAAAAACAACGAAAGGCAAAACAGCGAGAAAAGATCACTACAACTTGCTACTGCCCCCCTCGAGGTGTCTTGAAGAGATTCATGTACTCATCAGCCCTCCGATATCTCTTTGGAGGTGACATGTCCTCTAGTTCCGGAGCCGGTCTTCTCGAGCTACTAGGACCCGGAACACTTGGCCCCTCTCTAGGCACAGGAACACTTGGCCCCTCCCTAGGCATAGGTGGATAGCAAAACCGATCCAAGAACCTTGGGCGAAAATCTGCCACATCCAGCTCGTAGTGCGGGTTGATCAGTTGCTTTGCTTGCGTAATGTCCTCCTGAAGCTCATGGACATCATCGAGCATGAGAGAGAGATTGGACTCAACATCGTAACCCCGCTCCTCCATAGCGTATAGTGAGTCGATCCACTCATCCATGTGCTCAACTAGCACACGGGGCCTAACCCTTGCCTGTTGGGTGGGAACATCCACAAAAGCCTCTAACGATCCCCACGGTCTTGCTTGCCTACGAGCTTGCTCCGTCATCTCATCCACATGGCGGCGAGCCTTGGTGGAAGCCATCTCATTCTAACGTAGTACATGGTGTGAAGCAGGGCTCAATACCGGCTCTCGAGGTGAGTGGCTAGGATATGGAGGCGGGGCTATTGGTGAATCCAACGGCTCGTATTCCTCCCGGTCAGCACCAGACACCCCAAGTGCCTCCCAAGTAGCAGGGGACAAAGGTGTGTACTCTGGAAATGGTGGCAACTCCGGGCTAGGGAAAATGAATTGCATCCCCGGATCCTCCTCGTCAACCACAAGCATCTTCTCCAGACCCAACTCTGGCTCAGATTCCATGGGGTCCTCCTCGGGGCCTCGGGATCCTCCTCGGGGTCCTCCTCGAGATCCTCCTCGGGGTCCTCCTCAGGGTCTTCCATCCTGTCGGATATGAGAACCACCGACTCCTCGAGAATGGTCTTCTCCTCCTCCTGAGGACTAACCGTATCCCCGACTAGAGCGCAACCAAAAAGAATAGGGGCTCGGCCTTAGGTGGCGGAGCTACCTCAACGTCCTTCCTTCCCTTCAGTTGTGACACGATATCACCCATTGCTTGTGAGGTGACGAGGGAGAATTAGAACTTTCTAAATATAGAAGCTAACTTTCTATATTAGACAGAAGAAGAAGGCACGACAAGAACGACAGAGGTTTCAAAATATAAATTTACTCAAAAGTATAATTTTGTTAAACCTTTGACTCGTCTTTTGAAATACCCAGTTAATTTCTTTACTACGAACGAAGAGCGGTTTACAAAGTTTTATTTTAAATAAAACGATTTGAAAACTTAAATCATTTTAATTTTTTTTGCTTTGATACCAAATCTGTAACACCCCCAAAATACCTTGGAAATATTACCGTCAGTGACCTCAGAATACACACCCGGGGTCACCCAAGGCTTACGGTTTTTATAACAAATGATATAATAGTGTAAATTTTAGTAAATAATATTAAAATTTACCAATTAATGTCTCATACCGACATTGCAAATTACAATTGATAACAAAACCAATACAGAAAATGTATATTACAGCAGAAGTCTTTGAAATAGATAAAACGCCAAAAGGGGTTTTGAACCGTGCGATCTTACGCCAGGTGACAGGTGGCTAAAGTTGTGTGCTCAATCAAAGTAAATCCTTAAAAACCTAAACTAGTAGAATAGGCAAGCAAGGGTCGAATCCCACAGGGAGGAGTTGTCTTTCTTAGTGTAAATTAGTATGCCAAAGTAACAAAGGGGGGATTGGTTGGTTGTTTGAATTGCAAGTAAACAAAGTAAAGTAAAAACAAAGGTTTTTGTAATCAATTAGGGAAAAAGTACTTAGCCAAACAAATATCCACCATTTATTTGATTGATTGGTCCTAGATTATCTCTATTCCTTCCTATGATTATTCCTGTCCCTATTCTGAATTAGCCACCAGTCCAACTAGTCCTGACAACCCTTACTATTGAACGTACGAGAAACTATCAAGATTTAGAACAATAGTAGCATGGAGCATAGGAATTAACCAGGATACATGCAACACCACAACTCGCAGCATTTAACACATAATCAATTCTCTTTCATAATAAACTAGTCCAACTAGTCCTAGAATATCATGGTTGCTACACAAGATAAGGGATTTCAACTCGAAATATCCAAACCCTAGCAATAGACAATTACTAATATCAACTAGGTGATCAATCCAGTCAAATCAATAAGAATCAATAGGAATAAGCTCAAGAGAAAAGATATAATCCAAAGGAATAGGAATAAAATTATAACCTCACAATCATATATCAAATGAAGGCTTCAATTGTCGGACTAAGCAAAGGGTGCTTAGTTCTTCATAACTCAAAGGGAAAACAATACTGAATGGAATAAAAACTTAGATAAAAAAACTGAATAAAAAACTGAATGAATGTGGCTGCTAGGAAAGTAGGTTAAATAACTTAACCCAAAAACCTAAAGCTAAAGATACCAAACATAATCTTAAAAGGAAACAAAATAATCCTACCGGAATAAAGAAATAAAAGAAAAAGAAATAATTAAAATAAAAGTAAATCTTCGGAAACTCGGACGCGCTGAGGAATGGGATTTCCGCGACCGCGGAGAAAGCTTCCGCGATCGCGGAAATATAACTTCTGAACGGCTTTGCTCTCGACTTTTCCGCGACCACGCCCACTGGACTTCCGCGATCGCGGAACTTCGGCTTTTGGTCTTTCGCCTTCGTCCATCTTCGTCTCTTCTTTCTTCTCTTCTCTCGTGGCTTTTTCTCCATCTTCATTAAGTCTTCTTTTATGCTCCTCTAAACCACCGATATCATACTTCTACTCCTCAATTCCAATCTCTACAATATGCTCTAAACATCTCCAAATGGTACCCAAAACACCGGTAATAACTCCTAGTTAAACCCTATAAAGTAGCGCTGATCAAATTCCCCAATGCTTAAACCTTGCTCGTCCTCGAGTAAGCTAATGTAAACCTACTCCTCCAATCAAGTCCCCAAGGTCTCAGGAAGCACAGAAAAATCATCTCCACTAAGAATTGAACCTAAACATGAAACTCCAAGGCAGCAACACAATAAGCTCAACACACATACATCACAACACACAACCAAGCTTAAAGGAAAGCAGAGTACTTCCCCCAAGCTTGACCCGAACACCATAGAGTGAATAAACATCTAATCCTAGCCTCCATCTATCTTCTTATGCCTCCCAGAGTGACCTACCTGAATCCTCCTTATAACACCTCTTCTTATGTCACCACGCCAGGAAAATTGAGGAATCCTAATAATCACTCTTCTTCTTTTCACTCATTTTGCCAAGGCGCCCTTTCGGGTTTTCACCAAGCCACTCATTTCATTTTTCAATAGATGGGCTCAAATAAAACTCACATCACTCTTGACCAATTGTTACCCCAGCCTAATGCTGGTCCAAGCCACATGCTTATTACCTAAGCCACCCTTTCGGGTTTTTGACTTATCCCAGGATTTATGTATGTCTTTTTTCAATTTTTGACTTTTTTCTTTTTCAATATTTTTTTTTTGCAGACGACTAGCAAGTAAAGATCACTTGCAACGGCGTGGTGACATAAGCCAAAGGTGACAAATTGGCCCAAGTGTTCAACTTTCCCTGTCAAATTGGCGCCAATTTGCAACTTCCGGGTTTTCACCAAGCCGAAGAAAGCTTCGGCTTTTTTTTTTATTTTTTTTTGATTTTTTTTTGATTTTTTTTTTCCGAGCAGGGGAAGGGGACTTACAATAACTTTTCCGTGCCCGCGGAAAAGACTCAGGTGCATAGTTCACCGTCTTCAATTTTTCTTCGGGTCTCCTTCCTGCAGGTTAGTATAAAGCAAAAACAAAAACAAAAGCAATAACAAAATAACACAAGATAAAATAAAAACAACTAAAGACATGGAATGAAAAGACAAGAAAAAATATACATACCTCGGGTTGCCTCCCGGATAGCGCCTTAGTTATTGTCGGGGCTCGACATAGTGCTCTCCCATCAACTTAGGTTGCTCACATCAATTGAACACTTGGGGTCTCCATCAAGAGGGTATCTCTTTGAATCATCAATGCTGAATCCGACCCTCACCCCGTCAAATTCCATTATGAGCGAACCGCTGCTCACATCAATCTTCGTACCTGTCGTGTTCATAAACGGCCTGCCTAGCATCACTGGGGATGCGGTTTTATCTTGCCTCGTATCCATCACAAAGAAGTCCGCATGGAAGATTAACTTGTCAACTTCTACTAGCACATCCTACACCACTCCCTTGGGGTACACGTAGGAATTGTCCGCCAGCTGGATCACAATCCCTGTCTTCTCTAATGGCCCGACCTCTAACGACTCGTACAGTGAAAGAGGTAGAACGTTGATAGAAGCACCCAAATCTAGCATAGCTTGTTCGAACATGGTGCCACCTATCTTACAGGGGATAGTGAACATCCCAGGATCACTGCACTTATTTGGTAACCGCTTTTGCAGCATAGCGGATACATTCTCATTGACCTGGACCTTCTTCTTCTCCTTCACAACTTTCTTCCTCTTTATTGTGCACAACTCCTTCAAGAATTTTGCATAGCGGGGAATATTGTTGACAAGTTTGAGCAAAGGAATATTTACCTCGCAGATGCTGAAGGTCTCAAATAAATCTTTGTCGTTCTCCACCCTTCTGGTGTCCTTCAGCGCCTCGGGAAATGGAGTGGGAGGCTTCAATGTACCGAGCAGAGGGAAGTTGGGGCGTACATAATCATCGTGATCAACTTCCACATCGACTGAGGCTCCAGGGAGTTTTCCGCGATCGCGGAGATCTGTCCGCGGTCGCGGATTTTCATCGAGCATGTCCTCTTCAACAAAGACCTTTCCGCGATCACGGAAATCTGTCTGCGGTCGCGGAAAAGCGTCAATTTTTTCATCCTCTCCAGAAACATATCCGCGATTGCGGCCTTCTTCTCCACGGTCGCGGAAAACCTTATGTTGGTCTCGGCCATTCTCCACTTGTGCTCCGCTCCTCAGCGTCATGGCGCATACGTTCTCTCTCGGGTTTACTACCGTTTGAGATGGTAGTTTCCCCGAATCCCGGGCTTCCAGCTTGCTTACTGCAATAGAGATTTGCCCTACTTGCTTCTCCAAGTTCTGAATACTGGACCGCATCTCTTGATTTTGTTGGACCATAGTATTTCCCAACGTTGAAACGCTCTGCGCAATTGACTAAATTTGTTGGGCTGTATTGCTTGTCAACGCTGATATGGTCTGGGTGAGGCTCCGAATCTGGTCATCAACGGGCATGGGTGAATTGGAGCTCTGGCCTTGAGGTCTTTGGTCATATGGAGCTCTATATTGTTGTTGTTGACCCCCAGGCTGCTGATATTGTTGTGGGCGCGGTAGGAATTGTGGAGGCCTCTGTTGATACTCTTGATTTTCCTGGCCCTGAGGAGTACTCTGCTGCTTCCCGTATCTCAGATTGGGGTGATCTCTCCACCCTGGATTGTACGTGTTGGAGTACGGGTCATATCTTGGCCTTGAAGGGCTGTATCCTCCAATAGCATTCACCTCAGCAGTGGGCTCCTGTAGCGTGGGACATGCATCAGTCGGATGCATCGTGTCATAGCATATCCCACATGATTTGACTTGCTGCTGGCCGCCCTTCATCATGTATCTCCTCATCATCTTCTTCATCTCAGCCATGTCAGAAAGTAGTGAAGAATGTGGCTGAGAGTCTGCAGCCTTGACTGTTTGGGCGCTCGCCCTCCTATTGAACTGTCTTGAGCCCTCAGATAGCTCAAAGAAAACCTCATATGCTTCAGCTGGTGTCTTGTTCAAGATGTTTCCTCCGCAGGCTTCATTCACCATTCGACGCTCCTCGTCAAGAAGTCCACCGTATAAATAAAGTATGAGGTCTTGGTCTGAATATCCATGGTAGGGGCAGCTAGAAGTCAGCCTCTTGAACCTCTCGTAGTACTTGTACAACGACTCAGCAACCTGCTGTTCAATGTTGCTTATGCTCCTCTTTAGGCTGTTGAGCTTTGTCGCAGGGAAGTACTTCTCCAGGAAGGCTTTCGTCATCTTAGCCCATGTGTCTATGCTTCTTGGAGGCAAATAATAGAACCACTCATTGGCCGCATCCTTTAGAGAGAAAGGAAAGGCCCTCAGCTTGATCTGGTCCTCAGTCACGCCTTTTGGCTTCATGCTGGTGCAGACGAAATGGAACTCCGAAAGATGCTTATTGGGGTCTTCTCCACTCATCCCATGGAAGTGGGGGAGTAAGTGGATCAACCCGGACTTCAGCTCGAAATTTACGCCATCTGCCAGCTCAAGGAATTGCACAGCCAGCGGTTGCTATTGCAGATTTGGGGAAGTCCATTGCCTCAACGTGGGTGCTTCGTTAGCCATCTCAAAGCACGGGTTATCAAAACACAAAACTATGTTTATCTTGTGGTTCCTAGAAAGGGTTCTCTCAATTTCTGTATCACAAGCAAGAAGAGGAGAGTTAGTAGCACGGGTGTGGACCATAAGATAGGTCCGCACAAAAATTGACACACAAACACACACAAAGAAAAAAATCAAAACTTGCCTCCCCGGCAACGACGCCAATTTGACAGGTGGCTAAAGTCGTGTGCCCAATCAAGGTACATCCTTAAAAACCTAAACTAGTAGAATAGGCAAGCAAGGGTCGAATCCCACAGGGAGGAGTTGTCTTTCTTAATGTAAATTAGTATGCCAAAGTAACAAAGGGGGGATTGGTTGGTTGTTTGAATTACAAGTAAACAAAGCAAAGTAAAAACAAAGGTTTTTGTAATCAATTGAGGAAAAAGTACTTAGCCAAACAAATATCCACCATTTATTTGATTGATTGATCCTAGATTATCTCTATTCCTTCCTATGATTAGTCCTGTCCCTATTCTGAATTAGCTACCAGTTCAACTAGTCCTGGCAACCCTTACTATCGAACGCACGAGAAACTATCAAGATTTAGAACAATAGTAGCATGGAGCATAGGAATTAACCAGGATACATGCAACACCACAACTCGTAGCATTTAACACATAATCAATTCTCTTTCATAATAAACTAGTCCAACCAGTCCTAGAATATCATGGTTGCTATACAAGATAAGGGATTTCAACTCGAAATATCCAAACCCTAGCAATAGACAATTACTAATATCAACTAGGTGATCAATCCAGTCAAATCAATAAGAATCAATAGGAATAAGCTCAAGAGAAAAGATATAATCCAAAGGAATAGGAATAGAATTAAGCTCACAATCATATATCAAATGAAGGCTTCAATTATCGAACTAAGCAAAGGGTGCTTAGTTCTTCATAACTCAAAGGGAAAACAATACTGAATGGAATAAAAACTTAGATAAAAAAACTGAATAAAAAACTGAATGAATGTGGCTGTTGGGAACTAGGTTAAATAACCTACCCCAAAAACCTAAAGCTAAAGATACCAGACATAATCTTAAAAGGAAATAAAATAATCCTACCGGAATAAAGAAAAATAAATAAATAAAATAAAAGTAAATCTTCGGAAACTCGGACGCGCTGAGAAATGGGATTTCCGCGACCGGGGAGAAAGCTTCCGCGATCGCAGAAATATAACTTATGAACGGCTTTG
This sequence comes from Rheum nobile, assembly GCA_027886185.1. Classification (NCBI taxonomy): domain Eukaryota; kingdom Viridiplantae; phylum Streptophyta; class Magnoliopsida; order Caryophyllales; family Polygonaceae; genus Rheum; species Rheum nobile. The sequence continues at coordinate 3,920,178 of WOAB01000490.1, read as the reverse complement.
CTCTCGACTTTTCCGCGACCATGCCCACTGGACTTCCGCGATCGCGAAACTTCGGCTTTTGGTCTTTCGCCTTCGTCCATCTTCGTCTCTTCTTTCTTCTCTTCTCTCGTGGCTTTTACTCCATCTTCATTAAGTCTTCTTTTATGCTCCTCCAAACCACCGATATCATACTTCTACTCCTCAACTCCAATCTCTACAATACGCTCTAAACATCTCCAAATAGTACCCAAAACAACGGTAATAACTCCTAGTTAAACCCTACAAAGTAGCGTTGATCACCAGGATCTTTAACCTTAGGAAAACACTTAAAGTAACAATTGCCTTCAACGTCGGATTTTTGGCCTTCACAGCTGAGGAAATTTACCTGATGTGCCGTATGAGACGGATGACACCAGCCAACCATGCAAAGGAAAAATAACGGTTGGTTAGTCTAATGAAAGACTACGAAAGGGTACAAATAAAAGGTTCTAAGTAGTCGTATTAAGATACACCCATCGCTTCTCGAATAATAGCCGATATACGATTGTGAACCCTAATACTTCTACGGAAACACAAGAAAAGGAATGATTGAAGAGAAGACTCCAAAGGAATTGAGTTTTATAGGAAACGTATGGAATTGTTTGGGAACGTTAAGTTTTCACACTAGTTTAAAAACGACCTTGATTATTTGGGTCCACGACCAACCTCACCACGCAATGCGAATCCAGATTGGAAAGAAGACTTACTCTAACAAGAGTCCGGGCGGTTTCCATGTTGTACTCCTCGCCCGATGGTATATTAATTATGTGCGTAAAAGAACTTATATTATTTAATTCCAAAACGAACATTCACGTTAAAGCTTTTAATTCACATCATCTCGATACGAGAGATATTTCTGGGAATGAATCCCGAATGTTGGCACTAGCTAAGTGCACCTACCCCTTGAATAAGGATACGGTCATGACCAAAAGTACTAGGGCAAAATCCTCCTAATACCAGTTATAAAGAAACGACTAGACCTCGCAAGGTACATAGCGTTCCTACGAATACTCGTGCTAACTACACATAAGTTCACACATAAATCCACACCAAAACCCATTACGGTAATATCATATAAAACTATATAATAACGTTGTTTCTAGCAGTATATATTATAAATCCACATTTTAACACATCGTTTTATTAAGTCTGTTCTCAAACACAACACAACAACTTTATTCCAACTTAATTAAACAATCAAATAATTGATAATCAAGGAAAATATGAAATAATGAGTAAGAGCGAACCGTCACTTGCCTTAGTCTTGACGAACGAGAGATCGGGTTCCGAGATCTAGGAATTTGAATTTGTGCACGGTTGCCCACTAAAATTCCCGTTGAATTTTATCGCCATTCTGTAGGGTTGGATCCCAATCCGCACAACCGGCCATGGATACGAGCAAAATCCAACCCGACGACGCGTACGAGACGAGTTTTAAGAACAAAACCCCAAATTAGTTACGATATGAAAAGATGAAGCAAAACAAAGGAAAGAGGTCAGTGCCGCGGTCGCGGTTAACATAGCCGCGATCGCGGCTTGCTAGGCAAAACCGCGCCTGCGGTTTTCATAACCGCGATCGCGGTTCCATGCCTAGCTGGGATCGCGGGCCTCTGGCCAGCCGCGGTCGCGGTGGATGGCGCCGCAGTCGCAGGACTCCATCCCGACACGATCTTAGATCAAACTTTGAAGCCATACCGACGACGACGAGGCGCGGAACTTTGCTTCTAAACAATTGAGCACTTCCACCACTCCAAGAACTTCACAACGGCGATGACTTCGGCCTCCGGCGACGATAACTCCGATGACAAAACACCACAACGATGAGAGGAAGAGAGGGATGAGGATGGTTTGATTCGGGTGGATCTGAGCCCTATTTATAGGCTCAGAATGGAGCTCATCCACTAAATGCCGAGAAGTCCAACCGATTCCCCTCCCCACACCGGCCGCTCGGAGAAGAAACGACGGAGCACGGATCGTCGGCGTCTCAGTAAAGACGAGGAAGAAGACGATACAACAGTGCCGCAATCGCGGTTTCATAACCGCGATTGCGGTTTGGCCTTTGGGCAAAACCGCGCCCGCGGTTTCACCGCGGGCAATGCCGCGCTCGCGGCTGCTTAGCCGTGATCGCGGCAATGCCACGCCAGCGGTTCTTGTACGATCGCGGGTCTTTGTTAAATTCTGATTTTTAGCCATCCTCCAATAATTAAAACCCATACATCTCATTAAACGTATATCATCACGTTTAAATGGTTCTTATAGGGTTACAGAACATGCCTAACACGTCTTGCTTACAAAACGAAAGTTGGGACTTTTAGGGGTTATTACACCCTCCTCAACATGGTTCAGCAGAATCAGTTTGGAGGTCTAACTTCTGAGAACCCACACCAACATTTGGCTACCTTTATTGAGCTGATAGACACAATGAAGATCCATGAAGTGTCCCAAGATTCACTTTTTCTGCGAGCCTTCTCATTCTCTCTACGAGACAAGGCCAAAGCTTGGTTCAAGGCCCTACCTCTTGGCTCGATAACAACTTGGGATGAGTTAACAAAGGCATTCCTCAACAAAAACTATCCACCAAAGAAGACTGCTGAGATGAGGAATCAGATTCTTGCTTTCAAAATGAAAGATGAAGAGTCTCTTTATGAAGGGTGGGAGAGATTCAAGGAATTGCTGAACCTGTGCCCCCATCATGGGCAACAAAAGTGGACACTGCTGCATGTCTTCTACAACGTTGTTGACAATTCTACTAGGCTAATCATTGATGCTTCAGCGGGTGGAAGAATCATGAGTATGGAAGTTGATGATGCTTGGGACTTGATTGAGAATACTGCTCAATACTCTCACTATTACAGTGATCCCTGATCTACTTCAAGTTCCAAGAAACCTGCAGGGATGTATGAGGTCAATTCTGAGACACACCAACAGGCTCAAATAGATGCTATGGCATAAGAGATCAAGAGGCTGAATCTATTAGTGCAAAAGTCTGAAGCGCAGGGTGCAGGGCAATCCACACAGGCTGTTTCTGGTGTAGCACGTCAGTTTTGTAGAGAGGGTGACCATACTATATCATCTTGTAAACTCTATGCTTCCCAGAATGAGTCTCAGGGAGAAGTGAACTACATGAATAATTTCAACGGAGGCCCTATGAATTATCCGTATTCCATAACCTATAATCCTGGGTGGAGGAATCATCCAAACTTCCCCTACAAGAATGACGATGCTCAGCAAAGACCACCTCCAGGGTTCCAACCGAGAGTCTCTCAAACGCAAAATCAAGCACCCGCTCAGACTTTTGATAATTCCGCACTTCAGTCTGTGTTGAGGGAAATGGCTAAAATTAAAGGGACCATGTGATGCGATCTCGTCTCCGAAACGCGAAGACGGGGTGGATCTAGGTAGAAGACGGGTCAAAATCGCCAATCTCCCAAGCGAACGAGAACAAGGACAGGCCAAGGTAAAGGCTTTGAAGACGACTGAAGACTTTGGCAATCGCCGAGGTTCACGGGCCACGGAAGCTTTGGGCGCAAGGGAACGTGGGCTCGAATGGGAGCGCGCGAAAGAGGAAGGCTGGCGAGGGCGGCGGTGGAAGCAAGCTCGGTTGAGCTTTGAAGCGACGGCGGCTGGAGCAAGCTCTATGGCAGCAAATCACTTCAAATTCAACGTGGATGTTATTAGGTCAAAGCCAAAGCTCATATAGAGCAAATACACAAGTTCGGCCAATAGGGCCTAACGAGAAAGTGGATCGGCTCTCTTAGGCACAAGAGAGGCCCGACATCCAAAAATGGAAACCTTCCTAATATAGTAAGACTAAAAATAGTAAGTTCCCAAATTAGTAAGTTTCGGTAGTTAGAAACTTACTAAAAATAGAAACGGTTAACAATGAAAACTATTAAAAATAGCAACAGTCTCAAAATGTCTCGAAATTGGCATGTAAACTTCAAAATGCCAAAAGAACACAAACGCCTCGGAAAGTGACGAGGCAATGTCAAAGTGCCTCGGCGTTGGCCACTGTCAGAACGTGTCGAGGCAATGCCAAGGTGCCTCGGTGGTGGCCGCTGTCAATATCTCGGCCGGGGGCGTATCACTCTCCCCCCCTTGGCCACGAAACGTCCTTGTTTTGTCAATGTCGACGTCCAGGGGCACGTACGGTATAACACCCCTAGGCCAGTGGTGCTACAGTGCCATAATCCAGAAGGATTATAAGGCGAGTGTAAAGAAAAATTTCAAAACATAACCCTTATATATATATCAAAATCCGCACAGCGGAAAACCTGTAAAACCTGTCCAGAGTTTGAAACAATAATCAAACTTTAACATACAGAAATACAACAATTCACAAACCAAAACCAAAACCAAATCAACCATACAAGGTTCAAAATCACAAACATAAAGTCTTCGACTCCAAAACCGACGGTGATTAGGATCCTCCTTGCTGGCGCTAAACCTGAAAAGCCTGATTGACTGAGGGACCCGATACCCCAGCCAACCACGGCACGTAAACCGCAGTTGGTCAGTCTCGTGAAAGACTATGGCAAGATTGGCCAAGCCAAAACAGTTGAAATCCAAAAATTTAGCAGGATAATCAGACAATACCAAACAACACCAGATCATATTGTATATATATACTTATATATCATATCTACACTTGACTATCATCACACCAACCAACTAACCAACCACACGTCGAGACACAAACATAACACGCTATCACATAACCGATCAATCATCCATTCTTATCCAATTCTGCACGATACTAACCTCTTTCAATTCAATCTTAAACTCATAATAAGCATAAACGAATAGAACGATCCAATCCAACTTCCTCTCCATTAATAATTCCTCAATCAACAACTCTAAGGGCATACACATATCTTACTACTGACTTACAACCAAAGCTAACCTAATATACCGAACTCACTACTGCACTAACACAACAAATCCAGTTAACCTTCACATCAACAAACACATAGGCATCAACGAAAATAATCATCACATAATACAATCATAACCAAAATAACGATCCAGGCCAGCCACCCTTCTGGTGCCGCCGGTTCGTCAACCACGACTGTAACGCATACCTTCAAACTCAACTCGTATTGGCCCACACCCTCAAGATGGAAACCAATCTATACACTCAAACAACACAACCAACATTCATAATCCACCAGCTACCAACAATAACCATACCAACAGAAATTCACAACCTTGACCCGTTACAATCAATCACTATAACACACGAAATTCACAATCACAACCACTATTCAACATACAACCAATATACACACAATCAATAATCAAGTATACCCTCACTATTCAACACACAACCAATAAGGTACACATAACAGTCACATAATCCGACCAATTCAACCAAGTAAGGTACAATTAACAGTCACACAATCCGACCAATTCAACCAAGTAACTCAACTCATCAAACACAAACAACTCAAACACAGCTCCAAACCAATCTCCAATTCAACCTCCAATCCATTCCAACCCTTGGCCCTTAACGACGTAGGCGTATACCTTGTATAGCCTGCGCGGTTTGGTGAGTATATCATCACCTAGCCCTTCGACCTCCAATTCCATTTCAACCCTTAGCCCTTAACGACGTAGGCTTAAACCCTACGCGGTTTGGTGGAATCCATTCCTACCTTCGGCCCTTAACGACGTAGGCGTATACCTTGTATACCCTACGCGGTTTGGTGAAATCCCTTTCAAATCCTTGGCCCTTAACGACGTAGGCGTATACCTTATATACCCTGCGCGGTTGGGTGAAATCCATTCCAACCCTTGGCCCATCGACCTCCAATCAACAACAATCCAACCACCACACCGACAACCAATCAGTTATTACACACGACCACTATTAACACATTTTCACATACACACACACAATCCAACACACACATACACACATTCAATCCAACACACACACACACACATTCAATCCAACACACACACACACACATTCAATCCAACACACACACACGATCCCACACACACACACACACATTCAATCCAAGACACACACACGATCCAACACACACACGCACACATTCAACACACACACACCATTCAATCCAACTCACACACACACATTCAACACACACACCCATTTAATCCAACAACACTATTTACAACAATCAATCATATTTAGTCACAATTGACTACCACGTCCACATTTAATCAATCACGATACCAGACAATTACTATCACGCACACATACCCATATTCAACCAAGCAACGGTAAACTTAATTATGAAATAAATTAAGCATAAATCAATTTATAAAAATATATAAGTTAGCAAGGATCCTCTTGCCTCAAGTCGAACCACAACGACCCCAGAGGTCTCCAAACCACTCGAACGAACCTGCGAAATCAATCCGAGCAAATCCCTGGCGTTAAATAACTCATACCAATGCACTACTAACAAACCCCCAAATTTCACCTTATCAACAACCCTAAAATCAAATCCTTAATTAATTAAGCAAACCACCAAATTCCAAACTCCAATCAAAGTTTCAATTCAGCCAAACCCCCACAAAATAACCCAAAGTTTGCTGCACAAATCAACAATTCAGCCCCAAACTCACACATCTCGGTCACATATATACAGATTTAGCAACTCCTATATGTTCATATATAACATCCATTCGAACCCCCAACCAAAACCGATCAAAGGTTTACCTTGTCCCGTCGACAACCACCTTCAGTAGCCACCGGAGATGCTCCTTGACGCCGGAGACGACGGCGGCAACACCAGCAGAAAACACAGCACATCAACAGTGAACACACACAGAAGCAACAATAGCGACCGAGCTTCTCGTCGCCGGAACTCAGCAACGGCGGCGTCTCCTTTCAGCGAACAGCAGCAACACGGGTACGTAGCTCACCGGAGAAGACGACGACGGTCCGGTCCAGGTCGATCTCGCTAGAGGGGACGACCGAGCTGGGCACGGGAGAACAGAGGCAGCTGAACAGGGGAGGAGCGAACCACTGAGCACCGGAGATGGTAGGAGGAGGCGGAGACACGGCTGGGCAGCTGGGAGAGAGAGAGCACCGGCTCACGAGAGAGAGAGGAAACAAAAATGGCAGAGATGAGTTTTTGGTCTGATATTTTGGTTCTCTGCAACCCAAACTTTACCCCAAATCTTCATTCTAATCCCTATCCAAAAAAATCAGATGAGTCGGCCTTAAGGGATTTTATCCTTTCAAATTCCCCTTTTTTTGATTTAATAAAATCCCAAAAATCTTATTTACCATTTTGCCATTTTTATAGCCTTTGGGGTATTTCATACGGGGTCAAGGCACCGGGCTCGAAAGTGAGGCAACGCCGGTTCCTGTCGTGCGGTGGCGCGTCTAGACTCGTGCTCTGCTCCAACGGCTCCTTGCTCTTCGCAGGACCAACTCGGGCTGTAGGGCGCCGTTGCCACGAAGCATCCAGGGGCAGGTCTAGTGGTGGTGCAATGCCGTGATCAGGAGGCACATCATCAAAAACCTGCAAAACAGAAGGTGCAATAGGGGGTAAATCAAAGGGATCCGCTAACAAAGAAAAACACGTAAAAGGGCAAATAGGAGAACGTCCCTGAAAAGCTAGGGTGAACTCCTGGGATCGAGTCAGCAAAGTACGATGCTCGACTCGGCCCTACAGTGTGGGCACCAGGGTGCCGGCATTGGGAGCAATGGCTTTCTGGCGTGCCCTACTCGGCTGGGTCCCAGGCGGTGGTGTAGTGTGTAGTTTGGCCTCGGTCGCCTTCGCACGGTTCCTCTCCACCTGGTCATGTAAGATCTCCTGAGGCGTCATAGGGAAAAGAATGACTCGCCTACCGCCATACATAAATACATAAGTATTGAGGAACCCGTCATGGACCGTCTTCCTGTCATACTACCAAGGTCTACCAAGTAAAAGATGAGTAGCATCCATAGATACATCATCACATAAAACAGTATCATGGTATTGACCAATCTGATATGTGACGCGGCATTGCCTATGTACCGCATCACCCTTATCTTCAGAAAGCCACTGAAGGCCGTAGGGCTCTGGGTGGGGCTGCGTCGGTAATTGAAGGTGCTTGACCACTTTCTCATTGATAATGTTACAGCACGAACCACCATCAATTATCACACTGAGGGATGCAGTCTGGACCAGGCATCTGGTATGGAAGAGGGTCTCTCTCTAGTCCATCTGGGGCACCTCATGCACAGTAAGGGCATGTTTCGTGAAAAGACTTAGGGAGGTACCTACAGCCAAATCAGGAGGCGCACAGGTGTACTCCGCATCGTGATCAGCAAGCTCATGCTGCTCGGGAGCTAGCTCCTCGTCTGGATCATCATCAAAGGACTCATATTCGGCGGCTTGGGTAAACAGAATCTGCTTCGGGTTGGGGCAGTCGCGTTGGATGTGTCCACGACCGCCGCAACGAAAGCAGGCCTGGGCTCGGGTCTTGTCCGTGTGCAATGGGGGCTCCCTAATCGATGTAGGGGGCACGGCAGGTCGCGACACCTTGCTGGTACGGGCTGGGGGTTGGTACTGTCTGGGCTACACAGGGGAAGACACATTAGTATAAACAGAAGGATTAGGGTTAGTGTCATACCTGCGAGACGAATTCTGGGTCCAGGGGGCTTGTCTGCGGCGCTGATGCTACTGGTGGATCATCATAGCAGTATGCGTCAGCAGGTTGAGGTCATGTATAGGCAGGATCTCCAGCTGGTCTCGGATGTTGGTGTCCAGCCCACTGAGAAATATGGTCCGTATAGTCGATGCAGAGACGCTCATTCCCGCCTTGTAATACAAATCCTCGAGCTTCGCGAAAAACTCAATCGGCGTCTGTATTCCCTGGCGAGAGAGTGCGATGTCCATCCACATGCGGTTCTGGTAGTCATCTGGAACATACTTGCGGCGCATAATGAACATCAGCTGGTGCCACTGCTCTATATGCACGAGACCTCTCCGTTCCCTGTCCGAACAGAAATGATACCACCAATTCCGGGCAGCACCCCAAAACTGTAGAGTGGCAATATCCACCTTCTCGTACTCCTCATACGTACAGTGTCACAGTGCATGTTCTGTAGCCTGCATCCACTCTAAAAAGACAGTAGGATCATAATCACCATGAAAGTGCTCGATAGTTACCTTGATCTCGCGGCGACTGGCGTAGGGGTTGGGCCCGTTGCGGCAGTCAGGGAAACGTGGAGCTACATGATCTGGCTCAAGGGATGGCTCGTCCAGGTCGTCATCAAAATCATCCTGGACGGGGCGAGGGCGACGCTGGCGACGGCGGTCATGGTCCTCGGCGCGAGGCTGCTGGCGAGCCGTGGGGGCGGCGCGGTGGCCGCGGTCCTCGTGGATTGCGGGCTGCCTGCTGGGACATCGCGGAGGCGTCGGTATCCGTGGTGGAATGTAATCCGTGGGGAACTGCTGTGACTCTACTGGATCGCCCAATGACGGATGGAAATTCCCCGGATTCGGGTCACCTTCAATCTCAAAACCCTCCTCATCATACTCAGTAAACACAATAGGAGAAATATACTTAGAATGCTGTGCAGGGGCAGCAGGTCGGCTAGTTCTAGGCCGCGAAGGCGCGGTGTGTGGCTCCCGCCGGCGTTCGGCGACGTCGTGGCGCGCCTCCATCTGCTTCATGGACTCGTACCGTCGTTGACGATTGCCGATGTCGACGTACGGAAGAGGCCCCAAATCAGCGGCGGGGCTCTCGTGCTCAGCTGAGTCATAGGCGAACTCCTCTGCAGGCGAGCACTGGGGTTCATAGCGGTTGAAGCCATGGTCCTCCTGACGGGACTCGATGATGGAGTGCAGGCGTCGTAGGCCTGGCTGAATCTGTGAAGTTGAGGGCATCGTGCCTTTGCCCTTCTCCAAGCGCCGGGTAGTGTCTGTCATGGCTGTGGGTGGTAAGAGTGTATCAGCAGGAGTAGGCTCAGTAGCGGGAAGGCCTGCAGATAGTCGGGCAACCACCTCCTCGGTTACGGCTCGGGCTTTCTCGGCCTCGACACGTCCTCTCTCGGCCTCAGCCAGCCTGGCTTCGAAGTCGGCCCAGCGCTTGGCCATGGCCTCGTCCGCGGCTTGGCGAGCCACGGTGTCCGCGTCCGGATCTGTCCCTAAGGACACCATGACAACACACACAAGAGTAGAAAACGCAAAAACAAATACCAAAAGCAATGAACAAGACGACAATCAAAACAATCAACAATGCTCACGCGGGCACTAATTCTGGCTAGTCCGTGAGGGCGGGAAGGCTAGGATGACACTGCGCAGAACCGAATCCACCTAATCGACTATCTCATGGAATTCAATGTCCGAAAAGAGCAAAATTGAAAAGCAAATTCATTGACAAGCAAGTAACAACGAGAAGAAGAAACGGAAGGAAAGCTTAGTGGACTCATGTCGGCGGTGAATCGGCTTCGCCGAGATCGCCTGAGACTTTCGTTTTTCGTATGATTTTTTTTTAATATAAGTCAACTGCCTTTTTTTAAAAATAATTAAACAAGCCGGCACAAGTTTATATAGTGAGAGATAGAATTAGACGAGATTGTGATATATATTGCAAACCACTTGCCAATAAATTGCCGAACAAACCCACTAATTTCGAACCATCAAATCACATGAGATATTCTCGGTTAGGAAAGTAAAGATCCGTGCTAGGTATGGCTAAAATCACTTTTTCCACTCTGTTTTTTTTTTGTATATATTATTCTAACCGAGGAAGGCTGGCGAGGGCGGCGGTGGAAGCAAGCTCGGTTGAGCTTTGAAGCGACGGTGGCGGGAGCAAGCTCTACGGCAGCAAATCACTTCAAATTCAACGTGGATGTTATTAGGTCAAAGCCAAAGCTCATATAGAGCAAATACACAAGTTCGGCCAATAGGGCCTAAAGAGAAAGTGGATCGGCTCTCTTAGGCATAAGAGAGGCCCGACATCCAAAAATGGAAACCTTCCTAATATAGTAAGACTAAAAATAGTAAGTTCCCAAATTAGTAAGTTTTCATAGTTAGAAACTTACTAAAAATAGAAACGGCTAACAATGGAAACTACTAAAAATAGCAACAGTCTCAAAATGTCTCGAAATTGGCATGTAAACTTCAAAATGCCAAAAGAACACAAACGCCTCGGAAATAGCCGAGGCAATGTCAAAGTGCCTCGTTGTTGGCCGTTGTCGGAACGTGTCGAGGCAATGCCAAGGCGCCTCGGTGGTGGCCGTTGTCAATATCTCGGCCGGGGGCGTATCACTCTCCCCCCCTTGGCCGTGAAACGTCCTCGTTTCGTCAATGTCGACGTCCGGGGGCACGTACAGGGTCAAAGCACCGGGCTCGAAAGTGAGGCGACGCCGGTTCCTGTCGTGCGGTGGCGCGTCTAGACTCGTGCTCTGCTCCAACGGCTCCTTGCTCTTCGCAGGACCAACTCGGGCTGTAGGGCGCCGTTGCCACGAAGCATCCAGGGGCAGGTCTAGTGGTGGCGCAATGCCGCGATCAGGAGGCACATCATCAAAAACCTGCAAAACAGAAGGTGCAATAGGGGGTAAATCAAAGGGATCCACTAACAAAGAAAAACACGAAAAAGGGCAAATAGGAGAACGTCCCTGAAAAGCTGGGGTGAACTCCCGGGATCGAGTCAGCAAAGTACGATGCTCGACTCGGCCCTGCAGTGTAGGTACCAGGGTGCTGGCATTGGGAGCAATGGGCTTCTGGCGCGCCCTACTCGGCTGGGTCCCAGGCGGTGGTGTAGTGTGTAGCTTGGCCTCGGTCGCCTTCGCATGGTTCCTCTCCACCTGGTCATGTAAGATCTCCTGAGGCGTCATAGGGAAAAGAGTGACTCGCCTACCTCCATGCATAAATACATAAGTGTTGAGGAACCCGTCATGGACCGTCTTTCTGTCATACTACCAAGGTCTACCAAGTAAAAGATGAGTAGCATCCATAGATACAACATCACATAAAAGAGTATCATGGTATTGACCAATCTGATATATGATGCGGCATTGCCTATGTACCACATCACCCTTATCTTCAGAAAGCCACTGAAGGCCGTAGGGCTGTGGGTGGGGCTGCGTCGGTAATTAAAGGTGCTTGACCACCTTCTCATTGTTAATGTTATAGCACGAACCACCATCAATTATCACACTGAGGGATGCAGTCTGGACCAGGCATCTGGTATGGAAGAGGGTCTCTCTCTGGTCCATCTGGGGCACCTCATGCACAGTAAGGGCATGTTTCGCGAAAAGACTCAGGGGGGTACCTACAGCCAAATCAGGAGGCGCACAGGTGTACTCCGCATCGTGATCAGCAAGCTCCTGTTGCTCGGGAGCTAGCTCCTCATCTGGCTCATCATCAAAGGACTCATATTCGGCGGCTTGGGTAAACAGAATCTGCTTCGGGTTGGGGCAGTCGCGTTGGATGTGTCCACGACCGCCGCAACGAAAGCAGGCCTGGTCTCGGGTCTTGTCCGAGTGCCATGGGGGCTCCCTAATCGATGCAGGCGGCGCGGCAGGTCGCGATGCCTTGCTGGTACGGGCTGGGGGCTGGTACTGTCTGGGCTGCACAGGGGAAGACACATTAGTATATACAGAAGGATTAGGGTTAGTGTCATACCTGTGAGATGAATTCTGGGTCCAGGGGCTTGTGTGCGACGCTGATGCTACTGGTGGATCATCATAGCAGTATGCGTCAGCTGGTTGAGGTCATGTATAGGCATGATCTCCAGCTGGTCTCGGATGTTGGTGTCCAGCCCACTGAGAAATCTGGTCCGTATAGTCGATGCAGAGACGCTCATTCCCGCCTTGTAATACAAATCCTCGAGCTTCGCGAAAAACTCAATCGGCGTGTGCATTCCCTGGCGAGAGAGCGTGATGTACATCCACATGCGGTTCTAGTAGTCATCTTGAACATACTTGCGGCGCATAATGAACATCAGCTGGTGCCACTGCTCTATATGCACGAGACCTCTCCGTTCCCTGTCCGAACAGAAATGATACCACCAATTCCGGGCAGCACCCCAAAACTGTAGAGTGGCAATATCCACCTTCTCGTACTCCTCATACGTACAGTGTCACAGTGCATGTTCTGTAGCCTGCATCCACTCTAAAAAGACAGTAGGATCATAATCACCATGAAAGTGCTCGATAGTTACCTTGATCTCGCGGCGACTGGCGTAGGGGTTGGGCCCGTTGCGGCAGTCAGGGAAACGTGGAGCTACATGATCTGGCTCAAGGGATGGCTCGTCCAGGTCGTCATCAAAATCATCCTGGACGGGGCGAGGGCGACGCTGGCGACGGCGGTCATGGTCCTCGGCGCGAGGCGCGGTGGCCGCGGTCCTTGTGGACTGCCTGCTGGGACGATGGCCGCGGAGGCATCGGTATCCGTGGTGGAATGTAATCCGGGGGGAACTGCTGTGACTCTACTGGATCGCCCAATGGCGGATGGAAATTCCCCGGATTCGGGTCACCTGCAATCTCAAAACCCTCCTCATCATACTCAGTAAACACAATAGGAGAAATATACTTAGAACGTTGTGCAGGGGCAGCAGGTCGGCTAGTTCTAGGCCGCGAAGGCGCGGTGTGTGGCTCCCGCCGGAGTTCGGTGATGTCGTGGCGCGCCTCCATCTGCTTCATGGACTCGTACCGTCGCTAACGATTGCCGATGTCGACGTACGGAAGAGGCCCCAAATCAGCGGCGGGGCTCTCGTGCTCAGCTGAGTCATAGGCGAACTCCTCTGCACGCGAGCACTGGGGTTCATAGCGGTTGAAGCCATTGTCCTCCTGGCGGGACTCGATGATGGAGTGCAAGAGTCGTAGGCCTGGCTGAATCTGCGAAGTTGAGGGCATCGTGCCCTTGCCCTTCTCCAAGCGCCGGGTAGTGTCTGTCGTGGCTGTGGGTGGTAAGAGTGTATCAGCAGGAGTAGGCTCAGTAGCGGGAAGGCCTGCAGATAGTCGGGCAACCAGCTCCTCGGTTGCGGCTCGGGCTTTCTCGGCCTCGACACGTCCTCTCTCGGCCTCGGCCAGCCTGGCTTCGAAGTCGGCCCAGCGCTTGGCCATGGCCTCGTCTGCGGCTTGGCGAGCGACGGTGTCCGCGTCCGGATCTGTCCCTTAAGACACCATGACAACACACACAAGAGTAGAAAACGCAAAAACAAATACCAAAAGCAACGAACAAGACGACAATCAAAACAATCAACAATGCTCACGCGGGCACTAATTCTGGCTAGGCCGTGAGGGCGGGAAGGCTAGGATGACACTGCACGGAACCGAATCCACCTAATCGACTATCTCATGGAATTCAATGTCCGAAAAGAGCAAAATTGAAAAGCAAATTCATTGACAAGCAAGTAACAACGAGAAGAAAAAACGGAAGTAAAGCTTAGTGGACTCATGCCGGCGGTGAATCGGCTTCGCCGAGATCGCCTGAGACTTTCGTTTTTCGTATGATTTTTTTTTTAATATAAGTCGACTGCCTTTTTTTTTAAAAATAATTAAACAAGCCGGCACAGGTTTATATAGGGAGAGATAGAATTAGACGAGATAGTGATATATATTGCAAACCACTTGCCAATAAATTGCCGAACAAACCCACTAATTTCGAACCACCAAATCACATAAGATATTCTCGGTTAGGAAAGTAAAGATCCGTGCTAGGTATGGCTAAAATCACTTTTTCCACTCTGTTTTTTTTTTTTGTATATATTATTCTAACCGAGGAAGGCTGGCGAGGGCGGCGGTGGAAGCAAGCTCGGTTGAGCTTTGAAGCGACGGAGGCGGGAGCAAGCTCTACGGCAGCAAATCACTTCAAATTCAACGTGGATGTTATTAGGTCAAAGCCAAAGCTCATATAGAGCAAATACACAAGTTCGGCCAATAGGGCCTAAAGAGAAAGTGGATCGGCTCTCTTAGGCACAAGAGAGGCCCGACATCCAAAAATGGAAACCTTTCTAATATAGTAAGACTAAAAATAGTAAATTCCCAAATTAGTAAGTTTCCATAGTTAGAAACTTACTAAAAGAACACAAACGCCTCGGAAAGTGCCGAGGCAATGTCAAAGTGTCTCGGCGTTGGCCGCTTTCAGAACGTGTCGAGGCAATGCCACGGCGCCTCGGTGGTGGCCGCTGTCAATATCTCGGCCGGGGGCGTATCACTCTCCCCCCCCCCTTGGCCGCGAAACGTCCTCGTTTGGTCAATGTCGACGTCCGGGGGCACGTACGGGGTCAAGGCACCGGGGTCGAAAGTGAGGTGACGCCGGTTCCTGTCGTGCGGTGGCGCGTCCAGACTCGTGCTCTGCTCCAACGGCTCCTTGCTCTTCGCAGGACCAACTCGGGCTGTAGGGCGCCGTTGCCACGAAGCATCCAGGGGCAGGTCTAGTGGTGGCGCAATGCCGCGATCAGGAAGCACATCATAAAAAACCTGCAAAACAGAAGGTGAAATAGGGGGTAAATCAAAGGGATCCGCTAACAAAGAAAAACACGCAAAAGGGCAAATAGGAGAACGTCCCTGAAAAGCTGGGGTGAACTCCCGGGATCGAGTCAGCAAAGTACGATGCTCGACTCGGCCCTGTAGTGTAGGCACCAGGGTGCCGGCATTGGAAGCAATGGGCTTCTTGTAACACCCCGGGCCAGAGGTGCTACAGTGCCATAGTCCCGAAGGACTATAAGGCGATTTTAAAAGAAAAGAAATCCAAAACTCTTCCAATACATAAAATCATCAATATTAAAATCCCTGCTCAAGATCTAAAACAATACTTAAACTTGTCATCCAGTTTAATGCATCAATTTAAATCCAAAACAACTGAAGCAAATACAACATTTTCAAATCTGATGCAATTCTAAATCTTTCACTGTGAAGACACATCTGTGATCCAGAACCCGCTTGTTACTGCAAACCTGCAAGCCTGATTGACTGGGAGACCCGATACCCCAGCCAACCACGGCACGTAAACCGAAGTTGGTCAGTCTTACGAAAGACTGGCAAAACTCCTCAAGCCAAAACAGTTTCAAAACACATATAATTATCAACAATCAACTCATCTCAAATGACAACACACACACAATATATACATATATATATATAATATCATAACTATCATCATAATCATATCAACCAACCAAGACCAATCACACGTCAAAACACAAACACCCACTACCACATAACCAATCAAATACCCATCTTATCTAACTCTACACTATACTAACCTCTTCAGTCCAACCTCAACATCATCACAAGCATAAACGAATAAACGATCCAATCCAACTTACTCTCCAATACTAATACCTCAATCATCAACCCTATGAAACATATGCATATATCTTACTAGTAACTTACAACCAAGACTAATCAATTATACTGAACTCCCTACTGCCCTAACACATCCAATTAACCTTCACATTAACAAACACATAAGCATCAACGAGACAATCATCACATAATACCAACATAACAAAACAATGATCCAGGCCAGCCACCCTTCCGGTGCCGCCTGTTCGTTAACATAGACTGTAACTCATACATTCAAACTCAACCCATGTTGGCCCACACCCTCAAGATGGGAAACCAACCTGCACACCCACCAACATAAATCCACATCACCATTTGCTACAATAGCTAATATTTAACAACAAGTCAAACTAGCCAGCAATCAATATCCAACATAAAACCAATAACCAAACACACAGTCAATATTCATCAACACAACCAACATCCAACACAAAACCACTTAATCAAGTACGCAATCAACATTTAACACATAATTAACACATAATATCTCCCTCCTCCGTCTCACCACCACATCACCGGGTGAGACAATTCCAACCCACCACCGGTGAGACACTCATCACCTAAAACCAACTATCCGGATAGGGACGGTCTCTTACCATCCAACCCCTGGTCCATAACAACATAGGCTACTCCCTACGAGGTTTGGTGAGACGATCATCACCTGACCCTCCAACTCTGATTCAACATATTTGGCCCTTAACAACGTAGGCGATTTCCTACGAGGTTTGGTGAGACGATCATCACCTGACCCTTCGACCCCCAATCAACGACAATCCAACCATCACACTGACACTCAATCAAATAGCACAAACGACAACGATTAACACATTTTCACACATATATATAATCAACCAAGCAACTTTAAATTCAATAATCCAATCAATCCACAACAATCAATTCATAACCATCAATCCACAACAATCAATCCACATTTAGTTATGACCAACTACCACATCACATTCAATCAAACACAACACGAGACAATTACTAACATACCCACACATTCACACACATATATACAACCACGTAATTCTACATCCAATAATCCAGCACATAACCAATATCTGCCAACAATCAAGCAAACAATCAATACCCAGCACAAGACCAATAACAAAACACACAACTGGTATCCGATGCACAATCAATAATTATGCACACAATCCAACACACAACCGCCAACACACACATGTGTCGACAAACACACATATTCAACCAAGAAATTTCACAACTAATAATCCAAATTAATTTACTCAGACAAGGCTAAATCAATTACTGAATCAATATAGGGACAAAAGTAATTTTATAAAATATACGAAGGGTTAGCAAGATTTATCTTCCCTCAAACTCGACAACCACGACCTCAGAAACCTCCAACCAACTCGAACGAACCTGCGAAATCAATCCGAGCAAATCCCTGGCATTAATCAACTCATACAAATCCACTACGAACAAACCCCCAAATTCACCCTAAAATCATACCTTCAAAATTTCCAATTCAACAAACCCCCAATTTCCAAACTCTAATTATACCTTAATTAATCTCAGCAGCCACACCAAAATTAACCCAAACTCCCTGAAATCAAATCAAATTTGCCCAAAACCTAATTCAATCCAAGCAACCAAATCTGCCCAAATTAACAACGATTGCCAACCAATTCAACCCCAAAAATCAGATCGAAGAAACCCCTACAATTACCTCATCGGTGGCTCGCCTGCGTCGCCGGGATCGGGCTTCACATCGCCGGAAAGTGCAGCCACCAGCAGCAGCTCTTGCGGCCTTGCTCGGCAGTAGCTCACGGTCTGGCTCCTGCAGCTGGTTCACGGATTCGGACAGCAGCGACCCATGGCTTCCGACAGCAGCAGCGGCGGCACAGCTCAGCAAACACCAGCAGCAGCGAACAGCTGCACATCAGAGGCGTCTCTCTCTCTCTCAGCAACTGGACACGGCTCGTACAGGGAAGGAAAAGGTGACGAGCGGATGTGGCCGGGTCAAGCTCACCGGCGGGAGAAAGGCTGAACACGGAAGGAGTCGGGGAGGCTCGAGTTGCCCAGCTGAAGTGTTCTCTCAAAGACGAAGACCAAGGTTCTGCCCCCCTTTGCTAAATTTATACCCATTTCCAGATTAAAAAAAAAGTCCCTAATTAATTTACCATCTTGCCATTACTATTATCTTTGGGGTATTTCACTTCTGGCGCGCCCTACTCGGCTGGGTCCCAGGCGGTGGTGTAGTGTGTTGCTTGGCCTCGGTCGCCTTCGCACGGTTCCTCTCCACCTGGTCATGTAAGATCTCATGAGGCGTCATAGGGAGAAGAGTGACTCGCCTATCGCCATGCATAAATACATAAGTGTTGAGGAACCCGTCATGGACCGTCTTCCTGTCATACTACCAAGGTCTACCAAGTAAAAGATGAGTAGAATCCAGAGATACAACATCACATAAAACAGTATCATGGTATTGACCAATCTGATATGTGATGCGGCATTGCCTATGTACCGTATCACCCTTATCTTCAGAAAGCCACTGAAGGCCGTAGGGATGTGGGTGGGGCTGCGTCGGTAATTGAAGGTGCTTGACCACCTTCTCATTGATAATGTTATAGCACGAACCACCATCAATTATCACACTGAGGGATGCAGTCTGGACCAGGCATCTGGTATGGAAGAGGGTCTCTCTCTGGTCCATCTGGGTCTAGGGGGCTTGTCTGCGGCGCTGATGCTACTGGTGGATCATCATAGCAGTATGCGTCAGCTGGTTGAGGTCATGTATAAGCAGGATCTCCAGCTGGAGTAACAGTTCGAGACTCACGAACAACCTCTTGGAGATGGCTGCCTATTAATTAGGTGGAGCTACCAAGGAAGGGTTGGGGTGTATGGGCTGCAGCCCTGTAATGGGTCGGCCCATGTGGTAGGGTGTTACAAAAAAGTACACTTTGAATGAGAGGGGCTCCGACCTTACTGGGCCAACCATTTCTCTATCCATGGGCCACAGCCCATGTACCCCAACCAAATCCACATGGCTGGGAGGTTGTTCGTGAGTCTCGAACTCGAGACCTCACGCTTTGACAAGAAGCCTTGCGCTCTCTTGCCACCAATTGTGCTGCAGCGTAATTGGTAACAAGTGGGCATTAAGCTGCTTGTTAAAGCGTGAGGTCTCGTGTTCGAGACTCACAAACAACCTCCCAGCCATGGGGATTTGGTTGGGGTACATGGGCTACAGCCCATGGATAGAGAAATGGTTGGCCCAGTAAGGTCGGAGCCCCTCTCATTCAAAGTGTACTTTTTTGTAATACCCACACCACATTGGGTCGGCCCATCACAGGACTGCAGCCCATACACCCCAACCCATCCCATGTTGGCACATACCCTTAAGGCAGGAAACCACACTATGGAGGTTGTTCGTGAGTCTCGAACTCAAGACCTCACGCTTTAACAAGAAGTCCAACGCCCTCTTGTTACCAATTGCGCTGTAGCACAATTGGTAACAAGAGGGCGTTGGACTTCTTGTTAAAGCGTGAGATCTCGAGTTCGAGACTCACGAACAACCTCCATAGTGTGGTTTCCTGCCTTAAGGGTATGGGCCAACATGGGATGAGTTGGGGTGTATGGGATGCAGTCTTGTGATGGGCTGGCCCAATGTGGTGTGGGTATTACAGCTGGTCTCGGATGTTGGTGTCCAGCCCACTGAGAAATCTGGTCTGTATAGTCGATGCAGAGACGCTCATTCCCGCCTTGTAATACAAATCTTCGAGCTTTGCGAGAAAAACTCAATCGGCGTCTGCATTCCCTGGCGAGAGAGCGTGATGTCCATCAACATGCGGTTCTGGTAGTCATCTGGAACATACTTGCGGCGCATAATGAACATCAGCTGGTGCCACTGCTCTATATCCACGAGACCTCTCCGTTCCCTGTCCGAACAGAAACAAGAGGGCGTTGGACTTCTTGTTAAAGCGTGAGATCTCGAGTTCGAGACTCACGAACAACCTCCATAGTGTGGTTTCCTGCCTTAAGGGTATGGGCCAACATGGGATGAGTTGGGGTGTATGGGCTGCAGTCCTGTGATGGGCCGGCCCAATGTGGTGTGGGTATTACAGCTGGTCTCGGATGTTGGTGTCCAGCCCACTGAGAAATCTGGTCCGTATAGTCGATGCAGAGACGCTCATTCCCGCCTTGTAATACAAATCTTCGAGCTTCGCAAAAAACTCAATCGGCGTCTGCATTCCCTGGCGAGAGAGCGTGATGTCCATCAACATGCGGTTCTGGTAGTCATCTGGAACATACTTGCGGCGCATAATGAACATCAGCTGGTGCCACTGCTCTATATGCACGAGACCTCTCCGTTCCCTGTCCGAACAGAAACGATGCCACCAATTCCGAGCAGCACCCCGAAACTGTAGAGTGGCAATATCCACCTTCTCGTACTCCTTATACGTACAGTGTCACAGTGCATGTTCTGTAGCCTATATCCAATCTAAAAAGACAGCAGGATCATAATCACCATGAAAGTGCTCGATAGTTACCTTCATCTCGCGGCGACTGGCGTAGGGGTTGGGCCCATTGCGGCGGTCAGGGAAACGGGGAGCTGCATGATCTGGCTCAAGGCATGGCTCGTCCAGGTCGTCATCAAAATCATCCTGGACGGGGCGAGGGCGACGCTGGCGACGGTGGTCATGGTCCTCGGCGCGAGGCGCGGTGGCCGCGGTCCTCATGGACTGCTTGCTGGGACGATGGCCGCGGTCCTCGTGGACTGCTTGCTGGGACGATGGCGGCGCGGTGGCCGCGGTCCTCGTGGACTGCCTGCTGGGACGTCACGGAGGCATCGGTATCCGTGGTGGAATGTAATACGGGGGGAACTGGTGTGACTCTACTGGATCGCCCAATGGCGGATGGAAATTCCCCGGATTCGGGTCACCAGCAATCTCAAAACCCTCTTCATCATACTCAGTAAACACAATAGGAGAAATATACTTAGAACGCTGTGCAGGGGCAGCAGGTCGGCTAGTTCTAGGCCGCGAAGGCGCAGTGTGTGGCTCCCGCCGGCGTTCGGCGACGTCGTGGCACGCCTCCATCTGCTTCATGGACTCGTACCGTCGCTGACGATTGCCGATGTCGACGTACGGAAGAGGCCCCAAATCAGCGGCGGGGCTCTCGTGCTCAGCTGAGTCGTAGGCGAACTCCTCTGCAGGCGAGCGCTGGGGTTCATAGCGGTTGAAGCCATTGTCCTCCTGGCGGGACTCGATGATGGAGTGCAAGCGTCGTAGGCCTGGCTGAATCTGCGAAGTTGAGGGCATCGTGCCCTTGCCCTTCTCCAAGCGCCGGGTAGTGTATGTCGTGGCTGCGGGTGGTAAGAGTGTATCAGCAGGAGTAGGCTCAGTAGCGGGAAGGCCTGCAGATAGCCGGGCAACCAGCTCCTCGGTTGCGGCTCGGGCTTTCTCGGCCTCGACACGTCCTCTCTCGGCCTCGGCCAGCCTGGCTTCGAAGTCGGCCCAGCACTTGGCCATGGCCTCGTCCGCGGCTTGGAGAGCGACGGTGTCCGCGTCCGGATCTGTCCCTAAAGACACCATGACAACACACACAAGAGTAGAAAACGCAAAAACAAATACCAAAAGCAACGAACACGACGACAAGCAAAACAATCAACAATGCTCATGCGGGCACTAATTCTGGCTCGGCCGTGAGGGCGGGAAGGCTAGGATGACACTACGCGGAACCGAATTTACCTAATCGACTATCTCATGGAATTCAATGTCCGAAAAGAGCAAAATTGAAAAGCAAATTCATTGACATGCAAGTAACAACGAGAAGAAAAAACGAAAGTAAAGCTTAGTGGACTCATGCCGGCGGTGAATCGGCTTCGCCAAAATCGCTTGAGGTTCGGCGGTGAATCGGCTTCGCCGAGATCGCCTGAGACTTTCGTTTTTCGTATGATTTTTTTTTTTAATATAAGTCGACTGCCTTTTTTTTAAAAATAATTAAACAAGCCGGCACAAGTTTATATAGTGAGAGATATAATTAGACGAGATAGTGATATATATTGCAAACCACTTGCCAATAAATTGCCGAACAAACCCACTAATTTCGAACCACCAAATCACATAAGATATTCTCGGTTAGGAAAGTAAAGATCCGTGTTAGGTATGGCTAAAATCACTTTTTCCACTCTGTTTTTTTTTTGTATATACTATTCTAACCGAGGAAGGCTGGCGAGGGCGGCGGTGGAAGCAAGCTCGGTTGAGCTTTGAAGCGACGGCGGCGGGAGCAAGCTCTACGACAACAAATCACTTCAAATTCAACGTGGATGTTATTAGGTCAAAGCCAAAGCTCATATAGAGCAAATACACAAGTTCGGCCAATAGGGCCTAAAGAGAAAGTGGATCGGCTCTCTTAGGCACAAGAGAGGTCCGACATCCAAAAATGAAAACCTTCTTAATATAGTAAGACTAAAAATAGTAAGTTCCCAAATTAGTAACTTTCCATAGTTAGAAACTTACTAAAAATAGAAACGGCTAACAATGAAAACTACTAAAAATAGTAACAGTCTTAAAATGTCTCGAAATTGGCATGTAAACTTCAAAATGCCAAAAGAACACAAACGCCTCGGAAAGTGCCGAGGCAATGTCAAAGTGCCTCGGCGTTGGCCACTGTCAGAACGTGTCGAGGCAATGCCAAGGCGCCTCGGTGGTGGCCGCTGTCAATATCTCGGTCGGGGGCGTATCACCATGCCTTCTCAGTTGAAAGCCGTATCTAAGAAGACTGGCAACTTCGAGACCAATTGGAGAGTCAGTTGGCCCAAATTGCTATGAATGTTCCTAGGCATGCTGGTCAACTTCCTGGACAACCTGAAGTCAACCCTAGGGAGCATTACAGGGTTGTCTCTCTGAGTGAAGAAAAACAGTTGGAGGAGAACAGTCCAAGAGAAAAAGAAGTGATAAAGGAGCCTGAGGAGAGACAACAAGAAGAAGAACCCAAGTATGTTGCTCCCCCGCCATACAAGCCACCTCTGCCTTTTCCTCAGAAAAGGATTTAGATACAGCTAGAGCACCAATTTGTGAAGTTTTAGGAGATGATGAAGAAGTTGTATGTTGACATACCTTTCACAGATGTCCTTACACAAATGCTTGTGCATGCTAAGTTCCTGAAAGAGATTCTGATCAAGAAGAGAAGGCTGGAGGACTATGAGACTGTGGCCCTGACAATGGACTGCGCTGAGAAGATGCCAAAGAAACTACAAGATTCGGGTGAATTCTTTATCCCTGCATATTTTGGCAATCTGACTTATAATTTTTTTTGCGATCTCGGGTCTAGTGTCAATGTTATGCATTTGTCAATCTACAAAGAACTGAAATTGGGTGAGCCTGTTCCATCCAAGATGCGTCTCCTTATGGCTGATAGGTCTGTTACTCATCCTGTGGGCATAATAGAAAATGTTCCTGTAAAAGTGGGAAAGTTTTTCATACCAGGAGATTTTGTGATACTTGACATGGAGGTTAGTGATAAGACTCCCATAATCCTTGGGAGACCATTTTTAACCACTGCTGAGGCTAATATTGATGTCAAGAATGGGAAGCTTTCATTCACAATAGGGGAAGAGAAGATTTAGTATAAAATTTTCAAGGACTACTTCCTTGATATATATAAAGACACTTTACCAGCTCCTATCACAAGTACCTGTTGTAAGATTGAGGTTGATCCCGGGCAAGATGAGATCATATCTGACATTGCTCGTCTGCTGGATATGTCTTTAGGAGATCTGGACCTAGACGATGGTGAGAATGCAAAGGCAAAGAAAAGGCAAACTCCAAAGAAAAGGAAGAAGGCCAAGACAAAGGTTGAGTTCAAGAGTGGAAATATGGTGTTGTTATCCCATGAAAATCCAACATGTTTTCAGGTCCTAAGGGGACAAGATGGTCAGGACCATATAGGGTGACTCGAGTTCTGAAAAGTGGGACAATTGAGTTATGGCATAAGAACTCTGGAAGTTCAAGGTGCAGAGTCGTCGATTGAAGTCTGTTGTCACACCTGATCCGATCAAGCAGGGCACCACCGACCCTCCTGATCCAAGTACTTAAAGTTGATGGAAGGTCAGGCTAAGGATCTTAAACAAGCGCTTCTTGGGAGGCAATCCAAGTTATGTATTTCTTCCTTCTTCTAAAACTAATAAAAAAAAGGCAAAAAAATGTTGTTCGAGAGCACCGCACGGCCGTGCGCTCTTGTTCTCGAATTTCGTCGCTCACTTCGAAAGCAACGCACGACCTGTGCACTCAAGTGCACGGCCGTGCGGTTTTTCGTTAAAAAAACATATTTTTGCACAATTCCAGAGCACCGCACGGCCTATGCACTTTAGTGCACGGCCGTGCGTTTTTAATAGCTATTCGAATTTTAATTTGTTTTTCCCACTTCGAGAGCAACGCACAGGCAAACGCACAACCATGCGTTTTCTCTAAAAAAATAAATAAATAAATGCCAATTTTTTTTTCTTTTATTGTATCTATTTTATACGGTCGTGGTCTTGGAAGGACGCAAAAAAACATATATCTAATTTATTTAATAGATATAATCATAAGATACAATTACATTTTTTGGTCAAAGTATTATATTATAAATAAACTACTATATATCTACAAAAATAAAACTTCAATATGGAACATGACACCCTCACAATAAAAATGTCACATGCTACTTTTTGAGAATTTCATTTTTTGTAAATCTTAATTTATATAGAAAAAAATTTGTATCATAAACCTAAACTAATTCCTAATTTAGATAAAAATCAATCACATAAATAAACTAATCACTTCATAATTTACATACCAACAAATCACACAAATCAATAACAAAGATTACCAATACAAAACTTCCACAACAATCTACTATATATACGCTAAACTAAAACCTAACTAAACCACATGACTCCCCCTAATCAAATCACCTCATCATTTGAAATGTGTCATTCTCTCATTTTTTCACTTTGTTTTAATATATTTAATCTACTATATCAAAACATCTCTAATCCACATGACATCTCCCTATTAAGTCTACCATCTCTTTATGCCACATGGCATCCTCTTATTCTTTCTGCCACATGACATTTTATTAATTTTTTTTGTTTTTTTTTCAAATTCAATATAATAAATATTTATCAGATTCTCATATTTCTTAAACTAAACATATCAATCACAATAATTATATATAAGATTAATCTATTTCCAAAACTAAACATGTCAATCAAAAGCATATAGCTTATCAAGATTTATTCATAAACCTAACCTAATCTCTTCATAATTTACATACAAATCAATCACAAAGACTTTTAAATCAATTCCATATCTTCTTTCTTTCCAATTTCAACAATAAGAATATTATGAAATTATTCTCAATATATTTCTGGATATTTCTAAAATACTATTTTTATAATTTGATTTAATAATTATAAATAAAAGTAAAAAGTCTATTATCTATCTATATTCTCTCTCTCTCTCTCTCAATATATATATATACTAAAGGAGAGGCCTAAATCCTATGTGTCGGCACCATGTTCAATTCGCATATGTGTCTTCACCACGTTCTATTTGCCTACATGTCGACCTTTGATATATACCACATCATTCGAGCTTTTAACAAAAGTTAAAACAGCGTGTCGCGTCTTAATTATAGATTACTCAATATAATTAAACAAAATTGTTTTAAGAAATTAATATCAATAAAATTACCTATTAATCTAATTTTTATATGTACGTGTTAGTCAATTTTAAAAATATTTTTATATTTTCAAATAGAATCAATTTGAAAAAGATTTCCTATATGTATTAAATACTGCGTATTTTTTCAAATCTAAACAAGTAAACATTGAACTATCGCAATCCAAGATAATCAGCCTTTTAGTTACTTTATTATAACATTGTAGTTATTATATTATTTATCATGAAATTACCTATTAACATAATAATTTATAATTATATAAATTGTAACCGATAGCTTTCACATTTGAAATTTATATAAACATACGTTTTTATAGTTTTTCATTTTCAATATTTTAGATTATTTTGAATCTCATATACAGGTCTTTTAAACACAATTTTTTATAAGTTGTTTGATAATGATCAGTCGTTACTAGATGATCTAAATCTTAATTAATTAAGCTATATACATTTTTGTTTTTGTTTTTAGGATTACTTTTGTTAGTAGAATTTTAGACCCATCCAATTCATTTTCTTAATATCTTTTTACAAAGACAATATATGGTTGATACGCTTATTTTTTTTAAATATCTTTTAAAATCTTATGTTTAGTATTTGATAGTTGTTAGCTATTATTGAGCCCTAATGATTTGTATTGGGTTTATATAAATTATGATATTTATTATTAATTAATAAAATTATTCGATTTTCTTAAATGTAATATAATTTGTGTTACATTGTAAGACCCGAGGCCTGGGGTGTTACAGTCATCATAATTCAACCATCGTCCATCACATAATCCAGCCTTTATAAAAAATTGCAACAGTAGATCTGTTTTAATTGTATAGTAAACTGTTTAATTAATAATTTTATAATAACTAATTATTTTAATTAAAAAAGATATCAATTAGAAAAAATAAAATAAAATAAGTCTTATCAAATCTAAATTTTCTTATTCCTAATATTATTTTTACTGAACAAATTAATAATAGCTAATTATGTTGATTAGATAAAACAATTCCGTCTTAATTATAAATTTGATAATATTCAAAGTTTTTCAATTAAATATAATACTTGACAAATAAAATCTATCCCATAATAAATATTACCCAAAATTCAAACTTTAAATAAATTAATATTTTTAATCAAATTGAAATGCATATCGATGAAGATTCTAAAATATATTTTTTTCTTTCTGATTTTATGAAGAAAAAAAATATCCATGATTTATTTTGAATCATATTTTAGAGAAAAAGTTACAAAGTAATAATTTAAAAGTACTCCACTAAATTAGAAAAACCTCCATGACATTATATAAAACTCATTTGAACAAATTGTTTTTATCAAAAAAAATTAAAAGTATTCCACTAAATTAAAAAAACCTCCATGAAATTATATAAAACTCATATGAATATTTTTTTTTTTTAAAGATTTTCAACTTTCAAAAACTTTACATTCAATATATGTTATATTGTATGGAGATCAATATGCATTTTTGAAATAATGTTGATATGTATTTTTTTTATTAAAATTGTAATTAAAGAAGGAATAATGACTATATAATATAAGTGAATGTGGAAAATAAAATAAAAGAACTGAACAAAATATTTTTATAACATGTAATTAAGAAGAAAAAAAAATCCTCTAAAAATCAAACAAACACTTAAGCCAAGAAAAAGATTATTCCAACTTCTAAATAAGAACAAATCCCTATGATAAAAACTCTTTGGAACCAAGATTTGAAGAGTTCACAAATTTAAGTATATAAGAACATATATTGAAAATCAAATCAGCTTAATAAAAGCATGAATATATAAGATATTATATGCTAAGGATTAGAGCTTGAATTTGAATATTTGTATTTAAAATAGAACAATTATTTCTTCTTATTTCATGATATCTCTAATATTTTGTTTATTTCTTATTAAATTTATCAAATAAATTTTATGTGACTACACTTTTCAGTAATATTATCAATACTAATTTGAATTTATATTTGATTTAAACAATCATCATTAATGTATACCGTTATTGTCAAGATCAAAATTCATATCTTATATATAGTCGTGTCAATAATTTATTTAGGTGTATACATATATATTATAAATCATGGTTAGTACATTAGTTCTATTAGACTATTAAATAGTTGTATACATAAACCATAAAACATAAAAAATAGTGTAAAATATATAGGAGAAAATCAATAAAATTCGGTGGTTACTGGTTGGTCAAATTTGTTTCAATTTTTATCCTATTATAAACATAAACAATTAATCATATAAAATCTATTATAATATTTTTGCATGTAAATCACAATGAGACTATATATCTAATGTTTCTATAATTTATGATTCTACGTAGCAATCTAAGATATGAATATATCTACATACTCATAGTCATTTATTCATTTATTAATTGATTTTGTAAATATTTTCATAATACGATATCTATATTTTATATATATATTAAAGGAGAACCCTACAACTTAAGTGTCATCATCACATTTATTTTTTCTTTGTGTCATTACAACATTTATATAGAGGAGATTTTTACCTCACATTAAAAAAAAATCACCACAGATATTACAAAATCAAGTGTAATTGTTTTTTCTAATTTAGATTCAAATCAATCAAACTAATCACTTCCTAATTTACAAACAATTTTTTAATTTAGATACAAATCAATCACATAAATAAACTAATCACTTCCTAATTTACACACAAATGAATCACACAAATCAATAACAAAGATTACCAATACAAAACTTCCACAATAATATACTATATATGCGCTAAACTAAAACCTAACTAAACCACATGACAACCCCTAATCAAGTCACCTCATCATTTGTCATGTGTCGTTCTCTCTTTTTTTCACTTTTTTTAATATATTTAATTACAAAGTAAAAATCTACTATATATGTACTAAACCAAAACTCATTTATGCCACATGACATCGCCCTATTAAGTCCATCCCCTTCTTATACCACATGACATCCTCTTATTCTTTTTGCCATATGGCATTTTCTCAATGAGTCATCACCACGTTTAATTTGCCTGCGTGTAATCACTCATCTATCCATCACCCACTACATCATCCAACTTTAAAAAAAAAAAGGATTATCAACTACAAGAGTTGCCAAAAGTTCCAAAAAAATATGAAAAAAAATTTTTATTTTCCCACCAATAGAATAAGATAAGTTTAGATTATAGTAAGTAATCACAATCAATAATATAAGTTTTTATTATAGAATCTCAATTTGTATAGGATTTTTTAACAATTTTTTTCCTAACTAATCTTGAACACATAGAAAACTCTATTTTTCATATATCTTATTTGACGGTGTAAGTAAATATATATCAACTAATCTTGCCATATCATCTTAAAACACTTATTGCTTTTACAAATCTTCTCTATAATTTTTCAACACATTGAAGCTACACAATATTTACTATATTAATACAAATTTATCAATTTTGTTAAATCCAACGTTTATGTTGTAGTAGTTTACGATCAAGTCCACAAATTGCTTGAAATCGTAGATTTCTATCAAGAATATATAAAATATTATTGAAGAGATTCGTTCGAAGTCGATTAAGATAAATCAAGTGTGTATGTTGTAGTAGCTTACTTACCAATTTCCATAATTAATGTATTTCATAGAGTCTATTGAAACTCATTTGAATCCATTTTTTACGAACTAAAGAGCATATAGTATGTTGTAATATCAAATGCATTGTTTGTATATGTATTTGCTAGATTATATATATATATATGTTTTTCATAATGTATTTTTATCTTAAAACGACAAATCAATAAAATAAATAAACCACTCTAACACAATTGTAAACCAAATTTTATATGCGCCTAATCTTCACAACATATTTGTTAAATGTAATTTATCATTATTAATATAATTTTTTATAATTACTTATTGGTCGTAGTTAATATGGTTTGATCATCTCCACAATTTAGGGTTTTGTTAACTTTATAACTTCAGTTCAGGTACGGAACTATTTGAATTGATTTGTTTTGCCAAACTTATTATCTGGGATGAAGCTCCGACGACGAATAGATTCTGTTTTGAAGCATTAGACAGGACTTTAAGAGATATTTTACGGGCTATAAATCCCCTTAGTTCAGTATAACCTTTTGGAGGGAAAATCATAGTATTTGGTGAGGACTTTAGGCAAATCCTACCCGTTATCACAAAAGGAAGCAGACAAGATATTGTTTTTGCCACCATTAATTCCTCTTATTTGTGGGAATATTGCAAATTTCTTAATTTGACAAGAAACATGAGGGTTCAACAACGTATATCTGATTATGATATCCAAGAAGCAAAATAATTTTTTGAATAGGTATTAAGCATCAAAGATGGTACTATAGGTGATGATAATGATGGAGAAGCACAAATACAAATTCCTGATGAACTATTGGTGAATGATTATGACTTAGATCTGATTCCAACAATTGTTAAGTCTGTTTATCCCTTCCTTTTGGACAATCAGTTGTCTTCGAAATACTTTGAAGAACGAGCAATTCTTGCACCAACACATAAAGAGGTAAGTAGAGTTAATGAATATATATTGTCTTTATTACCTGATATTGAGAAAGTCTATCTCATTTCGGATAGCCTTTGCAAGACATGTTTTATTGCAAACAACGATGCAAGTGTTTATATGTTTGACTACTTGAACAATATTAGATGTTCTGGTGTCCCAAATCATGTACTAAAACTTAAAGTTTGAGGGTCCCTATTATGTTTCTTTGAAATATTGATCAGTCTTCAGGTTTATGCGATTGGACAAGATTGATAACCACGCAGCTCGACAATCATGTCATACAAGAAGAATTATTTCAGCAACAATATTGGACATACAATTTTGATTCCTCACATGCTCATGTCACCATCAGACACTTTATACCCGTTCAAGTTTCAACAAAGACATTTTTCCTTGAGTGTCTGTTTTGCTATGACAATAAACAATAGCTAGGGCCTATCTCTTACAAATGTTGGTTTGTATCTTCCACGCCCTGTTTTCACTCATCGTCAGTTTTATGTTGCATCATCAAGAGTTACTAGCAAGAAAGGTTTGAATATTTTGATATGCGACAAAAAAAAGATCTAATACTACAACCAATGTAGTATACAAGGAAGTTTTTCATAATTGATAGCAATATTGAATATCTTACGAGATTTTTTGTTTAGGGTTTTATTTTCATGTATTAGATGAACATTTTGATTACGATTTATCATTTTAGTAGTATTGATCCCCGTTTCAAAACTACTTAGCCAATTTTTAATATTAATAAAGTTATGGAGAGTTTCGCATCTCTTTCGATAATGTATTTTGTTAATCTCTTCAATATTTTGTATTCAATTAGTCCATTTTTATATTAACATTCATCTACTTTTATAACAGTCACTACCTATATATTTCTATATTAATTAAACATATAAATTTCTTAAATATAAGGAAAAAAATAAACAAATCCCGTGCAAGGCATGGGTACTACACTAGTTCTAGACTATATGGGTATTGATTGGTATATTCTTGTCATAAAAAAGGTTGATTTTAATATTTTTTAATCCAAAAAATCTTTAAGATTTCTATAAAAAAAAAAGAGAAAAAGAAATCCAAAAAGGAATCATTTTCTTTCTCTTTTGTAAGTCAAACACAAGTACACAACCATCTCTAACCCCCTTGAAGTTCTTAATGAAGAACAAACGAGTCCTTGCTCTCCTCGTCATTCTCTCATCCGTTGTCGTCGACCCGAAAATCAAGTACATCGTCGGCCTCGACATCCAATTCATCTATGTCGAGCGCTTT
Organism: Rheum nobile; assembly: GCA_027886185.1. NCBI lineage: Eukaryota > Viridiplantae > Streptophyta > Magnoliopsida > Caryophyllales > Polygonaceae > Rheum > Rheum nobile. The sequence continues at coordinate 3,888,382 of WOAB01000490.1, read as the reverse complement.
TGTCTTCTCATCCACCTCATTCACTTTGAATCCATACCTTCCTCGCTTTCTTGCATCCTTGATTTGTCCTTTTCTAACGTCGGGATCGAGCGGTGCTTGAATGCACTAGGATCCTGATGAAGACAAGTGTGGTAGCATAACTTAGTACCATAAAATTAGTTGAACCGACGACAATTGAACTCCTACCGAACGGCTGATCGATTTCCTCTTCTGAACAATCTGCACCAGAGAACAAGTTAACGGGAGGGCCGAATCTCCCCTAAGGCCCCTCCGACGCTCAAATCAGACGAAGACATTCCTCAAAATCAATGGTGGCTGCCACCAAATTCAAGAACGTATAAGAGAGAATAGAATGCTCAAAGAATTAGATCAAAAGAAGTTATATATATTGTCATGTTAGGGAATAAATAATCTATTTCTTTAATGGGCCTCCCCATTATCATTTCTTTTATTAATGTATCATCTCATTAATAGTATTAATTATCCCCTTCATTTTGCCCATCGTGTACTTTAACATCCATAGGAAATTAAAGGATCCGAAAGTCTGATCCAAAGAGCTCTAGAGCTCCTTATATAGCCTTTTTGTCGGCCCAAACGGGTCCGGGCCTAATAATTCCTCTTCAGAATCCAAAAGAACGCGTCCCGGATCATCCTTCCAGATGCATGGTCCACGACCTACTCTGTGCAATTCATCATGCACGAAGTCCTTCTTTTATAATAAGTAATGCACATACCGTGCACTTTAAATGCACGGTCTGGCACTACTCCGTGCATTTCCTTCTGCATGGTCCACTCAGCTTACAGCAAGGAACGCACGGACTGTGCTTTTTTTTTTTGCACGATCCATGCGAGACGTTGATTTCTTCAGAAATTCTTCGCTTGATTTACATAGGGTAGTGCACAGTCTGTGCATCTTCTTGCACGGTATGTGCTTTTCCTATGTTCTATACAAGATCCGATGCACGGGCCGTGCGCTTTTCCGCACGGTCCGTGCATTCCTTTGATCGTTAATCGTCATTCTCTTTCCTCTACAATTGAGTCATTATAGGCTGAATCGTAGGCAACCCGTGCAATGGAGCCGTTAGAGGCAAAATAGTGGGCAACCCGTGCCATGGAGCCGTTAAAGGAGAAATCATGGGCAACCCGTGTCATGGAGTCGTTAAAGGCGAAATCGTGGCCAACCCGTGCCATAGAGCCGTTAAAGGAGAAATTGTGGGCAGCCCGTGCCATGGAGCCGTTAATGGCAAAATCATGGGCAAACTGTGCCATGGAGTCGTTGAAGGCAAAATCGTGGCCAACCCATGCCATGGAGTCGTTAAAGGCGAAATTGTGTGGGCAGCCCGTGCCATGGAGCCGTTAATGGCGAAATCGTAGGCAACCCGTGCCATGGATCCGTTAAAGGCAAAATCGTAGGCAGTTGTTGCCATGGAGTCGTTAAAGGCGAAATCGTGGGCAACCCGTGCCATGGAGCCGTTAAAGGCAAAATTGTGGGCAACCCGTGCCACTTTGCCTCATTGGCTAATAGAATGGAACTTGATGGCATCTCGTGCCTTTGTGGCCTTTAGGCTTATTATTTCAAACAATTTGTTCTATGCATTCAAAACAACCATATGAAAATCAAATCAATAGTTCAAATGGTATCACCTAATGTGAGTACGGATAACAAAAAGGTGAGGATGAAAATCTGGGGATTGATAACTTAGTTGTCACGCTAAATTTTATTCGTCAGAGTGGATGATGTCGAGGTCATCCGTATAAGTCCAGTTGCCTAAGTTTTGATGCCATCCTTTGGGACCCTTTCTCTTTGTGAATCAACTGTCTTTGCCTAGCTGCCCCATCATTTGTTAAACGTAGATCATCCTAAGTTGTTTTCTTGATTTCTCGGAAAAAGAAATTCTCACTTTAAACATTTTCTCCAAGTTCGTCTTGGTTATCTTCGGATGCGAGAGTTGTGTTCTCGACTTTCGAAGTCAAATATTATTCCATGCAATTGATGCTTGAAATCATGTGCGTCTACAATCAACATGTCACTCCAAACGCTATAGAATGAAATATATTTTCCAAGAAAGAATTCCATCTTAATGAGGCGTTGCCCCTATGCATGCGCTTTTTGTCACTCTTACTAATAACAATCATGATGGAAACTTGTTTGGTCAAATGTAATTCAACTCATAAGCTTCCACAAAATTTGGCAAGGCAAATCGTGTAGCAACGAATTATAAATAACTATCATCACTTCTCATATCATCATATGCTAAAAATAATAACAAGACACATCTGATAATCATAACAAACATGCTTAATTAACTGTTTTTAAGGGAAGAAAATCCCAAAGAAAGTCAAACCGAGTCTAGTGTAAACCAATGAATATTTAGTCTTGACTAAACTCATACTCTAGGTCAGCTCTGTAATAAGCAAGATGGATTACACAAAACTTGAATCTAGTATTGCGCGGTCATGCCCATTACTTGTACTATTCGGTTGCTTCATAAGATAAGGTTAGTCAACCATGAATCCTCTTAACTATTGATGTGAACATGCTTAAAATAAGACTTCTCATTTTCCCAAGTTCAAATTAACACTTTAAAGCAATGTATATACATATAGATCGATAAAAACAATTTCCGAAAAGTATGATGCTTTATCATGTATGCAAAAGGAATGTCAGAAAACTTAGCTGGCGAGTTAGTTTTAGATCTTGCTTGTGCTTCGGTCTAGCTTATTGGTTCGCTTTGATATGCAAATTCCTTGAACAAACTCTGTAGGGCTCCTCGCGTTCCCCTAATGTTGGTTATTGTCATTGTTCAATAGCTCCATGCCCCGGACCTCAGTTTCAATGTTGTGATCATCGGCTTTTGATGATTATCGCTTGGATCCCACTTCCAAGTGTTTTGATGATTGATAGGAGTTGTCCTCGTGACACCTAAACAAATAAAATAATCCTAACAAACCTAAACAAGTAGTAGAGGCAAGCAAAGGTCGAATCCACAAGGAGGAAGTGATCAATTCATGTGTTTATGAGCATGCAAAGTAACAAAAGGGGGGTTTTGATTATCAAGCAGAGCAAAGCAAACAAATGTGATTGATGAGAAAATAAGAATGGGGAAAGTAGTTCTACTAGAACGAGATCCACAATACAGAGATAAGTCGATCATAGAAATCTATTAAATCCAAGTTCTTTAACTATTCTTATGGTTGTTCCCACCCTGATCTTAAGTACTACCGATTCTCACAGTTGTCGATAGACTTATTACTATGCCAATGATAAAGTACCACTGATTCTCACAGTTGTCAGCGTACTTTAGCACCAACATAGCAATAGCAATGCACACAAGGATATAGGATACATGCAAGTAGAAAGACGTACAAGTACTCACTCCCCTACTTAACATGCAATGATTCTCACTCACAATTGTACGCTTGGAACCCTTATACGCACAATTGTGTTTGCCACTAGATATGCACTCGGAACCCCTATATGCAATCCTAGCAATTGATAAAAAGTATTCAACCTAGTTGGCCAGACTTTGAAGAATAACGATAAATCAATAATCAATATAACCAAGAGAATCAATCCAACATACATAAGAATAAGAACAAGGAATAGAAATCTCACAACATAATCAACTGTATTGCTTCAAACGTCTAGTAGAACAAGGTGTTTAGTTCTCCATGGGTTGGAAACCCCGGAGGTGGAAAAACTATGAACTAAAACTGAATTCTAACGTTGATAGGGGATGGAGGCTGTGTGAATTAGGTTAAATAGAGTTAACCTAAAGCCCAAGATCACAAACCCTAATTTACAAGGAAATAAAATAACAATAAAATAATAATAGGAAAGTAAATAAAACTGGGAATTAATCCCGTCTCTCGGCTTCTCCACGCGTGCCTGCTTCACTTCCAATTCCTTCGTGGGCCGCTCTTCTCATTTGGGCCTGATTCCCTCCTGGGCCTATTTCTTCAATTCGGCCACAGCACCAGCTTCCAATTCCAGCAATAACCACGCGGCACTTTAATTAATTTGCTTCGTACGGCCGCGGGGCGCCAACTCCCACCGCGGGGCGGTGATTTTCACCACGGGGCGGCATCCTTCTCTGAGACTTATCCCCGGGTCGCGGTGGCTCTGGCGCGGGGCGCCAGTTTCTTCTCTCTTCAGCGCCACTTCTGCTCTTCTTTACTACCAAGTGTTGGTAGTCTTCTCCAATAAATTCCAGAAGATCCTCATCATCTCCATCTAAGCCGTAAAACTTTGGATTTCTTCACTTCTCAACTACTCTTCTGGATTACAGACTTAGCCTAAATCTACTCCAAAACTCCATCTAAAATATGTCAATAATCACTAGTTAAGGTGCATGAAATGACACCTATCAAATATCCCCACACTTAGACCTTTACTCATCCCGAGTAAATCAAAACCAATCATACTCCAATCATCAAACACCAAGGTCTCAGGAAGTGTGAGCAAACATGATACCAGTGACTACAACAACTCAACCATCAGCTCCAGATACCAAAGCAACACGCACAGCACAACAACACAATACAACACAACATCAACTCAATAAATCTCAATACCCACACATCCAAGCTAAAAGGAAAGCAGAGTACTTCCCCCATGCTTATCCCAAACACCATAGAGTGAATCAATTCTAATCCTATCTCCCATCTATCTTCTTATCCCTCCAGAGTGACCTATCCGAATCCTCCTTATAACTCCTCTTCTTATGACGCCTCGCCAAGAATAATGAGAAATCCTAAAATCACTTTTCTTCTTTTTTCGCTCATTTTGCCAAGGCGCCCTTTCGGGTTTTCACCAAGCCACTCATTTCATTTTCCAATAGATGTACTCACATAAGCTCACATCACTCTTGACCTCATATTACCCCAGCCTAATGATGGTCCAAGCCACCTGCTTATTACCTAGGCCGCCCTTTCGGGTTTTCGACCTATCCCAGGATTTTTAATGTATGCCTTTTTTCAATTTTTGGCTTTTTTCATTTTTATTCTTTTTTCTCTTCAACAACGTAGCAAGTATAGAACTATCCCCCATGCTTAAACATTGCATTGTCCTCAATGTAATGAAAGACAAAAGAATAGAAGCAGAGGGAAAAGCAAAAAATAACTCACAAACGTTGCCAAGCTGCTTGGACACTGTAGGTGATCGCTGGTGGTCTTCTCAAGATATGCCCAGGTCTCTGGTGTTGGGCGGGTGTCTTCATCAACTCTATCGTCTTCATTACCGTGCAACCATAGAAAACCACTTTGGTGAATAGTGGTATAGTATAGAAGTCGGGGTCACACGGCCTTCTAGGAACACATGGTGGAGCCCAGATATGATCATGTTGGGGGCTCTAGTGTTCCTCCTCCTCAGTTGTCGAATGTAAGGCCATCATCGTTGCCAAATAATGTGTAGGGCTAAGGTATCCTCCTTGACAACATGATGCACACCATCTCCATGGGAATTCCGGACAGCTGGCCTTCGGTAGAACTTTTTTTTTTTTTTTTTTTGAATCTCAATGTTTACTCCCCGTTACGTTTTTTCGGGGCCCTTTATTTTTTTTTTCAGAGAGGGAAAATATACCAGAAATCCACCACGGGGCGGTGAGCTCCACCGCGGGGCGGTGAGGATCGCCGTTGGGCGGTGGGATGGCTGAGAACACTATCTCTCTCCATTTACTTTCGTACCTGAAATGTTAGTAACAGGCGAACGAAATAAAGCAAAAACACACTAAAGAAAAATGCAAAAACGAATAATGAAAAACAAGAAAAGAAAAACATACCTCGGGTTGCCTTCCGGACAGCGCCTTAGTTATTGTCATGGCATGACATCCTGCTCATCTTCTCAACTTGGGTTGCTCATAGCAACCAAACTCCTGGGGCCTATATCAGGGGGATGCGTCTTTGTATACTCCCTGTTGAGCCTTTCCCCCAATCTTGTGTAATTGTTGATGGTTGGATCACTCGTCGTATCCATGAATGCACTTGCCATCTTGAAAAATTGTCTACCCAGCATCTCAGGGGCTGCATGTATGTCTTGCCCCGTATCCAGCATATAGAAATTCATCGCTTGAATCAAAGCCTCCTTTTTGTGCTTCCCCTTCGGCTTCTTCTTGATTATGCTCAGCACCTTTAATATTTCCTTGTAGCGAGGGGTGTTGTCCGCCAGATGGACCAGAGGGGTGGTTGCCTTGCAGCCGCTGAAGGTGTCAAATAAGCCTTTGTCGCTCTCCACCTTTTGGGTGTCCTTCAGAGCCTCAGGGAGTGGTATAGCGGGCTGCAGTGAGATAAGAGGGAAGGTGTTGAGATGCATAAACTCATCATAGGCAGCCTCTAGAGGATCGGGGGCGGCCAGATTATATTCACGGGCACAGCACTCCTCCTCATCGTCGCTCCACTCCTCCTCATATTTTAAAAAGTAATCCTCTTCAGTCAGCACCTCTGGACTATGATAAGGATCAACCCAAACCCCATCAATAGAGTTAGGATTTTGGATGCAGGGCCGCGGTGGAATCTCACCAGGAGGTACTTCGTCCACCGCGGGGCGGTGTTCATTGCCGCGGGGCGCTAAGGTCGCGGTGGAGAAACTGAGGCATGCCGCCGGGTCGCGGTCAGTGTCGCCGCGGGGCGGTGAGGTAACTAGGGCTTCGCGCCGGGTCACGGTGATGGGTGACGCGGGGCGGTCAGCTATGTTCTCCATCTCATAATCGTCCTCCTCTACAACACTGGGAGGAACGTTTTCCCTCGGGTTTACTACCATTTGAGATGGTAGATTCCCCGACCTCCTTGCTTTGAGCTGTATAATTGACTCCGCCAACTGGTTCACCTGACCTACTATATCCTTGATGCTTGACTCGGTATTCTGCACATGAGTGGTGAAATGTTGAGTCAAGGTCCTGAGCATCTCTTCAGTTGACAGGGAGTTACTAGCATGGGGAGCTACTGGTAGCTCAACAAGGTGGGGTTGAGGTGCTTGTTGTCTACCCATCTTCGCAATAATGCCTTTCAATGAAGCAATTTCTTGCAATAAATGTGCATCATTGGAGTTGACAGCATTAACTCCTCTGGTCCTTGGGGCTTCATCTAAATATCTTGTGCTCTCAGCCATATCATGAAGTCTAGTCATGGCTGCATCAGGGGTCATATTCAAGATACTACCACCACACGTAGCATCTATGATTCTTCTTTCATCATCCAGCAGCCCATTGTAGACATAGAGTACTAGAGCTTTCTTGTCAAAACCATGGAACGGGCAACTAGAGCACAGTCGTGTGAACCGCTCATAATATTCATAAAGGATCTCCTCCTCTTCTTGTTCAATACTGGCAATTTCCCTTTTTAAAGCGTTCACCATCTTGGCTGGGAAATATTGTGTGAGGAAAGCCTTAAGTAGCTCAACCCATGAATTTATGCTTCCGCCAGGCAGATTATAGTACCAGTCCTCAGCATCGTCCTTAAGAGTGAACCCGAAGGCTCTCATTTTAATTTGATCCTCAGTGACGTCGGCTGGTTTGATGCTCATAATGACGTTGTGGAATTTTCTCAAGTGTAGGATGGGGTCTTCTCCACTTCGTCCATAATATCTCGGGAGTAATCGTATCACTCCTGATCTGAGCTCAAATGTCACACCATCAGCAAGGGGTGGAATAATTACAGCCAAGGGCTGTTGTATCAGATCTGGCACAGTCAATTGTCGGAGTGTCTGAGCCATTCGTACCTGTCTCTGTATCAACTTCAACAAGTAGCGAATCAGTAGCAAAGGTGCGGACCGTAAGATAGGTCCACACCAAAGTAACACACACACAAACACACAGAAAAATCAAAACTTGCCTCCCCGGCAACGGCGCCAATTTGATAGGGCGTTTGTCGTCATGACACCTAAACAAATAAAATAATCCTAACAAACCTAAACAAGTAGTAGAGGCAAGCAAGGGTCGAATCCACAGGGAGGAAGTGATCAATTCATGTATTTATGAGCATGCAAAGTAACAAAAGGGGGTTTTTGATTATCAAGCAGAGCAAAGCAAACAAGTGTAATTGATGAGAAAATAAGAATGGGGAAAGTAGTTCTACTAGAACGAGATCCACAATACAGAGATAAGTCGATCATAGAAATCTATTAAATCCAAGTTCTTTAACTATTCTTATGGTTGTTCCCACCCTGATCTTAAGTACTACCGATTCTCACAGTTGTCGATAGACTTATTACTATGCCAATGATAAAGTACCACTGATTCTCACAGTTGTCAGCGTACTTTAGCACCAACACAACAATAGCAATACACACAAGGATATAGGATACATGCAAGTAGAAAGACGTACAAGTACTCACTCCCCTACTTAACATGCAATGATTCTCACTCACAATTGTATGCTCGGAACCCCTATACGCACAATTGTGTTTGCCACTAGATATGCACTCGGAACCCCTATATGCAATCCTAGCAATTGATAAAAAGTATTCAACCTAGTTGGACAGACTATGAAGAATAACGATAAAGCAATAATCAATATAACCAAGAGAATCAATCCAACATACATAAGAATAAGAACAAGGAATAGAAATCTCACAACATAATCAACTGTATTGCTTCAAACGTCTAGTAGAACAAGGTGTTTAGTTCTCCATGGGTTGGAAACCCCGGAGGTGGAAAAACTACGAACTAAAACTGAATTCTAACGTTGATAGGGAATGGAGGCTGTGGGAATTAGGTTAAATAGAGTTAACCTAAAGCCCAAGATCACAAACCCTAATTTACAAGGAAATAAAATAACAATAAAATAATAATAGGAAAGTAAATAAAACTGGGAATTAATCCCATCTCTCGGCTTCTCCACGCGTGCCTGCTTCACTTCCAATTCCTTCGTGGGCAGCTCTTCTCATTTGGGCCTGATTCCCTCCTTGGCCCATTTCTTCAATTCGGCCACAGCACCAGCTTCCAATTCCAGCAATAACCACGCGGCACTTTAATTAATTTGCTTTGTACGGCCGCGGGGCGCCAACTCCCACCGCGGGGCGGTGATTTTCACCACGGGGCGGCATCCTTCTCTGAGACTTATCGCCGGGTCGCGGTGGCTCTAGCGCGGGGCGCCAATTTCTTCTCTCTTCAGCGCCACTTCTGCTCTTCTTTACTACCAAGTGTTGGTAGTCTTCTCCAATAAATTCCAGAAGATCCTCATCATCTCCATCTAAGCCGTAAAACTTTGGATTTCTTCACTTCTCAACTACTCTTCTGGATTACAGACTTAGCCTAAATCTACTCCAAAACTCCATCTAAAATATGTCAATAATCACTAGTTAAGGTGCATGAAATGACACCTATCAATGATCCTTGCCGACACATTCTCGCCGCCCCACTTAAATTAGTGGTTTGGTCCCAAGTTTGTATCGATATGGCACGTTTATGTAATAATCATACAATAATTATATTAAACTATTCCAAGTACATTTTTTCATAAAAACAATAATATTCAACCTAATTTAAATTAAATAAGTCTGGAATTGAATTTTACCGATCTGGTCGAGTCCGAACTTCAGCATGCTATCCAAGCCAAACTTTTTGCCTCGTCTTTCTCTCATGTCCCAATTCATTTTCATTCCTTAATTGCCAATCCTTGTGTGTCCCCACCAACACCAACATTCCCCGAATTGAAGTTGTCATAGATTGGCAATTTTATAGCCTTTTTTTTCTTCTTGAAATTTGCTTTATGTATTCATAGAGAACCGCATCGCTCGCAGTCCCCCCGTCCCCCCGTCCCAGGAGGATCTCTACCCTCGCAGATCCCCTCTTTACCTCCCCCCAACTTCCTTCTCCTTCGCCCCTCTAGCCCCGTTGCCCTGCTCCCCTACGCCGTCGGTGCCCCATCCCAGCGATATCAGCCCTATCGACCCTCCCCCTCCCCTACCCTCCCAGAGTATCGAACCCAATCTCCCCCCCCCCCCCCGTTCCCTCGCGCCTAACCCTAGAGTGACCCTCCCTCCCGACACCTCTTCCCGACCAACAGCCACCCCTCACGCCTAGGCACCCTTCCTCCCGGCATCTCTTCCCCCACCACCCCCGCACCTAGGCGCCCAGGCCTCACTCGGTCCAGCGACTCGCCGTCACCTCCCCCCCTCGGTCCAGCAAACCGCTGAGTTAGGGCTCTTAGGCAGCGCCTCAATCTCCCACGACCACCAGCCTAAACCCCCCTTTTCAGTGTATCCCCACCCCGACGGTCGGACCCCCTTACCAGCCTGAACCCCTTTTTCGGTATACCCCCCCCCCTTTTTCAGTGTAACCCCCGACCCGCTGTCTCCCAGCCTTGCCAGTTTTTTCGTGGGCGTGGACTGCGGTTTCCCGCGCGGCGACTCTTAGTCCCTTTACGGGGCACGATAACCCTTGTTTTCAGCCTATTAGTTTACTCTGTTTGCTAAGTGTTCCTTGTGATTTCTTTCTTTTAACTTGTGTTTGTGTGGTTGATCAATAGTGCTCTGTGGTTTATGCTTTATCTCCATTACGTAGGGTTGGCTTTGTGTGTGCTAGTTGTTCTTGGGTGACTTTGTTTTGCTTTTGCTTTGCCTTTGTGTTTGTTCGTGTGTTTTGGCATGTATACCGCATGTGTTTGTGTTGACTCCTAGGTAGGTGTCGGTCGAGATGGTTGTTCCGGGTGTTTGCGTTGGGCCCTGTCCGTGTGTCAGTCGTAACAACAACGTTTAGCGGTTGAAGAAAGTAGTTGTAAAGTGGAGATTGGGTTCGTGGAATGTAGGATCGCTTACTGGAAAATCGATTGAGTTAGTTAAAATTCTCCAACAGCATAGAGTGGACATTGCGTGCATCCAGGAGACAAAATGGGTGGGAAACAAGGCGCGGGAGATAGACGGTTGGAAGCTTTGGTATTCGGGTGAAGCAAAGAGAAGAAATGGTGTCGGTATCATTGTCAGCAGGGAGCACAGAGACCAGGTGGTTCAGGTTGAGCGCAAGAGTGATCGGCTGATGGCAATCAAGCTTGTGGTGGGTGGTTCTAGCATACACGTGATCAGCGCGTATGCCCCACATGTGGGTTTGGACGAGGAAGAAAAGAGAAGATTCTGGGAGGATTTAGACGTAATGATCGGAGGCATCCCGAGGACAGAACAACTCTTTGTGGGGGGTGACTTTAACGGACACATTGGTAGGGACAGAGATGGATATGATAAGGTGCATGGAGGTTTTGGCTTTGGTGACAAGAATGACAGTGGTCTGGCTCTGTTAGAGTTTTCTGTGGCTTCTGGATGTGTTATTGCAAACTCGTGGTTTCGCAAAAAAGATGAGCATTTGGTAACCTTTCAGAGCTCGATTTGTAGAACCCAGATAGATTACTTCATGGTTAGGAGAGAAGATAGGCGAAACTGCATAGATTGCAAGGTTATCTCGTATGGAGGATTATCAACCCAACATCGGCTCCTAATCCTGGACTTCGAGATAGCTGGCAAAAAGTCTAAGAGAAACAATGTGTCACAACCTAGGATCAGGTGGTGGCGATTGTCAGAGTCAAGTGGATTAATGCTACGTGACAAGATTGAAGAAGAGGCAGAGGCTAAGGGAGCATGGCAAGCAAAAGATAGTACAGACGAGATGTGGAGTAAAATGGCGGAGTGTATTCACAAGGCGGCGTGTGGGGTGTTAGGAGTGGCAAAAGGCAGAAGGGACTCCAGTAGAGGTCAAGGTGTAGCCTGGTGGGACAAAGAGGTTAAAGGGGAGGTAAAGGCCAAGCAAGTGGCATACAAGGAGCTTACGAGGTGTACCAGTGATGCTGAAAGGGAGAGTTTGTTAACCGACTACAAGAAGACTAAAAAGGAGGCTAAGAGAACCGTTGCTAGGGCCAAAGAGAGAGCGTTCGAGAGTTTGTACAAGGATTTGGACGAGAAGGATGGGGAAAGATTGGTGTACCGATTAGCGAAGACTAGGGAGAGAAAGTGCAGAGATCTAGACACAGTGAGGTGTATTAAGGATGAAGAAGGAAGGGTGTTAGTAGACGACCAGGACATCAAGCTCAGGTGGCAACAATACTTTGCCAAACTGCTAAACGACGGACATGGTGCACCCGTAGCATACCACGATACAGAAGGTCGGACCGTAAACAGTTTCTACAGGCGCATCTCAAAGGAGGAGGTGAAAGAGGCAATCCGTAGGATGAGGAGCAGGAGAGCAGTAGGGCCAAACGAGATCCCAGTTGAGGTTTGGAAGTTCTTGGGGGTAAAAGGCTTAGAGTGGCTCACGACACTCTTCAATGTTATCTTCAGGACATCAAAAATGCCCGAAGAGTGGAGGCTTAGTAAGTTGATTCTGTTGTATAAGAACAAGGGTGATGTGCAACAATGCAACAATTATAGGGGTATTAAACTCCTTAGTCACACAATGAAGGTGTGGGAGAGGATAGTAGAGGTAAGGTTGAGAAATCTTGTAAGCGTGTCCGAAAATCAATTTGGTTTTATGCCGGGGAGGTCGACTATGGAAGCCATTCACTTACTAAGGAGGTTGATAGCGGCATATCGGGAAAGGAAGAGAAATCTACATATGGTCTTTGTTGACTTGGAGAAGGCGTATGATAGAGTGCCAAGAAAACTAATTTGGGAGTGCCTGGACGCGAAGCAAGTAACAGGCTCGTATATTAGAATCCTAAAAGACATGTACGAGGGTGCTTTGACCAGTGTGTGTACCCCAGGAGGAGACACGGAGTATTTTCGGGTCGACATAGGTTTGCACCAAGGGTCGGTGTTAAGTCCGTTCCTATTTACTGTAGTGTTGGATGTGCTATCAGGGACAATACAGGGTGAGGTACCGTGGTAGATGCTGTTTACATACGACATTGTGCTCGTGGATGAGACTAGGAATGGGGTCAACAGTAAGCTAGAACTTTGGAGGGAGAAGCTCGAATCAAAGGGCTTTAAGTTGAGTAGGACTAAATCAGAGTATGTTGAGTTCCCCTTTGGTAGAGGCGATGTAACGGGGGCGGAAGTGCAGCTTGGTAGGGAGGTCGTCCCGAAGAAGGAGACTTTCAAGTACTTGGGGTCGTTTATACAAAGTGATGGGGGTATAGATGCGGATATTAAGCACAAAATACAGATGGGCTGGCAAAAATGGAGAGAAGCGTCAGGCGTTTTATGCGACAAGAAAGTGCCACCCAAACTAAAGGGTAAGTTTTACAAGGTGGTAGTTAGGCCGGCATTATTGTACGGAGCAGAGTGTTGGCCGGTGAGAAGAGATCAAGAGCAGAAGCTGATGGTGACAGAGATGAGGATGTTACGCTGGATGTACGGACATACCCGGTTGGACAGGATCCAAAATGTATCAATTAGAGAGAAGATTAGAGTGGAAAACGTTAGAGACAAGTTGCGCGAATCTAGACTCCAATGGTTTGGGTATGTGCAGAGGAGGCAACCTGATGCACTAGTGCATAGATGTGAAGGGTTATTGCTCAGTGAGTTTCGTCGAGGTAGAGGTCAACCAAAAAAGAGTTGGAAAGAGGTAGTTAAGCATGATTTGACGCTCCTGACACTGACAGAGGACTTGACTCAGAACATAGAGCTTTGGAGGGAAAAGATTAGGGTTGAGGATTGATGTGAACAGAAAGTGTTTCTTTGGTTTTGGTTTTTGGTTATATTTTGCAGGTGTGTCAATATCTTTTGGGTCTATCAGGAAACACTCTCTCGAACTACTTTGGGGTATGGGTGCGTATATCTGGACCCCCAGACCCTGCCATTGGTGGGACATTACTGGGTCGATTGTTGTTGTTGTTGTTGTATTCATGCCCATGTAACTCTCAATTGAGGCCCATAATCCATCAAGGTTGTGTGGGCCCACCACTTCATCTTCCCCATTTTCCCTACCCGAAAGTTTGCAGGGGCTCTATAGTAGCACAAGGTTGTGTGCGGCGGCTCTACAACGGCGATGGTGAAACAGTAGAGGCATGCCCCCTTGCCGTCGTCGGGTCCGTGATTTGGGCTAGATGACGCGACGACGTCGGAGTGGAAACACTGCGGGCAAACTTGCGAAAGGTGTTGAACTTGAGTTTGGGGGTGTCGTCGTGGTTGGCGGTGGTGGAACAAAAGCGGACGGGATCCCCAACGGATCTGAGCTATGCGCATAAACAAAGAATGCAGCTTTGCGGGATGATAAGCTCGAGTCTATGGAACTTGGGCATGTCCGGTGGTGGACTGCGAAGATGGAGCGTTGGCTACAGCGATCCCGAATCGTGGGTATCGTTGGAGTCGACGGTTGGGCTCGGTAAGGTATGAGGCGATTAGGTGAGATTCCGCATCGACACCAATATTGTTGACAATGAATGAGGTACGGCCTTGCATCGAATTGGCCTCACCGACCCGGCGCCATTCCTTCTTGACGGAGGCATTCTGTGGCCCTTTTAGTCCACCGAGGGCTCCACACCAACACATTGATGGAAGGTTGAACGAGGGGAAGATGGTCTGCAGTCCGACCGGCGTTGGAACTCCATCATCGTCTTCGATTTTCACATACGGCGCCATATGTGGTAGCATAGATTTGTACACTAAAATTAGTGGAAGCAACGACAATTGATCTTCTACCGATCTTTGTTGAATGTTTATATATATTAAAAAAAATTGATTTATACAAAACATATATATAAAATCTATATATATATATTAAAGCTAATGAATTTCGAGTCACTAGAATGATTTTGGCCACACCATGCTTATGTGTCATTTTATCACTAATTCTCAATAATAAATTATATATTTAACTTTTTTTTATTCTTATAAAAAAATTTGTTACGTTATTTACTTCCTGATTTATAGTCCGAATTCAAATCTGATATCTATCAATTTTTCTTTCCCGGTTTTTATGTGATTTACATATAATATAATTTTTTTTGTTTTTTTTATTATCTACATGGAAGATATTGTCAGTCGTTCAAAATTTGCTTTACAATTAATTACCTATTACATTTTTTTATTTTTATGCTAAATAATATCAAATCAATTCATTGATTTTAAATTAAATTTGTTCAGTCGATCGGTTTACTATTAAAAATCGTAACAAATTAAAATCATGTCTAACCTAAGTTCAAATTATTATTAGTTTTTATGATACATATATCTTACTATAATCTATATTATTTGCTAAACAAGATGATAAATATACCTACGTAATTAATATTATGACATTATATATGCTTTCCCACGTGTATTATATATATACACTATCTTCTTATCTGAATTTTATATGAAATCGGAATTATTATTTTCTATGCTATATACTTTTAATATATTCTAAATTATATGTTAAACAAGATGATAAATATACCTACATAATTAATATTATGAAACGATATTTGCTTTGCCGCTATTTATATATGTACTATCTTCTAATATGATATTTATGTAAAATAGGAGTGAATAATTTATATTATAAAATATAAACGCTAGAAATTGATATACTTATTATATCTATATATATTAAAGCAATTGAATGTTAAGCCACTAGAATGTTACTAGCCCCACAAATCATACGTGTCATTTTGTTATTAATCCATTTTTTCTTAACATTATATATCAATTTATTTATATTAATATTATAACAACTATATCAAATATTAACAAACAAATCTCAACAAAACAAAATTTTCAATTTAAACGATAATTAGCATATAGAAATATTTTGATTTGGATGCAAATGCTGCATACTACATATGAACGTTTTTGTTTTCAAAATTATTGTTTAGACTTTCCCAAATTTTGTTTTCAAAATTATTGTTAAGACTTATTTGATTTTATAGTTCGAACTTATAAATTTTATTAAAAAATATATATTATAACATATAAATATATATTTGTAAGTATGTAATATATAATTTATTTAAAAAAAATCCAACTAATTTAATATATTTCATATTTCAAATATCTAATTTGCTAAAAAATTAATATTGATACAAATCAGTTAAAACACCACTCTTTTAATATAAATTATTATGTTCTTTATAAAAATAAAGTAATTAAAATTTTAGTTCTTCAATTATTTGATTTGATTTATTTTTTTAAAGAAGATGAACTTTAATTTATGAGAGTAACAAAATGTTGAGTTTGATCATGTTTTAAAATCACACTCTAATCTATATATATATTAAAGCAACAGAATTTAGAGTCACCATATTCATTCCGGCCCCACAAATTGTAGATGTCAATTTGTGGTTAATCCACTTTGTTTATTAATATTATATTTCAATTTATTTATATTAATATTAAAACAACCATATCAAATCTTGACAAAACAAACCTCAACAAAACAAAATTTCCAATTTAACGTAATTATTAATTAGCATATAACAAAATTTTGATTTGGATGCAAATGTTGCATACTACTAGACCTGAGAAAACGCGGGCCGGCCCGGCCCGGCCCGCCCGTCCGCCAATCAAAACGGGCTTGGACAGGGGTTTAAGCCCGAACGGGCCGGTTGGCCCGGCCCGTTCGGGCTGGCGGGCCGGGCCCGGTAACAGGGTCAGGTCCGTACGGGCCGCTCGGCCCGGTAACAGGGCCAGGCCCGTACGGGCCGCTCGGCCCGGCCTGCGGCCCGTATAAAATTTAAATTATATAAAAATATATTTAAAAATACATTAAAAAAATAAATATAACCTAAAAAATACATAAAAAATAATAATTTAACGGGCCGGCCCGGCCCGCTAAATACCAAAAAATAATTTAAATATAATTTATATGTCATGCGGGCCGGCCCGCTCTTCCGGGCGGACCCGGTTAGCCCCTTGGGCCCGACAAACAGGCTCGGCCCGGCCCGGGCCCGCAAAAACGGGCCCGGGCCAATTTCATTTGGACTTAACCAGAAATAAAAAACTTGGGCTTTACAATTACAGGTTTAGAAAGGAAATAAAAAACTTGTCCAATTGTTAACTATTCAAGCTTCTTGTCCAATTATTAACTATCATGTGTTCTTTTAGTACAAAGATATCATTCTGCAGTGCTCAACATATTTCATGAACAATGCTAAAACAATATTATACTTCTTTTTAGTGTTCTAATGTTTTCTACTTGTTGTTTTCTAATTTAGTTTATATGTGCTTTCTAATTCCAGTTTATATAAGTGACCGTATAATACTAAACATGCCACCAACTAAAAGATCTCGTCCATCAAAAAAATCAAATGCACCTTTATTGCCATTTCGATATGGATTTGGAACCAGTTCTATTGCTTTAGGATCATCATTTTCATCATCATTTGGGGATGGACTTGGAACCAGTTCTACGTCAACTCCATGTAACTACATCTTCTCTAATCATCATTATTCATTATAATTTTAAAAGTTTTTACCTTTTAGTATTTCATTAATTCTACTAACTTATGTTATTTGATGTCTATTGTGTAGTAGCATCATCCTCATCTCCGAATCTAGGTAACTACTTACTATCTATTCATGAATCCATTATCCTAATACAAAGAGTTGTATTATTTATTCACTAATATAATGACTTAATATGTTCATTTCTGTTTTGTAGTTTCTTCTGTGTTATCGTCTACGCCAAGTGTATTAGGCGATTAGATGCATATTTAGAGGCACCTAGAGTAAGACCCAAAGATATATTCAATGTGCTTGTATGGTGGAAGGATAATGTAGGTAAATATCCTTTGGTTGCTCAAATGGCAAGAGATATTTTAGCGACTCCCATTACGACTGTGGCATCCGAATCTGCTTTTAGTATGGGGAGTAGAATTATTACAAGGTGGAGATCTTCTCTTGATACCGACACTGCCGACGCTCTTATGAGTACTCGCTCTTGGTTATTTGGTTTTGAAGTAGAAGACGGTAAAGTTAATTTCTATATAACGTCTCTTTTCTTTTGAAAGTTTGTCAAAGTTTGATACAAATCTTGTATAATGCAGAGGATCAAGAACTTGAAGGGATGAAATTTCAAATTTCTGCAAATCAAGACAACAATTTAGAGAAGGAATGAAGCTTGAAAGTAGTTTGTAACTTTTGTATGAACATGTGGATTGCTTACTTTAATTGTATGATTTGAGTGTTGTACTGTTGTTTGATTTCCATTAAGATAGACCTTATTGACATACTCTATTAGCTATTATCTTTCTTGGACTGTGCAGTGCGCACTATATTATTGAATGATGCTATCATCTTTAATAGAGAACTTTGTGGATTATGCAGTTGGTTGTTCTTAATATATTTTTCTAGCTCCTTTGCATAGTAGCTCCCTTGTACTTGTACATCATAGGTTGTTTTTAGCTCCCTTATACATGCACAGCAGTCAGCACTTAGCAGGTCATACATAAGTTAAAGAATAGCTTGTTTATTTTTTAGCTCCCGTGTACATGCACAGCAGTCAGCAGTTGGTTGTTCTTAATATATTAACTCATCATACTATATTACTATGTTAAAGAATAGCTTGTTTATTTTTTTTTAGTCGTATTATATACTAATTATTTCAGCTTTGTCATTTTAATTTGTCAATAATGTGTTCTAGGATTTTTTTTTTAAAGAAAAAAGGACAAAATGTCGTCGACCCGTTGGGTCAACCCGAACCCGAATCAAACCCGAGCCAAACCCGAAAGTTGAAACCCGGCCGACCCGTGACCCGAACCCATTTTCGACCCGAACCCGAATGACCCGAACCCGACCCGACCGACCCAGTTGACAGGTTTGATTAACATCTATAACTATATGTTAAACCTTACTCTTTTTTAGTTACTAGAGCGTTTTTAGGCTTAGGTTGTTGAAGTTTGATTTTTTTATTTTTCCATTTATTATTATCCTCTTTATTAATTTTATTTTGTTTTTTAAATTAATCAAATTTAAACTCTAAAATTTTATAAAATATTTACCAAATCTCATCAAATTGACTTTATTCTTTAAAATAAATTAGCTTATTTCTTTTAAAAACATGTATGAACTAATCTAAACCTTATATTTGTTTGTATATTAAATTTCACATTCATTTTCTACCATGAAGATAATAATATATAATTATTTTAACCTGATATCATGGTCATACATAGTATTCATAGTCAATATAAAAATAGACATTTTTTTTACAAGAACAGTGACACCTAAGATAATTTTAATAATTTATTATGATTATGTTATTTCTTAACCGCAAATTATTAATATGAATTATTTTGAAACTCTTAACAAACTTTACTTTTTTTTATTTTACCAATACTGATACAAAATCCTTCATAAATGACGATGTGTTAGTTTAAACTAATAAGTTTCAAAATCCTAATTTACTGACCTCATCAAATCCTACGAGATCTTCCTAACATCAGCTTATAATTTTACTTCTCTAGAATTCTTGTGCTAACAAATCTATGGAGTTGTTATCATACACAATTAAATTTAAGATATCTCAATGAATTTTTAATTGTTAACTTATCTATTAAATTTTGAAATTAATTTAGTATCTTCAAAAGTTCAACTCAACTTAAAATTTAAAAATAAATAATATTATTTCATGGATTGAATTAATTGTTATTTATAATCATAAATATATATTTTGAATTAATAAGAAAATATGAGCTATAATAGACATGAAGTAAAATACTATTCAAAAACATAAAAAACATAACTAATTTATTTTGAAGCAAACGTAATACAACAATAAGTCAACTTTAAAGATATAAGATAAGGAAGTGAAACAACTTTAATATTATTTTGAAACTGAGCCTGATGAGTGCCAAATACCCATCCACAAGGACATTCAAGGCCCGGTGACTAGGGTCCGAGCCCGAGCCATGGCACAAGCCCTCAACGCCCTAGTCCACAAGCCCAAGCGTCGGAGAACCGCCAACCCAAGAGACAAGCTCACTCGTGCACCTCACCTTGGAGTAGCCACGACGCCGACGCCTCTATGCCACGGCAATCAAGCACTCGATGCTTCGACTCCAAGGCATCTAGACGCGCGCCTCCAACCAAGCCTTATGGCTTTTATCCCTCTTTCCTCTTTGTTAGTTAAATCATGCATTTCCTTTTATTTGGTGGGACGTGTGGACCCATTTGTCAATGGCTCCTAGTCCACCCAACAACCCTAGACTATTTAAACCCTTTGTTGTCTTCTTTGCAAACTAGTTGAAGAATAGAGAAGTGGCATTTCCTTAGGTTAGAGAATATCTCCCCTAGGCCGCCACTTAGTTCTTTCAACCCAAGCTTCCAAATCTCTCCTCCTTTCCCTCTCAATCTCATCTTCTCACAAAGCAAATCACTCAAATCAGTAGATTCAAGTCACGTTCAGCCAAGGAACCTCTAAGGGAGGTTTCTCTTGGCCTTGTAGTCGAGAGTCGTCGGCTCCCCCTTGCTCTGCCGCCAGCCGCATCTCCTCTCGGCAACCCCTCGGCATTTCCTCCTTTCCACGGCCGTGAGCCTTTTCCAAGAGCCATTGGAGGCCGTCCAAGCTCAAGAGAGAAGAAGGAACCCTAGCTTGGCCACGATCTAGCTTCTTGGAAAGAAAAGCCTTCATTGGGAGGCTTGATTCTCATCAATTGGTATCAAGAGCCAAGGTCCAAGCTAAGTCCCCTTTCTCCTTTCTCCTCTCTCAAATTCGTTTTTTATGCTTATTTCCTTAGCTTGTATGAGTTCTCTTGTTGTCTCCATGTTGACCATGTGTTTTTGCTCATTTCCTCTCTTGCTAGGTTGAAAATTTTCTTGTTCTTCATATTTTTGTGTTCAGTTTTTCATGCTCAGTTTTTCCTTGTTTCCATGCCTTTTTTTCTTGTTTCCATGCTAGCTTAGTGATTATTTTAGTTGCCTTGCTTCCCCCTCCCCAAAACGAGCTCAAAAATAAAAAAAAAAACGCTACCGCCGCCACCCACCACCACCGCCGGCCACCGGCCGCCGTCCATGCCACCGTGTCACCACCCACCACCACCCCTACTGCCGCCCAACCCTTACCCTAGCCGGCCTTGTGTGTGTTTGTCCAATTTGAATCTCCCTCCATTTGCATGTGACTTGACCCATTTGGAAGGGACCACTTCCACTTTCCCTCTTTTGCCTTTTGGCTCATTTAACTTAATTGGGTAAAAAACAACATTGTACTTGGCTGATTTGTGTGTGGGTAAAAGGCTAGGAAGCTTCCCTTGGTGGGGACTACAAGTAGTGGTAGAAGTATTAGTGGCAAGAAGACACTCCCCTTTTCTTCTTGTCTCACTCCTTGTCCCACCCCAAAAAGGGACTTGGCAAGTCACAAATAGACACCACCCCTTGCTTCCACCACTCTCTATTTCCAACATTATTTGTTGTGGCCCTACGTCTTTCTTATTTTCCATGCACCTTGTAATTTCGGCCATCACTCACATTGTATTAGAAAGAGCCTTTTGAAAGTCAAGAGGCCAAGAAAAAGGCAAAAAGGCCCAATTTAAATAAAAAACAGAAGCGAAATCAAAAAAAAGAAAAAAAGGGAGTGGGTCATCAATCTTTTTTTCCTTGTCTCTTCGGTTGGGCCACAATATCATTGGTGGGCTCTCTCACCCAGTCACCATCACTTGGCAATGTGGGCCACTAAGCCTACCTCCCCATGTTCCTCTAGTCCTTTACCATTACACTTCACCTCTTGTTGGACCCATAGGGAGGTCGAATGGCCATCTTGCCTTATCTCATCATCCTAAGTTTCAAAGTTGGCTTTTACTCCTTAACTTAAATGATACATTTGGGATTGGATTGAAAGTGCCTCGGTCCCATTCAAATTCTCATATCACTTGCAATTCTCCATCTTGCCTCTCTTGTGTGAGCCTTTGCCTTTGTGTGTGGTTGTTGTCTTAGGCATCATTTCATTTTCTTCCATCTTAAGTATAATTACTTGTTGCCTTTGAATTTGTTACTTTGTTTGCTTTGTGGCCCCTTGTAGGTGAGTCCACAAATGGGGGATCCCATGGATGTCGGCAATAGGAGCCCTCATAGCTCCACGCCAACACTCTCACCCGAGTCATTCGCGGCTAGGCTTACCGAGGAAAGCCGAGCCAAGGAGGCTGCCGCCGAGGCCTTGCGCGTGGCCCACTCCGAATTGGTTGCGCTCCGCCGCGAGAAGGAGGCCGCCGACGCGCGCATGGCCGCCCTCGAGCTTAGCTTGGTGATCAGCTCTACTTTATAGTGCTTATCTAGGAGTTATTACCGATGTTTATGGTGTCATCTGTAGGGATTTAGAGCACAACTGTGGAGTATGGAGTTGGAGAGAAGAAGTGTGGATATGGTGGTTTGGAGAAGCTTAAACGAAGATTTATAGAAACCAGAAAAGTCGACCACTTGAGGAGACCAAGAAAGACGAAGAAGAATCCACACGAAGGAGGAGAAGACACCCGCCGCGGGCTACAGCGACCAAGAAGGAGTGCACGAAGAGGCCGCGGCAAAAGGCGAGGCGCGGACCAGCGAATGCCACTTCCGCGACCGCGGCGAAGTCATCCGCGCCCGCGGAAAATCCCACCTGTGCAAATGTCGAGAGCAAAGATCCATTATCCGCGACCGCGGATTTGGTGCCGCGACCGTGGAAGGACACGGAGGCGGTCCGCGAGAAGATTTCCGAGTTTCTTATTTCTATTATTTTCGATTTCGGTTTTCTTTTATTATTTTCATACTTTATATTTTATTTCCTTTTGGGATTATTTTGGGTTATCTTTACTTTGGTTTCTAGGGTTCTTAACCTAGTTTTCCCTAGCCATTTTTTATCATTATCGTTGTTTCCATTGAGTATTGTTTTTCCTTTGAACTATGAAGAACTAAGCATTTTTGCTTAGTCCGACAATTGAAGCCTTCGTTTGAATAATGGTTGTGAGATTCTAATTCTATTTCTTTTCCTTTGAATGTATTGATTCTCTTATGCTTCATCCCATTGATTCTTACTGATTTCGCTTGTTGGACGCAACTAGTTGTTATTGGTAATTGTCTATTGCTAGGGTTTGGTAATTACTGTTTGAGTTACCTAATTCATGTGTAGCAACTGCAATACTCTAAGAACTGTTTGGGACTAGTTTATTGTAGAGAGAATTAATTGCATGCAATAGTATGACTGTTTGCTACTCTTGTATGTATCTATCTAAATTCTTGTGCTCATTGCTGCTGTGAATTGAACTGTGAGGTTTTCATGGTTATTTAATAGTTAGTATTCTTCGGGTCTGTTTGTCCTGTTTATAACTCACGAAAAGGAATAGGAACACTCATAGGAAGGAATTAGAGAGAATCTAGGATCAACCAATCAAATGAATGGTGGATATTTGTTTGGCTAAGTACTTTTCCCAAATTGATTACATCTTTGCTTTGTTTTACTTTACTTTGTTATTTACTTTGCAAACAAATCAACAAAACCCCCTTTGTTACCTTTGACATACAATTGTGCACTTAGAAAGATTACTTCCTCTCTGTGGGATTCGACCCTTGCTTGCCTTTGCTACTAGTTTAGGTTTGTTTAGGATTATTTTGTTTAGGCGCATCGACAACGCCTATCAAATTGGTGCCGTTGCCGGGGAGTTGCAAGTTTCAATTTTTCTTTGTGTTCGTTTGTGTGTCAACTATTGTGTGGATCTATCTTACGATCCACACCTGTGCTACTAATCCGTCTACATTAGTATTTTGATTCAACAGAGAAGTGCGTGAGACCTTCTGAGATGGCTGACCAACAGCGTACCTTGAGACAGTTGACCGCACCCAACTGGGCGCAGCAAGAGCTTGATGTGCAGTTCCCTGCTTTGGATGAAGGAGTGAACTTTGAATTGAAATCTGGTTTGATTCATCTGCTCCCACAGTTCCATGGTCTGAATGGAGATGATCCTAACAAGCATCTCGCTGAATTTCATTCCGTGTGTGCAAGCATGAAACCTGCTGGAGTGACTGAGGACCAGATCAAGTTGAGGGACTTTCCTTTCTCTTTGAAGGATGCGGCCAAGGATTGGTTCTATTATTTGGCCCCTAGCAGTATTGATACGTGGGAAAAGATGAAAAATGCTTTCTTAGAAAATTATTTTCCTGCTACTAAGTTGAACAGTCTGAAGAAGAAAATCAGTAATATTGAACAGTAGGCCGGTGAAACTTTATATGAGTATTATGAGACATTTAGGAGGTTGATATCTAGTTGTCCATACCATGGATATTCTGACCAAGATCTCATTCTCTATCTATATGATGGGCTTCTAGATGATGACCGCATACTAGTAAACGCAGCATATGGCGGTAGTATTCTGAACAAGACGCCAGCTGCAGCATTTGAGTTATTCTTTGAGCTATCTGAAGGCTCATGACAATTCAATAGAAGAACGAACCCAGTGCAGTAAGGCCAGTTAAAGCTTGCAGAGTTTGTCATGATCCGCGGCATCCCACTGATGACTGCCCAACACTTGGCGATCCTGAACCTGAAGTGAACGCTATAAGAGGTTTTGGTCCACAGAGACCGAGATATGAGCCGTATTCAAACACCTGCAACTCAGGGTGTAGAGATCACCCCAATCTGAGTTACGGAAATCAGCCATATCCCTCCCAAGGCCATTATAACCAGGAGTTCAATCCAAGCCCACAATAGTTTCATCCGTATGGAAATCAGCAACAGTACGGGCAGCCTTATGCGCATAATCCACCAGTTCCGAATCCGAGTCCCTCCACATCATTAGAGGACATGATTCGATCTCTCACTCAAAGCATGGTCCAAATTCAGCAAGAGATGAAGTCTAGCTTCAAGAACATAGAGAGTTAGTTTGGACAAGTCGCTAAAAGGGTGAGTCAATTGGAGGCCAGGGAGTCCGGGCAAATACCATGTCCTACGGTAGAGAACCCAAGAGAAAAAGTATGTTCGATGAAACTAAGGAGTGGTATACAGTTGGAAATCACACCCTTGACTGAGGAGGGTGGTCATGAGAAAGAAAATATGGCTGGAAATGGAGCTACAGTAGAAAAATACACTACAGAAGAAATTCCGCGACCAGACGCAGAAATCCGCGATCGCGGACCAATAACTGAAGGCGGTGATTTTTCTGAAGAAATTCCGCGACCGCGGAATGAAATCCGCGACTGGGGAATGTCTCCTGATGCATCCGAAGACGCTGATGCAAGTCCGCGACCGCGGACACCACTCCGCGACCGCGGATCACATGTACCGTACGTGGATGACTATGTTCGGCCTAATTTTCCACCGCTCGGCTCGTTGAAGCCGCCCGCACCATTCCCAGAAGCGCTGAGGGACACCAGAAGACCGGAGAATGACAAGGAGATCTTCGAGACATTCAGTAAATGCGAGGTAAACATTCCTTTACTCAAGCTTGTCAAGAGTATCCCTCGCTATGCTAAATTTCTGAAAGAACTGTGCACCATTAAAAGAAATCAGAAATTGAAGGGAAAGCAAAAGATTAAGGTGAGTGAACAAGTGTCTGCTGTTTTTCAAAGGCGTGTGCCTAAAAAGTGTGGTGACCCAGGCATGTTCAATATTTCATGTGTGATAGGTGACACCAAATTTGAGAAAGCCATGCTAGATCTAGGTGCATCTATAAATGTCTTGCCTTATTCTTTGTATGAGTCATTAGGATTAGGACCATTGCATGAAACAGGAATAGTGGTCCAATTGGCTGATAGATCTAATGTGTATCCGAAAGGGATAGTTGAAGATGTCCTGGTAATGGTTGGCAACTTGATTTTTCCTGCTGATTTCTTTGTGCTGGATATGGACCACGATAAAAATGCAGCCCCTATACTGTTAGGTAGGCCTTTTATGAAAACATCTCAGACAAAGATTGATATAAGTAGTGGAACCCTTACTATGGAATTTGATGGGGAGAAAGTGGAATACAACATATATGATGCGATGAAACACCCCGTTGATGATCATTCTCTATGTGCTATTGATGTGATTGATCCTATTGTGCAAGATGTCTTTGATACTACCTGTTCGGATAAGTTACAATCTATTCTAGAGAATGAAATAGTAGACCCACAAGAAGATTTTGCTATGTCCACTAATCTGCAGGAAACTGTGGCTCAGTTGGATGCCTATAGTAAGCCTCGTCTCCATCCTTTGGGCGTTGGCCCCATTCCACTAACAGTTGGATGACACACTGCCAGTAATTATCTCCAACAAGCTGTCCAATGATCAAGAGGAGAAACTTGTGGCAATGCTTAAGGAACACAAGACAACAATGGGATGGACCATCGCTGACATAAAGGGGATTAGTCCCTCTACCTGTATGCACATAATTTTACTGGAGGACGATACCAAGCCATCGAGACAGCCACAGAGAAGACTTAACCCACCAATGATGGAGGTGGTGAAAAAGGAGGTGCTGAAACTCCTACAGGCTGGAATGATTTTTCCCATCTCCGACAGTAAATGGGTGAGCTCGACACAGGTTGTCCCAAAGAAGGGAGGAATCACAGTTGTAGAGAACCAACAAGGAGAGTTGGTCCCTACCCGAGTGCAATCCGGATATAGAGTATGCATTGATTACCGTAAGCTGAATGCGGTAACTCGGAAAGACCATTTTCCTCTACCCTTTATTGATCAAATGCTCGAGCGACTGGCTGGTCGCCCCTATTACTGCTTCTTGGATGGATACTCAGGGTATTTTCAGATAGCCATTGCACCAGAGGATCAAGATAAGACGACATTTACATGCCCTTTTGGTACTTTTGCATATCGCAGGATGCCATTCGGGTTATGTAACGCACCCGGAACATTCCAAAGGTGTATGGTAAGAATTTTTTCTGAGTATGTAGAGCAATTCATTGAGGTTTTTATGGATGATTTCACAGTCCATGGTGATAGTTTTGATGCATGCTTAGACCACTTAGCACTTGTACTTCAAAGATGTATAGATACCAACTTGGTTCTAAATTCTGAAAAGTGTCATTTTATGGTTGAGCAAGGCATTGTGTTAGGTCATATAGTGTCTGCTAGGGGTATTGAGGTCGATAAGGCAAAGATTGATGTAATTCAGTCTCTGCCTTATCCTACTAATGTGCGTGAAGTGCGTTCTTTCTTAGGCCATGCAGGTTTCTACCGTCGGTTTATTAAAGACTTCTCAAAGATCTCATCACCTCTATGCGAGCTGCTGAAGAAGGAAGTGAATTTTGAGCTTAATGATGAATGCAAGAGGGCATTTGATGACTTGAAAACTCGCCCCACTAGTGCACCGATCATTCAAGCACCGGACTGGTCTCGCCCTTTCGAAATAATGTGCGATGCGAGTGATTATGTTGTAGGCGCAGTCCTTGGGCAAAAAGAAGCATGAGCGTCTCATGTGATTCATTATGCTTCCATGACTCTGAATGGAGTGCAGCGGAACTACTCCACCACGGAGAAAGAATTGCTAGCTGTCGTGTTTGCCCTGGAGAAATTCAGACAATACTTGTTGGGTACCAAGGTGATTATCTACACGGATCATGCAACTCTTCGGTATCTAATGACGAAGAAAGAGGCAAAACCGAGATTGATTCGATGGATACTGCTCTTGAGTGAGTTTGATGTGGAGATCCGAGACAAAAAGGGAGCTGAGAACCTCGTGGCTGATCACTTGAGCAGGCTCGTACATGAAGAGGACATATCGAAGAAGGAGGCGCAAATTCAGGGAGATTTTCTCGACAAAACACTGAATGGGATCGAAACAGAGCATTTTCTGCGACCGTGGAAAATTCCCTGAAACGCCTCGAACAGCCCCAGATGTCAAACATTTTCCACGACCGCGGAAATTCACCTGACGCGTCCGTTGCTCTCGTAAATTCTATCGAAGATTTTCCACGACCGCGGATTGAGAACCGCGATCGCGGAACCACCTCTGAGCCGTCATTGGAGCTGTGTTCTGAAGAAGTAATCCTTGGGCTCCGCACACTCAAGCCGTGGACGCTAACATGGTCAACTTCCTCGTTCGTGAAGAGTTCCCGCCTAATTTTTCTAAAGCATAAAAGGACATGATACGGCGTGAGTCTCGATTCTATGTGTGGGATGACCCCTATCTTTGGAGGCACTGTGTTGACCAGGTAATCCGTAGATGTCTTTCGGATAATGAGATACAATCTGTCTTAGCTTTTTGTCATTCTCATGCATGTGGGGGTCACTTTGGGGAAAATAAAACTACTAGGAAGGTGTTGGACACAGGATTTTATTGGCCACACATCTTTCGGGATGCACTTGCCTTTTGTAAATCTTGTGATCGATGCCAGAGAGTTGGGAATATATCTCAAAGGAATGAGATGCCACAATCATCATTAATCTTTTGCGAGATTTTTGATGTTTGGGGCATTGACTTTATGGGACCATTTCCTCACTCCTTTGGGAATTTCTATATTTTTCTTGCGGTGGACTACGTTTCCAAGTGGGTGGAAGCGAAGGCCACCAAGACAGATGACTCCAAAGTGGTGGCAGATTTTCTAAAGAAACTCATTTTCTCTAGATTTGAGTTTCCCAAGGCTTTGATAAGTGACAGGGGAACTCATTTCTGCAATAGGACCGTGAGTGCGCTATTGAAGAAATACCATGTCACACAGAAAGTTTCCACAGCCTACCATCCACAGACCAATGGGCAAGCTGAAGTGTCCAATAGAGAGATCAAAACTATCCTTGAGAAGACAGTGGCCCCGAATAGAAAGGATTGGAGTTTGAGACTTGATGATGCACTATGGGCTTATCGTACTGCCTATAAAACACCCATTGGAATGTCGCCCTACAGATTGGTGTTTGGGAAAGCTTGTCACCTCCCAGTGGAACTTGAGCACAAGGCATTTTGGGCTGTGAAGACTTGCAACATGCGAATTGATGAAGTTGGGGAATTTCGCAAGTTACAACTGCAAGAATTAGAGGAGTTGCGACTTGAAGCTTATGATAATGCAGTCGCATACAAGGAAAAGACAAAGGCCTGGCACGACAAGAACATTCTGAGAAAGGATTTTAAGCCAGGAGACAAAGTCCTACTATTTATGTCTCGCCTTCGTCTCTTCTCGGGAAAACTCCGATCCCGTTGGGGTGGGCCCTATGTTGTTGCTCGCGTCTTCTCCACGGTGCAGTGGAGTTATATGATACTGACGGGCAGTCAGTGTTCAGGTTCAAAGGCTGAAACCCTATCATGAAGGTTTTGACAACAGCGTCATAGAAGAGACAAACCTTCAAGACCCCGAAGTTGACAAGTGATCACCTTAGATGAGTCGAGCCACGACGTTAAATAAGGTGCTGTTCGGGAGGCAACCCGAGGTATATATTTCTTTCTAGTCTTTCCTTTCCTTGTTTGTTTTAGTTATTAGTGTGTTATTTTGTTTTTGTTTTGTTTTTGTTTTTGTTTTGCGTTTCGACTAACCTGCAGGGAGGAGGCCCGAACCATATTGAAGACGGTGTTACCTACACCATTGTAAGTCCTCGTATTACCTTGTTCAAAAAAAAAAAAAAAGTTCTACCGAAGGCTAGCTGTCCGAGTTACCCATGGAGAGAAGGTGCGCATCATGTTGCCAAGGAGGAGACACTCGCCCCATATTTTTATTTGGCAACGATGATAGACCTACAATTGACAGCTGAGGAGGAGGAACACTAGAGCCCCCACCACGATTACATATGGGCTCCACTATGTGTTCGTAGAAGGCCGTGCAACCCCGACTTCTTTGCTATTCCACTACTCACCATAGTGGATCTATTTGGTTGCACGGTAGGAGTTGATTTTGAAGACTCGCACAACACTAGAGACTTGTGCTTTATTGTTACACCGCCAGCAACAACGTTCTTGTCCAAGCCAACTCGGCGACGGTTATGAGTTCATTCTTTACCTTCCATGTGCTTTATTCTTTTTGTCTTTCATTCCATTGAGGACAATGCAATGTTTAAGCATGGGGGAGGATTCTATACTTGCTATGTCGTTGAGGAGAAAAGAAAAAGACAAAGCCAAAATTTGAAAAAAGAGAGGCAAAAATAGAAATCCTGAGATAAGTCCAAAACCCGAGAGGGCGGCTTAGGTAATAAGCAGGTGGCTTGGACCAGCATTAGGCTGGGCTAATAATTGGTCAAGAGTGATGTGAGATATATTGTGAGCCCATCTATTGAAAAATGAAATGAGTGGCTTGGTGAAAACCCAAAAGGGCGCTTTGGCAAAATGAGTGAAAAGAAGAAGAGTGATTTTAGGATTTCTCTTTTTTTTCCTGGCGTGGTGACATAAGAAGAGGTGATATAAGGAGGATTCGGGTAGGTCACTCTGGGAGATATAAGAAGATAGATGGGAGATTAGGCTTAGATTTTATTCACTCTATGGTGTTCGGGATAAGCTTAGGAGAAGTACTCTGCTTTCATTTAAGCTTGGTTGTGTGTGGTGTTGTTTTGGTGTTGAGATTTGTGTTGTGTTGTGCATATTGTGTTGGTACCTTGGAGTTTATGGTTAGGTGCAGTTCTTAGAGGAGATGATTTTTCTATGCTTCCTGAGACCTTGGGGATTTGATTGGAGGAGTAGGTTTTTTTTAGCTTACTCGAGGACGAGCAAGGTTTAAGCATGGGGGAGTTTGATCAGCTCTACTTTATAGTGCTTATCTAGGAGTTGTTACCGGTGTTTAGGGTGTCATCTGTAGGGATTTAGAGCACAACTGTGGAGTATGGAGTTGGAGAGAAGAAGTGTGGATATGGTGGTTTGGAGAAGCTTAAACAAAGATTTATAGAAACCAGAGGAGTCGACCACTTGAGGAGACCAAGGAAGACGAAGAAGAATCCACACGAAGGAGGAGAAGACACCCGCCGTGGGCTACCGCGACCAAGAAGGAGTGCACGAAGAGGCTGCGGCGAAAGGCGAGGCGCGGACCAGCGAATGCCACTTCCGCGACCGCGGCGAAGTCATTCGCGCCCGCGGAAAATCCCACCTGTGCAAATGTCGAGAGCAAAGATCCATTATCCGCGACCGCGGATTTGGTGCCGCGACCGCGGAAGGACACGGAGGCGGTCCGCGAGAAGATTTTCGAGTTTCTTATTTCTATTATTTTCGATTTCGATTTTCTTTTATTATTTTCATACTTTATATTTTATTTCCTTTGGGATTATTTTGGGTTATCTTTACTTTGGTTTCTAGGGTTCTTAACCTAGTTTTCCCTAGCCATTTTTATTATTATCGTTGTTTCCATTGAGTATTGTTTTTCCTTTGAACTATGAAGAACTAAGCACTTTTGCTTAGTCCGACAATTGAAGCCTTCGTTTGAATAATGGTTGTGAGATTCTAATTCTATTTATTTTCCTTTGAATGTATTGATTCTCTTATGCTTCATCCCATTGATTCTTACTGATTTCGCTTGTTGGACGCAACTAGTTGTTATTGGTAATTGTCTATTGCTAGGGTTTGGTAATTACTGTTTGAGTTACCTAATTCATGTGTAGCAACTGCAATACTCTAAGAACTGTTTGAGACTAGTTTATTGTCAAGAGAATTAATTGCATACAATAGTATAACTGTTTGCTAATCTTGCATGTATCTATCTAAATTCATGTCCTCGTTGCTGTTGTTGAATTGAATTATGAGGTTTTCATGGTTATTTAATAGTTAGTATTCTCAGGGTCTGTTTGTCCTGTTTATAACTCGTGAAAAGGAATAGGAACACTCATAGGAAGGAATTAGAGAGAATCTATGATCAACCAATCAAATGAATGGTGGATATTTGTTTGGCTAAGTACTTTTCCCAAATTGATTACATCTTTGCTTTGTTTTACTTTACTTTGTTATTTACTTTGCAAACAAATCAACAAAACCCCCTTTGTTACCTTTGACATACAATTGTGCACTTAGAAAGATTACTTCCTCCTTGTGGGATTCGACCCTTGCTTGCCTTTGCTACTAGTTTAGGTTTGTTTAGGATTATTTTGTTTAGGCGCCTCGACAACGCCTATCACTTGGCCACCATTGCCGCCGACCCTCAAGCAACCACGCCGACCGTGACGCCACACCGGCCCGCACCCATCTACATCGGCGCCTCCTTCCATTGCCCGGGTGAGCCCCCCCATGATCACATGGCGCAAGCTCGGGGCAAGGGGCCTATGCACCCTTCACCGCCTTCCGATGCCCGGGCCTTTGCCGAGCGCTTGCCACCACCCCGGGAGCCGAGCTACTACGGCCACCAATTGGCGCGCGCTGACTCACGAGGCCATCAAGATGCTTGGCCGCTGTCGGGCCGGCATCTCCACCACTCCGCAGCCCCCTTTGATGGCGAGCCATATCCACGTGCCGCCCGGGCCCCCGCCGGCGATGACCTACCGAACCCCCGGTAATGTTACGACAACTTTGAGGGCTTTGATGATGGAGATGAAGCATTTGGGGCCCATGAGGAAGATGACGTGTTTCATGGCGTTTTCCAAGAGCCATATGAGGATGACCCCTAGGCCGACTTGCTCCCCGTCATCATGATCGAGGCCGTGCCCACCGCCGGCGCCTTTTGGATCGTCGCGATCCCCAATGGCTCCCTCCACCACCGATTGATTTCCAAGGGCATGGGCAAGCGGCTCGCCACTTCCATGACCACCGTGACCCGTCCGGGCCCATACAACACTTTGGCCAACGCCGGGAGATAAAGGTCCGCCTCGAGCCTTTTGAGGGGGAATACGACGCGGCCAAATTCCTTGATTGGAAGCAAGACACGGAGTATGCCCTCAATCATTGTCAATATGAAGATCATGAGCGGGTTGAGATTGCCACGCTCCAATTCACCGGCCATGCCCATGCTTGGTGGTTCCGCTTCACTACCGAGAGAGAGAGGCGCCGCTTACCGCCGGTTGTGGCTTGGAACCAACTCATCTATGCCATGACTAAGCGGTATGTGCCAGAGGACTACCTTGAGCACATGCGCCTCCAAATTGACCTAGCCCGCCAAGGCGTCCACACGCCGCTTGAGTACTTTGCCAAGCTCGAGGAGCTTATCCACAAGGCCGGCGTGTCCACCACCACCGCCTCTCTCCACACTATGTTCCTCCGCGGCCTCGATGTGGACATTCATGAGCCATTGATCCTACTCCCCATCCGGGACATCAACACTCTCACCCACACGGCCATGGAGATCTACAATCAACTCCAACGGAAGAAGGCCACTTGGGCCCGTTCGCAGCTGCCTAGGCTCTCCACCGCCCCTAGCTCCTCCTTTAGTTCCTCCTCGGCCACCATGGTTGCCCCGCAGCTACACACCGGGCCCGCTCCAGCCCCGACAATATCAACGGAGGCCGCCGGCGCCGCCCGGCTGCGTGAGCCACCCCGTGGCCTGGCTCCCGTCACGCGTGCCCCAGCCCCCACGTCCGAGCGGTCTAGCGACCGTGCTTGCTTCAAGTGTGGCGGTCGTGGCCACCTCCAACGGGATTGCCCCAATGCCAAGCGGGTCTTGTTCACCGCCACAAGTGGGTATGAATCCTTTGATGATGAAGAAGAGGCCCCGGAGGACGAGCACGAGGCCGCCGCGGATGGCATTTATGAGGACTATGACGCCGCCCCTTTGAGCTTGGTGACTCGACGTGTGCTCTCGGTCCATGAGGGTGACATAAAGGACCAACGAGAGAGTCTCTTTCACACTCGATGCCTCATGGGTACCACCTCCCTTAGTGTGATCATCGATGGTGGGTCATGTGCCAACTTTGTCAATGCGCGCGTGGTCAAGCATCTCCATCTTCCCACCACGGCTCATCCTCATCCTTATAGCCCCCAAGGACTTGGCGACGGTAAAAGTGATGTGGTAGCTAGACAATGCCACATTGCTTTCTCTATTGGCTCCAATTTTGATCAAATTTTGTGTGATTTTATTTCTATGGATGCCACTCATATTTTACTAGGAACCCCTTGGCAATTTGATCGGCGCGTCATCCATGATGGGTTCCTCAATACCTTTGTCTTTGTCCATATGGGGAAGCGGATCACTCTCTTGCCTATGTCTCCATGAGAGGTTCTAGAAGATCAAATCGAAAGAAATCGGCTCAAGGCCCTTGAAGCTCACAATCCCTTGGCGGCCCACACCCAAGTCAAGGCACCCCCCTTTGGCCCAGAGCCGGCAAAGGCCTTCACTGGCGCGGTTCACATGCCGGCTTCCTTCGGCCAGCCGACGGCACGCGCTCCCACGGCTGCCCTCCAAGGGCGTGGCAAGCAACGCCTCCTTTTGGCTTGTCGCCGCCACCTCCCGCCGGCCCCTCATGATGTGCGCCTTTGTCCCACCTTGGTGCATCCCTTTGACCATGCCATCATGAGAGGTGTGGCCTTGCTTCTCACTTGGCCGCAGCCATCACTACCGTTGGGGGCCTCGCCATTACCACGCTACCAAGGAGACCGACAGCCCCTCACGGAGCTCTTACGGCTCGGCCATCATGAGGCTTTTGCCCTCTTGAGGATACATGCACGTGGAATGGCCCTTGTGGACCCTTCCCCCAATGATGACCGGTACAAGAAGGATCGAGACAAGATTGTCAACATCTTGTCTCCGAGGTATGTGCTTCCCTCTTCTTGTCATGCTTACACTTTCATGATTTACATTCCTTTGTCTTTGCATTCACCCACGACACTCCTTAGTCCTTTATCCCCGGCGTGCACCACTTTGGGTGACCTTGCGATACATTCTTGGGCTGACATTTCCCTTATCCGAGAGCGTGAGCTTTGTGTCCTTAGAGCCCCATTTAGGCCATTGTTGCTTAAGGATGCCATCGAGTGCCATATAGAGTTTAGGAACACAACACCCATAGCCACCTTTGAGGATTATACCTTTGCACCGACACTTGTTTCCCTTTCCTCAGTTCCACCCTCCCGGCCCTTACACACCCTTTTTCCCTCCATCCACCCCTTGGGAAGACCTAGCTATGGTTTTTCTAACCGGATTGCACATGCGTAAGAAGGGGAGGGATTCCATATATGTTTTGGGTGATACACTGCCTAGGAGAGCTCATGGCATTTCTTGTCTACCACCGCAACCTACAACCGAGCTAGCTCCCTTTCCATTTGGCTTCGAGGCAACCTTCCATGGAATCCTTAATGCTATTGTTTTGGCTTGGGCACCTACCATCGTGACTCATTTTTGGAGAATTGGGTGGCTGGATTTTGGGATGAGCTTTATCTTTGACACTAGTTGCCCTCTCCCCCCAATGACTTGCTTAGAGCCCCCCGTAGGGCCCCCCCGCACCGTTGGTTGACTTTTCCATTACTTGTTGAGTTTGCTTATTCTAGGACCTTTGCGAACTTGCCTCCACCATTTGCATGGATTCCAGCCCGGTGCCACTTCAATCCTCGCTCATACAGCCATGTCAACTACCAAGTGATCAAGTGGCTCGTAGATGTTGCAACCGAAATGAGGACATTTCTCCCTCAAGAAGGGGAGAGTGATGAGTGCCAAACACCCATCCACAAGGACATTCAAGGCCCAGTGACTAGGGCCCGAGCCCGAGCCATGGCACAAGCCCTCAGCGCCCTAGTCCACTGTGCCCTCACAAGCCCAAGCGTCGGAGAACCACCAACCCAAGAGACAAGCTCACTCGTGTGCCTCACCTTGGAGTAGCGACGGCGCCGACGCCTCTATGCCACGACAATCAAGCACCCGGTGCTTCGACTCCAAGGCATCAAGACGCGCGCCTCCAACCAAGCCTTATGGCTTTTATCCCTCTTTCCTCTTTGTTAGTTAGATCATGCATTTCCTTTTATTTGGTGGGACGTGTGGACCCATTTGTCAATAGCTCCTAGTCCACCCAACAACCCTAGACTATTTAAACCCGTTTGTTGTCTTCTTTGCAAACTAGTTGAAGAATAGAGAAGTGGCATTGCCTTGGGTTAGAGAATATCTCCCTTAGGCCGCCACTTAGTTCTTTCAACCCAAGCTTCCAAATCTCTCCTCTTTTCCCTCTCAATCTCATCTCCTTACAAAGCAAATCACTCAAATCGATAGATTCAATTCACGTTCAGCCAAGGAACCTCTAAGGGAGGTTCCCTTGGCCTTGTAGTCGAGAGCCGCCGGCTCCCCCTTGCTCCGCCGTCAGCCGCATCTTCTCTTGGCAACTCCCTCAACATTTCCTCCTTTACATGGCCGTGAGCCTCTTCCAAGAGCCATTGGAGGCCGTCCAAGCTCAAGAGAGAAGAAGGAACCCTAACTTGGCCACGATCTAGCTTTTTGGGAAGAAAAGTCTTCATTGGGAGGCTTGATTCTCATCAGAGCCCAATTTATGGAATAATATAAACAAATTAATAAATTCATTAAGTTTTTTAATGCAAAGTGATAGGTGTCATTTCATGCACCTTTACTAGCAATTATTAGCATCATTTGGAGGAGTTTAGGATGAGATTTGAGGCTAAGTCTGTGATCCAGAAGTTATGGAGAAAAGTGAAGATATCTAGGGATTTACAACTTAGACGGAGATGGAGATGGAGATGATGAAGATGGATGAGGTTCTGCTAGAGTTTATTGGAGAAGGCTACCAACAATTGGTAGTAATGAAGAGCATAAGAGAAGAAGAAGAGGAGCTGAAGAAGGAGTGGGCGGTTTCACCGCCCCGCGTCAGATGCCACCGCGACCCGGCGGTGGGTCTCAGAGAAGAGTTGGCCATGCCAGAAGAAGCCACCGCCCCACGGTGAGGCACATAACGCCCCGCGCCCAGAAGGATCTTATTTCCTTTTATGCATTTTCGGATTTCTTTATTGCTATTATTTTATTTCCTTTGTTATTTGCATTAGGTTAACTTTATTTTCCAAAACCTATTTAAGACCCTTTTCTAGGTTAAGAAAAGGAGAGACTACTTTTACATTACGCAGTTTTACTTTTCATTAGGGTTTCATTCACCTCTGAATGGAGCACTAATTTTCCTTTGTTCTACTAGACGTTTGAAGCAATACAGTTGATGTGTTTGTGAGATTTCTATTCCTTGTTCCTATTCTTATAAGTGTTGGTTTGATTCTCTTGGTTATATTGAATATTGATTTATTATTATTCCTCATAGCCTGATCAACTAGGTTGAATACTATTTATCAATTGCTTGGATTTGCATATAGTGGAATACGAGTGCATGTCTAGTAGCAAACATAATTGTTGCATATAGTGGAATACGAGTGCGTAATCATGAGTGAGAATCAATTGCATGTTAAGTAGTAAGGTTTTCTTCTATTTGCATGTATCCTATATCCTTGTGTGCATTGCTATTGCTTTATTGGTGGTAAGGTTTTCTTCCATTGATATTGTGATAAGTCTATCAACAACTGTGAGAATTGGTAGTACTTAAGATCATGGTGGAAACAACCATAAGAATAGTGAAAGAACTTGGATTGAATAGATTTCAGTGATCAAATTATATCTCTGTATTATGGATCTCGTTCTAGTGGAACTCTTTTCCCCAATCATATTCTCAACTCAATCAAACTTGTTTGCTTTATTCTCCTTGATAACTAAAACCCCCCTTCCTTGTTACTTGTCAATCATAATTGCATACTTCATCAGATCTTCCCTGTGGGTTCGACCCTTACTTGCTTACTATACATCCATTTAGTAGGTCTGTTAGGACATTTACTTTGACTAGGCCATTCAACGATATTTGCATTGCTTATTTCGGCCATGTCAAATTTGGCGCCGTTGCCGGGGAATCAATTTTACTATTCTAATTGTGTTTTTGTTTACCAACTTTTGTGTGGACCTATCTTACGGTCCACACCTGTGTTACTAATTCTTTTCATTGAGATCTCAATCTAGACAGATGGCATCATTTGATTTTTACTATCAACAGCAAGGCTGGCCCTATTACTATCTTGAACCTCAAGAGACGAGCCCAAGTTTTTATATGTCAATGGAGGAGAGCATCAAGTCACTTGTGCAGAGCATGATGACTATTCATCAAGAGATGAACTCCAACATCCAACTTTTAACAACTCAAGTTGGAAGTTTGGCAACTCAGCTTGGAAGGTTGGCTCAAGTTGTGGCAAATATGAAGGAGGATTTTGAAAGGCCACCATCCCAACCGACCCTAGTGGCTAATGTGAGTGGCATATCACAACTGAAAGGAGAAAAGACGGAGGAGCCCTTTTGCTCAGGAACCGTGACCACAGATGAGCGAGAACGGAAAGTCGAGAACCAACGTTCGTAGGTTTGGACAAAATTCTGCGGATCAGTTCTTGGTGTATACCCTTTGGAAGCGATTCATGTTGATTACACTACTCCACCTTGTGATCCTAAGAAGCCACCTTCTCACCTTCCTAAGAGGCTAAAAGTGAAGAAGAAGCTGGAGCTCAATATGGAGCCGCGCAATTCCATAGGTGAGCATGAGGTAAATCTCCCTTTATTTAATCTGATGCATGTTGTGCCTAAATTTGCTAAATATATCTAATGTTTATGCTGGCCTAGGAAGAGGAAGAAATTGACAGGAGAAATTAATTTGAATGAACATGTGTCTGCTGCATTCGGAAGACATTTGCCTGAAAAGTGTAGTGACCCTGACATGTTTAGTATTCCTTGTGATATAGGTTACTCCAGGTTTGATCATTGCATGATAGACTTGGGCTCATCTATTAATGTGTTACCCTACTCTGTGTATAAATTTCTAGATCTTGGACCTTTGCATGAATCTGATTTAGTTATTCAATTTGCGAATGGATCTAAAGTTTTTCCGAAAGGAATAGTTGAGGATGTTCTTGTAAAGGTTAATAAGATGATTTTTCCTGTGGATTTTGTGGTGTTAGACATTGGTTATGATATGCATGTGCCCCCTATACTGTTAGGTATGCCTTTTCTTAAGACTGCTAACATCCGAATCATTATGAGTAGAGGTATTGTGTCTGTGAAGTATGGAGGTGATAGGGTGACATTTAAGATATTTGATCATAAGAAACACCCTCCTGATAGTAAGTCTGTGATGTGTTCTGGATTGAGTGATATTACATGATCATAGTAGCACAATGTCAAGCCATGACAATAACTAAGACGCTATCCGGGAGGCAACCCGAGGTATGCTTTTCTTTTCTTGTTTTTCTTTCCTTGTTTTTGCATTTGTTTAGGCGTTACGACAACGCCTTATCAAATTTTGCATTTGTTTTGGTGTGTTTTGTTTTATTTTTGTTCTTGTTTTTGTTTCTGACTAACCTGTAGGGAGGAGACCCCATGCCTATTGAAGAAGGTGTTTACCACCATTGTAAGTCTCTCTTTCCCTGCACTAATAACTCCCCGAAAAAACCTTAAACGGGGAGGGGGGGAGGGGAATCGGAAAAAAAAAAAAGAATAAACGGAATTATAAAAAAAAAAAAAAGTTCATCTCAGGCCAGCTGTCCAGAGTTCCCCATGGAGAGACGGTGCGCATCATGTTGTCAAAGGAGGAGACATTCGCCCTACACTTGATTTGACAACGATGATGGCCCTACAATTGGCAGCTGAGGAGGAGGACCACTAGAGGCCCACACCACGATCATATCTGGGCCCAATTTTTATGGGTTTTGAAGGCCGTGCAACCCTGACGTATTTGCTATACCACTACTCACTAAGTGGTTCCCTTTGGTTGCACGGTAATGAAGATGATGGAGTTGATGAAGACACCCACCCAACACTGGAGACCTGTGCATACATTGTGTATACCGCCAGCAACAACGGAAGTGTCCAAGCAGCTTGGCGACGTTTGTGAGTTATTTTTTTGCTTTTCCCTGTGCTTCTATTCTTTTGTCTTTCATTACATTGAGGACAATGCAATGTTTAAATATGGGGGAGGGTTCTATACTTGCTAAGTCGTTGAGAAGAAGAAAAAAATGAAAAGAGCCAAAAATTTGAAAAAATGCTAAAATAGAAATCCTAGGATAGGTCGAAAACCCGAAAGGGCGGCCTAGGTAATAAGCAGGTGGCTTGGAACAGCATTAGGCTGGGGTAATAATTGGTCAAGAGTGATGTGAGTATATGTGAGCCCATCTATTGAAAAATGAAATGAGTGGCTTGGTGAAAACCCAAAAGGGCGCCTTGGAAAAATGAGTGAAAAGAAGAAGAGTGATTATTAGGATTCCTTATTTTTCCTGGCGTGGCAACATAATAAGGGGAGTCATAAGGAGGACTCGGGTAGGCCACTATGGAGGAATAAGGTGATTAGATGGAGTTAGGATTAGATGAGTTTTGCATCACTTGTTTTGGTTGTCTTGGAGCTTATTGTTGATGTGTTGTAACCACTAGTGTCATATTTTCTTGTACTTCCTGAGGCCTTGGAGCATGATTGATGGAGTGAGTTCAGTTTTTAGCTTACTCGGGACGAGTAAAGGTCTAAGTATGGGGGAATTTGATATGCGATATATTATATGGCGTATCTAGTGGTTATTAGCATGATTTAGGTGATGTTTGGATATGATTTGATGGTGATTCTGTAATCCGGAAGAGAAGACGAGAAGTGAAGAAATCATGGGATTTACAGAGGTTTGAGGTGCATTGAAGAGTAGAAGGACAGTGTTCTGAATTCAATTGGTTCGTTCTCTTTACTCAGATGTCCAAATGGAGTGATTCCAATTCTAGGAGTTAGATCTTGAAGTCTACTGCAAGTACTCAAAATATGAGCGCAATCCGAGTTGGGAATCAAAAGTTATGACGTTTGTACGGAAGTGTCGCAGCTATTGGAGTACCACCGCACCCGCAGCAACACCACCGCACCCCGCGGTGAGCCAGCAGAGAAGAAGGAGCGAAGTTCTGGAAGACCACCGCACCCCGCGGTGGGTATTGCCGCACCCGCGGTGACGACGCGCTGAAGACTTTTCTTGGCTTATTTCCGAGATCTTTTATCTGTTAATATTTTATTTCTGAAACTTTGTTTCCAAGTTTGTTATTTCCTTTTATTTATTTCTGGATTATTTGCCCTAGTATTTAAGGTTATTTCTAAGACTTTGTTTAAAAAAACCCTAGTTGCCACCAAAACCCTAGTTTATTTTCATCGTTATTTTTTACCTTTTGCCCAGGTAGACAATTGAAGCCTTTGGATTGATTGGATTGTGAGTTTATTCCTTTA
This sequence comes from Rheum nobile, assembly GCA_027886185.1. Lineage (NCBI taxonomy): Eukaryota > Viridiplantae > Streptophyta > Magnoliopsida > Caryophyllales > Polygonaceae > Rheum > Rheum nobile. The sequence continues at coordinate 3,847,508 of WOAB01000490.1, read as the reverse complement.
CTCTTTCTATGATTGTTTTAATTCTCTCTCGTGCTTAATTTCATTGATCATATATCAATTCCCCTTTGATTTGTTGATTAGGAAATCAAATAGATTTTAATAGTAGTTCCCTCTAGCTTGACAACCTAGATAAATTAGTATTATGCTATTGATTCCCCTTTTCCATACAACCTGTTGAGATTGTTATTGAACATATTACTAAGGATTGGAGGATACTGGTTGAGAATCTAAATCTCTTAGTTTGTGTAGAGAATTAATTGCATGCAATTGTATGACTGGTTGCTACACTTGCATGTACCTATCTATTCCTGAACTTCCTGCTGCTATTGAATTAAATCGTGAAGGTTAGTAGGGATTTGTTTAATAGTTAGGGTTATCAGGACTGGTTGGACTGGTAACTAATTCAGAACAGAGATTAGGACTTTCATGAGTATTAAGGACTAGGAATAATCAATGATCGATCTATCAATCTAAAGTGTGGATATTTGTTTGGCTGAGCTATTTTCCCAATTTGATTTCAAGTCTTTGTTTTTATTTATTTATTTTGTTTTTTAAATCAGATTCCCCCTGGTTACTTGTTGGTATACAATTACATCATTGGAATAGTATTTGATTCTCTGTGGGATTCGACCCTTGCTTACCAGACTACATTAGTTAGGTTTGTTTAGGATTATTCTATACGTCAAATTTGGCACCGTTGCCGGGAGAGTTTTCTACTTTGTTGTGTGTTTTCGTGATTGATTTTTGGTGGAGACCTATCTTATGGTCGACACCCGTAGTACTGACTCTCCTCTAGCTATTTTTGACCCAGAAATCGACAGATCATTCCGTGCGAACCTACGCGATCAAGAAGAAGAAGCAGGAGTTAAGACAGTTGAGACCGTTGAGCCAGTTGACATTCCTCCTGCTGCAATGGCCGAAACTCTGAGAGAGCTGACTGAACCAAACATTGGGGCACAACCCTTGGCTGTCATCATCCCTGCGCTTGGCGAAGGGGTGAACTTTGAGCTGAAGTCTGGAGTTGTTGCTTATCTCCCGAAATTCCATGGTTTGAGTGGAGAGGACCCGATATCTCATCTGGGTAAATTCCACAATGTCTGCATGACTATGAAGCCAAGGAATGTGACGGAGGATCAAATCAAGATGAGAGCCTTTGGATTTTCTTTGCTAGACTCTGTTAGCGACTGGTATTATCACTTGCCACCAGGGACTATAGATACCTGGACTAAACTGCACAAGGCGTTTCTTGACAAGTACTTCCCAACGAAGAAGGCGAATGCTTTGAAAAAGGCAATTGCTAACATTGAGCAGGCTGGTGATGAGACGTTATATGACTATCTTGAGAGATACAAGAGGCTTTGCTCTAGTTGTCCGTTCCACGGATACGCCAAGCAGGATCTTGTTCTCTACTTGCATAATGGTCTGCTAGATCAGGAAAGAAGGATGGTTGACGCTGCATGCGGTGGGAGTATTCTGAATCTGACACCGGACGCAGCCATGGAGAGATTGCAGGAGATGAGTAAGAGTACCAGGAGCTTTGGAAAGACATATCAGAGAAAGGCAGTCAATGATGTGACTCTTGCAGGACCGAGCCCAGTGTTGAATGAGTTAGCTGAGTTGAAGGAGATGGTGAAGAGAATGGCGAATCAAAACACTCCTCAACAAGTCAAGGCATGTGGAATTTGCTGTGATCAATTCCACCCTACCGATACTTGTCCTCAGCTGCAGGAGGAAGGTACTGCTGAAGTGAATGTTGTAGGAGGTTACGGACCCCCTATACCACAATTTGGTGGACAGCCCAACTACAATCCGAGAGGGCGAGACCATCCGGGTTTCAGGTGCAGCGACCCCCAAGGGGGTCAATAGCCAGCACAACAGCAATACCAGCAGAGAGTCCCATACCAACAGAGGCCTCAAGGCCAAACCTCTGGTGCTACTACTGAAGAGATGCTAAAGACTCTGACTCAGCATTTCGCCACTCATGTTCAGGCTACTGAGTCAAGCATAAAGAATATAGAGAGGCAGATTGGCCAACTGGCTGATGTTATAACCAAGATTGACCAGAGGACATCTAACTCCCTACCCTCTCAGACTACAGTGAATCCAAGGGATAATGTGAGTGCCATCACCCTCAGAAGTGGAAAGAAGCTGGTCGTTCCTCCTATTGTTGAAGAGGAGAGCGAGTCTGAGAAGAAGAATATCGGTGACCGCCCCGCGGTGGACTCCACCGCGACCCGGCGACAAGTTGAGGCTGAGGTCAGGAAAGAAGGATGCCTGCCACCGCCCCGTGGCGACACTAGCCGCGACCCGGCGGCAAGTCTCAGTAATCCCACCGCGACCTCACCGCCCCGCGGTGAGCCTACCGCGACCCGGCCTCCAAAATCCTTGCTCTATAGAAGAGATCTGTGTTGATGATTATGTTCATCCATTTTTTTCCCCTCTTGGTTCCGAGAAGCCACCAGCACCTTTTCCCGAGGCGCTAAAGGCTAGAAGGGTCACCGGCGACAGAGATCTTTTCGAGACGTTCCGAAACTGTGAGGTGAATGTTCCTCTTCTCAAGCTTATTAAGGCTATCCCTCGATACGCCAAGTTTTTGAAGGAGCTGTGCACCGTCATGAGGAAACAAAAGCTGAAGGTCCAGAAGAAGGTTTCGGTTGGTGAACATGTCTCGGCGGTATTTCAAAGGCGTATGCCTGAGAAGTACAAGGATCCAGGTACGTTCACTATTCCTATTTCTATAGGTGAGCATCGATTTGGGAAAGCCTTGCTAGACTTGGGTGCCTCTATTAATGTTTTGCCTTATTCATTGATTGAGGATTTAGGAGTAGGACCCTTGCATGATACCAATATTGTGATACAACTTGCTGATGGTTCTTGTGTGCCTCCTAAGGTAATTGTGGAGGATGTTCTTGTTAAGATAGGTCCTTTGATTTTCCCTGCTGATTTCTTTGTTATGGATATGGACTATGATGAGCAGGTTGCTCCTGTTATGTTAGGTCGACCTTTTATGAAAACATCCATGACAAAGATTGATGTGGATAGTGGAACTTTGACTATGGAATTTGATAGAATAATTTTTTAGCATAATATTCATAAGGCTAACTCCATTGAATTACCTCCCCTTCGCTGCATTAGTGATATTGATAATCCTATTCAGGAAAATGTTAAGCCTAGTGTAGTGGAGACCATAGTTGAACTGTCTGCTATTGCTGAACCTTTTGATTCGCATGAGTATGATGTCTTACTCGATGACATAGGAGATTCAATTCCCTCTAATTTGGGCACTTGCCCCCCTGCACTAACCATACAAGGCTGTAAGCCTTCATCTAGTGTCGTGCAGCATGATCAGGTCAAGCCTTATCGGCCCTCACATCGCTCTAAGTATGGGGGAGATGCTCCAAAGGCAACAATCATGGAGTCATTGGCTAAGAGGGAACATGGTCTAAGGTCCAAGCCTTTCCATGGGAAGTTCCAGCAGGAAGAGTTAAGTAAGAGGATTCCGAAAGGATCCTATTCTAGGTGGTGATTGATTTGAAGTACGTCGAGCCAACGACGTTAACTAAGGCGCTGTCCGGGAGGCAACCCGAGGTAGTTTTCCTAAATTTTCTTTCTCTTAGATTAATTTCATAATTTCTTTTGCTTTGTTTCGTTCTCCTGTCACTAACATTTCAGGTACGAAAGTAAATGGAGAGAGACGGTGTTCTCAGCCAATTCTCACCGCCCCGCGGTAGAAGCCACCGCCCCGCGGTGGAGGTCTGGTATGCCTTCTCAACTCCGAAAAAAAGGGCCTCGAAAAAACCTTAAACGGGGAGTAAAATTTTTATTTCTTGAGTGGTAAGTAAGGATTTGACAGTTTGGGCCCCCTTTTTGGGCCGAGATTTCTCTTTGGGACATTGTATATGACCGGCCCCATCAATCCTTTTTCTTCCTATTCCCTTTCCCTAACCTAGCCCCCACTCTCTCAAACCCTCCATATCCAACACCCCTCTCAAGTTCTCCAAGCCAAACCCCCCATTCTCCCCCTCAATCCCTCTCGTTCTTGGTCCGACCCTAGCCTCCAAATACCTTAATCTTGAGTTTCCTTGCCCAATTTGGAGTCTAGCCTCACAAACAAGCCAAACACCACCCCATCGCGTCGTTGTTGCCCCGCCTCGCGTTGCCCCGCCTCGCATCACCAGCCACCGCCCCGCGGCGACCCCCACCACGACCCGGTATGAAGTTTCAGTTATCTCACCGCGACCCGGCGACTCGTCCACCGCCCCGCGTTGAGACTACCAGACTTCGTGTTTTCGCTCGTTTGTAAGTCCTCTTGGTTGCCCTCTGTTTTGAGCATCTCAATTCATTACTTATGGCACCTAGAGGTAGGAAGCAAGTATCTACGAGGGATGAGAATGAGGTCTACAATGTTGTGAAGGAGAGGAAAGTGTTGGCTACTAAATTCTTTGACAAGCCGACATTGGCTGAGTTTGGTATGTTGGAGTGTGTATCCCTATGTTTAGCAGAGTGTGGCCTAGGGACTTTCTTGAACAAGGCCGCTGATGCTTATCCCGAGCTGTGTTACCAGTTCATTGCCTCGTTTAAGAGGTATTCTGATGGCTCCGCCGACAAGAGATTGATGAAGGTCACGTTCACATACAATGGTCGTGATTATACTTTGTCTGCTGAGGAGATTCGTGGTGCCCTGGGCATTACAAAGGAGCCATCTAATGGGTGGTCTGGTGGCATCATTGAGACGGATATGATGGAGTTTTGGGAGGCTGCCACGCATAGGACATTCAAAAAGGGCCAGGAGGTGAATTCGAAGTTGGTGAACCCTTGCCTAAGGTTGATCCACAAGGTGTTGATGAGAGATTTCTTTGGCCATGCTGATGATGGTAAGGTCCCTTTGAAGGATTTTCAGTGGTTTTTGAGCATCTTGGAGCTTGTTACGTACACGCCGTGTTGGGCTACCCTCTTTTTGGGTTCCCTGAAGAGGATTCGTGATGGTGAGCCACGTGATATTTGTGGGGGTGGTTTGATCACCCTTCTTTGTGCTGACATTATAGCTACCGATCGGATTCCTCGACCTGTTGCTCACGCGGTGTATGATATGGCGCACATGAAAGTGTGTTCGATGCTGAAACCATTGGGCAGGGATGGTGATTTAGTTTGGTCTTCATATGAGGGTCATATTCTGATTCTTCCTCGGGTTTTCACTTATTCTCCTTCATTTGCGGATTGGTGGATTCCCAGTGATAGCAGAGTTATGGCCGAAGCTACCCCTGCTACTGCTCCTTCGGGTCCGTTTGGAGAGGGCCCTAGTGCTGGTGCTGCTGCTGCTGAGTTTGTGGGTGAGGATGCCCCTTTGCCTACCCAGTTTGATGCACCCTCGTCTTCTTATGCTCCTGCCACACCTTGGCGGGAGTTGTATGCAAGATTTGATGCATTCTCGGTACAGCAGACGCATTGGAACACCCGAGTAGAGACCGGTCTGTAGACTTGGCAGACCCAGTTCCGTGCTGATGTAGATGAGCGTCTGGATGCTATGGACGCTCATATGAGGGACTACTTCGGGAGGTTCCCACCACCACCGCCATCAGGCCCACAGTGAGTTTATTTCTCCTGCCCCTATTTTATTTGTTGTTCTCTTTTCTACATTGAGGACAATGTTCGGTTTAAGTATAGGGGAGGGATTTAGACTTGCTATCTGTCTATCTTTTGTACATAGCTTTGTTTTTCTGTAATTTCCATTCGAGTATTTCTTTTCAAAAAAAAAAAGCCAAAAAGATGTAAAAAGGCAATCAAAATCCTGGGATGAGCTGAAAACCCGAAAGGGCGATTCAGGTAAGAAGCAGGTAGTCCGACTGGTATAGACCGGTGCAAAAGTGGACTAGAGTGATGCGAGTATTTGTGAGATATCTAGCAAAATGAAATGAGTGGCTAGGTGAAAACCCGAGAGGGCGCCTAGGCAAGATAAGCGTAAAAGAAGAAGAGTGATTTTAGGATTTCTCATTATTCTTGGCGAGGCGTCATAAGAAGGGGAGTCATAAGGAGGACTCGGGTAGTCCACTCTTGGAGCGATAAGGAGCTAGATTGGAGTTAGGATTAGAATTATCTTTGCATCACTAGTTTTGGTTGTCTGGAGCTAATTGTTGATATGTTGTAATTGCTGGTGTCATATTTTCTTGTATTTCTTGAGACCTTGGTATTTGATTGAGGGAGTGGGTTTATCATTAGCTTACTCGGGACGAGTAAAGGTCTAAGTATGGGGAAATTTGATAGGTGTCATTTCATGCACCTTTACTAGCAATTATTAGCATCATTTGGAGGAGTTTAGGATGAGATTTGAGGCTAAGTCTGTGATCCAGAAGTTGTGGAGAAAAGTGAAGATATCCATGGATTTACAGCTTAGACGGAGATGGAGATGGAGATGATGAAGATGGATGAGGTTCTGCTAGAGTTTATTGGAGAAGGCTACCAACACTTGGTAGTAATGAAGAGCAGAAGAGAAGAAGAAGAAGAGCTGAAGAAGGAGTGGGCGGTTTCACTGCCCCGCGTCAGATGCCACCGCGACCCGGCGGTGGGTCTCAAAGAAGAGTTGGCCGCGCCATAAGAAGCCACCGCCCCGCGGTGAGGCACGTAACGCCCCGCGGCTAGAAGGATCTTATTTCCTTTTATGCATTTTCGGATTTCTTTATTGCTATTATTTTATTTATTTTGTTATTTGCATTAGGTTAACTTTATTTTCCAAAACATATTTAAGACCCTTTTCTAGGTTAAGAAAAGGAGAGACTACTTTTACATTACACAGTTTTACTTTTCATTAGGGTTTCATTCACCTCTGAATGGAGCACTAATTTCCCTTTGTTCTACTAGACGTTTGAAGCAATACAGTTGATGTGTTTGTGAGATTTATATTCCTTGTTCCTATTCTGATAAGTGTTGGTTTGATTCTCTTGGTTATATTGAATATTGATTTATTGTTATTCCTCATAGTCTGATCAACTAGGTTGAAAACTATTTATCAATTGCTAGGATTTGCATATAGTGGAATACGAGTGCATATCTAGTAGCAAACATAATTGTTGCATATAGTGGAATACGAGTGCGCAATCGTGAGTGAGAATCATTTGCATGTTAAGTAGTAAGGTTTTCTTCTATTTGCATGTATCATATATCTTTGTGTGCATTGTTATTGCTTTATTAGTGGTAAGGTTTTCTTCCATTGATATTGTGATAAGTCTATCAACAACTGTGAGAATTGATAGTACTTAAGATCATGGTGGAAACAACCATAAGAATAGTGAAAGAACTTGGATTGAATAGATTTCAGTGATCAAATTATATCTCTGTATTGTGGATCTCGTTCTAGTGAAACTCTTTTCCCTAATCATATTCTCAACTCAATCAAACTTGTTTGCTTTATTCTCCTTGATAACTAAAACCCCCCTTCCTTGTTACTTGTCAATCATAATTGCATACTTCATCAGATCTTTCCTGTGGGTTCGACCCTTACTTGCTTACTATACATCCATTTAGTAGGTCTGTTAGGACATTTACTTTGACTAGGTCATTCAACGATATTTGCATTGCTTATTTCGGCCACGTCACAAAGTTAAAAACATATTTATAATAACAATTTATATTTTTCGTCATAAATTAGAATATAAATTGAGGTAGTTAAGAAAAGAATTATACAGTAAAATCATATCAAAATTATTTTGTATTTACTTATAATGTACTTCATCTATGTATTTTAAAAGTTATTTTGAAAATAAAACTTATACTCTTATATATTAGTTCATATCTCCTTTCAAATTTTATGATACTAGCATTTAGAAGTAAAAAATACTAAAATTTTGTAATTTGAAAATTTCTCTAATTTTTTTTCTATTCACTTTCAATTCGAAATTTACGGTCTATTATTTATTTTCTTTTGTATCTATTTTTAAACTTTTATTATTACTCATTTTAAAGCTCATAAAGAAGAGGTCTCTCGCTGACCTTTCGACTTCACATTAAATTTTTTTTTGTTATAAGTCGAGTTTAGATTCGTTAAATTCTTGTAAAAAAAAATTCTCATTTGATAAAAGGATTATATTGGTATCGTAGATATTTTATTTTCACTCTACTAATACCCAAAATACCCCATTGGACCAATCAAGTAAACTTTCCCTATTCCTTTTTCCCCCTCATTCTTTTCTTTTCCCCCACCTTTTTTCTTTTTTCCTCTTTAATTATTGGCTGGTTCCCTTCCCGCAAGAGCAGCCATGGAGTTTGCCCTCTCCATACCATCCTCTTCCTTGTGAGCCATCAGCTCCCGTCGCCGGAGAAGGCCGCCACCGCACGCACACCTGCTCCCCACCGCTCCTCCTTGTCGAGCCACCTCGTAGCCAGTCGCGCAGCCACTTTCTCTGTGCAACAGCCGGCCACCAGTACAGCAGCTCCGGCCACCTCCTCAGCTGGCCGTGGTCAGGGAGCATCCCTTGGACCTCCACCACCCCTTTTGTGAACCCAATTCACCCCATAAAGGCTTGTGTGAGTTTTCCCCAATTGTCTTAAACCCTAGCTTGGTAGATTTAGGTGTTTATGTTCAATTGAAGAATTTTAGGTACAATTGGTTCTTAATTAGATGTTAATTGATGCTTTGGATGATTAGGTTGATCAAATTTGGAGGTTGGAGTTAGATGATTGTAGATTTGGGCATTTTTGTGCACTTCTGAAAATTCTGGGCAATTTGCGTAATTTTTGGAAAGTTGTGGCTGAGTTCTTAAGGTGAGGTTTCCTTCCATGAGCATGGGAAATTTTACGGATTTCGATTTGGACATATATGGGAAGAGTTATGTGCGTTTTTGTCTTTTGTGAAGGTTTAGGACGTTTGATTGTTTCCGTAGAACTTGGAACGGTTGGGCTGAATTTTTTGACTATGACAAACGGTTTGCTTGACGTTGAACGTCGCTAAGGCAAGTTATTTGTGAGCATTTATGTGTTATAGTATAAGTTTAGGGGTCTTGATGTCGTATGAATATCGAATTGTTTGATTGTGTTTCAAGCATGAGTTTATCTATATTAAATTACTCGTATTTATTATATAGTCATGACGTGTTGATAAATGAATGATGAATATTGGTGTCTATAATAGTTTGTTATAAAAGAGTGACAAAACGTAGGAATTTTGTTGGATGTTTTAGACTTATATATTGTAGCTTAAGTTTAGAGTCATGGACTATGCATGAGTTTTATATCTTAGTTTATGCATGAGTAGTAAATATAAAACTATGTATGAATATATATAACCTTGAATTTTGCATATTTATCGAGTCTTAGATCGTCCATTAGTATTTGAGTTTTGAATGTTGGATGAATGATTAGATAGTTGGTCGTGTCTTAAACATGTGCATATATACGCGTATCGTATACTACATTGTCTTGATATGGTATGATGTGTCAATAAATGGATGTTGGTTGTGCTAACATAAGATGTTGGTGAGAATATGATGATCATATGGATGAATATTGTTGTACGGTTGATTTGAAGCAAAATGATATGTTGATTAAAATGTGGTATGATATATATGTGGGTTAGGATGATTCCGATCCCAAATGGTTTTAAACTATTTTCTACTGATACGCTCCTCGACAGAGGGCTCCATCCGGGTGGAGCGGTTCGAGAGAGTGCTCTACCATTTTAGGGGAGGTCGGGTCACCTAGCTAGTGATACCGTTTCCGATCCGTTGGTAGAGGTGATAATATCCGTTATGCGGGTTTAGAAGGTACATTCGTGTCCAAGACAAGCTTGGGCATGTTTTCGAAACGTTTTCGTACTTGGATTTGCAAATGAGTTTTCTAAAAAAAAAAAATACTTGAGTATATAGATTTTGAATGATTTCTTATAAGTTTGGAACTTGTGGTTTGATTAGAAATTGAGTGATGTTCATGTGATCTAATGTTGTATCCACTTGAGTATGATATGTATGCTTGGAAGATATGGTATTGCGACTATTCTAGTTGTTACTTTTCCTACATATCTGTGTGTATGTGAAGTAACACTCTCTTGTATGTCATGATTGTTTATAACTTTCTTGTTATGCATTTATTGTCATCAATCTCGCATATCCGCATATCTGTAGAGAATACTTTAGCAATGTATCATGTCTAGCTGTAATATTTCTTGCGTGTTTGTGTGTGTGTGTGTATATAATACATTCTTGTTGTAACATGTACATCTGTGTCTTTGCATGTGTATCTGTGATTCCTTGCTTGCACTATTACACGTATTAAGTTGCTTATATAATTTGCTAGTCTGGTTGGAGACTAACCCCCATTGTCGTGGGGGCTGGCTATGTCTTGTACATAGCCAAGTATTTTTTCATTCAAGATCAGCGTGGACGTCAAGCAGGGTGGACATGATACTAGGGCTAACTATGTGGGTGATCTGAGGTCAATTCTATTTCAAACGTTATAGAATTATCTAATTATATAATTTTCGCTGCGATAAATATCGTATTTGTTAAATTGTTTTATATTTGATATTTAAGTTATCAATTTTATTGTCCTAATCACTATAGAGTTTTATTCTTATAAAGTTGTATTCATATGATTAAACTTGGTTTATGATGGATTTAGAAATTGTGTTTTATGCATGACCATCACATCTCTGTTTTATATATCTGATTTACCTTCTATTGTATGCTGTTTTGATATTTTATTCCCTAACGCCTTGTGGACCCTTCGGGATTCACGGCACTGTAACACCTCGATTTGGGGTTGTTACAGAAGTGATATCAGAGCTTAGGTTTTGAATTAACTTGGGTTTGTTTGAACCAGTATCGTGTTCTACGCTGACGCTTTCACCCGATCCATGTAAGTATGTTGTGATTTTTATCATGTCATGAAGTTTGTATTTTGCTTCTGAAGTATAATATCATTTTATTTCTAGGTGTATGTTTGGAATTCTTTTATAGTAATGTTGGTTGTTTAATCTTGTGTTTTCAAAGATATTTGAGACTAAGAATGGTAGAATTTGAAATTTTGTTTTTGAAATGATCAAATTTGATTTGTGCACCACTTAGTTTTACTTATTTGAATAAAGTATTGGAGAAACTGTAATTTACAAAGGCGGTACCTAAGATTTTCATATAAAGTCCCGAGGTTCAAGAAAACTTTCTACAAATTTTTGGTCTTCTATTGATTATGAGAGTGGTGTTTCAAACTCACTGTTATACTTCATGATTTCGAGCTTCGTATCTCGGGTGAGATTCATGTTTTCATTATGTGTACAAATTGAAAAATGTTTATCAACTTAGAGTTCATTATTTCTATTCGTTTATAATTGCGTGGTGGATTGACTCTGTTAGGTTGCATTCCCATTTGGGTAGTAATGTGGTCGACATTTAATGAGCCTTTTCGGGCCGAAGCTATTCTTTGGGATCATTTGAAAACTGTTAGTGATACATAATGTTTTTGGGAAAGAATGGGTTGATAAGTAGGCTATGCACGTGACCTGTAATCAATACATCCTAATCATGGTTGTAGGAGATGTTTATGTATGAACTAGATATGGAATGACATTGTGACTCTGGTTATGATTTCCGTGTAAGGAAATTTTGAAGTTAAGGATATCTTGTGATATTGTGGAACTTTATAGTTGGCGGTGATTTGGTGGTTATAAAAGTAGAAAGTTGTCGGTTGATGGTTTTGGATTATAGGTAAATCTTACCGTAATTTTATAAGAATTTGATTCCTCATTATTACATTTGGGTTAGTGAGCTATTGAGTTATGATATCGAATTTACGTTTCTTGGCAATATAATGGTTATAGTGTAGGAAGCATTTTGGGTTTCTTAGATAGTATATTACTACTCAAGGGTATAGAATGCGTTCGACTTGGAGGTTAGATGCTAATTTGTTGTGTGGATGGTATAGTAATTCATTATGTAAGTGAGTAAAATGTACCGGTGGTTTGTCAAATCTTATGGTTCAATAAGGGACTTCTAGGAACATGATTGAATAATTATGATGAGTGTTTTGGAGGTATTACACATACTACATTTGTAATGTCCACCCCTAATGGGAGTCATGTAAGTAACGTAGTCACAAATCGTGGTTACTTGATTGCTTGCATGTTTGTTACATATGATAAGATGATGAGCCGTTTTGCCTCACCCTCATCAGTGTTATAAGCTATCGTGGTTAAGTTGAGAGGTTGTGACAGTGTTACTTTATATATGAGAATGATTATGGACAGATAGATCTTATACTAGAGGAAATTGAGTATTAGGAGAGACCTTACCCATGGTAGTGAGTTATGACTTGGTAAGTGTATTTTACCACATCTTGGTATATGGGAACATATGTATGAGTTAGTTGCAAGCCTTGACAAGTATGGTGGAGAAGTATTATAACTTCGAGGACGGTTTACGATGACGTCTATTTTGGGAATTGGAAATTCGTGATAGTAGAGGAATTTGGAACATTAGTCTTAAGCGTCTATTTTGGGAATTTGGAACATTTGTTAGATTTTTAATATAAGAATCTTTTCATAATTAATCATGAGATATGGTATTGCTATGTTTTTTTGTTTTTATAATTGTTTTTTTTTCTATTTATAGTTTGGTAGTGTAAGCTGTCGGAGTTTGCATTCTTTATATATTTACTATTACAAATCTTATCTTAGCATATTTATTTCATTCACTGATGTGCATCAAGTGCACAGACACATAGATGACAAGCCCTAGCTCATTTATATGGGTGGATCCTATTTGCACCGGCTGCAGGTGCCAAATTGCACCTGCAGTCCGTGTGGCAGTGGCTGCCGCGCGGCGGTGGCAGCCGGCGGTGGGTGTCGGCGGTGGATGTCGGAGGTGGATCGATCGAGTTGAGTTCGGGTTGAGTTCGAGTCGTACAAATTTTCGGGTTGAGTTCGGGTCGGGTTTAGGTCGAGTCGGGTTCTTCTTCGATATTTAAAAAATATTAAATTTTAAAATTATATCGAGTCTTAAAAAATATCGAGTCGGGTTCGGGTCGAGTCGGATTCTTAAAATTCATCGAAAAATTGTGATTGAAATCCACCGAAAGTAATTCATTCACGGATACAATAATAATTCTGATTGAAATCCACCGAATATTCTACCCTAAATCCTAAACCCTAAACCCATCACGGACGCAACCCTAAACCCATCACGGACGCAACCCTAAACCCATCACCGTGAGATCGTCGCCGGCACCCACCGCCGGTCGGCACTCACTGTCGCGCGGCAGTGAGTGTCGTGCCCTACTGACACGGTGCAAATAGCACTGTATCAGGGCGCAAATAGCTCCCCCATATATATGTGTGTGGTATCTTGTCATAAATTATATTGTAATATATATACGTACAAGAAGTTATATGTACATCGGTTTGAAATGAGTTTCAAGGTAACCATTATAATGTATATGTATAAGAGAAGCGATACATGTTTGGGATTAGTCTAATTACGCTTGACAATTAGTTTTTTATTATTATGATATTATTAAAGAAATTTTATTATAACCACTATATACAATTATTATTAATCGATTAACCATATTTTTATATTCTTAAAAAATTGTATTGAAATTTACTATAAATATCAATTTTTTATATAAAAAATCTCACAAATGGTAAATACTTGAAATGCTTATTGAATAATGAATTTTGAAAATAATATAAATAAATATATTGATGTTTTTTTATTTTATAATTGTGTTTTCTTTTCTATTTATAGTTTGGTAGTGTAAGCTGTCGGAGTTTGCATTCTTTATATATTTACTATTACAAATCTTATCTTAGCATGTTTATTTCATTCACTGATGTGCATCAAGTGCATAGATACATAGATGACAAGCCCTAGCTCATATATATGTGTGTGTGGTATCTTGTCATAAATTATATTGTAATATATATATACGTACAAGAAGTTATATGTACATCGGTTTGAAATGAGTTTCAAGGTAACCATTATAATGTATATGTATAAGAGAAGCGATACATGTTTGGGATGAGTCTAATTACATTTGATAATTAGTTTTTTATTATTATGATATTATTAAAGAAATTTTATTATAATCACTATATACAATTATTATTAATCGATTAACCATATTTTTAGATTCTTTAAAAATTGTATTGAAATTTACTATAAATATCAATTTTTTATATAAAAAATCTAACAAATGGTAAATACTTAGAATGCTTATTGAAAAATGAATTTTGAAAATAATATAAATAAATATAGGCCGTTGCTATTTAGCGCACCGACAAAATTTTTATTTAACGCACTGGTTCATCCGTGACGGACAAAATATGTTCTTCCGTGACGGACGAAACATGTTCATGCGTGACGGATGAACATGTTTCGTCCGTCACAGATGAACATGTTTCGTCCGTCACGGATGAACATGTTTCGTCCGTCAACATGCTGATCCGCGACACAATTTTGGAATCGCCATAACTTTTGATTCCCTAGTCCAAACGCGTTGAAATTTGGAGGAGTTATATTTGACATCTTGATCTTTAATATGACGTTGAAATCACTCAATTCGGAGTTACGTAGCAAAAGTTATACTTCTCCAAAGAAGGGACACAAAATAGAGATCTCTTAAGCGTCAAGGCGAATACAATAGCATTGCAATCATGGATCACAATAGCATTACAATGTGCGAGTACAATAGCATTTAAGTCGGCTTGTGACCTCGTCTCTTTCTTGTAGAAGAAGGTTCGAACGCCATCAGCTGATAAATGAATGGATCATATAGACAAGCTGTAAAGGATATTTGGTCTAGAAGGTTCTTGAAACGAATGGATCATATAAACGAAGGTTCGAACGACCTCATCTCTTTCTTGTGGAAAAAGGTTCTTGAAAGACTTCTTGACTATTCCACATGGTAGTCTAGACATGATATTTGGTCAACATCATTCAAAGATGGGTAACCAAGTAAAGGACATCAAGGGGACCTTCAACGAGAGTGTACAAAGAACGATGACTCTTGGGACATGAGCTGGTGTTTTCAAGCGGTTGAAGTACAAAGTATCTAAGGTTGCACTTGCCTGCTTGACAAAGAAATACAAAAAAGGGGAAAATCCATTTTGTGACAAGATTTGCACATGCCAGATGAGGGTGAGAGATGGATTGCCGTGTATGGATGACATCGCTAGAAATGTGACGAGTTCAATCCCTACTAAGCCTTCAGTGTTGCATCCGTTTTGGAGATGATTGAGTTTGTCAGAAGTGCAAGACGAAGGTGAGGTGAAGCGCAGAGTTGCGAGATCTTTGATGGATCAATTTTATACGGATCATTTCCTCAATCTGCCAGTAGAGGATCAAGAAAAATGTGTCTCACGACTTTACAACATAGCTCGCCCCGAGGGGACTAGTATGCAAAAGCCGGCTATTGTGAGGCATAAAGGATGACTAATGGGAGTTCTAAACAAAGATACCACTAAAAGACATCCTTCTTCATCGGAGTACACAGACAAAGATACGGAAGAGACACCTCTCAAGAAGCAACGAGGTAGGCCACCAATGCCCACTAGCACACCTTCACGAAACCCTAAAGCTCCTACCACTCCTTTGAGGCCATCTCAGGTTAAAGCTCCCAAGAATTCAGTGGGTCAAATGTTTTTACCACCTTATATGCCTCCACAATCCTTCATTAAAGACTTTGAGCCGTATAAGCTTAAGACAATTTGCATCTGCCATGTTGAGAAGGAGAGACATTTCATTTCAGTATGGTACTAATCATTTAATTATTTTATATTAATTATTTGAACCCATGCGTAGATGGTCCTATCAGAGACGTCACCATTGCCTCTAGTATTTGTCATGTGGGAGCATGCACATGATGCCTCTGCTGCTTGTCTATATGATCCATTTGTTTCTCAGCTGATGGCATTAAGACCTTTTTGCACAAGAAAGAGACGAGGTCGCAAGCCGACTTAAATGTTATTGTACTCGCACATTGTAATTCTATTGTGATCCATGATTGCAATGATATTGTAAGCCGTCTTAAATGCTATTGTACTCGCCCTTACGCTTAAGAGATCTCTGTTTTTTGTCCCATCTTTGGAGAAGTATAACTTTTTCTATGTAATCCCGAATTGAGTGATTCCAACGTCAGATTAAAGATCAAGATGTCAACAATAAATCTTCCAAATATCAGCGCGTTTGGACTAGGGAATCAAAAGTTATGGCGATTCCAAAATCGTGTCGCGGATGAGCATGTTCATCCGTGACGGACGAAACATGTTCACCCTGACGGACGAAACATGTTCATTTGTCACGAATGAACATGCTTCGTCCGTCACGGATGAACATATTTCGTCCGTCACGGATGAACCAGTGCGTTAAATAGAAATTTTGCCGGTGCGCTAAATAGAAATCGTGTAAATATATTGATATTTTTTTATATTTGTTTGTTAAAGAATCTTTTGTAACCGGTTATTTAGTTATATTTTTTTTGTATTATTATTTTGAAAAGTGCAACAGATTGAAATTGTGGTATCATTTTTCTAATGAGTTATAAATCATCCTTAAAAAACAAAGTACTCAACTAACATCATTTATTGATAGTCATTCATACATAGGTTCATTAAAATAAAAAAAAAATGTATGAAATAATACCTTTTTTTATTTATGTGTCACTTTTGAATAATGCCACAACAATAAACTTGCAAAAAAATAATCAAAAGGTTAGGTCTCAAATTAACTATAAATTTTAACTTCTATTTCTTTTCATGAAATACGTTGACGAGGTTAGGATTTTTGCGAACCGTGTTTACAAATCTAACACATATACTATAGAATTACTTGATGTAAATTTTCAAATTTGAAAAGATTCATTCAGTAACATCACAAATTCAATTATACTTCTCAAAAATTATATAATAGTATCATAATTTTTGTGCTTTATCAAACCAAATTGTCAAATCAATGATATATCCTAATGCATCAACAAAATAACCATACCAATTAATATAATTATATAAATTATTTAATATTATATTGTAAATCCAGTTTGAATAATATAGTTAAATATGTTATAATTTTCTACCTTACAAAAAATTAGAAATAAAAGAGAAAAACATCTACCTAACAAACTTAATATTTATCAATAAGTTAAATATTTAAATGAGCCATATGTTGTTATGTTTTCATTTTTTGATATTTGATATGATCATCCAAAAAAATGATATTAATATCTCACTCTATATTTTATTATAATAAAATTAATTAATACTTTTTATGTTATGATAATAATTATCAGAAGCTAAGGAATCTCTTAAGTAATTTGATTAATTTCTTTTAGTACTGTATTTATTCATGACCGATTTTATGTTTCACAATTTATTTCATTTTTATTGGAATCTATAATTTATACAAAATTAACTATATGTTGCTTTTTTCAAGAATTACAAATAGAGACTATTTGATAATTTTATTGTGTGAGAAAATATAATTTATATAACATAATATTTTTTTATACATAAATATCAATATATGAATATATGAATTTCAAACATCCGTGTATGGCACGGATATTATACTAGTTAAGATTTTATTTTGGAGACTTGCTGCTCGTTTCCCTAATGTTTTCTTGATGATGATTTTGCTGATATTTTGGCAACTTGGGTGCAATGTCATTTCCGCAAGCTGTGGAATAATTTAAGGAATATTATGGTAGATTTCCCATATGACTGGTTTCTCAAGTCTTATTTACTATGCTCAAATATTTAACTAGTTTATGTGTCTATGTAGTATGCTGAAATATGCAACAAGTGCCTTGAGAGTACGAAATCTGATCCATATCTATATATCTATTACTATATATTAAGTGCTCGTTTGGTTAAAGACAAGAAGTGCAATTTCCTGGAATTTACTTCATATGAAGTAAGTTCCTGGGATTTACAATTCCTAAGAATTAAGAAATTATGTTTGGTTAACATTTTAATCATGTGATATTGAAAACTACATTTTGTTTGGTTGGATGTGGGAAGTTTACAGGAATTTATATAAAATTACTACTATAACCCTATAAATATAATGGGAGAAGAAAATCTTGAGAGAGGGTAATTAGGTGATTTGGGGATTACAATAATGGGGGAAGAAAATCTTACTTACCCCTTATAGATAAGTATACTTCCTGTATAATTGAGGAATTAGAAATCCCATGAATTTAAATACATGAGTTTTTTAGATAGAAAAATGATAACCAAACACATGTACTTGATTCCACTTTCTAGGATATTTAAATTCTCATAAATTTGCTTCCAAACCAAACAAGCACTAAAGCTCACACTTTTCAAGCCTCCAGAGTGTTTTTAGGCCTAGTTTGTTAAGGTGTTTTTTTTAAAATTATTATTATTATATTAAATAATTAGTAAAATATATATTAGTAAGGAAATCTTAACAAGATCTTAACTAGCAATTCCATTAGGAGCATTAACATTTTTTACCTGAATTCTAATATATTTTATTATTTATTTATTTTCATATTTTATTAAATTATCTATTTTAAATTTATTTATGATATATAATTAAATATTGAAGCATATATGAAACATAAAATATCAATAATCTATCCAAATAGATAACAAAAAACTTAATAAAGTTTACTATTAATTATGACATGTATACAAGCAACAACATAATCGTTTTTTATTTCTTTCTTTGAAGTAGGAATATATTTTTCTATGCTAATTTAGTTTTATATAAAAAAAATTATATGATACGAATTTTTAAAATATTAGTTAGTGAATTCATTTTTGTATACATTCTCTATTAAATACAGTTGTCAATCCATTAATTTGTAATTATAGGATTAAGAATGTTTCATCTATTTTTTAATTTTTATCTAATCTTACAAATTCATATGAAATTCCCCTAACAAATCATTTTGCCTATACGGTTTGTAAGATATTGATTATTACTTTTTTTTTTTTTTTCTTTTATAGGTTCAGTTGTTTATTTTATGACAATATATGTTAATATAATATTTTAAAATATAGCACACTATTTTTCTTACACTAGAAGTTTATTGTAATACGTGCAAATCATACTGTTTATATTTTCTTTTCTTTACTAATATTTCTTATATTGAAATATTTACACAAATAAATATTATATATAATATAATATATTTTTATTAAAAACACATCATAAAAATGCCCCTTTCAAATCATTAAAACGATTTTAGACTTATAATTTTTAGATGTCATTATAGACTTGGATTTTAAATTGAATTAGATATCTAAAGATTTACTTAACTAATTGTAAGATGATTAGTGTTGTTAATTAGTTGGTTCTACTAATTATTTGATAATTCAATTTTGTTAATTAATTGATTTTAACTATTGAAAAATTGAGTTGGTACAAATTAATTAACAAAAAACTCTTAAACGATAACCTTCTTTCATGCATTGTTTAAACGATTTGTAACACCAATCAAAAGTATTTTCAACTTCTTTAATAATACCAAGAGTTAAACATTCATGTTTTTATATTGCATTATAAAATATCATTACAAAATTTGAATGAATTTTATGTTTACTTTTATTGATAATAGATTCAACCTATTACAAATAGTATACCAATGAATATAAAGTTAGTTACGAAAGATAATATCAACTTTATGCCACTATTCAAATCAAGCCAAAATCACTACAATAGAATACGAAAAATGATCAATAATAAATTATACATTTAATATTGTTTTAATGATACGACATTATCATATATATATAATTTTGTTTAAACATTTTTATACTATATTAGATATCACAAAGTGCCGTTTAGACAATACCAAGAACAAATCTTTACTCGTAATGCATAGTTGTCCCTGTTTCCGAAAAACTATTTTAAACTATGAATATATAGTGAAAATAAATATAATATCTATTTATTTACTGGTCATACTATATACTATTTTATATTTATATTGCCTTTAAAAAATAAAAAATTATTTAAATAATAATGAATAATCACCTTATTTTACCAAGATAACAATGATTAATTTTTATTTATCGATCATATTATATATCATTTTATATTTATATTGCCATTGAAAAATAAAAAATGTTCTGTACTTATTTTCATTTTTTTATATATTTAAGAAAAATGATCTATAATGCTTTACCTCATAGAGAAAAAAAAACCAAGTAAATATATTATATTTAATATTCTACAGTAATCTAAAACAAACTCATTGTAACAAAATGGAAAATTTTCAGTATTATTTAACTATTTTTATTGTTTATCAACCAATATCTTTGTTTGAATGAAGTATCACTAATTAAGATAATTTGATATACATAAATGAATTATAAAAAAGAAACTACAATAATATATTATAGCACCTATGAGTGGCTATTAGTAAAATATTATCACTAACAAATTCAATATATGAAAATAAATTATATGAATAAATAATATCAAATTCACAAAATAATATCCACAATAACTATGAAATTAATCATTTATTATAATAATGTTATATGATAACATAGTTTAATTAATTATATGTATGCATTACTAAATAGAAATAAAAATATGTAATATAAATTCTATACGGAAAGTTTATTTTTTTGTTAAGATAATTTTTTTAGGAAAAAAGACATAAATAGACTATTTTCATTAAGGAGTTCCAAAAATATACTCCAACATAACAATAGGGAATTAGTAACTCATTCATTATATAATTAGACTATAAAGCCCCTCTCTACATTTATTGCTTCACAAAAAATATAGAAGCATTTAATTATGTACATTTTTTCTTCTTCTTCACTAAAGTCTAGACACCAGAAAACACCAACTCCCTCCGGTGACGAGCCGCCTTCCTCCGGCTACGGACCGCCGATCATATTAGCTTACACAGAAGCATATTAGCTTACACGATCCTACACAAATCATATTATCTTACACAAAATCATATTAACCTATACGATATTATTTTATGTAATAATCTTTACATGAACTACACGGAAGAATGTAGATTACACAAGATAGGGGTGACACGGAATTTGTAAGCTTACACAAAAAAGAGGTTACATGGAATTAGATAGCTTATAACGTATGATCCACGAATTAGTGTACATGAAGTGTGTTGTGTAACTTTATATTTTGTGTAACTTCATAATTGTTGATAAATTGTGTAACTTTAATTCTACATGAAAAGGTAATTAATGTAACTTTACTTCATAATTGTTTATATCTTGTCGTCGCACAAAGCCTACACGAAATGGTAGTATCTACCTACACAAATCATATTATCCTACACAACTAATCATATTAGCTTATACATAATCATATTAGCCTACAAGATCTTATTTTATGTAATTATATATGTAGCTTACATAGAATCTTATTGCCCTACACGATCATATTAGCTTACACAAAATCTTATTGGCCTACACGATCATATTAGCTTACGTCATAATTGTTGATAATTTGTGTAACTTTATTTCATAATTGTTTATATATTAACGTCCCACATAACCTACACGAAAAGGTAATATCTACCTACACAAATCATATTATCCTACACGAACCTACGCGAGCTTACACGATCCCACACAAATCATATTAGCTTACATAGAACCACATTAGCCTACACGATCTCATTTCATGTAACTATATATATAGCTTACACAAAATCTTATTGGCCTACACGATCATATTAGCTTACGCACTACAAGAAAAAAAGCATTGGGCGACAAAAAAAATCATCGCCCAAACACTCGTTTTCGTCGCCCAAAAGTACGTGCAACAAAGTTTTCTTTGTCGTGGAGCCGTCTCCATAGGCGCGTCGCCCTTTCATTAGGGCGACAAAGGACATGTTTGTCGCACAAAATTCTATTTTACGACGAAAATGTAGTTTTGTCGCCCAAACCTTTAGGCTACGAATAAATGATTTTGTAGCGCAAGTTGTCAACTAGAAGCCAGAACGCACTATCCTTTCTCAAATTGATTTTTTTGTCGCCTATTTATTTCCGTGGCAAGCTCATTCACTTTTTTTTATATTGATATCCACTGTTAGTTTGTTTGCCAAAATGTTTTTGCTAGGTGCCTATATTAAGTTAACACATTACACATACAAACAGTTATACGCGTACAAAGATAAGAAAAAATCCCAAATTTGTATTCAGAACCACCTTATTTACACAGATCTCTCAAACATACTTGAATTTAAACATACAAAAAAATATAGGCGGAATTGCAAAAACTACCAGATTTTGATAGGCAGTTTGCAAAAATATCAGCTTTGGAAAAGTATAGCAAAAATGTCATAAAGCTGCATAACTTTATTTTTAGAAAAAGATAAATTCATATTTGCTTTTACTTTTTTCTTTTGATAAACAATCTACTTTTAAGAATTCATAATTACTCTTATCAATTAATAACCTCGTTTAAGCAAATACTATATTTCTCTCTCCTTCGTCCTCACAGCCAAGTCGGTCTGCTTGAGGGCTAAAACTTTCCCTCTCTCCGGCGAACTTGCACCGGAATTCGCCCATCGCTTCCACCAACTCTTCCTTTGTTCCTATCCCTCTTCTCCGCTCGCTACCTAATGCTCAATTTATGTCCAACTCCCCTCTCTCCTCTTCTCCTATGTCCCGTTGTTGTCCTCTGTCCAGCTCCCCTCTCTCCCTCTGTAGCGTGGACGATCAATTGAGGCGCGAAGGGGGTCGAAGAAAGCGACCCAGGGTGTGCTGCGGGACCGAATCATCGCCATTTTCGTCCTCTGTTCGATCGAGTTCGGAGAAGGCTCGTCGGCATCGTTACAGGGGTGGTCGATGAGCAGCAGTACGGTGGCAAGTCCAACTAATTTTCTGCTAAGCCTAGCCCAAACCATTTGCAGTTCAAGTAAAGGTCTTCTAATTTGAAATAAAAAACATCGATTCTTGATCTCTTTCTAGCATTTCTACAAACAGCCGGTGCTCAACAATGGCGGAAGATGGATCACGCTCGAATTGTTCGATTTGATTCAATGCTTGATCATGGTATCTGTGTGTATGCAGATTATTCTCACAAATCTGATGTTTCTCAGTCGTAATATGAAGAGTTCTCATATATATTGTTGTAGAATCCATATCAAACTTGGTCGATGTGCTGGGCAATTCTCTTTCTAATGAGCTTCTTTCAATCTAGTTCCAGATTTGACTAGTATCCATATCCAAGAGGGAAGATGCTCAGATATCCCTGAATTGCTGGCCATCAAAGACATTTTTCAGAAGAAATACGGGAAAGATATCGTGTCAGCAGCAGCTGATCTTCGTCCAGACAGTGGTGTGAGCCGCTTGGTATGATTTGCAACTTGGACGAATTCCATTATGCACTAGATTATTATAGCATGTTAATTATGGATGTGTTCGTATGAATCAAAGCCCATACTTGAATTATTGAATACAATCTTTGGAACTGCTGTCTTTTTGAATATTGTAAGAGTTTCATTGATGGTTCATCAGTGGAGGCATGGTTTTGGTTTCTGATTGTTTTCCGTTTCTTGACTACAGCTGATCGAAAAGTTGTCGGCTAGAAACCCAACAGGTGAAGTGAAGTTGAAGGTGATGAAAGAGATAGCCAAGGAGTACCAAGTGGAATATGACACATC
This sequence comes from Rheum nobile, assembly GCA_027886185.1. Classification (NCBI taxonomy): domain Eukaryota; kingdom Viridiplantae; phylum Streptophyta; class Magnoliopsida; order Caryophyllales; family Polygonaceae; genus Rheum; species Rheum nobile. Next base: position 3,823,904 of record WOAB01000490.1, on the reverse strand, counting down.
TGCAAATTAAGTGAGCATCTGCAAGTATGCAATATCTTTGGAATTTGATGTGCATAGTCTCTTATACTTGTGTTGTGTAGATAGAATGGTTGACAACAGGAGAACGCCTTTCTGGTATGCATGAAGTTGTAGTGACCAAAAGGACGTTAGAAGTAGTTAAATTTGAACAAAATCGCAGTCTCTGGAGAGTTTCTTCGACTGAGTATTATTCCACCTCAGAGAGGGTTGCGGTGGGTTGAGGCCAAGAACAACAGGCTCTTTTAAGTAGCTCGTTGGTTAGTCGAACGACAACCCCATGTAGCAAGGGCGGTGTTGTTGGGTTTGTGACGCTGTAAGGTTTCTCCGAAGATAGGTCGCGGAGTCTAGGATCTTCCACCGACGTTGAAAAAGAGCTTCAAAGTGGCATAGTTACCGGTTTTCTATGCACAACGCGGGCCGATATGGAGGTGATTCGATGTCATTCGGGGGTGATTTTAAATGATTCAAGAGTTGGGTTTAAGTAACTTGAGCATGGCGAAGACGATGGTGTGGTCAGATTTTGAATTGAATGAATCGAGATGTGTTTTTCTTGGGTCGAACAAGGCTTGGTGGTGATGTATATAGGCAATGAACAAAGTATTTTAAAACTATAAGCAATATTTGAAACTAACGTTGGTATCAAATTTAAGTAAATATTTTTAAGTGATTACCAATTCAACAAGAATCACAACTAATAAATGCAGATTTAATTGTTTCTCGTTAGGAAACCAACCAATATTCGTTTCAAATTTAAAGTTAATATAACAGAGTAATGACCTGACAATGTACAAATATGGCCTGATAAAGTGAATATTGCTGTGAAATTTGAAATTGACTAACATTTGAAATTTTGTGATATAACAGAGCATTGTGTACTTTATCAGACCACATTTACACGAAGTCAGACCACATTTATATTAAGTCAGGTCAATACTCTGTTATATCACAAAATTTCAAATGTTAGCCGATTTCAAATTTCAGAGCAATATTCACTTTGTCTGGCCATATTTATACGTAGTCAGGTCATTACTCTGTTATATCTGAGTTGCCAATTTGATTGTATTACTAAACTCATGTGCTCTAGAGCTAATTTTATGTTGTTGCAAGTAAGTACTCTAATCTGTCCTAGAGAATTGATTAAAATAATTATCTCCAGGGAGCTTATAGAATATCTTGGATGTTAATTTGATTATTGTTAAATCTGAAACAAATCATCTACAGCTACAGCCTACAACTCTAAGCAGATGCCCACAAAAAACATATGGAGCATAAGACTTTTTTTTATGTTTTTTTTTGGAAAACTCGTTCAAAATGATTTCACATAATAAATTTAGAAGTAACTCAATACTGCATTAGATTTATTTACGAAATATAATTCATAAGTTTGTCATATGATTTATTTATTCTTTTTGATGGATTTTGTCACATGATTAGAAGAACCTAAAATCCGATATGTTTATTCAACTGGTCTATTTTATAATCCATAAAATCTTAATTTTTGAACAATAATATGTAAGATATATCAGATCAATTTACATGTATTTTCCACCATTTTTAACCCCCTAAAAAACTCCACACAATCAGATAAGATGAGACATGAGAGAACCGTTAATTATCTTCTTTTGTTGTTTACTCTCTTTCTCCCCTTATTTTGCATTACTCAGATACTTTTTAAGAAAATCCATGGCATTTCCACAAGTGTTTGGTTCAGTTAAGACAGTTCCTTAGAGAGGAAACTCCATGCTAATCTTTTATGCTGAAATTTGAAATTGACTAACATTTAAAATTATGTGAAATAAAAGAGCATTGACCTGACATAGTATACATGTGACTTGACTTCGTATAAGTGTGGCCTGACAAAGTAAATATTGCTCTGAAATTTGAAATTGACTAACATTTAAAATTATGTGAAATAAAAGAGCATTGACCTGACATAGTATACATATGACTTGACTTCTTATAAGTGTGTCCTGACAAAGTGAATATTGCTCTGAAATTTGAAATTGACTAACATTTGAAATTCTGTGAAATAAAAGACCATTGACCTGACTTAATATACATGTGACCTGACTTCGTATAAATTTGGCCTGACAAAGTACATAATGCTCTGTTATGTAACAAAATTTACCCATCCAATGGATTGGAGGCAAAGCCCTCTCGAGATATCAAGTCTCTTAAGTCGGCTTGAGCGAGCAATTGGTCTCTGAATCCACATATTCAGTATCCTTCAAAGGTCTGTTGTTGCTTGACGGTCACGAGTTTTAGGTTCCCAAGGCTTTTTTGGGTTATTATGACTTATGAAATTGAAACGCGCGAATGCAACAACTCAGGTCTGTGCGGCTGTGCTGTCGGATTGTTAAAGCATCTTAAAATGTGTCTCTCATCCTACAGTCAAATTACACACGACACTCAAAGACGAAGGATGCATCAAGGCATTGCTTGGAATGTCTAGATCCAAGAACACTGAAGTTGTTGCACAAGTTGTAAGAGGATTAGCCAACTTTGCCAAATGTGAAACGCGCGAGGTTATTCTGAGGTCTTGAGAGCCCTCTCGCTCTCGGGCACGACCATTTCAACCAGCCATATCAGGAGGTATTACAGACTTGTTAGGAGGTATTACGGACTTCGTGTAAATATAAGATTTCGGAGGCAATATGAACATTTCAAGTCACATATTTCATAAAAAGTAAAAGCTAGATTTCATAGCATTATGTACTTTATCAGGTCACATTTATACGAAGTCAGGACACATTTATACGAAGTCAGGGCAATGCTCTATTATATCACAAATTTTCAAATGTTAGCCAATTTCGAATTTCATAGCAGTATTCATTTTATCAGGCCACATTTGTACGTAGTCAGGTCATTACTATGTTATATTAACTTTAAATTTAAAACAAATGTTCGTTGGTTCCGTAATGAGCAACCGACTGTGGGAAGAGGAGGTTTAATAGTTTATAAAGATTATATCATCTACTATATCTTAAATAGGGTCATTTACTGATAAAGCTCTGAAATATGAAACCTCCTAACATTTGAAATTTCATTTCTATAAATTTTGTGATATAACACATCATTGACCTGCTTTTGTATAAATGTGGTCGAATAAAGTGAATATTGCTCTGACATTTAAAACAACATAACATTTAAAACTTCATTTTCATAAATTTTGTTACATAACAGAACATTATGTATTTTATCCGGCCACATTTGTACAACGTCAGGCCACATTTGTACCAAGTCAGGTCAATGCTCTGTTTTACCAAAAAATTTCAAATGTTAGCCGATTTCAAATTTCATAACAATATACACTTTATGAGGCCACATTTGTACGTAGTCAGGTCATTACTCTGTTATATTAACTTTAAATTTGAAACAATAGTACTGCAAAAAGCATTGACCTGACTTGCTCAACTTCAAGATAACCATGAGATCGCCAAGCCCAGGTGCCCGGACGAGCCCTCCCACCATTGTTGATTACATATACTGATATACATGATGTTGTCGTTGTGCTTTTGGGCGGTGAGAGCGTTGGACAAATGTTGCAGCTTTTATTGCCATGCTCTAAAGTTAATTTGATAATTTGATCTTCAATTCTTCAAGAGTTATTCCAGTGAAAAAGCTATATATTCTCCTTTTTTGTTAATGATATTTTGATAAGCTCAACGTGATAAGCTCATAACTAACCTTTAAGGGAAATTTATAGGCTTACAGCAAACCAAGACATAAAAGGTATCTTTTAATATGTTAATATAATATATTGACAAATTTCTCTTAGTTATTAGCACAATTTACAAATGTAGAGTTACTCTACTGAATTCAAATTGTGCAAATTGTGCAAATTGTGATGATGATGTCCTGGTTGGTTGCTTCTCTTGAAATTTTGCAGTCCTTGTTTCTTGAATATGTCAGATATGTTGTAGTTGGGAATGAACCGTTCTTGAAGACCTACGAAGACACATACGTACAGACTACATTTCCGGTGCTCTAATTATAATCACTGAGCCTTGTATGAACATATATACATCAATACAAGGAAGGCTAACTTCATTTCAAGCCACATTTATATGAACATATATACATCACCACCAAACCTTATTCGACCCCAAGAAAAACTTGTTTCGATTCATTAAATTCAAAATCTGACCACACCATCGTCTTCGCCATACTCAAGTTACTTAAACTCGCCTCTTGAATCATTTGAAATCATCTCCGAACGACATCGAATCACCTCCGTATCGGCCCGCTTTGTGCATAGAAAACCTGAACTCTTAAATCATAAATTCCTCCCACATTTATGTACTCCATAAACAGTTCGATATTCTGTGCACATACATTAAGAAGGTTAGCCGTTCATTGCCCTATATACAGTTCACAAATCAATAAGAGTCCACTTCAACATCAATAGAATAACCCATTCCACAAAAAAATAATTTCAAGTGGACACTGAAATTATAGAGAGAGAATGCTCGAGATGCAGGAACAATAAGATAGTTCTATAGTATCGTAATTGCTTTTATAATCACGAAGACGGCCATGAGCCCGACGCCGGCGAAACCCGATGAGGAACACGAAGACGGCGAAACCCGATGAGGAGCCCGACGCCGGCGAAACCCGATGTTAGCCACGAACCCGATGAGGAACACGAAGACGGCCACGAGCCCGACGCCGGCAAAACCCCTGTACTTCAAGAAGTCACCGCGTGCATCTCTGGCCCTCGCTCTGCCTCCTTCGTCGTCGGCACCGTCCGCAGTCGGAAGAGCGGCGTCGTTGCAGACATTGACGGAGGAGCTTTTCGTTGCAGACATTGACAGAGCGGAGGAGTGTGAGGGAGCCTTCATCGAGATACGGATACGATGGAAGGCGAGGCCGAGAGCGGCGTCGCCGAGGAACTCCAGCCGGAAGCAGAGGAGGGAGACGGAAGGCGAGGCCGAGAGCGGCGTCGCCGAAGAACTCCAGTCAGAAGCAGATGAGGGAGACGAAAGCAGAGGAGGGAGGTGAGGAAATTAATTAAGCAGAGGAGGGAACTCTAGCCGGCTACCTTCGGGGAAGACGGAAGCAGAGGAGGGAGACGAGGAAGGGTTTAGGATTTGGGATTGATTAGGGTTAATATTTGGGATTGATTAATAAGATTAATTTTTTTTTACCTTTTCTTTTTAAAAGTTTTAATGATTTATCTGATTTTTCTATTTAAAAGAAAAGTTAAATTTCACCATTAACAATAGCAAAACTACCACAATCCGTATAAAAATCTGATAGTTTTGTAATACTTTTCAAAAGATGGGGTTTTGCAAGTTGACTTTGAAATTCTGGTATTTTTGCTATTACGCCAAAAATATATGTACAAATTACACATTTTGCCAACGAGTACACTTAAAAAAAATGATAAGTTAAACTGTACACCTTTTTTATACTAACAATAAAAAAAGGTGTTCATGCACCTCAAGGTATATTGTTGTCTTGAGTATTAGGAGAGCCCTAACCAAGCGATATCTCGTTAAAAATCATTTTAATATCAATCGGGGCTCGAAACAATCCTTACCCGCAAAAGTCATAAACCATAAATAATTTGAAAATCGGGAATAATTTTATCGAGATTTTTAGATTAATAATCATTATAATATTTCTATATTAACTATTCTCTAAATGAGTCTACATAAATTCCTATATATCATAGCATATTATTTTCAATGATCCAGCGATAATATATTTTTCTAAAAAAACTTTGATATAACATTAATTTAATTCAATCAATTTTTTTTTTTTGATTTTATCAAATTACATTATCCGTATAAGGTACGGGTTCTACACTAGTTTTCTTAAATACTCATCTCGTAATGAAAATTGTGGTAGTTTCCCCCCAAAAAATTATATGGGCATATTGCTTTTTTCCTCAAGCTCAATATAGGCAGCTTTGCAAATTGTCACAGACCTATCTTCCAAGCCTCATAAATCGTGTAACCCAATTGCCCATCAAAGCACATCTGTGAATACAGCTGTTTGAAGCTGCAATAATTAAAACGTGGCATATAAGATGCAAAAAAAAATTGTTAGGAATGATCAACTTCTGGCTTGAAAAGTTTGAGAGATTGTGGCATAAAAAAAGAGTGTTGGGGGAAGAAGCTTTTCTCTCTCTGCATATCAGAGCCAGGTTTCGATCCTGGGACCTGTGGGTTATGGGCCCACCACGCTTCCGCTGCGCCACTCTGATTTGTTGATGTTGTTTCAAGTTTGTAGTATTTTCTCTCAACTTGCTGCTACTTTGTTCATTTTATTATACGGAGATAGTTCAGGAGAGGGAATTTATTTCGGAATTGTTATATTACAATATGTTAATTAATTATTACAAAATAGATAGATACTGGCAAACCAATATACTAATTGCTTATATCTTCATGTTTTCCGTTTCAAATTTTAAAATAAAAAGTTTGATAGAAAAGAAAAATCAACGCGAATTTGTTGCCCTTCACAAATCACAACGAGTGAAGGAAAACAAGCCAACAAAAAAAGTGGATCCCACGGACATTACTTCGGACAATTGAAGTCTAACGAACTCCTAATCGATCAAACATTCTATCCCTTTCGACTTTCTGACGACTAATTCAATATATTGGTCCTATCTTGTATTTGATGTTCAAAACTCATACAATTCAATACGTTGAATAGTTGCCATTAACTCGATCCTTCACCGCCTCACCTCTTTCATAGTTAGTTAATTGAAAATCGAACCACAAATCAGTATTCTACATTCCAAGATCGCATCTTTGGAATTGGACGATGATGGAGTTGGGTTCGTTGGATAATTACCGTTTACATTCAAGAAATTCCTAATTCTAAAATGGGCCACACAATTATATCATCTCCATGCCAGCTTGTTACCCCAAGGTCGTTGAGCTTGAAATAAGTAATAAAATCACGCCTTTCAACTCTTATTGGATCGGTACGTGTGTTTGTACTGCGTTTTCGATGTACAAATTTATACAAATGAAGAAACTAATTTAAACATACCTAATTTACATGCAAACTGACTTCGAAACCCTAAAAAATAGATCTAGCCAAATCAAGTAAGTATAAACAAATTGAATTCTAAGTATTCAACAAATATTCAATCAATTGAGCCAAGAAACTAATCAAAGAGTTCTTACTATTGAAAGTTGAAACAAAACACATTTTCAAGACTTGAAGGAAAAAACCAAGAATCCTTACAGCGGGAGGCAAGAAGCGACTGACGGACAGCACTGGCAGTGGGATGCGACCAACAGAGTGGGGCGACCGACCGGGGAAGGCGTGGGTGTAATTCAGTCGGCAAAGACGTGTTTTCCCGTGCGTTGAACTTATGAAGCGAAGGCGAAGCCAAGGAGATCAACGAGGACAAGGTTCCTGGTTTGAATGAAAATCTAGGACAGAGAAACGAAGACATAAGCACAAATATTAGAAGTTCTAGGTTTGATTTTGTAAAGAGGAAGGGAGAGAGAGAGCTCGAAACCATAGGAATCGATGAGATTAAGATTAGGTTTAACAGAGTAAAGGTGAGAAAAATTCAAAGGAGGCACATCGCTCAGGATGGAGAAAGCTAGAGAAGTGAAGAACGTACTAGAAGAGGATTGAAATTGATAAAAAAAAGGAGCATTTTTGTAGTGGATTTTCGTTTCCCAAAAAAGTGGTTTGATTTTCGAAGTAATATCTACCGCGCCTTTTACTTGGTACGAAAAATCAATTTTCTTTCATATCCCCTACTCCTTTTACTTTACCAAGGGCGACAAAAAAAAAACTTTTGTCGCCATAGTATTGGTTATGGGCGACAAAATAGTATTTTGTTGCCCAAAGTATTTTGACAATAATTTTTTTTTTTTTTTTTTTTTTTGGGCGACGAAAGTTTATGTTTGTTGCCCAAAGTTATACCATGGACGACGAAAGATCATGTTGTCACCCAATGTTATATTATGGGCGACAAACATGAACTTTTGTCACCCAAGGTTATATTATGGGCGACAAAATTCAAGTTTGTCGCCAATAGTTCAATTTTGGGCGACAAATATTTTATTCGTAGCACAAAGATACATTTGGGCATGAATATGATATTTCGTTGCCCAAAAAAATATTAGGCGATGAAATTTGTTTTTGTAGTGCAAAAGATACTATGGGCGACGAAATATAATTTGTCGCCCAAATTTTTATTTTTCGTCGCCCAAAGACGTTTTTCTTGTAGAGAATCTTATTGGCCTACGCGTTCATATTAGCTTACACAAAATCATATTAGCCTACACGATCATATTAGCTTACACATAAGCATATTAGCCTACACAACCCTACACGATCCTACACGAATCATATTAGCTTACACATAATCATATTAGCCTACAAAATATTTTTTTATATGATAGTCTTTACACGAACTACACGAAAGTATGTAGATTACACAAGATAGGGGTGACACAAAATTAGTAAGCTTACACAAAGTAGGGATTATATGGAATTAGATAGCTTATAACGTATGATCCACAAATTAGTGCACATGAAGTATTTTGTGTAACTTAACAATTGTAGATAATCTGTGTAACTTTACTTCTTCACAAAAAGGTAATTTGTGTAACTTTACTTCATAATTGTTCATATTTTGCCGTCGTACAATGCCTATACGAAAAGATAATATATACCTACACAAATCATATTATCCTACACGATCCTACGCGATTTTACACGATCCTACACAAATTATAATAGCCTTTCACACAACCATTAACCAATGTCGTTTTGCACCATCCAACGTACTACCCAACCTCCTCCACGAAAGCGTTGCTCCTTATTGTCGTTCGTTTTGCCTTCTCCCTCGCACTTTCGCCACGTGCTTTCGCCTATTTTGTCACTACTTTCGCACTGCCATCCTCATTGAATAGTAACTGCTACACAAAATATTACCGAGAAGTTTACACAAAATTTAATTAAATTTATTATAGCATGAACTTGTATACACATACATATTTGATTGTAGCATCATATTATCCAGTCGCGTCATAAATTCAATCATATGAAGGATATGAAAATGGGATTATTAGGGGATTATTCTCATTAGGTTTTAGCTTACACAATATTAATTTATATTAATGTTGCATAGAATTCCAAATCAACTTACACGAATTTAGTTTATATAAATAAATACTACATAGAATCCCAAATCAAACTTACACGAATTTAATTTACATACAAAATGTTACATACAATTCCAAAATAAAAATACATAAGACCTATATATAGGGAAAATAGAGCAAGCAAAGAGTAGATTAGCTATGCTCTGCCTCTTGGAATCAATGACTGTAACCTATGGGTCCACTGGAAGCAAGCAGTAGAGAATCCTTCTTTCTCGTAGGACACCTTTTTTCAAGTCTTTGCTGGTGATGCCATCATGGCGGTGAGCATGGTTCCAAGCCATCAACGATAGAGGTGGACAAGCGACTTGGCAGAGCACGACGCGATAGGGTGCGCGGAGCAGTGGTGGGCCTGGTGGCGGCAAGTCTTATGTAACATGAATGTTTTTAGTGCAACATGAATTCATATCATCAAAATTCAAATGCATGAATATCTTTAGTACAGTGTACAAGAACCCTAAACTATTTTAATCATATTAATTAACCTTACACGAACAAAATACAAAATGGTTCTACAGCGAACCAAAGAAAGATATTGGAATATGATCAAGTTGCAGTAGCCAAATCATACTAATCATACAAATTTGTTACAGTAGCTTACACGAATAAAACACAAAACATTGTCCTACAGCAAACCAAAGGCAGATTTTGAAATATGATCAAGTTGTCTAGAAAATCAAGAGAATCAACAACAAGTTAGTAATTTAAGGGTAAAATGGGATATTGAAATTAGGCGAATTTGCATGGGTACCCCAACTTATAAAAAAGTTTGTAGAAATACACCATGAATTACCAAATAGCAAGCTATGCCTTTTTGGGCATATTTACAATAAGTTTTAAGTTTTTTTATTGTTTTTGAAGAAAATTAAAATTATAAATCTGAATTAATTATTATAAAATAAATTATTAAAAAAGATTTCTTAATTGAATACTATTTAAATTCGAAAAAGTTTTATTTATGGAAAATAAAAATAAAGATTTCGTAAGATAATTTTATTTCCATAACTATATTTCATAACTTTTCGGGCTGATTAAACTTATCCTGTCATGCTCAATTTTTTATCCTGTCGTGTGAAGGGATTTATCCTGTCATATCTGATACGCTGTTTGTTTCGGAAAATACAAAATAATAGTATTTTAATCATTAAACAAGTTTTCCTTCTTCCGTACGGAATGTAATATCTTAAAAAAACGGTTTGAAAATCTTTTTGTTTCAGTTTGATCTTCTTATAACCCTAGACGTTCTTTCATTGTCATCTTGGAGATTCAATTGTTGCAACTTACAGAAAAGTCATTCATTGTCATCTTTGAGATTCAGATTGCTGTAACTTACACAAAAAACATGGGTGAGTTATTATTCTGTTTCACTACTTTTCATTCGTACTAATTGCTTTACTTCATGAGTAATATTGAAAATCGTTATGTTTATATATTTTTTAGGTCGAAACAATTTCTTGCTCACTTTGGTTACTGATGGAGAATGGAAGATTCTAGGAGAGAAGTGGTCTTATGAAGGACCAAAAAAACCAAGAGCAGTTGTAGTGTCAGAATACATTAAGTTTGATGCTCTGAAGAAGAAGATTGGCGAGAAAGTCAACATTGATTATGAAAAGTATGATCTTCAAATGAAGTATGTGTCACCAATCAGTGGAATGCTTCCACCTTTTGAGGTTAGTGATGATGATGATCTTGAAGCCTATAAATTTCTCAACACAAAAGCATCAAAAGAAGGGGTTTGGCCTATTGAGCTTTATGTGAACATATTGGTGAAAGAAACAGGTTCGTTTGTGGATGAAGTTTTTGAGAGAAAGGTTGATTCATCAGAACTAATACATGAAATAAGAGTTCAGGCAAGTGCACCACCTGCTTCACAGAGTCAGTCCGACATGATCCAAAGTAAGGCTGACAGGACTCATACTATGGATGACAGGACACTTGATGAAATTATTGACGATGATAATAATTCATCTCCTAGGGTTGGTCCGAGGACAAGCAATTCTTGTGCAAAGAAAAGAAAGATGAATTATACTATAGATTTTGTGTCACTAAGCAGTGATGATGAGGAGATTATCATGCCTCCAACGAGAAAAGGTAAAGAAGTACTAGTGCTCAACGATGATGAAGAAATTGATTTTTCTGGCATTGGGAAAGAAGGAGATGATTTTGCAGGTATTGATAAGGAACTGGGTGAAGGGAGTAGTCGCAAGGGTGCATTGGATGATATTGATTCACAATTTATTGATGAAGATCTTCTACAAGTAGAAGAGAAGTATTACCGTGACCATGGAAGTGCTAGTGAATGGGCTGTATTCAATGCTGAAGATGGCGATAAAGGGAATCATAACCAGAAGGAAATCAAAGTTGGAGACTATTTCAAGTCGAAAGAGGAGTTGAAGGATGTGTTAAAATCGATTTCCATGCGGGATTGCTTTGAGATGAATGTTAAGAAGTCTGATAAAAGCACTTATGTAGTAGGCTGCATCATCCCGGACTGCTCATTCAAATGTCGTGCCTCAATCTATCGTCAAACCAATCTATTTCTCGTGCAGAAGTATGTTGGACAGCATACCTGCGGCTTGAGAGCAAGGCACAACCACAACAAATTAGTAACCGCACACATGATTGCAAAGAAAATAAAGTCATGGTAAGATAACATATATGATATGCTGAATAATTGTGTTCTTAATTACATTATAAGCAACATATTTATCATCTTACAGGTTTGCTGGTGGAAATAATGGTGTAAAAGCAAGACAGATCCAGACAATAATGAAGGATATGGGCGTTGATGCAAGCTACCATAAGGCAAATCGAGCACGCTTGATAGGCCAAGACATAGTAAGAGGTTCAGCTGAAGAAAGTTATACCCGCATGTATTCGTGGTTGCATATGCTCAAGCATTCAAACCCAGGATCTCATACATCTATTGTAAGAGACAGTAGCCAGCGATTCAAGTATGTGTTTTGGGCATTGGGTGCATGTATCAGGGCATTTTCTCATCTAAGAAAGGTATTCATTTACATAAGGTGTATGTGATTAATTAACTGTTAGGATATACCATTTAATATGACAGGATATATACATATTTACGACCGGATATTTCTGTTAGTAACAATGTCATCACATGATATCCTTCATATTTTTGCTAGGTGGTTACGGTGGATGGTGCTCATTTGAGTGCTAAGTACAGGGGAACTCTTCTTCTTGCTACTGCACAAGATGCAGACAAACATATTTTTCCACTTGCATTTGGCGTTGTTGATAGTGAGAATGAAGGGTCTTGGTCATTTTTCTTTAATGAGTTGAAAGTTGTTGTACCTGACACTAATGACTGAGTATTTGTCTCTGACCGTCATGCAAGCATTACAAAGGGATTGAGGAATAACTATGTATTTGCTAGGCATGGGTATTGCACCTTCCATATCTACCAAAACTAGAAGACCTTATATGGGAGAAAAGACCTACTAGACCTATGGGATAGGACTTCAAAGGCTTATACCATTCAAGAGTTCAATAGTCTGTTTGCTAAACTTTGCAAGTCTTCATCGCGGATAGGTAAGTATGCGGAGAAGGCTGGATTTGAGAATTGGTCAAGAGCACATTTTTCTTCAAACCGCTTTGGCATTATGATGACCAACAATGCTGAATGCGTGAACTCAGTCTTCAGAGAGGAACGTGGCTGGCCTATTCTTCCCATGTTTGATAAGATACTAGATACCATGTGCAGATGGTACGTTGAGCGCAGGGAAGATGCTGATAAATGGGATGAAGTAGTCACAAAGAGTGTAATGAAGATACTTGATTCTAGGTACCTAATGTCCGTTACAATGGCCGTGCGGAGGCTTAGTCAATTTGAAGCTGAGGTTATTGATGGAACATCTAGGTTTGAAGTCAATTTACATGCTAGAACTTGTGACTGCAGGGTATTCCAAGTTGATCAGATTCCTTGCGCTCATGCCATAGCAGTAGCAAAAAATAGAAATATGGAAATTGCTGATTTGGTGCATCCCCTGCTGAAGAATAATCAAATGAAAGAAGTGTATAAGGAAATTGTGCATCCTGTTCCACCATTTGAGCGTTGGGAGGTACCACCATCAATTTCCACAATCACATGTAATCCACCGTCGATAAGAAGGCAAGTTGGAAGACCTCAAAAGAATAGGTTCCGTGCACATTGGGAGAGAAATTATCCTGTTGCTCGTCATTGTGGAAGGTGTGGCCATCGGGGACATTATCAAAGAAGTTGTACAAGGCATCTACCATGACCCGGTGAATCCATGTCGAAGATTAGTATCTCGTGTCGCAATACTGTCTTACAATACAATCTCCTGTCGCAATACTTTATTTATCCTGTTGATTGCTATAGAACATCCTGTCGAATCGAGGTAGGAGGATATCCAACATAAATAGTTAATTTAACAGATTTTCATTTCAAGGGCTCATTTGCCAAACATCATCAAAGTAACATCACACTATCATAAGGGTACGTTCAATAGCCAAAAAGATACAAAATAGACCACAAATATTCTTACAAGCAAGAGCAAAGTTGATAAATGATCTATCAAACAAAAAAGCTAAAACAATCTACAATATGTGAATCAAGGGGAATCCCATTTGCAATTCCACACACTCAGTGCTAGGAAACTCCGATTTTGGTCCATGTACTTGTCCTCAACAGCAGACAAGTCAGTTGCTCCAGCACTTTAAAGCTTAATGTACTTGAGTGTGTAAATTCCGCAATCACCCCTGTATAACCAATATATACATTTGTTAATAGTGGGAAGTTTAGATCTAAGGACATGTTCACTACGATGACTTACCCTTGCTTGTTTGATTTCATTCTTGTATTACGACTCACACTAAAATGTTGATCACCCCTTGTTTCCAGAAGCTTAGCCAGTGGGCTGTATTGCTTCAAAATCAGTGGAAGCCCATGCGTCACCGGAGTAAGCAGCTGCTCCACAACACTTGAACTGTATAGATTGACATCTGAATCGTACATATAAATATGCCAATCCCTTAAATCGATCTGCAATGCAATCCAATGTTTTCCCTTTATGTTGAAAGGCACATACACTACTTCTGCATTCTCCCACGATTTGCCATGAACTTCTGGAATTGAGCCAAAGCAATATTTCAACAATTTATCCGCTATACGTTTTGTGCTATGACCCTTTGTATGTGTCTCCCACATTCTAGACACATAGTTCACCCAATACATGTCTAGAATGACCACGTCTTGGTACACATCAGGCTTTGTTACTACTTTTTCACGCAAAAGGCACAATACTTGCTCCAATTGCTGGAAAAAAAACTAATTATTGGCATAATTTATAGCCGTCGACATCTAATTATGATTTTCAACTCTTCACAAATGAATATGGTCCATCTTGAAATGTAACAAGTGACATGCTTAGCACAAAAAAAAGTAAGAAACCTATGTTTGATAGTTGATACAAGTACTGGTATCAAGTATGCTTTGACACAAAGAAAGAATTCTTACATGCATTGAATAATCAGTAAACCAGTTTTCATAAACAAGATTTCTTAATAGAAGTGTCATAAAAGTGCAAATTTGTAGATTTCACTATACATCAAGAATTAATTCCATAATTGAAAGAGGAGAATAGCAATATCAGTAGAGATACTAAAAGTGGCTGCCTTGCTAGGAGCAATAGGATCAACAGGAGCATCAAGTAGTGCAAGCTTGCATTGTAGCTATTTCCTCATTTTCGAGTACATAAAAATCATATCCAATCGAGTCAAGTCTTAAAGACGAACATAAAAACCAGTTCTACGTATATCAAATCAACATACATAAAAATCATATCAAGCCCTAATCTGTAAACTGTTTCTATGTCCCAAATCAAATGGCTACATTAATCTCCTGGTATCCTTTATTGCTCGAAAATATATTTCCTGTAAACTGTTTCTATGTCCCAAATCAAAACGAAACAGGAACACAATACAACCAATAAAACAGCAAAAAAATCATCAAACAATCAACAAGGTGAGCTGGTGAAGTAAAAATAAATGACTGAGAATGAGAAGGTGAAGTGAGACTAGAGAGCAAGCAGGGCGACACAATTGGCAAATAAAAAGAAACTGAGAATGAGAAGTCGAACACTATATTGAATATTGATCGATAAAACAACAGCAATGCCAAGTACAAAGAAATCAACAAAAATATTACCGGAATCTGGGAATTGAAGTCGAAACTCGAGAGCAAGCAGCAAGGAGGCCGGAATCGATCAATCAGGAATCAGATAATGGCGCCGGTCCGTGCTCGTCGACGGTGGAAAAGAGGCTAGAATCGAGCATCTAGGAATCTCGCCGCGCTCGTCGTTGGTGGAAAATGGCGAGATTGTGGCTTCTCCTGGTGCGACTGAGGTGGTGCGATGGCGAGATTGTGGCTTCTCCGCGCTCGTCGTTAGGGTTATCGGGTAAGGATTTTATAAAATTGAAAAAGTGGCTTCTCCTGTGCGATGGTGGAAATTGATTTAGGATGTTTCTAATTTTAATTTTTTTTATCATTATTATATTATTTTTATAAATAGATAAATGATTTCGTAAAATATTAAATTTTTTTTCCAGAAAAGATAATTTTTGAATCTAGGCATACTCATACTATTGATTTGGGCATTTAGTTAATTTTATTAGGCAGTTTTGTGACATTGAAAAAAAGAAGATATTTTTGCAAACCAATTTCAAAAGCGGGGTACAGATAGAAATTTCCCTTGAAATTAATAAGGAATAGAAAAGAAAAAGAAAAATGAAGGGGTATATTTGTGGAAGGAGTTATTGTAAAGGGGATTATTATTTATTAGGGTATTATTCTCAAATTTTTATGATATTTATTATTTTAGTGTGTGAAAATGTTATTAAAATTTATCATAATTTTTCTTAAAAATTAAAATAGGTTTATTAAAAAATATTTATAAACCGAATCCCATGCTTGACACGTGTATTACACTAGTTTCCTTAATTTTATTTGAGTGCTTCTTGAGTTCTAAACTCCTCCGATTTATTATTTAGTCACGTAATGCAATAATCTTTTTGTGATTCTCAGAGATTTTGTTTAAAAAACGCAATGACTGTAAGGAATTTGAATATGATTGATGAGATAAATTATTTAATTCCAATAATTAAATAATTTAAGCTTAAACAATACTAAATGAATGATGATTAAAGAACCCCAACAAGGATAATGGACCCAATTAATAAGCTTGTCAAACCCTAGCATGCTATTCTAATTCTCATTCTTTACAATTTGGCTGCCTCTATTGAATTCTCAAGAACGGGTTAACTGACTTGAGCCTCAGAGGGTTCTCCGGGGGAGATAACCCCGCTCTTTGACCATGTTTTTATACAAATCTTGCTTGATCATCTGATTCTTGGGAAAGATCAATCGTCGTCAGTTTCGTTATTTTCGTGGTACAAAAATATGCTACAACATTTTGACGCCGTTTGTGGGGACCGAGGTCGATGATGAGACTCCAATCCCGATCAATTCTCGACGAGCAGTTTCCTCCATCATTAAATCTACGTAAGGGGGTTTGAAAGAGAAAGCATCACCGCAACAGATCTTAGTCAAATCGAGTGGCGTTCTCCATAAACTGGTTCGAGCCCTAGCACGACAGTTCTGCACAAGGGGAGATGGTGCGGTTCAGCCAACAGGTCTTATGGCGAAGCCTAGGTTACCACGCTCAAAGCTCGGTGGTAAATCCGAATCCAGATCCTAGCACTTTGAATCCTAGTCTGTCGGCAACGAACATGTGCAAGTTAGCGTGAACTAAGCCGACTCTGCCCATGTGGCTAGGAGTATGGCGCGAACAAGTTCGAATTGGTGTTGAGCACTCCAAGAAGATTCCATATCTATGTACTAGAAAGAAAGAAGACAAATTCGAGTTAAGAAGGCAATTAACAATATTGATCATGCGCGACAGAGGTCTGATGACAAATCAAAGAGTGCGAATATCAGACCTCAGGATGGAGAAATTTGGGAACATGTGTGAACAATGAGGGTGTTTTGGTGGTCTATTTGATCATCATAGGGGACGTGTTGTCTGATTCAGTTTGTCACGTGGGTGATTTTGATAAACTATTGGGTAGTAATGGGGTTTGGGATCACAGGAAGCTGGCTCTTCGAGGGGAAGATTGAGGCTCCTACGTGGACGCCTGATTTGAGTTCCAAGAAGGCCATCCTAGATTTGCTTGTGGTCGGCTCAAAAAAAAGATTTGCTTGTGGTGATCCTGATAATGAGAAATGCATACGCTTTCCATTTCAATATGCATCCTATATACAACGACCTTGAAGGACAAACACCTCAGAAGATGAAGCGCGTTGGGAGGATCGCAACTGTCTTTCGTGAGGTGGCCTATGCTTTGACTGCCATCTCGCGTTACTTGCTCATTGGGAAAGATACCGAGTCTGATATGGTGACAAATTTCGACACTAACCTGGGAGTTCCATTCAGCAGAACACTAGATTACATTGTCCGCATTTGGACAACTTTTAAGTTTACAGCAAATTCGTATGACTTAAAGACGATCAACCTGCCATTTCCAAGTCCAAGGAGGTGTCAATGTTGTAGTTGGCATCCGTCAATGGCGATATAAAGTCACATGCGCACAAATCTGTCGCCCTATACGGTGAGAACAAACCAATCTTTTGTCTAAATCGTCAAAATCACTTTCCAGCTCACCGTAGGGAGAAATAATTGGTTCAAGTAGTCGCACACACATCGGTCTATTCAACATCATATATCTCACATTTATTTTGCGCAAATATTATACTTATAGTAATTATATTTGATTATTGTGTAGTCATCACATGTTTATGTCAGACTAACTTGTGAGCTAATCGCTAATTAACGCGAGACTTATCCTAGCGATAAAGATAGCCAATTCCTCGAAAGTGGGACCCAAACGCTATATCAAAGATAGATGATTGCAACATTGGAATTAAGGTCTGGGGCAACTAAAGTTCTCCTTAAGGGATTTGACAACGATAATTGTCAACAAAAGAGAATTCGTGAGCAATGTTTTCAACCCTTTCTTTTGAGTCCTTAATAAAGAAACTTAGTATTCTCGTTAGCAATTGTGCACGAGTATCGTCTCTTCTTAAGACATGTTTGGCATCATTAGTTTAATAAATTCATGATATGCTTGCTTTGTTTATTTGAAACATTTGAATATGTATACAGTTGGGAACTTGAAATATTGGACTCAATTTTGATATATTAGTGTTGGTCCTCGTGGAAGTTGCTATAGCTATTAGTTAAATTTCGAGATAAAAGTGGGCGACTCTTGCTACCATGACTACGCGTGGTTACATGAGATGTTACTATAATTGTTTGTTATAATTGCTCCATTTCTAAACAATTTGATCTCCTATTTTTCATGGGAAATTGTGAGCTAAATGATGCTTGACATACAAATTTGAATGAAGATGGTTACAAGTGAGGGTAACAAAGAGTGCAGGTACAAGGGCAATGCCTCATCAAGGACAACATCCATCCTTAGCGATAAAACCGCCTCCTTTGGTAGGAATCAAAACGGCTTGTCATTTTCGGGTGCACATGATCATCAAGCACCATGTGCAGGGGCAACCAATCAAACAAGAAGGCATTGAAGATTATCTTCATGTTCACTACTTTATTGAGTATCACATCTAAATTTCCTAACCGCATTATTGTTCGACTTTCAATGGTTTTGCCAAATAAGTCTCATTAGACACATTAGTTGTAAAGCCAAGTCACACGCATGACACTCCAATCCACGCGATGTAAGAATGCACCTAGCCGTAATAGCCAAACAACCCTGAGGAATAAAAAGTCTAGAATATAACCCTCGCATCCCAGAAACAACCAAGATGTCCCAGAGAAAAATACAAGCGTGATAGCTAAGCTTTCAAACCCTTCTTCTCTATTATCTAACCGATTATCTCACAGTTTGACCTCAAATTGTTTATCCGTGGTGTAACTGAATTGATTGATTTTATATAACACTTTTGTGTTGCACATTAGCTGCCAAAATTTGCATTGCCTTGTTTGGCATTTCTTTTTGTTTCAGCTATGTTTCAAGGTAGTCATTTATGACCACTCAACAACCAAGAATGGTCTTAAGATAGCCAATTACGGCAAAAAACTAGCCTAAGGGAGAAACAACACGAGTTGCAGTTGCTGATGTTCAAAGAAAAGGCATGAGATGCCAAAATCAAACTAGCCTAAGGGCGAAACAACACGGGTTGTTGGAGTTCAAAAAAGGCATGGGGTGCAAAAATCGAACAAGCCTAAGGGCGAAACAACATGGGTTGCTGAAGTTCAAAGAAAAGGCACGGGATGCCAAAATCGAACTAGCCTAAGGGAAAAACAACACGAGTTGCTGAATTTCAAAGAAAAGGCACGAGATGCCAAAATCAAAATAGTGTAAGGGCGAAACAACACAAGTTGCTGAAGTTCAAAGAAAAGGAACTGGATGCCAAAATCGAACTAGCCTATGGGCAAAACAACATGGGTTGCTGAAGTTCAAAAGAAGGCATGGGATGCCAAAATCGAACTAGCCTAAGGGAGAAACAACACGAATTGATGAAGTTCAAAGAACAAACACGGGATGCCGAAATTGATACAGCCTAAGGACGAAACGACACGGGTTGTTGAAGTTCAAAAAGAAGGCACGAGATGTCACAATGAAACTAATAACAAAACACTAGTTGTTGAATCTCGAGAAAATGGCACGATATGCCAAACCGTTGTTAAAAGGTAAAACAACACGGGTTGCTAAAGTTCAAGCGATAGAACAAACAAACTCGTCCAAACGAATACAGAAGGCTAACCTCTAGTCTAGTTTATGATGAAAGCAAACGAAGCGCCAATGGAAGGCGTATGATGCGTTGCTGGGGCACAAAAGTGTTTGACTCACCAACATCCGAGGGCACGACTCATGATAGAAGTTATGACAATCGATTAGTGTACTTAGTATGATGAACATACTAGCTTACATACGTCTAGAACAAAAGCAATCCGAAGGAAAAAGAGTTCAAATAACTCTGGGAGAAGATCCTTAACCACACGAACCGTGCATTTTTTCCCACGGACTGTGTGATAGCTCATGTAAAGAAAGTGCAAAACTGCACAGACCATGCGTTTTTCCACACGGACCGTGCGGTAGCTTCCTGTAAAAGAGACAAACAAATTGATCGAAAAAGCTCTGAACCGCACGGCCGTGCGATAGCTTTTGTAAAAAGGTGTAGTGTTTTCTCAGAACAGTTCTGCACCACACGGTCGTGCGTTTTTCCGCTGGGTCGTGCGGTAGCCGTTGTAAAAATGTGCCAACTATTCTCAGAAAGACGGATCGAGGATTCCGGACCTTATCGAGACTAAGATATTTTCAGCCTCTCTAGCCTGATGTGACCATGGGTCACCCCTCAAGGACATGCCAAAGTCGGTTCAATGAAGAGGAAGAAGCAATCGAGTTGCATGGATGTGACCATGGGTCACCTCAGTAAAAGTGCTGTATCTTCTTATTCCCAACTCCGATCACTCTCAAATTTTGAGTAGTGAAACTAGACTTCAGGATCTATCTCTGGGCGTTAGAATCACTCCATTCCGGTCACGAACGAGAGAGAACGAGCCTTCTGAAGTTAGGCCAGAAACTGTCTCCGCGGAAGATGGTTGATTTGTGTTTTATTATTTTGTTATTTCTATTTTTACGTTAATTAATTAGTGGGTAGATCTTGGGTTTAGCCAGTTAGTGGCTTAACTAGTTAGTGGCCTATGTTAGTGGGTAGTTAATTAATTATGTAATTTCCTTAATGCATTATGGCACCTATATAAGGGTGACCGAGCCTTGTATTTCAATCAGACTTGAATTGAAGATTAATTAAAAGAAACGTGAGTGTTTTGTTCATTTCAAGCCTCTTGGACGATGGCTTCAAGGTGTGTGATATCCTTGAGTGCCTTAGTCTTGTTTCGGTGAGTCGTATCCGAAACACCCTTTGGTGTGTCATATCCGAAGGTGGTTGGGTGTTTATGGTGTGTCATATCCATGAGTGTTCAACCTCGTCTCAAGGTTCTTGGTGAGTTGCATCCGAGGGTCGTGAGATACCTATCCCAAACTCTTCATGAACCTCGTTCATGAGAGTTATATCCATTTCCTTTTTGAGTCAAATCTCCATCAAGTTCTTGCTTAGAGTCACAATTAAACACAACAAATGTCCTATTTTGAGAGTTTCGCCAAAAAGTTGCCAAATCAATGTCTTGGCGCCCTTCGTCTTGTACTGTACGGATCCTGGCATGTGCATACGCACATTATAGCCTCTAGAGCCCGAGGGGCAAAATGATGAGGTATATTATTTAATTCCAATAATTAAGAAATTTCAGCATAATAAAAAAAAATGATGATTAAAGATGCCCAACGAGGATAATGTGCCCAATTAATAAGCTTACCATAATTAACAAGGTAATAAAGGCTCTAAAAACCCTAGCATGCTATTCTAACTCTCATTCTCTAAAATTTTATAGACTCCATTGAACGCTCGAACTGACTTAAGCGTCAGAGGATCCTCCAGGAGAGAAAAGCCCCGCTCTTTGACCATGTTTTTATGCAGATCTCGCTTATTCATCGGATTCTTGGTGAAGATCAATCGTTCTCGGTTCCGTTTTTTTCTTGGTACAAAAATATGCTATCACAATGATCACACAAGTATGAGTAAAATTTGGGCAACTTGTTCAAAGAAAACACCACATGATTTTTGCTTAGTTCCAATACTTGAAAGAAGTAGGTGTCACACATTTGAAGGCGATGATGTGTCCTTCTGTTTGTTTGGGATATGTTTATGAAAGAATCATTGGACATTCTAGGTTCAAACATATGTTCTAACAGGAAAGCTAGACATTTAGTTAGCAATTCCACAATAGCATCTAGAAGATCCTCCTCTCGTCTTCATCCAAATGATTTTCTCTAGAACTTTTAAAGAGTTAAAAGTTGAGATAGTAAGACGGTAGGTACAACACTTAGTGTTGATGTCATGGAAGTCTCGTTTGCAGATTTACTGTTTTGCTCCTTCTACGTGTTTTTGTAAGACCACTTTTTGTTGTTCATTAAAGACCACTTTTGGTTGTTCTTTCATCACATCTATACAAATATAAACGCTAAAGTTTTGATTGTATGCTCAAACATCTCATCTTCATAACTTTTCTTTCATGTACATAATATATAAATAAAATTACTTTAATGAGAATACATACCAGACGTAGGAAAGATGAATCTGAAAAACACTTATAAAATTACTTATATTTTATTAACATTATAAACTGTAATATCATATAAACAAATTTAGTTCGTACTGCCTTGGGTATTTTTTATAAGTTGATACATATTCATAAAATGAAACCTACATTATATTACGTATGATTTCGTATAAATTTTTTTGTTAGTGGAGACCATAAGAACCATTCTTCATGAGTATGCATAACCTTAACCTGACCAAAGACCATATAGGCCCTGACATATTTGTGACAATAACTCTATTCAACCACTATATTCTCTGCTCAACGCTGCCCTGATCTCATTTGTTTTCTGCAATGTACTTTCCAAATTCATTACATGAAGAATCTCATTTGGCATATTTCTTAGAAGCAACTAACAAAACTCATTAGAGGTGTATTCACCCCCCAAATCTCAACGAAAGCACTGAATGACAACAAAATGTTTGGTCTTTATAAGAGCTCTAAAATCACGAAAGATATGAAGAAAATCATACATGTGCTTCATAAGATAAACCCAAGAGTAACGAGAAGAAACATAATATCGAGAACCCCCTTTTGTGGACACAGAGGAGAGGGTCCCCACACATCCGAATGCACAAGATCAAAAGGAGCAAGAGAAGATGAAATGCTTCTACAAAAAGGTAAGGCTGAAAATTTTGCCAATTTACAATCACTACAATAAAAAATATTATGAGAGTTCAAATGTCCAAAAGCTTCCATAGATACTAAAGACTTTAACCGAGAAGCGGAACATGACCCAAACTGATGTGAATCGACCCTCATATCAAGAGCAAGACAAGCCCTCGCCGGCGGCTACGGCGAGCTCACTAGGGCACGAGGAAGCCCTCGACATTTCCCCTCCAAATCAAAGCCCCTTTGGGCCCGAGTTCACTCAAAAGAAGGAGGCTCAAGGAACACCAAGAGAGCTGGGAAAAGTATGGCCAGCTCCCACAAAGCTACTGATCACTCAATCCGACACCCAAGCACTGGCGCGCATGGACCAAGGTGACCACGACGTCGACCGAACGCAAGGGGTAATTACAAGGGAGCAAGCCAATAAGTTGCTTCAAGACCTTCAAAGAGGCCTTTATGCTCAAGAAGTGCCGACACAAGTGGAGAACGGCGCGGTGACAATCTTGAAGCAAAAAGAGGCGTCGACGCCATGCCGGACACCATCCAATGGCATGTGCAACTCTCCAAGCAAACCTCCTCCAAATAGCTTCCATTTTCTAACACAAGATCATAAGGTTCAAATAAGCACGAGAAGCTCAGGTTGGCCGAGCCAAGTAGAAGAATGCCCGGTGAAGACTTCAGATCAAGCATACTCCCCGATGCCGACATTGTCACCAACTTGAAACAAGGCCATATCCGAAATGGCTCGTGCCTTTTAGGCCAATTTTGGTGGGTACTCGGGCCATGAGACCCAAAACAACATATCCAAGTTTCAACCCATTTGAATCCGGTTTGGTCATCGGATCACTGAAGTCCTTAGAGTTACGTTTTGTTGCTAAAGACTCTTAATATTTCATTCCCTTTAAATACTTCAACTTGCAGCCATTGTTTGTGACGTTTTATCTGAAAATATTCTTTAGTTTTCCTCTGAAAAACTTCGAGAAACCATAGGGTTTGACGTCTTGTTTGGTGAGTTTATCCAAACACCTCTGTAGTCCAATTTGTGGTGAGTTTATCCACCGATTTGGAATACAAATTCTTTTGGTCAATTTGGTGCATATATCCAACTTGTCCAGTTGCTTATCCCTTCAAATTCCCCTCATGTTTCCATCAAAACCATTCGATCCACCCATCTTCATCAACAACACATCATCGCTCACTGTTCTGGTTGCAAGATTTGTCATCATCGGCTTGAGGGGCGATCCTTTCCTTGACCAGTTCAAGATCCTCCACCAAGGACCTATCACAAACGAGAACTCCATAGATAAAACTCATAAGACGAAAAACTCAAACTGAAAGAAGACAAATCCACACTAGAGGCATTAACATTTGATATTTTGAGTTCATCCAAAACATAATGTCCCCCTTGTCTATGGCCTGTCCCAATCACCTTTGAGATTGACGGTCCTGAATACAACAAGTGGATGAAGAAAACAAGACTGAGTAACCAAAATCACATAATTAACTAACTGAAACAAGACTAAGAGTAAGATTAGGAATATAATAAACACCAAAAAGAGACACAAGAGACGTGTCAATAGAACCAACACCTTCTAATGGCATACGAGTGCCATCAACTATCATAATCGATATTGAAGAATGAGGAGAAAATGAAACAAAAGATGACACGTGAGGAGACATATGGTGAGTAGCACCAGAATCCAAAATCCACAAGGAATATTATATACCTGAGGTACCAAATGATGACAAACTTGTACGAGCAGAGGCAGAAACAACATGAGGCTGTGAGGTAAGAAATTGTTGAAAGTGCTCAAACATATATGGATCCAAAGACGTGTCAATAGAACCAACACCTTCTAATGGCATACAAGTGCCATCAACTATCATAATCGATATTGAAGAATGAGGAGAAAATGAAACAAAAGACGACACGTGAGGTGTCCATGGACCAACCGATTACTGTTGTGGTTGACGTGGTGGCAACGAAGGACGTGTTTGTTGTAGAGGTCTCAGTTGTTGCGGCGATTTCCCTTTGTTCAACAATAGAGGGCATTGAGCTTTCCAATGACCCTTCTGCTTGCAAAAGGCGCAACTATCTTGAGATACTTTCGGAGCCAACTCGAGTTGATTAATTCCGGCTAACCGTTATGAAGCGACAAAAACAGATGGAGTAGCAGGAGAGGGAATTCTCTTATCAGCCTGAGACTTATGACGAATCTCCTCGGCAAGGAGTTCGTTAACCACATAGTCAACTGAGGGAAGAGGAGTATGATGTAGGATTGTACCACGTAATCCCTCAATATCATGATGAAGAGCCATCAGAAACTGAACAAAATGCTATTTTTCTCGCCTAGCAATATAGGCCGAGACAGAACACGATTCTGAGGATTCAATTAGAGCCAAGTGATCCAACAAGGCAGACATGCAGAATAAAATTCTTGAATACTCATATCTTTCTGTTAAAGGGCACGAATATCGGTCTCCAATTGATATTTTTTTGCAAAGTTAGACTGTGTTTACAACCAAGCCAGGTGATCCCAAACCTCTTTTGTAGTCTCATACTTTGCCAACTGAGCACCAATTGAGTGAGTTACGGAGTTGTTGATCCAAGTAATAATTTTTGAATTGTCAGCCCCACAAACTTCAACTGAATTGGCATAGTCAACAACTTTTTCATCTATACGTTTCACTCGAACACTTGTGACATAACTCCACATAGATTTTCAACGCAAGAAATTCTTCATAACGTAGCTCCAATGCGAGTAGTTTTTACCATCCATTTGAACATTGATGGACTGAAGGTAATCATCCTCACTACCAGCCATGGTAAAAAAACAAAGGTTCCAACAAATCCAAACGAAATAGATTTGAAGCGAACAAAAACCAAAAGGCCCCCAAATCAAGCCAAACGTACTAAAATCAAGGACCCCTAAATCAATCCAAACGAACAGATTTCAAAGATCCCCAAATAACCAAATCAAGCGAGCATATATGGAGTACCACAAATAACCAACATTAGTGAGCGCAAACAACGAGAGACAAACCTCAACACAGACGAAGTGAATCGAAAGTGAAGCCCCAAAAATCTGGATCCGCTAAAGTTGTGAATGACATATACACTTCTTCCTTTAAGCACCAAGCTTCAATGGAGAAGAAAGGGCTCTGATACCATGTAAGCTTAGTCAGAGAAAAGGGATTTGAATATTAATGTTGAAATGAAAGAGAATACATAGCTGAGAGTTTATAGATAGGGCAAACAAAAGAAGATAGCAAAAAGACTAGACTACCCTTAATACAAAAAATACTATTTATATATACTAATAACAAGATTTGCATGTAGAAAAAAGAAAAGAATAACTGCATCTTTCAACATTTGGAATTTAGCAAGAATGATCACAACAAGCCCATTTCATTATCACCATGCATTGTATTATAAGCTTTAGTAATTTAATAATAAATTAAAAGATAATTACTCAAGGTTCATTATGATAAAATCATTGTGTTAATCCAAGTGACAGATTATGTATAATGGAATATGAGTGTGAAAATCATGAGTGTGAAAATATGTGTGAAAATCCAAGTGACACATTTTGGTAGAAAGGTTTTTGCAACTGTAAAATATGAGTGTGAAAATCAAAACTTCGTGTCTAGTGTTTGTTTGAAAGGAATTCTTTTTCTCCGTAGTTCTAATTCTTTCCTAGGATAATAAACTATCGTATGGTATCCAGCCAAACCTTTGTCCCACAAAGTTAAATTTTCATGTTCGGCATGCTTTTCTAGCCATCAAGTTCTTTCCACCAATGTTGTGTTCTTCAACGGTAAATATGATTCTCAATGCATTATTTTTCATTTGGGTAAATATATTAAGGACATTTGGAATTTACAAGAGATCGCAATTAACCAAACATATGGTTAAGTGCAAAATATAAAATACTTAAATTCCAAAGGGAGATAAGTAGGCTCCTATAAGAAGATTTATCAATAAGCGCAAGGAGTAGAAGTGACCGACCAAAGATAAATACAAAATGGTGGAGCAATTGCGTCAACATAGTAATTACACCCCAAAAACAATGACAAGAAAATATGCAAAGGGTGGGGATATTGAAATTACAATGAGGTAAATAGAAGGTCCCATGGAATGGAGAGCCAAACTCCAGCAATATCACAATGGTACAACCAAGTCTTCAAAATTTCAGCAAAAGGCCGTTGATGGAGATGACAAATCAGGCCAGAACAACATACCAACACGAGAAGCATGAGGGGATAAAGAATGCCAAGCAAGCAAATTCCTCCAAACAAGCGAGTAGGTGTTAGGAAGTGAACCTTTGGGAACTCCAATTCCCTTCCTCAGTTTTCCTAGTTTTGATAATGACAAACACCTTTGCTATTAATATTTCCATTAGTGTGACAAACAGGGAACTAAGGAATTGGAAAGCACAAGACAGAACCACTGGCGCCAGACTTGGGAACTGGCAGAAGGAACTGAAGCTCGCAGACGCCAGAAACACTTGGATAAATCTATGAAGGGCGGCGGCGAGCTGCTAGGGTAGATCTTTAGTTATGAGAGAGAACTATGTGATCTTATCCCGTTTCCATATATTTTAGGAGTTTAAAAGATTATATTTATGGAAACAAAATATGTAAAATCGGTAAAGATTATATTTGGTAACAAATGTTATCTTTAACGATTACTTTTGGTTATTTTATTTGTGTGATTCGGTTATTGGAGATTTGCTCCCTCCAGTGATTTAATCATATAAATAAAATAATTGAAACTTTCTCATCAACACACATTTCACGAAGTTGAAGATTTCCGAGTGCTGTGAAGAATTTGTGCCGAGTTCTTTGGAGAAGAACTAAGTAAGTTGCTTGCTTGTTGTTACTTGGTTAGGTTGAACTAGGTAGAGAGTCTTTAGTGTGTCTAAGACTTAAATCTGTGTGTTCTATTCTAGTTGATTGTAACCGAAGTATTAATACAAAAAGTAGACTTTGAAATCCTCTTGCAAGAGAGGTAGTGGGTTTTATCCTGGATAGCTAGTTGGTTATCAAAGGTTTCCACTCTAAGAAACTTGCCTTGAATCTGCTACTGTTTTACTTATTCCGCTGCTTAGGAACTAGACTCCCAGTTCCCTCGATAACTAACAAGTACGATCCTACAATTGGTATCAGAGCAGACGCTCTAGATTTGTGTTAGTTTACAGATTTCAAGATGTCTAGTTCAAACGAATTCAGCCTAGGAATCTCCATCAACAAACCCCACATTTGTAAGAAGGGAGAAGAAGAATGGTGGGAGAAGTGCATGACCAACTACATCCAAACCATGGACTATCAGTTCTGGCGCGTGATAGAAAATGGTGATGGAGTCATTCCTAATGACTTAACTGAAGACCAATGGAAGCCCAAATACTACACCATCAAAGAAAAAAATGCTAAAGCTCGTCAACTTATTCTCAATGGGTTGACTAGAGAAGATATGGACAAGGTGATAGGAATCTCAACTGCTAAATGGATCTGGACCGCTCTGAAGGAGATGCATGAAGGAAGTGAGGAACTAAAGCAAAGTAGAAAGTTTGCTCTAGAAGGAGAATATCACACTTTCGAGATGCTTGAAACTGAGAACATCTCCCATTACCATTCCCGCTTCACAAGGCTTGTCACAAAACTCACCAACGCCGATGTGGAACTTGATGAATGGTCCAAAGCCCTTGTCATCATCAACGGTCTCAACTCCAAATTCAGCCTCATCAAAAGAGTTCTGAAGACTACTCCTGGAATTCAAGGTCTCCCCTTGACTCAAATCATAGGGAAACTTGAAGTCGAAGAAAGAGAAGCACTCAAAACAAGTTCTGCCAAAAAGATGGAGAAGGGAATTGCCTTAAAAATCTCAAAAGCTTTTTCCAGGTTAGAAATGGAAGAAGAAAACTCCGACCTTGAAGATGAAGAAGATGAAATGACCGCCCTGGTCACAAAGCATATCAGAAAGCATTTCGTCAAAGGAAAGTTCAAGAAAAGCTTCCAAAAGAAGGACCTCTCTGAATATCAATGCTATCAATGCAAAGAAAGAGGACATCTGGCAAGGAACTGTCCTAAGAACTCCAACGACGACGACAAGTCTCAACACAAAAAGGCTTTTTTTGCTACCTTCGGAGATGATTGAGAAGACTCCGAAGAGGAACTAGAGACAAAGGGAACTACTGGAGGCAAATGTTTAATGGCCAAGGAAGATTCAACAGAATCCGACGACTCTGAGGTATGTTCTTCTGACTTTACTAAATCTCTTCTTGAATATGACAAAAAACAACTGGTCAAGATAATTAAGAAACTTGGAAAGGAAACTAGTTCCCTACAAGAGAAACTGGAAGAATATGAAGATGAAATCTCTTGCTTAACTACTAAAAACTCTGTCTGGAGTAAGAAACTTGAGGATACTGAGAAATTACTAGCTAATCCTCTAAGAAAGTGTGAGTCTTGCAAAAATGTCAAAAAGGAACTCATGCATGCTGATAAAACCCCAGTTCCCATAACAGACTCTGAAAATAAGACACCCTCTATGCTTGATGAAATTATGAACAAACTTGATCATCTCACTCACTCTATAAATGAGAAAACTGTGAATCAAACTGTTTTTGTTAAGCAACGTCACGGTCTTGGTTACCCTGGTAAAAACGATTCTGTGGAAACGTGCTCCGCTGAGAATGAAAAGCTGAGAAGGAAACTGGTAGAGAAAAATGAGTCTCTCAGCTCTGCATTACAAAATTCTCGAGACAAAGCCCAGTTCTTAGAGGAGATGGTAAAAGTTATTGAACAAAAGCCCAAGAAGAACCAAAACTGGTTCAACGGTCAGAATGCTCACAAGATGTATGTTGCCCAAGCTCAGGGAACTACGAGTAAGAAAGTTAACTTTGAGCAAAGAAAGCAAGAAAGACCATTTCGACCTGGTCATGGTAAGTATGGTCATGTTGTCTATAATCGTGTTTACTGGCATTGTGGTAAGAATGGCCACCATATTCATGAATGCATTCACAAGAAAAGACAAGTGGAAGAAAATACTAGGAAAAGGAACCAGAAAATAAATAACAAGAAAAGGATACATACCATTAATGATTTGAATGATCCTTATTATTTTGTTCCTGCTTCTAACTCACAGACAATATTTCAACCTCATTCGCCCAGAAAAGCTAAGCCTAGCTGGGTTCCAAAAGTTTGAGTTCCCTTGTGCAGGACGAAGTGTGACAACAAGACAAATGGTACATAGATAGTGGATGCTCGTGCCATATGACCGGAAATAGAAAGAAAATGTTGTCACTTCAGCAACACCGAGGAGGAACCATTTCCTTCGGCGATAAGAGAAAGGGAACAATCCGTGGAATTGGTAGTGTGAATCTCACTGATCACATTAAGGTAAGTAATGTTAACCTTGTTGAAAATTTAGGTTTTGATCTAATAAGTGTGTCACAACTGTGTGATCAAGGGGGAAATGAGGTTCACTTTACCTCAAGGGAATGTTTCGTTGAAGATAGACAGAGAACTGTTATCCTGAAAGGAAAAAGGTTCAATAACGTCTACATCATTGACCCTAAGTTCGTCCCCAAAGAGAAGTTGTGTCTCTCTTCCATTGACGATCAAACAAATCTCTGGCATCAACGACTTGGTCACGCAAGCATCAAGTTAATTCACAAGCTACACCAAAAGGAACTGGTTCGTGGCCTTCCTAAAATAAATGCTGAGAAGTCAGAAATCTGCTATGACTGTGTTCAAGGGAAACAGGTTCGTAGTTCCTTTAAGTCCAAAACACTGGTAAGCTCCTCCAAACCTCTAGAACTCATTCACATGGATCTCTGCGGTCCTATGCGAGTTCAAAGCATTGGTGGTAACATGTATATTCTTGTACTTGTTGATGACTATTCAAGATTCACTTGGACATTATTTATTAAATCTAAAAATGAAGTCTTTGATAGGTTTAGCAAGCTAGTTCCCTTGCTTGAAAAATCCTTAAATGTATCTCTTCGAGCCATTCGTTCCGATCATGGAACCGAGTTCGAGAATGGAGTTTTTCTAACCTTTTGCAGGGAACATGGAATCGATCACAATTTCTCAACTCCCTACACCCCACAACAGAATGGGGTTGTTAAAAGGAAGAACAGAACTTTGGAAGATATGGCTCGCACTATGCTAATCTCAAGTGGGCTCTCTCAATCTTTCTGGGCAGAAGCCGTCAATGCAGCTTGCTATATCCTAAATCGGGCCATGCTACGCCCTATGCTTGAGAAGACTTCTTATGAGCTCCTACGTGGCCGAGTTCCCAACATTGCTCATTTGCGTGTCTTTGGATGCAAATGCTTTGTTCACAATAATGGGAAGGACAATTTGGGGAAGTTTGATCCATGAAGCGATGAAGGGATTTTCATCGGATATCCTTCAAACAGCAAAGCCTACAAAGTCTTCAACAAACGGACAAAAAAGGTAGAGGAAAGTATTCATGTTGTTTTCAATGAAAAATTGCCTTCAAAGTCTGTGCAGGATCCCTCAGTTCCCTCGGAAGATCCATTTCAACGACCAAGTGAAGACTCTGATGATGAAGCACCCCCCAAACAAAATTCCTATCCCTCCTTCGCTAACTCTCCCAACTCAACTCCTTTGATTGATCCCAAGGAGTCGACATCCACAATAAACTCTCCAGCTCTTCCTACTCAACCAGAAGCTGTGATCTCCGTCCCAGTTCCCTCTGATCCAACTGCTCCAGTCCATACGACCATACAGGGAACGGACAATGATCAACCTGTCGCCTCTTCTTCAGCTACCGCCCCTACAGAAGCTGAAACTCCAGGAACTGACTTGCTTGTTCCTAACAGAGACAAAAAGGACAACCAAGCCCCCGGTCAGGTACGAATTTGAGGATATGAATTTTTGTGCTTTCAATGCCTTTCTGTCTCTTATAGAACCCAAGAACATTACTGAAGCACTGAAAGATGCCGACTGGATCATTGCTATGTAAGAAGAACTTCACCAGTTCGAAAGGAACAAAGTCTGGAGACTAGTTCTGTAACACCCCCAAATATTCCCTTGGAAAGGCATTACCGCTAGTGACCTCAGACGTTCTGTCCGATGTCACCCAAGGCTTTACCAGCTGATATAAATCATCAAACAACAATTATGATACAAAATATCATAACTTTCATTTAAAATCATTGTCTCAGCATTACATCCATAATCCGAAAGACAACCAAAATACAGCGGAAGACTTAATACAAGACATATTTAACACAGCGAAAGACTTTAAATAATCAACAAAAGGGTCTTGATCGCAATGATCACCCGCCAAGGATCTTAACCTGAATAAACTTATCAAAAACACCATTTGCCTTCATAGTCGTTCTAGCCTTCACAGGACGACAACTTATCTGATGTGCCGAATCGAACAGATGATACCAGCCAACCATGCAGAGAACAA
This sequence comes from Rheum nobile, assembly GCA_027886185.1. NCBI lineage: Eukaryota > Viridiplantae > Streptophyta > Magnoliopsida > Caryophyllales > Polygonaceae > Rheum > Rheum nobile. The sequence goes on along the minus strand of WOAB01000490.1, from coordinate 3,791,385 downwards.
TTTCGGTTGGTTAGTCTAATGAAAGACTAAGCAAGGGTACAAAGCAGAGTGGTTCGAAGTAGTCGTATTAGGTTAGACTCATCGCTTCTCGAATCAAAACCGATGACGATAGTCAACCACCATACTCCTACTAGAATACATGAAAAGGCATGATTAAGAGAAGATTCTGGAAGACCGAGTCTTACAGAAATCAATCCCAAAAGAAGACTCCAATGAATTGAGTCTTATCGGAAACATGACAAATGTTGGGGAGCATTAATTAATCACAGAATCACAGTATTGCATATGAACGATTTAAAAGTTAAGACGAGTTTTCCTAGTTGCACTATCGCCTAGCTGCACTACTCGCCCAAGGGTATATTAATTATGTGCGACAACGGCACTTATCTCATTTAATTCCAAAACACACATCATGTTATAAGCTTTTAGATATATGTTTCGTCATGAGGGACATATATCGAAGGCAATCCTTCCCAAGGTTTGTGACACTAGCTAAGTGCACCACCTCTATACTCGGATAGAGGACGATCATGATCCGCCAGTTGGTGTCAGGGTCTCCGATGCCCTCTCAACCAATAATTATCAAGAAACGACTGGACCTCAACGAGTCCAACGTTCCTAACTACTAGTGCTAACTAAACAGTTCAACACAGCAATAAATCACATCAAAGCCATCAAGGCCCACATCTATAATATATATCTATAATAGCGTTGTTCTAGCAGAATATACAACTGACGTGGCCGAAATATGCAATGCAAATATCGTTGAATGGCCTAGTCAAAGTAAAAGTCCTAACAATCTACTAAACAGATGTATAGTAAGCAAGTAAGGGCTGAACCCACAGGGAGGAAGTAATCAATCTATGTGTTTATAAGCATGCAAAGTAACAAGGGGGGTTTTGATTATCAAACATAGTAAAGTAAACAGCTTTGGTTGATTTGAGAATATGATTGGGGAAAGTAGTTCCACTAGAACGAGATCCACAATACAGAGATGTAATTTGATCACAGAAATCTATTAAATCCAAGTTCTTTCACTATTCTTATGGTTGTTCCCACCCTGATCTTGATTAACTACCAATTCAGACAGTTGTTGATAGTACTTACTACAATATCAATGGAAGAAAACCTTACCACTAATAAAGCAATAGCAATGCACACAAGGATATAGGATACATGTAATTAGAAGAAAACCTTACTACTTAACATGCAAATGATTCTCACTCATAATTGCGCACTCGTATTCCACTATATGCAACAATCGTGTATGCTACTAGATATGCACTCGTATTCCACTATATGCAAACCCTAGCAATTGATATATATTACTTAACCTAGTTGATCAGGCTATGAAGAATAATAATGAATCAATATTCAATATAACCAAGAGAATCAAACCAACACATATAAGAATAGGAACAAGGAATAGAAATCTCACAAACACATCAACTGTATTGCTTCAAATGTCTAGTAGAACAAAGGGAAATTAGTGCTCCATTCAGATGTAAATGAAACCCTAATGAGAAAGAAAACAACGATGCTAAAAGTCTGATGTAAAGTGTCTGATGTAAAGTTTGCCTCTCTTAACCTAGAAAGAGGTCTTAAATAGGCCTTAGGAAATAAGTTTAACCTAACGAAAAATAGCAAGGGAAATAAAAATAATAGAAATAAGAAAGTCCGAAAATGCATAAAAGGAAATAATGTCTTCTGGCCGTGAGGCGTTACGTGTGCCCACCGCGGGGCGGTGGCTTCTTCTGGCGCGACCAGCTCTTCTCTGAGATCCACCGCCGGGTCGCGATGACTTCTGGCGCGGGGCGTCAAGTTACACCGCGGGGTGTCCACCGCGGGGCGTCCAGTTCCACCGCGGGGCGGCGGTGACGGTGTCTTCTTCAGCTTCTGCGACACTTCCGTAAAAATGCCATAACTTTTGATTCCCAACTTGGATTGCGCTCATATTTTGAGGACTTGCAGTAGACTTCAAGATCTAACTCCTCGAATTAGAATCACTTCATTTGGACATCTGAGTAGAGAGAACGAACCATTTGAATTCAGCACATTGTTCTTCTACTCTTCAATACACTTCAAACCTCTATAAATCCCATGATTTCTTCACTTCTCCACTCTAACTCCATAATACACGATTGTGCTCTAAATCCATCCAAATGGCGCCTCAAACCTGGTAATAACCCCTAGATATGCACTACAAAATAGCACTGATCAAATCCCCCATGCTTAAACCTTGCTCGTCCTCGAGTAAGCTAAAGTCAACCTACTCCTCCAATCAATCCCCAAGGTTTCAGGAAGCATAGAAAACTCAATCTCCAAGAGTCATACCCAACAATAAACTCCAGACAGCCAATACAATATAAGCCCAGCACAATAAACTACAACATCAAATCAAAAATCTCAACACCCCACACAATCAAGCCAAAAGGAAAGCAGAGTACTTCCCCCAAGTATATCCCAAACACCATAGAGTGAATAAAAATCTAATCCTATCTCCCATCTATCTTCTTATACCTCCCAGAGTGACCTACCCGAATCCTCTTTATATCTCATCTTCTTATGACGCCTCGCCAGGAAAAATGAGGATTCCTAAAATTCACTCTTCTTCTTTTCACTCGTTTTGCCAAGGCGCCCTTTCGGGTTTTCACCAAGCCACTCATTTCATTTTCCAATAGATGTACTCACATAAGCTCACATCACTCTTGACCACATATTACCCCAGCCTAATTCTGGTCCAAGCCACCTGCTTATTACCTAGGCCGCCCTTTCGGGTTTTCGACTTATTCCAGGATTTCAATTTTAGCCTTTTTTCAAAATTTTGGCTCTTTTTCATTTTTTAATTTTTCTCCTCAACAACGTAGCAAGTATAGAACTCTCCCCCATGCTTAAACATTGCATTGTCCTCAATGTAATGAAAGACAAAAGAATAAAGCACAAGGAAAAGCAAAAAATAACTCACAAACGTCGCCAAGCTGCTTGGACACTGAAGGTGTCGCTGGCGGTCTTCTCAATAAATGCCCAGGTCTCTGGTGTTGGGCGGGTGTCTTCATCAACTCTATAATCTTCTCCTACCGTGCAATCAAAGGGAACCACTTTGGTGAGTAGTGGTAAAACAATGATATTAGGATTGCACGGCCTTCTAGGAACACATGGTGGAGCCCAGATGTAATCGTGGTGGGGGCTCTAGTGTTCCTCCTCCTCAGCTGTCAATTGTAGGGCCATCATCGTTGCCAAATAATGTGTAGGGCAATGTATCCTCCTTGACAACATGATGCGCACCTTCTCCATGGGGAACTCTGGACAGCTGGCCTTCGGCAGAACAAATTTTTTTTTTTGAATTTTTTTTTGATTTTTTTTTTGCTTCCCGTTTAAGGTTTTTTCTGGGAGTTTATTAGTGCAGGGAAAAGAAGACTTACATTGGTGGTAAACACCTTCTTCAATAGGCATGGGTCTCTTCCCTACAGGTTAGTCGGAAACAAAAAACAAGAACAAAAACAAAGCAAAAACACACTAAAGAAAATGCAAAAACAAAGAAAGAAGAACAAGAAAAGAAAAACATACCTCGGGTTGCCTCCCGGACAATGCCTTAGTTAACGTCGTTGGCTCTACATCCTACTCATCCTCTCAACTTGGGTTGCTCATAGCAATTGAACACTTGGGATCTGGATCTGGGGGGTGCCTCTTTGTATGCTCTATGTTGAGCGTGACCCCCAATCTCCTGTACTTCGTGGTGGGTGGACCGTTGTGCATATCCATGAACTCACTTGCCATTTTCAGAAACGGTCTACCCAGCATCTCAGGTGCTGCATGCTTTTCCTGCCCCGTGACCAGCGTCAAATGATTTACCCTGTGAATCTCACTTTCCTTTTTGCTCTCCCCCTTTTGCTTCTTCTTGATCTTGCGCAGCGTCTTTAGAAATTCCTTGAAGCGAGGGGTGTTGTCCTCCATTTTGGGCAAAGGGGAATTTTGGACGCCGGGTCGCGCTGGTCTCACCGCAGGGCACGGCGAAATCTCGCTAGGAAGAACTCCGTCACCGCGGGGGTGGTGGTCATCGCCGCGGGGCGGTGGTTGTGAGGAGGGGAAACTGAGACTTACCGCCGGGTCGCGGTCGGTGTCACCGCGGGGAGGTGACTTGCGTTCTTCTTTACTGGCTTCAGTTCCAACATACCGCCGGGTCGCAGTCAGGGGCGCCGCAGGGCGGTCAGAGATTATCTCCATCTCATATTCGCTCTCCTTTTCAGCACTAGGAGGAACGACCAATTGCTTTCCACTCCGGAGGATAATGGCACTCACATTTTCCCTTGGATTCTCCATCTCATGCCCGCACCTCAGCTTCATAGCATAGACAGTCTCTTGTGTATTTTCTACTGCAGGGACTCGTGGTTGTGCGGACTTCGACTCAATCAACGCTTGACTCAGTTGGTTAAACTCGCTTTGGAGACTGGAAATCGCCTCTTGCTACTGTTGGACACTCTGAGCCATGGTTGTTTGCAGTGAGGACACGTGTTGGGCCATGGTTGCCATGCTTTGAACCAGAGTGTTGAGTACATCAGCATTGGGTGCATGCAAGTTTGCGTGTTGTCCTTGGAATCCATGCACATATGGTTTCCCGTACTGTGGTTGATTTCCATACGGAACTGGGTTATAGTGCTCCCTCGACCCTGAGTTGTAGGTGTTCGGATACGGCTCCTGTCTCGGTCCATGCGAATTTACACCTCGACGTGCGTTTACTGCTGCTGCGAATGCGGGAAGTCCTGGACAATCGTCAGTGGTGTGCAGCGTTTCGCGACAAATTCTGTAGGGTCTGACTGGTCTTTCTGCACCCGAGTTGGGGTAGTATCCCCTCTCTGGAGAGAATGAGCAGGGGTATGGGTCATCGCGCGTCTCTTCCCAGAAATCCATATCTGTATCAAAATCAAAAAAAATCAAATCAGTAGCACTGGTGTGGACCGTAAGATAGGTCCACACCGACGTAACACGCACACAAACAAACACAAAAAAAAAATCAAATCTTGCCTCCCCGGCAACGGCGCCAAATTTGACGTGGCCGAAATATGCAATGCAAATGTCGTTGAATGACCTAGTCAAAGTAAAAGTCCTAACAACCTACTAAACAGATGTATAGTAAGCAAGTAAGGGTCGAACCCACATGGAGGAAGTAATCAATCTATGTGTTTATAAGCATGCAAAGTAACAAGGGGGGTTTTGATTATCAAGCACAATAAAGTAAACAACTTTGGTTGATTTGAGAATATGATTGGGGAAAGTAGTTCCACTAGAACGAGATCCACAATACAGAGATATAATTTGATCACAGAAATCTATTAAATCCAAGTTCTTTCACTATTCCTATGGTTGTTCCCACCCTGATCTTGATTAACTACCAATTCAGACAGTTGTTGATAATACTTACTACAATATCAATGGAAGAAAACCATACCACTAATAAAGCAATAGCAATGCACACAAGGATATAGGATACATGTAATTAGAAGAAAACCTTATTACTTAACATGCAAATAATTCTCACTCACAATTGCACACTCGTATTCCACTATATGCAACAATTGTGTATGCTACTAGATATGCACTCGTATTTGTAGGATCGAGATTGTTAGACAAATAACTAAGGAACTAAGAATAGCAATTCTCAGTTCCCTTCGCAGCGGAATTTAAACAATCAAGCACAAATGAACAAGTTTCTTATAGTGGAAACCTTTGATTGCCAACTAGCAATCTAGGATAAAAACCATTACCTTTCTTTCGAAAGGATTTCAAGGTCTACTTCTTGATTTCTTATCTCTTTTGGTTACAACTTATCTTAGGAACAAACACACAGTTTCTTTACCTTATACACAGTTAGGTAATCCTAGATAACTTAACACAATCAATAATCATTCCAAGAAACAGACCTTAGCACCTAGGAACTATCTCACTTACAGTCACAGGAACTAGCACTCAGCTCTTCGATTCCTTGACTGATTCCTCTTGATCTCAGTTTGCATTGATGATCTTGTTTGAAGCTTCACACTTTGATGTTTGCTATGGAGTGTGATTCTATTGTGAATGCTTGAAGATAACCTTTGAGTTAGTCTTGCTTTTATAGTGGATTCTTCGCAGCTTGATCTTCTCTTGGTTCCCACAGATCGAGCTTGCCCTAGGATGTGCGGTTGTCCTTGATTCACGCTGTCTTTGACATATACAAACAACCTAGGCAGCTCAGAATCCTTCTAGGTTAGTCAACTACTTCAGCCAAGTCGTTCTCCAGCTTCCTTCTTCCGAGGTTCGACAATCTGGGCACTTTGGAACTGTATTCTGGACAGCGACAGGTTCCATGACAAGTCGCTTTCACCTTTCTCTGTCCGAGGTTATGTGTTCTAGGCGTCTTGTTGTTTTGCTCTGGACAATGGCAGACTTTTGAAGCTTCGTACAAGTCTTTTTCAACTTTCTTTTGTCTAAGGTTAGTGTTCCCAGATTTCTCGGGAAGCGCAACATCACATGTTGCATTTCTGGGCACACCTGGGTTCCTTCCTTTGGCTTGCTGCTTGGTTCTCTTGTCCTGTTTGGCTTCCATGCTTTCGGTAATTGTCCTGTGGTTCCTTAACACACATCTTTAAGATAATACATTAGTATCAAAATATTTGTCATCTTCAAAAGTAGAGAAACTGAGGAAAGGAACTCGTAGGGGAACTAAGGTTCCAAAGTTCCATTTCCTAACAATTTCCCCCTTTTTGATGATGACAAATACAAGGAATCTGGCAACATAATAGGACTTTGAATTTCATGAGACCAGTTGAATTTTAAGGGATTTATAACATTGTAAAATAATGAGAGAACATTCAATTGTTGCAAATTCCCCCTAAGCAGATGAACGAGTTTATTCGAATCCCCCCTTAGAAGTAGAACGAGTTCAGAGTTCCTATTGGCCCAGTAGTTTCCAAAGTTCAAGGTTCCTATCCTTCTTCCCCCTTTTGACATCATCGAAAAGATCAGTTGACATGTTAAGAACAGAATATCAAAGAAAATAAACAATTGCGTCAAACCCATAACAGAAACCATAATAGAAATTTGAGGCAAAGACAAATCATTCATAGAGACGTAGCCAAAAGTAGTCATTAAACTTAATAAAATCTTAACATTGTTCAGAGGAAGACAAACTACGAAGCATCACAAAACAACCTACAAAGACAACAATATAAGCAACCTTTAAAGAGAACAACAAAATGATAGAAGAGGGTAGGAGGATCCTAGGGAAGCTACTAGCACACTGTGAGGTTACAGCACTGGGAACCATGAGAAGCATTCCTATGGCAGAGCAGTGGCCTCCTCTTCGTCAGCCTTGTTGTCGTCAGTTCCTTCATTTTGGCCCGTGGCCTGATTTGCGCCGGTTGCATCTTCCCATGTTTCTGTAGTACTTTCACCAGACTTGAGACTGCAGTGCTCATCTTTCCCAACTCATTTACTTGATCACGGAGAGCAACCGTGAGGATAGTCGAGCCTCCCGTGATGGCCTTTTCAATACGATCCAGAGCAGAGAGGATCGCATAGGAGTCTTGAGAGGGGTTGAGCGGTGGTAGGGAACTTGAAGGGGCCTGGGAACTAGCCTTGGCTTTGGGCGGTTCTTCCTGAGGGTCAGAGAGAGAGACTAGGGGATCTTTTGTCTTGAGTTTCCGGACAATGGTCATGGTGAGAAGCTTGCTATAGACAGTTTCAGGCAAATCATCTCGGTACTGGTGAAGCAGGGAGAGAAGATTTTTGATGAGATGGGGAAAGGGCAGGGCATGAGATTCATGGGACTTGCAGAACTGCATGTGAGCCAACACTATGCGGGGGAGATCAACTTGTGCACCAGATAACACTTTATCCATGAGGATAGCATCCGTGATGAGAACTGTATTCCGGTGCTCTTGCCTGGGAACTAGGTTTCGGATGATCCAAAAATGCAGAAGCTTGTTGGCGATGGAGAGATCCTTAGTTTGCAGGGTTGAGGGGTAGTCACCGTCATAGAGTTTCCTTACCACTTCATCCTTGGGCTTGTAACCATTTCCTTTGGGCCACGTCTTTTTCTGATGCAGTATGTCAAAACCAGATCTGGACTCGATCCCAAGAGCAGACGCAATGAGGTTGGGGGAAAGGGGATACATGGTTCCCTTCCACTGGAATATGGCATCGTTGCAGGGAGAGTTATCTTTGGCGGGCACAAAGGTGAGAGACTGATAGAACAGACAGACTACTTCATCAGAGGCGGAGAAGGGCTCGACCAAGAGCTCATCCCATCCTTGGTATTGCAGCAGAGAATGAAACTCACTGAGGGCTTCGCTGAACAGTTCCTCATCTTCTTCTTCGAGAGATTGGGTCCAGAATTCCTTGCCGATGATGTGTGGCTTAAGAATCTTCCTCTTAGAGAAGGAGGAGGAGACTTGCCCGAGCGAGGAAGAGGAGAGGGTGAGGGATTTGGTTTTTTTTGAGGGTTTCTGCTCTTTGGATGGAGGGTCATAGGGAACCAAAGCTTGGGAACTTCTTTTTCGTTGTTGCAGCCTTGTGGCAACAAAGGGACCAGGTTTGGAGATGGGTTTAGACTTGAGGCTAGCAGGTGAGGGCTCTGGGCTGAGGATCTCCTGGATGGTCTTATCTGGGGAGGAGTCATGGGATCCTCCTTCCGAGACAGATTTTGTAGCCGATGCCGATGCAGGAGTGATTTCCTTCACTTTCTCCTCAGCTTTTGCCTTAGTTTTCTCCTCAATATTCTTCTCAGGTTGGGGATTTTGAGAGGCGGTGTCAATAATGGGCTGGGTAGACGAGGCGGCCTTCTTTTCTCTGAAGGCCTTGAGAAGGGCAGCTTCTTCTTCGTCTTGGATCAAGTTAGGGTTAGGGTTCTTGTCAACCATTTTTTAGGAGCTAGAAATTTGAGTTGGAGAGAGAGGGAGAAACAGAGGATCAGAGAGATGAGAATGACAAGTGTGGGAATAGCTTGGATCAACAGGGCACCCTTTAAAGACGGATTGAGGGCTGAAGGGACCGTTGGGAGAAATCTGGCCATTGAGGAGATCAAGGAAGATCTGGGTCATTGAAGGCGGTTGCATCTTTTCCAAATGGTCAAAAGCAATTAAAAAATTTACCCATTCAGAGAGGGAGGCTCTGTATTGACGAGACGTGACTGTTTTCTGTAGATTTGTCATAAATATCGTCTTGGGAGGTGCCGAACTAGCCGTTGGAAGAGCATTTCATCCTGGTTCCTTTCTGGCGATATATTCAGTGTGCTAGAGGAATATATGGGAACTCTGATGTGGGTTTAAAACATGGAACGGAGAAGTACGCTCCCATACAAGGAATTAGGTAGGCCATTTATCGCATTGCACAATAATTCTCAGAGAGAGTTTAAGAGATGGATCATAGGGAATTAAATTGAGCAATGAGGCAAGGAGGGTCATAGTACACAATCATCATTTCGGCTTGTATTGTTGGGTTATAATATGATCAGATTGTGACTTTTGGGCCAACAAAGAAACTTGAACAATGAAAGAGTTGAAAGAGCAATGAGGATCAAAGGATACGAACTATAAAAACTTATCCAAGCCTTTTTAAGAAACCATTATGGAAAAGAGGGTTTGTAGCAAAAGATATAACACAGAGATATCAGGACTCAACAAGTGAAAGATCTTAAACTAGTCAATCAGGGGAACTGGAAAGGGGCCTTTAAACTAAGGTCACTGCTAGGTTATATGAATCATTCCTAGTTCCAATCTAAGGTTCTCGAAGGGAACTCTATTCAAGGCTTTGGTGAATATATCTGCAACCTGATCTTCAGTTCTATAAAATTTCATAATGATGTTTCCCTTCTCAACATGATCTCTAAGAAAATGATGTCTTATGTCTATATGCTTGGTCCTAGTATGATGCACATGATTCTTAGAAATGTGTATAGCACTGGTGTTATCACAAAGAATGGTGAGGGGACCATAAGACATACCAAAATCCGCAAGTTGTTGCTTTAGCCAGAGAAGTTGGGAACAGTAGGAGGCAACAATGATGTACTCGGATTCTGTGGTGGAGAGAGAGACTGAGACTTGTTTATTTGAGCCCCATGACACAAGGCAAGGGCCTAGGAACTGTGCCATTCCAGAGGTGCTCTTCCTATCCACCAAGTATCCAGCATAATCAGCATCAGTGAAACCCATCAGCTCAAAGGGACATTCTTTGGGGTACCAAATGCAGAGTGAATCAGTTCCCTTGAGATATCGGAGTATTCTCTTCACAGCAGCCAAGTGGGTTTCTCTTGGACAAGATTGGAACCTGGCACACAATCCAACAGCAAAAACAATGTTTGGGCGACTAGCGGTTAGATACATGAGTGAGCCTATCATACCTCTATAGAGTTTCTCTTCCACTGGAGGACTTGAGTGGTCCTTGTCGAAGTGAGCAATGGTGGAAATAGGAGTGGAGAGAGGCTTGCATGAATCCATTTTGAACTTTTTCAGTAGTTCCCTGACATACTTCTGTTGGTGAATTTGTATGCCATCTTTCTTTTGGGTGATTTGCAATCCGAGGAAGAAGATGAGTTCCCTAATTAGGCTCATTTCAAATTCACTGCTCATCAAGTCTTTGAACTTGTCTACAAGGGACAGGTTAGTGGAACCAAAGATGATATCATCGACATAAATTTGAACCACTAAAATGTTACCTTCTTCTTCTAGGATGAAGAGAGTCTTATCAATAACTCCACGCCTGTAGCCATTTGAGAGTAGGAACTGGGCAAGACGATCATACCAAGCTCTGGGAGCTTGCTTGAGACCATACAATGCTTTGTCTAGAAAGTAGACATGGTCGGGATGATCATCGTCTTCAAAGCTAGGTGGTTGCTTGACATAGACTTCTTCTTGAAGAATTCCATTGAGGAAGGCCGTCTTTACATCCATTTGGAACAGCTTGAACCCTTTGTGTGATGCGAAAGCAATCAACAGTCTTATCGCTTCAATCCTTTCCACTGGAGCATAGGTTTCATCATATTAGATGCCTTCTTGTTGATTGTATCCTTGAGCAACAAGCCTTGCTTTGTTCCTTATTACAGCTCCTGTATCACCTAGCTTGTTTCTGAAAACCCATCTAGTTCCTATGATATGTTTATCCTTGGGGCGGGGAACTAGATGCGATACTTTGTTCCTTTCAAACTGATGAAGCTCTTCTTGCATAGCTTGGATCCAGTCTGCATCCTTCAGTGCCTCACCTATGTTCTTTGGTTCCACAATAGACAGAAAGGCATTGAAGGCAAAGAAGGTTAGATGTTCGAACCTGACTGGAGGCTTGATGGTTATTCTTTCTCTGTTGGGAGCTAGAGCATTTGATGTGGAGACATTTTGAGTTGAGTATTCAGCTTCAGCTTCCTGGTTGGGATCACCTTCTCCATTGAAGATTATGTGAGAGGATGAATCGTTGATGTCTCCACAGATATTGTCGTCATGTTCATGGTTCCCAGAAATGGATTGTTGTTCATTATCCATGGGAACTGGTGGAGGAGCCAGTGGGGGATTCTGTGCAGCAGGGCAGGAACTGGGTGGAGTGACATCTTCATCTGGATCTTCTTGAGGTGACTTGGGGAACAGATCTTCAAAAGGAGTGATAGTGTTCTGCACAATTTTTCCAAGTGATTTTTCATTAAAAATAACATGAACACTTTCTTCTACCTTTTTAGTCCTTTTGTTGAAGACTTTGTATGCCTTGCTGCCTGAGGCATATCCAATGAAGATTCCTTCATCACTTCTTGGGTAGAATTTGCCAAGATTGTCCTTCCCATTGTTGTGCACAAAGCACTGGCATCCGAACACCCTCAGATGTGAGATGTTGGGAACTCTTCCTCTAAGGAGTTCATAGGGTATTTTCTCTGTGATTGGGCGAAGCATGGCTCGATTGATGATGTAGTAAGCTGTGTTGATTGCCTTAGCCCAGAATGATTGAGGGAGTCCACTTGAGATGAGCATAGTTCGAGCCATGTCTTCTAAAGTTCTGTTCTTCCTTTCTACTACTCCATTATGTTGAGGAGTGTATGGTGCAGAGAAGTTGTGATCAATACCATGCTCACTGCAAAAGGTTAGAAATTCTCCATTTTTGAATTCGGTACCATGGTCAGACCGAATAGAATTGAGTGAGCAATCGAGAGATTTTTCTAACAAAGGAACCAGATCTTTAAAGCGGTCAATGACTTCACTCTTAGATTTTATGAAGATAGTCCAAGTGAAGCGAGAGAAATCATCGACAAGAACAAAGATATACCTGTTTCCTCCTAGGCTTTGAACTCTCATGGGTCCACAGAGATCCATGTGGATGAGTTCAAGGGGCATTGAGGAACTTACCATGTTTTTGGACTTGAAGGAACTCCTTGCTTGTTTCCCTTTAACGCAATCTGAGCATGGTTCCGAAGATATACTACTTATCTTTGGAAGGCCTCGGACTAGTTCCTTTGAGTGTAGCTTGTGGATCAGTTTGGTGCTAGCATGACCAAGGCGTTGATGCCACAGTTCTGTTTCATCATTCACGGTTGAAAGGCAGAGTTTCTCCTTGGGAGCATATGATGGGTCAACAACGTACACATTGTTGAATCTTTTGCCTTTTAAGATGATTTGTTCCGAGGGGTCTAGGACAGTGCATTCACTTGACTTGAATCTAACTTCATTGTCTCCTTGATCACACAGCTGTGACACACTAATTAGATCAAAGCCAAGATTATCAACAAGGTGAACTTTATTTACCTTAATGTGGTCATTTAGATTCACAGTTCCTATTCCACAAATTTTCCCTTTGCTTTTGTCTCCAAAGGAGATGTTTCCTCCTTGGATGGGTTGAAGAGAGGTCATTTGATTTCTTCTTCCGGTCATATGGCATGAGCAACCACTGTCAATGTACCATAGTCGAGGTTGCCTCTCTTCTTTCTACACACAAGGGAACTAAGACTTTTGAACCCAGCGAAGCTTGGCTTTACTGGGGGGATTAACATTGCGAGTCTGTGAATGACCAGGGAACTGGTTCCTTTCGTGGTAATAAGCTCTTTTCTCATTTTCAAAGTTCCTTTTCTTAGGACAGTCAGTGTTGTAATGACCATTTTTACCACAGTAATAGCATACGCGATTGTAAACAACATGTCCATACTTTCCTTTTCCTGGCCTAAAAGGTTTTTCAGTTTTTGTTTTATTAAAATCAACATTGTTTCTAACCTTAATATGAGCCATATCAACATACCTTTTGTGAGCAAAGGAATTAGTGAACCATTGGTCTTCAGGAACCATCTTTTCTTTTCCCTTAGGTTCCCTCTTAGGACTTTGAGAGCTTTCATTAAGACGTTTGGCAACCTCAGCCTTGTTCTCAAGAACCATGATCTTCTCTGATAGGAATTGATTCCTATCACGAGAAGTGGCAAGAGCAGTATTGAGGTTCTCATTCATCTCAACAAGTTCTCGCCTAGCTTTTTCATCTTCAGCATCATTGTTCCCTTTGTTATTGACATATCCTACTCCATGACGTTGTCTCACAAAAACAGTTTGATTTATCATTTTTTCATTTATGGAGTCAGTGAGAATGTCTAACCTATCAATTATAGATTGAAACATGTCATTTCCAGGTAGGTTATCATGCAAGGGAACTTTGACAGATTCTATGCTAGTTTCATCACAAGATTTGCAGATTTTAAGGTGACTAGCATGCACATTTCTAATATTAATGAGTTTGGAATGTGTTTCAGCTAGATCTTTCTCAGTTTCATCAAGTTTCTTACTCCAAACAGAATTCTCAACAGTCAAACAAGCAATTTCGTCTTCACAATCATCAAGTTTTTGTTGAAGGGAACTGGTTTCCTTTCCTAGTTTCTTTATGATCTTAAGAAGTTGTTTCTTATCACAATCAACTAGAGTTTTTAGGAAATCGTCAGAAGTTACCTCAAGGTCTTCTGAGTCGCTTGAATCTCCTTTTGCCATGAGACATCTTCCTCCAGAGAAACCACTCAGATCCAGTTCCTCATTTGAGTCTTCTCCCCATGATGCCACGAGATCCTTCTTTCTCTGAGGTCTTTCATCTTCTTTGGAGTCTTTCTTGTTGGGACAGTTCTTAGCATAGTGCCCCTTTTCTTTGCACTCGTAATAGGAGACTTCCTTGAGATCTCTTCTTGGTCCATTGTGGGAGGAACTGCCCTTTTGGAACCTTCCCTTCACAAAGAATTTTTTGATGTTCTTTGTGAAGAGGGCTGTTAGTTCGTCCTCCTCTTCTTCTAGGTCTGAGTTTTCTTGCTCCATTTCAAGCCTTGAGAAGGCTTTGGAGATCTTGAGAGCAATTCCTTTCTCCAGTTTTTTGTCGGTATTGGCTTTGGTATGCTCTCCTTCTTCAACCTCCAGTTTCCCTATGACTTGAGTCAAGGGAAGAGATTGGATGCCTGGAGTGTTCTTCATGATTCCCTTAAGAAGGGTGAATTTGGAGTTGAGTCCATTGATGACCACCAGAGACTTGGAAACTTCATCAAGGTCGACTCCCGCCGCTGTTAGCTTTCCAACCAGTCTGTTGAAGCGGGAGTAATACTCTGAGATAGTCTCAGTTTCCATCATTTTGAAGGTGTGGTATTCTCCTTCCAAAGCAAACTTTCTGCTTTGCTTTAGTTCGTCACTTCCTTCATGCATATCCTTGAGTGCCTTCCACATCTCCTTTGATGTCTTGATTCCTATGACCTTGTCCATGTCCTCTCTATCCAGTCCATTGAGGATGAACTGCCTGGCCTTGGCATTCTTTTCCATGATGACATAGTGTTCTGGTTTCCAGTCTTCTTCCTTCATGGTAAGATCGACATAGTCATCTCCATTTTCGACTATCCTCTAGCATTGGTAGTCATTGGTCTTGATGTGGCTTTCCATGCACTTTTCCCACTATGTTTCTTCTCCCTTCTTTCGGAGATGTGGGTTGTTGGTGGAGATTCCGAGCTCAAACTTGCTTGATTGAGACATGATCTGCAAACTTAACAAAGATCTAGAGCTTTTCCTCCTCTGATACCAATTGTAGGATCGAGATTGTTAGACAAATAACTAAGGAACTAAGAATATCAATTCTCAGTTCCCTTCGCATCGGAATTTAAACAATCAAGCACAAATGAACAAGTTCCTTATAGTGGAAACCTTCGATTGCCAACTAGCAATCTAGGATAAAAACCACTACATTTCTTTCGAAAGGATTTCAAGGTCTACTTCTTGATTTCTTATCTCTTTTGGTTACAGCTTATCTTAGGAACAAACACACAGTTTCTTTACCTTACACACAGTTAGGTAATCCTAGATAACTTAACACAATCAATAATCAATCCAAGAAACAGAACTTAGCACCTAGGAACTATCTCACTTACAGTCACAGGAACTAGCACTCAGCTCTTCGATTCCTTGACTGGTTCCTCTTGATCTCAGTTTGCGTTGATGATCTTGTTTGAAGCTTCACACTTTGATGTTTGCTATGGAGTGTGATTCTATTGTGAATGCTTGAAGATAACCTTTGAGTTAGTCTTGCTTTTATAGTGGATTCTTCGTAGCTTGATCTTCTCTTGGTTCCCACAGATCGAGCTTGCCTTAGGATGTGCTGTTGTCCTTGATCCATGCTGTCTTTGACATATACAAACAACCTAGGCAGCTCAGAATCCTTCTAGGTTAGTCAACTACTTCAGCCAAGTCGTTCTCCAGCTTCCTTCTTCCGAGGTTCGACAATCTGGGCACTTTGGAACTGTCTTCTGGACAGCGACAGGTTCCATGACAAGTCGCTTTCACCTTTCTCTGTCCGAGGTTATGTGTTCTACGCGTCTTGTTGTTTTGCTCTGGACAATGGCAGACTTTGGAAGCTTCGCACAAGTCATTTTCAACTTTCTTTTGTCCGAGGTTGGTGTTCCCAGATTTCTCGGGAAGCGCAACATCACATGTTGCATTTCTGGGCACACCTGGGTTCCTTCCTTTGGCTTGCTGCTTGGTTCTCTTGTCCTATTTGGCTTCCATGCTTTCGGTAATTGTCCTGTGGTTCCTTAACACACATCTTTGAGATAAAACATTAGTATCAAAATATTTGTCATCTTCAAAAGTAGAGAAACTGAGGAAAGGAACTCGCAGGGGAACTAAGGTTCTAGAGTTCCATTTCCTAACAGTATTCCACTATATGCAAACCCTAGCAATTGATAAATATTACTTAACCTAGTTGATCAGGCTATGAAGAATAACAATGAATCAATATTCAATATAACCAAGAGAATCAAACCAACACATATAAGAATAGGAACAAGGAATAGAAATCTCACAAACACATCAACTGTATTGCTTCAAACGTCTAGTAGAACAAAGGGAAATTAGTGCTCCATTCAGATGCAAATGAAACCCTAATGAGAAAGAAAACAATGATGCTAAAAGTCTGATGTAAAGTGTCTGATGTAAAGTCTGCCTCTCTTAACCTAGAAAGAGGTCTTAAATAGGCTTAGAAAATAAGTTTAACCTAACAAAAAATAGCAAGTGAAATAAAAATAATAGAAATAAGAAAGTCCAAAAATGCATAAAAGGAAATAATGTCTTCTGGCCGCGAGGCGTTACGTGTGCCCACCGCGGGGCGGTGAGATCCACCGTGGGGCGGTGACTTCTTCTGGCGCGACTAGCTCTTCTCTGAGATCCACCGCCGGGTCACAGTGGCTTCTGGCGTGGGGCATCAAGTTACACCGCGGGGTGTCCACCGCGGGGCGTCCAGTTCCACCGCGGGGCGGCGGTGACTGTGTCTTCTTCAGCTTCTGCGACACTTCCGTAAAAACGCCATAACGTTTGATTCCCAACTCGGATTGCGCTCATATTTTGAGGACTTGCAGTAGACTTCAAGATCTAACTCCTCGAATTCGAATCACTTCATTTGGACATCTGAGTAGAGAGAATGAACCATTTGAATTCAGAATATTGTTCTTCTACTCTTCAATACACTTTAAACCTCTATAAATCCCATGCTTTCTTCACTTCTCCACTCTAACTCCATAATCCACGATTGTACTCTAAATCCATCCAAATGGCGCCTCAAACCTGGTAATAACCCCTAGATATGCACTACAAAATAGCACTGATCAACAACCTATTATAATATCATCTTTTAATTAATTATTAACAAAGCAGTTCCAAACGAACAATAAATCAGTAAATCATCCCAAATTAATTAACAATTAAACAATTGATAATTAATTGAAATATGGAATGATGAGCAAGAGCAAACCGCCACTTGCCTGGAGTAGATTCGGTGATGAATCTAGACGAGACGACAACTGATGATATCCTTTCCGAGGATATGACCTATGCTTCAGATAGCTCGCTCACTCGATTTCGGGTTAAATCTGGACAGAAGGGCTAAATGGGCTTTACGGCCCATCAAGAAGCTAATTAAGGAGAGCGCCCCACCTTGCTTCTTCTTCCCCGAATAACAACAACAGCACAGCGGAGCAACGCAACAACACAACAACAACAACAGGAGCTGATCGGCGGCGGAGCTCTCGCCGGGTTGTCTTCGCCGGCGTCCACCTCATCCTCATCGTCGGGAGGGCAGCAGCTAGCAGCGGCGGAGCAGCATAGCTCGGCAGCCACGGAGCTTGTCATCGTGGTCCGAACCAGGGGAGGGAGGCTGTAGTCATCAACCGCGGCCGTGCTCACCGGCGGACACGAACGGCAACGGCTTGGCGGAGAAGCTCGGCGGAGCTTGGCGAAGCACGACAGCACATCAACAACAACAAGGCACAGGAGCTCTCGCCGGTGGGAAGGAGGAGGAGCTCTCCAGACCTTGGGTCGCCGGCGGGAAGGAAAACCGAGAGGAAGAAGTTCGGGAGAGAGAGAGAAAAGATGAGAGAGGAGAGAGAGAAAGCTCCCTTATATAGCCAAGATATTTTGGAGATATTTGTACAAATATCTTGTATAAATATCTCGTACAAATATCTTGTACAAATATCTTGTATAAATATCTCGTACAAATATCTTGTACAAATATCTTGTACAAATATCTTGTACAAATATCTTGTATACATATCTCGTACAGGGAAAGTTTGGTATGAGTTTTAAACCCCAGAAATTATATGTTTGTATCCAAACAAATATTCTAAGTCCCGAAAATACATCGAATGTATTTTCTACCACTCAGGGAATTATTACGGAGATCATGGATAGTACTGAAAATCCAAACTCCACTGAAAGCAAAAAATTTATCGAACGAAGGATGGGAAAAATTACCCAAATACCCTTACTAAAATTAAGGGGTATTACAAGTTCCTCGTCCTCCTAATCGACACATCATAGGAACTAGGTGGGTTTTTCGCAACAAACTGGATGATTCGGGTGCAATATCAAGGAACAAAGCTCGATTGGTTGCTCAAGGATATAATCAACAAGAAGGAATTGACTACGATGAGACTTTTGCTCTTGTAGCAAGACTGGAAGCTATTCGATTGCTCATTGCTTATGCGTCTCACAAAGGCTTCAAGCTCTTTCAAATGGACGTGAAGACTGCGTTCTTAAATGGTATTCTCCAAGAGGAAGTTTACGTCAAGCAACCTCCAGGATTTGAGGATGATGATCACCCTGACCACGTGTATTTCCTGGACAAGGCCCTTTACGACTTGAAACAAGCTCCCCGCGCTTGGTATGATCGCCTTGCCCAGTTCCTAACTGCTAATGGTTATCGCCGTGGTGTGATTGACAAGACTCTATTCATCTTGGAAGTTAAAGGTGAAATTCTAGTGGTTCAAATCTATGTCGATGATATTATTTTTGGTTCCACTAACTTGTCTCTTGTAGAAAAGTTCAAAAATCTAATGAGCAGCGAGTTCGAAATGAGTATGATTGGGGAACTCACATTCTTCCTGGGATTACAAGTCACTCAGAAGGCCGATGGGATCCAAATCCATCAACATAAATATCTGAAGAAACTCCTGAAGAAGTTCAAAATGGATTCTAGCAAGTCTATCTCTACTCCTATTTCCCCAACAACTCATCTCACCGCTGATCATACTGGTCAAAGAGTTGAGGAGAAACTCTACCATGGTATGATAGGATCTTTGATGTACCTAACTGCTAGTAGGCCAGATATTGTGTTTGCTGTTTGTCTATGTGTCAGGTTCCAAGCTGATCCAAGGGAATCTCACTTAACCGAAGTGAAGTGCATTTTTCGCTATCTGAAGGGAACTGACGACCTTTGTGTTTGGTACCCCAAGGATTGCCACTTCAACCTTCTTGGATATACGAATGCAGACTATGTTGGGTTCCTAGTTGATCGCAAGAGCACTTCTGGAATGACCCAGTTCCTTGGGCCCTGCTTGATTTCTTGGGGCTCTAAGAAACAAAACTCTGTGGCTCTTTCCACTACTGAAGCCGAGTACATTATAGCCGCTGCTTGTTGCTCCCAACTCCTCTGGCTCAAACAACAACTTGCGGACTTTGGTATGTCTTTTGCCCCCCTCAAAATCTTATGTGACAATACGAGTGCTATCAACATAGCTAAGAATCTTGTGCATCATACTAGAACTAAGCATATTGACATTAAGCATCATTTCTTGCGTGATCATGTTGAAAAAGGGAACATACTCCTAGAACATTGTAGGACGGAAGATCAAATTGCCGATATATTCACCAAAGCGCTAAATCGAGAACCCTACGAGTCCTTACGATTGCTTCTAGGAATGATTTCTCTCAACTAGTAGTTCCAGTTGTCATTACTAGTTCCCTTGTTTTGCCTAGATCTGATCTGTTCCATGATTCCACTGAAAATATTGATGATATTTGACTTTGTGCTGGCCTTGCATGTCCTGTAACATTGATTCTAAAGCATGTTCTAAATTAAGGCATGATCGCATTTTCTTTTCATGATATATCTTGTGCATGTCTACATCTCTTTGGTTAGCCTTCACATAGTCAGTTTGATCACATCTATCCTATATTACAAGCCGAAATGATGATTGACTATAAGCCGTCCCTAAGCCTGATTACATTGCATAGTTCCTTATGATCCTTTGTTTAGTCCACACTGGGAATTATCTGTGTAATGTCAAAATTGCCCTCCTAATTTTATTAATATGGGTACGTACTTTTCTTGAGTGTTTGCTTGGTTCCCTACATCAAATGTACCCATATTTCCCTAGTTCCGTGTCATTCTCTGAGGAAAGGAACTGGGCAAGCCGCCTCAACGGCCATATATTTTGAAATCTGCTCTCTGGCAGTGTCCGCTTCCCGAGATCAGTAAATGCACTGATGACCGTCTCTCTCTCAGCCGAATTGAAGTTCAATTTTGATGTGACTGCTCTGAGACACTCTTGATGCAGATATTTATGGATACTCTATTTTCGAAGATCCTGTGGCCGTTGGGATATTATCTGGTTCCCTTATTTGAAAAAGATCTGCCCACGATTTGATTTGGATAGCTTTGGCTTGGGATGTATATAAGGCAACATGGGCAGACCTAATTCGGCACCGATCTTCAATTCTCTCTGCTCTCCTCCAAAATTTTTTTTTTGCCTCTCTCCCAGGAAATCTCCAATCTCCCTCTCTCCCAAACCAACCCTCAACAGTCATGGAACCCCAAATTCCCAACTACACCGACGAGGAAATTGCCTTCATAGAGGCTCTCCGAAAACAGAAAGCTGCTCAGTCCTCCTCTCAGGCGGCTACCCCTCCAAAGGCACATTCTTCAGTGCCCCTCCCTATGCCGGAACCCACTCAGACGGCGACCTCCCCGGTAAAAGAGCCAAGCAAGTTGGCCTCCTCAGAGCACACCCTGTCGAGGCCGTCCTCCCCAACACCGACAAAAGTGGACTCCCATCACTCTTCTCCCTCTCAGAAGAGCGCTCCTATCGACGTGGATACATTCCCGACGCCGACCCCCTCTCTCAAACAACCTGGCGATTCCCAGTCGGTTGCTGGCCGCGTCAAGCGTCGTGCCGCAAAGGGTGGTCAAGGCATCCCTCCTCTCCAACTTGAGGAGACGCCACAAGCGAAAAGGCTCAAGCTTTCCTCCACTGCCAAAGGCAAGAAAGCCCTAACCTCGTCCCCAACTCCCTCCTCTCAAGTTCCCAAGGTTAATGCTGCTTTGGCCAACCGCCATATTCTGGAGCCCCTCATCGTTGGAGCAGAATTCTGGGACTCTGCTGCTCATGACTGTGTCATTGCCGCCTACGCCAAGCTACAACTCCAGGGATGAGACTCTCTTGTTCCCTCCCCATTTGCTGTGAATGAGGACATAGTGCGTCTTTTCTACCAAAACCTATAGTTTGTCTCTGTTAAAGACGACCAGCCTGCCAATGACGCCCTCCTCACCTAGGGTGGTAAGATCTTTCCTATTTATGCTGCCATGATAGGAACTGTGATCGGCCTGGAGTTTGGAGAAGGCTTTGGGGTGATTATCAAACGGAACTGGCCAGCCAAGCGCAAGGCCGCCATTCTCCGTACTGTGTTTGATGGGAATGCTCCATCAAAAGGCCCCCTCCTTACCAAATACTTGGGCCTCGACAAGAAAATCCTCCACACCTTCACTAGTGGAAAAAACACTTTTTGAGGCTCCCTTTTAGAGGCGTACATATATCAAAACGCTTCAACAACGACCTACGCAATCAGTTTTTCAGGATTTTGAGGCGGATAATTATTTTATACGCCTGAAAAACATCTTTTGAGGCGGGCAATTTATTATACTCCTCAAAAAGTTTCCGAAAAAAATATTCCCGTTAAAGTATTAGAGGCGGGCCAATGTTAAGCCCGCCTCTATTGATACCTAATTGAGGCGGGTGAAATAGCCCGCCTCAATTAACTCTTGTTGAGGCGGGCCTCTTATAGCCCGCCTCAACAAATGTATACAATAGAGGCGAGCATTAAGAGGCCCGCCTCAATAAGTATCCGAACAAATATTTTTTTTGTCCTCTTTTCTTTTCTTTCTCTCTCCCTCTTTTCTTTTCTTTCTCTCTCTCCTCTCTTTCTTTTCTCCCAGCCCCGATACCTCTCAGCCCTAAGCCTAACCATCTCTCACCTCCGATCCCCCTCACCGCCTCCCTCTCCCTCACCACCGACCCACACCGGCAATGATCACCGACGTCCGACAATCCTCCTTTCCTCAACGAGCCCAGATCAGTCCCTGCCTGCTCGCGAACCCACATCACCTGTTCGCCGACCATGACTCGCCTCCGCCGATGCACAACCCGCGCCAGCACCATTCCCAGCCCTGCTATCTCTGCGTACTTGGCAAGTTCAATTGAGGGATTGTTGTTAAATTTTTGAAACTCTGATATTGTTTGTCAATTTTGTGGAGAATAGGATTTTATTGTGCAAGGAGGGGATCCCACGGGAACTGGAAGAGGCGGTGAATCGATTTACGGGTATACCACTGTCTATACATACTACTGCTTCTTTGTTTATAGTTTTAAGGTAATTTTCTGTTAGGTTTTGGAGAATTCCTCACTTTGTAGTTTGAAGTGATTACATTTGGGGTTACGGATTCTAGCTGAGCTTGATTGTTTGAAGACAAGTCAAAAGGAAGGAAAGGGAGTCAGTCTACTGAGGTTTAGTGTTTAAGCGAGTTTATTGTCATGTGAGAATCAAATATAGGGTTCATTTGAGTCTATTGTCATGTGAAACTAGATAATTGAGCTTGTGAAATCATAGCAAATTGTCTTTATTTATACAAAATTATGTTTCCTTGATGGAACATCGTAGCCATAAGATTGTTTAGTGTTGAAAAGTTATGTTTGCTATGCTTTATAAATTATCTTACTCCCCAAATTGGTTAACCCTTGTAATCATACAAATTGTTCAGGTTGATTGCGTCTTGTTTTTTGCATTATGTTTTGGTTTTCAGAGTTTCCATTTACATGCATATGTGGGAATTCTCATTTTCTCTTTGGTGTTATTTAGGGAAAAATTTGAGGATGAGATCCATAGGGAGTTAAAGCACACTGGCGCTGGGATTTTATCCATGGCAAATGCTGGACCTAATACAAATGGGAGTCAGTTCTTCATCACTTTGGCGCCATGTCCTTCTCTGGATGGTAATAATAAGATTCGTCTTTATCCATGGCAAATGATGTATGTAAAAATATATTGGAATTGCTAGGTAATCGAAGTGCTTTCTTGGTTTCCACTTAGAGAATAAATGTCTTACTGCAGGGAAGCACACTATATTCGGCAGGATTTGTCGAGGAATGGAAGTCGTCAAGAGACTCGGTAGCGTCCAGACAGACAACAGTGATAGGTATGTCTTACTCATTCTAACCAAGATTTTGCCTTTTTATCTTAATAGTGAATACCTGAAGAGTGGTCTTTTCCATTTTTTAATCAAACTTGAGAAAAGTTCCTTTCGTGGACTTATCTCTTGAAAATAAAATATTAAGAAATTCCTATCTCATAGTTTGATGTTTATTTTTGCAATCAGCTAGTTATGGCAAGGTGCTTGTGCTTGATGGAATCCTTCAATTGACTGAGAAAGATGAGTGTGCCTATCAGGAGATGATTGTTCATCTTCCTCTTTGTTCAATTAAATCACCTAAAAAGGTATTTTGAATGAGTTCTATCTAATTATGTACGTCTTACGTACATAGCTATTTGGCTTTCTCCAAAGCATCTTTGTGAATTTTGTTTTGCTGGTTTTTTATAGGTTCAACTTTTAGTATTTGCTTCATAATTTTTCTGTGCCATTGCAGAAAACAGATACCAAGTGTTTTTTCTTCTCTGCTCATAATGTTATAAATAGTTGACAAAAAGTCATGGTTATAATGCCCTATGAGGAATGATGTTGGCATTCTTGCCAAAGTTTCTTCGATAACATGACTTTCATTCTTTCAATCTCTTACAGATTTGCCTTTAGTTCGGCATTTATCTACATGTATTTAAACGTGTGATTGAAGTTTCATTCTTTCTATTATGTGTAGTGTGTGTTAATGAAATAATGTGTTTAAACGTGTGATTGAAGTTTCCAGAACATATAACTCAGCCTGGTCACCATATAGGTTAAGCCCCTCCAATGCCATTATTAATAGTCACGTCTTGATGGTCTTTCAGATCTGGTGTTTCATAGACAATGTATCTGATAGTAGTGAGTCTTATGTAGATTTATAATGTCAAGGTGCTTGATGTGATATATATGAAGTGTGATTTTATAGCTCATGTTAGGAAGCTTTCTATGTATTGATGTGATGATTCTGCATTTTTTTTATTCTCACACATGGAATACATACAAGTCTTATTAGGCACTTGTTCTCTCAAGCTACCTATTTCCTTAAGATTGACCTATTGTGTGATTTATTAATTTCTGAGATTTTGAATGAAATATATCTTTATATACTATATGAAGGTGGCAATTGCATAATTATGGGATTTAATTTGATTTAATTTGAATGAAATATATCTCTTGTGCTATTTGACTGAATATTTTTGTTTTTGTGATATATTGTCTAGATGTCAGTGATTCTTCACTCTTCTATTTTAGGCAGTGAATAGTTCAAATCTAAATTTGAGCAAATTGTTAATAGGAACTGATATTGTCCAATGGAATACAGAGGAACTCTGTGCTCTCATCTTGTATAGCTTTTACTTTATAATGCTCACATAGTGAAACTCAACTGTATGTTTTTGAATCACATCATATTTTTATTTGCTCATCTTTCTAATATTTTTTGTGCAGCTTACGGCATGACATGCCTTTCACAGTATCAATGGCAAACGCTGGGCCAAACACCAATGGCTCACAGTTCTTCATCACCACAGTCGCTACACCATGGCTTGACAATAAGCATACTGTTTTTGGTAGAGTTGCCAAAGGAATGGATGTTGTACAGGTGACTTGATAACCCATTTCTTCTCTTTAAAATTCTCTTTTGCCAATGCAAACTTGTTTGTAGAAATTTAATTTCGGTATATCTGATAAGCTTTTGGTATGCCATTGGTCATTGATCTTGTTTTCAATATCAACAATTTGTGTTTTATCCTCTTTTGTAACATGCAATAGAGAAGACAAAGACCGACAGGAACGACAAGCCTTACCAAGATGTCAAAATCCTTAACGTTATCGTTCCCAAGTCTTGAGGTTGCCGTCTGCACTTTTATGCTGTTTTCCTCTTTCACATGGTTTAAATATCCGGATTTGTGATTCACTGTAAACAGTTTGGTTTGCTCAAACATGATTTTTAAGTAATCTGAATTTTCCAAGTTCACATCTTTCTTTGCAGTTGTTTATTTTCCAAGTTCACATATTTCTTTAAGTACAATATCAGTTCCTATTAACAATTTGCTCAAATTTAGATGAATTATTGTCTAGGTGTTAGTGATTCTTCACTCTTCTATCGAAGTATACTGCTGTGATTGGATTTTTTTTTTGGCAAAATTGGACTTTTTAGCCCGGATGTGGAAGAGATCCGGGCTAAAATGTCCATTTTTTTTGGTTAAAACACAATGCTTTTTAGCCCGGACTTACCCAGATCCGGGCTAAAAAGTGGGAAAATGCGACTTGTTGAGGCGGGCTTCGGAGGCCCGCCTCAACAAGTGTTTACTTATTGAGGCGGGCCTCCGAAGCCCGCCTCAACAAGTCCCTCATTTTGGCGCCGAAGTGAAGGACTTGTTGAGGCGGGCTTCGGAGGCCCGCCTTAACAAGTGGCTTTTAGAGGCGTATATTGCCCGCCTAAAAAAGGGTCCCTACTTGTTGCGGCCCCCTCAATTGAGGCGAACACTTCGGAGGCCCGCCTCAACAAGTGTTTACTTATTAGGGTTTTTTCCACTAGTGCTTCCTCATCAAGAACATCACCCCCCCGCCAAAAAAAGCGTGACACCATTGCCGTCTCCGATGCCGTTTTGATGGAGAAACTTCTCTTGGGAGAACCTATTGATCTCCCTCGCATTATCCTAGCCCACATGCAATTCTGCAAGTCCCACACTACCCATGCCCTCCCCTACCCTCACATCGTCAAGAAGTTGCTCACCAGCCTTGGTCTCTACCTCGCTGACCTTCCAGAGACCCACTTCTCTCGCATCCTCACTATGACCACTGTGAAACGCCTTACTCAGAAGGCACATGTTGATGAGATGTCTGAGGCTGAGGAACTTGAGGAAGAGCTGCTTCCTGGTCAGTCTAATCCGCACCTGGTTCCTGACACTCATGTGCTGCTTAACAGTTTGGCGCACATTGAGCATGCTTTGATCAATGGTTTCGACAAGGTGGCTGTTGCTGTGGAAAAAGGCAGTAACTACACCAATGAGATGGTGGTGGAGTTGTGGAAGTGTACCGCTGCCTTGGTCAAAGAAATCGAGAAACTGGTTGATGGCAAGATCATGGATGACAAGGAGCACAGGGCCAAGGGCCAAGCACAGTGAAGGACAACATCTAGTTCCCTACTCAGTTGACACAGAACTTATAGTTCCCTTAGGATCCCACTTCCATATTATGATCCCTTTTGTGTGTCTCTGAGTGTTTTTTTTATTTTTCTTCTTATGATGCTTATGTAGTTCATGTCCTTCTTATATCTAATGAACTTATTTTGTGCTCCTTGCTCTGTTTATTCTGTGCTTTAAATCGTTATTACGGTGCCATTTCTCTAGAGTTCAACATTAGCTCATTTATCTCCCTAAGTTTTCTCTGTTATTCATCTAACCGATTCTTTTCGATGATGTCCAAAGGGGGAATGAACTTGGCAATCTGGAACTGATAGGCTGAAAGGAACTCTGACCCAGTGGTTACATTAAGGGGGAACTAAGGCACTAGATCTGGTGTTAAGGGGGAATATGCAATTCACTAATGATTATTCTGCATCTAGTCATGTTCCATTTTTTCATCACACGTATCTTCATGCTTATTTTGATATGCCAGTTCTACATGTTTGTCATCATCAAAGAGGGGGAAATTGTTAGGAAGTGAACCTTTGGGAACTCCAGTTCCCTACCTAGTTCCCTTCCTCAGTTTTCCTAGTTTTGATAATGACAAACACCTTTGCTATTAATATTTCCATTAATGTGACAAACAGGGAACTAAGGAATTGGAAAGCACAAGACAGAACCACTGACGCCAGACTTGGGAACTGGCGGAAGGAACTCAAGCTCACAGACGCCAAAAATACTTGGATAAATCTGTGAAGGGCGGCGGCGAGCTGCTAGGGTAGATCTTTAGTTATGAGAGAGAACTATGTGATCTTATTCCGTTTCCATATATTTTAGGAGTTTAAAAGATTATATTTATGGAAACAAAATATGTAAAATCGGTAAAGATTATATTTGGTAACAAATGTTATCTTTAACGATTACTTTTGGTTATTTTATTTGTGTGATTCGGTTATTGGAGATTTGCTTCCTCCAGTGATTTAATCATATTGAAACTCTCGCATCAACACACATTTCACGAAGTTGAAGATTTCCGAGTGTTGTGAAGAATTTGTGCCGAGTTCTTTGGAGAAGAACTAAGTAAGTTGCTTGCTTGTTGTTACTTGGTTAGGTTGAACTAGGTAGAGAGTCTTTAGTGTGTCTAAGACTTAAATCTGTGTGTTCTATTCTAGTTGATTGTAACTGAAGTATTAATACAAGAAGTAGACTTTGAAATCCTCTTACAAGAGAGGTAGTGAGTTTTATCCTGGATAACTAGTTGGATATCAAAGGTTCCCACTCTAAGGAACTTGCCTTGAATCTGCTACTGTTTTACTTATTCCGCTGCTTAGGAACTGGACTCCCAGTTCCCTCGATAACTAACAAGTACGATCCTACAATAGGGAGCCTCTAGGGGGAGTATTTGAAAATTAGTAGCCAACAACCAAAATTGGGACAAAAAAAGTCACAAGAAATGCGACAAAAGAACACCGGAAATGCCAAGTCCAAGAAGACATAAATTTCAAAAGCAAACACGATAATAAGGAGTGGACAAAATCAACAAAGACATGAGGAAGTTAGCATCACCAACAGAGAAGTTCAATAACAAGATCAACAACAAATAGATAGATGAAGCAACAACAAGCACAATAATCAGCAAAATGACAGTACCAACAATGAGTTCAGCAGTGAACACTATCAACAATTTGTTTCTATTCTACGGAAAATTATACAAAATGCAGAAAGATGAGTTTTGGAAACAGAGAGAAGACATGCAAACATCTCCCGGACTATGCATGCACCTTGCTATATATTATTGTAAGAATAATGTATGCTGAATAAGGGAACAGTGTATGTTGAAGCAACTATTCCCTGCAAGTCTTGATCTTCTCTTAATGTTGACTTCGACTTCAATAGGGAACGATCAATGAATGCTGTAAGTCGGATAAGATTTGAATCATGAGAACACTTTCCGAAATCAGAATTTTGCCCCTTACTAGCCTTAGGAAATCCGCAAAATCTGAAGTGAGATAAGACAAATCCTCTAGTTCTCTTCAAGGCTTCTGATGAGAACTAAACTATGTTCATGTATTATTGATGTATGACTTTAACTCAGATAGAGAACTCGTATCTATTTTCGGGCGGTTACAGGGAACGGTTACGGCAATTACAAGCGGTTACTAACGGTTACCAACCGTTCCAACTGCCACCAACCGTTTCCAAGGATATCCAACTACTTGTATCAATTATCAACTGATTTAAGGTAGTTAAGAGGTGGTTATTCCGACGGTTACCAAGGCGGTTACAACACATTAATCATGTGTTGAAACTTTAACCATGCCTCAGGGAACTTGACATTCCCACCTAGGGAACGGCTGATCCCTTTAGGGAACGAACACTCGTTCAACCTTAAGTAATGTCGATATGTCTTAAAGACACAATTAACCTCTCTGATGCACTGTTCCCCTATGGGTAACATCATATATCCTTAATGTCTCCCTCATAATCTCAAGTATGCTTACACGAGTATGTACTCCACACCTCCAAACCCGTGATGTAGCTAAGTGAGATCTTATAGTGTCGTATGAATCCCGATCACACCAAATGGCACCGTTCACTATATGGGAATGGTCTCTTGATGACACTAAAATCACCAACAATCCTCCCCCATTTTAGTGTAATCCTTGATTCACAAAATAAGCAAGTCTTCATCCCAAACTCATGCATAAACACAAATATCAAAACGATTGAATTTATGTCTTAGCGTAATTACACATTTCAAACACCCGGGAATCATGGTGACCTAATGATTGAACCAATCAACCTCTTTGGATGCATGAAGATAACACACACATGAATTACTATACAATTCCATAGTGTAACTTGACTCTTTTAATGGCCTTGAGTCCTTATCCATTCGTGAGCATTTTGAAGTCAACCCAAACTTCATGAAGCGGCCAATCTTCACGCCCATATAGGTAGATCATTTTAAGGAACGCATCCTCAATCGTGCACCTACAATTTGCACTTTTTCAAAGGAACTATTAAGAAATTGCTTTCAACCTCTAAACTTGTAGGAACAGAGCACATACCTGGGGACTGATCCTTTGTGCTCTCAGTTTCTAGGTGTAGGCTTTCCACATTGAATCTGTTCCCAACGTTAATTGGAAATGAATTGGGTATCCCACCGCTAGAAAACTATATGGGTCTTAATCCCATCCCCTTAGCCGACTTGGAAACCAAGTCCCTAGCCAACCCCTTCGTCAAGTGATCAGCCAAGTTTTGTTGTGATCTAACAAAATCCACCGAAATCACCCCATGCGTAATGAGCTCTCTTATCGCACTATGTCTCACACCCAAGTGACGTGATTTCCCATTGTATACATGGCTATATGCCTTAGCCAAAGTTGCAGCGCTATCATAATGGATTGATATAGGTGAAATTGGCTTTTCCCATAATGGAATTTCATATATCAAGTTCCTTAGCCATTCCGCTTCTTTCCCATCAGCGGCTAAGGCAACAAACTCTGATTCCATGGTGGAACTCGAGATGCAAGTTTGTTTCTTGGAAGCCCATGAGATGGCACCCCCACCAACAAGGAACACCCACCCACTAGTGGAAGAATGATCCTCTTCATTTGTGATCCAACTTGCATCTGAATATCCTTCTAACACCGAGGGTGATCCACTATAAGTAAGACAAAAGTCCACTGTTCCCTTAAGGTACTGAAGTACCCGTCGAACCGCTTGCCAATGATATGCACTAGGATTACTAGTATAGCGACTAAGCTTCCCTACTGCAAAAGCAATATCTGGCCTAGTACTTGTCATGGCATACATCAAGCACCCAATAACCCTTGAGTACTCAAGTTGCATAACTGATTTTCCCTTGTTAGGGAACAGTTTAACACTCGAATCATATGGTGTTTTCAAAGGAGTGTACTTATCACAATTGAATTTCTCCAATACTTTCTCAATGTAATGAGATTGTGACAACGATAAGCCCTCCGTTCCCCGCCTTATCCTAATCCCTAGGATAACATCGGCCTCCCCCATGTCCTTCATGGAGAATTGTGATGACAAAAATGCCTTTGTAAGGTCTACTTGCCTTTGATCTGTTCCAAAGATCAACATGTCATCCACGTACAAGCAAATTATAACACCATTCCCAGAATTATCAAATTTGCTATATACACACTTGTCGGATTGATTCAGTGTGAATCCATTGGACAATACAACCTCATCAAACTTTTGATGCCATTGTTTTGGTGCTTGCTTAAGCCCATACAAAGATTTGACCAATTTGTACACCTTATGCTCTTGTCCGGGCATAACGAACCCTTCGGGTTGTTTCATATACACTTCTTCCTCAAGGTCCCCATTAAGGAACGCTGTTTTCACATCCATTTGGTATATAACCAACTTGTGAATAGCAGCCAAGGCAATCAATAGCCTAATGGTGGTAATCCTAGCAACCGGTGCATAGGTATCAAAGTAGTCGATTCCATACTTTTGTCTAAAGCCTTGAACAACCAATCAGGCCTTAAACTTATCTATGGTTCCATCCAATTTCATCTTCTTCTTGAATATCCACTTACTTCCCAATGGCTTACAGCCAGGGGGAAGATCAGCCAAGACCCATGTATTGTTCCCCATGATGGAATCCATCTCATCATTTATGGCCTCTTTCCAAAAGGAAACGTCTTGAGACTTCATTGCCTTAGTAAACGTCTTTGGGTCATCCTCAATATTGTAACAATACAAGTATTGGGATCCAACTTCATCCATTGTTCCCTCTACCAAGTAAACATGGAAGTCAGGACCGAAGGACGTTCCCTTCCTTACTCTTTTACTCTTTTGGATCTCTGGTTCACTGTTCCCAGGTTGGACATCCATATCAATGTTTCCACTTGTACTGGGAACACTATCATTATTTCCATTATTACTGGGAATAATGACTTTTTGTAAAGGTATCAATGAAAATCGTTTTTCATCAAAGATAGCATCTCTTGACTCTATAACGGAGTGAACCGAAATAGACTTGTTAGGTTCAATAACATAGAACCTATATACCTTGGAATGCTCAACATATCCAATAAAGATACATTCAACACCTCTTTCACCCAAAGTCTTTCGCTTGGGTTCGGGTAGTCTTACAACCGCCCTACATCCCCAAACTCGGAGATAATTCAGATTTGGCTTCCTTTGGAACCAAAGATCATATGTGGTAGTCTTGTTCCTTTTGTTAGGAACCCTATTCAATAGGTAACAAGCCTTCAACATGACTTCCCCCCAAAATCCGTCATTTAAACCTGAGTAGGAAAGCATGGAATTGACCATTTCCTTAAGAACTCGATTCTTCCTCTCCGACACACCATTTTGTTGTGGTGTATAAAGAGCCATGGTTTCATGAATGATTCCTACGGATTGGAAGTATTTAGGGTCAAATACCCACCACCTCTATCGGTGCGCAATCTTTTGATCACCGTTCCCAACTGAAGTTCCACTTCAGTTTTATAGATTTTAAATTTTCCAAGGGCCTCGTCCTTAGCATGCATTAGAAATACATAACGATAACGAGAATAATCATCTATGTAAGTAACAACATATTTCTTATTTCCCAAGGACGGAGAAGCATGAAAATCACATAAGTCACTATGTATCAAATCAAGCACTACACTATTTCTCTGAACATCAGGGAACGGTTGTCTTGTTATCTTAGTAAGCATGCAAGTTCTACACCTCTCTAAACTCATATCAAATGGAGGAATTATACCATTTTTAGACATATCAAGCATGTGTTTATAATGAACATGTCCTAGCCGAGCATGCCATATAGAGGAAACGTTTTCCTCCGAGGGAACAACACCCTTTGAAGGGGCCGTTCCCACTGAGGGAACAACATGTTCAGAAGAAATAGAACCTTGACCACAAGTCATATAAGCTGAATTCATAACTTTATTAATACTTAGCTTAAACATACCATTACATAGGTAACCACATCCTATAAATACACCGCCCTTAGATAATATATATTTATCGGCTTTAAACACTTGCTGAAAGCCTAACTTGTTAAGGATAGCACTAGAGACTAAATTTTTCCTTATTCTGGGTACATACAACACATTTTTCATAATTAAAGTCTTCCCAGAAGAGAACTCTAACTCCACTTGGCCTTTGCCTAAGACGGGGGCAGTTGACTCGTTTCCCATATGAAGGACACGTCCATCATCCAATGGAACGAAGATCTTAAACATTGACTTGTCCCTACACACGTGTGTGGTAGCACCCGAGTCAACCCACCATGCTATCTCATCATCCTGCACAAAGAAGGCCTCAGAAATATTAGGAACAAAGTCCAAACCAGGAAATGTTACTAAAGAGGGAACAATTCCGTTCGAGGGAACCGTTCCTTTCTGACCTTGATGAGATTTCTGCCCTTGGTCCTTAGAACCTTGATCAGACTGGTTGGGAATGTTGCCCTTCTTGCCCTTTCCAGCCCAACAATCCTTCTTAAGATGTCCAAGCTTCCCACAGTTCTAACACCCCTTTTGAGAGGGTTTCTTGTTGGGACCGGTGTTTGTGTTGTTGTGTGGCCTTTTCTTTCCCTTCTTGTTGTTACCCTTATGGGAACCTTCTTCCATCATGTTGATGGTGGAAGAATTGGGAGTCTCTTTCTCCTTTCCTTTCTCTTGCGAACGAAGGCCCTCTTCAATACGCAAGTGGCTGCCAAGTTCCACAAGGGAGATACCTTCCTTCTTATGCTTCAACATGTGCTTGAAGTCTTTCCATGATGGAGGCAATTTGTCAATAATGCTTGACACAGAAATGGACTCGTCCATATTCAATTTATGTTGAGCAAACTGCCCCAAGATACAGAGTATCTCATGATATTGCTCCATCACCGGTCTTGAGTCAACCATTTTATATGTATTGAAGTTGCTCACAAGGAACTTTATGCTTGAAGCGTCTTCAACCATGTACTTCAACTCTAGAGAGTCCCAAAGTTCCTTGGTGGATTCAACATTTTGGTACACATCAAAAAGTGAGTCGGACATACCGTTTAAGATGTGGCCCCGGCAAATGTAGTCATCGTTCTCCCATTTGCTCCTTTTCCTCACGGCCTCAAGTGATTCATCATCGACTAACTCCGGCATGGGAGTGGATAGGACGTATACCACCTTGAGGCTGGTCAAGAGGAAATGCATCTTCTTTTGCCAACGGCGGAAGTCCATCCCGTCGAATTTTTCCAACTTC
Source organism: Rheum nobile (assembly GCA_027886185.1). Lineage (NCBI taxonomy): Eukaryota > Viridiplantae > Streptophyta > Magnoliopsida > Caryophyllales > Polygonaceae > Rheum > Rheum nobile. The sequence continues at coordinate 3,757,795 of WOAB01000490.1, read as the reverse complement.
TGGAACTTTGTCGTCATCTCACGAACAGTCGTCATTGATTCGAAAATTCTGATTTCGATTGTAAGAATAATGTATGCTGAATAGGGAACGATCAATGAATGCTGTAACTCGGATAAGATTTGAATCATGAGAACACTTTCCGAAATCAGAATTTTGCCCCTTACTAGCCTTAGGAAATCCGCAAAATCTGAAGTGAGATAAGACAAATCCTCTAGTTCTCTTCAAGGCTTCTGATGAGAACTAAACTATGTTCATGTATTATTGATGTATGACTTTAACTCAGATAGAGAACTCATATCTATTTTCTGATTAGCCAACACTATCACCGAAATGCCTTTATATAGGCTTTCGGGCGGTTACAGGGAACGGTTACGGCAGTTACAAGCGGTTACTAATGGTTACCAACCGTTCTAACTGCCACCAACCGTTTCCAAGGATATCCAACTACTTGTATCAGTTATCAACTGATTTAAGGTAGTTAAGAGGTGGTTATTCCGACGGTTACCAAGGCGGTTACAACACATTAATCACGTGCTGAAACTTTAACCATGCCTCAGGGAACTTGACGTTCCCACCTAGGGAACGGCTGATCCCTTCAGGGAATGAACACTCGTTCGACCTTAAGTAACGTCAATATGTCTTAAAGACACAATTAACCTCTCTGATGCACTGTTCCCATATGGGTAACGTCATATATCCTTAATGTCTCCCTCAGAATCTCAAGTATGCTTACATGAGTGTGTACTCCACACCTCCAAACCTGATAGACCCTTGATCGGATTGGGAGCGGTGCAAGGTTTGATCCACAATTTGGAGGCAACGACAACCGGAGAAGGTGAAGAAGTGGACCGGCGTTCTCCTTGAGGGCGGCGACTTCTGCGGCGGTTCTGGGGCAATATGTTGGCACAATGGGAGTGTAAGAGAGTGGTGGTGGTGGTCGGAGCAGGTTGTGACGGTGGTGGGAGAATTGGCTTGCCCTAGCGGAAGGTGTCGCCAAAGGGAGCAAGCGGCAAGAAGGAAGGCGGCCTTCTTGAGGATGGTTCTTTCTGCGGCGGAGATGGCGGCTTTGGAGGGCCCAATGGGGGTATTACTGAGTGGTGGTGGTGGCTGGAGTGAGGCATGGTGGTGGTGGAGGATATCGGCTGCCCTAGGTGGATATGACGCACCACCAAGAGAGAACCGTGGGGCTCAACCAAGGATATGACTCACCAAGGTTGAAGAGGGATAGATAAGGGTTCAATATGACTCATGAACCAAGGGTGAACTTCTGGATCAAGTGCTCTCAAAGGAGTGAATTGGATTGATCAAAAGTTGAGTTTTACATCAAGGATTACAAGGCTTTATATAGCCAAAACCGAAAGCAAAAGCAGGGCAATTAAAGCCAACTCTCCACGTCCCAAGAGGGATATTGTAGGATCGTACGTTGTTAGTTATCGAGGGAACTGAAAGTTCAGTTCCCTAAGCAGCGGAATAAGAAAACACGAACAGATTCAAGACAAGTTCCTTAGAGTGGGAACCTTTGATAACCAACTAGTTATCCAGGATAAAACCCACTACCCCTTTTACAAGAGGATTTCAAAGTCTACTTCTTGTATTAATACTTCGGTTACAATCAACTAGAATAGAACACACAGATTAAAGTCTTAGACACACTAAAGACTCTCTACCTAGTTCAACCTAACCAAGTAACAAGCAAGTGACTTACTTCGTTCTTCTTCAAAGAACACAACACAATTCTTCTTCTACACTTCAGAAAGCTACTTTTCGTTAATGCGTATTTTTTTTTATGAGAGAGGTTTGACCGCTTTACTTATATGATTTAGTTAATGAGATAGTGAATCTTCAATAACCGAATCATATAAATAAAATAATCAAAAGAAATCTTTAAAGATAACATTTGTTACCAAATATTATCTTTACCGATTTTTTACACCTTTGTTTCCATGAGAGATAATCTTTTACGCTCCTATTATATATGGAAACCGGATATAATCTTTAGCTCTCTCTCTAGCTAAGATCTACCCTAAAACAGCTCGCCGCCTTCACATAATTCTTCAAGTGTTTATGGCGTTGACTAGCTTGGGTTCCTTTCGCCAGTTCCCAAGTCTGGCGATAGCGTCTCTGTTCCTTGCTTTCCGAGTTATAAGTTCCCTGTTTATCACACTAATAGAAACATTAATAGCAAAGATGTTTGTCATTATCAAAACTAGGAAAACTGAGGAAGGGAACTATAGTAGGGAACTAAAGTTCCCAAAAGTTCACTTCCTAACAATTTTCCCCTTTTTGATGATGACAAACATGTAGAACTGGCATATCAAAATAGGCATGAATAATATGTGAGAAAGAACAGAATATGGCTAGATGTAGAATAATCATTTGTGAATTGCATATCCCCCCTTAACATCAGATCTAGTTCCTTAGTTCCCCCTTAATGAAACAACTAGATTTGATTTCCGTTCATCCTATGAGTTCCAGATTGCCAGGTTCATTCCCCCTTTGGACATCATCAAAAAGAGTCAGTTAGATGAGTAACACAGAGATTTTAGAGAGATAAATAAGCTAATGTTGAACTCTAGAGAAATGGCACCGTAATAAAGATTGAAAGCAGATAATAAACGGAGCAAGAAGCACAAAATAAGTTCATTAAATATTAAAGGGCAGAGACTACATAAGCAAAGCAACAATAAAAATAAAAGCACTCAGAGACACACAAAAAAGGATCATAATATGGAAGTGGGATCCTAAGGGAACTATAAGTTCCGTGTCATCTGAGAAGGGAACTGAACACTATCCCTAGCTACTGCGTGCCCTTGGCCCTGTGTGCCCTGTCCTCTGCAATCCTTTCATCAACTAGTCGCCGAATTTCCTTGGCGAGGTCACCAGTGTACTGCCATAGTTCCACCATCATCTCATGGGTGGCGTGGTTCCCCTTCTCCACAGCAGTAGAAACCTTGTCAAAGCCATTGACCAAGGCATGCTCAATATGGGCCAAGCTGTTGAGCAGCACCTGGGTATCTGGGACCAGGCGCGGATCAGATTGGCCATGCAGCAGCTCCTCCTCAAAATCTTCAGCCTCAAACACTTTATCAATATGGGCCTTCTTAGCAAGGCGTCGTACCGTGGTCATGGTGAGGATGTGGGAGAAGTGGGTCTCCTGGATATCAGCGGGGTAGAGACCAAGGCTGGAGAGAATAAGCTTAATCACATTTGGGTAGGGAAGGCCATGGGTAGAGTGGGCCTTGCAAAATTGCATATGGGCCAGAATGATGCGAGGGAGGTCGATGGGTTCTTCCAAGAGAAGTTTCTCCAACAAAACAGCATCGGAGACAACCACTGTGTCTCTCTTTTCTTGGCGGGGGGTGATGTTCTTAATGAGGAAGGTGTGGAGGATTTTGCGGTCAAGGCTAAGTTGTTTGGTGAAGAGGGTACCTTTAGCGGGGGCATTGCCTTCAAACACAGTACGGAGGATGGCTGCCTTTCTTTTCCCTGGCCAGTTCCTCTTGATGATGACCCTAAAACCTTCACCGGTCTCCAAACCAAGCACAATTCCTATCACACCAGCAGAGATAGGGAAGAGTTTACCACCCCAGGTGAGGAGAGCATCATGAGCAGGCTGGTCCTCCTTGGCAGATACAAACTGCAGATTTTGATAGAAGAGGCACACCATATCTTCATTTGCTGTGAACGGAGAGGGAACCAGAGAGTCCCAACCCTGAAGTTGAAGCTTGGCGTAAGCAGCAATGACACTTTCGTCATCGGAGGAGGTCCAGAACTCCTTGCCAACGATGAGGGGATCCAGAACTTTCCTGGCGGCCAGAGAAGCCTCCAACTTTGGCATCTTGGTGGAGGAGCGAGTCGGAGAAAGTGACATCGGCTGCTTTCTTTTGGAGGGTGGGGAGATCTTGGCCCTTTTTGCCGGTGGCGTCTCATCAAGTTGGAGAGAGGGGACGCCGGAACCACCCTTAGCAGCGCGGCGCTTGACTCGACCGGCGACAGATTGCGAGTCGCCTGGTTTCCGAATAGAGGGGGTCGGCGTAGGCAGGAGATCCACATCAATGGGGGGACTCCTCTGAGAGGGAGATGAGTGATGAGAGTCCTCCTTTGTCGGAGAAGGGGAGGACGGCCGAGAGAGCGTATGCTCGGAGGAGGCGGAGTGACTAGGTGCCTTCGCCGGCGAGATTTTCGGCTCAGAGAGAGCCACCACAGGTGGAGGCAAAATAGGGGGTGCCTTTGTCGGTGAAGCCACCTGTGAGGATGATGAAGCGGCCTTCTTCTTGCGAAGTTCCTCAATGAGGGCTATTTCCTCATCGGTGTACTGGGATGCCTTGGGTTCCATGGAGAATTTTGGTGGTGAGAGAGAGGATTCTGGAGAGGAAGGCAGAAATGTTTGGGAGAGCAGAGATAATAGCGGAGGCGGTGCCGAAAGAGATCTGCTTTGTGTGCCTTTTATAATCCTCACCCAACGGCCAAATCTTTCCAAATTGTGAGCAAATAATATCTTTTCAAATCTTGATCAAGAAGAAAACCGATATAATTCTCCAACGGCCAAAAGTTCTTTACCCAAGAGAATATCCATAAGGAGCTTCATAGAGATGGCAACGGATCAATCAAAATCAACTCATGAGACAAATCGGCTGAGAAACGGCTAGAAATGCAATAACTTCTTATCGGGACGCGGGGACTGTCAGAATTGCAGGATTCAAAATATCTGGCCGTTAAGGCGGCAAGCTCAGTTCCTGTCCTCATCGAATGACACGGAACTAGGGAAATATGGGCACATTTGATGTAGGGAACCAAGCAAACACTCAAGAAAGTACATGCCCATATAAATAAATGTAGGAAGGCAATTTTGACATTACACAGATAATTCCCAGTGTGGACTAAACAAAGGATCATAAGGAATTATGCAATGTAATCAGGCTTAGGGACGGTTTATAGTCAATTATCATTTCGGCTTGTAATATAGGTTAGATGTGATCAAATTGACTATGTTGAGGCTAATCAAAGAGATGTAGGCAATCACAAAAATATCATGAAGGAATATGCGATCATGCCTTAATTTAGAACATGCTTTAGAATCAATATTACAGGACATGCGAGTGCCAGCACAAGATCAAATATCAACAATATTGTCAATGAAACCATAGAACGTATCAAATCTAGGCACAGCAAGGGAACTAGTAATGGCAACTGGAACTACTAGTTTAGGGAAATCATTCCTAGAAGTAGCCTAAAGAATTCGTAAGGTTCCCGATTGAGTTCCTTGGTGAATATATCAGCAATTTGATCTTCTGTTCTACAATGTTCTAGCAATATGTTCCCTTTCTCAACATGATCACGTAGAAAATGATGCCTTATATCAATATGCTTGGTCCTAGTATGATGCACAGGATTCTTAGATATGTTGATTGCACTGGTATTATCACATAAGATCTTAAGGGGACCGAAAGACATACCAAAGTCCGCGAGTTGTTGTTTAAGCCATAGAAGTTGGGAACAGCAAGCAGCGGCTGCGATGTACTCAGCTTCCGTAGTGGAGAGTGCGACCGAATTCTGTTTCTTAGAGCCCCAAGAGATGAGACAGGGGCCAAGGAACTGAGCCATTCCCGAAGTGCTTTTTCGATCAACTAAGAATCCAGCATAGTCTGCATCCGTGTATCCAAGGAGGTTGAAGTGGCAATCTTTAGGGTACGAAAGACAAAGGTCGTCAGTTCCCTTTAGATAGCGAAAGATACGTTTCACCTCAGTGAGATGAGATTCCCGTGGATCAGCTTGAAACCTAGCACAGAGACACACAACAAACACAATATCTGGCCTACTGGCGGTTAGATACATCAAGGAGCCTATCATACCGCGATACAGTTTCTCCTCAACGCGTTGTCCAGAATGATCAGCAGTGAGACGCGTTGCAGGGGAGATGGGAGTGGAAATGGATTTGCTGGAGTCCATCTTGAACTTCTTAAGGAGTTCCTTGAGATACTTTTGTTGATGAATTTGGATTCCATCTGCTTTCTGGGTGACTTGTAGTCCCAGAAAAAATGTGAGTTCCCCAATCATGCTCATTTCGAACTCGCTACTCATTAGTTCCTTGAATTTATCTATAAGACACAAGTTAGTGGAACCAAAAATGATATCATCAACATATACCTGAACCACTAGAATATCACCCTTTACATCTAGGATGAAGAGAGTTTTGTCGATCACACCACGTCAATAGCCATTGGCTGTTAGGAACTGGGCAAGGCGATCATACCAAGCATGAGGTGCTTGTTTGAGTCCATAGAGCGCTTTGTCCAAGAAGTACACGTGGTCGGGGTGATCATCATCCTCGAATCCTGGAGGTTGTTTGACATAGACTTCTTCTTGAAGAATCCCGTTGAGGAACGCAGTTTTCACGTCCATTTGGAAAAGTTTGAAGCCTTTGTGAGACGCATAAGCAATGAGCAACCGTATGGCCTCCAATCTTGCTACAGGGGCAAACGTCTCGTCATAATCAATTCCTTCTTGTTGATTATATCCTTGAGCAACCAGTCGAGCTTTGTTTCTTGAGACTGCACCAGAATCGTCCAATTTGTTGCGAAAGACCCACCTAGTTCCTATGATGTGGAGATTAGCGGGGCGAGGAACTAGGCGCCAGACCTTGTTCCTCTCGAACTGGTGAAGGTCTTCTTGCATGACAATGATCCAGTCGACATCCTTCAGAGCTTCCGTGATGTTCTTGGGTTCTATAAGAGACAGGAAAGCATTAAATGCACAAAAAGTCATATCCTCAAATCCGTACCTGACTGGGGGCTTAATGGTCCTCTTATCTCGGTTAGGACCAAGCAAGTCAGTCCCTGGAGATTCATCGATTGCAGGGATGAGAGTTGAGGAAGAAACAACTGGAGGAGTAGCGTCAGTTCCCTGAGAGATCTGGTTAACTGGAGCCGTAGAGTTGGAGGGAACTGCATCGATCAAAGGAACCGGTTGAGCAGGAGAACTCTATGTAGAGATTGACTCCTTGGGATCAGTTACTGGACTTTCTTGGAGAGGGTCAGCGAGGGAAGGATAGGAATTGGTCTTCGATGGTGAATCATCATCGGAGTCTTCATGTGGTCGTTGAAATGGATCTTCGGAGGGAACTGAGAGATCCTGCGCAGACTGGGAAGGCAATTTTTCATTAAAAACAACATGAATGCTTTCTTCTACCTTTTTAGTCTGTTTGTTGAAGACCTTGTAAGCTTTGCTGTTGGATGCATATCCTATAAAGATTCCTTCGTCGCTACGGGGGTCGAACTTACCCAAATTGTCCTTTCCATTATTGTGGACGAAACACTTGCATCCGAAGACACGTAGATGGGCGATGTTGGGAACTCGTTCTCGAAGCAGCTCATAGGAGGTCTTCTCAAGCATAGGGCGTAGCATGGCTCGATTTAGAATGTAGCATGCAGCATTTACGGCTTCTGCCCAGAAGATCTATGGGAGCCCACTAGAAATAAGCATGGTGCGAGCCATATCTTCCAAAGTCCTGTTCTTCCTTTCAACGACTCCATTCTGTTGTGGGGTGTATGGAGCCAAAAAGTTGTGATCAATACCATGTGCCCTGCAAAAAGTTAGAAAGTCTCTATTTTCGAACTCAGTTCCATGATCGGAACGAATGGCTCGAAGAGATACATTTAACGATTTTTCAAGCAAGGGAACTAGTTCACTAAATCTATCAAAGACTTCACTCTTAGATTTTATAAATAGAGTCCAAGTGAATCTTGAGAAGTCATCAACAAGTATGAGGATGTACCTGTTACCGCCAAAGCTTTGAACGCGCATAGGACCGCAGAGATCCATGTGAATGAGCTCAAGAGGTTTGGATGAGCTTACCTGTGTTTTGGACTTGAAGGAACTACAAACCTGTTTTCCTTTGACACAATCAGAACAAATTTCTGACTTTTCAGCGTTGATTTTGGGGAGACCACGAACAAGTTCCTTTTGATGCAGTTTATGGATTAGCTTGATGCTTGCATGACCAAGTCGTTGATTCCAGAGGTTTGTTTGATCATCAATGGAAGAGAGACACAGCTTTTCCTTGGGAACGAACTTTGGGTCAATGATATAAACGTTATTGAACCTTTTGCCTTTTAGGATCACAGTTTCCTGTCTATCTTCCACAAAACATTCCTTTGAGGTAAAGCGAACCTCATTTCCTCGTTGATCGCACAGCTGAGACACACTTATTAGATCAAAACCTAAATTTTCAACAAGGTTTACATCACTTACCTTAATGTGATCAGTGAGATTCACGCTTCCAGTTCCACAGATTGTTCCCTTTCTCTTGTCTCCGAAGGAGATAGTTCCTCCTCGGTGTTGCTGAAGTGATGACATTTTCTTTCTGTTTCCGGTCATATGGCACGAGCATCCACTGTCGATGTACCATCTGTCTTGTTGTCTCACTTCGTCCTGCACAAGGGAACTCAAACTTTTGGAACCCAGCCAAGCGTAGCTTTTCTGGGTGAGTGCGGTTGAAATCTTGTCTGTGGGTTAGAAGCAGGAGCAAAATAGTAAGGATCATTCAAATCAGTGATAGTATACGTCCTTTTCTTGTTGTTTATTTTCTGGTTCCTTTTCTTAGCATTTTCTTCCATTTGTTTCTTTTTATGGATGCAATTATGATAAGTGTGACCATTTGTACCACAATGCTAGCATACACGATTATAAACCACATGACCATACTTACCTTTACCCGGTCGGAAGGGTCTTTCCTGTTTTCTTTGCTCAAAATTGATGTTTTTACCTTTAGTTCCCTGAGCTTGGGAAACATACATCTTATGAGCATTTTGACCATTGAACCAGGTTTGGTTCTCTGTGGGCTTTTGTTCAAGCACCTTTACCTTTTCTTCTAGGAACTGAGCTTTATCACGAGAGTTCTGCAATGCACCACTGAGGAACTCATTTTTCTCGGCCAGTTCCTTTCTTATTTTCTCATTTTCGGCGGAGCATGTTTCCTCGGAATCCTTTTTACCAGTATAACCAAGACCATGTCGTTGCTTAACAAAAACAGTTTGATTCACAGTTTTCTCATTTATAGAGTGAGTGAGAAGATCAAGTTTATTTACGATTTCATTAAGCAGGATGTAATTTTTCTTTTCAGAGTCTGTTGAGGGAACTGGGGGAATGACAACATGCATGAGTTCAGTTTTAACATTGTTGCAGGACTCACACATTTTTTGAGAGTTGGCTAATAGTTTCTCAACTTCATCTAATTTCTTACCCCAGATGGAGTTTTCAGTGGTTAAGCAAGAGATTTCATCTTCATATTCCTCCAGTTTCTCTTGTAGGGAACTAGTTTCCTTTCCAAGTTTCTTAATAATTTTGACTAATTGCCTTTTGTCATATTCCAGAAGAGATTTAGTGAAGTCAGAAGAATATACCTCAGAGTCGTCTGATTCAGTTGAATCTTCTTTGGCCATTAGACATCTTCCTCTGGTAGTTCCCTTCGTCTCTAGTTCCCCTTCAGAGTCTTCTGAGTCATCTCCAAAGGTTGCGAAGAGAGCCTTCTTGTGCTGAGACTTGTCATCGTCGTCAGTGTTCTTAGGACAGTTCCTTGCCAGATGTCCCCTTTCATTGCATTGATAGCATTGATATTCTGAGAGGTCCTTCTTTTGGAAATTCTTCTTGAACTTTCCTTTGGTGAATTGCTTTCTGATGTGCTTTGTAATCAAGGCAGTTATCTCGTCTTCTTCTTCCTCGAGGTCGGAATTTTCCTCTTCCATTTCTAATCTGGAAAAAGCCTTTGAGATTTTTAGGGCGATTCCCTTCTCCACTTTCTTGGAAGAACTGGATTTTTGTGCCTCTCTTTCGTCAACTTCAAGTTTCCCTATGATTTGAGTTAAGGGGAGGGACTGAATTCCAGGGGTAGTCTTCAGAACTCTCTTGATGAGATTAAATTTTGAGTTGAGACCGTTGATGATGACAAGGGCTTTTGACCATTCATCGAGTTCTACTCCAGCAGTGGTGAGTTTCGTTACGAGCCTTGTGAAGCGAGAGTAATACTGAGAGATGTCTTCAGTGTCAAGCATCTCAAAAGTGTGGTACTCTCCTTCTAGAGCAAACTTCCTACTCTGTTTCAGTTACTCACTGCCTTCGTGCATTTCCTTCAGAGCAGTCCAGATCCCTTTAGCAGTTGGGATTCCCATCACTTTGTCCATATCTTCTCTGTTCAGCCCATTGAGAATGAGTTGACGAGCCTTAGCATTTTTTCTCCTTGATGACATAGTACTCCGGCTTCCATTGGTCTTCAGTTAAGTCCTTAGGAATAGTCCCATCGCCATTTTCTATCACGCGCCAGCACTGATAGTCTATGGTTTGAATGTGGTTTTCCATGCTTTTCTCCCACCATTCTTCTTCTCCTTTCTTGCGGATGTGAGGCTTGTTGATGGAGATTCCCAGACTAAATTCACTTGAGGTAGACAACTTGAAATCTGTAAACTAACACAAGTCTAGAGCGCCTGCTCTGATACCAATTGTAGGATCGTACGTTGTTAGTTATCGAGGGAACTGAAAGTTCAGTTCCCTAAGCAGCGGAATAAGAAAACACGAACAGATTCAAGACAAGTTCCTTAGAGTGAGAACCTTTGATAACCAACTAGTTATCCAGGATAAAACCCACTACCCCTTTTGCAAGAGGATTTCAAAGTCTACTTCTTGTATTAATACTTCGGTTACAATCAACTAGAATAGAACACACAGATTAAAGTCTTAGACATATTAAAGACTCTCTACCTAGTTCAACCTAACCAAGTAACAAGCAAGTGACTTACTTCGTTCTTCTTCAAAGAACACAGCACAATTCTTCTTCTACACTTCAGAAAGCTACTTTTCGTTAATGCGTATTTTTTTTTTATGAGAGAGGTTTGACCGCTTTACCCATATGATTTAGTTAATGAGATAGTGAATCTTCAATAACCGAATCATATAAATAAAATAATCAAAAGAAATCTTTAAAGATAACATTTGTTACCAAATATTATCTTTACCGATTTTTTACAGCTTTGTTTCCATGAGAGATAATCTTTTACGCTCCTATTATATATGGAAACCGGATAGAATCTTTAGCTCTCTCTCTAGCTAAGATCTACCCTAAAACAGCTCGCCGCCGCCTTCACATAATTCTTCAAGTGTTTCTGGCATCGACTAGCTTGGGTTCCTTTCGCCAGTTCCCAAGTCTGGCGATAGCGTCTCTGTTCCTTGCTTTCCGAGTTCTAAGTTCCCTGTTTATCACACTAATAGAAACATTAATAGCAAAGATGTTTGTCATTATCAAAACTAGGAAAATTGGGGAAGAGAACTATAGTAGGGAACTGAAGTTCCCAAAAGTTCACTTCCTAACAGATATCAAGGGTTGGAATGCATGTACTAGATGCATTGGAAAAGACTAAGATTAAATGCAAAATGAAAGCAAGTGTTTAAGACAACTAGGTGAATGCACCAAATGCATAACTCTTCAAATTTCCACACGGCTTTCACACCATTTCCACACGGCTTCACATGGCTGAAATTGCTTCTTCATGGGCTTGGTTTGGGCTGGTTTCCTTCGGCCTTCAAGATGACAAAAGGGCCTTTGTCATGCTCGGCCCCAAGTCGTGTGGAGAGGAGGCCCACGTCGAGAAGTTGTTGTAGTTCTTTGGCCTTAGACCGAGTGATGCGTTTTGGTGCCGGATCTTGAGTTAGCATTGGCTTGGCTTCCATGCTTGATTCAATATGTGAGGGATTCACATCATCCTCCCCCTCTTGGAGAGGACTCGACCACGAATCTTTAGCTAGGGTGTCCTCCTCATCTTGCGCCAAGTAGGGCTTCAAATCCGACACATTGAAGGTGTCATGCACTCCATAGGTGGGCGGCAATTCTATCTTGTATGCATTGTTGTTAATCCGCTTGAGCACTTGGAATGGTCCTTCCGCCCTAGGCTTCAACTTGGAGTTTCGTTGTAGGGGAAACCTTTCCTTGCGGAGGTACACCCACACCAAGTCACCGGGCTCGAAAATCAACTCCTTGCGGCCTTTGTTTGCTTGCTTCTCATATTGGGCCGTGCGCTTCTCCAGCTGCCTCCGAGTTTCTTCATGCATCCTTTTGACATACTCCGCTAGTTCCTGGCCTTCTTTGCTAAGAGAATCAACAATGGGGTGAGCAACAAGATCTAAGGGAGTAGTAGGGTTCTTACCATAGGCCACTTCAAAAGGAGACTTCTTGGTGGCAGAATGTATGGAGCGGTTGTAGGCAAACTCTATGAAAGGGAGGCATTCTTCCCACCTGCGGAGGTTAGTCTTAAACACAACACGAAGTAAGGTGCCAAGCGTCCTATTAACCACTTCCGTTTGCCCATCAGTTTGGGGGTGGCAAGTGGTTGAGTAGAGAAGCTTGGTACCCAACTTGGCCCACAAGGTTTTCCAAAAGTGACTAAGGAACTTGACGTCCCTATCCGACACTATGGACTTTGGAATCCCATGCAAGCGAACCACAAAGTCAAAGAAGAGATTAGCCACATTAGTTGCATCATCGGTTTTGTGACACGCAATGAAGTGTGCCATTTTGCTGAACCGATCCACAACTACAAATATAGAATCCTTTCCCCTTTTGGTCCTAGGAAGACCCAAAACAAAGTCCATGGATAGGTCTTCCCAAGGTTGTTGGGGAATGGGCAAAGGCATGTACAAACCATGAGGGTTCATCTTGGACTTAGCTTGAACACAAGTGGCACACGAAGCACACAAACGTTCGATGTCCCTAAGCATATGCGGCCAGAAGAAATGTTCCCTCAAGGCATGCAACGTCTTAGCAACGCCGAAGTGACCCATGAGGCCACCTCCATGTGCTTCTTGCACAAGCAATTTCCTAGTTGAACCACTAGGTATGCACAATCTATCTTTCCTCATAAGGTATCCCTCGTGCAAATAATATTGATCTTTGCTTCCCAAAGAACTACATGCCTCAAATATGTCTTTGAAAGCCTCGTCCAAGACATATAGTTCCTTAATGAAAGCAAAGCCCAACATTCTAGCATCCAAAGAAGTGATGAGGGCATACCTTCGAGACAAAGCGTCCGCCACAACATTGTCCTTTCCCTTCTTGTGTTTGATCATATAAGGGAAAGACTCAATGAATTCAACCCATTTGGCATGGCGCTTCATCAACTTATGTTGGCCCTTGAGGTATTTCAAAGCCTCATGGTCAGAATGAATCACAAATTCCTTAGGGAGGAGGTAGTGTTGCCATACCTCGAGGCATCTTATCAAAGCGAGAAGCTCTTTGTCATAGGTGGGATACTTGAGCTCAGCCTCATTCAACTTCTCACTAAAGTAGGCAATGGGCCTTCCTCCTTGCATGAGCATGCCTCCCAGTCCCACTCCCGAAGCGTCACATTCAATCTCAAAGGTGCTTGAGAAATCCGGCAAGGCTAGGAGAGGGGCTTGTATGAGCTTGGCTTTAAGGGTGTTGAACGCCTCCTCTTGCTTGGGCCCCCATTAGAAATGGACATTCTTCTTTGTCAAATCAGTGAGAGGCGAAGCAAGGGAGCTGAATTCTCTCACAAACCGGCGATAGAGTCCAGCGAGGCCCAAGAAGCTCCTTACTTGGGTCATGCTCACGGGCACCGGCCACTCTTGCATGGCCTTGATCTTCTCTTGGTCCACCTTGAGTCCTTCCTTGCTCACTACAAACCCAAGAAAAACCACATGATCCGAACAAAAGTGACATTTCTTGAAGTTTGCATAAAGCTTTTCTTTCCTAAGGAACTCAAGTACCAATCTCAAGTGTTTAGCATGATCTTGCAAGTTATGGCTATAAACAAGGATATCATCAAAATATACAACCACAAACTTGCCTAAGAAAGCCCTAAGCACATGGTTCATTAGCCTCATAAAAGTGCTAGGCGCATTTGTTAGCCCAAATGGCATGACTAACCATTCATATAAACCATATTTGGTTTTAAAGGCAGTTTTCCATTCATCACCTTCTTTCATTCTTATTTGGTGATAGCCACTTTTCAAGTCTATCTTGGAGAATATACTAGCACCATAGAGCTCATCCAACATATCATCAAGTCTAGGTATAGGATGCCTATACTTGATAGTGATGTCGTTTATAGCCCTACAATCCACACACATTCTCCAAGATCCGTCTTTCTTAGGAACTAAGATGACAGGAACCGAGCAAGGACTCAAACTTTCACGCACATAGCCTTTGTTTAGAAGCTCAACAACCTATTTTTGTAGTTCTTGTGTTTCCATGGGGTTGGCTCTATAGGCTGCCTTGTTGGGGATGGAAGCTCCAGGCACAAAATCTATTTGATGCTCTATTCCTCTAATTGGTGGGAGTCCAACCGGCACCTCATCTTGGAAAAGGTCTTCGAACTCCTGCAAAAGCAAAGCAATAGGTGAGGGCAAAGCATCTAGATCTTGAGTTAAGAAAAGCACATCTTTATAAATAAGCAAAAGGCAAACTTGACTTCCCTGGATTGCCTTCCGAACTTCTCTTGGCTTGGCAAGGAGCATCTGCTTTCTTTGCTCATTGGCTATGTGGTCAGCCATGATCTCATGTGGAGCTAAGGGATGCAATGTGATCCGCTTGCCATTGAGGTGAAAAGAGTACTCATTAGACACCCCTTGGTGAATGACCCCATGGTCATATTGCCAAGGTCGTCCCAATAGTATGTGGCAAGCTGTCATAGGAAGAACATCACAAATAACCTCATCCTCATATCCTCCTATGGAGAACTTAATCTTAGCTTGTTCAGAAACCTTAAGAGGTGTGTTGGAATTAAGCCAACAAAGAGTGTAAGGTTGCTTATGAGGAGTAGTGTTGAGGGCAAACCTTTTGACCACCTCTTGGTCTATGAGATTGTAACATGAGCCTCCATCAATAATCAAATTGCAGATTTTACCTTGAATGAGGCACCGTGAATGAAAGATTGTTTCCCTTTGATTTGGAGGTGTAGGAGCTTCATTGGTCATGAGAGTTCTTTTCACCACAAAGCACTCTCCTTGGAATTCAGCTTGTACATGGAGCTCCTCGTCCTCATTCTCTTCCTTGGTGGGCTCTTCCTCTTGCTCCTCATCCGAATAGTAGTCCCCCACCGTGGAGAGCAACACTTGGCGCCGAGAAGGGCATGCATTGGCCATGTGCCCACGGCCCAAGCACTTGAAGCACTTGATATCACTAGAGTGGCGCTCGCCATCTCTTCTTTGTCCTTGGGGAACCCTAGATGGATCATGTCTTGGCTGCATCGGCGTGGCATCCGTCCTTGACTCTTGGCGTCGGGGAGGGTAGCTTGGTGCGCCGGAGCTTGAGTTGTTCCATGGCCTTGAAGTGGGCGTATTGGCGCCTTGATTGCTCCATGGCCGTGAGCTTGTAGGATGGCTCTTCTTGGTAGGCAAGTTCCTATACACATGGTTTGTGTAGTGAAGCACTTCTTCCACCGTAGTTCCCCTAGCAAAGTGTTGTATAGACACAATAGATTTGAGGTCAGAATTCAAGTTTTCAACAAATTTAGAAATGACATACTCATCCGGAAACTTGATTTCCGTTCTAAACAAAAGAGTCCTCAAATCCTTGTAATACTCATCGGGAGTACGAGTGCCTTGCTTGAGTTGTTCAAGCCTCTCATGGATACTGGCTGAAAAGTTGGTAGGCACAAATCTGAACTTGATGGCATCCTTGAGCTCGTTCCATGTTTCAATAGGAGGGTAATCATTTCGAGCTCTCTCCGCCTTCTCTTCAGTCCACCATTGATCCGCAAACTCTTCAAACTTGATGCTAGCCACGGCCACACGTTGGGCTTCGGTGTAGTTGAGGAAGTCAAAGACTTGCTCCGTCTTGCTTAGCCAAGTTAGGCACTCCTCAGGGTCAGTCGTGCTCCCAAACTTCTCTATTTCAAGCTTGGTGTTAGGGAGCCTCACACGATCTTGCTCATAGACATGAGCACCTTGGGGTTGAAAACCTTGAAAATAGGGCTCTTGTTGGTGCCCACGCCCACGGCCTTGTTCCCTTGCAAACCTATTGCCGTATCCTTGCCTTTGGCCGTTGATGATCCGCATGGGCTGGGTCAAGGGCGCCACATACCCCGGATTGGCCCCTAGGTGTCCTTGAACCTCTTGCACCTCCTCATTGAAAAGCCTTGCGTCTTGCCCTGAAATGTTAGGGACCACATGCGGCATGGTAGTATATTGTGTAACAATAGGAGGAGTATAGGTGGAACTCATACCTAGATGGGCACTAGAGAGAGTGAGTGCCGGGGCGGTCGACGGGTTAATGCCTTGAAGATTAGGGAAGGTCATGTCCCTAGGCATGACGTGAGAGGAGTTACCTTCCAAGAGAGAGGGTTGGAAGGCCCCACACAACCGTGTCACGTCCACCATCTTGCTATCGGTGGCATCCATTCGCGCTTCTAGTCTTCTTAGGTTGGCTTGGTTGTCTTGTTGAGAACTTGCTATTTGAGCACTAAGTTGTGCTATGGCCTCTCGTTGAGAACTTGCTAGTTGAGCACCAAGTTGTGCCATGGCCTCCATGACGGAGTCATTGGCATGGGCACCTTCTTGGTTCACCGAAGGCGAATGGGAGGAACTCCGATTGTCGTCCACCATGATCGTGAGCTACAAACCAAGGCAACACAAACAAGACGACTAGGAATCCCACAAGTGGACCCGGCACACGTTAGGGGTCCAAAACTGAATTTTCCAAGTACAAGGCAAGCAAGAATAACAAGTTCACTTAGGGTTACGAGCTAGCCAAGACAAGGGAAGGTTCAAAGAAGTACAATACTCAAATGTTCAATAAGTTGCAACAAGTGAAGTGCGGAGAAGGTACTAAGATGCAAACACGATTACACTTCACTATCTTTTGAAAGAATTTGCTCTTGGTCAACTCGCTTTTTTCTTATGGCCTCTCCTTTTTAGACCGGGTTTTTCTCGAGTGTTCTTCCAAGAGCGGCTCAATTTTTCTAAGGTCTCTCCTTTTTAGACCGGGTTTTTCTGAGCCAAAACTACACAAATTTGAATCACAATTTTCAACAATTTTCTGATTTTGCACTTGACTTTTCAATTTACAACCGAAATTTTCTTTTCCCTTAACCCCGAATGCCTTCACTTGATTTATGCAACAAATGAACAAGCAAGTAATGCACGAAGTAATCAAGAAAGAAGTTGAAATGAAGGGTCAAGGTTCGGCTGAATCAAGACAAAAAAATTCAGAACTCAAAGAGGCAAGCAAAGCAATCGGACAACAACCAAATAAATTCCGGTTTTAGGGCCAATTGAAACTTGTCATTCAAAACTCAATCTTGGACTAAAGAAAAATCAGTTTAGATGACCAAACCTTACGTGGCTCTGATACCACTTGATAGACCCTTGATCGGATTGGGAGCGGTGCAAGGTTTGATCCACAATTTGGAGGCAACGACAACCGGAGAAGGTGAAGAAGTGGACCGGCATTCTCCTTGAGGGCGGCGACTTCTGCGGCGGTTATGGGGCAATATGTTGGCACAATGGGAGTGTAAGAGAGTGGTGGTGGTGGTCGGAGCAGGTTGTGACGGTGGTGGGAGAATTGGCTTGCCCTAGCGGAAGGTGTCGCCAAAGGGAGCAAGCGACAAGAAGGAAGGCGGCCTTCTTGAGGATGGTTCTTTCTGCGGCGGAGATGGCGGATTTGGAGGGCCTAATGGGGGTGTTACTGAGTGGTGGTGGTGGCTGGAGTGAGGCGTGGTGGTGGTGGAGGATATCGGCTGCCCTAGGTGGATATGACGCACCACCAAGAGAGAACCGTGGGGCTCAACCAAGGATATGACTCACCAAGGTTGAAGAGGGATAGATAAGGGTTCAATATGACTCATGAACCAAGGGTGAACTTCTGGATCAAATGCTCTCAAATGAGTGAATTGGATTGATCAAAAGTTGAGTTTTACATCAAGGATTACAAGGCTTTATATAGCCAAAACCGAAAGAAAAAGCAAGGCAATTAAAGCCAACTCTCCACGTCCCAAGAGGGATATCAAGGGTTGGAATGCATGTACTAGATGCATTGGAAAAGACTAAGATTAAATGCAAAATGAAAGCAAGTGTTTAAGACAACTAGGTGAATGCACCAAATGCATAACTCTTCAAATTTCCACACGGCTTTCACACCATTTCCACACGGCTTCACATGGATGAAATTGCTTCTTCATGGGCTTGGTTTGGGCTGGTTTCCTTCGGCCTTCAAGATGACAAAAGGGCCTTTGTCATGCTCGGCCCCAAGTCGTGTGGAGAGGAGGCCCACATCGAGAAGTTGTTGTAGTTCATTGGCCTTAGACCGAGTGATGCGTTTTGGTGCCGGATCTTGAGTTAGCATTGTCTTGGCTTCCATGCTTGGTTCAAGATGTGAGGGATTCACATCAAAACCCGTGATGTAGCTAAGTGAGATCTTATAGTGTCGTATGAATCCCAATCACACCAAATGGCACCGTTCCCTATATGGGAACGGTCTCTTGATGACACTAAAATCACCAACAATTATGTTGGATCAAAATTGGGTGCTAGTAACAAAGTAAAGCATTGTTCCTATATAGGGAACGGTACCAGCTTTGCACATAGGAATATCACAAATAACAACACAATCACGTAGAGTGGAAAACCCAATCAACCAACAAGTTGACAAGTAAAAACCTCTACCTCTAGGTGTTATCCAATGAGGATTTCAAAGTCTACTTCTGTTTTTGATAATCACGAACTACACAAGTCAAGCAGAGATTCAACGTAATCAAGATTTCCCTACTAGAATACTCTCTAAGCCAAACAACCCTTAGCACGTATTATCAACTCACAACAAACTCAAAACCACACAAAAGTTACCTTTTTCACCTTAGAAACTGCCCCTATGAAGCTCCTAAAGATCGCAACTCTCCTTGATGTAGGAACAGTTCGTTCCGACGTTCCCTTGAGCCAACAACCTTGAGACTTGTCTCTTGAACTCCAAAAGTTGTGCTCTTGCTCTCCAATAGCTTCTTAGAAACCTATCAAAGACTCCAAATTTCGTCTCTCGTGCATGCTTCTCTTTCTCTCTTGGAAGCATGTCAAACAAGGTTGATAATGCCTTGTATTTAATGGCCTCCAATGGATGACAAAAATATAATTTATTTATGGTCTAATATGATATATTATCCCATAATACATTTTATCTTTCCATCAAACAATATCCTAAAATACCACAAACAATTATTTCTCAACTAGGCATTATCTTGTTTCCATAAATACATCTTATCTCTCCATGATAATTATGACCCATTATATTCAAGATATAATCTTTACTTTCCTTGTTTGAACGTCTCATCATGCCTCAACCAAACATTCGAAACCCTATATGCAATAACTTGTGATTTGCCTTCTCGATGGGAATGACGCAAAACTCCTTTGCTCTGTTTTCCTTGTTCCATGGAATCTACATTCCTTCTCTCTTTTTTTGAGCTCTGATGCTCTTATTTCCACTGTCCCCTTGGATGACTGATCCATTGGTCACAACCATTTTTCCTTGGAACTTTTCCAAATAGCTCTCATGCTTTCTTTTGTTCCTTGAAACAATACTTAAGAACACACATCAAATGCATGGTGTTTATCATCATCAAAACACCAAAGGGTCCTTGAGGGAACCTTCTTCCAACAAATTCCCCCTTTTGGATGATGACAAACCCATCTTCAAATTGCACAATAAAGCAATATCAAAACAAGAGATATGCACATGCACAATCATCAAACAAGGATAAGTTCCCCCTTATAAATTTATCCACTAACGAACACTTGAACCTCCTAATCTGAATTCCTTCCACATTTTCCCCCTTTTAACATGATCAAAAACACCTTGAAAACCTTAAAGGAAAGGAACATCATATTATCACCTGAAAATTAAATTTCATCAAGAGTTCTCCACTTAAAGTTACTACGCATGCAATGTGTGATAAAACATATAATCACAATCTTCAAGAAGCAACTTCATCACAAAAGTAAGAAATCGTTACAAAAGTATCAAGAGATTGGAATTAACTGCTCGGTTCTTTTGAGATGGGTTGTGTTTGACATGTCACAATGTTCCTTAGTTGAAGACCTTTACCTTCCACACTTGGACTGTTCCATCTTCAAGCAAAACTTCTTTCATGACTTCTTTTGTCGCATTTTTCCCTTTGGGAACATATTCTTACACAACTTTGCATTGTTCCTTTTGGAACATTTCTTCATTCTCATAATGCCACAAAGTTATTTTCTTTCCTTTTTAAGGAAAATTTTCCCTCTTTTCTTTTTATTTTCATTAGGTAACATTCTGATTTCTTTTTCTTTTTATAGAGGGAACCATCCATCTTCTGCAACTTCAGCCAATCTTCAATGGGTAGTGTTCCCTTTGAATTGCACTTTCACCCAAGATCTTCGAATCTTCAAGATCCCCAACCAAAACAATCTCATGGCATATCCAATAGATTGTAACACCCCCAAATCTTAACCCATTTGGAAAGGTATTACCGCCAGTGACCCCAGTGTTCCTTACCAAGATCACCCAAGGCTTTATCGGTTTAAATACAATTCAAGAAATACAATTGATACATAATGATCAAAGTATTCAAATCAAAACATCAATCAAATGAAACATGAGTTACGGGATTACAACCCAATCCCGAATAGGTCAAACACAGAGTTTAAACAAAGTACAGCGGAATACTTTTAAAAGATATTACAAAAAGGGTTGTGATCGTAATGATCACCTGCCCAAGGATCTCAACCTGATTAAAAGATAATTATTAAAACATCTGAAAACAACCGTCGTCTTCATAGTCAATCTAGTCTCCTCATATGTTCGCTCTATCTGATGTGCCGAATCGAACGGATGACACCAGCCCACATGCAGAGAACAATGTTTGTGGGTTAGTCTACTTGAATAGACTAGCAAGGGTACAAAGCAGAGTGGTTCGAGTGATCGTAACCATTTACTATCATTGTCCCTTGAATAATAACCGAAGGGACGATACATAACCCGACACTTTTACGGAATAACAACAAGAGGTATGCACAAGAGAAGATTCTGGAAGACTTAATCTTCACAGAAATTGACCCGAAAGAAGACTCCAAAGGAAATGAGTATGTAAGGAAATATGACGAATCTGGAACGTTTACAGCATCATACAACAACGATTAAAAGCTGACTGAGATGCTTCGGCTCACAACCAACCTCACCGCTTACAGCGAATCCAGATCGGAAGGAGAACGTACTACATTCAAGTCTGGATCTTACAGAACCACATAACGATCTAAAAACTGACTAAGATGTTTCGGTTCACGACCAACCTCATCGCTCATAGCGAATCCAGATTGGAAAGAGAACGTACTCTGATCAACAGTCGAGACGAGCTTTCCTAGCTGCACTATTTACTTAGCTGTACTACTCGCCAAAGGTATATTAATTATGTGCACTCGGGCACTTTATCTTATTTAATTCCAAAAACCCACATCACGTTATAGGCTTTTAAATCATCTCATCCATCGGGATAAAGAGATATCGTTGGGAACTAAATCCATGGACGGAGTTGACTCGGGAACTAAATCCCTAAAGTCGGTTCGGGAACTAAATCCCTCGGGAACTAGATCCCTAAAGCAGAGTTGACTCGGGAACTAAATCCCAAAAGTCGAATCGGGAACTAAATCCCACGGGAACTAAATCCCTCAAGGCGGAGTCGGGAACTAAATCCCTACAAACGACATTAGAGAAGGATGGTAGGAACTAAATCCTAACCACCAGGTTATCAAGAAACGACTAGCACTCGCAATGAGATACACAGTAGCGTTCCTACGAATACTCGTGCTAACTAAACAGTTCAACACAGTAATAATTCACATCAATGCCCTCATGGCCAGTTACAGATAAAATAGCGTTGTCCTAACAATATACAACCTATAATAATATATGTATTAATCACATATATATATAATAGCGTTGTTCTAACAGATATACAACCTATTATAACATCATATTTTAGTTTCCAAAACAGTTAACAAAACCGTTTCCAGATGAACACAATAATCATTCCAAATTAATTACTCAGATAAACAACTGATAATTAATGTAAATATGGAACGATGAGCAAGAGCGAACCACCACTTTCCTTAATCCGCAGAATAGTCTAAAGACGACAACTGGATTCCGGCTCGACACGGGTATAGATCCGACATCACAACAACCTTCGAGTCGACCCATAAAAGGAACCCTAAGTTAGATCCGACATAAACAGTACGAATCTAAACACGGCGAAAGAACACGGAAGGAAAGACGCCACAACGACAACCAACCAAGCCAAAGCCACGAAGGCATTCTGGGCACTGGCGGCGGTCGCCGTGAAGAACACAGTCGACAGAGACGAGAGAAATCTCACCCCAAAACACGAGCGGTTCGGCCTCCTTCGACTTGCTTTGGCTTCTAACCTCCAAGGCTAACCAAAAGCTTCACAAAGGCACTCAAGAAACACACCAAAGCAACACCGGCGAGACCTTCAAACTCCGGCGAAAACCAACTCCGACGAGAAGGAAATCCGGCAGCGATTCGGGGTTGGAAGGGCTTCAAAACCCTCTCCCAAACACTCCTATTTATAGTCAAACACCTAGGAGCCTCAACCAAACCCTAAGACGCGGCCGAAAGCAAGATCGGCGCGCCTTGATTACCGCCGGCGACCAACGGGCAATGTCCACTGGACAAAACACGGCGGGCGCCGTTTTTAGCCTACGGCGGGCACGCGGCGGTCGCCGTAAATGCGGCGGTCGCCGTCGCTAGGCCTGTCATGGCCAGCTAGAAGCTGACACGCTGACTCCTCGGGCCCAACCACGGCGGTCGCCGTTTCTGAACAACGGTCGCCGTTTCTCCCTTTTCCCGCCCATTCAGCTTTGAACGAACCTGACGTTAAACCGGGATAAAAATTATCATACGCGAACGACAATTAAAATCTAAGGCACCTTGTCTGTATATTATTTCACTGAGAAAAAATATTACAGATACAGAGCACATTACAGAATGTCTCAAACTCTCTGTATTAAATCCGACGTACACAACGGGTACTCGGGAAAATTCCAAAATTCCCAAAATAACCTTACAAAAATACAGGGTATCATATCACCTCCCCCTTAAAAGAAGTTTCGACCCCGAAACTTGGCCGAAAAAAAAACAACTTGGGAAAGCGTCTGAGCATCTTTGCCTCGGTTTCCCAAGTAACTTCCTCAGTCCCAGACCTGGACCATAGAACTCGTACCAACAGTATGATCTTGTTGCACAGTCGCTTCACACGGTGTTTGAGAATGCACACTGACATCTCCTCTTAAGTACCATTTGCCTGAATCTCGACGTCCTTATAGCTCAGCCTACGAGACTCATCTTGGCACGAATATCCTTAGCAATGATACGTGGAACACATTATACACTGGGTACGTCGATGGCGACAATGCCAAACGGTACGTTAGAGATCTTACTCTATCCAGAATCTTGAATAGTCCCATGTAGCGAGGGTTAAGCTTCCCACGCTTACCAAACCTGAAAACATCCTTGGGTGGCAATACTGTGACAAGTACCTTGCCACCAACCTTGAACTCAACACTTTAACGCTTCTGATCTGCGTAAAACTTTTGTCGACTCTGAGCGGTCAACAACCTCTGTCTACTCAGAGAAATGTTCGAAGTTGTCCTTTCGACCAACTCTGGTCCAAGTAAAATCTTGTCGGCGTACTCAACCCAACAAATCTGAGATCTACATCTGTGACCATACAAAGCTTCGAACTGAGCCCTATTGACCGTAGCATGCCAGCTATTATCGTACGTGAGCTCAATCAGACTTAGGCTGTCTTCCCAGCTAGTCGGATG
Organism: Rheum nobile; assembly: GCA_027886185.1. Lineage (NCBI taxonomy): Eukaryota > Viridiplantae > Streptophyta > Magnoliopsida > Caryophyllales > Polygonaceae > Rheum > Rheum nobile. Next base: position 3,733,921 of record WOAB01000490.1, on the reverse strand, counting down.
ATCGAGTACGTATGCTTCTCAGCATATCCTCCAGGGTCTAGATAGTCTTTTTAGACTGACCATCTGTCTGAGGATGAAACGCTGCTGAATCTCAATTCAGTTCCCATGGCCTTGTGAAGTTCTTGCTATAAACTTGACATGAATCGGCCATCTCGATCCGATACAATGGTCTTAGGAATGCCATGTAAATGGATAATCTCCTAGTGGAAAACTTCTTCTGACCTCTGGGTCACCCAAGTAACCTCAGTTTCCAATGCAACCACTATTGCTGCTAGTTCTAGGTCATGTGTTGGTTAGTTTGCTTCATAGGTTTTCAATTGTCTAGATGCGTATGCAATAACCTTGCCCCTCTGCATCAAAGACACATCCCAACCCATTTCTCGAAGCATTAACTATAGACCATATAGCCATCATTCTTTCCGACAATGCCAAAACTGGTGCATAAGTCAGACACTGTTTCAACTTCTTGAAAACTGGTCTTGCACTTGTCATCCCAGACAACTTCTTGTTGACCTTGTGGAACAGACTGGTCATAGGTGGAGTGATCTTAGAAAAATCCTTCCATGAACCGTCTATAATGCTCAACAAGCTCTGGGAAACTGCGCACCTCGCTCACACCCTAAGGCCGCTTCCAAACAACTACTGATTCACTCTTCTGGGGAATAACCATAACCTCATTCTTATTGATCACATGGCCTAAGAAAGCCACTTCTAGATCCAACAATCGCAGTTAGCCCACTTTGCGTACAACCAACTTGGTCTAAGGACCGATAAAGAAATCCGTAGATGTTCCCTGTGAGCTTCCTTGCTCGGGAAAAATATCAAAATGCCATTGATGAAGACCACTATGAACTTATTCAAGTACTGGTCTAAAACATCGATGCACTAGGTTTATGAAAACTGCTAGAGCATTCGTAGATCCAGATGGCATGACTACAATCTCGTAGTGACCATCTCTCGTCCGAAATGAAATCCTCGGAATATCATCCTCACGAATCCTGAGCTGATGATACCCAGATCTCAGGTCGATCTTGGAGAAAACTTTTGCTCCATGTAGTTGATCCAACAGATCAACACTCCTTGGCAACAGATACTTGCTCTTGATCGTGACTTTATTCAACTCTCGAAATTCAAAACAAAGTCGAAACGGTCCATCTTTCTTTTTGACAAATAAAACTAGGGCACTCCTACTTAAGGTGATGCACTCAGCTTTATATAACTTTTGTTAAGAAGATCATTGAGTTGCTTCTTCAACTCTTGCATCTCAACAGGAGCCATCCGGTATGGTGCCTCAGAGATCGGCGTGGTACACGGCTCGAGATCAATTGCAAACTCCACGACACGATTCGGGGTATCCAGGAATATCTTCTGGAAAGACACCCGTAAATTCTCTAACCACAGAAATAACAAAAACTGAAGTCGATCACTGCCTTATGACGCTTCCGTCAATCCATACCGAGAATAATTATCGTATGGGACCATGGTTATTTAGGTCAAATCGCTTTGAATTTCTTACCATTGATGGTAATCGACAATCCGACAGACGATTGGTTCCCACTACATGGTCACCATCTTGGACCAGCCCACTACATGGTTCACAGACGACTCACTAGTGGCTCTGAGCCCAGGCCTAGCCATTACCAGTGTCAACTATTTCCATGAGCCGTTGTCCATATATCTCAACCCATCCTTGGTAGCTCCACCTAATTAATAGGCAGCCATCTCCTAAGAGGTTGTTGGTGAGTCTCGAACACGAGACCTTACCCCATACCAAGCAACGAAACATTAACTTGGTATAAACCAAAGGTTCATATATAAGAAGAGTTACAACAAAAGGTTCACAACCTCGTTGCACACACAACTTAACTTACAACCATCCAAAATGAAAGTCTGGGTAGCAGCCACATCAACAACACATTAACAAAAGTGTAATGCAGATATAAAGTACTCTAAGCATTAGGAGCATAGGGTCCATCCGCCTCACGCATCACGTAAAGGCGTTGACCTTGGCTTCCTGAAGCCACCGGGGCTTTCCCCTTGTTTCTCGGAGTTGTCTGCATTGAAGGACTAGGGGCTTCCACCGGACTGAACCTGGGTTGGTTGTTCTGATTAACAAATCTCTGCTGTGACTCAGCCCCTTTCTGTCTCCTCTGCGGACAAAATAACTGCAAGTGTCCTTCCTTTCCACAGACATAGCACGTTTCCTTCTCCTTCGGACACACATTACTCTTGTGCCCGTAGGTACCACAATTGTAGCACTAGATCAGGCTATTTCCCTGACTCGAACGTTGCGTAGACCCATCCTGAGTCATATTCATTTTTGCTCGGCCAAATATGGCAAAATCAGATGGTGGAGCGGGATGTTTAAACCCATTTGCCTTGGGCTGGTTCTCCCCTTGCCTCTGGCTATCACGCTTCTTGGTCGACTCTTCTAGAGTCACCTCTAACTTGTAGGCTGCATCCACGTACTGCTCCAAAGTCGAGCATCCGTGATGCACCATCAGTGGCTTAATATCTGGGCCCATCCACTCATGGAAATACCAGATTTTCTGTGCCTCACTGGATATCTCAGGTCCAGCATACTGTAGCAAATGATTGAATTTGGTTTCCAGCTCAGTCACCTTCAATCCATCAGTCTTAGGGTATAGGAACTCCTTGTGTTTCTCCTCCCTCATAGCACGAGAGAAGAAACGGTCTGTCATCTTTGTCTTGAACATCTCTCAGTTCAAAACAGGGCTATTAGCTAAGCCGGTACTCTCCCACCACTCACTAGCATCCTCATTTAACTGAAGAGAAGCTATATGTACTTTCTCAGCTTCCGTACAATCAATGTTGCGGAACAACCGCTCCATGTGGGAGAACCAATGGATCACCCCGACTGGTTCCCCTTTCCCGTTATAGCTGTTAGGCCTCATGGAATTAATGGTCTTTAGAGCACGACCATAATTGTCTCGAGTCCTGACTATATTCTCCTGGAATACGCGGTTTCCTGGCTCCTCAAATCTGGGAACCGGTGGGGGAATTTGCACACCTTGTGCCTGTGGCATACTCGGTCGCAGTATATCAGTCACTGCTTGCATGACCATTCCCCGAATTGCCTCTAATGTTGCAGCATCAAATGCCATTGAAGCGTTGGTCTGCTCTTAACCATTGCCTCTAGGATGGTTGTTGGAACCAAACTCCTGCTCGTCTTGTCCAACATTTCCTACAGTTGGTCTGGGGTCATTACTCGGCCCAGCACCAGCACGGATAACGTTCCTTGTGTTCACCATCTGAGTACCGATCAATTTCCAAGGATTTTATCACATTAGTATCATTCTGATATAGTTATTGTAATAAAATCAACTTAGAATAGATCAACTTGGTAATTTCTATTGATGAACTCCAACCGAGTTACTAGATTCTACAATCTCAACTCACAACGAGCGAACTGGGAATCAAGCCTAACTGGAGATGACGAAACCACCTCGGCTTCTCCCGGGTTCCTCTGAAGAGAACAGAATGCACCCATATCTAGCGGGGCAATGGGGAATGAATTAGTCTTTCTAGACATAGAAGCAAGCTTACTATATCAGACTGTACAGAAGACATGACTATGAACGGTGTTTTGAAATTCTTTTCACTTTGAAAATTCAGAGCCCTTTTAAAGAATTTTCAAAAATGGATAAATGGTTTATAAAAATTCCAAACCCGTTTTAAAACCTTTGGCTCTGATACCACAACTGTAACACCCCTAAATCTTAACCCATTTGGAAAGGTATTACCGCAAGGCTTTACCGGTTTAAATACAATTCAAGAAATACAATTGATACATAATGATCAAAGTATTCAAATCAAAACATCAATCAAATGAAACATGAGTTACGGGATTACAACTCAATCCCGAATAGGTCAAACACAGAGTTTAAACAAAGTACAGCGGAAGACTTTTAAAAGATATTACAAAAAGGGTTGTGATCGTAATGATCACCTGCCCAAGGATCTCAACCTGATTAAAAGATAATTATTAAAACATCTGAAAACAACCGTCGTCTTCATAGTCAATCTAGTCTCCTCATATCTTCGCTCTATCTGATGTGCCGAATCGAACGGATGACACCAGCCCACATGCAGAGAACAATGTTCGTGGGTTAGTCTACTTGAATAGACTAGCACGGGTACAAAGCAGAGTGGTTCGAGTGATCGTAACCGTTTACTATCATTGTCCCTCGAATAATAACCGAAGGGACGATACATAACCCGACACTTTCACGGAATAACAACAAGAGGTATGCACAAGAGAAGATTCTAGAAGACTTAATCTTCACAGAAATCTACCCGAAAGAAGACTCCAAAGGAAATGAGTCTTTAAGGAAATATGACAAATCTGGAACGTTTACAGCATCATACAACAACGATTAAAAGCTGACTGAGATGTTTCGGCTCACAACCAACCTCACCGCTTACAGCGAATCCAGATCGGAAGGAGAACGTACTACATTCAAGTCTGGATCTTACAGAACCACATAACGATCTAAAAACTGACTAAGATGTTTCGGTTCACGACCAACCTCATCCCTCACAGCGAATCCAGATTGGAAAGAGAACGTACTCTGATCAACAGTCGAGACGAGCTTTCCTAGCTGCACTATTTACTTAGCTGCACTACTCGCCAAAGGTATATTAATTATGTACACTCGGGCACTTTATCTTATTTAATTCCAAAAACCCACATCACGTTATAGGCTTTTAAATCATCTCATCCATCGGGATAAAGAGATACCGTCGGGAACTAAATCCATAGACGGAGTTGACTCGGGAACTAAATCCCTAAAGTCGGTTCGGGAACTAAATCCCTCGGGAACTAGATCCCTAAAGCAGAGTTGACTCGGGAACTAAATCCCAAAAGTCGAATCGGGAACTAAATCCCACGGGAACTAAATCCCACGGGAACTAAATCCCTCAAGGCGGAGTCGGGAACTAAATCCCTACAAACGGCATTAGAGAAGGATGGTAGGAACTAAATCCTAACCACCAGGTTATCAAGAAACGACTAGCACTCGCAATGAGATACACAGTAGCGTTCCTACAAATACTCGTGCTAACTAAACAGTTCAACACAGTAATAATTCACATCAATGCCCTCATGGCCAGTTACAGATAAAATAGTGTTGTCCTAACAATATACAACCTATAATAATATCTGTATTAATCACATATATATATAATAGTGTTGTTCTAACAGATATACAACCTATTATAATATCATATTTTAGTTTTTAAAACAGTTAACAAAACCGTTTCCAGATGAACACAATAATCATTCCAAATTAATTACTCACATAAACAACTGATAATTAATGTAAATATGGAACGATGAGCAAGAGAGAACCGCCACTTTCCTTAATCCGCAGAATAGTCTAAAGATGACAACTGGATTCCGGCTCGACACGGGTATAGATCCGACAGCACAACAACCTTCGAGTCGACCCATAAAAGGAACCCTAAGTTAGATCCGACATAAACAATATGAATCTAAACACGGCGAAAGAACACAGAAGGAAAGTCGCCACGACGACAACCAACCAAGCCAAAGCCATGAAGGCATTCTGGGCACTGGCGGCGGTTGCCGCATTCATCACGGCGGTCGCCGTGAAGAACACGGCGGTCGCCGTGAAGAACACGGTCGACAGAGACGAGAGAAATCTCACCCCAAAACACAAGCGGTTCGGCCTCCTTCGACTTGCTTTGGCTTCTAACCTCCAAGGCTAACCAAAAGCTTCACAAAGGCACTCAGGAAACACACCAAAGTAACACCGGCGAGACCTTCAAACTCCGGCGAAAACCAACTCCGACGAGAAGGAAATCCGGCAGCGATTCGGGGTTGGAAGGGCTTTAAAACCCTCTCCCAAACACTCCTATTTATAGTCAAACACCTGGGAGCCTCAACCAAACCCTAAGACGCGGCCGAAAGCAAGATCGGCGCGCCTCGATTACCGCCGGCGACCAACGGGCAATGTCCACTGGACAAAACACGGCGGGCGCCGTTTTTAGCCTGCGGCGGGCACGCGGTGGTCGCCGTAAATGCGGTGGTCGCCGTCGCTAGGCCTGTCGCGGACAGCTAGAAGTTGACACGCTGACTCCTCGGGCCCAACCACGGCGGTCGCCGTTTCTGAACGGCGGTCGCCGTTTCTCCCTTTTCCCGCCCATTCAGCTTTGAACGAACCTGACGTTAAACCGGGATAAAAATTATCGTACGCGAACGACAATTAAAATCTAAGGCACCTTGTATGTATATTATTTCACTGAGAAAAAATATTACAGATATAGAGCACATTATAGAATGTCTCAAACTCTCTGTATTAAATCCGACGTACACAACGGGTACTCGGGAAAATTCCAAAATTCCCAAAATAACCTTACAAAAATACGGGGTATCACATAGATATAAACATATATTTGTACTATATATTTTCATAGTTAAGAAAATTTGAACTAAGGAGTCCAAATCAAAATTGGGTAGGCCATTCATTCCATCCAATGTTTTACCTTAGTTGTGGACTCAAAAAAGAAGGGGTTATAGAGGCAAACATCATTGGACGCAACTTGGGTGGGTCTTGAAATCAACCATTATGCCGGATTATGATGAGGTTTCAAAGATCAACTTGATTTCTTTGGGCCAAAAGAAAAACATTTTCTAACACACATGTTGACGTTAAATCATGAATCATGCTATCATACATTCACACACACAAGAATGAATAATAACTCAGAGGATAAAACATCAAAACGAAATCACATAACACATGACAACATGAGGTAACAATTCCTTCTTAGTTAACTCATCTTTTCTAGCCAATCATCGGGGTACTTATACAAGTAGTCCAAACTAGTCAATCTACAAACTTCATTCCTAGATACATTCAAAGGTTTAAGCATTGAAACAATCATGAAGTGAACATGAAGTAAACATGAATGATTATAACAAGGATACTTATTTCATTCCTTGGTTTCATGGGGCTCTTCCCAATCGCTTTGACCTCACCGTTCTTGTGGAACGTTCCCCCTGAACTAGTTATCTCGTGTTCTATGAACTTGGAATCATTCCCCCTAAGCTCCAACACTTCTAAACCACAAGTGAGTTCCCAACTCACCGATCCTATAGGTTGTGTGGGATTAATCTCCATGAAACGCCTCTTCTTAGGATGTTCCCTCATACCTACCTGTAAACCAAGCTAAGTCTTGTTCTTGGGCGCCCAAACAAAGTTGGTTCCCTTGGGTTAGTCCAAGCACTAATAGACTCAACTGTTCCATAATCCATATAGCGAGAATGCACATAAGGAATACAAAATTTACCTCTGCTGGGTTGTTGCATTTCTTGGGCACTGTTTCTTGTTGTAGGAAATCTTTGATCATTCAAGAAAGCATAGTGCCCACGCTGTTCCCATCTCCCGCGACTTTCCCTATCCCATTTTCCATAACTTTGCCTTGGCTTTTCCTGTAGTGGAGCCTTCCTCCTATGAAACCACAGTTCCTTGGGTGGAATCTTCTTCTCTATCCTCGGTGGATGTCGACTTGTGCCTTGTGCACTAGATTCTGCCTTAGGAACAACGTAGCCTAAACCATCGATGATGTTCCTTGTGGCTTGCTTAAGCTAAATCTTGTGCTCTTTCGTTCCCACATGTCAAGATTGTTTAGTAGAACCATAGTTTTCAGGAAGACTTACCTTAGCCTCCAAGTGTTTGTTGCAATCGTTGGCACTTTGCAACTTTTTTGTTGAAGGAACAATTGTTCCTTGTCTTCAGCCTTGTATGGTTGTTCCTTAACAAACTAAAACTCATACAACTTTTTCTTATTATTACGGCTAGTGACAACATGCTCATCAACCCTAATTTTCATCTTTTCTATCCCGATTTGGTTAGAGGGAACAATTCCCTCTTTAGAACTAGCATTCTCCAAGTCTTCTAAAAGTTTTAACTTTTCCTTCTTAAGACTCTTTGATAAGTGCAAGGATCTAAGGTGAATCAGTGCAAGGAAACCGCTTGTTAAACCCCCGGTTGATCTAGATCTCATATTTGAACCCAATAGACTCCACTTCTGTTTTTGATGTTTTTTTTGTGGATGAACACGACTGGATGGTGAAGGGATGATGATGATGGACGTGGGGATGGATCAATGGAAGATGTAGAGGGCGTCAATGTAGATGATGGTTGATGTATAGGGTTCTCCTTGGCTGGATACAACTCACCAACAAAAGAAGAACAAGGGCTGGTTGTTCTTGAGATGTGACTCACTTAATGAACAAACAACAAGGGCTTGATTAGGCATGTCAATGGGGCGGGTTTGGGGTGGGGAGTAGTATCCCCGTCCCCATCCCCGTTTAGAAAAACAGTCCCCATCCCCGTCCCCATCCCCACGTGGGGAGCTAAAATTGTCCCCGTTTTCGTCCCCACCAAATCCCCGTCCCCGTCGGGGATTCCCCATCCCCATTAATATTCATTTCGGGTTTTTTCGGATTCCCCACTTATAGTCAAACAATTTCCCCATGAATATCCCCGTTTAACCCCCGTGAAATTTTTTCCACTCACTTTCATGTTATGACTCTCTAATCAATCTCCATTGTCAAACAAAAGAAAACAATGACTAAATAGTAAACATTATATATAGAAAACACAAATAAAATATTCCAATAATACGTGCCTTGAATTTAATAAAAAACAAGCCAATAAAATTTCATAATCAAAGTTGACTAACATTATAATATGCTCAACATAGTTAATTTGTGCCCTTGGCCCATGAAAATTGTATCTTTATTGGTAATTCCAGTGAGGTCACCCATGAAAAATCCTCATGGGAAATCCCATGAGTTTCTAAATAGAGATACTCAATGGGTAATTTCGTGGGGAAACCCAACGGGTGATACCACGGGGATTACCAACGGAGATACTCGTGGGATTCCCGGCGGGGACGGGGACGGGGCGGGTAGTGGGGCGGGGGGCTCTATCCCCGTCCCCATCCCCACACGGGGATGTGTTTTTCGCCCCATCCCCGCCCCCGTCCCCATTTAAAATCCCCATCCCCGTCCCTGTAACGGGGAATCTCCACGGATAATGGGGATTCCCCGCCCCATTGACATCCCTAGGCTTGATTCAACACACAAGCAAGGAGGATGAGAAGATCGTTCTCAGCCAACAAGAGAGAAAATGAGAGTTTCTAAGGAAAACAATAACTGCCATTCTATTTTGATTCAATGTTATTCTGAAAATTAAAGAGTTGCTGCCTTGTCAAGGCCAAAAACAAAAAAAATAAAACACTAAGGAAAATACAAGCTGCGGCCCGTCAAGGCCCATTAAGCCTTACAAAGGCGAAAACCCAAAATTAAATGTAAAAACAACTAAACCAATGTCTAAAAAATGTCATAAACTCCCATAAATGAAATGAGACATAAATCACGCGCTCGGACGTGCCATAAGAAGATTGAAAAGCTCAAGAGAAGCTAGACTTGGAGCTTCGAGGCCTTCTTGAGCTCTTAATGGATGCAATGGCTCGAGCCCTCGTGATTGGCTTGGAGGCTCTTCTTGGACACTTGAGCCATCACTCAAGTCAACTTGGTCATCTTGGCTCTCTTGAAGTGATCTAGCTCTGGTCCGCAAGCTCTTGGTCATGTTGGGGCCCAGGGTCACATCATCCTCCCCTTCTTGAGGAGAATTCAACCTCGAATTCAAGTGCCCTACAAGAAAATAAGTAAAATGAGGCCCTCAAACTCTACCAAAAAAAATTGAGAATGTAGTCACGAAAATTCCAAGTTCTATATGAAATGCGAAGATGCATGCACAAACTATTCCACTCTTCTTCCTAGTCCTACGTTCAAGTTTACGAAACCAACTAACAACATAACATGCATGCTTGTACAAAATAATAGTATGAACTAGATGCATCCCACATGACATGTATTGAGCAAGAGAACTTGGGTGCATGCAAAGTAAGGGAATATGAGACTTCCCTAGAAGGAGTCCTAGATTGGACTTCCTTCTTTGCAAGGTCGGAATCAGAATCTTCGACTAGTTTGACATCTTTTGCATCAACCTCATCTTGTAGAAGAGATGGCAAGCTTGATGGACCATGAAGTAGCTAATGATGCTAAGGAGCTACGTTTGATTGTAGGCCAATACTTGCGTCTTGAAGGAGTTGGAGATGGATCCAAGATTTCCTCCTCTTTTTCCATTGGTTCAAACACTTTTCCGTTGGACATAGACGATGGTGATTCAGTAGCAAGAGCATCCTCATCTTTAGCCTCTTTTTGAACCACCAAATTGTCTTCCTCGACATCATGACCCTTAAGCGGCTCTTCTTTGATAACTAACACTAGGGGCAGGTGACTAGCATTTGGTTCGTTCTTGACCTCCTCTCCCACACAAGCATCAACCAAAGCTTCACTCTCAAAGGATCCTTCATCCTTGTAAGCGTAGTGTTGGTTTGGACAAATTTCAGCCAAGTGACCTCGCCCATCACACATGACACATACAATATCGCGTGTCCTATCCCGGGGCGGTGGAAGCACTCTTTCTCTGCCCTTGAACGTGCTAAAAGATGAGTTTGGTGAGTCATAGACTCCCTTGGCCTGCACAGAAGGGTTAGAAGAATAATAATATGGCCCAAAAGAAGGGATATGTTGATACCTTGGTGGCATGTTCCTAGGAGATTGTTGTTGTCGCCTAAGTGGAGGGAGATTCCTTTCTCTAAAGTTCTCCCTTGGAGGTGGATGTCTTAGCACATTTTGTGGCGCCATGGGCCTATTGATGGGCTCTCTAGCTCCTTGACCTTGGCCACAAAACTCCTTGTAGGTACTCATGTGAGTTTGGGAGTTAGCGTACACACCATAAGCCCGAAAGTAAAGATAATCCCTTTGTGACATTCTGCCCAAGCTAGACTTCTCCATGTACTCTCCTTGCAAAGTTAATAGTTGAAGCAAAACCAATCACAAGGACCATAGAAACTTAAACTTATCAATGGACCATTAGCTAGTAAGAGCTTAAAACCTTGATTCAAGAATCAAGACTTTCAGCCAAGCAAGCAACCTATGTACGGTAGGCTTAGGGTTCCTAGACTAAAATCAAAGACAAAAGAAATAAGCAAACACACCACAAATGAATCCAAAGTTCTTGTGCAAAAACTAAGTCAAGCAACGTCAAAGCAGCTACTAAATTCACTTTCACATACAATGATTCACTTGTTGCAATATCACTATGTTTCACACATACAAATCTGCCAAAGATCACACCTGTTCACTAGTGGAAAAAACACTTTTTGAGGCTCCCTTTTAGAGGCGTACATAGTTCAAAACGCCTCAACAACGACTTTGACAATCATTTTTTTTCGTTTTTAAGGCGGATAATTAATTTATACGCCTCAAAAACATCTTTTGAGGCGGGAAAATTAATATACGCCTCAACAAGTATCCGAAAAAATATTTCCCGCTAAAGTATTAGAGGCGGGCCAGGGTAAGGCCTGCCTCTAATGCTAACTAATTGAGGCGGGCTACTTGGCCCGCCTCAATTAAAACTTGTTGAGGCGGGCCTCTTAAAGCCCGCCTCAACAAGTATCCGAAAAAACATTTTTTTTCTCTTTTCTTTTCTTTCTCTCTCCCTCTTTTCTTTTCTTTCTCTCTCTCCTCTCTTTCTTTTCTCCCAGCCCCGATACCTCTCACTCTCTCAGCCCTAAGCCTAACCATCTCTCACCTCCGATCCCCCTCACCGCCTCCCTCTCCCTCACCACCGACCCACACCGGCAACGATCACCGACGTCCGGCGATCCTCCTTTCCCCAACGAGCCCAGATCAGTCCCTGCCTGATCGCGAACCCACACCACCTGTTCGCCGACCACGACTCACCTTCGCCGATGCACAACCCACACTAGCACCATTCCCAGCCCAGATTCGAGCCCGCACCCACACCGGACGGAGCCCAAACCCCGCTCGCTCCCAGACGACCACCGGCGACTCCATTCCAACCGGCGACCCATTCCCAACCCAAATCCGAGCCCCTTACTTATTTCCAATTTGAGAACTGGAAATAATCAAAATTGAGAACTGGAAATAATCTGTAAGTTTGTGTGTCTACTCTATTTCTCACCATGTCTCCTTACTTATTTCCAATTTTCGGCATGAAATATGGCGCTCATATAGATTTTTTAACTTGGATTTTCTCTTAGTCATTTAATACTTCTGGTTACATTTTTAATATTTGGAAATTATTGTAGATGTTGGTAACACGACAGAGGAGAGAAGAGCAGAGTTATATATATGTGGAATGTGCATTGTTCATCGATGGTGCTCTCTTTGGGCTTCCCATGAGAACCAAGTTAGGCTATGGCCTAGATATGAGAATATGTCAATGTGATTTGTGATATTAGTGTCTTCATATGTGAAACCATGTTGGCTCATGGTAAAGGAAGATTGCATAACTATGAAGAACTAGGAGAAAATTAAATAGGCTATGATGTGTTCGAGCATACATGTTTCTTCTAGTTACTGGCATGTTGTCCATGAGAAGATGAAAATGACTATATCTGCTTAGGGTTCTTTGGAATGAACTCTAGGATAAAGCACTATTGTCTCAGAATGACTTAGTCTTTGAATATCACACTTCGTTTTTGCATGGCATTTTAGTCATATATTTAGGGCTGTCAATCAAGAGTAATTATGAAATTTTATATAGATTGTTTTTGCATATCTTGACTTGTATTCAGAGGTTACTTTTTTATATATTTTAGGTTTATTTTTTATGCTATAAACTGACCTCCTAACAGTTCAATGGAGGAGATAGATAACAACAATATGCTTACTTGTAATCATCATAGCAGCTACATTGTTCTGGTCCATTATTAACACTCCTTTTTTTACTTCTCTTAGAGTAGACGTATGTGTGTATTATTCTGGCGACCCTGTTAAAATCTTATGACATTATTTAGAACTCAGCTAAATGGTTCAGTATTCAGTAGAAGCAGCATTGGCATCAGTGTGTTCCGGTCCATTATTAACACTCCGTTTACTCTTATCTCTGTTGTCTTACTCGTTCACCTTACGTCTGTAGACACGATCCTTACTCCACTATACATGCTGAATTTATACTTGTATGTTGTTATTCGCACTACATATTGTTGATATATTTTGCAGTCCTCATTTGTGCTAAAAGCTATAGTTCCTTATATAGTTTATTGTACTCATGTTTGTTTTATAATACTTTATTCAGTGATGTTGGAGAATAGAATTTTATACTATGGCGATGTTTGAAAATAGCTTAGAATTTTGAAGAATATCTCTATACTGGTCTTCATTGTTTAATTTGGAGAATCTTTTCCTGTCTAGCTATCTGTCGGTTCAAATTATATTTTATTTTGGCCATGGAAAACTGAAAGTTAATTCCGAAGTTTCAATGCCAAATGTGAAGTGTAAACACTACAAAGAAAAAGATAAGCTTATTCTCTTATTGACTTGATAGTGTCTTGAAGGACATCTCCTTTATGCACTTGGAAGGAATCTTGAATATTCACCTGGCTTACCTTTCTTCTCCATAGGCTATATAAAGTGGTCCTTGTCTGTGATTTATTTGGATGAAAATTGGATGCTGATACAGTTTCTGTAAATGTGAAATTTATCAACTCTTGGTCTTAATTCTCTGAATGCCATTCTGCAACAGGTGCCAAACCCGCTATTTGATCTTGCTGGCATTATGTGTGGGCAATTTGGGGTTCCCTTCTACGAGTTCTTCTTTGCAACCTTGATAGGAAAGGCACTGGTGAAGACCCATATTCAGGTTGGTAAAGTCTCTTGTGTCTCAGTATGTGACACCCTTGAGATTTGAAAGAGCAACACTTGAGATGTATCACGGTCCACATTGCTCGGCAGATATCAGAATTAAATTTCACTTCGAATTTAAGGGAATTTAACCTTGCATTCAACATGTGAATATTGCATTTACTTGCATATTCCCTTCTGGGTTGTGTTGTTTCAAGTTGGTGTGCTTGAACATTTCGGTATTCTGGATTTTGGCTGGCACGTGTACAGATAAATTGCTAGAACTTGTATTTTACTGAAGCTTTAAATGATTTGAGCTGTTTTTTTTTAAAAGAAATGGGACCCCGGTATTACAAAAAACCGGGGTCCCGATTTTCTTGGAAATCAATTTCTGTTGTGCTTTCAAATTTCTGTTGTGCTTTGACTACTTGATCTGAAGCTTTTTCATATGTTTTCCAGGCTGATGAGATCTTCATTCAGTCGATCAAAGATGTTGGGCTTTATGATGCCATATGGAAAGCATTTGTTGTATTACTTCCTAGCAACACAGTCGGGGTTCAAGGGGATCAAAGAACATATGGCCGTGCTGTTGCTCTTAGAGCTATCACGAGTCAAGATGGAATGATAGCAGATTGGTAAGCTTCCAAATTACATTTGTTATGTAACTAATGTGTTTTCCTACCCTAAACTTCTATCAAGAAGCAAAACTACTCTTCTCAGATAACCTTGTTCAGATGATGCATTAGATTCAGATTGCTAATGACCTCACATTATAAATAGGTATTACTTCAAGCACAAGTTCCTTGATGATGTGGCTCGGAAAATATGCAACAGCATTAGAGGTGTAAACCGGGTTGCTCAAGATATAACATCAAAGCCTCCGGCAACAATAGAGTGGGAATGAGGATCACATTTTACGCGTCTCATTAACGCCAGGTTGCAGACAAGTAAGAGGTTCATCCTCTTTTAAGTTTTTAATTGGAAATTCCACTCTACTTTGATCTGATTTATATTCTTAGTGTGTAGCTCATATTTTTAAGAGCATTATTGTGTCAGTCTCACTTACCTGCAAGAGGGTCAATCTCACAACAATTGGTGAATGATTCTCTGAAGTCATCAAACTGATTTATCTTTCTTTTTAGTAACAGGTGAAAATATAAGAAGTTGAAGCACGACATATTGTCTAGGTGTCAATGATTCTTCACTCTTCTATCGAAGTATACCGCTGTGATTGGATATTTTTTTTTGGCAAAATTGGACTTTTTAGCCCGGATGTGGAAGAGATCCGGGCTAAAATGTCCAGTTTTTTTTTTGGTAAAACACAATGCTTTTTAGCACGGACTTACCCAGATCCGGGCTAAAAAGTGGGAAAATGCGACTTGTTGAGGCGGGCCTCCGAAGCCCGCTTCAACAAGTCCCTCATTTTGGCGCCGAAATGAAGGACTTGTTGAGACGGGCTTCGGAGGCCCGCCTCAACAAGTGGCTTTTAGAGGCGTATATTGCCCACCTCAAAAAGGGTCCCTACTTGTTGTGGCCCTCTCAATTGAGGCGAACAGTGTTCGCCTCAATAATTGTCCAAAGGCCCGCCTCTATTAGGGTTTTTTCCACTAGTGGTTCAATCTTGTTGAATCACTTTTTCTAAGGACTTTCCTTTTTTTTACTAGGCCGGGTATTTCTGAATTCAACCACTTTTTCAATCAATGCAATTCGTCTCTTTTTTTTTTACTTTAGAAGACTACAACTGAATTGAAATGCAACACAAAAATTTTAAATGCACAAGGAGCCTTTCCCGTTACTCTAACGTTGAATTTTCAGTCTTATGCACAAGAACTACCAATTCAATTATAGAGTGCAGCCAAACAACTCCTAACACTACTAAACTATAACACCCCCGATTTATACCGATAGTGCTACACGCCAGTGACCTCATACATTACCGTCCAAAGTCACCCCAAGCTTTAATCGGAACAATTAAACTTAAATACGTAAACATATTAAATGAAAGATTAAACAGTGGAAGACATTTGGATTAGAAACTCAACCTCTTATTAAAAGATCTCTCATCAAACGAGAGTAACATCTTTACAACAGAGTAAACTTTTCAGCGGAAGACTCATAAATTACACAGCGGAAGACTTTTAAGAATCAACCTATAACATGGCTAGGTTATAAAGATATATTAAGGTAATACTTAACAACTTAAAACACTGACACTTAAATCTTCGTCTGTAAGCCTCTTCTTCTTCAACTGGTTACTTTGACTTCGGGAACCTACCACTGATGTGTCGTATAAGACGGATGACACCAGCCAATCATGTAGTGGAAATTAACCGGTTGGTTAGTCTAATGAAAGACTATGCAAGGGTGAAAACAGAATGGTTCTAGTGATTGTAACCGTTTACTATCATTGTTCCTCGAATAATAACCGAAGGAACGATATAAAACCCGGTACTTTCATGAAATGATTTATTATTAAGATATGCATTGAAGAGAAGACTCCCAAAGGAAATGAGCCTTATGGGAAACATATGAAGGGAAGACTCCAAAAGATTGAGTCTTACTGGAAATTATGACAATTGTTTGGGAACGTTTATAGTTGCTCATAAGCGTTTAAAATGACTTGATGTTTCGGTTCACGACCAACCTCACCGCACAATGCGAATTCAGATTGGAGAGAGAGAACTTTACTCTGATCAAAGTCAAGACGAGTTTTCCCTAGCTGCACTACCGCCTAGCTGCACTACTCGTCTGAAGGTATATTAATTATGTGCGTCACATCACATATCTTATTTACTTCCAAAACTTTAATTAATGTTAAGGCTTTTAATATTATATCGAGTAACTACGAAAGTTTAAGGTCTCGAATAACAACGAAAGTTTAATATCTCGAATAACAACGAAAGTTTAATGTTTCGAATAACAACGAAAGTTTAATACACAGGGTGACAATTATGTCCACCCAAATTGCACTAGCAATGTGCTTAACACTTCAAATCCTTAACGGTGGATAGGAAGCAATGGGTCACGATCTTAAGAGAATTATAAAGAAACAGCTATCCTTACAAGGGATATCGTTCCTACGAATACTCGTGCTATTCTAGCATTATTAAAGTTTACATTTAATCCACAACAATACCATCACGGTAATTAACAAGTATAATAGCGTTGTTTCTAGCAACATATACAACCTATTATAACATTACCTTTTAATCACGTTATTTATAAAATTAGTTCCCAAACGAAAACAACAGTTCACTCTAATTTAATTAACAATTAAAAAAAATTGATAATTAATAGAACATGGAATGATTAAGCAAGAGCGAACCGCCAGTTGCCTTAGATTTAAATGAAGCTTAACGAAGCTCAAAGACAACGGATTCCTAGGTCCAAAACAGGGACAGATCTGGGATTACAGATTCCTACGGATCGACCCAAACGAGACCTTAAGTTAGATTCGATAACCAAATATACGAATCTAAAGAAAGACGAACTAAATCAAAGGAACGAAGCCTCGATCGAGACCACAACACCCAAAGCCACACCACGAGCCCAGCCACACCGCGGGTGCGGTGGCCCTGCCGCGGTTGCGGTGGAGCTACAGCGACGAAGACGACGAAAGGGAAAAGGCTTACCAGGGAAGACGACAAAGCTCGACTCGTGGTGGCTCTGACTTCTGGGTTCCTTGCACTTCCAAAGGACCACCTTGAGTGTACCACCACTTCTAACAAGAGCTCCGGCGAACGCTTCGAAATTCCGGTGAGAGCTTGAGCTTTCCGGCGACAATGGAACAAGAGATTTGAGAGAGAGAGAGATTTGATGTGCTCCAAATTCTCCTCAGATCCCCTCCTTAAATAGAGCCCAGCAAGCAGCACACAAGCAAGCAGGTGCATCATATCGGCCAAGGAGCAAGCGACTGCCACGAAGAAGGACACGCGGCACTCATGCCGGTGATGCACGTCCTGCACACGACTGCCACCGCGGGGTGCGGTGCCTGACCGCGGGTGCGGTCAAGGCCAAATTTGGCCTCTTTCGCCCACTTTTGTCTGGGAACATGTATGGGTATGGTTTTAACCCCGTAAATTATATGTTTGTATCCAAACAAATATTCTAAGTCCCGAAAATACATCGAATGTATTTTATACCACTAAAGGAATTTAATTCGGATCTTGTAAACGTTACGGAAAATCCTAACTTCTCTCAAAACGAAAATTTTACCGAACGAAGGTTTGGGAAAAAATTACCCTAATATACTTATAGAAATGAGGGATATTACATTATCTCCCCCTTAAAAAAAAAAGTTTCGACCCCGAAACTTGGCCGAATACCTTATGGAATTGGGTTACAACTAACCTTAATACTTGGACTTAATATCCTTAATCACTTTATAACTTAAACCTTTAAGTTTCCTTAACTTTCTCCAGACATGATCACCACACTTTTATTCCTATTTCCTCGAGACGCATCATATGAGATATTACTCTTAATTCCTTAAGGTATCATCCTGAAAATGATTCAATGTTGACTGCCTCAGTCACTTCTATCGGAACCTTTAATAGTTTATACGAGTAAGCTTATTACCTTACTCCTTAGGCGCACATGGACAATCCTCTTCACTAATTCCTTTAATTTATCGAAATTATTAACATAACTTATCCTTAAACTGTAATCCCCACATTTAAGTGGCCTACTCCAAACACGATAGCTTTACACTTAATTTCCTCCAAAAAGTTGTCCATAAGTCTTCTAGATGACTCACTCATCTCGAATCCCAATATCACACCTTGTAATTTCCCAAGTATCATAACTCTTTATCCTCTGAAAGTACCATTTACCAATTTAAATTATTTGGCCCAATTAGATTTGGCTCAGACGTCCATTACTTGACTCATAGCCCAAAAGTTTGTTTAACTGTCTCTAATAACTTATTTCTAACTTTAAGATCCTTATTTTCCTCACACAATCTATTATCCATCGAAGACTTAATCATATTGCTTCCTTATGAAACCTCAAAACGAACTTCGATTAGATTTTCCCCAAAATAATACCTACGACTTTGCATTAGTCCACCCTTATATACTTTTACCAAAACCAATGTCCACGGTACATATATGAGAGGTAACTCTTAATCTCTTAGAGCATTAACTCCAGGAATGAAGAAGAATTTTAGGAATGGATTTAGATTTTAAGCAATAGAGTCGACCCTGGGTTTAACCATGTAGGGAACGAACATCTATTTTTCACACGATACTCTTCCCCTATGAGTCCGACATCCTTTATCCTTACATGATATATATTGTTTCCGTCACTCACGGGGTTTAGTTATGAACGATTTTTAACATTAGCGAATTTAGTAATTTCCGAAATGAGGAAACACTTATTTATTAATCGAACGTTATATTAAAGCAACTGACAAATAGTCGCACATACAGACTACAAAACTACGGAGATTATCGACACAAGTCGTTACTCCTTAATCTTAAAGAAAGGCTTACCAAAAGCACAATTAATCGATCAGGGTTCTCCCCCGTCGGCTTGACGCATCACAAAGAGTCGTTGCCCCTGACCTGAAGACTCCATAGGCGCCTTGCCTTTATTACGATCCATAGATTTCTCATGAGAAGATACCTCTGGTTTTGGATTTTGTCCATGGCCAACATTTGAGGCTTGATAAGACTGTGTTGGTCCTTGACCCTTCTTTCTACAGTATGTTTTCATGTGGCCTTCCCTTCCACAATGGTAGCATACCCTCTTTTCCTTTTGACAGTTAATACTTTTATGCCCAACTTCACCACAATTATGGCATTGAATTACCCCGCTACTCCAACCGGAGCCTCTGGCGGATTCTGACTGAGTCGTCTCGGTCTTAGCACGACCAGACTTCTCAAACTTAGTAGGCGACGCTGGTCGCTTGAATGTACTAACCTGGCGGTCCTATTGCCCACCCTTTCCTTTAACTTGCTTCTCCCGTTTTTGGGCGGATTCTTCCAGCGTGACCTCTATCTTGTAGGCCGCATCCACATATTGTTCTAACGTAGAACATCCGTGATGCACCATTAGAGGTTTGATTTCTGGATTCATTCATCCATGAAAGTACCAGATCTTTTGTTCTTCGCTTGCCACCTCTAGCCCAGCATATTGCAACAAGTGATTGAACTTAGCTACAAGCTCAGTCACCTTTAACCCATCAGTATTAGGATACATAAATTCCTTGTGCTTCTCCTCCCTCATAGCACGGGAAAAGAAACGATCAGTCATCTTTGCTTTAAACATGCTCCAATTCAGCTCGAGATGATCAGCTAGACCAGTGCTTTCCCACCATTCACTAGCCATATCCTTGAGTTGAAGGGAGGCGATGTGCACTTTCTCAGTCTCAATGCAATTCACGTTCCTGAATAGTCGTTCCATATGCGAGAACCAATACGCCACTATGACCGGTTCTCCAGTACCGTCGTAGCTGTCAAGCCTCATTGAGCTCACGACTTTCAAATCTTAACCGTAAGTCCTTCTGTCCCTGACGACATTGACCTGAGGTACGTGCTCCACTGGCTCCTCAATTCCAGGAATGACTTGAGGAATCGAAACACCTTGTGCTTGCGGTAGAATTGACCAAAGTGCCTCGGTGACCATTTGCATAACAAACCCATGAATGGCTTCTTTGGTCGCGAAATCCCACACTACTGGAGGATTTGCCTGTGCTTGGCCAACGCCTGCGGGGTTATTGTGAGAGACAAACTCGTTCTCCCCCCCTTGATTAGCGGCGCTCCTTAAATTTAACCTTGGTTCGTTACTTGGTTCTGCACCAGCACGAACCGTATTTCTTGTGTTCACCATCTGTCGATGAGCCATAACGTTAATTTAGAACTTTTCCCACTTGGGCATGAAACTTTAGTCAGATACGTTATGATACAAAATATAAGGGTTCAAACTAATAACTTTATATTAGTTTGACTAACCCTCCACTGTTAACCACAGAAATGACCTTCTTCTCTTACTTAAGAATGGGTATTCTAGGGGAAATGTCAACCTTTAAATGACATTGACCCTAAGAATTGACAATATCCCTAAGAATGGATCTAAGGAATAAGTAACACTTGAAGCTTGCAGAAGTTTGAAACCGCTTAATAATAAACCTTATACTTTTAAACTTCATACCTTCAAACTTTATACTTTATACCTTTAAACCCTATAAAAATAATTACTTATACAGTTTAGTTTTACAAACTAGTGATATGATTATCACAAATCTCTTACTTAGAAATTTTTTTTTTCACACTTTTAAAGTTACAATCTTAAACTCATTTTGACTGCGTATAACACGCATTTTATAAACCAACGATAAATAGCTTTTGAAGTTCAAATAGCTAAATCATTTAAATTAAATTAAATTCCAAGAAATAATTAAAACTTTTACTTTTAACATTTAAATTCTAAAAATTGCTTTTTAGGGGAAATAGTTTGAAAATCGTTTCGAAATTAGTTTTCGAAAATTCTCAAACCTAACAATTGGCCAAGAATTTTAAAACCATTGCTCTGATACCATAATTGTAACACCCCCGATTTATACCGGTAGTGTCACACGTCAGTGACCTCAGACATTACCGTCCAAAGTCACCCCAAACTTTAATCGGAATAATTAAACTTAAATACGTAAACATATTAAATGAAAGATTAAATAGCGGAAGACATTTGGATTAGAAACTCAACCTCTTATTAACAGATCTCTCATCAAACGAGAGTAGCATTTTTACAACAGAGTAAACTTTTCAGCGGAAGACTCATAAATTACACAGCGGAAGACTTTTAAGAATCAACCTATAACATGGCTAGGTTATAAATATATATTAAGGTAATACTTAACAACTTAAAACATTGACACTTAAATCTTCGTCTGCAAGCCTCTTCTTCTTCAACTGGTTACTTTGACTTCGGGAACCTACCACTGATGTGCCGTATAGGACGGATGACACCAGCCAACCATGCAGTGGAAATTAACCGGTTGGTTAGTCTAATGAATGACTATGCAAGGGTGAAAACAGAATGGTTCTAGTGATTGTAACCGTTTACTATCATTGTTCCTCGAATAATAACCGAAGGAACGATATATAACCCGATACTTTCACGAAATGATTTATTGTTAAGATATGCATTGAAGAGAAGACTCCCAAAGGAAATGAGCCTTATGGGAAACGTATGAAGGGAAGACTCCAAAAGATTGAGTCTTACTGGAAATTATGACAATTGTTTGGGAACGTTTATAGTTGCTCATAAGCGTTTCAAATGACTTGATGTTTCGGTTCACGACCAACCTCACCGCACAATGCGAATTCAGATTGGAGAGAGAGAACTTTACTCTGATCAAAGTCAAGACGAGTTTTCCCTAGCTGCACTACTACCTAGCTGCACTACTCGTCTGAAGGTATATTAATTATGTGCGTCACCACACTTATCTTATTTACTTCCAAAACTTTAATTAATGTTAAGGCTTTTAATATTATCTCGAGTAACTACGAAAGTTTAAGGTCTCGAATAACAACGAAAGTTTAATATCTCGAATAACAACGAAAGTTTAATGTTTCGAATAA
Source organism: Rheum nobile (assembly GCA_027886185.1). Classification (NCBI taxonomy): domain Eukaryota; kingdom Viridiplantae; phylum Streptophyta; class Magnoliopsida; order Caryophyllales; family Polygonaceae; genus Rheum; species Rheum nobile. The sequence goes on along the minus strand of WOAB01000490.1, from coordinate 3,711,565 downwards.
CAACGAAAGTTTAATACACAGGGTGACAATTATGCCCACCCAAATTGCACTAGCAACGTGCTTAACACTTCAGATCCTTAACGGTGGATATGAAGCAATGGGTCACGATCTTAAGAGAATTATAAAGAAACAGCTATCCTTACACGGGATATCGTTCCTACGAATACTCGTGCTATTCTAGCATTATTAAAGTTTACATTTAATCCACAACAATACCATCACGATAATTAACATGTATATAATAGTGTTGTTTCTAGCAACATATACAACCTATTATAACATCACCTTTTAATCACGTTATTTATAAAATTAGTTCCCAAACGAAAACAATAGTTCACTCCAATTTAATTAACAATTAAAAACAATTGATAATTAATAGAACATGGAATGATTAAGCAAGAGCGAACCGCCACTTGCCTTAGATTTAAACAAAGCTTAACGAAGCTCAAAGACAACGGATTCCTGGGTCCAAAACGGGGACAAATCTGGGATTACAGATTCCTACGGATCGACCCAAACGAGACCTTAAGTTAGATTCGATAACCAAATATATGAATCTAAAGAAAGACAAACTAAATCAAAGGAACGAAGCCTCGATCGAGACCACAACACCCAAAGCCACACCACGAGCCCAGCCACACCGCGGGTGCGGTGGCCCTGCCGCGGTTGCGGTGGAGCTACAACGGCGAAGACGACGAAAGGGAAAAGGCTTATCGGGGAAGACGATGAAGCTCGACTCGTGGTGGCTCCGACAATGGAATAAGAGATTTGAGAGAGAGAGAGAGATTTGATATGCTCCAAATTCTCCTCAGATCCCCTCCTTAAATAGAGCCCAACAAGCAGCACACAAGCAAGCATGTGCATCATCCCGGCCAAGGAGCAAGCGACCGCCACGACGAAGGACACGCGGAACTCATGCCGGTGATGCACGTCCTGCACACGACTGCCACCGCGGGGTGCGGTGCCTGACCGCGGGTGCGATCAAGGCCAAATTCGGCCTCTTTCACCCACTTTTGTCCGGGAACATATATGGGTATTGTTTTAACCCCGGAAATTATATGTTTGTATCCAAACAAATATTCTAAGTCCCGAAAGTACATCGAATGTATTTTATACCACTAAAGGAATTTATTTCGGATCTTATAAACGTTACGGAAAATCCTAACTTCTCTGAAAACGAAATTTTTACCGAACGAAGGTTTGGGAAAAAATTACCCAAATATCCTTATAGAAATGAGGGATATTACATAAACAACACAAGATACACGGCCACAATAGTTCTAGAAGGTTTGAGCAATTTAAATCAGCCAACAACAATTCAAATTGCAAGATGGGCGTGTGGATATTGGTTGTTCAGGAGATCCCTTGATTCTAGGATCTGAAAAAAACCTTGATTCCTTGCAATCACACGCCTCTATACCAGGTTCTTGGCAGCCACAAATGACTCAATACTACTCTAAGGCACACGGCCAACAATGATAACAATAGAAGACACAAATCAAGACGCAAGAAGACACAACTAGACGCAACAAGACTCACAATACACAACCAAACACTAGACGTCCCCTTCTCAATTTTAGCAACCAAAATTATGTCTCTAACACACCTAAACAATATTAATTAACGCAAAACATCTTAGGACAAGGGCAATGTAATGCAAGATGCAAGGAAACACAAAGACGCAACACAAAAAACACAAACACAAAGGCAACGTTTTTAGGGATGAATCTAAGCTTGCAAATATGAAGTTCTAGAGTCTTAAACCAAGACTTCGAGTGTTACCTTATGTAGCTCTGATACCACGTGATAAGCGCAAGGATCTAAGGCGCCTCGGTGCAAGGAAACCGCTTGTTGAACCCCCGGTTGATCTAGATCTCATATTTGAACCCAATAGACTCCACTTCAGTTTTTTATGCTTTTTTGTTGATGAAAACGACATGATGGTGAATGTATGATGATGATGGACGTGGGGATAGAACAATGGAAGATATAGATGGCGTCAATGGAGATGATGGTTGATGGATAGGGTTCTCCTTGGCTGGATACAACTCACCAACAAAGGAAGAACACGGGCTGGTTGTTTTTTTAGATGTGACTCACTCAATGAACAAACAACAAGGGCTCGATTCAACAAACAAGCAAGGAGGATGAGAAGATCGTTCTCAGCCAACAAGAGAGAAAAGGAGAGTTTCTAAGGAAAACAATAACTGCCATTCTATTCTGATTCAACGTTGTTCTGAAAATGCAAGAGCTGCTGCCTTGTCAAGGCCAAAAACAAAAAAGAAAAAACTAAGGAAAATACAAGTTGCGGCCCATCAAGGACCATTAAGCCTTACAAAGGCGAAAACCCAAAATTAAATGTAAAAACAAGTAAACCAATGTCTAAAAATGTCATGAACTCCCATAAATTAAATGAGACATAAATCACGCGCTCGGACGCGCCATAAGAAGAGTCAAAGGGTCAAGAGAAGCTAGACTTGGAGCTTCAAGGACTTCTTGAGCTCTTGATGGATGCAATGGCTCGAGCCCTTGTGATTGGCTTAAAGGCTCTCCTTCGACACTTGAGCCATTACTCAAGCCAACTTGGTCATCTTGGCTCTCTTGAAGTGATATAGCCTTGGTCCGCAAGCTCTTGGTCATGTTGGGGCTAGGGTCACATCACTCGTTACCCTAGCATGCAGTTCCTTATTCTTAAAATTCAGATCTTCAACATTAGATTTAGGAATAGTACACTCATCGCAAAATATGGAACAACTAGCAACATCAATTGTTCACTCAACTCTTCCTTTCCCCTATAAACTTTCTCAATAAATACTATCAGGGAACGTTTTCTACAACACTTCAATTCATTGTAAGTGTCAGAGTTGGTTACCTCATCTTCGAAATCAGATGCACACTAGTCGTTAGCCACCAAACACATCTTGTTGTTTGCCCATGACTCCGGTTTAGAGTCGGAATCACTTCCCCATGCAGAAACAAAGGGTTTCTCCTTTCCCTTTCCCTTTCCCTTTCCCTTTCCCTTTCCCTTTCCCTTTCCCTTTCCCTTCCTAGAAGAGTCATCATCCTCCTTCGACACCTTCTTTTGGGGACATTCATTAGCAATGTGCCCCTTTCCTTGACAATTGTAGCAAACAATGTTAGGATTCTTCTTAAAAGACTTACCTTCATCTTTGTGATCCTAGTCTTTCTTGTTAAGGAGGTCCTTCATGGAATTGACGATCAGAGCCACTTCTGGATCCTTGTTCTCCTTGTTCTTCTTGCCCGCATTTACTTCCTTCAATGCTTTGGAAACTTTCAAGGCCATTGTTCCCTAATGGGGGCTTTTATTTTAATAAGATTTCAGCTTGTCTTCATGAGAAGTGAAAAATCCTATGAGGTGCTCCAAAGGTAAAGAACTCAAATCTTTGGCTTCTTCAGTCGTTGTTACCTTAGGAGTTCACTTCTTGGGTAGACTTCGCATCACCTTCCGAACTTGATCTTCGATGGTGTACACTTTTCCCTTATGATTGCTGATTCTAATAATATTGAACCGAGCAATCATATCCTCAATGGACTCATCCTTTTCCATTTTTAACAATTCATAATGCTTAACAAGAAGATCTATCTTGTTTTTCTTAACCTCAATGGAATCGTCATGAGTCGCACAAAACATGTCCCGTATTTTCTTAGCATTTGTGCAAGCCAAGATCCTGCTATACGCACAAAACATGTCCTCATCATTCCAATCACCCTTAGGTTTGGGAACGGTCTCACCTTTACCGTTCTTCATGGAAGGAAGAACTGGTCCATCTACAACGATGTCCCAAAGGTCTAAGTCCTAACATTTGATGAAGATCTCCATCTTTTTCTTCCACCAATCGAATTTCTCTCATTCAAAGAGAGGAGGACACGCCATTGAGTAACCTTGATTGTTCCCATCATGAGCACTCATCTTTTCTTGGAAACTAACACAAATCTAGAGCAACCTTACTCTAATACCAATTGTTGGATCGAAATTGGGTGTTACTAACAAAGTAAAGAATTGTTCCTATATAGGGAATCGTACCTTTGCACAACGAAATATCACACATAACAACACAATCACGTAGAGGAAAACCCGATCAACCAACTAGTTGACAAGTAAAAACCACTACCTCTAAGTGTTACCCTAGGAGGATTTCAAAGTCTACTTCTTTTATTGATAATCACGAACTACACAAGTCAAGCAAAGATCCAACGTAATCTAGATTTCCCTACAAGAATACTCTCTAAGCCTAACAACCCTTAGCATATATTATCAACTCACATCAAACTCAAAACCCAACAAAAGTTACCTTCTTCACCTCAGAAACTTCACCTATGAAGTTCCTAAAGATCGCAACTCTACTTGACGTAGGAACAGTTCGTTCTGACGTTCCTTTGAGCCAAAAGCCTTAAAATTCGTCTCTTGAACTCCAATAGTTGTGTTCTTGCTCTCTAATGGCTACTTAGAAACCTTCAAAGACTCCTAATGCCATCTCTCATGGTTGCTCCTCTTTTTCTCTTGGAAGCATGTCAAACTAGGTTGATAATGCCTTCTATTTGTAGGCCTCCAAAGGATGACGAAAATATAATTAATTTATGGTCTAATCTGATATATAACTTTAAATCTTTCCATCAAACAATATCCTAAAACATCACAAACAATATCTTCCAACTTGACATTATCTGGTTTCCATAAATAGATCTTATCTCTCCATGATAATTCTGACCCATTATCTCTAAGATATAATCTTCACTTTCCTTGTTTGAACGTCTCCTTACGCCCAAGCAAACATTCAAAACCCTAGACACAATATCTCTTGATTTTCCTTTTCGCTGGTAACGGTACATAGCTCATTTGCTCTGTTTTCCTTGTTCCCTAGAATTTACATCCCTTCTCTTCTTCTCGATCTCTAATGCTCTTATTTCCACTGTCCCATGGATGACTGATCCATTGGTCCCAACCATTGTTCCCTGGAACTTCTCCAACTAGCTCTAATGTTTTTTTATTGTTCCCTGAAACAATACTTAAGAACACACATCAAATGCTTGGTATTTATCATCATCAAAACACCCAAGGGTCCTTGAGGGAACCTTCTTCCATGAACTTTCACCTTTTTGATGATGACAAACCCATCTGCAAAATGCACAATAAAGCAATATCAAAACAAGACATATGCATATGCACAATCATCAAACATGGACAAGTTTCCCTATAGAAATATATCCACTAACAAACTCTTCAACCTCCTAATCTGAATTCCTTTAACATTTTCCAGTCTGAGTGATCAAGTACGTGGTTGTTCCTCTGTCATTAAGCTACATCCTAGCACATATCTAGCCGTATATGTTAGCCTCACAAAAGAAACTAATTTCTTGGGTTTATGTATATATTTGATTTATAGATTTTTTATGTTATTTTTCACAAAATTACAGCTAGAGCTTCCATATTATTGAAAGTCCAAAGATGAAGAAAAAATGTATTATAAGCAATTTTGTGTTAATTGTAAATCACACATCGGAAGTGGGAAGAGTCGAAACCATATAAGTAGACAAACTACATTTTTTATCGTTAATTGATTTTAGAATAAGACCGCATTTAAATTCGCGATAGCCGTATGAATATCCAACACAAGAGACATCCCATAAAGACTTCTCAAATTACTTGGAACCAACGGAAACACATTGCAGGACCGATGACAGCCATGCTGTTGTCGACATTAGTGGAGTGGCCACTAGATTTCCCTACTAGAATACTCTCTAAGCCTAACAACCCTTAGCATGTATTATCAACTCACAGCAAATTCAAAACCAAAAAACAGTTACCTTCTTCACCTCAGAAAGTTTACCTATGAAGCTCCTAAAGATCGCAACTCTGCTTGACGTAGGAATTGTTCGTTTTGACATTCCTTTGAGCCAAAAGCCTTGAAATTAGTGTGATACCCCATATTTTTATAAGGTTATTTTGGGAATTTTGGGTTTTTCCCGAGTGCCCATTGTGTACGTCGGATTTAATTCAGAAAGTTGGAGACATTCTATAATTTGCTCTATATCTGTAATATTTTTCTCAGTGAAATAAAATACAGACGACGTACTTTGGATTTTAATACTCGTTTGCGTACGATAATTTTATCCCGGGTTAAAGTTGTTGTCGTTCAAAACCAGAATGGGCGCGAAGCCACAGGGGCGGCGACCGCCGCATTTATGGCGGCGCCCGCCGTCGCCAGGCTCGAGGACTGGTGTGGTCGTCTTCCTAGATGGGCGCCAGGCCTAGTGGCGGCGACCGCCGTGTAGTACGGCGCCCGCCGTAGGCAAATTGTGAGGCGGCGACCCTTGCTCTCCGCGGCGCCCGCCGTCGTTGTCCGGAGGTCTTTGCCCGATGGTCGCCGACGAGCCTCTGACGCGCCGAAGTAGGCCTGCTCCGCCTTGTCGTAGGGCCATCATTGTGTTCCCGGTGCTTTGGCTATTTAAGGAGGTGTTTGGGAGGGGTTTTGAACTCAATCCACAACCCAAGCTCTCCCAAATTCTTGCCTCATCGGAGTTGTGCCTCGCCGGATTTCTGAAGCTTTCGCCGGAGGTCGTTTGGTGGTGTTTCCATAGTGCCTTTGTGAAGCTTTTGGTAGCCTTGGAGGTTAGAAACCAAAGCAAGTCGAAGGAGGCCGAGTCGCTCATGTTTTGGGTGAGTTTTCTCACCGCTTCTGTCGTCTGAGTTCTTCACGGTGACCGCCGTGTTCTTCACGGCACCCGCCATGATGAACTGCGGCGACCGCCGCCAAGAACGGCAACCGCCGCCAAGAACGGCGACCGCCGCCAGTGTCCAGAATGCCTTTTTGGGCTTTTGGCTTTGGTGGTCGTCGTTGTGGCGTCGTTCCTTTAGTTTTCTTTCGTCGTTTTTAGATTCGTACTGTGGTTATGTCGGATCTAACTTAGGGTTCCTTTTATGGGTCGATTCAAAGGTCGTTGTGCTGTCGGAGCTATACCCGTGTCGAGCCTGGAATCCCGGCGTTGTCGTTAGGCTTGTTTCTATTCTGCGGATTAAGGCAAGTGGCGGTTCGCTCTTGCTCATTGTTCCATACTTACATTAATTATCAGTTATTTCAATTGAGTAATTAATTTGGAACGATTATTGTGTTTGTCTGGAAATGATTTTATAAACTGTTTTGGAAAATCATATAATAGGTTGTATATCTGTTAGAACAACGCTATTATTTATGATCGCCTTGCGGGCATTTATGTGGATTTATCCGAACTATTGTCGTGCTGGAACTGTTTAGTTAGCACTGTTAGATAGGAATGTTACTCGGACTCTGTCCAGTCATTTCTTTATAATCAGGTAGAGGGGTGGCTCGTATCCATCCAATACCATTTTAAGGTCATGACTGGTCTCTTTCACAAGTGTGTAGAGGCAGGACACTTAGCTGGTATCACAAACCTTCCGGTGTGCGTCACTCTCGACGAAACGTATACTAAGTTGTGTCGTCCCAATGGTGGGGTACACATGTAAAAGTCTAATAACGTGATGTGTATTTTGAAATATAAATCAGATAAGTGCTACTCGACGCACATAATAAATAAACCTTCGGCGAGTAGTATAACTAAGTTATAGTGCAGCTAGGAAAACTCGTCTCGACTTTGATCATAGTACGTTCTCTTTCCAATCTGGATTCGCTGTATGCGGTGAGGTTGGTCGTGAACCGAAGCATCTCAGTCAGCTTTTAAATCATTGTTGTATGATTCTTTAAACTTTCCATATTTGTCATAATTCCTTAAGACTCACTTCCGTTGGAGTCTTCCTTTGAGTTGATTTCTGTAATGATTCAGTCTTCCAGAGTCTTCTCTTGTGCATACCTCTTGTTATTTTCTGTAGAAGTATGAAGGTTGATTATCGTTATCGGTTATCATTCGAGAAACGATAAGTCTAACCTAATACAACTACATCGAACCTTCTGCTTTGTACACTTGCTAGTCTATTCAAGTAGACTAACCCACGAACTTTGTTCTCCGCATGTGGGCTGGTGTCATCCGTTCGATTCGGCACATCAGATAGAAAGTAGCTCAGAAGAATAGAAGGACTATGGAGTCGACGGTGGTTTTCGAATGTTTGAGTTATTTCGTTAATCAGGTTGAGATCTTTTGGGCAATGACTTTGGTTGTAATGTGTTTTGTAAGACTTCCGCTGTACCCTACTTTATAATACATCCGCTGTATTTGGTTTAAACTCTGTGTTAGCCTATTCGGGATTGGGTTGTAATCCCGTAACTCATGTTTCTTTGACAATGTTATGTTTTGGAATTGAATGCTTTGATCATTATGTATCATTTGTATTTCATAAATTGTATTTAAATGGTAAAGCCTTGGGTGATCTCGGTAAGGAACACTGGGGTCACTGGCGGTAATACCTTTCCAAAAGGGTTAAGTTTTGGGGGTGTTACAATTAGTATCTTGATCTCCAACAGTTGTGTTCTTGCTCTCTAATGGCTGCTTAGAAACCTTCAAAGACTCCTAATGTCGTCTCTCGTGGATGCTCATCTTTCTCTGTTGGAAGCATGTCAAACTAGGTTGATAATGTCTTGTATTTATAGGCCTCCAAACTATGACGAAAATATAATTTATTTATGGTCTAATTTGATATGTTATTTGATAAATAACAATGTATCTTTTCATCAAACAATATCCAAAAATACCACAAACAATTTCTTCCAACTTGACATTATCTTGTTTGCATATATATATATCTTATCTCTCCATGACAATTCTGACCCATTATCTCCAAGATATAATCTTCACTTTCCTTGTTTGAACGTCTCCTTGTGCCCAAGCAAACATACGAAACCCTAGATGCAATATCTCTTAATTTGCCTTCTCGCTGGGAACGGTACATAGCTCATTTGCTCTATTTTCCTTGTTTCCTGGGATCTACATTCCTTCTCTTCTTCTCGAGCTCTGATGCTCTTATTGTCACTGTCCCTTGGATGACTGATCCATTGGTCACAACCATTGTTCCCTGGACCTTTTTCAACTAGCTCTCATGCTTTTTGTTGTTCTCTGAAACAATACTTAGGAACACACATCAAATATATAGTGTTTATCATCATCAAAACACCCAAGGGTCCTTGAGGAAACCATCTTCCAAGAATACCCCCTTTTTGATGATGACAAACCCATCTTCAAAATGCATAATAAAGAAATATCAAAACAAGACACATGCACATGCACAATCATCAAACATGGATAAGTTTTCCCTTAGAGATATATCCACTAACAAACTGATGTGAATATAGATTCCTTCATTTTTGAAGAAGCTGAACAACTTGTACCGATGAAATTGTACGAAGCATTGAAGATGTCGAAACCGAGAAATCTTACTCTTCGACACCTTCTCGGTATTTCTGCCATAAAGGGAGCTACACATATCCAATGGAGGACCATTAATAGTCATTGGAAAGCTAACAAAATGATCTACAACTTTTATGCCAATTGTTCCTATGAAATATGTTCGTGTAAGTCCAGATATTGCAATCTTCGGCAGCAGTCCAACCATTTCCAAGGAAGTAACTAGTCTAAATTCAATGCCGAAAGACTCCAAGAGCCTCAACGTTTTTGCCATCAATTCCAACTGATATTATGCTTATTATTTCAGTTTTATTTAGTATAAAATTTGAAGAGTCTTTTGGTTAATGTTTTAGTTAATGTTTTAGTTAATGTTTTGTTTGCTTGGAATGCAAGAGGTTTGAAGAGTGCCTTGCACTCTAATTTTGTAAGCCTATAAATAGGCTATGCTTCTTCCATTGTAAGACACGTTTTATTGAATCAAAAACCTCATTGAGAGCTTTCTGAAAACGTCAATCGTTCTTGAGTTCGTGAGTCATATCGAGCTCCTTGACCTTCAACTTGAGTGTGTCATATCTTGAGTTGTTGGTTGCCATAATCCTGCAGGTTGGTGCGTCATATCTAGCCCCAAGGATTGCCTATCCCTCATTTCCATCTCCTTCAAACAATCATCCACCGTCCCCATCAAAAACCAGGCCAAAACCGTCTATTCTCCAATTGCCTCCATTGATCACTGGCTGCGACGGTTTGGTAGAAAAATCATCACGCCCGATCCATTAATCCACTGTCCACCAAATTTTGAGGGACTATTCTAGACTCTCAGATCTGTCTCTGGGATTTGGAATCATCCAATTCCGAGTCCGGAACAAAAAGAACGAGTCAGTTTACGTCAAATAACTTTTCTGTGTTTTTGAGTGTCATTCGTTTGCAGATTTTGGAACCTTTCCTTGCACCGTGTCGACCCCAATCCTTGATCCGCATCACAAACTCTTCAACCTCCTAATCTGAATTCCTTTCACATTTTCTAGTTTGAGTAATCAAGTAAGTGATTGTTCCTTTGTCATTGAGCTACATCCTAATACCTATCTAGCCGTATATGTTACAAAAGAAACTGAGTTCTTGGGTTTATGTATATATTTGATTTATAGATTTTTTATGTCATTTTTCACAAAATTACTGCTAGAGCTTCCATATTATTGAAAGTCCTAAGATGGAAAAAAAAAGTGTGGCACGCAATTCGTTGTTAATTGTAAATCACATATCGGAAGTGGGAAGAGTCGAAACCATATAAGTAGATAAACTATATTTTCTTTATTGTTAATTGATTTTAGAATAAGATTGAGTTGAACTTCGCGATAGCCGTACGAATATCTAGCACAAGAGACGTCACATAAAAGACATCTCGATACACTTGGAATCATCTGGAAACACATTGCAGGACCTATGATAGCCGTGCTGTTGCCGACATTAGTGGAGTGGGCACAAGTCAAAAATAGAGGGTACGTAACTTTTAATTTTAAAATCCCTAATTTGTTAATAAATCGTGTTTTCTAAATGTTCGAATCGGCTAATTAATAAATGAATTAGTTCACATTTTGCTCCTCAACCATAACTTCTTTTTTATTAGAAGCTTGTTGTCTGGCCGTGAATGTGAATGTGTAGAAACACCTGTGAGGAAGGGAACAATGGGTTTTTCCCCTGGTAAAGCTAGTGTCACAATTTTGAATAGAATATGACATGCTAGCAATGAACTCTTATCCTTGGCCATATTGAATGTGGAGGCTATATATATGCTATTTTTTTTTGTCTTTTCGCATGACATTTGGTACGTAACATTTTGGCGTATGTCATATACAGATACACAAGAGGAAAATAATGGTATTTTCTGGTTTTTATACATAATTGAGGTATCTTTCATATGCAGTATTATGGTGTATGCCATGAAGAGGTGTACCAGTTATTTGAAGAAAATTCGACCGTTGAAAATATAGCCGTTAATGTGCCAAAATCCGACGAATTACCCCTATAAATACTCAAACTCATTCATTTAAATTCCAAATTCGAACACAATCCTATCAAAATGTCATATAGTGAAAACACATATTTGGGGTAGTGGAGAAGAGATGAAGACTTTGACGATTGCATTTTCAAGGTTAGTAATGTATAATTGTTGAATTCTTTAGGTTTTGATGGTAACAAACATTCAACTAATCTGGGTACTAAGTGTTTCAGGAACAAAGACAGTTATCTCAGGGAACCATTGCAGCAAAGGATCGCAGAGGGAACAAAGCTCTGTTCATGTGCTTTGTTACCTCTCAAGGAACAATAGTGACGAACAAGATCAAAGCTGCGAATGGAAGGAAGAAATCCAGCGTGACGATTATGGAAACAAATCACGGAGAATCACGCGGTCAAAGGATAGGATTTCGGCTGGAAGGATCTCGCCGAAAAGAAGATTTGGAGAGAGAATGCGAATGTGTTATCTTAGGAAAACTTTCCTAAGATAATATATTTGGAGAGAGAAGAATCTTATCTTAATCCGTTAATGTTATCTTAGGAATTATTTCCTTAGATAATATCGGTTGTTAAGATAATATTCTTCAAATCAATTAATATCATCTTGTTACCAAGTTTAGGAAGATAGGATTATCTTGTTATGATTAGGGTTTGGTCGAGTTGTATTTATATGGGAATGTGGGATTCATTTCCATGTAACCACGACGAGGAAAAAGAAGAACTGAGAGCGTTCAGTTGAGAAGAAAAAGAGAGTGAAGTGTTTGTGAGTCTTTGAGGGTTGAGTTCGATTCATCGTTGTAGAAGAGGTTTCAAATCTAGGTGGGAAGTCTAGAGGTTGAAGTCCAGGATACAAGTGTAATCGAACAAGAAATCAATAAGACAAGTAGACGCTTTAAAATTCTCTCAAGCGAAAGCTTGAAGGTAGTGGTTTTTCCTTGAGAAGCTAGTTTTGCCAATCAGGGTTTCCACTATATATCGTGAGTTCGTTCTTTATCTTTCCTGCTATATTTTTTTCGCTGTGTCTTCTGTGGGAACAAAGCTTTTGCTCCCTCAGACGTAACTCTAACAATCCAACAATTGGTATTAGAGCCTGATGCTCTAGATTGTTTTCGTTACAGAATTTGCAGGAAAGATGTCGTCGTCAAGCAATGCAATCGGTGATTCATTCTGGAAGCCACCAATTCTGAAGGCCGGTGAGTATGACTGGTGGGTTGAGCAAATCGAATCCCATATTTGTTCCCTCGATGGACAGATATGGAGAATCATCGAGGTTGGCCCTATGGCTATCCCAAATGAAAAGGACGCTACAAAGCCTAAGTCAAAGATCGACTACACCGATGGAGACTAGAAGAAGCTGGAGAAGAATTGCAGAGCCAAGAAGACCCTTCACATGGCCCTTCTCCCCACGGATCTCAAGAAAATCATCGGCTACAAAACCGCCAAGGAGATTTGGGAAGCTCTAAGACGTCTCCATCATGGAAATGAAGATGTCAAGAAAAACAGAATTCTTTCCTTGATGAAGGAGTACGATCAAATTTCTCAAGGAGAGGATGAGCACATTCAAGAGTTCTACTCCAGGTTCCAGGGGATCGTAGGTCAATTGAAGTTCCTTGATGAAGAGATGCCAGACTGAAAGCTCACTCATCACTTTATGCAAGGCCTCAACTCTCAGTGGGACGCAATTGCTCTCGCTCTATACTCCCAAACTAACGTCAAGTCTCTCACCATGGAAGAGGTTGTTGCCAAGCTTGAAAGCAACGCCTCTGTATACAACCACAAGATGAACAAAAAGGGAGAAGAGAAGGCTCAAAGCATTGCCTTGAAGGTTGAACGTGCCTTTGACCTATCTCAAGTTGAAGACGAAGATGAGGACGGTGATGAAGATGTGACTCTCATCACTAGAGCTATGAAGAAAATATGGTCTCAAAACAAGGGCACACAGAGTTCCTCTGAAGGGAACAGAGACATGAAGGATGTCGTTTGTTACCACTGCCAACACAAGGGACATTTTGCCAATAACTGCTTCAAGAAAAAGGCTGGTCACCCTCAGGTTCGTGAAGGGAAGCAAGCAATGGTCGTAACATGGGGTGATACTGACTTAGAGGATGAAGAATCTTCTCATTCAAGAGATGTCTGCTTGATGGCCTTAGAAGACCATGACAAATCAAAAGGCGGCATACAGGGAACTGAGGTAAGTGAATTTGAACTCATCTCAAGCTTGAAAAGTAAATCAAAAGAAAGCTTGATATCTTTATTAACAAACTTGTTCATGAGAATAGTCTTTTCAGTGAGCAAATTGAAGAAAAGGATGAATCGATCTCAAGTTTGATCGAAGAAAATCAGGGTTGGGCAGACAAAGTGCTCGAGCTTGAGAAAGGTTCATATTTTCCTTCAAATTCATGTGTTGAATGTCCTAAGCTCGTTGAGAAGATTACGTCTCTTGAGTCCTCTGTCTCCTCACTTGAGTCTGAGTCTTTAATGTTAAAACTTGGAAATGCAAAACTGTCTAGTGATCTAACCAAACTCAATGAGGAACATAAGGACAAGCCAAAAGGTATTGTCTTTGTTACAGCCAAGAATGAAAAGAAGACTGAGTCAAAGGAAGTACCTCGCTTTGGGATTGGCTATCAACCAAAACTTCTTGTTGATGGCACCAAGCAAAAAGGCTCTAAATTCGAAAGAAAGCAGTCTGTAAAAGAAAAAGGGGAAAGTTCCTCCGGAGGGAACAAAGGCAAAAACTGTTCAAACTCGACTAAGGAGGGAAAGGCTTGGTACCATGGACAGAAGGCTCATGCCATCTGGTTGAAGCAATCTCAAAGAAATAAGTCCAAAAATATTGATTTTCATTCAAGGATTGCTAACAAAACAATTTGGCCTGGACAGAGCAAGTATGTTGATCTAAAGTGTCAAAGAGTATGTTGGTATTGTGGCCACTCTGGTCACTACAAACAAGAGTGCCTCCTGAAGAAACACAATGAGGAACTTGCTCGAACCACTAGGGAGAAAATGAATGCTAAACCTCTAGAAATCAAATATGTTGCTCCTACACCCAGAAAGCATAAGCTTGTCTGGGTTCGCAAGAACTAACTCTTTCTGTGCAGGATAAAGTGAGAAAAGTTCCCGGTATTTCACTCGTATTAAGTTTAGTTACCTGACAGGGAACAAAGCGAGTCTCACCTCACTTCTGCAGGAATGTTTGAGACTCAAAGGCCTGGTGACAAAGGTACCATGTACATCGAGATAAGGCATCACTATGCAGAGAAAGATTGGCATCCAAGGAATTTCGTGGAACAAAGAATAAGAACACCAATTTTCTCATTAGGGCACTAATTGGGGAACTCTACATTCAGTTTCATACGGAGCCTGGTTTGTTCCCTTAACCTTATGTCTATCGTGTGTTCCCTCGATGATTGGCTAAATTATATGGTAAAGTGTGAAAGGTTAATCATCATGTCTTGATCTGCATTCATTCTCTTGATCATTTGTTGAATGCCTTGCTTAGACTCATGCTAATACTTCACTTATGTGCAAAATCTCATGCATGATTCTCTATGCTATCTAGTTAATACATGATTCAGCTTTCTTTCGGCCTAAAAGAGTCAACTTGATGCATTGATCCCTCATTATAAGCCCAAATGATTGTTGACTCTACAGCTTACCTTAGCCATCATGCTTGATGCTTCCTATGAGCCACTCTAATCATCCACATCTGGGAGCCTCTCATTCATGATTAAACATTATTAAAAATTCTCGTATATGTTTATGTGTGATGTTCTTTGTACCCTCTCTGGTAACATTACCCCCGCATCACACTCCTCTATTTTTTTCGGAAAGTCGAGAATACGAATTGTCGCCTCTGTGGTCTGTGGCTGGGATTTGACAGGTATGATGTGTAATGATGGCTTGCAACTGCTTAAGAAGTGTTCGTGCATAAAAGGTGATGTGGTGGTTGTGTGATGGTTGTTGCGCTTGAGATTTTGTGGGCTTTGATGGATTTGGACATAATCTTTTACAAGATCTATTTTTGGAAGATATCTTATTGGCTGTGATCTTTGGTAAAAGAAGGAAAGAAGAAGATTGGGATCATTATCCTTAATACTTGAAAAGATATGAAAAAAGATTCTTGTGTTTTCTCCCCTCCTATCTATGGCGTTCTCCGCAAAGTTGTCATGTTACTCCCGTGTGCTGTTTAAAAAAAACAAAAAAAAATTGGAACACCACAGGGAACACAAAGAGGGGACAAATGAATCTTTCTTCTACCGAAGGTTGGATGCTAGTAAGCTACACAAGAAGCAGTTTGTGTTACAAGAAGGTGTTGGTTGGATCAAGGTTAGACGTGAGATGGAAGCTGGTGTGGAGGAAGAAGAGTCTGAAGGTGCAGACTCTGAGGGGGAACAAAAGGTGGAATCTGATTTGAGGAATGACCGTGAGAAGTTTGTCTCACGCAATATCTCTGTTGGCAGAACAACAAAGGCGTCTTACGGAGTAAGTGAATGCCTAAATTGCTATTCATATTTCAGCTCCCTCTGCAGGCACCAGTGGTGCTTGATTCGTCTTTCTCTGGCTAACCAATCCCTCTTTTGTTCCCAGCACATCTTCCCCTACTACTTTGCTTTTCTTTGCTTCTGTTTCATGTGTTTGCAATGATTGGCATGTTAATCATATGTGTTACATGTGCTCATTTTGTTGTTGTCTTTACATGCAGTCTATGTTTGTGCGTTTCAATCTAATGCAAAAGGAGTTATTTTGCTTATCCTGCTGTGGTCTTTTTCTCTCTATCTCTTTACTTATGTTTTTGATGATGCCAAAAGGGGGAAAATGACATGTAGCTTTGGTTAAGGGGGAACAGAACATGGTTTCATATGTTGCTGAGTTGAGGGGGAACTAATACTGCCTTAGTGGGAAGACTTTCTCTCCATAACTGTCTTTATCTCGTACGTGTATGCTTTATTGTCAAGGGTGTTTGTCACCATCAAAAAGGGGGAATTTGTTGAATTCTTTAGGTTTTGATGGTAACAAACATTCAACTAATCTGGGTACTAAGTGTTTCAGGAACAAAGACAGTTATCTCAGGGAACCATTGCAGCAAAGGATCGCAGAGGGAACAAAGCTCTGTTCATGTGCTTTGTTACCTCTCAAGGAACAATAGTAACGAACAAGATCAAAGCTGCGAATGGAAGGAAGAAATCCAGCGTGACGATTATGGAAACAAATCACGGAGAATCACGCGGTCAAAGGATAGGATTTCGGCTGGAAGGATCTCGCCGAAAAGAAGATTTAGAGAGAGAATCCGAATGTGTTATCTTAGGAAAACTTTCCTAAGATAATATATTTGGAGAGAGAAGAATCTTATCTTAATCCATTAATGTTATCTTAGGAATTATTTCCTTAGATAATATCGGTTGTTAAGATAATATTCTTCAAATCAATTAATATCATCTTGTTACCAAGTTTAGGAAGATAGGATTATCTTGTTATGATTAGGGTTTGGTCGAGTTGTATTTATATGGGAATGTGGGATTCATTTCCATGTAACCACGACGAGGAAAAAGAAGAACTGAGAGCGTTCAGTTGAGAAGAAAAAGAGAGTGAAGTGTTTGTGAGTCTTTGAGGGTTGAGTTCGATTCATCGTTGTAGAAGAGGTTTCAAATCTAGGTGGGAAGTCTAGACGTTGAAGTCCAGGATACAAGTGTAATCGAACGAGAAATCAATAAGACAAGTAGACGCTTCAAAATCCTCTCAAGCGGAAGCTTGAAGGTAGTGGTTTTTCCTTGAGAAGCTAGTTTTGCCAATCAGGGTTTCCACTATATATCGTGAGTTCGTTCTTTATCTTTCCTGCTATATTATTTCCGATGTTCCTTCTGTGGGAACAAAGCTTTTGCTCCCTCAGACGTAACTCTAACGATCCAACAATATTTTTTTGTAAATGCTTAATATTTGCATTATATATACATAGGACCGTATATTATGTATGAATAGTAGTTCTTTAGTTTAGTTATGGATGAATAAAAGTTCATATAGTTTAATAGAGCTTTTGTATGCAATATCGTATAAAGAAAAATGTATATAGTGAAATATTAGTATTTTAGAGTAAAGGAGAAGAGGATGAAGATTTGGATGATTGCAATTTTGAGGTTAGTAATATAAAATTGTTCGTGATATAGTATTATTATTGTAGTTTTCTTCTATAGTATTAATTATTTAATTTAGCGGTATGTATTTAATATTGGTATCATCAAATGGAAATGAATATATTGTAGGTGTAGGAAAAAATGATTTTAATTAGTATATAATATCACAAATCATAATCATGTATATTGGAACTTTATTGATTATGTAAACATGTGTAAGGGGCAGACTATAGAAATGAATTTCGTAATTTTCTAAAGTGTGATAGCCGAGAGGAATTGGTGGATAGGGCTAAGAAGAAGGGCCAAGATTTGATGAGGGTTATAGTCATTCGTAGCTCAAATGTCATAATGGTTAGTTTGATGTGCCAACACATTGGTAGATATAGACCAGGGAGGAAGAAAGTTAGCGAAGAAGATTCGGAGAAGACTGTTGAGGTAGTTCATGAAACCAACTCGAAGAAGTTCGGATGAACATTTGAGTTATAAGGTGTTCGACTAATAAACAAGCCAGGGTCAGAGACTTATAAATGGATCTTGACTGTGATAGACATACGCCACAACCATAGGCTTTTGACTAGCTTCCTTGGGCATGTATACATGGGCCAAATGACCCCGGTTGAGGAGCGCGTTGCTAGGAGGTTGGCTGGTAGGTTGATGACGCCGATGACTATTTTTGTAGAGTTGAGAAGCTTCTTCCCCGTAGATTGTAACATCCATAAAACAAGTTTCCAATTTTCAGCAAAAGATGCATTACGAGGACTGTGGGAAAATGTCGGTTTTCCAATGGACTCTTAAATGGTTTCCAAGAAAATAGGTATGCAGTGCATCATCTGAGCAAGCTATCTACAAGTGAGGTGGATATCCTATTTTTTTTCTCACTCGGACTTGCTACACTTGTTGAAGTTGTTCGTGTATGTGGTACTTAGCGACATCACATACAAGACAAATAGGTTTGTCAGGGCTTTAGGTCTTAATTTTTATTACAATTTAATATAACTATTAATATATTAATTCTATCATCCATTTTTGTTGCTTATATTCTTTTGGTTTCTTACATTTATCCATAGGTATCAAATGCGTTTGGCGGAGATTGTTGGTTTTATTTGCACTCACAAGGCGTTCAACATTGCTTATGTATTTACGCAGGAGGAAGAAGGTTTCCACTACAAGTTCAAAATGCAAAAAACTTTTGAAATTATTTAAAGATGTGGGAGTAATGCCAACGACCATAATGACTGACCGAGAAAAAGTCTTCATCAATGCAATTCATGTAGTTTTCAAAGGCCAAGCTAAACACCTTTTGTATTGGTGCATATTAAACACAACATCAAGGCATATGCTTCCCCAATCTTGAAGGATAAAGATCAAGTCAATAACTTTGTCGGCCAATGTCGCGGACTTTGGTGTTCAAGAATGAAGGAAAGCTACGAAGAGAGGCTCGAAGGATTTGCGAAATCATGGAAAAGTAGCCTCATTCGATACATTGAGAAGACGTGGACTAATGGTTACAAGGAAAACATAATCAGAGCATGGATAGAATGTCATCTTCAGTTCTTCACGGGGACTTCAAACATGTATAACGTGTACATTTTAGTAGTTTCTAGGTTATAGGCCTTAATGTCGTACTAACACGAGGCTTTTTATGTGTTTTTATAGGGATTAGTGTTGACCCACAACCCTTTACAGTGAAGGACGAAGAGGAGATGACGAGCTTGAGGTTAGGGCTGTGCATCAGGTCCAGACTAGACCGGAATTTTTATAATCCTTGGACCGGCGACCGGACCGGACCGGTATGATTCGGTCCGGTCTGGTCCGGTCTTGGACCGGATTAGACTGGTAAACATATTTTTTAATTTTTTAGTTTTATACAAATGAAAAATTAATTATTTTTCTTATTTTTTATAACTATTGTGTATAATATTAGACAATATATTTTGTTATTTATTTATATTTATAATAGAAACTAATTTTTAATAGTGTTATGAGATACTAATATATAAAATTAAATTAAAAGTAATAGAAAACCAGTCCATCCGGTCCGGACCGGAAACCGGCCGGGTTTGGACCGGACCGGAAACCGGCCGGGTTTGGACCGGACCGGAAACCGGCCGGGTTTGGACCGGACCGGAAACCGGCCGGGTTTGGACCGGACCGGAAACCGGCCGGGTTTGGACCGGACCGGACCGGAACAGGAATTTTAAAAATATGTGGACCAGGGACCGGACCGTAATTCCTCCGGTCCGGTCCGGTCCAGGCATTTTCGTTCCATCCGTTCCGAATCTGCACAGCCCTACTTGAGGTCAACCAGACCCATGACAAGGTCGCATGCTCGTGCCATCGTGCACGCCACGCAATCCTTAGTCACCCGGACATTCACATGCAACGACACCATCGCTTTGTCAACTCCCCCCTTTGTGACCCTGGTAACATTCGAAGACATGCCCCGTAGCACGATGTTGCGCGCCCCAGGCCGACCACAATGCGCTCCCCGCGCTCCGGCAACGCGTTGCCATCAGCCAACGCATTGCTCCCCTCGCGCGTTGTCGTGCGCGCCTTGTCTCGCCACACTTTGTCGCGACCAGCACGTCGATGCCTCTGTTTGTCACCCGTAGTTGAGGGTGCGTTCTGTTCTCTTCTGAAGGACTCGGAAGGAGTCGAGGTGGTTTTGCCATCTCCAGTTAGACTTGAGTTTTCAGTTCTCTTGTCAGGATTTGAGGTTGTAGAACCTAAGTATTCCAGTTTGGTATTCACCTAGGAACGTTACCAAGTTGATCTATTCCAAGTGACTTTATCATAATAAGTATTATGGAAAAGATATTAATACTTGGGATTTGATCGGTAAACAGATGGTGAATACAAGGAATACTATACGCGATGGTGCTGGGCCAAGCAATCCAAGGCCAATCATAAGGGACGACCTGAACCGTGTAGGAGAACACGAGTCAATGTCACAGAATAACCCTGGAGGCAATGGCCAAGCTTCGGCCAACACTCCAATGGTTTTTGATGCAGCAGCTGTTGCAGCTATTCGGGAGATAATGATGCAAGTACTCGCCGAGGCTAGGCAACCTGCCGCACCACATGCACAAGCTGTGCCAATTCCCCCAATGGTTCCTAGATTTGAGGAGCCAGCTGTTTATGTACACCAAGATGAGGCGGTCAGGAAGAGAGGTGATTATGGTCGAGTGTTGAAGACCATTAACTCTTTGAGACCTGACCATTATGATGGAAAAGGAGAGCCAGTTAGAGCTGCTCATTGGTTTTCCCATATGGAGCGGTTGTTCCACAACGTGGATTGCACCGAGGCAGAGAAAGTGCAAATAGCCTCTCTTCAGCTGAAGGAAGAAGCCAGTGAATGGTGGGAGAGTACCGGCATAGCTGATAGCCCGGTATTGACCTGGTCAATGTTTAAGACCAAGATGACGGACCGTTTCTTCTCTCGAGCTATGAGGGAGGAGAAGCATAAAGAGTTTTTATATCCAAAGACAGAAGGATTAAAGGTGACAGAGCTCGCCACTAAGTTCAATCATTTGCTGCAGTATGCAGAACCGCAGATAATCAGTGAGGCTCAAAAGATCTGGTACTTTCATGAATGGATGAGCCCAGATATTAAGCCATGGATGGTGCACCACTCATGCTCTACTCTGGAGCAGTACGTGGATGCGGCCTACAAGTTGGAGGCAACTCTGGAGGAGTCTGCCCGTAAGCGGAAGAAACAGGTTAAGGAAAAAGGTGGGCAGCAGGATTGCCAAGCTGGTTCGTTCAAACGACCGGCATCGCCTACTAAGTTTGAGAAGTCTGGTCGTGCTAAGACCGAGACAACTCATTTTGGCTCTGCCAGGGGCTCAGGTTGGAGCAACAGACCATATCAGTGTTTCAATTGTGGTGCTTTTGGGCACAGGAATTTTGATTGTCAGAGTAAGAAGAGTTTATGCTTTGGCTGTGGAAAGGAAGGTCACATGCAAAAGTTTTGTCGTCAGGGAGAGCAGAAAGGAACGGAGTCGCAGCAAAGGTCTGCTAATCAGAACAACCGGCTTGAGTATAAACCGGTTGAGGCTCTGAGTCCTTCGATGCAGACCACTGCACAGAATAAAGGGAAGGCCCCAGTAGCTTCTGGAAGTCAAGGTCAACGCCTTTACGTGATGCGTGAGGCGGATGGATCTGATTTTCCATTTGCTTAAAGCTTTCTACTTTTGTTGTAGGTTGTAGATTTGGGTGTTACCCAATCTTTTGTTATGGATAATTGTGTTAGTAAGTTTAAGTATGCATCAAGGTTGTAAACCTTTTGTTGTAAATATTCTTGCTAATATAAATATTTGGTTGAAGTCAAACAGTTGTGTAGCAAGGGTGTACCTTTGGTACAAGTTTTGTGCTCCAAGTTAGAAACCGAAGAGGTTACTTGGGAGACTGAGACGGGTGTACTTAGATACTTTCCCTACTTGTTGTCGGCCTTGATAATGCAAGTTTCGGGGTCGAAACTTAAAATAAGGGGATAGTAATGTAACACCCCGTAATTTTTAAGGGTATTTTGAATTGTTTTAAATTTTTCTTATGCCCGTTTTGCTAGACGGATTTAATTCAGTGAGTCTCGGACCTTCTGAAGAGGGGTCTAAGCTCTGTAGAATTTTCCGAGCATTATATAATACAGTTGAGGTATTTCCGGGGTTAATATATCGTTAAAGTACGAATATATTTAACCCGGAGTTAAGAAATTTAATCCAAACTAAGTTTGGATAAGAATAAATAAAGTCGGCCAGAAACCGCGATCAACCGCGATTGACCGCGATGAACCGCGACCTGACGCGATCGGCCGCGATCGCGGTAATGCCTTTTTCTGAGCAGTGTCGTCTTCCTCGCGTGGCGGTTACTGTAGCTCTGTTTTTGGGATATTTTTGGGCAGGCCAAGTGGGCAGCCAACTGGCCCTTCGCCTTTGTCCCCTTGTTCCCTTGGAGGTGGTCGGATTGGGCTATAAAAGGAGGTGAAACCCGAAGCCAAGAGCTTCTTCTTCTTCTTTCTTCTTCCTCCTCTGTTTTCCTCTGTTTTCTCCATTAAAACCGAGCTTGTGAGCTTCGTGTGTGGGAGATTTCGAGTGTCTCTTGAGTTGAGAAGGTGCTCTTGAGTGTTGTGTGAAGCTTTGTGGTGTTGGGAGATCGAACCATAGACAAATCGAAGGCAAACAAATCGGTTTGGGTAAGAAATTCTCCATTTTTGTCTCGCGAGCTAGCCACTGTCACAGCACAAAACCGCGACCGACCGCGACCTGCCGCGATCGCGGTATTGTGTCCGAGTTGTGTGTTTTGTGGTTTGGCTTTGGGCTTTGCTCGTTTCCTTTGATTTCTTCTTGTATTCTTTTAGATTCATATATAAGTATATTGAATCTAACTTAGGGTCTTGTTATGGGCCATTTCTTAGGGATTTAATATCCAAGATCTGCTCCAATTTCAGACCCAGGAACTAGACGTTGCTCTGCTTGGTTCGAGCTTGTCGGATTTAAGGCAAGTGGTTTTTAATTAATTTGAGATAATTAAAATCTGATATTATACTAGGTTGTATATTTTGCTAGAACCGACGTTAGTCTATTCTAGATTTGTGCAGGTGAAGGCCGTAAGGGTCCTTGATATGATTTATTGTGTGTGGCTTAGATTATTAAATCTAGGATGATAGTTGTTCAGGTTGAGCCGTGATGGTTCTCTGTGTGATGTGTTTGCGTGTTTAACTGTTAGTTAGCACGAGTATTCGTAGGAGCGCCTGGATCCGGTGTGTTCCATGGGCGTTTCTTTATAACTGTTAAGGGTAATTAAAAAACCCAATGCGATAGTAGAAAGTTTGGACTCTGTGAGGTTCATTCTTTATAAGGGAAATCAAGACCCAATGCGATAGTGAAAGTTTGGACTCTGCGAGGTTCATTCTTTATAAGGGCAATTAAGACTCAATGCGATAGTGAAAGTTTGGACTCTGTGAGGTTCATTCTTTATAAGGGCAATCAAGACCCAATGCGATAGTGAAAGTTTGGACTCTGTGAGGTTCATTCTTTATAAGGGCAATTAAGACCCAATGCGATAGTTAGAGAATTGGATCCTGTGAGGTCCAGTTAAAAGTTTATAACGTGATATGTGTGTGTGTGGTCATTTAATACAGATAAGTGCCTGTCGCACCTAATTAATGAACGTTGGCAAGTGGTTTTTAATTAATTTGAGATAATTAAAATCTGATATTATATTAGGTTGTATTTCTGCTAGAATCAACGCTAATATAAAAGATATACTGTAATCATGTGACTTGAGATTGTGATGTGATTTGTGATATGTGGAACTGATTTGATGTGATTTGTGATATATGGAACTGCTTGTGATGTGTTTGTGTGAATTGTATGCCATGAGCCTTTGCTTAGTCTATTTATTAGACTAACGCTTGTATTTTATTTATTGGTAACGTCATGGGGGTGTCGTCCGTCCGTTTCGGCACATGCAGATATGTTGTTGTTCAGTGAAGGCTAGAGCGACTATGAAGATGAACGGTGTTTTGTTTTCGACAAGTTGTCTTGTCGCTTTGTGTTTAAAACGATTTCCGCTGTGCTATTTTGTATTTCTGATGAAATTGGGTCGTTTTAGGAATCGTATAATTCCGCGACCATGTGGTTTAATAAAAGTTATGATTTTAGTATCGTAACTGTGTTTTAAGTCAGTTATGACGTCGGAAAAGCCTGGGGTGACTTCGGGGTTTACGTCTGGGGTCATCGGCAGTAACGCTTTCAAATAGGGTTAAATTTGGGGGTGTTACACTGATAACCCTAACTATTAAACAATCAAGAAACTATGAAGATAAATCTAACAGCAGCAGTAAGCTCAGGAATAGATAGGCTCATGCAATACTCAACAACTCGTCAATACTCGACATGCAATCAATTCTCTTCACAATAAACATTCACAACTCGTTCCAGTAAATCGTGATTGCTACTCTGAATTAGGGATGAACAATATTAATCTCAACAAGATGACTAGATTGGGGGAACTAGCACTATAGATAATACCAATCTCAACTAGTTTGTCACGCTAGGGAAACCAATATTAATAATACTAATCACAACAATTGATGAACTAGATCAACCAATAGAATTCAAAACCCTAATCCTGCAGTATGAATAATACCAATAAAACTAGGTTATCAGGCTAGAGAAATTAGTAGAACTCAATGAGATGAAGCACAAGAGAATCATAACATTCAAGGATAAAGAAATCATTAATCTCAATATCAAATTCAAACCAAGGCTTCAATTGTTTAGCCAAAAACAAAACAAAGAACTAAACTAAGAAAAGGGAAAAGATGAAGAAAGGTAGAACCCAACTTGGGAAACACCCAACTTAGGGAGCACCAAACTTACTAAACTAATGTTATAAAGAAAGAATATATAGACTTAGCTAAACCAAATTTCCAAAAGATAGGAAATAAAATCTAAAAGGAAATAACAATAACCGGAATAAAAGAAAAAGAAAAAAATAAAATAAATCTTCGGAAAACTTCGAACGCGCGCCTGATGCATATTTCCGCGACCGCGGAAGGATTTCCGCGATCACGGAAAATTCAATCCTCCACATGCTTGCTCTCGAATTAGATGCGACCAACTTCCACGACCACCCGCGCCCGCGGCCACACTTCCGCGATCGCGGCTCCATATTCCGCGCCCGCGGTTTGCTTCCGTAGACCCAGTTGGGTCTATTCTTCGTCTTCTTGGGTGGCTTCCTTCTCTCTTCATTTAAGCTTCTCCAAACCACCATATCTACACTTCTATTCCTCAACTCCAATCTCTACAATAACGCTCTAAACATCTCCAAATGGTATCCAAAATAGCGGTAACAACTCCTAGTTAAACCCTACAAAGTAGCACTGATCAGCATTCTAAGTATTTCATTTCTAGGCATGTTTAGCTAGTGTTTATTAGAAGTGAGTTTCTCTTCATAAACCCTAACGCGTCACCCATTTGTTACTTGTTTGAATCAATCATCGGGGCAATCACGTTTGCCCTTGCGAGTTCATCATGTTGATCTTGCCACACTTGCGCTAACCTCGATCACGTTCGAAACCGTAGGTAACGGAGGCTTCCATCACGTTGGTAGCTCCAAACCCCCGAGTGTGTTCAAGAATGTAACACCCCTGACTTACGTCAGTAGTGCCACACGCCAGTGACCTCAGACTGTAAAGTCCAAATCCATCCTAGGCTAACCTGAACAATTTTGCTTAAATAAATAAATAAACATTAAATAATAACAAAGTAAATAGAGGAAGCCTTTTGAATCAAATACTTAGCATTTATTAAAATATTTCCTCGTAAATTGAAGAGATAAGTTTTATAACTCGAAATTACAATATAGCGGAAGACTTTTTAAATAAACCCAAAATACATGACTAACTTATCTAAGTATTACTTTTATTTAAGAAGATTAAATCAATACCAGACAAATTTAAAAATAATATTACATTAAATCACAATCTTCAACTGCAAGCCTTCGTCTTCGATTTGTTACTTCAAGGCGTCTAAGACCAACCACTGATGTGCCGTATAGGACGAATGACGCCAGCCAACCCTGCAAGGAAAAAGAACGGTTGGTCAGTCTAATGAAAGACTATGCAAGGGTACAAACAGAATAGTTCTTGTAGTCGTATATAGTCACTACCCTTGTTTCTCAAATAAAACTCGGTAAACGATATATGACTAATATACTCCTACTGAAACTACAGAAAAGGTATGCTTCAAGAGAAGACTCCAACAAATTGAGTTTTATGGGAAATAAATAAGATTGTTTGGGAACATCATTTTTATCACAAAAAGTTTGAAAACGCCTCATTGAATATTTGGGTCCTCGACCAACCTCACCGCATAATGCGGATCCAGATGAGAAAGAGGACTTACTATAGACAAGAGACCGGGCGGTTTCCATGTTAAACTTCTCGCCCGAGGGTATATTAATTTTGTGCAGAACGGCACTTATCTTATTTAATTCCAAACCGTGCATTTATGTTAAAGCTTTTAATACACACCAATCTCGCAATGAGATATATAATGGACGAATCCCGAATACGACACTAGCTAAGTGCACCACCACTTATATTCGAATAAGGGTAGGTCATGAACAAAAGTATTAGGGCAATAATCCTCTTAATACCATGTTATAAAGAAATGACTAAATCTCACAAGGTCAGTAGCGTTCCTACGAATATTATCAAATAAGTCCACACCAAATACACACCAAGCTTAATAGCACAAGTTCCCAAACGAATATTATCAATGATATTCATCCCAACTTAATAGCACAATCGATTCATTGTCAATTAAGATGAATATGGATTAAATTGTAAGAGTAAACCGTCACTTGCCTTGAGTTACGAAGAGCTTGAACGGCATAATGAAGATGGTTGCTTTCGACATGCAAATTGGCTCCCTACTTTATTTGCAAAAGCAATTCCGAGATGTACCCAAATCATACAACATAAATAAATTATGATTAGATAATTTATTCAATAACGACATTTGAAGGATACAAGTCTCGATTTTTAATTGAATTTATTTAACTCTAAATAAATCAATTTCAAGGATTTTCAACATAACGATTATATATACGATACAAAAATTAGCCGTATATTCTAAATAATCATAGCATAAATAAATCAATTACTCAATTTATTTATCACCTCATATAACCCAACACATTACCCAATTGTAATGTTATACCTTAACAAATTACAATTAAGGATAGTATCCTAAAATATGTTTACTTTAATTTTAATACTTCTAAGCTTAAACTAACCCAACATGAATCTAATTAATCCCAATTAGCATACATAATCATGATTAATTGGACAAAACAAAATTAAAGTTCAAATGGGCCATTACCGAACTCGTTCGCGCAGACACCCCTTCGTTGTTTGCTTCGATTCTCCCTCGTCCGACCTCCAAATGGTTCGTGGTTAGTGTCTCTAGATTCTAGACTTCAAGACGAATATTTTGGTACTTGAATGTAACTAGAGGTGCCCTATCGAAGGAAAAAATTCTTCTGAAAGTTCTCGAAAATTTTGTGGACTAACGAAACCCTGAAGCTCGAAATTGGATAAATTTCTTCCATGGATATAACATTTCAACCTAGTAAGTTTCGGCCCAAACTAATCTCAAACGAGATCAAATTTTAGATTTTACCGAATTTTCTATGTTAATGGGCTGTTTACCGTTGAAGATAAAATTCTATCAATCTAGGAGGTTATAATTCCCGATTTTGGTATGATTTGGTTTAGGATAAGCATATCTTCAAAGCCCATGGGCCAATTTAAGGAAACGGGATGCAAAACCGAGCCAAAACTCCCTGAAAGGAACTTGGAAGCTCGGCTGCCATGGGAGGAAGAAGATGGGCACGGCCCACCCATTATTTGGCTAAGTTGCATATTTTTGCCCAACTTTCCAAGTTGTGGCAAAAATTCCCTTATTTCCCTTTTCAAAAATATGAAATTTGCCCAAACTTATATACAAACTTAACCAAAGTTTATATATACATTCTAACCCAAATTTATGAAGAGTGAAATTTTAGATTAAGTTAATTCTAAGATTTAGGTTACATTTTATCATATAATTTTAACCTTATTTTACTTAACATTTTGTTATCCTTAATTTAATACTTTATGTTCACTTGATAAATCTATTTAAATTGATAATACCATAGTTAACATAGTTGAAATATTTCATGACTTTAAAAAGGTAACCAACATAGGTTAATTATTATTTTATCCCTACATGGATAAACATAATAATTCTTATAGCATTTATTATATATCTAAAAATTCCCAAAACCACATTCATGCTTATACTTAATTATTTATTTCTACCATACTATTATAAGTTTTATAACCCATTTGATAATTTGTACCAAAAATTATGATAACCCAACCTTTGAACTTAAGTTAATGAAAATGTAAATAGCTCCTATAAATGAAATAAAATAACTTTCATAACTTATACTTTTATCAAATTAAAATTACCATATTACCCATCTAAACTAAGTAAGATATTACAAGGAAGATCTGAGAGAGACGAAGTCTTGCGTGGTCACGATCTACTTCCGAGGCAGCATAGGACTCATCCAAGGGCTTATTTCGCATCAACTAGAATCAAAGCGCCAATGATCAAGGTTAAGTCTTCCTTTCTCGATTCATCTCTCAAAATCACTCATATCCTTGTACCGATCCATATCCACCACCCCTACCAATCTCTTGCGCCAGCATAATCAAATCTACCACCACCGCTACCCACATCCTAACCCTAGATTGGACTTGTCTTTTCTATATGGCAAGTCGTCGGACACAAGAAAAGTTAAAAAAAAATCAAAACAAAATCACGAATATCTTGCAATATCTGTTTAGTATATTCTTTATGATATATTGCCGATTTTGTTAGTAGCATTTTGATTTTATTTCTTAGTAATTTAGTTGAGCATATCTAGTTAGTTACCATAAATTGTTGCATATCTCTCTTCTCTATCTTTACGCAAATATCAAATCATGCATTTCTTTCTACAAAAAAACTTGTTGACCAAACTAGTTTAAAAACAGAAAAAAAGAAAGTCGACTATGTACAAAAAAAATTTGACCAAAAGGAAAGCCACAGGCTAAGGGCGATACTCTCTCACATCGGCAGCATGTCCCCTAAGTATACCTCATCATCGTCTAGTGCAACCACATCTAGTGCAACCACATCAAGGTGTTAATCTGTTTGCATGCAACTTGTCTTACTATCCTTGAACATCAAATTACAACTTTGAGTTTCGAATAGATATTGTGGTTTATACTTGATTGATATTGCTTGGTTGAATCTTTCTTGCCTTAACTCCCTCACGGACGGCAAAACTAGTTGACCTAAGCCGAGTGGGATTTTGAGTTGTTGTCGTGACAAGGTTAGGCTTGTCTTGATTTTTTGCGTGCCTTTGTTATCATCTTGTGCGGCTTGATCCTTGCTTGTTTTATGGTTAGCATAGGTACCCTATCAATGGATGAACCTATACACCAAGAAGAGGACGAGCCCCACATGAACGCAATAGACCGGGCCAAGGACGCCTAGATCGCCGAACTCAAGCGACATTTGGCTTTGTTGCAAGCCCAAGCATATGAGCACCCCACTGGTCCCACATAGTAGATCTTCATCGATCGACAATTTACCAACAGACCCGTGAAGCTAAGACCACACTGAAAGACAAGGGAGAAGTCCCCATGGCCCTGTCCACGACGCACCATCCCACCATGAGAAGTCTCAATTGGGTGATCAAAAGTCACTGCGGTAGAGGAGACCGATGACATATGCTGTGACGCTGGATCTTAGGCGAACCCACCCTATTCGTGGACACCCGAGACCGTCATCGGCGCGACCTCCAACTTGAGCGACGCTAGTGGTCCCATAGTGACCTAGAGTGACATACCTTGTTTGTGGAGTTCCATTATTGTGATGATCCGGTTTTCTGATAGAAAATAGTTGGCGGTCCACACAGAACCAATACCGGCTCGTCTTTCTCGGAGACCTCTCTCCCTGTTCCCCGCCAGCTGCCTTCAGTCACGTCAGACGTCGTCCGGTCCCGAGCTCCGACCTAAAAAAGAAGACGGGTCCGAGGGTGGCCTCTGGCTTGCCACTCTGATGCTCCAGTCAATGCTCAACTCGCAAATTTGGCATAAAGAAAAGTAGAGCCAAAGGTACAACAGAGCATTAATGGTAGAGAGTGAAAGAGTGAGAGTTTCGGTGTTAGCCGATGAGGTGGGAGAGAATCCCTTTTACAATCAAAGTCTCCTCCTTATATACCTGAGGCTAAAAGGCCCTTTTGTCGCGTAGCCGGCCCAGGCCGGGAAGAAAGCTCTAGAGCCGCGAAGCTGGGTCAGGCCTAATGGAGCAGGCTGGGTAGATAGGAAAAAGGGCCCCCGGACTGTGTAGCCGGATCAAGATGAGGAAGAGTTGTTATGGCCTCACTTCGAGTTGGGCCGTATTGCTAAATGGGCTTTTCTCCTATTTGGGCCATGCGCTTGGGCCAACTAAATACGGCTCACACACAACCCCTCAAGCCATACGGTCGAGGTTCTATCCGGCCGGGGGGCTTGATCATCAA
This sequence comes from Rheum nobile, assembly GCA_027886185.1. NCBI lineage: Eukaryota > Viridiplantae > Streptophyta > Magnoliopsida > Caryophyllales > Polygonaceae > Rheum > Rheum nobile. The sequence goes on along the minus strand of WOAB01000490.1, from coordinate 3,680,960 downwards.
AGGAGTTGACTTGCCTGGTATGGCCGTGAACCTCATCAACTGGCCGTGGAGGAAGAGACTGTTTTTCTTGCCATTATTGTAGGATAGGTGGTGGGCCCCACATGTCTCCTCTGGAAGGACGACTATAAAAAGGGCAGTGTCGTTTCATTTCTTGCTCAGATCTTTGCTTCTTCCTTGCTCAGATTGCTTTAAACACTTGCTCCAATACTTGCTCTAAACACTTGCTCTGTATGCTTGCCCTAAACGAATACCCTTATACTTGCTCTGAATTCCTGCTTCTTTCCTTGGAGTTCTTCTCTTCCCTGGGCTCTTCGAATCAAATGCAGATAGACCGTGCGATGGCCGGAGTGAAGGAATTCCCTTTGAGCCTGGAGGACGCCGTCGCTTGGTGTTCGCGGATTATAATGTTAGGTTACGCGATAGTAGCATACGAAGTCTGATACTCCTCCTTAATCCCTCCTACAGGAGGGACGAGAACGCTTTAGTTAGAGGTGCTTTAAAGGGGATGGTATGTGGCTAACGTCCCTCAGGACGCTCTAGGCTTTGGAGCGCCGCGACGCCTAGACGAGAAGGAGAAATTGCCTTCCGATCCAAGGGATGTAGGGCGAAGCGGAGCAGGGGTCATGAGGGCAGTGTTTTTCTTCTCTGCGAATGGAGGGGCCCTTCTTCGCCTTGCCTACTTCCAAGCCGTGGTGCATAGGGTGGTTATGGCGCTTGAGGCCACAAATGGGGGGTGCACACTGGTGGTGCCTTGCGGTTGGCGAGGAGAAGATGCTCCTCGGAGACTCCCAAAACAGAGGGAGTCAAGCTGGCCTTTTTCTCCTTCACGGTGGAATCTCCTTGCATCTTTCCCTCCGTGGGTTTTGCCAGCTCTTCGGGCTTGGGGTGGAGCCGGAGGGACCGTGATTCACGTTCACGTTTGCCTCAAATCCACATGCTTGTAGCTTCCGCGGAGGCCTTAGAGCTTGCTGCTTGTGACGACGCTCGCCTTCCTTCTCGTCCTCGTTCTCCTCTTTTGTTAGATTCCTTGTTGTATACCCGCGGCCGAAATGGACTGGATACTTGTAATATCCCCTTGTAATCTTGATCGACATGAATAAAGAATAAGATCTTTTACAATTGCTTGCTTTCTTTTGCTCGCGGTTGTGCTGTTTCTTCCTTTTTGTGCTTCATTGTGGGCCGCGGGCATTGCTCTCAGGCTTCGAGAATCTGTCTTGTGTGATATAACTTTACTCTGTGGCTTATTGCTGCTTTATTGCCTATGGACAGACCGCTGGGTTCGAAAGGCTACCCTAAACCCTCTCAATTTGTACTTGCCCATCTCTTGTCGGCTTTTTCATCGTTTGCGGACCGACTAACGGGTCTACGATGGCAGTTTGAACGTCGCCTAAACGGTTTTCGAAGCAGTTGCTTGATGACAGTTTCCCTACTGCAGTAATCATAACCGTCCAATCACATCGCTGGTATAAAAGGGGGCTTCCGGCTTCTTTCCCGCGTCTTGCTTCTTCCTCTCCCGACTTTCTCTTTACTTAGCCATTGTCATTCGATCCGTTCAAACTTCTTCATGGAAGGTACAAGGTGGACCAGTGCTTATTGTCTTTAATTGGGTAGGTAAGCAACCCTCTTTTGCCTTTTCTTCCTCTCTTTTTTGCATTCTTTCTTTGCTTGTCAATCGAGAAAAAACTCTCGCTTTGGGCAAAACAACCTCGCTTCTACCGTTCTGACGTCATCGCCCTTTTTTCATGTAGCTTTGCGGTGATTCCCTTTCTTTTTTACCCCAGCACCGGCGAGCTTGTTTGTGGCTAAGGAGGTATGTCTTTCCTCTTTTCTTCTTCTTCATGCGCGTTCCTTCTCAAGCTGGTTTCTCCTTTCTCCCAATAGTCCTAACTTCGAGAAGAGATGTCTCTGAGATCCTGCGATAGAGACGACCTCCCGATAGGGCCCGACGATCGGAAGGTCTCGGTGGTTAGTGTGGGGCCTCCAAGGGTGGAGCCCCAAGCAATGGAGCCCCAGGCGGAAGAGTCCTAGGCAGTAGAGTGCGTGCACATCTCGCGTCCCTTGTATGAGGCCGGGGGTCAAGATGGCGTGAATTAGATGGCTCGTCACGCCGATATGGCCCCCATTGTGTTCATCCTGCATGCGTAACCCATAAAGCCTAGCCAGGTCATACCTTTCCGGCCCCTCCCCTATGGCAAGTGATGGGAGATTACCCCGATGTTGTAGAAACATGGGACGTGTCCACTCTCTATGATGGATCAACAGTGCCTGGAAGAGGAGATTGGGGCACAAAAAGGAAGAGTGACGAGCTTTCCTCGCCGTTTGTCTTTCCGGGGAGCTCCTCGCATCAAGTCGTCGCTTCATCCGCGGCAGCAGGAGAAGGCTCGCCGCTTCCCCTTGCGCTGGTGTTCTCAAACCCGCTGAGTAATCAAACCGGCAATGACAAGGTCATAGATAGGATGATGATCACTGCTTCAAAGGATGGGGGCCCTCAAGGTGCCGCAAACCCTGAATTGTCGGGTGCCGATCACTGAGCTCTGGACGAGTGCTCTCCTTCTTTCTTTTCTCTCCATTTTCTTTACCTTTGCTAGTTCCCTAGGCATCATTGCGATTAGACAGTTTCTGAACATTTTTTGTTGGTGGTTAATGAACAATTATTGCAGCCTTCGGGCTCTAGACGGTTATGGCCAACCGCTTGCTATATATTAGTCTCTCCCTTTGTTTTCGCTCACTTGCATCACCTGTGTACTTCCGCTTCTTTTCTCTGGCACTCTCTTGCTTGTTTTGCTCTCTTGTGTTTCTCTGCAGCTTGTAGCGGATGGACCATCCTCCCGGTTTTCCTCCCTTGTAGGATTGTTATCCTATGGACGATCCTCCAACCGTAGTGGTGGTGAATGTTTATTGGAGAGGGCGCTTGGCTAGGGGTCGTGGAGATTGGGCCGTTGCCGCCTCCCATCGTTACATCGGCGGGCGTCGGCGGACATACACGTTTCTCGTATCTGGCTTCACCTACGAGACTATCATGCATTTGGCTGATATGGGGGACCCCAATAACAACGTCTGGGAGGTTCATTACTTTCCCTACTCGATCGAACTTCCTCGCATTCTCCGCCGGCTGGAAGATCAGTCGGATGCTGATGCAATCGACGCCCTCAGTCGATGCGAATCAGTGTCGTTGTTTGTGGTTGGGGATAGCTTAGTGCCTCCGGGCATTTAGGGCTTCTCCACAAGTGACGTTGTCAGATAATATGAGGGCCGCGAGTTACGATGCCAGGTTCGGCAGCCTGACATGTATGGTCAGCCCAATTTTCCTTTTGGCTCCTCCGCGGGCGGGTTAGGGGCATCCCTTGACTATCCCTGTGAGGGCGGCCTCTCTAGGTCTTCTTTTTTAGGCTTAGTATATGTCAGCCGGGTGTGCGTTTTGTATGATACCTTTGCAGCAACTCGCTCTCTTCTTCCAATGAATAAAGTATTTTGCTGTCATCCTTCTTCTCGCCTTCTTTCTTCCTGCATTCTATTACCGTTGTCGGACTACTCTCAACCCCTTGGCCCGGGGGCTTCGCTTGAGTGTGTTGCGCCAAGGGAAGCCCGCAGGGCAAATAAAGTAGTCGATCCCTTTTCGTGTGTAGAAATAAAAGGCCATTGCGTGCGTTTCTTTGCTCCTGTTGCTCCTTTCCTTCGATTGGCCTCATGTGGCTTGCGCGTTCAATTATGGCTTCAATGACGGGGAGTGTGTCAATCACTCTGGAGGAAGAAACCTCACCTTGCGCGCTCACACCGCAGCATACTATTGGCCCACTATGAAGAAAGATGTCATCAACTATGCGAAAAAGTGTGACGCATGCCAAATACACGACACAGTGTCACCGTCCAAAGATCTATATCCAATCTCATCCCCTTGACGGACTAATTTTCCAACTGGATTGATGCCGAAGAATTTAAAGAGATCAAAGATTCACATGTCATCGCTTTCATACGGAAGAACATCCTGAGTAGGTTCGGCGTCCCCGACACCATTGTGCGCGACAATGGATCCTAATTCATAACCAACAGGATGTATGAATTCTGCAAGGAGCAAGGCATCAAACTGGTCACGTCGATGCCACACTATCCCCAAGCCAACGATCAAGCCGAGTAAAAAAACGAAGTTATTATAATAACCTAAAGAAACGTGTCGATAAGGCCAAAGGCTTGTGGTCGGATGAATTACCATTGAAGTGCATGGACAGATTATCATGTGGTCGGATCGCACAACTCCAAAGACTAGAAAAAGTAAAACACCCTTCTCATTAGTATTCGGCAGAAAAGTTGTCCTACCAGTTGAAGTCCATGTCCCTACATTTCGCTATCGCTTCCTGACAGAAGAAAGAAATACATCACTGATGGCGTTCATGCTAGATACCGTCGATAAAGTCTCAATGTTGCCGCTACCAGGATGGTGACTTACCAACAAGGGGTGGCCAGGAGCTATAACCATAACGTAAGGATAAAAGCATTCCAAGTCGGAGATTGGATCCTGAGAAAAGTATTCCAAAACACAAGAGAGGAGAACGATGAAAAGCTAGGACCCACTTGGGAAGGTCCCTACAAAATCACAAAGGTAGTGTGACAAGGCGCATACGAATTGGCTAACCTTGAGGGCATGCCCGTCATCCGCAACTAGAATGCGGCCCACCTTAAAAAGTAATTCTTCAAATCATGTCTACATTCTATGCATGTTCCTTACTGAAATTCAATTCATTCAATAAGAGCAAAACATTTCTCTCATTGTTATGCTAACTTGTTCACACCCCTTGGGCAAAGCCTGGTCGAGCTACATCGCACCCCTTTGGCAATACCGGACACACCCCTTTGGTATACCGTGACACCCCCTAGGCTACATCGGTGCTTCATCGTGATGCCCCCGCTAGCTATACCAGTTACACCCCTTGGGTATACCGTGACACCCCCAAGGCTACATCGGTGATTCACCGTGACACCCCCTCTGGCTATGCTTGTCACACCCCTTGGGTATACCGTGACGTCCTCTAGGCTACATCGGTGTTTCACCGTGACACCCCCTCTTGCCATGCTGGTCACATCCCTTCGGTAAACCCTGATGCCCCTTTTATCTATATCGGTCACACCCCTTGGGTATGTTGTGACGCCCCCTAAACCCATCATTAGCCGAGGTGAGTTGCATCACCTAGGTGTTTACGCGGTCATAGCTAGAGAAAGAAACAAAAAAAAAGGGGGATGTCCACAAAGAAAGAAAATATGTCCAGCTAGATTAGCCATATCGCACTTCTTCAGCAGGCTCTTGACCTTGTCGGTACCACGCCATCGCAGAACATGAACATTTACGCCTGGTCGGGCTACATCGGACCCCTCTTATAACTAGCCGAGCGACATCGTACCTCTGGATATATCGGCTAGTTACCGTGACGTCCCCGACTATATCGGTCACACACATTGGGATACGTCATGACACTCTCTCTTACTCATCTCTATGAGGCTATGAACCATGACGGTCACCTGTTAATATCGTGATGCAAATCCTGTGATATCTCTCTTCTCTACGACACCATGACCCTTGACGGTCACTTGTTAAATTTGCGACGTGAACCCCGCGATCTCTCTCATCTCCATGACGCTATGACCCGTGACGGTCACTGTTACTATCGTGATGTGAATCCCACGAGAGAGATCGCGGGATTCAAGAAAGCTTAAGTATTTGTACTTATGTTTTCACTGTTATGCCTTCGGCATAACAGTGAAAAACAAGCATTGAAATCGAATGGAGTAGATCTTATTACTCATTCGTAGAAGGTACACTTTTCTGTTTTACTTTTTCTATACAAAGAATCTATTACATCTACTATGTTGGCTACGGTTCCAAATGCCTCCAAGTCCACCTTCAATGCCTTTAATGACGTCTCCGACATCTTCGATCCACCTTGTCAATGTTGGCGCAATGCGACAACCTTGGGAATCATCTCCGCAACATAATCATTTCCTCTTCAGTGATTGCTCAAAACCTTGGTGTACCTGCATAATCAAATACACAACGGCATGCCATACAGACATGCAAGCAAGTCACGCAAAGAAAGTTACTACTAATTAAGCACCTCGTCCCTATGGACGAGGGAAAAACATTGTCAAACCACCACAAGGGGAGGGCCCAAATGTTCAAAACACCGTCCCACTACGGGCGACGGCCAACTCTACCAAAGTTACTAAAAAATTGTTTATGAGGTGGCGACATGATCCAACACAACGCCCTCTGCCACCGAGTCTTGCTTCTCTGTAGGGACCGACTCCTCTTTCTCCTCGGCTATAGTGAGCTTCAGTGGCATCATACTTGGAAAGACAGGCTTGAAAGGATAAACATCATGAAATTCCTTCCTTTTAGGAACCGCGTCCCATTCCAGGTGCTTCCCAGCGACGAGCTCGGACCGTGGCGCAAGCAAGACCTCCCTTTAACTCCTTCTTGGCTGGACTTTCTTCTTGGGAGCTTCTCTGGAGCAATACAAGGAATCAACCTCAAACTTAGGTTCTGATGAGGGCGCGGTGGCCAGATAACCTCAAACTGAGGTTATTTGAGCACAGTGCTTGACCGGAGCGCAGCGGCGCCTGGGCTCAAACACGGGGTGACTGAGCTGGGGGAGAAATGTGGGCGTGAGACCTATGCAGTGAGAGAGAGATTCATGGAGTGAGAGATTGAATGAGAGAAAGAGAACCCAAATCACTAGAGCATGAGGCCTAGGGTTTTAGGGGAGGAGGAAGACCTTTACTCAACACAATATACCTCAACTAAACCTAACATTGCAATGGAGCACATAAAGGTGCTTAAATAGTCTTACACATATGTGGCCATGCACCTAAGAGTTAATAAGCTTGGTCCACTACAAGTGACCAACACTCTCAACCTAAAAACAAGACAATAACAACATAAAGGGAAAGGGATAGGCACGTGGAACCTAGTGGTGCCACACAGGGGGAGCGCTAGGGAGCGCATTGCTTGGTTGCTCTACGATGGTCACCATGGTGACCAAGGAAAGGGACTCGCGACTTGACCCAATGCTAGCGTGATTCGGGGTAATGATGGATTGGGTGGTGATCAGTGCTATTTTGTAGCACATTTCTAGGGATTATTACCAGGTTTGAGGCGCCATTTGGTGGGATTTTATGCACAATTGGAGATTATGGAGTTGGAGCAGAGAAGTGTGGTTTTGGTGGTCTGGAGGAGCTTATTGGAGACATCCAGAAGAAGAGAATTTGACCACCTGAGGAGACAAGCAAGATCCATGAAGAAACCACGTGAGAAGGCGGTGAAGTGAAGAAACCGCGACCAAGCCGCGGGGAGCAGAAGGCCGCGGCAAGATTTCCGAAGGAGATGGGCGATAGCGAGGAGGCCGCGCCCGCGGCCCGAAGGCCGCGACCGCGGCCAAATTATCGGAAATTAATTATGCACTTCGAGAGCAAACCGTGACCGCGGCCATCAGCGGGAGTCAGCCCGACGCGCTCCGAACTTCTGTTTTCTTTTTCTGTTTTTCCTTTTTCGTTGTTTTATTTAATTCTGAATATTAGTATTTTTCCTTTTTAGGGATGAGGTTTGTGATCTTGGGCTTTAGGTTAACTTATTTAACCTAACTCCCACAACCTCCATTCGGGATCCCATATAGATGAACCCCGAATTATCGTATGTTCAGTATTCAGAGTTTTTCCCTTTCAACAATTATGTCTTTCAGTACTATGAGTAGCTAAGCACCCATTGCTTAGCCCGGCATGTGAAGCTTTCTCTATGGTTTGATTGCGAGGTTAATTCTCTATTTCCTATTTCCTTTGGGTTTATATCTTTCTTCATGCACTTATTCATATGGATTGTTATTGATTTGACTAGACTGATCACCTAGTTAGGTTTAGTAATTATCTATTGCTAGGGTTTGGAATTGACCGGTCGGTGATTCCTTATCTAGAGTAGCATCCATAATTATCTAGGACTGGTAGGACTAGATTATTATGAAAGAAGATTGATTGCATGTTAAATTATTGCGGGTTGTGATTATTTGACATGTATCCTGGTTTGATCCTATGCCCAATGCTATTATTGTTCTAAATTTTGATTGTTTCTTGTGCGTTCAATAATAAGAGTTGATAGGACTGGTAGGACTAGTAACTATACAAGAATAGGGACAGGAATAAACAAAGGAAGAGAATAGAGAGAACCTAGGATCAATCTACCATAGGAAAAGTAGATCTTGTTTGGCTAAGTGTTTTTCCCACATTTGATTACACTCTTTGCTTATTTGCTTTGTTTACTTTCTTGATTACAAAACCAACCAAACCCCCCCCCCCCCCTCTTGTTACTATTGCATGCGAACAACACATAGATTAATCCCTTCCTCCCCGTGGATTCGATCCTTACTTGCCCTAACTACTTGTTTAGGTTTGTCTAGGTTTATTTTGATTTAGTGGTATACGACAATCGCTTGTCAAAATTGGCTCCGTTGCCGGGGAGTGCAAGTGTTGATTTTTCTGTGTGTTTGTGTGTGTGTGTGTTCATTTGGTATGGATCTATCTTATGGTCCACACCCGTGCTACTAACTCCCATCTACTTGGTATTGATTCAGGGATTGAGAGGACTATTTCCCAAGGTCGTAGAGTAAATCGTGCTTTGGTTTTTGATAATCCTGCGTTCGAGATGGCTGAAGAAGAACAGACGTTGAGGCAGTTGACTTCGCCCAACCTGCAACAGCAACCGCTGGCTGTGCGGTTTCCTGAGTTGGCTGAGGGTGTAAATTTCGAGTTGAAGTCTGGGTTAATCCACTTACTCCCCCACTTCCATGGGATGAGTGGTGAATACCCCAATAAGCATCTTGCTGAGTTTCATTCGGTGTGTAGCAGTATGAAGCCAAAGAATGTGACTGAGGACCGTTGAGGGCCTTTCCTTTTTCACTGAAGGATGCGGCCAATGACTGGTTCTACTATCTCACTCCAGGGAGCATTGACACATGGGTCAAGATGAAGAGAGCCTTCCTGGAGAAGTACTTTCCGGCTACAAAACTGAACAGCCTGAAGCGAGCTATCAGCAACATCGAGCAGCAGTCTGGTGAATCGCTCTACAAGTATTACGAGCGGTTCAAGAAGATGATATCCAGCTGCCCCTTCTATGACTATTCTGAGCAGGACCTCGTACTTTATTTGTATGGTGGTCTTCTTGATGAAGAGAGAAGGATGGTGAACGCTGCTTGTGGAGGAAACATCCTCAACAAGACTTCTGCTGCAGCTTTTGAGACCTTCTTTGAGCTATCTGAGGGCTCAAGACAGTTCATTAAAAGGGCAGGCGCCCAATCCGTGAAAGCTGCAGAGTCTCAACCCAATTCTACTCTTCTTGCTGAAGTGGCTGAGATGAAGGAGATGATGAAAAGATACATGATGAGAGGTGGCTTGTAGCAAGTCAAATCATGTGGGATATGCTATGAGAATACACATCCAACTGATGCATGTCCCACCCTGCAAGAACCAACTACTGAGGTGAACGCTATTGGCGGATATGGCCCTCAAAGGCCAAAATATGACCCGTACTCCAGCACCTACAATCCCGGGTGGAGAGATCACCCAAATTTGAGGTACGGGAATCAGCAGAACACTCATCAGGGGAAGGAGACCCAGGACTATCAGCAGAGGCCCCCACAGTTTCTCCAGCGCCCGCAGCAGTACCAGCAGCCTGTGGGTCAGCAACAATTTAGAGCTCCTTATGAACAAAGACCTCAGGGCCAGAGTTCCAGTGTCTCTACATCTGTCGACGACCAGATAAAAGCTCTCAACCAAGGCATACTATTAATGTCAAATGCTATGGTCCAAACAAATAAAGAGATGGGAGCACATATCCAAGCACTAGCAAATACGGTGGCCCAGAATCAACAGGAGCATAAATCCAGTATTCAAAACCTGGAGAAGCAGATGGGTCAACTGTCTATGGCGGTGAGCAGGCTAGAGGCTCATGCGTTGGGGAAACTACCCTCTCAAATGGTAGTCAACCCGAAGGAGAATGTGTGCGACATGATGCTGAGAAGTGGTGCTGAGATAGAGGCCAAAAAGGCTGCTGAGAAGGAGGTCCAGGTGACCAAGGAGGAAAGCCACCAAGAAAACGAGGTCGAAGGCGAGTTCGGCAAGGGAGAGAAGGAGCCACGACAGCGGCACGAAGGCCGCGACCGCGGCCTGTTCACTGATGAAAATGCTGATTTATTCTCCCCCGAGGTCGAGAGCAAACCGCGATCGCGGCACGAAGGCCGCGACCGCGGCCTCTTCGCTGAGAAGATTTCTGAAGTTCTGAAGCAACCGCGACCGCGGCCAGGCCCCTGTGTACGTGGACGACTACGTACGACCTGATTTTCCTCCCCTCTTCTCCGAGAATCCTCCCGCGCCATTCCCAGAGGCTCTAGCGGACACCAGGAAGCCTGCCAGGGATAAGGATATGTTCGACTGGGTGAGCAACTGCGAGGTAATGTCCCTTTGCTTAAACTTTTGACTAGTGTCCCTCGTTATGCTAAATTTTTGAAGGAGATCTGCACACAAAAGAGGAAGCGTTCAGTGAAGGAGAAGAAGAAGGTGGTGGTGAGTGAGAACGTGTCCGCTATACTGCAAAAGCGGATACCCAAGAAGGCAGATGATCCAGGGATGTTCACCATTCCCTGCAAGATTGGAGGTACCCTGTTCGACAGGGCATTACTTGACTTGGGTGCCTCCATCAATGTGCTGCCACTCGCTCACTACGAGTCCTTGGACGTGGGGCCACTTGAGAAGACGGGGATTGTCATCCAGCTGGCGGACAATTCAATTGTCAATCCAAAGGGAATTCTGCAGGATGTGCTGGTACAGGTGGACCACTTAGTGTTCCCTGCAGACTTCTTCGTCATGGACACTGGGCAGGACAAGGATTCACCTGTGATGCTGGGAAGGCCGTTTATGAACACGGCCAATACAAAGATTGATGTGAGTAGCGGTTCACTCATAATGGAGTTTGATGGGGAGACGGTCGGGTTCAGCATAGACGACTAGAAGAGACACCCTCCTGATGGGGACCTCGAGCGCTCATTGGAGGTGAGCGAACCAAGTTAAGGACGAGGAAGCGGTATGTCATGCCATGACAATAACTAAGGAACTGTCCGGGAGGCAACCCGAGGTATGTATTATTTTCTTTGCTTTTCTTTCTTTATTTTTGCATTAGTTTTGTTTGTTTTTGCCTTGTTTTTGTTTTTGTTTTTGTTTTTGTTTCCGACTAACCTGCAGGGAAGAGACCCATGCTTATTGAAGAAGGTAATTACCACCATTGTAAGTCTTTCTTATCCCTGCACTAGTCAACCCCCCGAAAAAACCTTAAACGGGGGGCAAAAAAAAAAAAGTTTTACGAGTACGAGCTGTCCAGTATTCCAGGAGAGGGGTGCGCATGTTGCCAACGAAGTAAATTTTCGCTACACAATTTATTGGTAACGATGGCGGCCCCACAGTCGACAGCCGCGAAGGAAGATCACTCATGGCCCACACCACGATCATATCTGGGCCCATTTTTTATGGTATTTGAAGGCCGTGCAACCCCGGCATCATTGTTTTACCACTACTCACCAAGTGGTACATTTTGGTTGCACGGTAGGAGAAGATGCTGGAGTTGATGATGACACCCGCCCAACACCAGCGATCGGTGCATATTATGCGGACCGCCAGCAACAACGGAAGTGTCCAAGCCAACTCGACGACATTTGTGAGCTTATTCCTTCTTTTCCCTATGCTTCTATTCTTTTGTCTTTCATTACATTGAGGACAATGCAATGTTTAAGCATGGGGGAGGGTTTTATATTTCTATGTCGCTGAGGAGCAAAAGAAAAAAGAAAAGAGCCACAAAATTTGAAAAAAGGCTAAAATTAAAATCCTGGGATAGGTCGAAAACCCGAAAGGGCGGCCTAGGTAATAAGCAGGTGGCTTGGACCAGCATTAGGCTGGGGTAATAAGAGGTCAAGAGTGATGTGAGCATAATGTGAGCCCATCTATGAAAAATGAAATCAGTGGCTTGGTGAAAACCGGAAAGGGCGCCTTGGCAAAATGAGCGAAAAGAAGAAGAGCGATTTCTAGGAATCCCTATTTTACTTGGCGAGGCGTCATAAGAAGAGGAGTCATAAGGAGGTTTCGGGTAGGTCACTCTGGAGGAATAAGAAGATAGATGGGAGTTAGGATTATAATTTATTTTTTTTCACTCTATGGTGTTTGGGATAAGCTTGGGGGAAGTACTCTGCTTTCCTTTTAGCTTGACTGTGTGGGGTGTTGATTTGATGTTGTAGTTACTGTGCTGAGCTTATTTTGTATGGTTGCCTGGAGTTTATTGTTTGGTGTAATTCTTGGAGGTTGAGTTTTCTATGCTTCGTGAAGCCTTGAGGATTTGATTGGACGAGTAGGTTTACTTTAGCTTACTCGAGGACGAGCAAGGTTTAAGCATGGGGGATTTGATCAGTGCTATTTTGTAGCACATTTCTAGGGATTATTACCAGGTTTGAGGCGCCATTTGGTGGGATTTTATGCACAATTGGAGATTATGGAGTTGGAGCAGAGAAGTGTGGTTTTGGTGGTCTGGATGAGCTTATTGGAGACATCCAGAAGAAGAGAAATTGACCACCTGAGGATACAATCAAGATCCATGAAGAAACCACGTGAGAAGGCAGTGAAGTAAAGAAACCGCGACCAAGCCGCGGGGAGCAGAAGGCCGCGACAAGATTTCCGAAGGAGATGGGAGATAGCAAGGAGGTCGCGCCCGCGGCCCGAAGGCCGCGACCGCGGCCAAATTATCGAAAATTAATTATGCACTTCAAGAGCAAACCGCGACCGCGGCCAAAAGCGGGAGTCAGCCCGACGCGCTCCGAACTTCTGTTTTCTTTTTCTATTTTTCCTTTTTCGTTGTTTAATTTAATTCTGAATATTAGTATTTTTCCTTTTTAGGGATGAGGTTTGTGATCTTGGGCTTTAGGTTAACTTATTTAACCTAACTCCCACAGCCTCCATTCGGGATCCCACATAGATGAACCTCGGATTATCGTATGTTCAGTATTCAGAGTTTTTCCCTTTCAACAATTATGTCTTTTAGTACTATGAGTAGCTAAGCACACATTACTTAGCCCGGCATATGAAGCTTTCTCTATGGTTTGATTGCGAGGTTAATTCTCTATTTCCTATTTCCTTTGGGTTTATATCTTTCTTCATGCACTTATTCATATGGATTGTTATTGATTTGACTAGACTGATCACCTAGTTAGGTTTAGTAATTATCTATTGCTAGGGTTTGGAATTGAACGGTCGGTGATTCCTTATCTAGAGTAGCATCCATAATTATCTAGGACTGGTAGGACTAGATTATTATGAAGGAAGATTGATTGCATGTTAAATTATTACGGATTGTGATTATTTGACATGTATCCTGGTTTGATCTTATGCCAAATGCTATTATTGTTCTAAATCTTGATTGTTTCTTGTGCGTTCAATAATAAGATTTGCTAGGACTGGTAGGACTAGTAACTATACAAGAATAGGGACAAGAATAAACAAAGGAAAGGAATAGAGAGAACCTAGGACCAATCTACCATAGGAAAAGTGGATCTTGTTTGGCTAAGTGTTTTTCCCACATTTGATTACACTCTTTGCTTATTTTCTTTGTTTACTTTCTAGATTACAAAACCAACCAACCCCCCCCCCCTCTTGTTACTATTGCATGCGAACAACACATAGATTAATCCCTTCCTCCCTGTGGATTCGATCCTTACTTGCCCTAACTACTTGTTTAGGTTTGTCTAGGTTTATTTTGATTTAGTGGTATATGACAATCGCTTGTCAGGTGGCTTAAGCTATGGCCCGAGCGCAGACCCATGTCATGGGTCCAGTCGACTTGACGCTCATCAAGTCCTCCTCATTCGTCTCCATCAATGTATGTGGACTAGCATTCTCACTTTCTTGGTTACGAATCATCCCTGATTCATCATCGTCAAACTCTGGGGCACATATGGGGTGAGATCTTCCATTTTGAAGGTGGGATGAACACCATAATCATCGGGGAGATCAACGCGATACGCGTTGTCACAAAAGCGCTTCAACACGCGAAAGCGCTTCAACCGCGTTGGTCAAGCTTGGAGCAACATCGGGTGGGGAAGCGCTCACAGCGCAAGTGGACCCAAACGAGGTCCTCGACGGTAAAGATGACAACACGGCATCCTTTATTGGCTTGCCACTCATATTGGGTGGCGCGGCTCCCAATATGAGCTCGCGTGCACTCATGTAGATCTTTGACAAAGTCGGCGTGCTTGGCGCCCTGGTGGCCTTTATGGTGTCCATGGGGTGCGGGACCAAATCCAACAGGGTGAGTGGGTTGCGCCCATAGACAACTCAAAAGGAATCAGTTTGGTGGCCGAATGCATTGACCTATTATAGGAAAACTAAACAAAAGGGAGTAAGTCCTCCCAACGGTGCGGGTTTGTCCTAAGCATGGTCCTAGGCAAGGCTCCAAGGGTGCGGTTGGTCACCTTGGTTTGGCCATCGGTTTGGGGGTGGAAACTAGTGGAAATTCGGATATTGGTTCTTGGTTTACGCCACAAAGTCTTCCAATAATAGCTCACAAATTTGGCATCCCTATCGGAGACAATGGTGCTAGGGATTCCATGAAACTTGACCACGTGGTCAAAAAAAAGTGATGCGACTTCCGACGCATTGTTGGTCATCTTACAAGGGATGAAATGGACCACGTTGGAGAAATGGTCAACCACCAAAAATATCGAAATAGACCACCACAAATTTATCCAAGTACGCCCATAGAACATGGTTCATGAGGCGCATGAAGGTGCTTGGTGCGTTGGTGAGGCCGAATGGCTTGACAAGCCACTCATAGAGGTGTCTTCCATTCATCACCTTCTCGCATCCGGATTTAATGATAGTCACTCTTGAGATCAAAGTTAGAGAAGAGAGTGGAACCATAGAGCTCATCTAGCATGTCATCAAGGTGTAGGATGGGGTGGCAGTACTTGACGGTGATTTGATTGATGGTGTGGCAATCAACACACATGCGCCACGAGCCATCTTGCTTTGGCACGAGGATCATCGGCATGGAATAAGGGCTCAATCGCTCACGGACATAGCCCTTGTCCATGAGTTCTTGGAGTTGGAGCTCCTTGGTCTCCTCGGGGCTAGCACCGTAAGCCGCTCGGTTGGGGAGAGAGAGAGAGAGAGAGAGAGAGAGAGAGAGAGAGAGAGAGAGAGAGAGAGAGAGAGAGAGAGAGAGAGAGAGAGAGAGAGAGAGAGAGAGAGAGAGAGAGAGAGAGAGAGGAGTCACGAATGGAATCAACCAACAACCCAAAAGCAATTGCCCTTTAAGGGCCCAATACCTAGCATGATCAACGAAGGACAAGTTGGAAGTTACCCAAAATGGAGCAAACAAGGAAGGTGGCATTTGGGAAAGTGGTTTTGGCTTTTTGCTAGTTTGGAAGAGAAGTGATCCCCTTTTGTTGTCTTGGATCTAGGGGAACCCTAGCTAGCTAGGTTTACATGGGAAAAAGCTAGGGAGAGTGGAGGTTGGCTATGGAGACAAAGGGGTGGTGGCGCGGTGGAAGGGTGGGCGGAAGAGTGGTGTCGTGTGGCGGTGGAGGGGAAAAAATAACGAAATGCAAGGGAAAGCAAAGGGAAGGTGAAAATGAGTGACATCAAGAAATTAAAATAACAAAGGAAGTGACTTAGCTTGGGCGCTGAGCTCTGATACTAGTAATGATGCCCCAGTCGACCTTGACAGCGACGGATGAGGAGGACTTGATGAGCGTCTAGTCGACCGGACCCGTGATTGGGGCCCCAGTCGACCTCACGCCACCCAATCCATCATCACTCAGACTCACTCTAGCATTGGCTCAAGTCGCGAGTCAAACACCTTGGTCACCATGGTGACCATCTCGGAGCAGCCAAGCAACACGCTCCCTGGCGGGCCCCAATAGCACACCTCTATCGCACGCCCCATTGTGTGCCCCCGCGTGGTACCCCCGGGTGTCACGTGCCTATTCATTTTCCCTTACTTTGTTATTGTCTTGTTTTTATGTTGGAAGTGGTTGCCACTTGTAGTGGACCAAGACCAATAACTCTTAGGTCCACAGCCACATGTTTGTAAGACTATTTAAGCACCTTTATGTGCATCATTGCAATGGTAGGTTTAGTTGAAGTTTATTGTGTTGAGTAGAGGTCTTCCTCCTCCCCTAAACCCCTAGGCCTCAAGCTCTAGTGGCACTACTACAGAATAAGGCAAATAACTCGGGCGTGTAAGGGTATATAACCCGGATCCGGTCCGGGTTAAAGAGCTACGCCGCATCTGATAGGGGTCAAATAACCCGGATCTAAAATCGGCACGCTCGGGTTATTTGCCTCCCAAAAACTTTCCACAATCTTTTAAGATCCGGATTATTTGGGCATCAAATAACCTGGATATTAGCATATCCGAGTTATTTGAATTACCCTAATAACCCGGATATTTGAACATCCGGGTTACTTGCTAAACCAATATATCCGGGTTATTTTAATGACAAATACACCGGTTAGGTATATATCCGGGTTATTAGACCTAACCAAAAATACACCGGATTATTTGCTTACAATATACATAAGAGTTCTAAGATCCGGGTTATTTGGTGAAAGCATATACACCAATGAGTCAAGTCTGGGTTAATAGATCTTGATGTATTAGCAAATAAATATAACTTGTTCCTGATTTGTATTACTCTTTTTTTTTTAATTGCAAATGTCAATTTTCCAATTATAATGAATATATATAAAAGATATATTGGCACCAATCTCACAATTCAAGAACAACAGTGTCTTCTCGTTAAATTTAAGCATTTACAATGTCAACAAGAATCAACTGACAATTGATCCAACTATTTCACTAAACAAAACAATGCCATAAGTCTCACAAATGACAAATGACCAAGTAGTTCTTTAGTAGTGAATATTTCAACTATCTCACTACACAAAACAATGTCATAAGTCCCACACGTTTTCTTGTTCATTGTTGATATGGGATTCAAAACCAGCAAATGTAGGATTAACGGGTTCCTATTCTGGAAAACAATAGTAACAAAAACAAAGCCAATTAGAAGAACATGAGGGAAATATCATATAATAACCATCCAACACTTTCACACATAAATGTCAAACTTCCACTAATCTAGTAAAACTCCATAAGTGAAAAAGAAAGCACCTGTTTTAGAGCTCAAGGTTCTGGAATGAGTACACCAACATTATTCTTGGGGATAGGCACACTAAAAAGGAAAGCTGATCTTGGGGTGATATGAACATGGATTATCAAATGTAAATAAACTCTTACATATAGACTAAACTACATAAGCAATTATGTATTCAGAATACAACTACTCGTCAAACTGGTTTAATGTTTTTGTAAGTCCATCATATTGAGGGAAAAGTTCTACAATTCCTAATTGTATCTCTAATTGTACCTCTAACTGATATAAACATACATAACATACCCTCGTTATTCAAAATACTTAGCAGGTCAAAACTCTCATAAGCAAAGACTTTATTATGCATTGTCATTAGTCTACCCTTTGTAACAAAACATCAAACTTGAGATGTAGAATACCATTGAATCCAAGAGATGAAGATGGCAAATGGATCCTTCAAAATTTCAATCTTGCCAAGTTGATAATCTCTAGCTCCAAAAATATGCACCTAGCAAAGCATACAGATACCAGTAAGTTTGCATATTATCTCATTGGGACCTAAACAAGTCACCCATGTTGATTATATGAGAACAAACATACAATAATTTAGATGAATACCAGTTGATTCACAGAAAGATTGAGCACGGACATTGCCACTAAGAAGGACGGTGCACTTTCCAAAATTATATTCATCACGCAGCAAATCAACATAACAGTATCATAACTATAAAAAGGGAGGAAATCAGGTAAGATGAAGGATAAGTTATATGCATTGAACATTTGCAATATTATGTACAAGGAAATTGAGCAAAGAGCTCAGCTCATAAAATTAGCAAAGAGCTATGAGAGAGGATATCTGAAATGAGTTCAAAAAACATAACAGTAATAATACAATTTAAAATTGAGTAGTGTTGAGTGGGTTATGGGTATGAGAATTGAACAGGATTTGTGAGTTGATATCACATTCTCAATTGTGAGAATTGAACAGGATTTTGGGTTTGCTGCATCACTGCCACTATCTACTACATTTGGAGATGCAGGAATGCTAAAGTATTTCAATCAAGGTGCTTTAGTACTGTTGAATGTTCACAGATGATCATTACTTATGTTAGAAACTGTGTTCTATCTAGATGGAGGAAAGACAATCGAGAGACCAGAAAATGGCTTGAGAGAGTTGGGATTAGGAGATCATCCTTGTAATACCTAGTAATATCTAGGCTTTTGTAAGTTTACCTTACCATGAATGAGAAGAATTACCTTTCATTCAAAAAAAAATTACCAGGCTTATAATATATCATTCTCAACCCATACCTTCTCAATCCCATTCCTCATTAACACAACCAAGTCAAGTCTTACGTCTCTAAGCTATTCAGCTAGCTAGTTCTACTGAACAGAAACACGTTGGAAATCTTGTGGTTAAAAAGGGAGGTAGCTGCTTGCGGCAAAAGCAATCACTTTCACATGTTCTCTAGCCAAAATAATCCTCTACTGAGGAACAGTGTCTGAGCCACAGGCATTTGAGGACTCTTGCTCTGTCATCACAGGATAACCAAGGAACAAGTCACGGTGAGCTAGATCTTAATTCTTCAGAAAATTATAACTACTAGTTCCATTTGCAACAGAAATCTTTATTTTTCTGACAGTAAAGGTCTGCATTTTACATGGTTCTACGACGTTAATTCTCAATTAGCCATGTATCAGTCAAATTTTCACTCTTGTTGATGGCATTAACCATAATGAATTCAACATTATGATGTTAAAAGTAATACAAGTTCGACAAGGATTTGTAGATGTCCCAAGACAAGAATTTTATATCAATACAACTTTAACTAACACAAAAATGTGAATTAGTTGGCTGTGATGAGAGTTGATCTAAGAATGTATATGTATAGTGAGACTGAGAACTCTAGTCAGCAATGAACTGAAGAATCTTAAGATGACATAGCAATTAACAAAAGAAGACAAGTGTGAGTCAAATTCAAATCAATCCATGTTTCAAAACATTTGAAAACAATTCACAAATAACTCTTTATTCAACTAAAGTACTTCATCTACTGTACGATTTACCAGATGACCAAGAAGGGAAACAACTCAGAAAACAAACAAATAGCTCCAAGGATAACAATGATCGAGTAAGAGTAGAGATGAAAAGCCAATTAACAGCAACACGCACCGTTCGGCGATGTTCGACAAGAGCTCATCGAAACCATAGTACTCAATATTGATCTCAAGCAAGCCACCGGAGCTACGATTAATGGCGTCGAGGATAATGACCCCGTAGGAACGCATCAACTCGCGGTCCCCAAAGTTGACAGCATCGATGATTCTCCACATGGTCGGGTCCTTGCAGAGGCAGTACCACGATTTGCAGACGAACTACACTGACTCGAGTATACGGGGGCGTATTTGTAACCCTAATTTCATGTCAATTTTATAATCAGCTGGGCTGGTGCAGTGATAGGGTGATTCATCGTAGCCCTAATTTGATACCAAGATTACAATCAATAGAAATAGATCGAGCCATAGAAAAAACAATCACAAAAACACAGATCCAGATCACAAAGATGTAGAAGAGAAGGAGAATGAGGAGTTGTTACCATGCGGACATAGGGGTTGTCGCCGATACATGATTCGCAAATGATGGGGAAATCGGAACGCTCCCAGCCATCGGCCTCGAGATTCTTGAGCAACCTATGCACCATTAGAAAGAGAGAAGGGCGACAGACGGCTAGTTCCATCATCAGTAAAGGAAGTGACAGGCCTAAAGTCGTCGTGCCTAATCAAAGAAATCCTAATGTACCTACTAAACGGAGTATAGCAAGCAAGTCAAGGTCGAACCCAAAAGAATCAGTTTATCAGTTCTTGTAATTCGCAAGTCACCAACTAGGAACTAGGGGGGATTGTAGTATTTTGAACCAAGTAAATAAAGCAAGAAAAGCAAAGCAAAGGATGTGAATATGATATGAGGAAGGTGCCACACCTGACAAAGATCCACACAACAAGAGATATGGTTGATCACTGAATTCTATTATTCTCAAGTTCTTATCTTTCCTTTGGTTGTTATTATCCCGATCATATGTAACTATTAGTTCTACAAGCCCTAATAGTACTTATTACTGAATCAAATTCGAAAACCTTCAAGACTCAATAAAGCAATAGCATTCAAACAAGGATTCAACAAGATACATGCAATAGAAACAACCCGTTACTATAAGCATGCAATTAACTCTCTCTCACGATCAACACTCACAACCCACTTATATAAATCGTGTTTGCTACTACATATGCAACCCGAACCCGGAATTGAAAAGTCCTAGCTATATGGATAATATCAATAAACCTAGGTGATCAGTCTAGATAAATCAATAAGATTCAATAAACATTCAAGCGCAAGAAAATTAATACAACTAGATAGGAAATCGAACAAGAGTAGAAAACTCACAACCAATCAATTGAAGGCTTCAAACGTCAAGTGCAACAATGAAAGTTTAGTTCTCCATAAGATTTTGAGAGAAAAAAACTATGAAAGATGGAACGAGGTTAACCTAACCAAGTCTAGGTTAAAACCTTTTAAATACTAGGAAAACAAATAGTTTAGAAATAAAGAAAAGGAAAATAAGATAAAGCAAGATCTCGGAATAAAAGATAAGGAAATAAAGATCTCGGATATAAAATCCGAGAAAAAGCTCCAGCTCGGCACCACCGCGGGTGCGGTCATCCCACCGCAGGTGCGGTGGGTCTTCGGTCGGCTCCAGCTGTCTTCGCTTCAGCAAGTCCACCGCAGGTGTGATGAGTATGGGCGCGGGTGTGGTGAAGACACCAGAGACTCTTCTTCTTCAGCTGCTTCTTCTTGCTTCTTTTGTGCAGCTCTTCAACTCTTCATTTCAATGTACTTCAAATCTTTGTAAATCTCATAATTTCTTCACTTCTCGTCTTCTCTTCCGGATTATAGAATTACAATCAAAACATCTCTAAACATCATCTAAATCATGCTAATAACCACTAGATGCGCTATACAATATATCATATATCAAATTCCCCCATACTTAGACCTTTACTCATCCCGAGTAAGCCAAAAACTGAACTCACTCCATCAATCATGCTCCAAGGCATCAGGAAGTACAAGAAAATATGACACTAGTAGTTACAACACATCAACAATAAGCT
This sequence comes from Rheum nobile, assembly GCA_027886185.1. Classification (NCBI taxonomy): domain Eukaryota; kingdom Viridiplantae; phylum Streptophyta; class Magnoliopsida; order Caryophyllales; family Polygonaceae; genus Rheum; species Rheum nobile. The sequence continues at coordinate 3,659,571 of WOAB01000490.1, read as the reverse complement.
CCAAGACAACCAAAACAAGTGATGCAAGACTAATCTAATCATAACTCCCATCTAACACCTTATCACTCCATAGTGGCCTACCCGAATCCTCCTTATATCACCTCTTCTTATGTCATCACGCCAAGAACAATGAGGAATCTTAAAAATCACTCTTCTTGTTTTCACTCATTTTGCCAAGGCGCCCTTCTGGGTTTTCACCAAGCCACTCATTTCATTTTCCAATAGATGTGCTCACATAAGCTCACGTCACTCTTGACCAATTATTACCCCAGCCTAATGCTGGTCCAAGCCACCTGCTTATTACCTAGACCGCCCTTTCAGGTTTTCGACCGATCCCAGTATTTCTATTTTAGCCTTTTATTCAAATTTTTGGCTTTTTCTTTTCTCCTCAACGACATAGCAAGTACAAAACTCTCCCCCATGCTTAAACATTGCATTGTCCTCAATGTAATGAAAGACAAAAGAATAGAAGCACAGGGAAGATAAAGAAAGAACTCACAAATGTCGTCGAGTTGCTTGGACACTTTCGTTGTTGCTGGCGGTGTAACAATAAATGCTCAGGTCTCTGGTGTTGCGGCGGGTGTCTTCATCAACTCCATTAGCTTCATCTACCGTGCAACCAAAAGGAAACCACTTTGGTGAATAGTGGTATATCAAAGAATTCGGGGTTGCACGGCCTTCAATGAACACAAAAAACATGGGCCTAGATGTGTTCGTGGTGTGGGCCCAGGTGTTCCTCATCTTCAACTGTCGACTGTAGGGCCATCATCGTTGCCAAATAATGTGTGGGGCGAATGTCTCCTCCTTGACAACATGATGCGCACCTTCTCCATGGGGAACCCGGACAGCTGGCTCCGGTAGAACTCTTTTTTGTTTCGTTTTCGAATTTTTTATTTTTTTAACTTTTTTTAATTTTTTAAAAATCCGTTTAAGGTTTTTTCGGAAATTAAATTATTATTTTTTCGAACAACAGAAATTAAAGGGATGCCCACCGCGGGTGCGGTGGGCTGCTCACCGCGGGTGCGGTACGGCTGGGCTCTCTGCCTTCTTCCCTGTAGAAAAAGTAAAAGATAATTAAATTGAACTAAAACAATACGAAAATTTAACCTACCTAACTTGGGTTGCCTCTCAAGCAGCGCCTTAGTTAATGTTGTTGGCTCGACATGAGACTCAGACAACCTCAACCCACAGCATCAGGTTCCTTAGGAACCCTCTCATTCAGCACCTCTTTTTTCTGAACCAATCATGCAAAGGTTTGAACCTTAGACCATTCCTCTTCTTAACCGGCTCTTTCACCTTGACCTTCTTAGTTGCCTTTCCCTCATACTTAGATCGATCAGGGGGGTGTTTAACCTCCGACTGTTCATTCTGCACAACAAAAGGGAACGGCTTCTTGCCCCGTGGAGTCAGTAAGGTGGGGCAACTGCCCAAAAGAGAAGTAGGAGACTCACCCTTCTCATCCAATAAAGCCGTGACTGCCTGCAGATTAGAAGATATAGTAATACCGATAGGCAAGTCAACTATGGAATCCTCTATTATAGGTTGCAATTCATCCAAAGGGTTAGGACTCATTACATCAACAAAGTTTAAAGAGGTGTTAATGACAGGTTTCATATCATATATGTTATATTCAACTCCATGCCCATCAAATTCCATAGTTAATTTCCCACTTCTGACATCAATTGTAGTATTCGCAGTTTTCATGAATGGTCTCCCTAACAGCATAGGTGCACCTGTACTACTACCCATATCAAGCACATAAAAACCAGTGAGAAAATCAGCTTATCTACCATAACAAGGACATCTTCAACAACCCCTTTTGGGTAGACATTGGTTCCATCAGCTAATTGAATAACTAGCCTAGTGTCTTGTAATGGTGGCAGACCAAGAGACTCATATAATGACAATGGTAAGACATTAATAGTTGCACCAAGATCTAGCATAGCTTTATCAATCTTTGTCTCACCGATGATGCAAGGGATAGAGAACATACCTGGATCACTGCACTTCTTGGGCATACGCCTTTGAAACACAGCAGATACTTGCTTGCTCACCTGGACCTGCTTCTTTTGCTTCTGCTTCTGTGTCCTCTTGATTTTTCAAAGTTCCTTCAAGAAACGAGCATATTTGGGAATACTTGTAACAAGTTTGAGTAAAGGGATGTTTACCTCTCACTTGCTAAAAGTCTCGAAGAGGTCCTTGTCGTCGATGATTCTCCTCTCCTTAAGTGCCTCTGGGAATGGGGCGGGTGGCTTCTCTGAACCGAGATGGGGAAAGTACGGACGAACATAGGCGTCCACGTATGGCTCTTTAGCAATTCCAGAAGTCTCACCGCGGGTGCGGTCGTCCCACCGCGGGTGCGGTTGTGTTCCAGACCCATCTGTTGATTTCGTCGCTGGGTGCGCCAAGGTGGGCGCTGGGTGCGGCAAGTTCTCCAGAGCTTCTGTAGACGCACGGCGGGGTGCGGCGTCCTGCCGCGGGTGCGGTGGTGTGGGTTCAAAGAGCTCTTTTTCGGCGTCGTCCTCTTCAGCACTAGGAATGACGTTCAATTGCTTACCACTTCGAAGCATCACAACACTAACATTTTCCCGTGGGTTAACTACCGTTTGAGATGGTAGATTTCCCGAAATCTTTGCATCGATCTTTGTGATAGCTTCAGCCATTTGTCCCATCTGCTTCTCTAGATTCTTGATGCTTGACTCCGTAGTTTGAACATGAGTTGTAAAGTGCTTAGTCAAGGTTTGGAGCATATCTTCAGTTGAAGCAGAAGTACCGGGTTGTTGACCTTGTGACCTTTGTAGAAGTTGAGGTTGTTGTTGGTTCGGTTGATCCCTCCATCTGAAATTTGGGTGGTCTCTCCATCTCGAATTATAAGTGCTGAAGTAGGGATCGTTCCGAGGTCTTAGAGGTCCATAACTTCCTACAGTGTTCACCTCAGCATTCAGATCATCTTGCAATTGAGGACATGCATTGGTGGGGTGGAATTGATCAGCACAAATCCCACATGCTTTGAGTTGTTGAGGAGTTCCTTGCAGTGTTAGTCTCCTCACCATGTCCTTTAATTCAGCAATATCGCTCACTAGCTCAGAGCGATTGGAGTCCATAGCATTGACTCCTCTCTTGATAGAAGTTCTACCGAAATTTCTTGTCCCTTCGGCCATCTCCTGAATCTTTTCCATGGCTGCCCCCGGAGTTGTGTTAAGAATGTTGCCACCACATGCAGCGTCAACAATTCTTCTTTCATTGTCCAGTAGACTATTGTAAAGATGAAGCACTAGATCTTGATTCGTGTAACCATGGAATGGACAGCTTGAGCAAAGTCTCTTGAACCGCTCGTAGTACTTATATAAGGTCTCGTCAACCTCTTGCTCGATGTTGCTTATAGCCTTTTTCAAGCTATTCGCCTTCTTGGCAGGAAAATACTTTTCGAGAAAAGCCTTATGTAGTTTGTTCCAAGTATCTATGCTTCCAGTGGGCAGATGGTAGTACCAATCATCGGCTGCGTCCTTGAGGGTGAACCCGAAAGCTCTCATCTTGATTTGTTCCTCAGTGACGTTATCCGGTTTCATACTCATGCAGACAGTGTGGAATTTACCCATATGCTTGATTGGGTCTTCACCACTTAGTCCATGGAATGACGGGAGCAAATGAATCAGCTCTGGCTTCAACTCGAAGTTGACGCCCTCTCCTATGGCAGGAATAACCACAGCTAAAGGTTGTTGCATCAGATTAGGCGCAGTCAATTGTCGAAGCGTTTGGTCACCTATTGCAACTTGTGGGGTGGTGTGTTCTCTGCGGTTCTTATGGAATGTCTTGTCGATCTCTGGATCTAAATCAACAAGTGGATTATCAATAGCACGGGTGTGGACCATAAGATAGGTCCACACCAAAGTTGGTAACAAACAAAACCATAAAAACAGAAATTTTGATTCCCCGGCAACGGCACCAAATTTGACAGGCCTAAAGTCGTCGTGCCTAATCAAAGAAATCCTAATGTACCTACTAAACAGAGTATAGCAAGCAAGTCAAGGTCGAACCCAAGGGAATTAGTTTATCAGTTCTTGTAATTCGCAAGTCACCAACTAGGAACTAGGGGGGTTTGTAGTATTTCAAACCAAGTAAATAAAGCGAGAAAAGCAAAGCAAAGGATGTGAATATGATATGAGGAAGGTGCCACACCTGACAAAGATCCACACAACAAGAGATATGGTTGATCACTGAATTCTATTATTCTCAAGTTCTTATCTTTCCTTTGGTTGTTCTTATCCCGATCATATGTAACTATTAGTTCTACCAGCCCTAATAGTACTTATTACTGAATCAAATCCGAAAACCTTCAAGACTCAACAAAGCAATAACATTCAAACAAGGATTCAACAAGATACATGTAATAGAAACAACCCGTTACTATAAGCATGCAATTAACTCTCTCTCACGATGAACACTCGTAACCCGCTTATATAAATCGTGTTTGCTACTACATATGCAACCCGAACCCGGAATTGAAAAGTCCTAGCTATATGGATAATATCAATAAACCTAGGTGATCAATCTAGATAAATCAATAAGATTCAATAAGCATTCAAGCGCAAGAGAATTAATACAACTAGATAGGAAATCGAACAAGAGTAGAAAACTCACAATCAATCAATTGAAGGCTTCAAACGTCAAGTGCAACAATGAAAGTTTAGTTCTCCATAAGGTTTTGAGAGAGAAAACTATGAAAGATGGAACGAGGTTAACCTAACCAAGTCTAGGTTAAAACCTTTTAAATACTAGGAAAATAAATAGTTTAGAAATAAAGAAAAGGAAAATAAGATAAAACAAGATCTCAGAATAAAAGATAAGGAAAGAAAGATCTCAGATATAAAATTCGAGAAAAAGCTCCAGCTCGGCACCACCGCGGGTGCGGTCATCCCACCGCGGGTGCGGTGGGTCTTCGGTCGGCTCCAGCTGTCTTCGCTTCAGCAAGTCCACCGTGGGTGCGGTGAGTATGGGCGCGGGTGCGGTGAAGACCCCAGAGACTCTTCTTCTTCAGCTGCTTCTTCTTGCTTCTTTTGTGCAGCTCTTCAACTCTTCACTTCAATGTACTTAAAATCTCTGTAAATCTCATGATTTCTTCACTTCTCGTCTTCTCTTCCGGATTACATAATTACAATCAAAACATCTCTAAACATCATCTAAATCATGCTAATAACCACTAGATGCGTTATACAATATATCGCATATCAGGAAGTAACTGAGAGAACCTAGCGAAGAGCACTCAAACAAGTTTACAGAATCTTACCTGGTGAGAGGCCCGCGAAGAGGTCGGTTGACACCAGCGAACGGAGTTCCGCGAAAAGGTCGGCGAAGAGGAGCAGGCCGGCGAGAAGAGGTGCTCGAAGAGGCTGTGTTCAGATCGATGGATTAGGGCTGCTCGAAGAGGAACGACAAGTATAGAATGAAAATATTTTGGGCTTGTCAATAGAAATTAGGTTCAAATAATCCGGATGTAAATAGTACGATGTATATCTAAGCTATTATAACCTGGGCGTGTGGCGTACGAGTTATTTGATTAAGTCATCCCTTTATATAACCCGGATTAGTATAGGTCCGTGTTATATTTGACAGCAATTTTTTTAAAATGAGTATATATCTCGCCAATTGAACGCCCGGGTTATTTGCTACGAGATAATAGGTCATTTTTGTAGTAGTGTGGTTTGTGTTCTCTTACTCCCCCTTCATCGCTCTCTCTCCTTAGGCCTCACAACCATCGCTCCCCTAGCTCAGTCTCCCTGTGTCTAAGCCAGGCGCCACCGTGCTACAGTGAAGCACGACGCTTAAATAACCTCACTTTGAAATTATCTAGCCGTCGCACCCTTAGGAAGCGTGCCCCATCAGAACCTCACTTTGAGGTTATTTTCTTATTGTGCTCCAAAGAAGCTCCCAAGAAGAAGGTCTAGCCAAGAAGGAGTTGAAGGAGGTCTTGCTTGCGCCACAGCCCGAGCCAATGTACCCGAGGAGCCTCCTCACTGGGGTGTTTCGCATCACTAACACATTATACAATTAAACACATTGGTTTCAATTAGACTGAATTTCGCCTCATTATTCAACTACTGAAACCTAAAACAAAAATAGTAAAGAAACGGAGATTGGAAACACAATCAACCTTATATGATGCGGAGTATCTCCGTTCAGTGAACAAGATTTTATTTACACTTGCAAAAGGGTTGATATGGACAGCAACATAAGAACAAATTGCATATTGGTATAGAATTAGGGTAAGAAATGTTTAGAACATCGATCATCTGACAGAGGAAGCAACATTATGAGCCCAAGATTTGATACAGTCCTTCATAACAGTCTTTTTTTCTACAGAAAGAAGGTTATCCCAGCTCGTCATGAATGACAACGGGGGATTCTCTCTCCTCTCGCTCCTGCTCCTCTCTGAAGCCTCCCATGCCTCAGAAAGATAAGGCCTTGGAGAATTCCTCCTCAGATTCCCCTCCTCTTCCCCAAGATTCTGCAGCCCAGGGAGGATGGATGTCAGGAAATCTGAGCCCCTATCCTCTTCCGAGAACACAAACCCTAGTTCCATGAACCCTTTCAACTACTCAAACTCCAAATCTGATAGGCTTTTGCTCTGCCCCCTTTCCAACCTCCTCCTCCTCCTCCTCCTCCTCTGCTCTCTTCCTCTACTCCTCCTCCTCTCTATCTCAACTTCAGCGCTTCCGCAATCTTTGACCTCTTTGCCAGAGAAGATGGTCTGGAGCTTTGGCGGGAGAAGAGCATAGCTAGGACACAGAGTATTGTTGCTGATGCTCGTCAGCTCATCCATGGACTTGGTTGACATTGTTTGATTTGCCTCAACTTGAACTAGGATTGCCTCAGAATTCGATGGCTCTGGTTGTTTCTTGAGAATCTCTAGCTCGTACCAGTAGCAATCAAAGATGGTGATTAGCTCCTCAGCTTCCATCAATGGCGGCTCTATAACTTTGTACAGGCCCGCACTTTTGATTTGTAGTTTCTAGTGGGTTTTTATGGGCAAAGCTTCGGTATTTATATTAGATGGGTTTTTGTGAGTATTGAAATGTTCCATGGAGCGCGTGTAATATTTGGTGTGTTAAAAGTTGAAAACGTGTTTTCAACTATTCATATTTAGAGAATGTTGATTTACAATCTTTAGGGTTTTATGAAAATGTGAAGAGTGACTCGTTGCTGACCTTTGACCAAATGCATAATTCAATTTCAAATGGTAGGGGGCCGCCTTTTACCTTTTCCATGGAGAAGTTTGAACGGAAAGTATTAGAAAAATGATTTTTAGTTAAGAGTACCGTAATCAAACAACGAGTATTACTCCTGTTTCCCATTTTTAAAGTTACAAAGTTTCGGAGTATTCAAAAGACTAGGTAGTTTCAATAAAAAAAAAAAGGAAATTCCTGTTGGTGCCCCTGTGTTTAGGGTTATTCCTGTTGGTGTCCCACGATTAAGTTTTTTCCTGTTGGTGCCCCTAAGGTTTGGGTTTGTTTGTTTCGTAACCAAACTTTTTCATGTTTGTACCATTCTAGTTCAAATTGATTAAATCCAAGTCTATCATTGTGTTCCTCGCCCTCAAATTAGTAAGATTTGACTCCTAAAATACCCAAATTCATGTCCGAACCATGTCGATTTGAATTCCGAAGCAACAACCCGTTTCGACCTTAAGAATTCAAATCGGAATGGTTCGAGTATGGATTTGAGTGTTTTAAGAGTCGAATCCTACTAAGTTGAGGTCAATAAACATAGTGATGAGCTTCTATTTGATCAATTTGAACCGAAATGATACGGATATGAAAAATTTTGGTTACAAAGCGAACAAACCAAAACCTTAGGGGTACCAACAGGAAAAAACTTAATCATGGAATACCAACAGGAATAACCCTAAACTCAGGAACACCGACAGGAATTTCCCAAAAAAAAAACACTAGGTACGTAGTTGAAGAGGTTGCCGGCCTTGAGAAATGGAAGGAGTAATGACGTGTAATTAAGTAGGCGCACATGCATCACATGCGTCGTGCATGGCTTGGCTGGAAGTTCCAATTTGCATTGATGTTCAAGTTTAAATTAAATGTCTTGTATTCCCTCAATTTTTTTTTTAAATGCCTTGTATTATGCTTTTTTTTTTAAACTATATTCGTTGTTAAATTTCTTAATTTCTACTCTCTCCGATTTAAATTAACTGTCGTTTTAGCACTTGAATTTTGATCAATTTTATATGCCGTTTTAGGATTTTTAGGCAATTAATTAAGAGTGAGTTATAAAAATAGTTGTTGGAATTTATTTTTATTGACTTTTCTTGTCCATCTATTGACTCAAGAGTATAGTGATTATTTATTAGAAATAAAGATTGAGAAAAAAATGTAAGATACTAGGTATATTTAATATTTTTCTTAAATATCATGTCCAAAGCTAAAACGACACTTATTTTTGATCGGAAGGAGTAATGATAATGAGGTTGGACTCTCTGAGAGTTACTAATGACACGAAGATAAGGCTATTCGACAGCCATCTTCAAAGGCAATTAATTTGACGACTCCGAAAGAGACTCAAACAAGCTTCCATAAAACATGTTAGTGTATTATCTTACTATATTGAGGATATTTTCTTTTATCGACTTTATCTAGTTATGGGTTTGTTATCCATTATCTAAAATTCTTATCATTCATGCTTTATTAATTTAATTATTTTATGTTGGAACTTGAGTGTTACGTCTGAGGGAACAAATTATTTGTTCCCACAGAAGGTGTAGCGAAATAATATAGCAAGAAAGAAAGTAACTAAAACTCACGATGTATAGTGGAAACCTCAATTAGTCAAATAACTAATCAGGGAAAAACCACTACCTTCAAGCTTCTCGCTTTAGAGAATTTTGAAGTGTCTACTTGTCTTATTGATTTCTTGATCGGTTACACTTGTAGCCTGGACTTCAAATCCTAGACTTCCTACCTAGATTAGAATATCTTCTACAACCGATGAACACGAACTCACTCCTATAAGACTCACATACGCTTCACTTATCTTTTCTCTCAATGAATTGCTTGGAGTTCGTACTCAAAAAGTGAATCTCTCACATCTATTTATATAATCCGAAAATCCCACTAACAAAAATATATAACTCACTATTTTCAGCAACAAGAAGATATCAATTTGATTCAATAGGATAAAATCACAACTGAATATATTATCTAAGGAAAGATTTTCTAAGATAATATAATCGGAATAGGATAAAGTCATTCTCTCTCCAAATCTTCTAATCGGCGTGATTAACCCGATTTCCTTCTTCCAACCGCATGATCTTCAAAGATAATCTTCATGCTTGATTTCTTCATAATTTCCGCAACTTGATATTAGTTACGGCACTTGATGTTCCTTGAGAGGTAACAAAGCATATGGAGGACTTTTTGTTCCCTATGCAATTATGCGCTGCTAATGGTTCCTTGTGACAACTTTGTTTGTTCCTGAAACACTTAGATACCAGATTAGTTGAATGTTTGTTACCATCAAAACCTAAGGAATTCAACAAATTCCCCTTTTTTGATGGTGACAAACATCCTTGACAAAATTACACATATGAGATAACGACATTAGCATGAAGAAAGTTAACCCCTTTTAGACAAAATAGTTCCCCTAAAGAGACAGTAAAGAATAAAGCATGATTAGTTCCCCCTCAGCTAGACTACCCATCATTTCCCCCCTTTTGGCATCATAAAAAACCTGAAGAAAAGTGCAGAAGGAAAGAGAACACATCAGAATAAGCAACCAACCCCTTTTTCATTAATATAAAAAACAAGCAAAGACAACTGCAAGGACAACATCAAAATAAGCAAAAAGAACAAACATGATCAACATGCCAATCAAGGCAAACACATGAAAAAGAAACAAAGAAAAGCAAAGCAACTAAGGGATAGATGTGCTAGGAATAAAAGAGGGGTTGGTAAGTCGGAGAAAGACGAATCAAGCACCACTGGTGCAGCAGAGGGAGTCGAAGAATGAATAGCAATCAGAGCACGCACATCCTCCATAAGACGTCTTTGTTGTTCCACCAATAGAGATACTGCGTGGGACAACCTACGTATTTCCTTTCGCAGATCAGGTTCCTCCGTTTGTTCCCCCTCAGAGTCTGCCTCATCAGACTCATCAGCATCTACCTCGACCACCGGCTCAGGAACAACCTTGACCCACCCAACTCATTCTTTCAGAACAAACTACATCTTGTGTAGATTACTTGCATCCAGAGTGCGAGAAAAGAAGAAGCTTTCCGTTTTCCCATTTGTATACTTTGTGGTACTCCAGAATTTGCTTGATAACACAGGGGTACGGAAGAGTATGGCGATCAATATTCCATGCATGGGACATATGCTGCATCATCACTCACGACAGATAGTCAGGAACCTTCTCAAGCATTTTGGCGAGAAGGACCACATCTGAAATCAATAGCGTGTTTCTCTTTTGTTCCCTTCGAGTGAAGTTGCAGATGAGGTAATGGAGCAATACCTTGTTGACAACAGACATGGCAGAGGTATCCAAAGCTCCAGATTCAAGAGGAGGGGGGATCTCAGCAACACGAAGAGACGCTTCCTGGTAGGGGAAATCCTTTTGCCAGCATCCCTTTGGATACTCATCATACCCAGCATGCGGAACCCCTAAAATAAGACTCAGTTCCATGCTAGAGAACACATGGGTGGTGTCCTCCAGCGTATAACTACCGAGAACAACATGGGGTCAGACATCAATGACAAAAGTGGAGTAGAAGGCCTGCAGCTGATCCTCATCAACCAATTCCTCCGCAACAAACAGATGATCCCACTTCTGAACTTGCAGCAGCGAGACAATTTCCTCCAAAGCATTTTTCCCTCACAACTAACTTCAAATATATAAAAACTATATACAACTTTTTTATAAAATTTAATTTCTACAAATTACACATACAATAAACTTATAATATATGATAGATTTCTTACTAAACATATATATCAAATACATCTTATATTCATTTATGTAATTAGTAATATTATTTTCATGCGTTTGCATATATAATTTGACATGTATAAATTTATGGGTCAAAATCATACAATATATACAATTTTTAACTCATAGTACTTGTGCTTTTATAATCAAGCTCACTATATTATATTATTACACATACAAAAATATGGCCCATCTATATATATATCATAAAGCAAAGGAATTTAAAGCCACCATATTAATTTTGGGCCTACAACTTTATGTGTCAATTTGTGGTTAATCCATTTTTTTATTCACAATATATTTCAATTTAGTTATATTAATTTTAAAAAACCATATCAAATCTTAACAAAACAAATCTCAACAATTTTTTTTTCCAATTTAAACCATAATTATTGATTAGCATATAAAAATTATTTGATTTTGATGCAAATCCAGGGGTTTGCTCCACATAGACTTCTTCCTTGAGAACGTCAATTTGTTGTAGTTTAAAGCCATGGAAAGTTGAGTATGCAACGAGTAGACGAATGGCTTCCAAACGAGCAACAAGAGCAAATGTTTCATCATAATCAATCCCTTCTGGCTGGTTGTATCCTTTCACTACCAGTCTTGCTTTGTTCCTAATGACATGCCCTTGATCGTCCAACTTGATTCTGAACACTCGCTTGGTTCCTATCATTGTTCTGTTCTCTGGACGAGGAACGAGATGCCAAACCTTGTTCCTTTCGAACTGATGGAGGTCTTCTTGCATGGAGTTTATCCAGTCCGGATCTTTCAATGCTTCTTCTACAGTTTTAGGTTCTTATAGAGAAAGAAAAGCATTGAAAGCATAAAAATTTTGCAAAGAAGAGCGAGTGCTATGAGGAATTCCCTTTCGAAAGTCTGTTAGGATTAGGTGCACTGGATGATCCTTCTTTTGCTGGTAGTTCCTTATCTATAGAGAGTTGATGTCAAAATCATCAGAGTCAACGTTACCAGCAGCAGAGCTTTTGCCAACCATCCCTTCAGCAACGACACCTTCACCAATTGTTTCCTCACCAACAGGACTTTCCTCAATTGTCCCCACATCATCAGGATTTGGGCTCTCTTCATCTTGAGGGACCTGAGATGTATCAGACGATTGAGTACCTTCATCTGATTCAACATTGTCTGTAGAGTCTCGAGTCCTTGGTGTTGATGGTTCATCATGACTGTCTTGATCAGGAGATACCCCATTCTAAACTTCATTTGGAGCAATATCCATGACATTACTATCTACAGCTGAAAACTATCATCCTCAGAGAGACCGGTGTTCGAGGGAACACTAGTCATTTGTTCCTACACATTGTTACCAGCCTAATAGATTCATCGAAAACCACATGAATGCTTGCCTCTACCTTCCTTGTCCTCTTCTTGAACACTTTATAGGCCTTTATGTGGAGAGAATATCCTACAAAGGTCCCTTCATCACTTCTTAGATCAAACTTTTCAAGAGAATCTTTCCCATTGTTGTGGACAAAGCACTGCAACCAAAAGTTCGCAGATGACACAAATTCGGCTTTCTTCCCCTTAGGAGTTCATAGGGAGTCTTGTTCAGCAGCGAGCGAATGGTTGCCCTGTTCAACACATAACATGCAACATTCAAACCTTCAGCCCAGAAGATCTTAGGAAGGCCACTAGCAATAAGCAAGGTGTGCGTCATATCCTCTAGAGTCTTGTTCTTCCTTTCCACAACACCATTTTGCTGCGGAGTCCTGGGCGCTGAGAAGTTGTGACCTATGCCATTGTTCCTGCAAAGGGATTGAAACTGAGAATTCTCAAATTCTGTCCCATGATCAGTGCGAATGGACCCTAGAGACTGCCCTATACTCTTCTCAACAGACTTGAGCCAAGATTCAAATTCAGCGAACACTTCATCCTTTGATGACAGAAAGAGGGTCCATGTGTACCTTTGGTACAAGCATCACAAACTTCATTACTTGTTGTTTCGATCTTAGGAAGACCGTTGACCAGTTCTTGTCTATGAAGTTTGGAAAGAAGTCGGAGACTTGCATGTCCAAACCGCTTGTGCCATAGATCTGTTGTCGCGGCAATGGACGACAAACATAGATCCTTCTCACGGATAAAAGTAGGATCAACCTTGTAGATATTGTTATCACATATCCCTTTGAGCAGAATTTTCCCTATACTAATACACTCAACATAACAATCATCAGTAGTAAAGACTACCCTATTTTTCTTGTTTTGGCACAGTTGAGCAACACTAAAAATATCAAATTTGAGATTGTTCACGAGAGTCACGTTATCCACAGTTATGTGACTAGAAAGCATTACCTTACCGAGACCACAAACTTCTCCCTTACTCTTATTTCCAAAGGTTATTGAACCTCCAGAGGCCTGTTGAAGTGAGGTGAACCAGCTTGTATTCCCTGATAGCAGGTTTAAGTCGTATCACCTAATCAATCAAATAAAATCCTAGCAAAACCTAAACAAGTAGTTAGGGTAAGCAGGGGTCGAATCCACAGAGAGGAAGGGATTAATCTATGTGTTGTTCGCATGCAATAGTAACAAGAAGGGGGAGTTGTAGGTTGGTTGGTCACAATTAAGTCAAACACAGCAAAGTATATGATGAAAATATCAAAGAGAGAAAACACTTAGCCAAGCAATGTCCACATAAGTCATTCAAAGGTTGTTCCTTGATTATGTCCTATCTTCCTATTCAGTTATTCTTGTCCTGATCTTGTGTAGATTAATAGGGAAACCATCCCTAAGAATCCTTACCAATGAATAACACTAGCACCACTAGTGATTCAACCCAAAGGCAGCAATGAACATAAGAATTAACCAGGATACACATAACACCTCAACCAGAAGCATTCAACATGTAATCAATTCCCTACATAGATAAATTCCACAGTGGCAGATAAGAATCTATGCTCACTACTCGAACTAGAGCGTTAGCCCAACAGTTCCCTAGTATTAGCAATATGAATGAAAGCAATAAACCTAGGTGATCAATCTAGATAAACCAACAAACATCCAAATAAGAATTTGCTCAAGAGAAAAGATATAACTCAATAGGATAAGATAGATAGGAACAAAACCTCACAACCAGATGAATAAACGTATGCTTCCATTACTTGACTAAGCAAAAGAGGCTTAGCTCCTCATAAACATGATGAACTTCAATGGTATGAAAAGTGGCAACGATGAATTGAAATTGCAAAAACTAGAACTTGGAAAACTCCTCCTTTAAACCTAATGCTAAAGAGAGTATATATAGGGCCTCTAACAAATGACCTAGCCCAATAAGAAAAGAAACGAAATAAATTGGAAAAATTAGAAAAGATAGACTCGGGAAAATTCAGAACTTCCAGCGTCGACGACCCGCGATCGCGGCCTCTTGTGGCTCCGCGCTCTTCACATTCCTCTACGCCTGCGGAAAACTCTCGACTTGCCCGAGGAACCGCGATCGCGGCACCCTTGCCCGCGGTCGCGGTTAATGCTCGGCCTTCACTCCTTGGCTTCACCTCATAACCTCTTGTCTTCACTTCCTTGGCGTCTTCTTTTGGTGGCTTCCTTCCTCAATGTCTCCTATGATATCCAAAATAGCTCAAACACCTCCAAAAACACCAGACTTCGCCCCCAAATGCCATGCACAAGAATGTGTCTAAATCTACCCGAATGGCACCAATAAAACCCTCTAATAACTCTTAGTTAAGCCCTACAAAGTAGTGCTTATCAAACTTCCCCATGCTTAGACCTTTGCTCGTCCTCGAGTAAACTAATAAAGAGTCTCTTCCTCTAATGCAGCACCCAAGGTCTCAGGAAGTATGTCCTCCAACTAAGAGTCACCTAACCCATGCCAAGCTCCTGGCACCAATCTCATTCACAACACATCCACAACTCAACAAGCTTAAGGGGCAAGCATATTACTTCCCCTAAGCTTAACCCGAACATCCAATGGTGTGAGTAACCTCTAATCCTAGCCTCCATCTATGACTCCTTATGCCTCCTAGAGTGACCTACCCGAATCCTCCTTATATCACATCTTCTTATGTCGCCACGCCAAAATGAGGATTCCTAAAATTCAGTCTTCTTCTTTTCACTCATTTTGCCAAGGCGTCCTTTCAGGTTTTCACCAAGCCACTCATATTTTTTTCATAGATGTGCTCACAATATAACTGACATCACTCTAGACCAATTTTTACCCCAGCCTAATGCTGGTCCAAGCCACCTGCTTATTACCTAGGCCGCCCTTTCGGGTTTTCGACCTATCCCAGGATTTCAATTTTAGCCTTTTTTTCAATTTTTTGGCTCTTTTTCTTTTTCTCCTCAGCGACATAGGAAATATAAAACCCTCCCCCATGCTTAAACATTGCATTGTCCTCAATGTAATGAAAGACAAAAGAATAAAACACAGGGAAAAGAAGGGATAAGCTCACAAATGTCGCTGAGTCGGCATGGACACTTTCGTTGTTGCTGACGGTCTTCTCAATAAATGCCCAGGTCTCTGGTGTTGGGCGGGTACCTCATCAATTCCAGCATCATCTTCTACCGTGCAACCATAAGGTACCACTTGGTGAGTAGTAGTTGAACAGTGATAACGGGGTTGCACGACCTTCAAATACCACCAAAAGTGGGCCCAGATATGAACGGGGTGTGGGCCATGAGTGGTCTTCCATCGCAGCTGTCGACTGTGGGGCCGCCATCGTTGCCAAAAATTTGTGTAGCGAAAAACTTCCTCCGTTGGCAACATGCGCACCCCTCTCCATGGTAATGCGGGACAGCTCGTACTCGTACAACAACATATTTTTTTTAATTTTTTTTTGCCCCCCGTTTAAGGTTTTTTCGGGGGTGACTAGTGCAAGGACAGGAGAGACTTACATTGGTGTGGAAACACCTTCTTCAATGAGCATGGGTCTCTTCCCTGCAGGTTAGTCAAGAAAAAAAACAAAAAACAAAAACAAAGCAAAAACACACCAAAAAATAATGCAAAACGAAGAAAGAAAGACAAAGGAAAAGATACATACATCGGGTTGCCTCCCGGACAGCGCCTTAGTTATTGTCATGGCATGACATACCGCTTCATCCTTCTCAATCTGGGTTGCCTCCTACAACCGCACTCTACACTCTTGAATCTGGGGGATGCTCCTGAATGGACTTCAGCTTGTGCTCTACCTTCCTCCGGTCAAACTCCATGCTTATCGTACCTATGCCCACGTCGATCTTTGTGTTGGAGGTCTTCATGAAAGGCCTCCCTAGCATTACTCATCCTCCTTGTTTCCCTGTGTTCATGACGAAGAAGTCTACAGGGAAGACGAGGGTATCGACGCTCACCAAAACGTCCTTCACAACGCCCTCAGGAATGATGACGGAGTTGTCAGCCAGTTGGATGACGATTTCCGTGCTTTCTAGTGGTCCGACATTGAGGGTGTTGTAGATGGACAGTGGTAGGACATTGATTGAGGCTCCCAAATCCAGCAATGTCTCGCTGAACTCGGTTTCTCCAATCTTGCAGGGTACACTAAACATCCCGGGATCTGCACACTTTTTCGGGATCTTCTTTTGCATCACAGCCGATACATCCTTCTTGACTTTCACCTTTTTCTTCGACCGCTCCTTTTGCTCCTTCTTGAGCTTGCATAGCTCCCTCAGGAAGTTTGCAAAGCGAGGCATCATTTTGCTCAATTGGGGGGTCACCTTGTAGTTCCTGAATGTCTCGAACATTCCCTTCAGCCCCTCAATGGGTTCGTCATCTTCTAGTGCTGCAGGGAATGGCACTGGGATGTCAAAATATCCCCTCGGGTAGACATACCGCATCATGAAAGTAAGTGGAGACGGCCCGTTTTCCGAAATTTGATTGCGGTTTTCACCCCGCAATCGCGGTTCTTGCACTGGGGCCCCGCGGTCGCGGCTATCCTGCCCGCGATCATGCTTAATCGGCGCATCTTGCCCATTATTTTTCTCAACAGACCCGCGATCGCGGCAAATTGCCCGCGGTCGCGGTTCGTTCTCGTACTTCTTGACTCCCATCTTTTCTTCTTCAAGCTCCCATCTGGGCCTTGACGTCATGGAGTAGACGTTTTGCCTAGGATTTATCTCAGTTTGAGATGGGAGTGCTTGTGACACTCTAGCTTCAATCTTGCTAACTGTCTGGGAGATCTGCCCCACCTGCTTCTCTAGGTTCTGTATGCTGGACTTGGTCTTGTGTTGAAACTGAACCATGTTTTGATGTATGGTTCCCACGGTCTGTGCCAAAGTATTCATATGTTGCGCCAGTGTGTTGACCTGGTCCTCAAGATTGGTGATGCGGGCAGCTCCCTGCTCTTGTGGTCTTTGATTTGCTTGGCCTCCTTGAAACTGCCGCTGGGGGTACTGCTGAAAATCCTGGGTCTCATGCCCTTGATGAGTGTTCTGCTGGTTCTCGTATCTCAGATTTGGGTGATCTCTCCACCCTGGATTGTAGGTGCTGGAGTACGGGTCATATTTTGGCCTTTGAGGGCCATATCCGCCAATGGCATTCACCTCAGCAGTTGGTTCTTGCAGGGTAGGGCATACATCAGTTGGATGCGTCGTTTCATAGCATAACCCACATGATTTGACTTGCTGCAAGCCACCTCTCATCATACATCTCCTCATCATCTCCTTTATCTCAGCCATTTCAGAAAGAAGAGTAGAATTGGGCTGAGATTCTGCAGCTCTCACGGATTGGATGCCCGCCCTTTTACTGAATTGTCTGGACCCTTCAGAAAGCTCAAAAAAAATCTCAAAAGTTGTAGCAAGAGCTTGTTGAGGATGTTCCCCCCACAAGCAGCGTTCACCATCCTTCTCTCTTCATCAAGAAGACCACCGTACAAATAAAGTATGAGGTCCTGCTCAGAATAGCCGTGGAAGGGACAACTGGATATCATCTTCTTGAACTGCTCATAATACTCATAGAGCGATTCACCAGACTGCTGCTCGATGATACTGATAGTTCGCTTCAGGCTGTTCAGTTTGGTAGCTGGGAAGTACTTCTCCAGGAAGGCTTTCTTCATCTTGACCCAAGTGCCAATGCTCTCTGGAGTGAGATAGTAGAACCAGTCATTGGCCGCATCCTTCAGCGAAAAAGGAAAGGCCCTCAGCTTGATCTGATCCTTCGTCACGTTCTTCGGCTTCATACTGCTACACACCAAATGGAACTCAGCAAGATGCTTGTTGGGGTCTTCACCACTCATCCCATGGAAGTGGGGGAGTAAGTGGATCAACCCAGACTTCAGCTCGAAATTTACGCCCTCGCCCAACTCAGGAAACTACACAGCCAGCGGCTGCTGCTGCATGTTAGGGGCGGTCAACTATCTCAACGTCTGCTCTGCGTCAGCCATCTCGAATGCAGGATTATCAAAAACCAAAGCACGATTTATTCTGCGACCCTGGGAAAGGGTTCTCTCAATCTCTGAATTAAAACCAAGTAGAGGGGAATTAGTAGCACGGGTGTGGACCATAAGATAGGTCCACACCAAAGGAACACAACACACAGACAAACACACACAAAAATCAACGCTTGCCTCCCCGGCAACGGCGCCAATTTGATAGCAGGTTTAAGTCGTATCACCTAATCAATCAAATAAAATCCTAGCAAAACCTAAACAAGTAGTTAGGGTAAGCAGGGGTCAAATCCACAGAGAGGAAGGGATTAATCTATGTGTTGTTCGCATGTAATAGTAATAAGAAGGGGGAGTTGTAGGTTGGTTGGTCACAATTAAGTCAAACACAGCAAAGTATATGATGAAAATATCAAAGAGAGAAAACAATTAGCCAAGCAATGTCCACATAAGTCATTCAAAGGTTGTTCCTTGATTATGCCCTATCTTCCTATTCGGTTATTCCTGTCCTGATCTTGTGTAGATTAATAGGGAAACCATCCCTAAGAACCCTTACCAATGAATAACCCTAGCACCACTAGTAATTTAACCCAAATGCAGCAATGAACATAAGAATTAACCAGGATACACATAACACCTCAACCAGAAGCATTCAACATGTAATCAATTCCCTACATAGATAAATTCCACAGTGGCAGATAAGAATCTATGCTCGCTACTCGAACTAGAGCGTTAGCCCAATAGTTCCCTAGTATTAGCAATATGAATGAAAGCAATAAACCTAGGTGATCAATCTAGATAAACCAACAAACATCCAAATAAGAATTTGCTCAAGAAAAAAGATATAACTCAATAGGATAAGATAGATAGGAACAAAACCTCACAACCAGATGAATAAACTTATGCTTCCATTACCGGAGTAAGCAAAAGAGGCTTAGCTCCTCATAAACATGATGAACTCCAAAGGTATGAAAAGTGGCAACGATGAATTGAAATTGCAAAAACTAGAACTTGGAAAACTCCTCCTTTAAACCTAATGCTAAAGAGAGTATATATAGGGCCTCTAACAAATGACCTAGCCCAATAAGAAAAGAAACGAAATAAATTGGAAAAATAAGACAAGAAATTAGAAAAGAAATTAGAAAAGATAGACTCGGGAAAAGTCAGAACTTCCAGCGTCGACGACCCGCGAACGCGGCCCATTTACCGCGATCGCGGCCTCTTGTGGCTCCACGCTCTTCACATTCCTCCGCGCCTGCGGAAAACTCTCGACTTGCCCGAGGAACCGCGATCGCGGCACCCTTGCACGCGGTCGCGGTTAATGCTCGGCCTTCACTCCTTGGCTTCGCCTCCTAACCTCTTGTCTTCACTTCCTTGGCGTCTTCTTTTGGTGGCTTCCTTCCTCAGTGTCTCCTATGATATCCAAAATAGCTCAAACACCTCCAAAAACACCAGACTTCGCCCCCAAACGCCATGCACAAGAATGTGTCTAAATCTACCCGAATGGCACCAATAAACCCCTCTAATAACTCTTAGTTAAGCCCTACAAAGTAGTGCTTATCATTCCCTGTCACATGACTTGAGCATGCACTATCGAATTACCAGGAAGCTTTCCTCACTTCATCTTGTATTGAAAAGATTAGTTCTTACGAACACAGACAAGCTTAGGCTTTCTGGGTGTGGGAGCAACATATTTGATCTTAGCAGGTTTTTCATTCATTTTCTCCCTAGCAATACGAGCAATTTCCTCATTGTGTTTCTTCAGGAGACACTCTTGTTTGTAGTGACCAGAGTGATCACAGTATCAACAAACCCTATGGCATTTTAAATCCACATACTTGCTCCGTCCAGGCCAAATTGGTTTGTTAGCAACCCTAGAATGAAAATCAATATGATTGGGCTTACCATTCTGTGCTTGCTTTAGCCAAATGGAACGAGCCTTCTGTCCATGATACCAAGGTTTGTTCCCATCATTCGAATTTGCACAGTTCTTACGATTGTTCCCTCTAGAGGAACTTTCACCGGTTTCTCGCAAAGACTGTTTTCCTTCGACCTTAGAGTTTTGAGCCTTGGTGCCATCAATAGGAAGCTTAGGTTGATACCCAATGCCAAAGCGAGGCACATGTTTCTTCCCTTTCTTCTTTCATCCTTGGCTGCAACAAACTCAATGCCTTTTAGCTTTTCCTTCTGTTCCTCACTGAGTTTGGACAAAGCACTAGACAACTTGGCATTGCTTAGTTTTAGCATTAATGATTCAGATTCCAGTAAGGTAACAGATGATTCAAGAAGAGTAATCGTTTCAGTGAGTTTAGGACATTCATCACAAAGACTAGGAAAAATAGATGAAACTTTCTCAAGATTGGTCACTTTTTCTGCCCAGCCTTTGTTTTCATCGATCAAACTTGAGATCGAATCATCCTTTTCTTCAATCTGCTCACTAAAAAGACAATTCTCATGAACAAGTTTCTTAATGAAGAAGATTAGTTGTTCCTTAGACTTGTTTTTCAAACATAGAACGAGTTTAGATTCATTTACCTCAGAGTCATGTAGACTACCTTCAGTCTTTGAGTCATTAGTATCTTCTATGGCCATCAAGCAGACATTCCTTGAATGAGAGAATTCTTCATCATCTGAGTTAGAGTCTCCCCAGTTACAACCATTACTTGCTTTCCTTCATGAACTAGAGGAAGTCCTTCTTTTTTCTTGAAGCAGTTTTTGGCAAAGTGTCCCTTGTTCTGACAATTGTAGCAAACAACATCCTTCAGGTCTTTGTTCCCTTCAGAGGAACGAGGGGTGCCCTTGTATCGAGGCCATATCCTCTTCATTGCTCTAGTGATAAGAGCGACGTCTTCATCACCATCTTCATCTTCATCTTCGACTTGAGACAAGTCAAAGGCACGTTCAACCTTTAGAGCAATGCTTTGAGCCTTCTATGCTCCTCTCTTGTTCATCTTGTAGTTTTGAACAGAGGCGTTGCTTTCAAGCTTGGCAACAACCTCTTCTATAGTGAGAGTCTTGACATCGGTCTAGGGGTAGAAAGCAAGAGCAATTACGTCCCACTGAGGATTGAGGCCTTGCATGAAGTGATGAGTGAGATTTCAGTCAAGTAGTTCTTCACCAAGGAACTCAAGTTGACCAACTACTCCCTGAAACCGGGAGTAGAAGTCTTGAATGTGTTCACCTTTTCCTTAGGAGATTTGATCATACTCTTTCATCAGGACAAGAATACGATTCTTTTTGACATCTTCATTTCCTTGATGGAGACGCCTCAAGGCATCCCAAATCTCTTTGGCAGTTTTGTTACCAATGACCTTCTTGAGATCAACAGGGAGTAAAGCCATGTCATGAATCTTCTTGGCTCTGCTATTTTTCTCCAACTTTTTCCAGTCTTCATCAGTATAGTCAGCCCTTGGTTTTGGCTTTATAGCCTTCTTCTCATTTGGGATAGCAATAAGGCCAACTTCGATCATTTTACATATTTGACCATCAAGGGAACAAATATGGGACTCGATTTTCTCAACCCAACACTAGTATTCTCCAACTTTCAGAACTGGAGGCTTCCTAAATGAATCACCAATAGCATTGCTTGACGACATCTGATGTGATTCGACGGGTTCGAATCACGTTTGACGTCGGATCTAGGCAGGAAGCGGCCTCGTTCCTTCTCCTTAGTGACAGGGATAGGTAGCAACCAAGCGTGGGCTCGGTTACCGGCTCTCTTGCTCTCGGCCGGACCGAGTTGGGGTGAGAGGATCTCTCAGGCAGAAGCTAGCGATGAAGGGATAGATTGTGTTTGTGAACCGTGACGTGGTTCAATCGGGTCTAACCAGTTTTGTGACGCCGAGGCTTAAGGGAGGAGATGATCTCAACTGCAAGGCTTAAGCTTTAATTTCAACGTACCGAATAATGAATACAATGAAGGCTATTTAAAGCCATAAGGCTCAACCAAGAACCCTAATGGGCTTGGGCCAAAAACATACTAATGGGCTAGCCCACTCTACAAGAGTGGAGCACACGCCCGAAATAGAAATGACTGAAATGGAAATGCTAAAAAAAGAAAACATGCTAAAACGGGAAATAACATAAAATAGGCTAAACTAGACTAAGTCTTGAACCAAGGAGGACGCCATGGTCTTGGTCGTCTTGGGCTCGTTGCTACCTGGCTTGAGTCGAGCCCGGATCGCATCAACATCTTTCCTGCAAAGTCTTAACGAAAAATTGTCTAGAGACCAGGCTCTGATACCAATTGTTGGATCGTTAGTGTTACGTCCGAGGGAACAAATGTTTTGTTCCCACAGAAGGTGCAACAAAATAATATAGCAAGAAAGAAAGTAACTAGAACTCACGATGTATAGTGGAAACCCCAATTAGTCAAATAACTAATAAGGGAAAAAACACTACCAGCTTCTCGCTTGAGAGGATTTTGAAGTGTATACTTGTCTTATTGATTTCTTGATCGGTTATACTTGTAGCCTGGACTTCAAACCCTAGACTTCCCACTTAGATTTGAATCTCTTCAACAATGATGAACATGAACTCACTCCTCTAAGACTCACAGACGCTTCATTTTCTTTTCTCTCAATGAAATGCTTGGAGTTCGTACTCAAGAAGTGAATCCCTCACTTCTATTTATATAATCCGAAATACCCACTAACAAAATATCTAACTCACTATTTTCAGCAACAAGAAGATATCAATTTGATTCAATAGGATAAAATCCCAACCAAATATATTATCTAAGGAATGATTTCCTAAGATAATATAATCTAAATAAGATAAAATCTTTCTCTCTCCAAATCTTCTAATCGGTGTGATGAACCCGATTTCCTTCTTCTAACCGCATGATCTTCAAAGATAATCTTCATAATGTTCATGCTTGATTTCCTCATGATTTGCACAGCTTGATATAGTTACGACACTTGATTTTCCTTGAGAGGTAACAAAGCGTATGGAGGAGTCTTATTCCCTCCGCAATCCTGCGTTGCTAATGGTTCCCTGTGACAACTTTGTTTGTTCCTAAAACACTTAGATACCTGATTAGTTCAATGTTTGTTACCATCAAAACCTAAGGAATTCAACATTTTATAATTCTAGATATTTTTCTATAACCATGGGGCCACATATCATGTTGACTGCAGCCCATGGCCAACCGTAGCTTAGCATGGCTTAGTTATCTTTCCTTTTCGGCATTTAAACCCTTGTCTTTATCGTTTTTCAATAGCTAAGTTTTGACAAGATCAACTTTTGTTTCTTGGCTCACCATAGATTGTGGATCTCAATCTATGCCTTGGATCGTGGATCACGATCAACAACAAGATTTGTGGACTAAACTCATTTATTCACCACTCATTCAAAGGCAAAGAAAAGTTGATTGTGATTTCAATCTTTTTTTTTGGAGTTTCACCATCACCATTGGCTCAAAATTTCAACAATATCACACCCAAACAAGTGTTCATCAAGTGATCTTTTGCGAGTTTTATCAATAGGAAATTCAATGTCTTGCCTTGAAGATAGGACCAAACAAGCAAATGTGATTTGAAGGAGACTTCTTTCACATCAAGTGGTTACAAATTCCAGTGTTTTAATGAATAAAATTATTTGTTTGTCATGCTTTTCAATGATAATTTACTGCAATTCAAGTTCCTTCATTGATTTTGCTTCCTTCTCCCACAAAAAAAGCACCAAAAACCACCAAAATCATCACTTTCATGCGTTCGGCAACAACCACCACTAGACCACCAAGAAGCCACCACCTTGAACGGAGACCTCCACCAACACCTTCCCCACACCCTCAAGTATAACATATCCAAATACCATCTCCAATGGATGACATTTTCCTAGCCAAAACTCAAACCCTAAATTATGTTGTCATAAGAGTTGTTCTCTAACACTTCTATGCACAATAACCTACCACCACCAGGCCGCCACCACCTTGACTTGTCACCACTACCATCACTCTCCCCACCCCTCACGCACCACATATCCAAACATTATCCCCAACGAACCATTTTTGTCCATCCAAAACTCAAACCCTAAAAGCTATCATCAAAATTAACCATACTTCGCACACCTAGGATGTGAACACCAACAACCACCACCACAACCACCTTGGCTGCCACCCCAAGCAACTACCACACCTCTTTCCACCACTATACCGACCCTCGTGGAGCATTAACAAAACAACCCCCAACATCCCCGGCGAGCCCAACCTCTCAATTATCGTGCGCCACCATAACGAAAACCCAAACTTCTGTAACACCCCCAGACCAGTGGTGCTACAATGCCATAATCCAGAAGGATTATAAGGTGGGTGAAAAGAAAAGAATGCAAAACATAACCCATATATATAATATCAAAAGCAGCACAGCAGAAAACCTGTAAAACCTGTCCAGAGTTTGAAACCACCAACAACTTAACATACTGAAATACAACCATTTACAAACCAAAAACCAACAACCAAAAACCAAAACCAATACAATAAATACAACCCATTCAAAGTCCGAAACCAAAATGACACGTGCAACAAGTCAAGTCCAAACCAAAAGAGTAGAGTTCTCGACTCCAAAACCGACGGTGATCAGAATCCTCCTTGCTGGCGCTAAATCTGCAAACCCTGATTGACTGGGGGACCCGATACCCCAGCCAACCGCGGCACGTAAACTGAAGTTGGTCAGTCTTACGAAAGACTGGCAAAACTCCTCAAGCCAAAATAGTTCAAAACACATACATATATCACCAATCAACTCACAATAACGACAACACGCCACACAATATATACATATATATAATATCATAATTATACTTAATCATATCAACCAACCAATACCAACCACACGTCAAAACATATACACACACTATCACATACCACTAATTAACCATTTCTATCCAACTCTTCAATAGACTAACCACAATCCAGCCAATCTCAACCTTACACGAGTATAAACGCATAAAACAATCCAATCAGCTTTGGCATCAACAAACACTTAAGCATAAGCAAGACAATCATCACATTATATAAACATAACAAAATAACGATCTAGGCCAGCCACCTTCCGGTGCCGCCTGTTCGTTAACATAGACTGTAACTCATACATTCAAACTCAACCCATGTTGGCCCACACCCTCTAGATGGGAAACCAACCTTCGCAACATCCACATAACCATCTTGGTAATTAATCCACATATCACATAACCCTCTTTTCGCAACAAGCTACCGGCAACAACTACAAGATACAAAATTTCACAACCACAACCAATGGCCAACAATGGCCCACAACCGCAACTAATACCAATCAACATCCAACTCAAACCAATAACCAAAACACACAATCAATATTCGCCAACACAACCACTTAATCAAGCGCACAGTCAATATCATCACAAAATCACTTACTCAGGTACACAACCAACATTCAACACAAAATCACTTAATCAATTCGCAACCAACATTCACCACATAATAGATATCACAACAATCAACCAATCAACACCCATAGCCTGAACCAACGGAGGTCACCCTCGCGTGGTCGGATGAGGTCACACCCTCACCCCGGCTCCATAACCAACCAACCAACACCCATAGCCTGAACCAACGGAGGTCACCCTCGCGTGGTCGGATGAGGTCACACCCTCACCCCGACTCCATAACCAACCAATCAACACCCATAGCCTGAACCAACGGAGGTCACCCTCGCGTGGTCGGATGAGGTCACACTCTCACCCCGGCTCCATAACCAACCAATCAACACCCATAGCCTGAACCAATGGAGGTCACCCTCGCGTGGTCGGATGAGGTCACACCCTCACCCCGGCTCCATAACCAACCAATCAACACCCAAAGCCTGAACCAATGGAGGTCACCCTCGCATGGTCGGATGAGGTCACACCCTCACCCCGGCTCCATAACGAACCAACCAACCAACACCCAAGCAAACACAACACAAGGCAACCAACCAACACATTCAACCAGGTTCAACACAAAACCAATAACCCAGCACATAACGAACAACAAAACACACAACCGATATCCGCCAACAAACCAACAATTATTCACACAATCAATCCACAATAAACGATCAACAACAACCAACAACTAACCGATAATCAACGGCAACCAACAGCTACAACCAAAATCTATCAACAAACCACTAATCAAGCACACAACCGATCTTCAACACAAGACCAATATCCAACACTAGACAAATACTAACACACACACACACAACCAAGTAATTCCACAACCAATAATCCGAATTAACGCACTCAGACAAGGATAAAATTAATTACTGAAACAAGATAGGAGCCAAAAGTAATTTTATAAAAATATACGAAGGGTTAGCAAGAATCCTCTTGCCTCAAGTCAAACCACAACGACCCCAGAGATCTCCAATCAACCCGAATGAACCTGTGAAATCAATCCGAGCAAAACCCTGGCGTTAATTAACTCATACCAATCCACAACCAATAAACCCCCAATTCCAAACCCTAAAATCAAATCCTTAACTAATTAAGCAAACCACACCAAAATTAACCCAAACTCAAAATTCAACAATACGGTCACACACTTTCCTCTTCCAATGTCCACGAAGAACAATTCAACATCAATTCGAACAACACAACATCAATTCGAACAACACAACATCAATTCGAAATTAACCCATAAGCTTACCTTGTCGACAACCAACGGTAGTCACCGAGGAGCTTTTCGACGCCGAAACTCAGCCACTACGAATCGCAGCTGCACAGCCACCAGTCCACGCACACAACACCAAAAATTCAGCAAACTTGAAGTCTAAAAATTAACAGACCAACACCCCCTTTCTTACCTCGTCGGCGACCACAATCTTAGCCCCGGGAACACCACCTCTCGCCACCGGAATAGCTGCACGCCGGACTGCAGAAGCACAGCACGGACAACTCAACCACGGACTGCAGCAACGAGCTCCTCAGCAGCTCGAACGCGGACAACAGACAACGAACCAGCACAGCACGCGGGCTAGTCGGAGGAAGGAGCTGCTCGGCCGGGCACGAAGAAGACCGGTTCGAACGCCGAAGGAAGTGGCTGATTTCGGGAGGAAGAAGAACGTGCTACAGTGCACAGGAGAAAAAATCGGGAGGAAGAGACCGAATTAGGGAGTTAGGGATTTAATCCCCCAAATTCCCATTTTTCCCCTTTTTAACAAATCTCATAATTAAATTTACCAAAATGCCATTATCAACTTATTTGGGGTATTTCAACTTCGGCCTTTGCAAAATTATTTTTAGCTATTTCATGATTTTGTTTGCTTGATTTTATTTCTAATTTTTAGATTATATTCAATTGCTTTATCCTTAAGTTACTGAATGTACATTGTTTGGATCCATGCAATAGTTTCATGACATAGCTCAAGATTTGCCTAGTTTTATGCGTGTTGCTATTCCTTGCTTTTAGCCAGATTTTACTCTTATTTCCCCTTAGCTTACATCACTTTGAGTGCCCTCATAGGACCCTTTAATTGTTGTATCTTTTTAGTTGAAAGTGTGATTAGAAAGTGCCTAGACGTTAGGAATTTGGTTCTTCTTGTTCCTACTCCTTTTGTGTCTCTTTGGTTCATATTTGAGGTCCATCGTGAGACTTTGTCGTACAAAGCACAAAATCATTCTCCTAAAATGTTCTTTTGATAACATTTTTCAAGCGACAATAACTAAAATTGAAGCCATTATCCATGAGTAGAACCAAGGAGATGATGGGGAAGAAGAGGACACCAAACCCTTATGGGATGCCAATGCAACTGCGAGAACCTTTAAAGGCACTCTTCCAATATGAGACGACAAGCCTTGTTGTCAATTAGGAGAAGAAGCACTTACACTTGCAGTTGCGCTCATCGTTCCATCACCACGCTTCACTCTATAGATCGTTGATGAAGAGGCCTTGTAGAGCCCTACACTCATGGTCACTTGTGCCACCCCTTTTGGCTTTTTTTTCCATTGAAAGAGCTCCTAGCACAACATCGTCTCCCTCATAGATGCCCATGGCATTCTCATCTCGTACTTGTTCCTTTTCACAAGTTTGATTTGAGGACAAATCGATGATAACTGAAGGAGAATGATGACATGAAAAGAAGGCCATTCGACACGCTATTCGTTTAATTGTGGAGTATTGGGTCAAGGTTTACACATTGAATAAAGATTGAATGGATTGATCATAAGAAAAAGTAGGAATTCTACAATTGCAAGAGCGTATGAGAGTATCTGAGTATGTATAATCGTGTGATTGTGTCCTCCTTACAAGGCATTGGCACACCCTTATATAGGAATCCCAGGGTGATTGTACAAGAAATTGGATATTATTATATGAATAGAAAGATATTTTATCTTGGAGGCTAAGATAAGATAAATGTATATGGTAGAAGATATTTTCTGTTATCAAATAAGGAAAGTCTATCTCTAACGGGGATAAGTCTTGACACGCAAACCATGCCAACTGTCACGATCTTCTGGAATTAGGGTGCACTACATTAGGAAAGAAGATCTTTCTCACCGCGTCGCATATCACTTAGTCTTCACAGTCTTGTATTACAATCACATATACATTGTCTTCCGTTGGCCAACGTCAGGCTCGATCCATGCCCCTCCATCTCAACACGTCTAACCTTTACGCGTCAACACCGTCTTAGGGCCCTAACAATACCTCTATGGCGTTTGGCAGGCGAATTGACAGGTCCGGAAACCGGTGTCGTTTTCCTGTCAAAATAATCCAAATTCACCTACTAAAGAGTATAGTAAGTAAGTCAGGGTCGATCCCACAGGGAGTCGGTTATCTGTATGCAACAACGTGTGACTAACAAGTAACAGGGGGTTGTTTGGAATAATCGCAATGTAACCAAAGATGTAATTACTGACAAGAAACGAAATATAATGAGGGAAAGTATTCCACCAGACAAATATCCACACCACAATGCAAGCGGTTGATCACTGAAAACTATCTTTCCAAATTCTTTTACTATCTTATTATTGTTCCCACCCTGATCGTGAATACTATCGATTCTCACAGTTGTCGATAGACTTATTACGGTACCAATGATAAAGTACAACTGATTCTCACAGTTGTCAGTGTACTCTAGCACCAATACAGCAATAGCAATGCATACAAGGATATAGGATACATGCAAGTAGAAAGACGTACAAGTACTCACTCCCCTACTTAACATGCAATTGATTCTCACACACAATCGCGGCCCGATGGACTTTCTACAGGCCCTACCCCATTTTCTGGTGGCACAGGTCACTTTGGGCCTGACTCTGAAGCCGTGCATGCGGCGCCTTCCCGAGCCTCCAGATCGCCTTCACTACAAGGCAAATGTGAGCACCGAGTGCTTATGGTGCGGCCCAGCGCCATGACGGGCGCAATGAAGGGACAGTTACCTTGTTTCTTACTTGTGCCCATGTGTGCCACTATCCAGGCCGAGAGTGCTGCCTTGCCGCCTTCCATTGCCAGCTTGTTGCTTGAGTTTGCCGATGTTGTGCCCGATGAGTTGCCTAGCGGCCTTCCCCCAGTCCGCGGCATTGAGCATCAGATTGACCTACTCCCCGGGGCCTCCCTGCCCAATAGAGCTGCTTACAAGGCAGGCCCTGAGGAGACCAAAGAGTTGCAAAGGCAGGTGCAAGATTTGCTTGACCGAGGCTATGTCCGAGAGAGACTCAGCCCCTGTGCCGTGCCAGTCATTTTGGTGCCCAAGAAAGATGGGTCCTGGCGTATGTGCGTGGATTGCCGTGCCATTAATTAAATCACGGTGAAATATAGGCACCCAATCCCGCGCTTGGATGATATGCTGGATGAGTTGCATGGCGCCACCATCTTTTCCAAGATAGATCTTCGGAGTGGCTACCATCAAATAAGGATGAAGGACGGTGACGAGTGGAAGACGGCCTTCAAGACAAAGTATGGGCTGTATGAGTGGCTCGTCATGCCCTTTGGCCTCACCAATGCTCCGAGCACCTTCATGCGGCTCATGAACCACGTCTTCCGCGACTTCCTTGGCAGGTTTGTAGTAGTTTATTTTGATGAAATTTTGGTGTTTTCTCGTTCTATGTAGGATCATGTTGGCCACTTGTGCCAAGTGTTCGAGAGGCTGCGCCGAGAGAAGCTTTATGCCAACCTAGCCAAGTGCACCTTTTGCGAGGACAAGATGGACTTCCTCGGCTTTGTGGTGTCCAGCGACGGCTTACGCGTGGATGAGGCCAAGATCAAGGCCATCCAAGACTGGCCCGTGCCCACGACGCCGACTATGGTCCGCTCCTTCCTCGGACTCGCTGGTTTCTATCGGCGTTTTGTGAAGAACTTTAGCTCCATTGCCGCGCCCCTTCACGAGCTCACCAAGAAGGGCGCCGTGGTGGATTGGAAGCCACGACATGAGGAGGCCTTCAATGCCTTGAAGCACGCCTTGACACACGCGCCTTTGCTTCAACTGCCGGACTTCAACAAACCTTTTGAGGTCGAGTGTGATGCTTCGGATATTGGCATTGGCGGGGTGCTCCATCAGGAAGGTCGCCCCATAGCCTATTTCAGTGAGAAGTTGGACGGCGTCACTCTCAACTATTTGACCTACGACAAGGAGCTCTTCGCTTTGATCCGTGTGCTCAAAACATGGCAGCACTATTTGTGGCCCCGGGAGTTCATTATCCACTCCGATCATGTGGCTTTAAGCTTCTTGAAGAATCAATCCACCCTCAACCGTAGGCATGCTCGTTGGCTTGAGTTTCTAGAGACCTTCCCCTACGTTGTTGTCCACAAAAAAGGGAAGGAAAATGTTGTGGCCGATGCCTTGTCTAGGAGGTATGTGCTTCTAACTCATCTACAAACTAAGGTTTTAGGATTTGCTTTCATTAAAGATTTGTATTTGATTGATGCATTTTTTAAACCTATCTTCGAGAGATGTTTAGAAAGCCGTGAGCATGAGAGCTATTTTATTGATGAAGGGTTCCTTTATAAGCAAGGTCGTTTGTGCATCCCTAGCTCTCCCATTAGGCACCTTTTGATTCAGGAGGCACATGATGGCTGAGGGCATTTTGGGCTTGTTAAGACCCTAGTGGCTTTGAGGGAACACTTCATTTGGCCGAAGATAGCGAATCAAGTTTTGAGGTATTGTAGGAGTTGTGTTAGTTGCCAAAGAGGAAAAGCCAAGTCTACCCCTAGTGGATTGTACACACCCTTACCTATACCCCACGTCCCTTGGGAGGATTTATCCATGGACTTCATGACCGGTTTACCCAAATCTAGGAAGGGCCGTGATTCTATTTTTGTGATTGTGGATCGCTTCTCCAAGATGGCCCATTTTGTCCCTTCCCGAACCACACATAGTGCTAGTGACATAGCCGAGTTGTTCTTTGAGAATGTGGTTAGGCTACATGGCGTCCCTAGGACGATTGTGAGTGACCGAGACTCTAAGTTTATTGGGAATTTTTGGAGGACTCTTTGGGGAAAGCTAGGTACAAAGCTCTTATTCTCCACTAGCTACCATCCCCAAACCGATGGTCAAACCGAGGTAACCAATAGGACCTTAGGCGCCCTCCTTAGGACCATGCTCAAGGCCAATCCCAGGCGTTGGGAGGACTTACTTCCATTTGTTGATTTTTGTTATAACAGGTCCAGGCACACGGCGACGCGGCTCACACCCTTTGAGGTCGTCTATGGCTTAAACCCCTTGACGCCCTTGGACATGTCGCCAAAGCCGAATCGGGATGGAGAACATGTGGGCGCCGCAAACAGGGCTGAACACATACGTGAGCTACACCGCCGGAAAAGAGCTCAACTCCAACACCGGACAAGCCAATATGAGGCACTTCGCAATCCAGGCCGGCGCCAATTGATATTTGCCCCGGGCGATATGGTGTGGGTCCATTTGAGAAAGGACAGGTTCCCGGGCCTGCGGAAATCCAAGCTCTCTCCGAGAGGTGATTGTCCGTTCCGAGTTTTGAGGGCCATAGGCGACAACGCGTATGAGATTGAGTTGCCTCCTCACTTCGGCGTGCATTCAACTTTCAATGTGGCGGATCTCACGCCTTACTTCTCCCTGGAGTTCGAGGACATTGTGGAAGCGGGGACGCTTCCCTCGCAAGGGAGGGAGGGTG
Organism: Rheum nobile; assembly: GCA_027886185.1. Taxonomy (NCBI): domain Eukaryota; kingdom Viridiplantae; phylum Streptophyta; class Magnoliopsida; order Caryophyllales; family Polygonaceae; genus Rheum; species Rheum nobile. The sequence continues at coordinate 3,627,130 of WOAB01000490.1, read as the reverse complement.
ATGTGCCCTCGCCTTCCTTCACCGCCACACAAGAAGAAGAAGCCCTCACATTGCCAAGCCATGGGCCGATGATGCACGCACAAGCCAAGGCCATCCAAGAGGCCAGCCAGTCACTCCTAGCGCGTGCCATGATCATCCACAGCGGCCACGCCAGCGCGCCCACCGTTTGTCTCCTAAGCACCCTCACCGGCGCAAAGGAAGCTGAACCAGGCGATGACCATTCTGAGTCGACCATTCATTGGCACTCACCTCCAGAAGTTCAAGGACGAAGTGTTCCCCCTTTTGCTCGAGCGAGCCTACCTGGCGCCGAACAACACGCTGCTAGCCCTTCACGTAGAGGCCCAGGTCGGCCCACTTGCCCACAGCAAGGCACACTGGACTTAGAGGTTATTTAGAGGGTATTTGGACGTTTGTATAAGACATTTCCTGTTTTAGAAGTTTCCATATTTAGTATGCCTATTTTTAGCTTTTCCTTTTAGGGCGTGTGCTTCACCATTGTTCGGTGGGCTAGCCCAAGGCATAACTCGGCCCATCCGAGTTCTGCCCTATATATACTTTGCTTGTATGTTCCTTTAGTTTTTTACATTGAATTTAGACTTGAATTATTCGGTTGAGGCAATTCCTCCCTTCTTCGAGTTTTGACGTCAAACACTAATCAAAACCCTATCTTCTGCCGGCTACGCTACGCCACCTACTCGAATCCTCCGAGTCCTCCGTAGGCGACGCTACGCCACATACTCGAATCATTCGAGTCTTCCGTAGCCGACGCTACGGCAGTCACCATCGCATCGCTTCCGCCTTCGCCACTTGCCATCGCTATCGCTAGCGCCGACGCCCTCGCTGTCGCCTTCGCCAATGTCGTTGTCCTTGCCTTCATCTCGGACATCGACCGTGTCAGTAAACCTCACAAGTTACTGTTCACCCCGGCGCTGCTAACGATCATCCGTGCAATTCAACAAGGCTTCGCGCCAAGGGTTCCACAGCGATCGCTAGAGTCAATCCGAAGCACTAAGCACGAGTCCTGGATCCTAGTGCCGACTTGGGTCAATCTTGGCATTCGGAAAGCACGAGCACATCATTAATGGAGGCACCAAGGTCGAGCAAAGCTTTTTCAAATTTAGTGTCTCCCATAATACAAGGAATGCTCCACATACCTGGGTCTCCGCACTTCTTTGCCATGTGCCATTGAAAGACAGCAGATACGCGTTCGCTGACCTTGACTTTTTCCTTTCCCTTCAGCTTCTGGTTTCTTTTTACAGTGAACAGCTCCTTTAGAAACTTAGCGTACCTTGGTACACTCTTGACGAGTTTGAGGAGTGGGATGTTCACCTCATACTTACTGAAAGTGTCAAAGAGATCCTTGTCATCAATGACTCTCATTTCCTTGAGTGCCTCTGGGAATGGGGCAGGTGGTTTCTCAGATCCAAGGGGAGGAAAGTTGGGGCGAACATAGGGATCCTCCTCCTCGTCAGGGAAATCTGCGAGTTTTGGACTCTCACCGCGCGGCGGTGAGTTCAACGCGGGGCGGTGTGGATCACCGCGGGGCGGTGGTGATGGCATAGGATTACTGGGAGCTGTCACGAGGTCGCGGTGAGAATCGCTGCGGGGCGGTGATAATGGCTCATTGGCAATATCGATCTCAGCGTTGTCGTCCTCTTCAACAGTAGGAGCGACTTGTAATTCCTTGCCACTCCGTAGGGTTACTGCATGTGAAGTTTCTTTCCTGGACTCTTTTCTCAACCCAGCAACCTCATCGACTAGGCTGCTCACGGACTCCTTTATGCTCTTTATGTCAGCCGCAGTCTCGCGCACATGCGTTGTAAAATGCATTGTTAGGGCATTGAGCATTGCTTCGGTTGAAGAGGGGTTGCTAGCAGTTGGTGGGTTATCAAAGCAAGGTTGTTGCGTTATAACAGGCATGTAGCCTTCAGCAGCATGAACTTCAACAATAGTGGTATCCTGCAGTTCCTTACCTATCCCCACAATGACTTCCTTCAAAGAAGCAATTTCTTGCGATACATGTGAATCGCTAGAGATAATAGCACTCACTAATCTGGTCCTTGGGGGTTCATTAAAATCCCTTGTACCTTCAGCCATATCGTGAAGTGTGGTCATAGCGACATCGGGAGTCATATTTAGGATACTACCACCACATGTAGCATCAATCATTCTTCGTTCATCGTCTATCAGCCCGTTGTAAATATAGAGCACCAGAGATTTATTATCAAAACCATGGAACGGGCAGCTAGTGCAGAGTCGCTCGAACCGCTCACAATAGTCATAGAGGGTCTCATCCTCACCTTGTTCGATGCTGGTGATTTCCCTTTTCAAGGCATTTGCCATCTGAGCTGGAAAATAGCGTGCAAGGAAGACCTTATGCATCTTAGTCCAGGAATCTATGCTCCCTCCAGGCAGATGATAATACCAGTCTTCAGCCTCGTCTTTAAGAGTGAACCCGAAGGCTCTCATTTTAAGATGTTCCTCAGTGACATCGGCTGGCTTAATGCTCATAAGGATGCTGTGGAATTTGTTCAAATGAAGAATGGGATCCTCTCCACTTCGTCCATAAAATCTCGGGAGTAACCGTATTAATCCTGATCTGAGCTCAAAAGTTACCCTATCAGCAAGGGGTGGAATGATTACAGCCAATGACTGCTGTATCAAGGTTGGTTCCGTCAATTGTCGGAGTGTTTGCGCCATTCGTACCTGTCTCTATATGAACTTCAACAAGTAGCGAATCAAAAGCAAAAGTATGGATCGTAAGATAGATCCACACGGCAATCAATCACAAATAATCACAAACAGAAAATTTGACTCCCCGGCAACGGCGCCAAATTTGACAGGTCCGGAAATCGGTGTCGTTTTCCTGTCAAAATAATCCCAATTCACCTACTAAAGAGTATAGTAAGTAAGTCAGGGTCGATCCCACAGGGAGTCGGTTATCTGTATGCAATAACGTGTGACTAACAAGTAACAAGGGGTTGTTTGGAATAATCGCAATGTAACCAAAGATGTAATTACTGACAAAAAACGAAATATAATGAGGGAAAGTATTCCACCAGACAAATATCCACACCACAATGCAAGCGGTTGATCACTGAAAACTATCTTTCCAAATTCTTTTACTATCTTATTATTGTTTCCACCCTGATCGTGAATACTATCGATTCTCACAGTTGTCGATAGACTTATTACGGTACCAATGATAAAGTACAATTGATTCTCACAGTTGTCAGCGTACTCTAGCACCAATACAACAATAGCAATGCATACAAAGATATAGGATACATGCAAGTAGAAAGACGTACAAGTACTCACTCCCCTACTTAACATGCAATTGATTCTCACACACAATTGTGTTTGCCACTAGATATGCACTCGGAACCCCTATATGCAATCCTAGCAATATGATAGATGCCGAAAAACCTAGTTAGCTATGCTAGAAGAATCAACATAAATCAATAGACAGTTCAAACAAGAGAATCAATCCAACTTAATAAGATATAGAACAAGGCATAGAAATCTCACAACCAATTCATTGTAGTGCTTCAATTGTCTAGCGAAACAAAAGTGTTTAGCTATCCATTGTTCAAAAACCTAGAAATTGTATTGTTAAAAAGAGAGAGGGACCCTCTCTACGAACTATTAAAAAGATCTTAAATAGGTTCTCAGAAGTTTAACCTAGCAAACAAAAAAAAAGCAAATAAAATATACTAAAGTAATAATGTCTAAAATAGGAATATTAATAAAACACGTCAGCCGCGCGGTCTTCACTCTCACCGCGAGGCGGTAATGCTCCACCGTGAGGCGGTGGCTTCTTCTCTGAGCCCTTCTCTGAGGATCTTCGCCGGGTCGCGGTGGCAGTGGCGTGGGGCGGCACTGGCCAACCTATTTATCCTTCATCTGCTCCCAAGTACTACCAAGTGAGGTAGCTTTCTCCTTTAGTTTTGAGCAGACTTCTCCATCAATCCTCTATCTTCTTCACTAAGCTGTAAAACCTTCATATTTGTACTTCTTCAACTCTTCTCCTGGATTACAGACTTAGCCTCTTCTTATACCAAAACTCCATCTAAAACTTGTCAATAGTCGCTAGTTAAGGTGCACTAATCTGCACCTATCACGAATCGTCATGTGCGTGGGAAAAATCTTCATTACTCCATCTTGGAAATCAGTTCCCAATCAAATCAGCGATCATATCAAATATTTTCAACTTTAAACGTCTTCATTCCCAATTTATGGCAATGCAATCTTGCATCTTCCCTTCACTTCTCTTCTGCAACTTTCTCTCATTTTCTCTGCAATTCCACATGTAAAGTCTTATATCTTCTCTACCTTCACCATTCATCACTCTCTTTCTTCTCCAAGCTTCCTACAATGGCGGATAAACAGAACCCTCGCTTCATTCCTCAATACATTCTAAATGTCGTCTACGAACATCCATCCTCTATTGTCGATCTTGAGGCTTTAACTACGGCCATGTGATTCCATGAAAATACCAAGGTTTTGGTTCCCGTTGCCTCTATTTTTGTTGACCATTACTGCAAGGGTTGGGTTTGCTTGTTCGAATACCCTTTCTAAATATGCCATCATCTCCCATTCTCACCCCTAATGCGCTCCTTCTTACGCCTTCTAGACATAGGAATAAGTCAGATCCTCCCGCAAACATGGATAATATTTCTTACTCTCACCGAATTATCTCTAAACACAACATACCTTCTCTGTCCAAGACATGCTTCATTCCTACTCTATTTCCCTTTGTGGTCAAGGTCGTATCACCTTGAAGCTTCGTCCCTAAAAAACCAACCTTGGTGATTGATGTGACGAAGAACGATCGCGAATGGTTTGATCACTTCTTCTTTGTTGAAAAGGCTTTTTTAGGAGAGTGCAACTTTTTAAACGACTCATGGCGGAAAAAGGGTAACTTTTCCCTAATTTTTCTTGTATTCTTCGATGTTTGATTAATTCTTCCCTCACTTCTTTTTGTTGGCATTGAATTGTGATAGTATTCTGACAACAGAGGCATCGGAGGCGATTGTGGACATGATTCTGGAGCTTTCAGAGTCAGAGATGACTTTTACGGAGGAGACCGTCTCAGCGATACCACTCCCAAAGATGTGTAAGTCTTTCATTCTCATCTTCTTTCTTTGACTTCGCATTATGATTGCCACTAACATATATATTTGTTTGAAACTCGCATGTAGCTTCAAAGGCTAGACAGGCAGAGTCTGCGGCAGAAAGGATAGCAAAAAAAAAGAGAAAGATGACTTCATTCGTGGAGAAAGAGATTTCTCAGAGGAAGGTTTCGTCGCCTATGAACATGTCGGAGCTCCCAGGGTTACTTGCATCATCGTCAGTTCCTGTGAGACGTGTCCCGCAGATGATGCAGGCCGTCTTGTCGTCGTCGTCCAAGGAGCATTACAAGGACGCGGACATGGTCGACGTCATTGGAGAGTCCCTTGCTACATATTGTCACGTAAGACCGTCTTGTAATGAACGCATCATTTTGTTGTTGTTATCTTCATCATTCTGACGGTCTTCTCTTAAAAGGGCCTACATGCGAGGCTGTGTGCTTGGGATCACCTTAAGGGGTTGTCTTCCAAAATGGACTCTTTGAAGGAGAGACTATTAAGGGCATAATTGAAATCCTAACTTTCAGGAATTCCGAGTTGTCATAGAGCATGGTTGTTTTCTAGAAGAAGGTGTTGAAGATTGACGGTGATAAGACTCGTCTTATGAAGGAGAAGCAAGCAACGACGGAGGAGAATGAGCGTCAGGAATGGGAACTTGATGAGGCGACAACTTATTACTCGTGGTTGGCCAAGATGGAGGCCATGAAGGACGTCGTCGCTGGGAAGCACATGTAATGGGACGCAATTTTTTAAAGGAATGAATTTCACGATGCTTATCCTTCTAAGCCTTTCTTCCCTAGTATGGCGCCGTGGAAGCTCACTCACACCGAGGAGGAAGAAGATCTGGTCCCTGGGATAAGCAAGACTCGGTGGCAGAGGGTGATGTTTTCAGATCTTGTCGCCACCTCATGAACTCTTTTTTTGTAACTCTGGTAGTGTTGGTCATCGCCCGTACTGGGACGGTGTTTTGAACATTTGGGCCCACCACAAGGGGTGGTTTGACAATATTTTGCCCTTGCCCGTGGGGATGAGGTGTTCAATTAGCAGTAACTTTCTTTGCGTGACTTGCTTGCTTGTCTATATGGTATGCCTTTATGTCTTTGATTATGCAAGTACACCAAGGTTTGGAGTAATATTAGAAGAGGACACGATCATGTTGCGGAGATGATTCTCAAGCTTGTCGCATTGCGTCAACATTGACAAGGTCGATCAAAGATGTCGGAGACGTCGTTGAAGGCATTGAAGGTGAAGTTGGAGGCGATTGGAGCAGTAGCCAACATAGTAGATATAATAGGTTCTTTGTATAGCATAAGTAGAACAGAAAAGTGTTCCTTCTATTAATGAGTAATAAGATTTGCTCCTTTCTATTTTAACGCTTGTGCTTTCACTGTTATGCCTTTGGCCCTCCTTTCAACGTGTTTATCGAAAGTTATAGTAAGTGTCTCTACGCTTAGAGACTAGCTATTGTTGTGCTCAAGTAATGGTTCTTTCTTGACCATGTAACTTAGTTGAGAGGTAGCAAGTATAAATACTTAAGCTTTTTGAGATGATGTGTAAGGTGTGTTACTTGGAGTGAGTGCATCATTGTCGATCGTAGATAAACGACTATGTAGATTGTAGCTCGATCATGAATTTAATGTCACGATATATGTAGATAACTTCCAGGAATCATGGCGTCGTAAAGACCAGAAAGATCTCGAGATTCACATCACGATAGTAAAAGGTGACTGTCAGAGGTCATGGAGTCGTAGAGATGAGATTGATCGCGAGATTCACATCACAATAGTAATAGGTGACCATCAGGGGTCATAGCGTCTTGGATACGAGAGAGATCGCGGGATTCACATCGTGAATGTTACAGGTGACTATCCGAGGTCATGGCGTCGTAGAGATGAGAGAGATCGCGAGATTCACGTTGTGATATTAATAGGTGACTGTCACAGGTCATGGCATCGTAGATACGAGAGAAAGAGAGCGTCACGTCATTACCTAAGGGGTTTGACCAATATGACTGGAGGTGTCACGATAGTGAGCCAATATAGACAGGGATACAATGTCGCTCTTCTAGGCGAGGGGTGCAATGTAGCTCGACTAGTCATAAGAGGGGGTCAATGTAGCTAGACCAGGCGTAAATGCGCATGTGATGCGATGTAGTGGTACCCACAAAGTGAATGACGTGTTGAAGAAGTTTGATACGGCTGATCCCGCTGCACATATTTTCTTTCTTTGTGGGTATCCCTCATTTTATTTTCGTTTGTTTCCCTAGCTGGGACCACGTAAACACCTATGCGATGCAGCTCGGCCCGGCTAATGTCTTGTTTAGGGGGCATCACGGCACACCCGAGGGGTGTGGCCGATATAGCCAAAGGGGGCAACGTTATACCCAATGGGTGTGACCGGTATAGCTAGAAGGGGCAACACGGTATACCCAAATGGTGTGACCAGTATAGCCAGAGGAGGCGTCACGTTGCAGCAGCGGTGTAGCCTCGGAGGTGTCATGGTATACCCAAGGGGTGTGACCGGCATAGCCAGAAGGGGTGTGATGTAGCTCGACCAGGCTTTGCCCAAGAGGCGTGATCAGGGTAAAATAGTAATGGGAGAAAAGTTTTTCTCTTATTAAATGAATTGAATTTCAGTAAGAAACATGCTTAAAATGTAGACATGATTAGAAGTAATAGTTTTTAAGGTGGGTCACATTGCAGCTGCTGATGACGGGCACACCTTCAGGGTTAGCTAATTCGTAAGCGCCTTGTCTGACTACCTTTGTGATTTGGTAGGGACCTTCCCAAGTGGGTCCTAGCTTTCCAGCGTTCTCCTCTCTTGTGTTCTGGAATACTTTGCGCTGGACCCAATTTCCGACTTGGAATATTTTTATCCTTATGTTGCGGTTATAGCTCCTAGTGACCTCGTGTTGGTAAATCGCCATTATGTCGCATAGTTCATCGACAGTGTCGAGCATGAACGCCATCAGGGACATATATATTTAGTTTGTGAGGAAGCGATAGCGAGCTGTAGGGACCTGCACTTCGACGGGTAGGACAACTTCATTGTCTTATACTAACGAGAAGGGTGTTTTACTTGTCATAGTTTTTGTTGTTGTGCGATCCTACCATAAGACAAAAGGTAATTCGTCCACCCATAAGCCTTGCGCCTTGTTGAGCCGTTTCTTTATGTTGTTAATAATAAGGAAAAATGACTCTAAATAATACCAACTATCACCTTTGAACCAAAAATAATACGAACTTTAAAAATTATAAAAATGTACCCAAACTATGACAATATAAACAAAAAATGGTATGAGCATACTTTTCAGGTGAATTTTCTAACGAATATGCGGACATGGAGCCGGAAATGTGATTTCTCAAAAAAAAATTAAACATCAAATTACACCTCATTTGTATAATAATGTTTGGTTTTTATAAAAAGTGAGCTGTCAAAAAATATGTCTGCTTTTCTTTTGACCGTGTTGCTGTAAGATGTCAATTACTGATAGTGGTTTGTGTATTTTTGTTTTATTTTCTTATATCTTTTTGTTATATAATGAGGTGTAATTTGATGTGTTAAAAAATATGATAACTCATTTTTCCGGCTCCACATCAGCAAATCCTCCGAAAAATTCACCGAAAAATATTTCCATGCCATTTTTGGTTAATATTGACATAGTTTGGGTATGTTTTTACAATTTTTAAAGTTTGTATTATTTTTGGTTCAAGGCTGATAGTTGATATTATTTATAGTCATTTTTCCTAATAAATAACTTTGTTGCTGGACTCGGCTTGACCTTTGGCTTGGGGATAGCGTGGGGTCAATGTGACGATTTTGATGCCTTGCTCCTTGCAGAATTCATACATCCTATTGCTTATGAATTGGGATCCATTGTCTACAACAATGGTCTCTATGACGCCGAACCTGCTCCGGATGTTCTTCTGTGTGAAAGCAATGATGTGTTAGTCTTTGATCTCACATCGACGGATCCAGAGAAGGAATATGATGGCAGGCACTTGTATTTTTAGAAAATGAATACTTTGGTATTCTCTAGGATCAATGACGAAGCCGAGATTGGCCAACGCGTCGGCTTCAGCGTTGGTATCTTTGGGGGACATGCTTGATGCTGAACGCGTCGAAAGACTTGATGATGTCACAAACGACTTCCAGATAGGCTATCATCTTGAAGTCGTGCCCGCGTATGCTCCATTGATTTTGATTGCTATAAGCATGGAGCCGCAAGTTACTTCTAGTTGGCCAGAGTGATGCCAGTCACGAGTGCTTCGTATTCTGCCACGTTTTTGTTGCTTTGAATTCGCATCGCACAGCTTTGGCTATTCTATCCCCATATGGCAATTTTAGGACAACCCTAGTCCAACGCCATTCTAATTAGAGGCACCATCATTGTACAAAGTCCACTTCAGGGAAGTAGGCTTCTCGACTTGCAACAACTCTTCTACTACTTGTTCTTCGTAGGTTGGGATGAAATCGACAACAAAATCAGCCAAAGCTTGCGACATGATTGTTGTGCACATCTCGTATTAGATGTCGTAGCCGCTGAGGTGCACTGCCCACTTCGTCATCCTCCCACATAACTTCGGTTTGTTCATCACATTCCAGATTTGATAGTTGGTCTTGACTGTAATAGTATGAGCCTCGAAATAGGGAATTAGCTTGGTGGATGCGATGATGAGGGCCAATGTAAGTTTCTCCATGGGTGAATATTCTGTCTCTACATCTTGTAAACTCTTACTTATATAGTAGACATGCAGCTGCTCGCCGTCTTCCTTTCTTGCTAAGATGACACTTATTGTCGTTTCCAACACCGCAAAGTATATATATATATATGGCTTCACCGTCTTTTGGCTTTGAGAGTTGGAGGGGACAAGATAGGTACCTTCTGAACTTTTGGAACACTTCTTTGTGTTTGTTTCTCCACTTGAATGACTTGTTCATCTTCAAGATGTTGTAGAACAAGTGGTTCATGTTTAACACCTTTGAGATAAACATGTTGAGTGCGGCAACCTTGCCTGTTAGCTTATGGACGTCTTTCACGCACCACAAGGATTGGAGATATAAGATTGCTTTAATTTTATCGGGATTGGCTTCGATCGCCCGTTGCGTCACTATGTAGCTCAAGAATTTGCATGATGAAACTCCAAAGCGACATTTGGTGGGATTCAGCTTCATCAAATATATTTCTAAGATTTCGAAGGCTGTCTTTAGATGTTGTATGTGGTCGACTGCTTTCTTCGACTTGACCAGAATGTCGTCGATGTAGACTTCCATTGTGTCGCCGATTTGGTCTTTGAACATTCTGTTGACTAGTCTTAGCCTTTAGGTAAGTTGCCCCAATGTTCATAAGGCCAAACGGCATGACCTTATAACAATAGATCCCTTGGTTGGGATGAATGCGGTCTTTTCCATATCCTTTGAACTCATCTGGCTCTGGTGGTAACCACTGAACGCCTTCATGAAAATTAGCATTTCGTGGACGGCGGTAGCGTCGACCATGGCGTTGACAGACACCGTCGGGATGCCATCCATTGGATGGGTTGTTTCTAAGTATGCGGTGTGGCTTATTGTCACTACTGGTGGGCGTTGCGATCCCCAGTGTTAGATGACATGACCATTACTAGAGTAGAATAGGATGGGTTGGCAACAATGGAGTCAAGGTCGAGACGTCTCACGGTGATGTCGCCATGGATGTACTAGAAACAAGATCGCGTTGCTGGTGGCGGCATGGACACATATTGAGAGCGTTACACCTCGTTCTCCTTCATGATTTCTTGGAGTCAGGCTTCGGATTGCACCTTCTAGGTGGCCCATGACTCTTCCAAAGCTCGCATCTTTTCGCGCAATTCCGCATTGTAGCGGCACAATGGTCTTCCAAGCCGCCCTGATCGACTAGATCGGGTCAGATCTAGGGCGGTGTTGTAAACATAGTTGCGCACGGTGTCATCGGTGGACGCTGGTCGTTGTTGGCTGGTCCGTCGTTGGACATGGTGGTACGATTGTTGGTATCTTGTGGTTTGGAAAGAAGGTATAACATTTTTAATTTCCAGTCCCACGGTGGGCGCCAATTGTTTTTGGCCGATTTTGTATCGTGACTCTATCCGCTTATTTGTGGAGTATAGAGTAAAGGATTTCACACTGAATAAAGAATGAATTCATTGATCGTAAGAAAAAGTAGGAATTGTACTATTATAAGAGCTTGTGAGAGTATTTGAGAATGTATAATCGTGTGATTGTGTCCTCCTTACAAGGCATTGGCACCCCCTTGTATTGGAGTCCAAGGCTGATTGTACAAGGAATAGGATGTTATTATAAGGATAGAAAGATATTTTATTAGAACTTAAGATAAGATAAATATATATGGTAGAAAATATTTCCTTTTATCAAACAAGGAAAGTATATCTCAAACGAGCATAAGTCTTTCCGCGCAAACCATGCCAACTGTCGCGATCTTCCAGAATTAGGGCACGCTATATTAGGAAAGAAGATCTTTCTCACCGCGCCGCATAGGACTCAGTCTTCACAGTCTTGTATGATAGTCATGGATACTCTGTCTTCCGTTGGTCAACGTCAGGCTCGATCCATGTCCCTCCACCTCAACACGTCTCACCTCTACGCGTCAACACGGGCTTAGGTCCCTAACAACAACCTTCATCAAAGGCAATCAAGACCACTTCGAAACAGCCTCAAGCGAGCTCCCATGAAGCTTGTTACTTTATTATCATACTATTTTGAGAATATTTAATCTTTTCTTGGATTTTCACCTTCACCATTGGCTTCAAATTTCAACAATATCACACCCAAACAAGTGTTCATCAAGTGCACTTCCGGGAGTTCATCAAGAGGAAATTCAAAGTCTTGCCCTGAAGATGGGACCAAACAAGCAAACTTGATGTGAAAGAAGTCTCCTTCAAATCACGTTTGCTTGTTTGGTCCCATCTTCAAGGAAAGACTTTGAATTTTTTCGTGATGAACTTGCAGAAGAACACTGGATGAACACTTGTTTGGGTGCGATATTTTTGAAATTTTTAGCCAATGGTGATGGTGACAGTCCTTGAGAAGATCGAATCCACAATCAACTCTTATTTGCCTTCGGATGAGTGTTGGATAGATGAGTTGAGTTCACAACTCTTGTTGTTCATCGAGATCCACGAACGAAGGCATAGATTGAGATCCATAATCTATGGTGAGCTAAGAAGCAAAAGTTGTTCCTTGTCAAAACGAAAACTTCAAAACATAGCTATTGGAAATAACAAAGACAAGGGTTCAAATAGGGAAAGGAAAGCTAACTAAGCCATGCTAAGCTAGGGCCGACCATCGGCTGCAATCAACATGATGTGCGACCCTATGGTTAAGCAAAAAAATCTAAAATCCTTAAATAATGAAAAGTAATAAAAACATGAAAGATAAGATTTTTAGCTAATGGATAACAAACCAATAACTAGATAAAGTCAATAAAAGCAAATATCCTCAAAATAGTAAGATAGTAAGGTAATAAGCTTCATGTGAGGTGGCTTGAGTCACTTTCGGGATGGTCTTGATCGCCTTTAAAAAGGGTTGTCAAATAACCTTATTTTCATGTCATCAATTACCACTTACCAATTAAAAAAGAAATGTGTAAAAATATACCCTATTCACTTATTACTTTTTTACGATTATGCGTGAAATATTAACTTATCCTTACTTGATAATCCTATTTTTGACAATGGAAATTTAAATTGTTTAAATATAATTTTTTAAACGTTAAATTATTAATAGGTCAACTTGGAAGTTTTTCTTTAAAATACGTGAAAAAATATATATATGAACAAGATCTATATATATATATATACATGTATATTAAATTCATATTTTTCATTCTTACGTATTTGTGGACTATATATCATGCAAAACACATAAAATAGATGCTAGTTTATGTTTTAAAAGGATAAATATAAATAATACAACGAAGTTTTATTAATTTTGTTAGATCAACTGCTTTGATATTTCTATGGAGAAAATGGAAAGAAAATTATTGAATGGAAATATTTAGGTATTCCTATTATTCGGGGAAGATTTAAAAATAATATGTTTTCTGAGGCTATCATTAAGCTTAAAGAACAATTAGGAAAATTGAAAGCAAATTATTTATCTCAAATTGGTAGAGCTGTTCTTATTCAATCTAATATTCTGTCTAAGACAAATTATTTAATGCAGAGTTTCCTTCTATCTAAAGGTGTCTGTCTTGAAATTGATAAAATTGACAAGAATTTCTTTTGGAATGATTGTTCTTCAAACCATCATTCTCTCCTTAATTGGGAAAATATTTGTCAGCCTAAATGTATGGAGGCCTTGATCTTGATCTTGCTTCTAAAATTAATATTGCTATGCAAATGAAACTTCTCTGGAAATTAATTTCATACCCAAATTGTATGTGGGTCCATATTATCTCGGAAAAGTACTTATTAAGCTCTAATATTTTCTATTACAAAAAGAATTAAACATGCTGACTCTTGGCAATTCTCTAGACTTTTACAACTCCGAAAAGCTTTTCAGCAAGGTCTTCTCTGGCAGGTTGCGGTACTCAGATTAATTTTTGGGAAGACCATTGGATTTCCGATTGTATCCTTAAGCCATATACGGACCAACGTCAACTTAGTACAATTGTTTTAGTTTATAACATCTGATAAGATATGGGATATTGGCGCTCTTTAACAACTTCTTCCTTCCCATATTGTTACTAAAATCTTAAATTATTATATCCCCGCCTCTTATACTCATGATAAACTTTTTTGGATACCTTCCATTGATGGCACTTTCTCGGTCAAAAGTGCCAGATATTTAACTCATCAGAATTCCCAATACCATAATTTTCCTACTTGGTTTTGGCAAGAACATATTCTTCCAAAACATAAAAAATTTCTCTGCAAAGCATACTCTGACTCCTTGTATACAATGGAACGATTAAACATGCATTTCTCTAGGGTTTCTTTGCCTTGTGTCCTTTGCACTCATCCCACAGATGAATCAAACCATATCTTTTTTACCTGCCCTTATACCCTACAGTCTTTACTTCAGCTTCAAACGCTCACTTGTGGCATTTACACCATTCATTCCCATGACGATTTCTGGTCTAATATGGATTACTTTCATTCCCATATACTTCAGGCCAAATGACACTACCAAATATCTAACCTATTGTAACAGTAAAATTGTAATGGTTGTTGTTTGTGTTATAATAAATAAGCTATGGTAATGTTTGTTTTCGTGCATTACAAGTTACAACAACTATGCTATTGTAACGGGGTATAATTATATTACAATGGTATAGTTAAGGTAACGGTTGGTTGTAACAAGCTTAATATAAGGTAACACTTCAAAATTTTATGGTAATGGTTGTGGAATAAGTGAAAATAGGCGGACAAATGGAAATTAGGCGGGCCATAAAAAATCATAAAGAACCCCTAATTTTTAGTTCACCCTCTCCATCTCACAACCACTCTAGCCTAGGGTTATATGGGGATAACGTACAACTCCTTGCCCTTGCCTATTAACCATAATAACCTGTTTGTTATCTTGCTGCTTCATGGCCTTCATTCTGCTTCATCGTCATCCGGATTATCATTGTCGTCTCACACCGCTTTTACTTAAAACTTTGCAGCCGGCCAAGGTAAATTTCGTGTTCCTTCATTCCAAGCATAACAACTCATCGACCAACCTTCGTCTCCCACCACTGTCAGGCTGTTTCTCGCTCTCGCCGGTGAGTTGCTTTTTCGTCCTTTTGTCAATGAGATGCTATTGGAATCTATGATCTTCTTCGTGATATTGCTTGTGAAACTTATCGAAATTTGATTGAGGAATGAACCTAGGTTTGCTTGTGGAACTGTTTGTGATTCTGATTTCTGATGTGATTTAGGGTTTAACTTTGCGTGTCGAATTATGATTTGCTTCTTTGGATTTGATTAGGGTCAAACTAGGTTTGGGATTGACAGTGAATTGGTGCTATTGGAAAACCCTAATTTCATCCTTAATCCTTTTTCTAGATGAGCAATCAATTGGATTTCATTCCCCTTGTTCATCCTTTCGTACTGAATAAATGTATGCACATGTTCATAGCAGAGACTTTGCCGTTATTCATTTTCTTTTCTTTCTTGCCTATTAGATTGCAAAGGGCTAAAATTGGAGGTTAGAAGGGAAAAGGTATTGTCAATGCTGATATAAGGGCTGAAATTGAGGATTCTTTAGGGTAGAAAGATGCCATCCAAGTCCAGGTAAAGGTATGAATGTTCTTCTCGAATTTGTTTCATTCATATCAGTCTGATAAAATATTTACAGCAATTTGAACTCAAATTAATTGTCTTTTTGAGGCAAATTAATTGTCTTTTTGATTGGCTTCATGGATGTAGGTCATGGGTACTGATCTGGATGGAGTAAAGAAGGATGAACAAGTTGTTCGGTCAAAAATTAAACTACTTAAATATGAATTAAAAGCAAATTATTAGCTTTCTGTGAAAATATTTGGTGCTTGTAAATTTTCTGAATTTGTTAGTATTTTCCGTGTAATAATTCAGACGGGAAAGTTGCAAGGACAACTATGCTATATAGGAATAACCTTATTTTCTAGGCTTGTAGGTCACATTGATTGATAATTTAGAAACGAAGTAAAATCTAATCTCTAAGATGGAAGTAATAACATGACTTTCTTCTCGTGCTTTATTCTATGTGGGATCATTGGTTTTCGTTGCTATTAGCATCTCTCATGTGCTTATCCTAAAAATTGTAGCTCTTTCTAGAACCTGTGTGAACTTTGGTGTCTGATGCTCTTCTTGTTGCAATAAGGGTGGCGTTGACAATAGTTAGACCAGGCTAATTAGAAAGAAAGATGTTTTGTTTGAGCATGTGTATGTGCTTACACTATCATAATTAGAAAATAGAGTTGGTTTCTTTGAGCATAGATTATAGTAGTGATTTATTTATTTGTTTCAACATAGATTGATTCAGATATTGCCTTATCAATACTTAAACTTATTGTTGTAGTTGAATGGAGTGATATACATATTGAAGGATATATGTGTGGCATATTCTTGGAAATATCATGATGCTATTGGGGGAGAAGATGACTAGTAGGTTGAAGTTATCTCCTCATAAGAAAGATATATTTCTACTTTGTATTCTTACAATCTATTGCTAAGATTTATTTTGGTTCTTGAGAAAACAAGGGAATTGATCATCAATTAATGAACTTTTGTATTGAATGATCATTAATCTACATAGTGGGTGCTGTTATAATTTTTTTTTATGTGTAAGACTAGCATGATTGTTTTCTATCGGTTTTTCTATATTAAATATTATAACATATAATGATATTTGTTTAATTTTTAAATTGGCTAGAGAGACCTATCAGAATTTGTAATTTTGGCTAGTTAAGATTTATTGTTTTAGTAGATTTTTATAAGAAGTTAACGATTTATTTTCTTTTTTGTATTCCAGAAGTATAATTTGTGAAGAGGTGGAACCCGTGCTACATTGAAATTGTGCAAGGCATATTTATGCTAACTGGCATAAGGTGCATAAAGGAGATGAACTGAAGTTGGCTTTTTGGAGGGTTGTTTGAGCTTACACTGAAGCTGATTTTGAAGAGGCTATTCAAGAGCTTGAGAATATATCTCCTTGAGGTGCTGGAGATTTTTTACATCAAAATCCAAGGGTCTTTTGTAGGGCGTATTTCTCTGATGCAAACAAGTGTGACGTGACTGTCAACAACATGGCTGAGACGTTTAATGGATATATTCTCAAAGCTAGGGGAAAACATATCATTGATATGCTTGATACTATAAGATCCTTACTCATGGAAATGATGGTTGCTAAACAAAAATTGATGGAAGGCCAAGAAGAGCATGCAATTTGCCCAAGAATAAAACTCAAATTAGAGGAGGAGAAGGTAAAAGCATGGGAGCTAGGAGTCTTACCTTCATCAAATCGAGTACTTGAAATTGAATTCAACTGATTTTGTCCACAATTTCTATAAGAAGGAGACCTATCTGAGGGCGTATGCAAACTATATAAGTCCAGTTGTCAGTGAAAAGTTTTGGCCAAAGGTGAACATTCCTTTGGACCCTCCTCCTATAAAAAAACAACCAGGATGACCTAAAAAAAATAGAAGGAAAGACCCACATGAAGATCCAAAGAGGCATGGAAAACTTACCAAGCATGGCGCAACAATGAGGTGTAGTAGGTGTCATTCAACTGGCCATAACATTAGGATGTGTCAAGAAAGAAGTGACTTACCACCTCCGGCTGAGAAAAGGCCTCGAGGGAGACCGAGAAAAAATCCATTGCATAATACCGAGAGGGATGTTGGATCTTCAGGTTATATAAATATTAGAATATTCTCTAATTTTCAATAGGATGCAATATATAAAATTTCTTACTATTTCTTTGTTGTAGGTGAAGCTGCTGCTACAAATGGAAGAGGGAGATGGAGAGGGATAGGAAGAAGGAGATGGAAAGGGAGGAATTTAGCTGCTACAGGACTTGGAGAAATTTTTGAAGAAAGAGGTGGTTTTCTATACAGATTCAATGCATCAGGACCAATATATGCCTATAATGAAGGGCATGTGGGCCGATTAGAGGTATACTTTTTATTATTATTTTATAGTAGATGAAAAACTATACTTTAATTAAGGCTTGGCATTTTTGTGGTCCACATGACATTAATATATTGGTATGATTTTTAGGGACATGGGCATCCTACATTTGCATCTCAAGAACTGTAGCATTTAACACCTTTTAATGACAGCCAATCAACAATGGGATCATAGTGCTAGAGCCTTGTCTGTTTTTTGAAAATATCAACCTTTTGACAAACTTCATACTTAGTTGATGTTAAATATTTTTTATGGTCCACATGACATTATTATATCCGTCTCTTACTTTGTGTACAACAATCACTTGTTGGCTTGTGGCTATGTAGTGATTGGTGTTTAGTGACGGGTGTTTCGGCTGATTAAGAGAGCCACCAATGTCTGTTTGATGAGGAACACTTGGCTAGTTTTGTAATGAATCTAGTTGCCTTTTTATTTTTTTGAAAGAGGCCAGAAGATTTAGTAGCTTTCTACTCATTTTGTAGATGAATTAGTTTAATATTTAAATTTTGCATAGAGAAAACAGAACGATGGTAAAAAAAAAAAGTAATACTTTCTATGTTCAGATAATGTATACAAGTGAAGATTTATTTGTTACTTTGTCTACAAAGTTGTTTTGAGTGATGTATGGTATGATTTCCAATCCAAGATAAGCTTTGCACCTCCACAGATTTATCTGTTCCTTTGTGTACAAAGGCATATGTTGTTGCAAAACCGTATTTTCTTCTATTCTCCCTTATTGTGGGTTTGTTTGAAAATTGGATCTGAATGACTAGGTTTACATGCAATTTTTAATTCATGGATACAAACAAACTAGACTTATAAGTTTACATATATTCCTCACCTTCATGTGCAAAAAATTTTCACATCAGGTTCTATATATTTAGTTACATGGATATGATTCCATGTCACAAACTGAAATGCTGAATATGTAAATCTACATATAATCCAACTCAAAAATGCTGAATTTGATGCCTTTCATAGACATTAGCAGTAACCTTATCACTTAGGAATCATGTAGCATCATTAATATAAAATTTCTTCACTCATAGACATGCCACATAAGCATGCCCATCACACATATACACCCTCACAAGTATATAAATAACCCATATAAGTAATATAATAGACAAACTAAATTCAAATATAGAAGACATTTAAAGAAACTAAAACTTAACTATTATTAGATGGAGGCGTGACAGTACATAGACTTAACATGCATTCTAAATACAAAATAACATGACCCTACAAAATACATTGTCTTGCTAAACATAAGCTTATGACTAATTATCATATCTTCACCAACAAGGTTACAAATTGGACAACCAGCACAACAACTAATACCACAAGTACCACCACACCAAGTACAACTTTCAACACTAAATTTTATGTTTTGATCTTCATAATATCATTGCTTGAAGTTGAATGTTGCGAGTAAATAAGCGTAAAGGTTGTCCATGATCTTCATCAACTCTCAGGCTTTCAATAGTCTCATTGGCTCTAAAATCATAAGTTTGACCATCCACCCATTTGAAGTATTTGCAATTCTGACATGCCTATGGTTTAATACAAAAAAATAATCAAATTAGCAACTATCAGTAAAGAGCCTAATTAAATTCTGCCATACTCATATCTCATACTACATCAATAATTACATAATTGAAATCAATAAGCCTCTACAAAACTCAAAGCAATAAAATTAAGCTCTTGTGACGGATTCATGATACATTTAACTGAGGTCCAAAATTAGCTCTTTAATTTCATTTCTAATCACTGATCTATTTTGCTACTATAGCTGGCAAAAATACTGCTTGAAGGAGAAATTCATGCCATTGCTACTAATGAGATATGTGAAAATAAAGGGATTATTGTTCTTGTCAAACAAGAGCTACGAGATGATAATGGTAATCTTTCTAATTCAAAAAATCTGTCTCAAGGAAGTCATGAAATTGGCCCAGTTGTGGATAAGCAAGACTCAGTCACAAGTGCAAAATAAGACTGACAAGAGAACAAAACTAATTTGGCTATTACACATATATATTTTTCGGAAAATTGTAAGCAGCATATTCACCAAAAAAAAGAGCAAAGCAGTAGGTGATAAAATTATAATTTGTAGCAGTGAACTCGACCAACAACTTAGTTTAGGTCTAAATCAAAACCCAATTGAATTAGCAATTGAAAGTCTAAATCATCTCTCACAAGAATACATCGTTAGTCTAAATTTTCCACCAAATTCAAAAACCCAAATTAGAACCCAATTGAAAAAGCTCCAAATCGGAACCCTAAATCTAGAACCCAAATCCTAAATCAAAACCCTAATATTCAAATTCAATATTACCTTCCATAATGGACACCCATAGAATTGTTTTCCCGGATTTTGAGTGTATTTGCAAGTGTGTATTGTTGCAGGGAGGCCATGGAAACATCTTTGAGTTGATGATTCACGGGCTGCGTGCCCTCTCCTCCACGAATTTAAATTGGCAGATGAGCTTCCTTGTGTCCAGTCTTTTGTAATCGTCTAATTTCCTCTCGTTTCCTCTTCGATGCTCCTCTCGATTCCTCTATTCAAGGTTTCTCTGCGTTTTACCTCTTTCTCCTCTTTGATGTTCTTTCTTCTGTGCAAATATGAAGTTATACGTGTTATTTTGTTTTTTTATTAAAGAAATGTGATGTAAATGCTGATGTGTGTAAAATAAATTGACACATCATCTTTCTGGTGCCACCTAAGCCAAACCGCCGGAATTGCCACCTGAAAACAAACTCATACCATTTTTAGTTAATACTTATATAGTTTGGGTACATTTTTACAATTTTTAAAGTTTGTATTATTTTTGGTTCAAAGTTAATAGTTCGTATTATTTAGAGTCATTTTTCCTTTCTTGTGCAATATAGGTTCATTTGTTTCATGTGAATATTCACATATAGTCCCTTCCTTTTCATATATACTAGTTTGAGCATGTTTGCGTTTGAACTTATTTTTTCAAAATTCATAAAAAGACTTGGGTTTATATGATATATGTTAGTGTTCATATAGAGTCATTTAAGGTTCATACTTATGCTTATCAATTTCCCACTCCCAATTCCCCCTCATTATGCTAATGTTCGTATTTTAAATGTCAATGTTCATAAATATTCATTTAAAGTTCATAGTTGTTCTTAGTCTTTTTTCACACTCGGCGCAGTGTATAAAGAAACTAGGGGTTCATATCTTATGTATCAATGTTCATATATAGTCATCTAAGGTTCATAATTATTCTTCATTTTTCCCATACTCGGTGCACTACATAGATAAAATAGGGGTTCACATGTTATGACTTAATGTTCATATATAGTCATCTAAGTTTCATATTTATTCACATAAGGGTTCATTAAAAATGTTTTTATAACCCAACTTGTGGCCCAAGAATGGTCGTGAATGGGTCTTCAAACCGCTCCAACATGGCTCATATGGGCTCGTCTAAGTGCGGATACGGTGTGGCTTGACTCACGAGATGTCATTGAAGCACCATACGGTGGCTTGACAACAAGAGGCGACAAGATGAAAAGGAACGACAACTCTAAAAGTCTTTCTAACTCAGCTGAAATTTGCTGGCAACGACCAAACGACGCTCTGAATTCAATAGCTCGGTGACAAGTCGATTGGACACCAAACAACATGGTGTCGGTGTGGTTGGAATCATGGGATCAATGGGGTTCTTTGGAGGTTGTTGGAGGAGTTTGACGGTGCCGCGGTGGAAGGCAGAAGTGGCTTGATAGTGGAAGTTGTGCTTTCAAACCAAGCAATTATTGTAGGGTTAAGTGGCTCGACTATGACTGAAATTTAAATAGAATGGCTCATCGCAAGTACGATTCGACTCGTGACGTTAGGGTCTATCGACTGACGTATCTGATATTAGTCAATTTTACATATCCGGCAAGAAAAACACCACCAACCGTCTAGTCGAAACAACAAAGGTAACAAATGGATTTTTGTTTTTGAATTAAATCGGGATGGTTCTGGTATGAATTTGATTGTTTTAGGAGCCGAATCCTACTAATTCGAGGGAGACAAAAACAATGGTGCTATTCAGTTTAATCCATTTGAACTGGAAAGGGTATAAATTTTTTATCTCAAGCATGTCGAGCTCACAACACCTCTGTTAGACATTTTATCGAACACCTTGCGGGCATCTCTTAACTCGTCCACCCTTATCAAACCTAAGCTTCTCAATTTATGAATGAATCATTCCACCAACGGATTGGTATACTTGGATGAAAACCCTTATAATCAATGTGATTTCTCAACAAGTGGGGAGATGAGCTTAAGAACGACAAAGTGGTTGTTGTAGAGCAAGGAAGAAATATAGATTTTTACAGTAAACCAATCTACAAACCAAATCAATGGCTAGAAACCATTGAACGTGATGAATAAAACCAAAGTTCATGCAACGAAAATGAGAAAGACACCCGTATATTAGTTAAAATATAAAAAGAAGCAAGTTAAATATAGACCGTGGATAAAGTTAAACTGAGGAACAAGGATGCTTTGTACTTCTCACCATAAAGTTGATTCACTCTTGATCCTCAATCGAATTACATGTTGTAAGAAACTTGCAACATATACATGTATTTGTATATGCATTACCCTTTATCTATCTAAAGATATTTTATACACAAATAGGATCGTGAACTATATTAGGGGCTAATCAGGTGCGAATGGCATTTCCTTGCGAACAAAGGTGTACAATTTAGTCAATACTAGTGCACATATAACTCTGGTGCATATTTTGTTATAGCATGGTGCACATCCATTTCAATGCACATTTTATTGCAACATTTTATACATCCATCTCAGTGCACACTTGGTGCAACATGGTGCACATCAATATCTCTACACATTTATATGTAACATGGTGTATATTCTTACCACAATGTACACTTATATGCAACTAGGTGCACATTTTGTTACAACATGGTGCATGTTAGGTGCTACTATAGTGTCCACGTAAAGAGCTCTGACGCATCAAGACGTAGAAATGCGGATCATTACTAGCGTTGTTAAAGTAAGACGACATAGAGAAGACCGTCATAAGGAGCTGCAAAGATTGAGCATCAAGCGACACGATTGAGAAGATATTGTTTCCTTATATATGACACTCCCCAATTCTGAAAGACGGAAACAGCTGGTGAGGTCCATACGATTAAAATTTCCACACGTTATAGATATAGTTTCCTTGTACGATTTAAAGAAAATACTTTCTACCATGTTTGTTTATTTTATTTTAAGCTCCAAGATAAGATATTATCTTATTTTTATGGTTGGATCATAATCCTTGTAAGATTACGTTTGGACCCCTATACAAAGAGGGTGCCAATACCTTGTAAGACATGATCTATTCGAGTTATTGCAATCATACTCTAAAACAAGTTTACACCAAGACGTTCCCTATTTTCTCTCAAATAACTTGTTCTTTATAGCCAACATATAATACTTGACCCCATTCTCCACAATCAAAGCGAATATCGTCACGATACAAAATCTGCCAAAAACAATTTGCACCCACCGTGCGATAGGGATTCAAAAAGTATACCTTTTCAACAACCACATACATTACAAGCCACATCATCATGTCCAACGACACACCCACCACCAATGACGTCGTCACGTCTAATGACTTCGCTATCACAACCATGACAAACCTTCCTCAAGATCCAACCGATTAGGCTGGTCCAAACGATCTAGGGGATCAACATACCAACGATGGCAGGACTTCACGAAAAGATGAAAGCTTTAGAAGAGTTATTGGGCACTCAGAGGATCAAATCTGAAGCACGACTCCTGGAGGTGCTAGAGGAGAACGAGGCGTTGCGTTCCCTAAACACATCAATGCCACCACCGACACCTCATTCCTGACTCCAGTATATGTACGGCGATAACATAGTTTGACGCCTTGATCTCGAGTCTGTCGGTGTCAACCCATTTTTCTCTTCTCCAATCATGATGCCATGAGCCGACGTTAGGGGATCCCGTCATCCACCAACAATGACAACCAACCAGGTCGTCCACGACCTTGAGACAACATATCCAATGGAGAAAATACCAATGGAGTCATTTGATGATGTCATTGAAGGGAAGTAGTGCGACAAGCTCAAAACCCTAGACAAGATATTCACCCAAATACCAAGGGTGCCCAGGCCCATAGAAGAGGAAGACGCCGACTGCTACGCCGACTCGCCCTTCATCAACAACATTTCTCACGTTAAGATTCCTAAAAAGTACGCAGTCTCAGACGTCCCGTTGTATGACGTAAATGCTGATCCAAATGAGCACGTCTCGTTATACAAGCATAGGATGATGACGAGTACGGTCCCCAAACACTTGAAAGTTGCCGTGATGTGCAAATGGTTCGGATGTACTCTAAAATGCTCCGCCTTGACGTGGTTCATACACTTGTCAAACAATACTATCTCTTCTTTCGCTGGATTAATCGACTTGTTCATAACTCAGTTTACTAGTAGTTGACGACTCTAGAAACAATCCAACGATCTCTATCATGTCACCCAATGCTCAGGGGAGACGTTAAGGAAAATCTCATCCGGTTCAACGACGAGAAGGAGTAGGTACCTCACTGCGACGCCCAGTTGCCATGAAGGCGTTCAGTAAGGGGATATTCGAGAAGTTTGAACAATATCGTGATTTGACAAAGTACCCATGTTAGACGTTTGAAGACGTCCAAGACAAAGCCAGTACATCCGACTAGAAGAGGACGGTCTCACATCAGAGAAGTCAAATGAGCCGTCGCGTTCAAGCAAGCCCATCAACAAAACCAAGACGCGTTACAAGCCTTCAGCCCGACAAGCAAATGGTCAACAATATCCGAGATAATAGATACATCCGCTACATCGACTAAGGGCTCTATCCTCCTTCCTACCACCACTTGTTCGTCGTCGATACCGCCGAAATACTCAACCCCATGTCCAAATGCGATGAAACTATGATGTGGCTTAGAAAGACAGATAATCCCATGAATAGAAGGGTTGCCGAGAAGGAGTGTGATTTCTACTATGACGGATGGCATTGAACCAAATATTGTGTCTCATTGAGAAAAGAGCTCGCTCATCTGGTTTAAAAAGGATATCTCAGAGACTTGCTGATAGGACAAAAACCTACCCACAAGCGTATGGGTTCAGTTGTAGCTTTTCAAGTGTCGTTCCCGACGAGGACTTTGTAGTAACTTTTGTAAACATAAACTGGTAAGTTATGTCGTAAAAGGGAAAATTCGTTTGATTAATAACTAAGAATGCAAGAAAATAGGAAACAAGTATTGCAGAAGATGGTTTTAAACAATTACGGAGAAGATATTAGGACCAGGGATCCCCATAACAATACCTTTGTAAACTTATAGATATCAGTATGAAATTAGTTTGAACCTGTCTGAAGGTAAGCTATCTTAAGTCTCTACTAACACCTTTCAGATGATAATAGATGTGCGTAAATTATAACTATCAATCGCTATCATGCAGAACCAATCAAATCTAACCCTTTGGGCACTTAGAATCTTGGATCAAACTGGGTTAACATTCGCTGTCGCGCTCCGCTACGTCCAGGCAAACCTAGGGTTTCTATGATAGCTTAGGATTCAACAAGAGTAGTTTGGTTGATGTCGCACAAATAACACTCAGGTTCAATACCTAGTAATCTGATAAAGTAAACTTCTTTCAAACTCATACCCTATCTGAGTTATCTATTAAGGTTATCTCCTTTCAGACCCAAACCTAATAGAAATCTAATCAACATTCATTGATTGCATTAAGAACTCTAGGATTGAATTAAACAAGGTTCCAGATTTCAATTCATGCAAATATCATGCACAAGTCTACCAATTCATTGTTGGGATTACCCCAACCCTAGAATTATGCGATTAGCCAGACATGCTTGGAGAAACAATCAAAAACATCATTTGAACAATAGAAATCATTCAACTAGATTAGAAAAAGAGAAATACTTTATCAGATCCAGGGAAACAATCTCCAATCTTCAAAAATCTTCAAACGAACTCAAAAAACACCTAGGGCTAGAGAGATTGGCAAAAGGAGGCAGAAAAGAACATAAGAGGCTGCCAAAAAACCCAAGAAAAAGTATTTATACCGTCCTAAAGTAAAAGGGGGTCGAAAAATAACAATTCGAGTCTGCGGGGTTATGGCACGGTTTGTGACAAAACCGCACGGTTTGTCACAAACGGTGCAGATTTACAGAGGAGCACAGGGGTATTGGCACGGTTTGTGGCATACCGCCTTGCAAAAGCTCCATTCATGCGTTTTCTACTCCTAATGGTCGGCGACGTGTTGGCACGGTTTGTCACAAACCGTGCCAAGCTGCTGACTGGCTTTCTTTGTCTTCGTTCACCCTCGAATTTGCCCGTGCACATCTCCCATGACGTCCATGCCTCGTACTGCACCCCATAAGTCCACCAATGTACATGAAATCACGCAGAAACTCGTGTAGACATCTAAACTAAAGAAATTGATGCAACTAGCTAAAAATGCAAGATAATGAACGTGGAAATGCCTAAACTATAGCCTAAATGCATGTCCAAAATATGTATAAAATGGATGTCATCAAATTCCCCCAAGCTTAATCCTTGCTCGTCCTCAAGCAAATATACAGTCAATAATTACACAAAATCTGTCAAGGTTGTTTCTACCTAAGAGACGAGCGAGCAATGACCATGAGAGTCCAAACATGAGACAAATGCAATCATAGCATGCTTTGCAACCAAAGATAGAAATGTAGATAGTCCCTCTATTCTAAACCTCACAAGGATAAAGAAATGAAGTCACTCCACTCATGTGTTTAGGGTGGTGTTTTGCTCAATACTCTACTTGGAATGCTAAACAACCATAGGCTTACAACAATGTCCTAAATCTCCACTACGGAAGACCATGTACATAAAAAAAATCATGAGGACTCTCCAGGGTTGTAATAGGGCTAGGGTATAGGATTAAGGTAAAGATAAATTTAGGCCATGTGGTGATAAGTCCGGGGAAGAGAATTACCAAGATAAATTTAGGCCATTTGGCGGTACATTTGGAGGAACATGGCGTGCTCCTAAGCCTGTTGTGCCGCTAATTTGTCAATTTGGCATTGTAAAGCCACAACATCATTATTTCTCGTGGTTGAAGCAGAGGCACCAGAAGACTCGCCATGCTCCCACTGGTTAGGAGGCTCATCAGCATCATCATCATGGGAAGCGTACGATCTAGTTGCGGCACCAGTTGTCCTCGTCATCAATGGGGGTACAATGGGGATCGTGCAAAGGAACATGAGGCACACTAGCCTTGAATTTCAACAAGTTGACCCGGATGTTACAAACGTGAGTGAGAATGTGGGCCCGGCGTAAATATGCTATGTTGATCCGGAGAGTGTAGGGGGTGACTTCATGGCCAGCCACAGAGACATTGAAGTGGCGGATCAATTGAGTGATCATGCCACTAATACAAATACCACCACTGAACTTGGTGGTTATCTTGGCTAGCTGCCGAGCAAGTAGAATTCCCAAATTCACCTCCACCCCCTTTGTCATGTACTTTAAGATCATCAGCTCACTACGCCGTACGTTTCCCATGCTATCCTCACGGGAAAATATGGTTCCCGCAAATAATTTCTGCATTACCCTAAAAACATGGTGCACTATGTGCGTGGCCTTGGAATGGTGGTTGAATGGTCGCACTCCAGTGATTTGATACCAAAATTCCTACTCCTCTGCATTGTGGAGGTCAAAAGTCTTCCGCATCGTGGGAAACCTATATATCTCATTGAGCTCTTTAAAGTCTAATTCCCGCCATACATTTCCTAAACAAAATCTCAAACTGCCACGGTCAAAGAATTGTTCTTCGATGACAGTCAGAGAACTGATCAGCTCCAGGGTGAGGTTTTTGTAGGAAATCTTGTGCATGTCAATGAAGCGTCCGAGCCCCATGCGGTTAGCCAGACGAAGTATCTCTCTGAGGAGGCTGAGTTCGTGCATGTCAGCAGTGTCGAGCCAAAGAGTGGACTACCAAGGCAGTCCTTGCAGGGTGTTATAGTTCTGCGTTGCTCATCAGACACCAAAATAACAAAGCCTTCGACTGGTGGAATAGGAAGGGCGGTACAAGACGCGCAGGCAGAGCGAACGGAATGGGGCGACATTGTGACAAAATGAGCGCTACAAGAAAACTTGTGAGTGCAAGACAACAACACACAAAGCACAAAACATTACAACTCACAAGGCAGTCTATCCCGCCAAGGGCCTACACATGAATTTCTATCCCGCCAAGGGCCTAATCAAAGAAGTAAATAATAATGCCAATCCCGCCAAGGGCTTACGACAACTAACAAGTTAGGTAATAGATGACGCCATGGATCCAAGAAAACGATAAAATAGTGAACAAGTAGAGTCGATCAATTTTCCGCGCAAAATCAAATTACCCAACATGCAAATAGATAAACCCCCAAGTCAAGCTATCTAATAAACCCCTAAAATCAATTAAAATAGAAAAACTCCTAAATCACCAAAACTAGCAAATCACAAAATCAACCAACTATAAACTCCTAAAATTAACAAATCTAAGAAGAAAAGAAAGCAAATAAACTAAAAGAAACAAACAAAAACAAATGCAAAGACTTCTGAAAGCTATCAAGCAAAAACAAAAAAGGGGTAAATTTTACCTTGGAACAAGAGGAGTGAGAGGGAGGGATGGGTGGCTCGTGGTGCGTCCGGATCAGGGCTCATAAGGGTTGGTGCGGGTTGGTTCCGACACGACTAGGTGGAGCAGTTGGTCCTGCGTGGTGGTGTAGGCTCAGTGAGAGGAAGATCGAGAGAGAGGGATGAGTGAGGGATGAGATCGTGAGAGGGAGAGGTGAGCGGAGGCAGCTAGGGTAGGCTGGGGAAGAAAAAGAAAATGAGGGAGAGGGAAAGAAAAGAAAAAGATAAAAAAAAACATTTTTTGGTTTTATTAGAGTATATATATATGTGTATTCGGAAAAATTACGGCACGCACGGTTTGGCACACGTTTTGCTACAAACCTTGCAGGAATGTAGAGAGTGCCTCCGTGAGGAGGCACAGTCAGGCGCACGGTTTGGAACAAACCGTGCTTCTTTCCAGAAAGTGCCTCCGCGTGGAGGCACGGTCAATCTGCCCAAAATTTTGCACATCCATCTCGATTATATTTTATTACAACATGGTGCACATTCATCTTAGTGCACATTTTGTGATAACATGGTGCACATCCATCCCAATGCACATTTTATTACTACATGGTGCACATCCATCATAATGTATGTTTTGTTATAACATGGTGCATATTTATTTGTAACACGGTGTACATTCAAAAGCGCTACACAATTATATATGTAACTCTGGTACAATTACCAATCAACGACCGATCAACTATAAGTCTACTCTGGCCAACGGTGGTCCACAATGGTTACGCCAAAGGCCGGTTGGTCAATGTCGGTGACCAATATAGTAGTGCACACCAGATTGATAGGATTGAGTGAGGATATGTTAAGGAAAGAAGAGAAAACGGTCACCCCCAGGGTTCAAAGGATTGATTGGAGAAGAGATGGCTTTTTCCAACATTTTAGAGGACCTTTAAAGAAGAAAGAGGGCGTGAAGAAGAAATAAAGATGTAAATGGATGATTCTGTACCTATACGTTGCAGCGGTGTAGAGAGAATGAAAAAAGGATAGGCTTGCGTTGCCTTAAATGGAGCAAATTGACATTTGAAATTGTAAATGATCTGATGTGATCCTTGATGTGATTGGTGGAACTTCGATTTCGAAGGCTAATGAATGTAGACGTTTTCAATGCTCATATACAATTCGCATGTCAAACGCCTTAGGGGTATTTTTAGTATGCAATGATCGTGTCCACGTAAAGAGGTCCGACACGTCAAGACGTAGGTGTAGAGAGAAGTGAAAAAAGCTGAGGCTTACGTTGCCTTAATTGGAGCAAAATGATGTTTGAAATTTGAAAATGATCTGATGTGATCTTTGATGTGATTAATGAAACTTCAATTTCGAAGGCTAAGTAATGAACACGTTTTCAATGCTCAGAGTCGATTCGCCTGTCAAACGCCTTAGGGGTATTTTTAGGGTGCTATTATCATGTCCACGTAAAGAGCTCTGACACGTCAAGACGTAGAAATGCAGATCATTACCAAAGTTTTTAATGGAAGATGACATAGAGAAGACCGACATAGGGAGGTGCATAGATATAGCATCAAGAGACACGACTAAGAAGATATTGTTTCCGTATATATGACGCTCCCCATTTCTGTAAGACGGTGACGACTGGCGAGGTCCATAGGATAGAAGATTCGACAAATTCTAGATATAGTTTTCTTGTTCGATAAAAGGAAATATTTTCTACCAAGTTTGTTTATCTTATTTTAAGCTCCAAGGTAAGATATTATCTTATTTTTATAATAAGATCCTATTCCTTGTAGGATTCCCTTTGGACATCTATATGTGGAGGGTGCCAAGACCTTGTAAGACATGATCTATTCAAGCTACTGCAATCAATATCTCATATAAATTTACACCAAACACGGTCCCTATTTCTCTCAAATAACTCGTTCTTTATATCCAACATATAATCCTTGACCCCATACTTCACAATCAAAGCAGATAGCATCACGATAAAAAATCATCCCAAAAACAGTGCATATCCATCTCGGTTATTTTTTATGACAACATGGTGCACATTCGTCTTAGTGTACATTTTGTTGTAACATGGTACACATCCATCCCAATGTACATTTTATTGCAATATGGTGTACATCCATCTTATTATACATTTTGTTATAACATGGGGCATAATTATTTGTAACACGGTTACTTTCAAAAATGCTGCACAATTATATATCTAACTCTAGTGTACTGACCAGTCAACGATCGATCAACTGTAAGTATACGCTGGCCAAAGGTGGTCAATACTGGTCAACGGTGGTTATGCCAGAGGCCGGTTGGTCAATGTCGGTGACCAATATAGTGGTGCACACCACATTGATAAGATTAAGTGAGGATATGTTGAGGGAAGAGGAGAAGATAGTCGCCCCTAGGGTTCCGAGGGACGATTAGAGAAAAGATGGCTTTTTCCGACATTGGAGTGGAGCTTTGAAGAAGAAGAAATAAGGGAGCGATGAAGAAATAAGGGAGTAAATGGAGGATTTTGTACCCATACATTGCAGCGGTGTAGAGAGAAGTGAAAAAAGTTGAGGCTTACGTTGCCTTAATTGGAGCAAAATGATGTTTGAAATTTGAAAATGATCTGATGTGATCGATGTGATTGGTGAAACTTCAATTTCGAAGGCTAAGTAATGAACACGTTTTCAATGCTCAGAGTCGATTGGCCTGTCAAATGCCTTAGGGGTATTGTTAGGGTGCTATTATCGTGTCCACGTAAAGAGCTCCGACACGTCAAGACGGAGAAATGCAGATCATTACCAAAGTTTTTAATGGAAGACGACATAGAGAAGACCGACATAGGGAGGTGCAAAGATATATCATCAAGAGACACGACTAATAAGATATTGTTTCCGTATATATGACGCTCCCCATTTCTGCAAGACGGTGACGATTGGCGAGGTCCATAGGATAGAAGATTCGACAAATTATAGATATAGTTTCCTTGTTCGATAAAAGGAAATATTTTCTACCAAGTTTGTTTATCTTGATTTAAGCTCCAAGGTAAGATATTATCTTATTTTTATAACAAGATCCTATTCCTTGTAGGATTTCCTTTGGACACCTATATGTGGAGGGTGCCAAGACCTTGTAAGACATGATCTATTCAAGCTATTGCAATCAATATCTCATACAAATTTACACCAAACACGGTCCCTATTTCTCTCAAATAACTCGTTCTTTCTATCCAACATATAATCCATGACCCCATACTTCACAATCAAAGCAGATAGCATCACGATAAAAAATCATCCCAAAATAGTGCATATCCATCTCGGTTATTTTTTATGACAACATGGTGCACATTCGTCTTAGTGTACATTTTGCTGTAACATGGTACACATCCATCCCAATGCACATTCTATTGCAATATGGTACACATCCATCTTATTATACATTTTGTTATAACATGGTGCATATTTATTTGTAACACGGTTACATTAAAAAATGCGGCACAATTATATATCTTACTCTAGTGCACTGACCAGTCAACGATCGATCAACGGTAAGTATACGCTGGCCAACGGTGGTCAATTCTAGTCAACGGTGGTTACGCCAGAGGCCGGTTGGTCAATGTCGTTGACCAATATACTAGTGAACACCACATTGATAAGATTAATTGAGGATATGTTGAGGGAAGATGAGAAGATAGTCGCCCCTAGGGTTCTGATGGTCGATTAGAGAAGAGATGGATTTTTCCGACATTGGAGAGGAGCTTTGAAGAAGGAGAAAGCCGGAGCGATGAAGAAATAAGGGAGTAAATGAAGGATTTTGTACCTATATGTTGCAGCGGTGTAGAGAGAAGTGAAAAAAGCTGAGGCTTGCGTTGCCTTAATTGGAGCAAAATGATGTTTGAAATTTGAAAATGATCAGATGTGATTGGTGAAACTTCAATTTCGAAGGCTAAGTAATGAACACGTTTTCAATGCTCAGAGTCGATTCGCCTGTCAAACGCCTTAGGGTTATTGTTAGGGTGCTATTATCGTGTCCACGTAAAGAGCTCCGACACGTCAAGAAGTAGAAATGCAGATCATTACCAAAGATTTTAATGGAAGACGACATAGAGAAGACCGACATAGGTTGGTGCAAAGATATACCATCAAGAGACACGACTAAGAAGAAATTGTTTCCGTATATATGACGCTCCCCATTTTTGGAAGACGGTGACGACTGGCGAGGTCCATAGGATAGAAGATTCGACAAATTATAGATATAGTTTCCTTGTTCGATAAAATGAAATATTTTCTACCAAGTTTGTTTATCTTATTTTAAGCTCCAAGGTAAGATATTATCTTATTTTTATAATAAGATCCTATTCCTTGTAGGATTCCCTTTGGACACCTATATGTGGAGGGTGCCAAGACCTTGTAAGACATGATCTATTCAAGCTATTGTAATCAATATCTCATAAAAATTTACACCAAACACGATCCCTATTTTCTCTCAATTAACTCGTTCTTTCCAGCCAACATATAATACATGACACCATACTTCACAATCAAGGATGATAACATCACGATACAAAATCTGCCCAAAACAGTGCACATCCATCTCCATTATATTTTATTACAACATGGTGCACATTCATCCTAGTGCACATTTTGTTATAACATGGTGCACATCCATCCCAATGCAAATTTTATTGCAACATGGTGTACATCTATCTTAATGTACATTTTGTTATAACATGGTCCATATTTATTTGTTACACTGTGTACATTCAAAAAGGCTGCACAATTATTTATGTAGCTCTGGTGCACTGACCAGTCAACAACCGATCAACGGTAAGTCTACGCTAGCCAACAGTGGTCAATGTCGGTCAACGGTGGTTACGCCAGAACCGGTTGGTCAATGTCGATGACCAATATAGTGGTGCACACCACATTGATAGGATTAAGTAAGGATATGTTTAGGGAAGAAGAGAAGACGGTCGTTGACAGGGCTTTTGTCGTATATACCTATCAAATAAACCTCAATAACCCAACTAATGTAGTCTGGCAAGTAAGGGTCGAACCCACAGAGAATCAAGCTATCTATCTTGTTTGCTGAAATCGTTTACCAATCATCAACAGTAACAAAAGGGGGGTTTGGTTTGAATTGTTGTTGTTGACCTCCAAGCTGCTGAAATTGCTGGTTTTGTGGGTTCCCATATCTCAAATTGGGGTGATCTCTCCATCCAGGATTGTAGGTGTTAGAGTATGGGTCATATCTTGGTCTAGGAGGTCTGAAACCTCCCACAACATTCACTTCAGCTGCAGGCTCTTGCAGTTACGGGCATGTATCAGTAGGATGGAGCACATCAGCACAAATACCACAGGCGTTGACTGGCTTCTGATTTCCTTTCAGCATAAAATGCCTCATCATCTCCTTCCATTCATTCACATCAGACTGCAGATATGGCGATGAGGATTCTGCAGCTTTTGCTGCGTGAGAACTAGTCCTTTTGCTGAACTGTCTTGAGCCTTTAGATAGCTCAGAAAACATCTCAAAAGTTGCAGCAAGCGTTTTGTTGAAAATATTATCGCCACACGCTGCATTCACCATCCTGCGCTCATCATAAAGAAGTCCTCCATACAAATACAGAATGAGATCCTGATCAGAATAACCATGGTACGTACAGCTTGATATTAGCCGTTTGAATCTCTCATAGTACTCATACAAAGTCTCAGTAGCATGTTGTTCAATGTTGTTGATGTTCTTCTTCAGGCTATTGAGCTTTATTGCAGGAAAGTACTTCTCTAGAAAGGCTTTCTTCAACTTTGCCCATGTATCAATACTTCCCGGAGCTAGATAGTAGAACCAGTCATTAGCCGAATCCTTCAAAGAGAAAGGAAAGGCCCTCAGCTTGATATGGTCTTCAGTAACTCCCCTCGGCTTCATGCTGGTGCAGACAATGTGAAACTCAGAAAGATGCTTGTTGGGATCTTCACCACTCAACCCATGAAAGTGTGGTAGCAAATGAATCAATCTAGACTTCAACTCGAAATTGACACCATCAGCCAACTCAGGAAAGTGCACAGCGAGCGGTTGGTGCTCCAGATTCTGTGCAGTTAACTGCCTCAAAGTCTGCTGTTTAGCCATCTCGAGTTGCTCACGAACTTCTCTACAGTTCTTGTAAAGTGTCCGCTCAATTTCTGGATCAAGATTTAAAATTGGAGAATTAGTAGCACGGGTGTGAACCATAAGACAGGTTCACACAAAAGTTGGTAAACAATCACACACAAACACGAAAAGATCAAAACTTTAGACTCCCCGGCAACGTCGCCAAATTTGACAGGGCTTTTGTCATATGTACCTATCAAATAAACCTTAAAAACCCAACTAATGTAGTATGTCAAGTAAGGGTCGAACCCACAGAGAATCAAGCTATCTATCCTATTTGCAGAAATCGTTTACCAATCATCAACAGTAACAAAGGGGGGTTTTGGTTTGAGTTCTAAATCTACGAAATTAACTAACAAAATTAACAAAGATGTAAACATATATTGACGAAAGAGCTCAGCCAGACAGATATCCACACTTCAGTTTGATTGATTGATCATCGATTATCTCTAGTTCTTTAACCCAATGAATGTTCCAATTCCTTTTCTTAAGTTTATTAACAGGACAACCAGACCCTGATAATACTAACTATTAAACAATCAGGAAACTATCGAGATTTAATTCAATAGCAATAGTAAGTTCAAGAAGTTCAGCAGATACATGCAACATAAAACAACCAGTTTTACTTAGCATGCAAATTAATTCTCTTCTACAATAAACTATCACAACTAGTTCTAGAATATCGTAGTTGCTACTCTGAATCAGATATTTCAACTAAAAATAATCCAACTTTAGCATAAGAGTAATACCAATGGCCAATTAGCAAAACTCGAAGGGATTAAGTTCAAGAGAATCAATAACATTCAAAGGAGTAGAACAAGAGTGATAATCTTACAACCAAATCAAACAAAGGCTTCAATCGTCTAACCAAGCAAAGGAACTCAATTCTTCATAGTCTTGCAAAAACTCCAAAAACAATAGAAACGATCGTTCTCCCAAAAACACCATAATGAAAACTAGGTTTAGCAAAGTATTTATATCCTAGGCTAAAGATAACAGTTTCCATAAAAACATAATTAAAACAATTAATATAAACTGATAAAATAACTAAGGAAATCCGAAACAACAACTCTGCTGATTTTTCTTCAATGGCCGCGATCGCTGCCTTGTTGGCCACGATCGCGGCTTTGCTTGTCTTTGACTTCAGCGAATTCTTTAGAGGCCGCGCCCGCTGCCCCTTGGTCGCGCCCGCAGCTTTCCTTTCCTGGCACTTTAGCGATCTATTCCTTTGCCGCGCCTGCGGCTTGTTCTTCTCAGCTTCCTGACGCTCCAAACTCACTTAAATCCACATTTTCCTGTACTAATTCTTCCCAACTCCTCAATCATAAATTAGCTCCTAAACTAGTACAAACATCCCTCATAGCGTACTAATAATTCCTAGTTACGCACTACAAATTAGAGCGTATCAGTTGCCCCTAGGGTTTCGAGGGTCGATTGTAGAAGAGATGGCTTTTCTGACATTGGAGAGGAGTTTAGAAGAAGAAGAAAGTGGGAAGGATGAAGAAATAAGGGAGTAAAAAGAGGATTCTTTACCTGTATGTTGCAGTGGTGTAGAGAGAAGTGAAAAAAGCTGAGGCTTACATTGCCTTAAATGGAGTAAAACGACGTTTGAAATTTGAAATTGATCTGATGTGATCTTTGATGTGATTGGGGGAACTTCGATTTTGAAGGCTAATTAATGAAGACGTTTTCAATGCTCAGAGTCGATTCGCCTATCAAACGCCTTAGGGATATTGTTAGGGTGCTATGATCGTGTCCATGTAAAGAGATCTGACAGGTTAAGAAGTAGAAATGCGAATCATTACCAAAGTTGTTAAAGGAGGACGACATAGAGAAGACCGTCATAGGGAGCTGCAAAGATTGAGCGTCAAGAGACACGAATGAGAAGATATTGTTCTCGTATATATGACATGCCACAGTTCTGGAAGATGGTGACAACTGGCGAGGTCTATGGGATATAAGATTCAATATAGGAATCCCTTTGGACCATCTCGGTTAAAACAGTGCACATCCATCTCGATTATATTTTATTACAACATGGTGCATATTCATCTTAGTGCACATTTTGTTATAACATGGTGCGTATTTATTTATAACACAATGTACATTAAAAAACGCTTCACAATTATATATGTAACTTTGGTGCACTGACCAGTTAACGGACAATCAACGGTAGGTGTACATTGGCAAACATATGTCAATGCCGATCAACGATGGTTACGCCAGAGGCCGGTTGGTCAATGTCGGTGACCAATATAGTGGGGCCGGCACACCACATTACATAAATAATGTGCATCACATTACTTTGTGGTGGATTGTGCACTCTCATTAACATATTAACGCGGTCCACACGTGAACGACCGTTCCCTCCGACACAGCTCTCGTATAAAGATATATATATTATACTATTTCAGTTGCCCATACACACTTAATATTTGTATGAGTGATGTAACCTTTGAGTAGTATACAAGAGAGGTTTGTGTTTATAACTAGTTATATCAAATTATATTAATTTATGTATGTCTAAATGAAATTTACAATCTAACGATAAATTATCTATTACAATATATTTAAAATTGAATACATTCCCACATTTATTGCATTTAATGGTTGTTGGGACCGCCAGATGTAAAACATGCGGAGCCATGAGAAAGGTCGAGATGGAAAGCATTGGATCGTCACCGAAGGAGACACTACGAGTTTGGAGGATGTGCTGGAAGTACGAGTTTGGAGGATGTGCTGGAAGTAAAGCGATGCATTCTAAATGTGACCATAGAAGATCTCGCTTCCTAAAATAGGGAGTTCTGGTGGAAGATATGAGACAAGATATCTTATAGTAAAAGATAGAAACTAATAACATATATTATTGAAAGTATGTATTAGGATACAAGGAAAGTGTTATCTAGTATATATGGAAATCTTATATCTTCTAGGAAAAACCATACACCCCTATATAAGGAGGTTGTTCTTCTCTTGTAAAGACACATTACAATTCGATCTTTCAATACAAAGCAAGTAAAAACTCTCAAGACTTATTTTCTCCTTTACCATTCTCAAATATTCTATCAAAAGCGTATTGCATTGACCCCCATAATCCATAAACATAGTTGATCGAGTCGTCGCACTTAATCCACCCAAAACAATTGGTGCCCACCGTGGGACTGAAGTCAAAAGCTCTCAACTTTCGTCAAATCCCGAGCCATCATGTCCATTGACGGACATACTTACAACGTCGCACAACCTAGGGACCTTTCCTAAATTGTCGACACAACACAGATGCAAAATCAAAGCAACCATGTTGGCCCTAGCAGACTGGGAACCCTTATGCCGCCGATATAGTGAAACTCAAAGAGAAGATGAGGGCCCTATTAGAATCTCTTACCACCCATGTGTCAATCATAGGCTAGACTCCAAGAGGTGCTTCAAGAAAACGAAACACTTCATTCCCAGAACACAACTATTCCACTTTCAGCACCACGATCAAAGTTTCAGTACGTCCGTGGCGACAACACCATCAAGCGTCTAGATATAAAGTCCACCTCCATGAACCCGTCCTTATCTCTGCCCTACGTGATACCATTAGTTTGGATAAAGGGGTCTTTCCACCCACCGATGCCAACATCCAACCACATTGCTGGTGATCAGGTAGCGACTGACTTGATAGGGGAACCACCCATGAAGTCTTTCGACGACCATATGGAATGAAAGTGGCGCAATAAGGTCCAAACTCTGGACGAAAGATTCACCCAAATCCGAGGCGCTCCTAGATCTATCGAAGAAGAAGGTGACGACTGCTACGCCGACTCACCTTTTATCGACACTGTCGCTCACACCGAAATCCCTTAAAGGTACTTCGTCCCTGATATGGCATCATTTAACTGCAAGATGGATCTAGATAAGCATGTCTTGTTGTATAAGAAAATGATGATGACGACCGTAGGGCTGAAACATTTAAAAGAGACAGTGATGTGCAAGTGGTTCGGAGCCACCCTCAAATTTTCTGCATTGACATGGTTCACGCACCATCAAAACGATAGTATCTCCTCTTTTGCCGAAATTATCAGCTTGTTTGAAACTTAATTTTCCAGTAGCCGACAACTTTGAACATGTATATCTCGAAGGGGTAAAAAAAAATCGACTATTCTATAACGTCATAAAGAAAAACAAGTCGTTCAAATGGACCAAACACATTAAGAGGCATTCCAAGAGATGAAACGATATCTAGCGTGTCCACTCCTACTCTCCAAACCCAAAGAAAGTGAAGCTTTATGCCCTATATCTTGTAGTAACAAAAGCGGCAATGAGCACCATCTTAGTAAGGGAAGAAGATGACAAACAACTCCAAGTCGTCTACGTGAGCATTAAACTCATAGATGCGGAGACAAGGTATTCACCAATGGAGAAGCATACCCTAGCCCTCATCATGGCATCCATCAAGCTGCAGTCGTTATTTGAAGTGCACACCATCAAAGTGAGAACAAACTACCCCATCAAGAACGTGATGAGCAAGCCAAAGTTGTCTACAACAATGACAACATGGGCGGTCAACCTTAGCCGCTACGACATATGGTATGAAATGCATACGGCTATCAAGTTTCTAGCTTTCGCAGATTTTGTGGCTGATTTTAGTGTATCCTACGAAGAATAGATCACCGAAGAACTTCTTCAAGATGATGAAACCAACGATGTAAAGTGGACATGACACACCAATGGGGTGACAAGCGATTGTCGTATACCGCTAAATCAAAGTAATCCTAAGCAAACCTAAACAAGTAATTTGGGCAAGTAAGGGTCGAATCCACAGGGAATCAAAGGATCTATCTCTTAGAATTCAAGCAATGTTGTCAACTAAGAACAAAGGGGGTTTTAGGTTTTCTGTTTCTAGAACTAAGAAATAAGAACAAGCAATAACTAGAATGGTTGTAAGTATGGATGTGATGGAATTCTACCTAACAAATATCCACAATCAGTATGACAGGTTGATCCTAGGTTCTCTTATTCAATCAATCCAATGGTTGTCCTAATCCCTATTCTGAACTAGCTACCAGTCATACCAGTCCTGGCAACCCTAACTATTGAACGCACAAGAAACAATCAAGATTTAGAACAATAGTTGCATGGAGCAAGGCATAGATAGGTGCAAGCAATATTCAACAACCCGTCAATATTAACATGCATTCAATTCTCTTCACAATAATCTAGTCCTACCAGTCCTAGATAATTGCGGATACTACTCTGAATAAGGACTCTCAACCCGAAATTCCACACCCTAGCAATAGATAATTATCAATAACAACTAGTTGCGTCCAACAAGCGAAATCAATAATAATTAATAGGAATAAGCACAAGAGAATCGAAACAACCCAAAAGAAATATAATAAGATGATGAACCTCACAACCAAATCAAACTGAATGCTTCAATCGTTAGATAGAATAATGGAAATTAGTTCCTTCTCATGATTTGTGAGCAAGAACTATGAAGAACGATGAAAAATGTAAAAACTAAACTCTAATATGAATCCTCTCTAGCAAACTAGGTTAACTCCCTTCAAAACCTAACTCTCAAAAGATAACTAATAATATCCCTTTTACAATCATTAAAAACGAAATTAAAATAAAACTAAAATTGGAAACAGTGTGAAAAAGTTCGGAAAACGAGAAGAGTCGCCCGCGCTGATGGCCGCGACTGCGGCCTTTTGGCCGTGCCCGCGGTTTGCTCTCGAACTGGCTATTTAATTTGCTGAATTCAGCCGCGCCCGCGGCTCTTCACTTCTTGCCCGCGGCTGCTCGCAGCCCTTCCATTTGGCCTTCTCTTCTTCTCTACTTCTTCAGTCTTCAATGGCGTCTCTCCAGATCTTCCCTGATTCTCCAAATATGCACTTGAGACAGCCATAACACCACATCTCAATTCAACTCTAAACTTCTATAATCTCCTCTAAATCACTCCAAATAGTACCTAAAATAACGTTAACAATCCCTAATTACGCACTACAAAGTAGAACGTATCAAATTCCCCCATGCTTAGACCTTGCTCGTCCTCGATTAAGCTAAAAGAAACCTACTCCTCCAAAGTGAAATATCAAGGCCTCAGGAAGCACAATGAAACTCTCAACAACTAAGGATTGCAACTCAACAATAAATTCCCAGGTACCAAACATTCAGCATAACATACAATCAAGCTTGAAAGGAAGCAGGGAACTTCCCCCAAGCTTATCCCGGACACCATATAGAGTAATGTAATCATTCTAATCCTAGCCTCCGTCTAACTTCTTATCGCTCCAGAGTGGCCTACCCGAATCCTCCTTATGACTCCAACACTTATGTCGCCACGCCATGACAAAGATAATCCTAAATTCACTCTTCTTGTTTTCGCTCGTCTTGCCAAGGCGCCCTCTCGGGTTTTCACCAAGCCACTCATTTCATTTTTCTGCAGATGGGCTCACAAAAACTCACATCACTCATTAGCCTATTATTACCCCAGCCTAATGCTGGTCCAGACTACCTGCTTCTTGCCTAAGTCACCCTTTCAGGTTTTTGACTCATCCCAGGATTTAATTGTATGTCTTTTTTTTTGACTTTTTTTTTCAAACTACCAAACTTAAGTAATAACAGAAACAACTACTCAAGAAAATAACTGGCGGGAAATTTAAACAGTGTCTGAAACAAAATTACAAACTGAAACACACCAAACTGAAACAAAGGTACAAATGAAAATGCAAGGATAGGCAGTAAGACTAATTCCCTCCCCCATGCTTGAAGATCACATTGTCCTCAAAGTGATAGAAGACAACATATAATATAGGGGACATAAACGAGACTCACTGAGGTGGTGGTGGGTAATCATGGCAAAAGAAGTGCATCTTCTGCTGCTGCATCTCCAACTGGTGGCGATGAATCTCCGCTAGCTGCTCCTGAAGACTCCTCATATCCATAGTGGTGTCCTGACGCCACTGTTTCATATCATGTAACTCAGACATCACCTCATCCTGCCAGGCAGTGGGATAGGGTGGGGCAGCTCCCTGACTAGAGCCTCCATCCACAAACTGCGAACCAATGGCTTGCCCAGGTGCCGGAAAATGCGCATCCATCGGGTCAGGGGAGGACTCGCGGGAGGACTCCTCCTCATCATCAGCAAGCAAATACCAATCAGCAGCCGTGGGTCCATACGACATCGAAGTATGCGGCAGTCTCATCTGATGCTGGTTTTTCTTTGCAAGCCAGAAGTACTGAAAGTTCTCAATCTTGAGCAATCCATGATGCCTGAGCTGGCTGTTGTCATACATGTATGAGCTCGCAACCGGGACAGCATTACCCAGGATGTTGAGTTCCTGGGCGATGAGGGTGATCATCCCTCCCATCCCGATCTTACCAGTCGGCTTCTTTCGACACCGGAGACAAGCAGCCAGGAGAATCTCTACCCAATCTGGGATGATGTCGCTCTCTGGTGTGAGACACCAAATCCACTGGAAGTCAGCCAGGGAAAGCTTGTTGACCTCGCCTTGTCCAAAGAACGCCAGGGAGAGCACCTTGTGTACAAGGCGAAGGCATGGGTGCGTCAGATTGTAATTGTACATACCCGCCTTGGCGTCAAAAACAGTACGCGTGGCCTCCTGATAGAACCAAACATGCCTCTGGCCCACAACAGCACTCCACCCCTCAGTAGGTGTTGCGGTCACCCCAAAAATATCTCGCAGCATTGCTACGGGGACAGTATGCTCCTTCTTATTGTAGATAAAATAAATCTCAGTCACCCTATGCTCCTCATCCCTGTAAAGCTTCAAAGTTGCCAGAAACTCCAAAGTTAGCTGCTCAAAAGTTGGGGCTCTCTTGTCCAGGAAAGGACCTAACCCTCCATGTTGCAATAGGGTTCTTGTGCAATCTAACATCCCCAATTCAGCCAACATCGGTGGGTGAAAGAATTTGGTAACCATGAGCTCTCTGTTATCCAACTTTTCCATACTTTCCAACTGATCGCGAGTCATCTTAACCTTCCTAGCGGCCATTGCAATGATATAATGGACAAGGAGAGAAAAGAAGACAAACCAACCAGATGGACGACCGAAATTCTGCGGTTCTGCGCGCTAGAGAAGAGGCCGCGAGGGAGCCTCAGTCGCGGCCTGGTCGCGGTTGCAGGTATCATCTTCTCCAAGAATCTGGAGCAATGGCGAGGGAGAAGCGTCAAGATCCGGTAACGGAGGACTTGGCGGTGCAGCTTCGAGCGGTTTTCGAGGGCGTGGGTGGAGGTTCTGGTGGGACGTTCCGGTGAGGGGGGTTCGGATCCGGCGAGGCAAGGAAGAGGATGACCGGTGAGAGGTTGATGGTGATGTGGAGATTGGGGTCGAGGGTAAGGAGAGAGACGAGGGAGGGATGGGACCAATTTGGGGCTGGGGTTAGGTTTCAATTTGGGGAAGGGGAAAAGGGTAGAAAGGAAAAAAGGTAAAAGTACCCATCAGCCACGTTTATTTATTTATTTATCCCCGAATTCTTTATTTTAAATTTTTTAAATTTTTTTAAATTTTTATTTTTTTTCGGGGGATTTATTGAGGGCAGGGAATAGAAGACTTACAATGGTGTGGGAAACACCTTCTTCAATTCGCATAGGGTCTCCTCCCTGCAGGTTAGTTGGAAACAAAGAAAAACAAAAACAAGGCAAAAACAGAAAAGGAAATAAAAGAAATGAAAACACACCTCGGGTTGCCTCCCGAGCAGCGCCTTATTTATTGTCGTGGCACGACCTGGTTCCCTTCACTACGTCCCATCAATTTGTTCTTCCAGAACCAACTCATCTATGACCTCATTGCTGAATCCCTCATGGTAAGGTTTTAACCTTTGACCATTCACCTTGAAGATTGTGTCATTCTTTAAATCATGTATCTCAACTGCTCCATGAGGAAAAACACGAACTACAACATAGGGACCTGCCCAATGGGAACGGAGTTTCCCTGGGAAGAGTTTCAAGCGCGATTGAAATAGTAGGACTTTGTCTCCCACATTGAAGTCCTTTCGCAATATATTCTTGTCATGCCAGGCTCTCATCTTTTCCTTGTAGATGACAGCGTTGTCATACGCATCCAGACGAATCTCCTCTAGCTCTTGAAGTTGCAACTTTCTAAACTCTCCCACTTCATCAATTTGCATGTTGCACTTCTTCACAACCCATAATGCTTTATGCTCAAGCTCCACGGGAAGATGGCATGCTTTTCCATACACCAATCTAAACGGAGACATGCCAATGGGAGTTTTGTATGCTGTGCGGTATGCCCATAAAGCATCATTGAGCCTCAAGCTCCAATCCTTTCTACTCGGGGCTACCATTTTCTCTAGAATGACCTTGATCTCCATGTTTGATACCTCAACCTGTCCATTTGTCTGTGGGTGATATGCGGTGGAGACCCTCTGCGTAACATGGTATTTCTTTAATAGCCCTCTCACAGTTGAGTTGCAAAAATGGGTCCCCCTATCGCTTACCAAAGCCTTGGGTATGCCGAACCTCGCAAAAATGTTCTCCTTCAGGAAAGCTGCCACCACTTTAGAATCATCAGTCTTGGTAGCCTTCGCTTCCACCCACTTGGAAACGTAGTCCACCGCAAGTAAAATATAGAGATTCCCAAAAGAGTTAGGAAATGGTCCCATAAAGTCAATTCCCCAAACATCAAAGATCTCACAAAAGATCATTGGTGTTTGAGGCATCTCATTCCTTCGGGACAAATTCCCCATTCTCTGGCATCGATCACAAGATCTACAAAAGGCATTTGCATCTCGAAAGAGATGTGGCCAGTAGAATCCTGCTTCCAATGCCTTCCTAGCAGTTTTATTTGGCCCAAAGTGGCCCCCACATGCATGAGAATGACAAAAGGTTAAGACAGATTTTACCTCGTTATCCGGAATGCATCATCGGATTACCTGGTCACCACAGTGTCTCCAAAGGTATGGGTCATCCCAAACATAATGGCGGGAGTCACGTTGAATTTTGTCTCTCTGCGCCTTTGAGATGTTCGGAGGGAATTCACATCGAACAATGAAGTTCACATAATTCGCGTACCAGGGTTGAAATTTCTTGATCCCGAGGACATGCTCCTCTGTTGGGCGTCCAAAAGGTGTCGCAGCGAAAGGGCCGCGGTCACGGTCTTCGGGCCGCGGTCGCAGTTCTTTCTCGATATGAAATACCTATTCGCTAATTAAACCGCGGTCGCGGATGTGGGGCCGCGGTCGCGGTTCGCTTCCTATCGTGAGGCTCCAAAGCGTCTCGTCTGGAAATTCACCCTGGATTGGTGGCTCTTTCTTTATCAATAGATATCGAAGAGCAGCATGATCCGTGTAGATGATCACCTTGGTGCCCAATAAATACTGTCTGAATTTTTCCACGGCAAACACAACGGCTAGC
The DNA here is from genome assembly GCA_027886185.1 of Rheum nobile. Lineage (NCBI taxonomy): Eukaryota > Viridiplantae > Streptophyta > Magnoliopsida > Caryophyllales > Polygonaceae > Rheum > Rheum nobile. Next base: position 3,582,183 of record WOAB01000490.1, on the reverse strand, counting down.
AATTCCTTCTCTATGGTGGATTAGTTCCGCTGTGCTCCATTCAGGGTCATGGAGGCATAATGAATCACATGATAAGCTCGTGCTTCCTTTTGTCCAAGGACCGCACCCACAGCATAGTCACTAGCATCACACATAATCTCAAAAGGCTGATCCCAATCCGGTGCTTGAATGATTGGTGCACTAGTAAGGCGAGTTTTCAAATCATCAAATGCCTTTTTGCACTCCTCATTGAATTCAAAGCTCACTTCCTTCTTAAGAAGCTCACATAGAGGCGATGAGATCTTGGAAAAGTCCTTGATAAACCGGCGATAGAAACCTGCATGGCCTAAGAAAGAACGCACTTCACGCACATTAGTAGGATAAGGCAGAGACTGAATGATATCAATCTTTGCCTTATCGACCTCAATACCCCTAGCATACACAATATGACCTAGCACAATTCCTTGTTCACCCATAAAATGACATTTTTCAAAGTTAAGACATAGGTTGGTTTCTACACATCTCTAAAGTACAAGTGCAAGGTGATCTAAACATGCATCAAAACTATCCCCATGGACTGTGAAGTCATCCATAAAAACTTCAATGAATTGCTCTACATACTCAGAGAAAATACTTACCATACACCTTTGGAATGTTCCGGGTGCGTTACACAACCCAAATGGCATCCTGCGATATGCAAAAGTACCAAAAGGGCATGTAAATGTCGTTTTCCCTTGGTCCTCCGGTGCAATGGCAATCTGAAAGTACCTTGAGTATCCATCCAGGAATCAATAGTAGGGGCGACCCGTTAATCGCTCAAGCATTTGGTCAATGAAGGGCAAAGGAAAATGGTCTTTCCGAGTTACCGCATTCAGCTTGCGGTAATCAATGCATACTCTCCATCCAGTCTGCACCCTGGTGGGAACCAACTCTCCTTCTTGATTTTCTACCACAGTGACTCCGCCCTTCTTTGGTACTACTTGTGTTGGGCTCACCCATTTACTGTCGGAGATGGGAAAAATCATTCCAGCTTATAGGAGTTTCAGCACCTCCTTTTTCACCACCTCCATCATTGGGGGGTTTAGTCTCCTCTGTGGTTGTCTTGATGGCTTGGCATCATCCTCCAGTAAAATTCTATGCATGCAGGTAGAGGGACTGATTCCCTTGATGTCAGCAATTGTCCACCCCAAAGCAGTCTTGTGTTCCTTAAGCACTGCCACTAATTTCGCCTCTTGATCCATGGAAAGCTTGTTGGAGATGATGACCGGTAATGTGTCATCCTTTCCCAGGAAGGCATACTTGAGGTGGTCTGGCAGTGGTTTCAGGTTGACTTCTGGTGCCTGTACAATAGAGGGTAAAAGCTTTTCGCTTGGCACGGTTAGTGGGATGGGGCCAACGCCCAAATTGCGGAACTCGGGAGTACCGTGTGTCAAGTGAGCCACCGTGTCCTGCACGTTAGTGTCTAATGCAATTTCCTCAGGTGGTTCCTCAATAGCCTTCTCAACCTTAGATTTCAATTTATTATCATAAGCAGTATCAAAAACCTCTTGCACTATAGGCTCAACCACATCAACAACACACATGGAATGATCATCAATGGGGTGTTTCATGGCATTGTAAATGTTATACTCTATTTTTTTCCCATCAAATTCCATGGTAAGGGTTCCGCTACTCACATCAATCTTAGTCTGGGACGTTTTCATAAATGGCCTACCTAACAGTATAGGGGCTGAACTCTTTTCATGTTTCATGTCCAGCACAAAGAAATCGGCAGGGAAAATTAGATTATCAACCATTACCAGGACATCCTCAACTACCCCTTTCGGATACACATGGGATATATCTGCCAATTGTAAAACTATTCCTGTTTCATGCAATGGTCCTAATTGTAAAGATTCATACAGGGAATAGGGAAAAACATTAATAGATGCACCAAGGTCTAGCATGGCTTTTTCAAATTTTGTATCACCAATCACACATGGTATGCTAAACATTCCTGGGTCACCACACTTTTTAGGCATGCGTTTTTGAAAAACAGCAGAGACTTGTTCACTTACCTAGACCTTTTTCTTTCCCTTCAATTTCTGATTCCTCTTGATAGTGCACAAGTCCTTGAGAAATTTTGCATATCGAGGAATACTCTTGACAAGTTTGAGTAAAGGGATGTTCACCTCACATTTGCTGAAGGTCTCGAAGAGTTCCTTGTCATTCTCTGGCCTCCTTGTGTCCATTAACGCTTCAGGGAAGGGTGCGGGTGGCTTCTCAGATCCAAGTGGTGGAAAATAAGGTCTAACATAGTCATCTACGTAAGGAGCGGAGGGGCCACGGCCGCGGTGTGAAGGCCACAGTCGCGGTGGCGGTAAAGTTTCTTCGAAAGACTCAGCGAAAAGGTCGCGGTCGCGGTTCACTCTCGACTTGATCAATTAAATCACCATTTAATTCTCCATTTGGGCCGCGGTCGCGGTTTTTCTCGGGAATCGACTCCATCTTCCGCGAATTGCCTTGATAGGGCTTCTTGATCGTCCTTAGCCACTGTTTCTCCATCTCCTATTGTGCTCTCTTTCGACTGATCACCTGCTTCTGCTCGGGGTGCACTTCCCAACTGTATACCACTCCTCAGTGTCATCTCATAGACAGTCTCTTGTGATTGTCCGGATTTCGACTCAATCAAATTTTGACTCAGTTGGGTAAACTGGCTTTGGAGACTGAAAATCGCCTCTTGCTGCTGTTGGTCCCTTTGAGCTATGGTTGTTTGAATAGAGGACACGTTCTGGTCCAAGGTTGATATGCTTTGAATCAGAGTGTTGAGTACATCAGCATTGGGTGCAGGCAAGTTTGCGTTTTGTCCTTGAACTCCATGCGGACTGAATTGTGGATGGTATGAACTTGATTCTTGGTTCTCATGGCCATAGGGAGGAAATTGTTGATTCCCATACCTTTGATTGTTGTTATCTCTCCACCCAGAGTTGTAGGTATTGAAATATGGCTTATGTCTCAGTCTCTGCGGATCAGCACCTCTAATAGCGTTCACGCTAGCTTCAGGATCCTCATACCGTGGGCAATCATCAGTGGAATGCAGTGTATCATGACAAGATCTACAAGCTCTAACGGGTTTGACTGCACTCTGGGCCACCCTTCTACTGAATTGTCGTGTGCTCTCAGACATCGCACTGAATAGCTCGAAAGCTACAGCTGGCGTCTTATCTAGAATACTGCCACCACATGCGACATTCACCAATTTGCGGTCGTCATCCAGAAGTCCACCATATAGATAGAGAATAAGATCATGATCAGAATAACCATGGTAAGGACAACTGGCTATCAATCTCCTGAAATGATCATAATATTCGTACAAGGTTTCACCAGCCTGTTGTTCAATGTTACTGATTTTCTTCCTCAGGTTGCTTAACCTTGTAGCAGGGAAATACTTTTCCAGGAAAACCTTCTTCATCTTCTCCCACGTATCAATACTACCTGGAGGCAAATAATAGAACCAATCCTTAGCCTCATCTTTTAGAGAGAAAGGAAAGGCTCTCAACTTGATCTGCTCCTCAGTAACTCCGGCAGGTTTCATGCTTATGCAGACAGAGTGAAATTCAGCGAGATGCTTGTTAGGATCATCTCCATTCAGACCATGAAACTGTGGAAGCAAATGAATCAACCCGGACTTCAATTCAAAGTTCACTCCTTCATCTAAAGCAGGGAACTGCACAGCAAGCTCTTGCTGCACCCAGTTGGGTGCGGTCAACTATCTCAGTGTACGTTGTGGATCAGCCATCATAGAAAGTGTTACGCACGCTCCTGTTGAATCAAAATCCTCAAGTAGATGGATTAGTAGCAAAGGTGTGGATCGTAAGATAGATCCACACAAAAGTTGACAAACACAAACAAACAAAGAAATAGAAAATAATTCCCCGGCAACGGCTTCAAATGTGACAAGCGATTGTCGTATACCGCTAAATCAAAGTAATCCTAAGCAAACCTAAACAAGTAGTTTGGGCAAGTAAGGGTCGAATCCACAGGGAATCAAAGGATCTATCTCTTAGAATGCAAGCAATGTTGTCAACTAAGAACAAAGGGGGTTTTAGGTTTTCTGTTTATAGAACTAAGAAATAAGAACAAGCAATAACTAGAATGGTTGTAAGTATGGATGTGAGGGAATTCTACCTAACAAATATCCACAATCAGTATGACAGGTTGATCCTAGGTTCTCTTATTCAATCAATCCAATGGTTGTCCTAATCCCTATTCTGAACTAGCTACCAGTCCTGGCAACCCTAACTATTGAACGCATAAGAAACAATCAAGATTTAGAACAATAGTTGCATGGAGCAAGGCATAGATAGGTGCAAGCAATATTCAACAACCCGTCAATATTAACATGCATTCAATTCTCTTCACAATAATCTAGTCCTACCAGTCCTAGATAATTGCGGATACTACTCTGAACTGGGCTAATTCTATGCAATTTCGAATTAATCCTCGATCGATAAATCTCGACCCTAAACATTATTCTATCTAAATTAAAATTGATTTAACTTACAAAAAGTATATCTAGAATAATTTGATTTAATTATTCCATGTTTACATTATCTCGGTACAAACTCGAGAGCAAACCGTTGATTAAAGTGGGACGTAGGATATTGTCGATAAAGATCATCAATCCCTTGAAGTGGGATCCAGACGCTAGATGTCAAAGGTCGACAGATGTAGCGTTGGAAATTAATGTTCGGGCAAACCCAAGTTCCCATCGATTGATTGACAACGAAGACCGTCGACATGAGGGGTACGCAACAAGTCATATGGAGGTTGCTCAAGAAGCTTGCCAACCAAGGTGAACTAATGATCTCATCTCAAGCATAAGTAGAAATGAAACCTACCTGGATGTGCGTTTTGTCGTTCACTAGTGTAATTCAAATGATGAATCTGGTAGCCAAGTTTTTGTTTCCTTATCTTTCAATTTGTATCATGATTGTTATTAGTAAGGGTGAAAAGAAATGCAGACACGAGAGTAATGCCTCATGAAGGACAAGATCATGAAGGACATTAAGCCCTCTTGGCCTATATTATATTATGATTGCGTGTGGAATGACATGTCATTTACAGGGACACATGATTTGGAAATGTCAAGTATAGGACAACTCATCAAATATGTTTTGTGATATTGAAATATGTTTAATATTTATACATTAGTGCTCATAAAAGATATCTTACTATAGACAACAATAATAGAAAAGTGTCATTTTAGCTATTCAAATCAAAGGTGTATATTAAATGGAAATCTTATTTAGTTATTAATATTGAATAATAACTTTTTCCATGAGAACTTTTTTAAAACCATTTTAGATAAGTAAGTTTAATGGAACAACTTCTATTAATAAATTTATATTTATAATTGCATGTCATATTATTAGTATAAAATAATTTTGTCTTATTTTATTATAAGTCATGAACTTGGATGTGATGAACATTTTGTAGAAAATGAATTCATATATTATTTTATACTGATTATTTGTTTAATCATGTAACATTTGAAAAATCAAATCAAATCAAATTAATATTCCATGTAATATACTTGACTAGAATTAGGATAGATCTCTTGTGGGTAATTTGTAGACATAAAACATAGAAATTAGGAAAGCTTGAAAGTGTAATATGAAATTCAATAATAGAGATCTTACCTACACAATCGTATAACAATAGTAACAAATTGAAGGTAGAGTTTTGACAAATAAATTTCAATAAAAGTGTCTACACATCAATATCCCCACCATGGGTACTAGTAGCAAAAATAGTGTATATCAGATAATATTAAATGAATATCAACCTTTCACAATTTCAAACAATAATATAAATACACCAAAACTGAGGAAACATGAATATCAACATATATTATTATCATGAACTTTGAATATGAATAACATATTATGTCTCTGAAACTGTAATTGAAAATCAATAAATTATTCTTGAATATGATGTCTTGCACACATTAATTACAGACGAAACTCTTATAATTGGCAAACAATTATACAATGCAAACACATACTGTGGGATTTCAATTTAACTCAACTTGAAAAAACTTTCGAAACCAACTTCTGCCACCTGCCTCTATTGAACCTCATTCATATTCTCTAATGCTTCAACAAAGAAAGGGAGTTGACCCCGAAATCTGATCTTGGGGAACACCTTATTTTCCTTCCTCATCAATGAATGATATACGTCGTCACTAGAATTCGACTCTACATATTCTGATTCAACCATTTTCACCTTGCCTTTATCCTTCCTCATCTTAGACTTAAAATCTTTTTCATAACTCATAATATGATGAATGGTTTTGATGATATTTTATTGGCATGTACTAAAATAGATATAAGGAAATATAAATTTGTACCGAAAATGGCTTCGACAGTTGTTTTATGTGATACACCCTTCTTCTTCCTTTGCTCCAACTAACACTTGCGCAAAGTCAGTTGGACATCGTCAGCATCATTCTCTCCATCATCTTCTTGTTCAACCATTTTCGCCTTGCCTTTGTCTTTCCTCTTCTTAAAATTCAAATCTATTTCATAACACATACAAGTCTCTGTTGGTTTTAATGATATTTAAATTATCATGCACTAAAATGGATTTAATGAAATACAAACTTGTACCGACAACGACTTATGCATTTTTTCCTATTCCACACCATTCTTCTTCCTTTGATCCAAGTAAGACTTCTGCAATGTCAATGGGACATCCTCAACATCATCCTCCCCACCATGCGAATCTCTAGCCTTAGTGTTTTATCTCTTGGTCATCAAACTCCCCAATGTTTCATCTTCATCATGATCAACCATCAATTCTGTAGACACATGTTAGTTATATTTTAGATTAAATTATGATTGCAAACACAAAATCATAACATCATGGGAGCACAAACATTGATAGCGTATTATGTGTCTTCTTTGTATATATATATGTTACATTAGCATGTTTTGAGAAAAAATAACAAATTAAGATGTCTTACATGTTGCCTATCTCTTAGAGTTTGTATTCTTAGGATATTTCCCCAATAATATCAGCAAAATCCTCAAAGTTTTCCTCGTCCACATAGGATGCATTAGTGACATCTTTCGATGTTGAGCCGTCCCTTATCCGATGTCACTGTCGCCACCAGTGGGGAATCACCAATACCTTCGTTTGTTTGATTTGCATCATCCTTTTCTTGAACAAGTGAGGGTTGATCATCACCTTGCTCAGCATCAAAATCTTCAGGGCTTTCCTCATCCACATAGGAAGCATTAGTGTCACCCTTCGTTGTTGTCTTATTCCTTGTGCCACACACAATAATCTTGAGTCGTCTCTTTGTCGGTGCCACCGTCGCCACGGGTGGAACCTCACAATCACCTTGCTCAACATCATTGTCAGTTGAGGTTCTATGTTCTACTGGTGGGGCTTCATCTTTAACCTGATTTGTTGGAAGACTTGAAAAAATATATAATTTTATAAAAATATGATTTTTAATTTTTCGTCTTTTGTAAATTAGTACACTAGTACATTCATATACATACAACAAATAGAAGAAGTCTTAGAATGATCTTGAATATCAGTCACAAAAAGGAGAATAATACCTAAAACATTTTTAAAATCACATCAACAAAATAACCATAAGACTGCTAAAGTATGCATTTCAATACAATTATCATATAATAAACAACCAATTTTGAAAATCATCTACAATAAGTTCAAACAAAAAAAACAAAAAAACAACCACTGCTCCCACATGAATATAAATAACATTATCTTGAATATCAAATAATAGAAGATGAATATTAAAAATAAAGCCCAGCCCAAACCAACAACATTTTATGTGTTCCACCATGAATATCACATATTAACAAGAAGAGTATATCAATTATCAAAGGTTCAAACACCATATCCAAAATCTAAAACTAATGCAATGTGAATATCAACATTGTTATCATGATACTAAAACCATATTTGTATATACGTAGTGAATATCACATCATAAAATTTCAATATCAAAAACCAAAAATCTCAAACAAAACAAAAAACACGTCAATTATTCCACCATGTATATTTGTATCAACAACATGAATATAACACAATGTGAAGTGAATATCAATGATCAACAATTCATACAACACCATCAAACAACAAACAAGAATATCAACATTGAAATCATGAATATCACATCATAGAATCTGATTCTCAAATATAAAAAGCCCAAACAACACCATAAAAACACACATACTACAACAATGTGAATATCAATATTGTTATTATGAATATAAGAACAGGAAATCTGAATATCAAACACTAAAAGCATGAAACCTAAACCTGAATATCACTACATATGAACATGTTAACTAATACACACGTGGATACTACAACACCAATTGCATAAATACGAATCTTATTGAATAAAATTATCCTTGAATAACAAAAATACCTTTTACGAGCTTTCGATGCTTGTTACCCTTTGTTTTCGGGAACATTTTGTCTTTTCCCAACAATCCTCTAATTCTTATAACCTTTATTAATATATCTAAAAAATTCCCAAAACCACATTCATGGTTATACTTGATTATTTATTTCTATCCATACTATTATAATTTATAACCCATTTGATAATTTGTACAAAAATTATCTTAACCCAACTTTTGAACTTAAGTTAATAAAAATTCAAATTATTCCTATAAAAGAAATTAAATAAATTTCATAACTTTTATTATTATCAAAATAAAGTATATATAAATTACATTAATACCCTTATGATATAAATGAGGGTTATTACAATACTACCCCCTTAAAAATAGTTTCGACCCCGAAACTAGCACTACCAAGATAGTGGAACCGGTTCTCACATTTAGCTCACTACTTGAGCTTAGTATCCTTAATTACTTCGTCCTCGAAACTACTTCTAGGAAATGCGATCCGTTTCCTCAACCATGTCATTATCTCGTATATCTGGTCTCCATATATTATACCATGTAATAACTCTTAATATATCCTCAAAATCATGACTACCTTAGAATAATAGTCTCCAAAATCATCATAACGATCTTAATATACCTTAAGCATGAGAACACTACCTTTCTCTTCCAAGTTCCTCTTTATAATCAAATCCCAAAGTTCATACATTAAAGTCACTTATAACCTAAATATCAACTTCTAGTAACTCCAAAACATTATATCCTCTTATCCTTTAAAGGTACATCACTCAATTCCATTATTTATCTTAATCAAATTTGGTCCTTATGCTATCTCTAACCTAAAATCTTTGATGCGAACAACCCCTGAAGTGTCGTTTGCAATGCAGGATCTTTAGTTCCTCAAGCTTGTAGTTGAATCCTTCTCTTCCGTAGCCAAAGTGATGGCTTTCCTAGGGCTAAGAGATAGCCTTCAAACTTATTCAAAGAGATGAACAAAGAGATCAAAGTGATGATCACGAGACACCGAAGAGATGGTGTTGAATTGCTAGATCCAAAGGGGTGAGCAGATTAAGGTTGTAGACAATCTGGAAGAGAGTCTTCTGCGTAGCCGAGTGCATGGACCTGTTATAAGCAAATTCAACAAAGGGCAAGCACTCTTCCCACTTGCGGAGGTTAGACTTTAACATAATACGCAATAAAGCACCTAAAGTCCTATTAGTAACCTCCGTTTGTCCATCCGTCTGGGGGTGATAACTAGTAGAAAACAACAATTTAGTCCCCAGCTTGGACCACAAAGATTTCCAAAAATAACTCACAAATTTAGCATCACGATCCGACACTATACTTCTAGGAATACCATGCAATCTAACAACATGCTCAAAAAATAAAGAAGCAGTCTCAGACGCATTGTTAGTAGTCTTGCATGCAATGAAGTGAGCCATCTTAGAAAACCTATCAACTACTACAAATATCGAGTCCCTCCCCTTCTTAGACATGGGCAAACCTGTGATAAAGTCCATACTAATATCTTCCCATGGGACGTCCGGGATAGGCAAAGGGGTATACAATCCTTGGGGACTCGATCTAGACTTAGCATGCACACAAGTAACACAAGCCTTGCAAAAACGTGTAACATGATGCAACATTTTAGGCCAAAAGAAATGTTCCTTTAATGTAGCCAAAGTCTTAGGAATACCAAAATGTCCTCTACCCTCATGAGCTTCTTGAATTAGCAACCTACGTATACACGTTTTAGGGATACACAGTTTCCCGACCTTAAATAGGTAGCCATTATCAACATAGAATCCATTAGACTCTCCCTTTTCCATGCATGTTTGAAAAATTACAGCAAAGTCATCATCATGCATATACACATCTTTAATCAAGGAGAATCCAAAGATAGAAGCATCAAGATGGGTAAGTAACACATACCTGCGAGAAAGGGCATCAGCAACCACATTCTCCTTACCTTTCTTATATTTGACCACATAGGGGAAGGTCTCCATGAACTCCACCCATCGTGCATGGCATCGGCTGAGGTTGTACTAGCTCTTCAAATACTTCAACGCCTCGTGGTCCGAGTGAATGACAAACTCCTTAGGCCATAGGTAGTGCTGCCAAGTCTTCAACACCCGAATAAGAGCATAGAGCTCTTTGCCATATGTCGGGTAGTTGAGTTGGGCGCCTGTGAGCTTCTCGCTAAAGTAAGCAATGGGACGCCTATCCTGAAGCAAGACCCCTCCAATTCCATGATGAGAGGTGTCACACTCTACCTCAAAGGTCTTGGAGAAGTCCGGTGATTTCAGCAAAGGGGCGTTGCACAATCGGTCCTTCAAGGTGGTGAAGGCAGTCTCGTGTGCGTTCGTCCACTCAATAGACGCAGCTTTCTTTGTAAGCTCATGCAATGGGGCTGCAATGGTGGAGAAATCACGCACAAAACGGCGGTAGAAGCCAGCCAAGCCCAGGAAGGACCGAACCATGGTTGGTGTCGTGGGTCGTGGACATTCCTTTATGGCACAGACCTTCTCTTGGTCAACTATCAGCCCATCCTTGCTTACAACAACACCAAGAAAAATAGTGGAGTCCGAGCAAAAAGAACATTTACCAAGGTTAGCATAAAGTTTCTCATTTCTAAGACACTCTAAGACCTTCCTAAGATGCTCAACATGCTCATCTAATGACCTATTGTAAACAAGGATATCATCGAAGTAGATAACTACAAATTTTCCTAAGTAAGCCCGTAAAACATGATTCATCAATCTCATAAAAGTGCTAGGAGCATTGGTCAAACCAAAGGGCATAACCAACCACTCATAAAGGCCATACTTAGTCTTAAAAGCAGTTTTCCACTCATCACCCTCATGCATCCTAATTTGATGATAACCACTCTTAAGGTCAATTTTAGAAAATACAGTAGCACCATGCAATTCATCAAGCATATCATCAAGTCTAGGAATAGGGTATCGATACTTTACTGTAATTTGGTTGATTGCCCGACAATCAACACACATGCACCAACTACCGTCCTTCTTAGGCACTAGAATCACCGGTACTGCACAGGGGCTTAAGCTCTCTCGGACGTGGCCCTTATCCATCAACTCTTGCACTTGACGCTGCAATTCCTTGGTTTCTTCCGGGCTCGCGCGGTATGCAGCTCGATTAGTAAGAGAGGCGCCGGGTACAAAGTCGATTTGATGCTCAATTCCACGAATAGGTGGCAAACCTTCGGGTAGCTCTTCGGGCATCACATCCTAAAATTCCTGCAAAAGAGAAGTCACTGCAGGGGGTAAATCAACAAGATCCTTAACATTTAGAAGACACGTGAAAGGAACAAGTAAAAAGCAAGGAAGACGTCCCTGAATGATTGGAGAGACATCCCGAGACCGAGCCAAAAGACATCGGTTTTCACAAGATCCTTGAATGTCGGTGTGAGCTGGCTTGGGAGGTTGTTTTGGGGCCGATTTCTGTGGCTTCTCACGGTCAGCTGAGGGCAGGTGATGTCCCTTGGCTTGCTCAAGTGCCTTGACACGGTTCCTTTCAACATGATCTTGCATAATCTCCTGAGGGCTCATAGGAAGTAATGTCACCTTTCTTCCATTGTGCATGAAGACGTAGTTGTTGAGAAACCCATCATGAAGAGCTCTCTTGTCAAATTGCCAAGGTCGTCCCAAGAGGAGATGAGTTGCATCCATGGGTACTACGTCACAAAATACTGAATCCTTGTAATGGCCAATGCTGAAATTGATAGTGCATTGTCGCTTCACAACATTGGAATCATCACCCTCGGAGATCCATTGTAGGCTATAGGGTTGGGGGTATGGAGTTGTGTCGAACTTGAAGTGCTTGATCACCTTTTCGTTGATGATATTGCAACAACTTCCACCATCTATAATGACACTCAAAGAAGCACCCTGGACTGCAGATTTAGTATGAAACAAATTCTCACGTTGGTCAAGTAAGGTACCTTCTTTTGCGGTAAGAACGCGGCGTGTAACAAAGCTAAGAGGCAAGTTGCCTTGCTCATCCATAGCGCTGCAGATGTAACCGTCCGACTTCTCCTCCTCCTCTTCCTGGCCGTACGTGTCAAACACTGGTTCAGAGTCGTGGGTGTCCTCGTCAAAGGACTCGTATCCGGAGGTGTTCGAGAAGAGGACTCACTTGTTGTTGGGGCAGTCCCGCTGCATGTGGCCATGCCCTTGGCACTTAAAACAGACCTTGTCCCGTGCCCTATCATCGGAAGCAGGCGCTCGACGCTGTGATGGCTCGTTGATGCGCACCGGAGTGTTGCTCGGCCGAGTGGCCGGCGTCGGCGTTGTAGTCGCGGGAGCGGACTGCAAAGGGGAGCGCACATTAGAAGTAAATGAACCTGAATTAGGGGATGGAACATACCTTGTATTAGTGCGAGACCAAGACGCTCTCTTAGCCGCTTGAGCTTGCGACCATATCTTTTGTGCCGTATGTGCGCATTTTTGGAGGTCTCGTATGTTAAGCACCCGAAGTTGGTTTCTAATAGGCTCATGCAGGCCACGAAGGAACATACTCCGAAAGTCCTCGTCAGTGTGATGGATACCTGCCTTATGGGACAATTCTTCAAGTTCAGCATAAAAATCAAGGGGAGAACGGTTACCTTGGGCCGCGAGTTATATCTTGAGGCGCATTTCGGAAGTAAAGTCCTCGGGGACATACTTCTTCCTCATGATCCACATAAGATGGCGCCAGGAAGTGACTGGACACTCACGGTGACGCTCACGGTCAGCACAGAAACGATGCCACCAAGCCTTGGCGGCGCCGTCGAAGTGTAAAGCGGCAGTTGCAACCCTTTTCTTCTTTCGGGTAGCGATAATGATTCAAAACATACTCCATGGGCTGCTGCCAATCAAGAAACTTAAGGGGATCAAATTCACCAAAAAAGTTTGGAAGTTTTACCTTAATGTCGGGGCAACGCGGTCCATAGCGCCCGGGGCTCGGTCAGCGTCGTTCCGGTGAGTGGCGTTTATAGCCGCGGCGAGTGGGGCGCATCTCCTCTTGGCGTTGCATCTTATACACCTCATCGTCATCAAATTTTTCCCGTGTGTAGGCCAAGGCACGGTCATCCTGGTCAAGCTCGGACTCGTCATACCTCGTGTGTTGTTGGCCTCTTTCCCGACGGTCATAGGTGTTGACATAAGGTAGGGGATCCTTGGAGACGCGTACACGACGACGGGAGCGATCCAAAGTGTAATCCTCATCTTTCGGAACAAAGGTGGGGTTGTACCTTACGCGGGAATTGCCACGCTTAGGAGGGTAGCCTTCAATTTCAGAGCGAAGGCGATCTTGCGGAGTAGACAAGACGCCCTTACCCTTGCGGTCCAGTGGATGGCTTGTGGTGGCTGTAGGGTGAAACAATGGGTCAGTCGTGGGCAAATTCATGTCACTCATGGCCCGACGAAGGTGCGCAAGCTCGGCAGCCTGCTCGGCCAGGAGGCGGTCTTTCTCTTCATTCGAAGCTTGAAGTGTGTCATTTGCTGCATGAAGGTGGTCAAGTTGCTCATAGGCGGAGTCCATGTGTCTGGGGCTGCGGTTGCCCATAGAAGGAGTGTGGCTAGTCATAGGAACGTCCATAGTACCTATACGAAGCATATAACACAAGGAGTAAGTTGCACTAAGCAAAAGAACAAGTCCAAGCCAAGTCCTTGTCTCAAAAGTGAACCAAGAAATTTTCCGCTGGGCGTACTAATTTTGGTTGCTCGTGAGGAGGGAGATGCTTGAACGGAAGGCAACAAAGCAAGAACTAGCAAATCAAGTCCCAAACAACACACAAATTTCCAAGTGCAAGCAGATCAAATCAAGTTTCTCATAATTAATCACAAGAGAGTTGAAAATTTTGCCCTTTTCAATGAGAGTTGCATAGAGACATGAAAGAAGAGAAGATGGAGTATAACCGTATGGTGTGTTCTCTGCCTTTTCTTTTGTTTTTCTTTTTTTTGAGGCTTCCGTCTTCCCAAACCTTTTTGTTTTGTTTGATGGAAGGTGAGAATAGTATGATTGTTTTTGTTTATACGGTCACACTGTCTTTTTTTTTTTGATATGACGGCGAATCAAGCAAGAAAGAACCACACAAGCAAGTGTAGGAGAAGAAAGAAGAGACAAAGCAACTATGAGGGAATAAAATCTAACAACTAATCTAGCAATTAATCCAAAGATGAAGCAAGACTTAAGCAACAAGAAACAAGGAAATCAAGTATACAAATAAGGAAACAAGATAGTGCTAGAAGGATAGAGGGTAGGGCTGTTGGAAAAGTAACCAAAACCTAAGGGAAATTGAGGGTTGCAGCCGTGAGGGGTGGCGGTGGCGGACAGTGGTCGTGGTGGTGGAACGGTGGTGGTGGTGGGGTGGTGGTCACGGATAGGGTTCCGGCGATTGCTGGTGGTAAGAAAAAAAAATTCTAGGGTTTGTAAGCGGAAAATTGCAAGGAATCACAATAAGAGAGAAGAAACAAACTTAGCTTGGATAGGCTCTGATGCCAGTTGATGCGAACAACCCCTGAAGTGTCGTTTGCAATGCAGGATCTTTGGTTCCTCAAGCTTGTAGTGGAATCCTTCTCTTCCATAGCCAAAGTGATGGCTTTCCTAGGGCTAAGAGATAGCCTTCAAACTTGTTCAAAGAGTTGAACAAAGAGATCAAAGTGATGATCACGAGACAACGAAGAGACGGTGTTGAATTGCTCGAAGCGACGAGCTACGGGATAGTTTGATCCGTGGGATCGAAGGGTTTGATGTTGGGATTCAAGGAAGGAGCGTACTATACTTTACTACTCAAATCAACATCAAAATTACAAACTAGGGTTTATGGTCTTAAGTATCGTCAAAAAAGAAATAATAAAAATAATAATAAGTTTTCGGAAATAAAAACGACGACAAAGCCAACACTCGGGCCCGTTTCCGCGGCCGCGGAAAATACTTATGCGATCGCGGAAAAGTGTCTGAAGAAACGATCGCTTGCGGCAATTCCGCAGTCACGGACCCATGGTCGCGGAAAAGCCGTGTCAATTCCGCGGTCGTGGAAAATACTTCCGCGATCGCGGAAAAGTGTCTGTGAAGGAACGATTGGTTGCGTCAATTCCGCAGTCACAGACAATACTGCCGCCATCGCGGAAAAGCCGCGGCAATTCCGCGGTCGTGGACAATACTGTCACGATCGCTGAAATGTTTCTGTAAAAAATGGGTCTATGAAGGATTTTGGAATCCTTCATAGGTCAAGAGGAGGACCCATTTGGGACTAGATGAACCCGCGTCACATGCGTGCGCCCGCCAGACTAATGATTGTGTTGCTCGCTCCATTGCCCTAGCGCGAGCTCTTGTTACCGGGCCATTCGAGCACACCTTCATTGCTTCCTCTTCGTCTGTCCCCGTCATCGAGGGGATCACGGAGCTATCAATCTTCCCAAGAACAATTTAACTCATTCTATTAATCACTCTCTAACTTAACCCTTTAAGATTCCTTAATATTTTTCCCCAAAATGAATCACATAAGATATTACTCATATTTTCCTCAAAATATCATTTTGATAATTGATTTATCACCAACAAAATCAATCACTCTCTTTCCTAACCATTCCAGAGATAAACGTGAGTAACATTTATTACTTTATTCCTTAAGCGCACATAAGACAAATCCCTTTACTACATCCTTTTAGTTTATCGATCTCCTCATAATAACTTATCCTTATACTATAACCTTTAAATTTAAGTAAGCTTTTTCCCAATACAATAGCTTCACAACTTAATCATCCCAGAAAATGTTATATCACAAGTCTTATAAACGACCTACTCACTTAAAGTCCTCACATTTAAATCGCTACACGTTTTGTATTTTAAAACAACGATCGTGTTAGATTACAATTCTTTAGGGAGAGACAACTCTTTATGATTTATACTTTTTTCAACAATTTATTCACTTAAATGAATAAATTATAAAACTCACAATTAAGTATTTAAGCTCTATATTAGCTCACCACACGAAATTTACCTCATCTTATGCTCGAAGTATACACATGAGAGATAAATCTCAAACTCCATAGAGCATTAACTACACATACTTAATTCTATAAAAATAAGAAATTTTGACAAAACTAAACTCACGAGACAACGCTCATCAACTCGATTTTAGAGAAACAAATAATGTCAATACCCAACTTGACATTATTCTAAGAATATATAGAGATTCTTATGAATGGATCTAAGGATTAAGTAACGGAATCAAAGCTTGTGAAAGTTTGAAAGCCACTTACTTTCAAACCTTACATATATTTAACTTAATAAAATAATTACAAAATAAAAACTATGCCTATAAGATTACAAAATAAACTTCAAGTTTTGACCCTTTTTACTACCATTGTTATAAAACAACTACAAAAAAATAATGTTAGTGTAATAATAATTAAACCATTACTTTTAAAATTTTCTAAACTTTAATCCATTTAAAAAAAATAATTAAAAGTTAGTACTAACAATTTAAATTTTCGAAATTCCTTTATAAAAATAAAAATAATTTAAAAATAGTATTGAAAATAATTTTGAAAATTTTCAAACCTAATAATAGGCAAAAAATCATAAAACCATTGCTCTGATACCACATTTGTAACACCCTCAACTTACGTCGGTAGTGCCACACACCAATGACCTCAGACTGTAAAGTCCAAAGCCACCCTAGGCTTTCATCGAAACAATTATGCTTAAATAAATAAATAAACATTAAATAATATTAGAGTAAATAGAGGAAGACTTATTAAAAGAAATACTTAAAGTTTATTAAATTTCTCATCGTAAATTGAAGAGATAAGTTTTACAACTCGAAATTTCAATACAACGAAAGACTTTTTAAAATAAACCCTAAATACATGACTAACTTATCTAAGTATTACTTATATTTAAGAAGATTAAATCAATACTAGATAACTTGAAAAATTAATACTACTTTAAATCACAATCTTCAACTGCAAGCCTTCGCCTTCGATTTGTTACTTCAAGGCGTCTGAGACCAACCACTGATGTGTTGTATAGGACGGATGACACCATCTAACCATGCAAGGAAAGAGAAAGGTTGGTCAGTCTAATGAAAGATTATGCAAGGGTGCAAACATAATGGTTCTTGTAGTCGTATATAGTCACTACCCTCGTTTCTCGAATAAAACTCGGTAAACGGTATATGACTAAAATACTCATACTAAAACGAAAGAAAATGTATGCTTCAAGAGAAGACTCCAATAGAAATGAGTCTTATGGGAATTAAATGAATTTTTTTGGGAACGTTATATTTATCACACAAAGTTTTGAAAACGCATCATTGAATATTTGGGATCTCGACCAACCTCACCGCATAATGCGAATCCAGATTGGAAAGGGGACTTACTTTAGACAAGAGACCGGGCGGACTACACGTTGTACTTCTTGCCCGAGGGTATAATAATTATGTGCAAAACGACACTTATCTTATTTAATTCCAAAACGTGCATTTACGTTAAAGCTTTTAATCCACACCAATCTCGCATGAGATATATCATGGGACATTTTCCATATCTAATTAATCTTATCCAAAAGCTTCTACTTTGCGCAAACATTGCGCACCTGCGCGCTACTCCCTTTTCTTCTTTTTCCACAGCGGATACACTCCATTTTTTCTTCACTTTTCTAGAGTCGTTGTTCCTTAGTTGACTCTTTGTTCCATGTTTCTTAGTTTTTCTTCTCTGTGGATTTCCATTATTCCCTACTCATTTAGTCAACATGAAACTCACTGGAACAAGTAAACCATAAAACCTGTTCAGGTAAATCTAATGCATTTATTTTATTATATATCATTATCAATTAAGGTTTTAGTTGGTATATTAGCCAAAAGTCCATTAAGGTTATTTAATTGTTGACAAAAGAGGTAGACTTACGTCCTTTTATTAACCATAGCAGAGAATAATTCCAATCATTGAGAAATTTCCTCCATTCACAAAAATCCTAAATCTGACTTGAGCATCGAAGGAAAAACAGGGGACAAAGTAGTAATTTGAAAAATGGTAGGCGACTCTAGGCGATGGGGGTTCCAATCGCCTAGGTGTGCTTGAGGAGCGCAAGGTGCGCGCCTAATCACCCTTTAAACATATGTATTACAATTCAAATGATTAAAATAAAAGAAATACTAAAAAAGGAAAGTAAGATATTATGTACTTATGCGGATAAGATATCAAAGATCTCCTCCTAAATTATAGTGTGTACAAGTGAAGTAGAAAGGAAAGAAAAACATTTGTAGTTATCATAAGATCTCATCCGAAATTCTATTATAGAGGCCAAAAGAAAAGAAAAAATGAAATTAAAATATTATGTAGTTGACTACTTAAGAACTTAAGCGTCTATCAATAAAAAAACAAGATATTAACCAAAATTATCATAAAACATTATTGAAAGAATAGCAGATCTCATCCAAAAAGGGTGAGGCATAGCGCCGGGCTACCTTGGGGCCTGGCCGCCTAGCCCAGACCTAGCCACACTAGGCTTGTTTTGAGGTTAGGCGGGTGATGGCCTAGCCCAAGCACCCAGGCACTCGCCTAGGTGCACCTCAGGCGTGCCTTCTCATTCACAGGGACATATCCCCGCCTTTTGCTTTTTCTTTATTCGCAGGGCACCGGAAACGAGATTGAAGGAGCCTACGCTCACCGGAGTTTCGGGTTCCCATTGTCGTCTTCAACCATTATTTCTGGTGTAGATTTTTCCTGCCACAGTTGGCGCTGATCGTGGGGGTCGAAGACGATGACGAAATTCTGATCGTGACAAACTACAAATCCGAAAAGAAAAAAAAGAAAAAATTTGACATTGAAGTTTGGCTTCGTAGGCCCCTGTTGAAGTGCACGATGTGACAATTCTAATACGTCCCCGACAACCACGTGCATGAAACAACTCGATTGCACCTCTCAGATTCGAACATATTTTGTGAATCTTCATCCTCATTGAAAGCGTAAATCAGCTTATGGAAAAAGTAATTTCCGAGGGTATGCATCATGAGCTCGAGAACATGATCCAACACCTCTGACAAGACCATCTTAATCTCCTCCACCTTTGGATCCTACAACTTAGACAGCAAGATCTTGCATCTGTTCTGATCCTTGGTCCAATCCACCACATGCCCTCTCAAATTCATCAAACTGATTGATATCGGCATCCTTTGCCTTGTGGTTGAGATGCGTGCAAATTCAATTTTCATCAAAAAAGAACGAAGAACGTGGGCCCCTTCATGGATCAGAAATGTCAAAATGCAATTTGATGTGGGCTTGACTAATTACTGGGCCAAGGAGCCCAACTGGGCTAATTCGATGCAATTTCGAATTAATCCTCGATCGATAAATCTCGACCCTAAACATTATTCTATCTAAATTAAAATTGATTTAACTTACAAAAAGTATATCTAGAATAATTTGATTTAATTATTCCATGTTTACATTATCTCGGTACAAACTCGAGAGCAAACTGTTGATTAAAGTGGGACGTAGGATATTGTCGATAAAGATCATCAATCCCTTGAAGTGGGATCCAGACGCTAGATGTCAAAGGTCGACAGATGTAGCATTGGAAATTAATGTTCGGGCAAACCCAAGTTCCCATCTGTTGATTAACAACGAAGACCGTCGACATGAGGGGTACGCAACAAGTCATATGGAGGTTGTTCAAGAAGCTTGCCAACCAAGGTGAACTAATGATCTCATCTCAAGCATAAGTAGAAATGAAACCTACCTGGATGTGCGTTTTGCCGTTCACTAGTGTAATTCAAATGATGAATCTGGTAGCCAAGTTTTTGTTTCCTTATCTTTCAATTTGTATCATGATTGTTATTAGTAAGGGTGAAAAGAAATGCAGACACGAGAGTAATGCCTCATGAAGGAAAAGATCATGAAGGACATTAAGCCCTCTTGGCGTATATTATATTATGATTGCGTGTGGAATGACATGTCATTTACATGGACACATGATTTGTAAATGTCAAGTATAGGACAACTCATCAAATATGTTTTGTGATATTGAAATATGATTAATATTTATACATTAGTGCTCATAAAAGATATCTTACTATAGACAACAATAATAGAAAAGTGTCATTTTATCTATTCAAATCAAAGGTGTATATTAAATGGAAATCTTATTTAGTTATTAATATTGAATAATAACTTTTTCCATGAGAACTTTTTTAAAATCATTTTAGATAAGTAAGTTTAATGGAACAACTTCTACTAACAAATTTATATTTATAATTGCATGTCATATTATTAGTATAAAATAATTTTGTCTTATTTTATTATAAGTCATGAACTTGGATGTGATGAACATTTTGTAGAAAATGAATTCATATATTATTTTATACTCATTATTTGTTTAATCATGTAACATCTGCAAAATCAAATCAAATCAATTAATATGCCATGTAATATACTTGACTAGAATTAGGATAGATCTCTTGTGGGTAATTTGTAGACATAAAACATAGAAATTAGGAAAGCTTGAAAGTGTAATATGAAATTCAATAATAGAGATCTTACCTACACAATCGTATAACAATAGTAACAAATTGAAGGTAGAGTTTTGACAAATAAATTTCAATAAAAGTGTCTACACATCAATAGCCCCACCATGGGTACTAGTAGCAAAAATAGTGTATATCAGATAATATTAATTGAATATCAACCTTCACAATTTCAAACAATAATATAAAAAAAACCAAAACGGAGGAAACATGAATATCAACATATATTATTATCATGAACTTTGAATATGAATAACATATTATGTCTCTGAAACTGTAATTGAAAATCAATAAATTATTCTTGAATATGATGTCTTGGACACATTAATTACAGACGAAATTCTTATAATTGGCAAACAATTATACAATGCAAACACATAATGTGGGATTTCAATTTAACTCAACTTGAAAAAACTTTCGAAACCAACTTCTGCCACTTGCCTCTATTGAACCTCATTCATATTCTCTAATGCTTCAACAAAGAAAGGGAGTTGACTCTGAAATCTGATCTTGGGGAACACCTTACTTTCCTTCCTCATCAATGGACGATATACGTCGTCACCAGAATTCGACTCTACATATTCCGATTCAACCATTTTCACCTTGCCTTTATCCTTCCTCTTCTTAGACTTAAAATCTTTTTCATAACTCATAATATGATGAATGGTTTTGATGATATTTTATTGGCATGTACTAAAATAGATATAAGGAAATATAAATTTGAACCGAAAGCGGCTTCGACAGTTGTTTTATGTGATACACCCTTCTTCTTCCTTTGCTCCAACTAACACTTGCGCAAAGTCAGTTGGACATCCTCAACATCATCCTCTCCATCATCTTCTTGTTCAACCATTTTCGCCTTGCCTTTGTCTTTCCTCTTCTTAAAATTCAAATCTATTTCATAACACATACAAGTCTCTATTGGTTTTAATGATATTTAAATTATCATGCACTAAAGTGGATTTAATGAAATATAAACTTGTACCGACAACGACTTATACATTTTTTTCCTATTCCACACCATTCTTCTTCCTTTGATCCAAGTAAGACTTCCGCAATGTCAATGGGACATCCTCAGCATCATCCTCCCCACCATGCGAATCTCTAGCCTTGGTGTTTTATCTCTTGGTCATCAAACTCCCCAATGTTTCGTCTTCATCATGATCAACCATCAATTCTGTAGACACATGTTAGTTATATTTTAGATTAAATTATGATTGCAAACACAAAATCATAACATCATGGGAGCACAAACATTGATAGCATATTATGTGTCTTCTTTGTATATATATGTTACATTAGCATGTTTTGAGAAAAAATAACAAATTAAGATGTCTTACATGTTGCCTATCTCTTAGAGTTTGTATTCTTAGGATATTTCCCCAATAATATCAGCAAAATCCTCAAAGTTGTCCTCATCTACATAGGATGCATTAGTGACATCCTTCGATGTTGTCTTCTTCCTTGTGCCATTAGCGGGAACTCTACCAAATATATGACCTATTGTAACAGTAAAATTGTAATGGTTGTTGTTTGTGTTATAATAAATAAGCTATGGTAATGTTTGTTTTCGTGCATTACAAGTTACAACAGCTATGCTATTGTAACGGGGTATAATTATATTACAATGGTATAGTTAAGGTAACGGTTGGTTGTAACAAGCTTAATATAAGGTAACACTTCAAAATTTTATGGTAATGGTTGTGGAATAAGTGAAAATAGGCGGACAAATGGAAATTAGGCGGGCCATAAAAAATCATAAAGAACCCCTAATTTTTAGTTCACCCTCTCCATCTCACAACCACTCTAGCCTAGGGTTATATGGGGATAACGTACAACTCCTTGCCCTTGCCTATTAACCATAATAACCTGTTTGTTATCTTGCTGCTTCATGGCCTTCATTCTGCTTCATCGTCATCCGGATTATCATTGTCGTCTCACACCGCTTTTACTTAAAACTTTGCAGCCGGCCAAGGTAAATTTCGTGTTCCTTCATTCCAAGCATAACAACTCATCGACCAACCTTCGTCTCCCACCACTGTCAGGCTGTTTCTCGCTCTCGCCGGTGAGTTGCTTTTTCGTCCTTTTGTCAATGAGGTGCTATTGGAATCTATGATCTTCTTCGTGATATTGCTTGTGAAACTTATCGAAATTTGATTGAGGAATGAACCTAGGTTTGCTTGTGGAACTGTTTGTGATTCTGATTTCTGATGTGATTTAGGGTTTAACTTTGCGTGTCGAATTATGATTTGCTTCTTTGGATTTGATTAGGGTCAAACTAGGTTTGGGATTGACAGTGAATTGGTGCTATTGGAAAACCCTAATTTCATCCTTAATCCTTTTTCTAGATGAGCAATCAATTCGATTTCATTCCCCTTGTTCATCCTTTCGTACTGAATAAATGTATGCACATGTTCATAGCAGAGACTTTGCCGTTATTCATTTTCTTTTCTTTCTTGCCTATTAGATTGCAAAGGGCTAAAATTGGAGGTTAGAAGGGAAAAGGTATTGTCAATGCTGATATAAGGGCTGAAATTGAGGATTCTTTAGGGTAGAAAGATGCCATCCAAGTCCAGGTAAAGGTATGAATGTTCTTCTCGAATTTGTTTCATTCATATCAGTCTGATAAAATATTTACAGCAATTTGAACTCAAATTAATTGTCTTTTTGAGGCAAATTAATTGTCTTTTTGATTGGCTTCATGGATGTAGGTCATGGGTACTGATCTGGATGGAGTAAAGAAGGATGAACAAGTTGTTCGGTCAAAAATTAAACTACTTAAATATGAATTAAAAGCAAATTATTAGCTTTCTGTGAAAATATTTGGTGCTTGTAAATTTTCTGAATTTGTTAGTATTTTCCGTGTAATAATTCAGACGGGAAAGTTGCAAGGACAACTATGCTATATAGGAATAACCTTATTTTCTAGGCTTGTAGGTCACATTGATTGATAATTGAGAAACGAAGTAAAATCTAATCTCTAAGATGGAAGTAATAACATGGCTTTCTTCTCGTGCTTTATTCTATGTGGGATCATTGGTTTTCTTTGCTATTAGCATCTCTCATGTGCTTATCCTAAAAATTGTAGCTCTTTCTAGAACCTGTGTGAACTTTGGTGTCTGATGCTCTTCATGTTGCAATAAGGGTGGCGTTGACAATAGTTAGACCAGGCTAATTAGAAAGAAGATGTTTTGTTTGAGCATGTGTATGTGCTTACACTATCATAATTAGAAAATAGAGTTGGTTTCTTTGAGCATAGATTATAGTAGTGATTTATTTATTTGTTTCAACATAGATTGATTCAGATATTGCCTTATCAATACTTAAACTTATTGTTGTAGTTGAATGGAGTGATATACATATTGAAGGATATATGTGTGGCATATTCTTGGAAATATCATGATGCTATTGGGGGAGAAGATGACTAGTAGATTGAAGTTATCTCCTCATAAGAAAGATATATTTCTACTTTGTATTCTTACAATCTATTGCTAAGATTTATTTTGGTTCTTGAGAAAACAAGGGAATTGATCATCAATTAATGAACTTTTGTATTGAATGATCATTAATCTACATAGTGGGTGCTGTTATAATTTTTTTTATGTGTAAGACTAGCATGATTGTTTTCTATCGGTTTTTCTATATTAAATATTGTAACATATAATGATATTTGTTTAATTTTTAAATTGGCTAGAGAGACCTATCAGAATTTGTAATTTTGGCTAGTTAAGATTTATTGTTTTAGTAGATTTTTATAAGAAGTTAACGATTTATTTTCTTTTTTGTATTCCAGAAGTATAATTTGTGAAGAGGTGGAACCCGTGCTACATTTTTCAAGTCACTTTGGGGTATGTAATCAATTAATTAAGCTTTCATTATAGTCACCCTTTTACAAACATTTGGTTATTTGGCTTGGAATTATTCGCTAATAGATGCCTCAAAATATCGATAATTTTGTTATAATAACTAAAACATAATAATTTTGTTGGGACATGGATCTAAATACAAAAGGGACAAGAAACCAAGCAAAAGCCATGCTATGACTACCTTGCTGTTATGAGTTCCTTAGTGTAGGAAGAACATAAATAGCCCAATAGCCAAGCCTCCAAAGGACATGGTGTGTCAAATGGTTCGAATTTTGAGGTGCAAATATGAATTTGTGATATTTGTTTACTTTATAGTGTTTGTAGTGTCATGCAAGAGGAATAAAGTCATGAAGGGTTCAAGTATCAGTGGTTTGAGCCACAATGTGTAAAGAATAATATATTGATTTTTTGGATTGTCAAGAACTTCAAGAATGTTGTATGTATTGAAGATTTATTGTATTGAAGATGCTATAATGTATTGGTTCTTTTGGTTGTGTTGTTTGTATATTTAACTACCAACAACATAGGTTGTACATGAAGTATATGGTACAATGCACTTACGTGCATCTTACCAATATTTTTTTTTTAAATTTAAAAAAGAGTTCTTATAGCCGGACCTCAAACTCTCGGGTTATAAACATTTACCTAAGGTAACACACCATTCTATGTCTTTGAAGCGTTGCCTTAGACACCTAAGGTAACAGTTCTTATATCTGATATAATGGTTTCATGTTTTTTCAACACATTGTTACAATAGATTAATATACCGTTACAATAGGTTTGAGGCAATGGCCTCTATTGTAATCACGTGTAAACCATTACACTAGGTCTATAATAATGGTTTTTGGCCTTATTGTAATAATTTTTACCATCACAATAGGCTTGATAATTGGTAGTGGAAGCTTGAGCCGTCCCTTATCCGGTGTCACTGTCACCACCAGTGGAGAATCACCAACACCTTCGTTTGTTTGATTTGCATCATCCTTTTCTTGAACAAGTGAGGGTTGATCATCACCTTGCTCAGCATCAAAATCTTTAGGGCTTTCCTCATCCACATAGGAAGCATTAGTGTCACCCTTCGATGTTGTCTTATTCCTTGCGCCACACACGATAATCTTGAGTCGTCTCTTTGTCGGTGCCACCGTCGCCACGGGTGGAACCTCACAATCACCTTGCTCAACATCATTGTCAACTGAGGTTCTATGTTCTACTGGTAGGGCTTCATCTTTAACCTGATTTGTTGGAAGACTTGGAAAAATATATAATTTTATAAAAAAAAATAATTTTTAAATTTTCGTCTTTTGTAAATTAGTACACTAGTACATTCATATACATACAACAAATAGAAGAAGTCTTAGAATGATCTTGAATATCAGTCACAAAAAGGAGAATAATACCTAAAACATTTTTAAAATCACATCAACAAAATAACCATAAGACTGCTAAAGTATGCATTTCAATACAATTATCATATAATAAACAACCAATTTTGAAAATCATATACAATAAGTTCAAACAAAAACAACAACAAAACAACCACTGCTCCCACATGAATATAAATAACATTATCTTGAATATCAAATAATAGAAGATGAATATTAAAAATAAAGCTCAGCCCAAACCAACAACATTTTATGCGTTCCACCATGAATATCACATAATAAGAAGAGTATATCAATTATCAAAGGTTCAAACACCACATCCAAAATCTAAAACTAATGCAATGTGAATATCAACATTGTTATCATGATACTAAAACCATGTTTGTATATACGTAGTGAATATCACATCATAAAATTTCAATATCAAAAACCAAAAATCTTAAACAAAACAAAAAACACGTCAATTATTCCACCATGTATATTTGTATCAACAACATGAATATAACACAATGCGAAGTGAATATCAATGATCAACAATTCATATAACACCATCAAACAACAAACAAGAATATCAACATTGAAATCATGAATATCACATCATAGAATCTGATTCTCAAATATAAAAAGCCCAAACAACACCATAAAAACACACATACTGCAACCTGAAAATCAAACACTAAAAGCATGAAACCTAAACCTGAATATCACTACATACAAACATGTTAACTAATACACACGTGGATACTACAACACCAATTGCATAAATACGAATCTTATTGAATAAAATTATCCTTGAAAAAAAAAATACCTTTTACGAGCTTTCGATGCTTGTTACCCTTTGTTTTCGGGAACATTTTGTCTTTTCCCAACAATCCTCTAATTCTTATAACCTTTATTAATATATCTAAAAAATTCCCAAAACCACATTCATGGTTATACTTGATTATTTATTTCTACCCATACTATTATAATTTATAACCCATTTGATAATTTGTACAAAAATTATCTTAACCCAACTTTTGAACTTAAGTTAATAAAAATTCAAATTATTCCTATAAAAGAAATTAAATAAATTTCATAACTTTTATTATTATCAAAATAAAGTATATAGAAATTACATTAATACCCTTATGACATAAATGAGGGTTATTACAATACTACCCCCGAAACTAGCACTACCAAGATAGTGGAACCGGTTCTCACATTAACCTCACTACTTGAGCTTAGTATCCTTAATTATTTCATCCTCGAAACTACTTCTAGGAAATGCGATCCGTTTCCTCAACCATGTCATTATCTCGTATACCTGGTCTCCATATATTATACCATGTAATAACTCTTAATATATCCTCAAAATCATGACTACCTTAGAATAATAGTCTCCAAAATCATCATAACGATCTTAATATACCTTAAGCATGAGAACACTACCTTTCTCTTCCAATTTCCTCTTTATAATCAAATCCCAAAGTTCATACATTAAACTCACTTATAACCTAAATATCAACTTCTAGTAACTCCAAAACATTATATCCTCTTATCCTTTAAAGGTACATCACTCAATTCCATTATTTATCTTAATCAAATTTGGTCCTTATGCTATATGTAACCTAAAATCTTCCCAAGAACAATTTAACTCATTCTATTAATCACTCTCTAACTTAATCCTTTAAGATTCCTTAATATTTTTTCCCAAAATGAATCACATAAGATATTACTCCTATTTTCCTCAAAATATCATTTTGATAATTGATTTATCACCAACAAAATCAATCACTCTCTTTCCTAACCATTCCATAGATAAACGTGAGTAACATTTATTACTTTATTCATTAAGCGCACATAAGACAAATCACTTTACTATATCCTTTTAGTTTATCGAACTCCTCATAATAACTTATCCTTATACTATAACCTTTAAATTTAAGTGAGCTTTTTCCCAATACAATAGCTTCATACCTTAATCGTCCCAAAAAATGTTATATCACAAGTCTTATAAACGACCTACTCACTTAAAGTCCTCACATTTAAATCGCTACACGTTTTGTATTCTAAAACAACGATCGTGTAAGATTACAATTCTTTAGGGAGAGCCAACTCTTTATGATTTATACTTTTCTCAACAATTTATTCACTTAAATGAATAAATTATAAAACTCACAATTAAGTATTTAAGCTCTATATTAGCTTACCACACGAAATCTACCTCATCTTATGCTCGAAGTATACACATGAGAGATAAATCTCAAACTCCATAGAGCATTAACTACACATACTTAATTCTATAAAAATAAGAAATTTTGACAAAACTAAACTCACGAGACAACGCTCATCAACTCGATTAGAGAAACAAATGATGTCAATACCCAAATGACATTATTCTAAGAATATATAGATATTCTTATGAATGGATCTAAGGATTAAGTAACGGAATAAAAGCTTGTGAAAGTTTGAAAGCCACTTACTTTCAAACCTTACATATATTTAACTTAATAAAATAATTACAAAATAAAAACTATGCCTATAAGATTACAAAATAAACTTCAAGTTTCGACCCTTTTTACTACCATTGTTATAAAACAACTACAAAAAATTAATGTTAGTGTAATAATAAATAAACCATTACTTTTAAAATTTTCTAAACTTTAATCCATTTAAATAAAAATAATTAAAAGTTAGTACTAACAATTTAAATTTTCGAAATTCCTTTATAAAAGTAAAAATAATTTGAAAATAGTGCTGAAAATAATTTTGAAAATTTTCAAACCTAACAATAGGCAAAAAATCTTAAAACCATTGCTCTGATACCCCATTTGTAACACCCCCGACTTACGTCGGTAGTGCCACACACCAATGACCTCAGACTATAAAGTCCAAAGCCACCCTAGGCTTTCATCGGAACAATTATGCTTAAATAAATAAATAAACATTAAATAATATTAGAGTAAATAGAGGAAGACTTATTAAAAGAAATACTTAACGTTTATTAAATTTCTCATCGTAAATTGAAGAGATAAGTTTTACAACTCGAAATTTCAATACAACGGAAGACTTTTTAAAATAAACCCTAAATACATGACTAACTTATCTAAGTATTACTTATATTTAAGAAGATTAAATCAATACTAGATAACTTGAAAAATTAATACTACTTTAAATCACAATCTTCAACTACAAGCCTTCACCTTCGATTTGTTACTTCAAGGCGTCTGAGACCAACCACTGATGTGTTGTATAGGACGGATGACACCATCTAACCATGCAAGGAAAGAGAAAGGTTGGTCAGTCTAATGAAAGACTATGCAAGGGTGCAAACATAATGGTTCTTGTAGTCGTATATAGTCACTACCCTCGTTTCTCGAATAAAACTCGGTAAACGGTATATGACTAAAATACTCATACTGAAACGAAAGAAAATGTATGCTTCAAGAGAAGACTCCAATAGAAATGAGTCTTATGGGAATTAAATGAATTTTTTTGGGAACATTATATTTATCACACAAAGTTTTGAAAACGCGTCATTGAATATTTGGGTCCTCGACCAAACTCACCGCATAATGCGAATCCAGATTGGAAAGGGGACTTACTTTAGACAAGAGACCGGGCGGATTACACGTTGTACTTCTTGCCCGATGGTATATTAATTATGTGCAAAACGACACTTATCTTATTTAATTCCAAAACGTGCATTTACGTTAAAGCTTTTAATCCACACCAATCTCGCATGAGATATATCATGGGACATTTTACATTTATTTAGGAAGATTAACCTTTATTAAAATCTTTTCTCATAAATTGATGAGATAAGTTTTACAACTTGAAATTACAATACAACAGAAGACTCTTAAAATAAACCCTAACTCATGACTAACTTAACTATGTATTACATTTATTTAGGAAGAGTAAAATAATACTAGACAACTTTAAAATAATATTACTTTAAATCTTCCACTGCAAGCCTTCGTCTTCGATTTGTTACTTCAAGGTTGTCTGAAACCAACCACTGATGTGCCGTATAGGACGGATGAAACCATCCCAACATGCAAGGAAAATGAAATGTTGGTGAGTCTAATGAAAGACTGTGCAAGGGTGAAAAACAGAATGGTACTTGTGGTCGTATATAGTCACTACCCTTGTTTCTCAAATAAAACTCGATAAACGGTATATGACTACTATACTCCTATTGAAACAAAAGAAAAGGAATGCTTGAAGAGAAGACTCCAACGAATTGAGTCTTATGGGAAATAAATAATTTTTTTTGGAAACATTATATTTATCACACAATGTTTTGAAAATGCATCGTTGAATATTTGCGTCATCGACCAACCTTACCGCATAAAGCGAATCCAGATTGGAAAGGGGACTTATTTTAGACAAGACGCCGGACGGGTTCCACGTTGTACTTTTCGCCCGAGAGTATATTAATTATGTGCAAAACGACACTTATCTTATTTAATTCCAAAACATGCATTTACGATAAAGCTTTAAACAACACCAATCTCGCAATGAGATATATCATGGGACGAATCCCGAATTTCGGCACTAGCTAAGTGCACTACCACTTATATTCGAAGAAAGGTAGGTCATGACCAAAAGTATTACGACAAGAATCCTCCTAATACCAAGTTATAAAGAAACAACTAAACCTCACAAGGTAATTATCGTTTTTACGAATACTCGTGATAACTAACATATAAGTCCACACCAAATGCACAACAAATCCACACCGAAGTTCATCTAGCACCCTATAGTAATAATATATATATGGGGGTCATTGCTAGCAAATAAACAACCTAATAAATAAGGTTCATTTACACACCAATTTAACACACAAGGGCTCAAACACAAAATTTAGAATATTTATCCCAACTTAATTAAGACAATAGATTAATTGTCAACTAAGAAAAATATGGAATAAGTTGCAAGAGTGAACCACCACTTGCCTTGGATTACGAAGAGCTTGAACAACATAATGGAGATGGTTGCTTTCGAAAAGCAAATTGACTCCCTGCTTTATTTCCGTTCCATAAGCGATTTCGAGATGTACCCAAGTCACACAACATAAATGAATTATGATTAGATAATTTATACAATAACGACATTTGAAGGATACAAGTCTCGATTTTTAATTAAATTTATTTAACTCTAAATAAATCAATTTCAAGGCTTTTCAACATAATGATTATCTATACAATACTAATAATCAATTAGTCATACATTCTAAATAATCAGAGTATAAATAAATAAATTACTCAATTTATTTATCATCTCAAATAATCCAACACATTACCCAATTGTAGTGTTATTCCTTAAAAACTTACAATTTAAGATAATATCATACGATACAACCTTATAATTTGGAGTTCGGAAAAGGGAGATATAATTAATTTACTTGTAACCTTATCATACTTAAAATTTTGTCATCCTTAATTTAATACTTTATGTTAACTTCATAATTCTATTTAAATTAATAGTTATATGAGTTAATATAATTTAAATATTTCATGATTTTAAAAGGTAACCTACTTAGGTTAATTATTATTTTATCCCTGCATGGATAAACATATTAATTCTTATAACCTTTATTAATATATCTAAAAAAATACCAAAACCACATTCGTGGTTATACTTAATTATTTATTTCTACCCATACTATTATAACACATTTGATAATTTGTACAAAAATTATCTTAACCTAACTTTTGAACTTAAGTTAATAAAAATTCAAATTATTCCTCTAAAAGAAATAAAATAAATTTCATAACTTTTTTTTATCAAAATAAAATATATAGAAATTACATTAATACCCTTATGATAAAATGAGGGTTATTACAACCAATCTTGATACTACTCTCACCCTAGCATGCTTAAATTCAGAGTTCTTTATCCTCACTTGAACCCCGAAAAGGAAGACCTCTTGTTGACATGGGTAACACTATAATCCTTATAAATGATTACAAATCCGGGGTGTTACATTCACCCCCACTAAACCCCCTTGATGACCTCGTCAAGTCCGAAATACCACCATTTAGGTCGAGTGTCCGTCCACTGGACGAAGTCCACTCGTAACCAAGAGTCGGCTCTCATATCATTAGTAAGACCCAAGGCCTTAGAAGCGCTAGCCCATGCCAAGTTGGGAACTTTCCAAGAGGTCACCCATCTTGGTACTACTCCCGCCCTAGCACGCTTAACTTCAGACTTCTTTGTCCTCACTTGAACCATGAAAAGGAAAAGCTTTTGTTGACATGGGTAGCACTCTAATCCTTACAAAGGATTACATATCCATGGTGTTATAAGCGTGCTAGGGTGGGAGTAGTACCAGGATGGGTGACCTCCTGGGAAGTCCCCGGGTTTGCATGGGCTGGCGCTTCTAAGGCCTCAAGCCTTACAAATAGTATCAGAACCAACTCTGGGTTATGAGTGAGCTTGGTTCGGTGGACGGTCGCTTGACCCAAAGGGCGATCTTTGGGCCTTGACGAGGTCGTCAAGTGTTTAAGTGGGGGTAATTGTAATACCCCGGATTTGTAATCCTTTATAAGGATTAGAGTGCTATCCATGTGAACAAGAGTGTAACACCCATGACTTATATCGGTAGTGCCACACGCCAGTGACCTCAGACGTTAATGCCCAAAGTCACCCCAGGCTTTAATCGGAACAATTAAGCTTAAATAAGTATATTAAATAATGAAAGATTAATCAGCGGAATGAATTTTATATGAAACTCAATCTTTTATTAAAAGATCACTCATAAATTGAGAATGTCGTTTTTACAACAGAGTGAAATTACAGCGGAAGACTTTTGAGTTATAGCAAAAGGCTTTTATAATAACCCTATTACATGACTAGGTTATATATATTAAAGTAATACTTAACAACCTTAAAATACTGTCACTTAAATCTTTAACTGCAAGCCTCTTCTTCGATTGGTTATTTCAAGTCTTCGGGGACCAACCACTGATGTGTCGTATAGGACGGATGACATCAGTAGAGGCGGGCCTAACATTGGCCCGCCTCTAATACTTTAGCGGGAATATTTTTTTCAGAAACTTTTTGAGGCGTATAATAAATTGCCCGCCTCAAAAAATATTTTTGAGGCGTATAAAATAATTATTCGCCTCAAAAACCTGAAAAACTGATTGCTATCATTGTCCCTCGAATAATTATTCGGCGTTATTTCAAGTCTTCGGGGACCAACCACTGATGTACCGTATAGGACGGATGACACCAGCCAACCATGCAAGGAATACAACTGGTTGGTTAGTCTAATGAAAGACTATGCAAGGGTACAAGCAGAATGGTTCTAGTGATCGTAACCGCTTACTATCATTGTCCCTCGAATAATAACCGAAGGAACGACACATAACCCGAAACTTTCACAGAATGATAGAAGAAGATATGCATCGAAAAAGAAGACTCCAACGGAATTGAGTCTTATAGGAAACGTATGATAATATATTGTTTGGGAACGTTAAGTTTTCACACACAAGTTTAAAAAAAAACGACCTTGATTATTTGGGTCCACGACCAACCTCACCGCGCAATGCGAATCCAGATTGGAAAGTGGACTTACTCTAACAAGAGTCCGGGCGGTTTCCATGTTGCACTCCTCGCCCGAGGGCATATTAATTATGTGCAAAACGACACTTATCTTATTTAATTTCAAAACGCGCATTTACGTTGAAGCTTTTAATTTCCACCACTAGTGGAAAAAATACTTTTTGAGGCTCCCTTTTAGAGGCGTACATATATCAAAACGCCTCAACAACGACCTACGCAATCAGTTTTTCAGGTTTTTGAGGCGGATAATTATTTTATACGCCTCAAAAATATCTTTTGAGGCGGGCAATTTATTATACGCCTCAAAAAGTTTCTGAAAAAAATATTCCCGCTAAAGTATTAGAGGCGGGCCAATTCTAGTGGGCATCAGGTAGAAAGTCGGTTAGGTTTTGTTTGGTTATGTTGTTATTAACCATAATGGAAACAATAAAAAATATTATTACAGTAGCTTTAGCAGAGATATGATCAGGGTATGAGCTTCAATTTTTGAGCTGATTTTTAAAAAAAAAAAAAAGAAATGGGACCCCGGTATTACAAAAAACCGGGGTCTCAATTTTTTTTTTATTTTAAAAAAAAAAAGACTTTTTGAGGCGGGCCTATATAGGCCCGCCTCAACAACCGACACCCACCCAAAAAAAAAAAAAAACACACTTGTTGAGGCGGGCCTTTATAGGCCCGCCTCAAGAAGTCCCTCGTTTTGGCGCCGAAGTAAGGGACTTGTTGAGGCGGGCTTAGGAGGCCCGCCTCAATAAGGTCCTTTTAGAAGCGTATATTGCCCGCCTCAAAAAGGGTCCTTACTTGTTGCAGCCCCCGCAGTAGAGGCGAACGGTGTACGCCTCAATAAGTGTCAAAAGGCCCGCCTCTAAAAGGGTTTTTTCCACTAGTGCACACCAGATCTCGCAAATAGATATGGGAATAAATCCTGAACGTTGGCAACAGCTTAGTGCACCTGTGATACCCCCTATTTTTGTAAGGTTATTTTAGGAATTATGGAATTTTCCCGGGTACCCATTGTGTACGTCGGATTTAATTCAGGTAGTTTGAGACATTCTGTAATGTGCTCTGTATCTGTAATATTTTTCTCAGTGAAATAAAATACAGACATCATGCCTTGGAGTTTAATTGTCGTTCGCGTACGATAATTTTTATCCCGGTTTATCGTCAAGCTCGTTCAAAGCCGAATGGGCGGGAAAAGGGGGAAACGGCGACCGCCGTTCAGAAACGGCGACCGCCTTTCAGAAACAGCGACCGCCGTGGTTGGGCTCGAGATGTCAGCGTGTCAGCTTCTAGCTGGCCGCGACAGGCCTAACGACGGCGACCGCCGCATGCCCGCCGCAGGCAAAATCACGGCGACCGCCGTGATTGTCCAGTGGGCATTGCCCGTTGGTCGCCGGTGTCGTTCGAGGTGCGCCGTTGCGTCGTTTGCCGCATCTGAGGGTTTGCAGATCACTCCTTGGGGTTTGCCTATAAATAGATGAACTTGGGCATGGGTTTTGGGCAATCTACAACCCCGAATCGCTGCCAAATTCGCCTCTCGCCGGAGTTGTGTTTTCGCCGGGATTTGAAGGTCTCGCCGGTGTTGCTTTGGTGTGGTTCCTGAGTGCCTTTGTGAAGCTTTTGGTTAGCCTTGGAGGTTAGAAGCCAAATCAAGTCGAAGGAGGCCGAACCGCTCGTGTTTTGGGGTGAGTTTTCTCTCGTTCTGTGTCGTCTGAGTTCGTCACGGCGACCGCCGTGATGAAGACGGCGACCGCCGCCAAGAACAGCGACCGCCGCCAGTGCCCAGAACGCCTTCGTGGCTTTGGCTTGGTCGGTTGTCGTCGTGGCGTCTTTCCTTTCGCGTTCTTTCGTCGTGTTTAGATTCGTACTGTTTATGTCGGATCTAATTTAGGGTTCCTTTTATGGGTCGACTCAAAGGTTGTTGTGCTGTCGGAACTATACCGTGTCGAGCCCGGAATCCAGTGACGTCTTTAGACTATTCTGCGGAGTAAGGCAAGTGGCGGTTCGCTCTTGCTCATTCGTTCCATATTTACATTAATTATCAGTAGTTTATCTGAGTAATTAATTTGGAATGAATATTCTGTTTGTCTGGAAACGGTTTTGATAAACTGTTTTGAAAATCATATAATAGGTTGTATATCTGTTAGAACAACGCTATTATCTGTGATCGCCTTTCGGGCCTTTATGTGGATTTATCCTGTAAATGTTATGGTGCTGTAACTGTTTAGTTAGCACTGTTAAATAGGAACGTTACTCGGACTCTGTCCAGTCATTTCTTTATAATCTGGTATCGGGGTGGCTCGTCCCCATCTGGTACTATTCTATGATCATGATCAGTCTCTTTCACATGTGTGTAGAGACAGGACACTTAGCTGGTGTCACAAACCTTTCGGTATACGTCACTCTCGACGAAACGTATACTAAGATGTGTCATCCCACTGGTGGGGTACACATGTAAAAGTCTATAATGTGATGTGTGTTTTGAAACATAAATCAGATAAGTGCTACCTTAACGCACATAATTAATACACCTTGGGCGAGTAGTGCAACTAAGTTCAGTGCAGCTAGGAAAACTCGTCTTGACTTGAATGTAGTATGTTCTCTTTCCAATCTGGATTCGCTGTAGGCGATGAGGTTGGTCGTGAACCGAAGCATCTCAGTCAGTTTTAAATCATTGTTGAATGATTCTGTAACTTTCCAGATTTGTCATTACTTCCTTAAAGACTCATTTCCGCTGGAGTCTTCTTTCGAGTCGATTTCTGTGAAGATTCAGTCTTCCAGAATCTTCTCTTGTGCATATCTCTTGTTTATTCCAGTAGGAATATGATGGTTGACTACCGTTATCGGTTATTATCCGAGAAGCGATGAGTCTAACCTAATATGACTGCTTCGAACCAGTCTGCTTTTTATCCTTGCTAGTCTATTCATTTAGACTAACCAACCCATATTTTCCCTTGCATGGTTGGCTGGTGTCATCCGTTTGATTCGGCACATCAGTTAAGAAGTAGCTCAGAAGATTAGAAGGACTATGGAGTCGGCGGTGGTTTTTGAATGTTTTAATTATTTCTTTAATCAGGTTATGATCCTTTGGACAATAACTCCGATTGTAATGTACTTTCTTAGTCTTCCGCTGAGTTTGGTTTAAACTATGTTTTGACCTATTCGGGATTGGGTTGTAATCCCGTAACTCTTGTTTCCTCGACAATGTTATGTTTTGGAGTTTAATGCTTGATCTTTGTGTATCAATTGCATTTCATAAATTGTATTTATATGGTAAAGCCTTGGGTGATCTCGGTAAGGAACACTGGGGTCACTGGCGGTAATACCTTTCCAAAAGGGTTAAGTTTTGGGGGTGTTACAGTTGTGGTATCAGAGCCAATAGTTTTTAAATGGGTTTGGAATTTTTATAAACCCTTTATCCGTTTTCGAAATGCTTTAAAAAGAGCTCTGAATTTTCATTCTGAAAAGAATTTTAAAAACACCGTTCATAGTCGTGTCTTCTTTATAGTCTGATATAGTAAGCTTGCTTCTATGTCTAGAAAGACTAATTCCTTCCTTATTGTTCGATAGGATGGGTGTTTGCTTTTGTATTGGTAGGGGGTCGGAAGACGCCAAGTCGGATCAGCCGAGGCTAGATTTTCCGTTACCTCAGCAATGTTTCGAGGTTGGAGGCCCGAGTAGCCCACCCGAAGACGTCAAGCACGTTCTCCCCGAGTCAGTTGTCCTTGTAGCCAGGAATGCTATGGTACCTAGACCTGCACCTGTGCCGCCACCAAGGGTGGAGGAAGTACGGGAATGGGAGCAGGAAGATGAGTTATCAAGGTACGAACAAGGGGTTTACCAAGACGACTTTCTGCTGGGACCAATTCCAGAGGAGATCGAGTACGAAGACGAGGAAGAGGAGATGCTGGAGGTAGATCCTGTCGAGGACGAGGATATGATCGAGGATGATTCCGAGGATGAGGATCCCATCGAGGATGATCCCGAGGATGAGGATCCCATCGAGGATGATCCCGAGGATGAGGATCCCATAGAGGATGATCCAAAAGAGGATCCAGAGTTGGACCTTGGAGGGCAGATTCAGGAGCCCGGTACAGGATTATCACCAGTGCCAGAGTATGCACCCATGTCAGAAGCTGATTGGGAGGCACTGTATACCGAGTACGGTATTGGGAGAAGTGACAGGGAATCTCAGCCTATCCCTACTCCAAGGAGATGGAGGTCGGAATCCGAGCTACAAGAGATCCTCCTCCAGAGCGAGGTAATCTCCGCAGAACAGCAGCGTCAGAGGGATGAGTTGACCGCTAGTACTCAGAGGAGGGCTGGAATAGGAGGACCAGTCATGGACGACCCATACTTTACCATGACTGAGCTAGGACTATGTGCTTCAGGGTCAAGCAGGGTGCGAAACCCATCGCCAGAACTCGATGGTGAGCCTAGCCCGAAGAGACCATGCACGAGTAGCCAGTCGTATGGGAGACATTTTGGAACGCCTTGAGGAGGAGTGGCGTTGCCTATCGTAGTAGTTTCGTTTCTTAGTATTCCAAGTTGTACTTTGTGTAATATTTCAGTATTGCGGCAAGTACTCTGAGAAACACTTATATCTTCGAGCAGTGTTGTCCAAACGCTCGAATGATAAACTTATGTGTAACTTGTGTAAGAATTCGAAGGTTCATCTATAAAATGCCAAGTTGATCTATTCTGAGTGATTTATTTACATTGATATATTGCATAAGTATGTTGCATAATATTAATATATTGAATGCTTAGAATTGGATCGGTAAACAGATGGTGAACCCAAGAAGAACGAGAAACTCGACTCGAGCCGGTGCTGGGACTAGCCAAAATCCCAGGCTAGCAGGAAGAGGTGTTCAGGATGAACACGAGTCTGAGTCTCGCATCCAGCAGAGGCGTGAAGGTCAGGATCAGACCCAGGCACCGACGCTGTTTGACGCTATAGCTGTTGAGGCGATCCGTGGGATCGTGATGCAGGCAATTGCAGATGTGTTGAGACCAAGTGCGCCTCAAGCACAAGAAGTGCCTACTCACGCAGCGGTTCCTGATGTTATGGAACCCAGAAACCCTGTGATTCAGGAGACTGCCGTTAGGGCGAGGGACAACTATGGTCGCGCTCTTAAGACCATTACTTCCATGAGACCCAACTGCTATAACGGGAAAGGGGAGCGAGTGGCAGTGACTCATTGGTTCTCCCATATGGAGAGGCTGTTCAGGAACGTGGAGTGTACGGAGGCCGAGAAGGTCCATATCGCGTCTCTTCAGCTGAAGGAGGAGGCTAGCGAGTGGTGGGAGAGCACTGGTTTGGCTGAGAGCCCAGTGTTGACTTGGTCGATGTTCAAGACCAAGATGGTTGATCGCTTTTTCTCTCGTGCTATGAGAGAGGAGAAGCATAAAGAGTTCTTGTACCCTCAGACTGATGGTCTGAGAGTGACCGAGTTGGCATCTAAGTTCAACCATCCTCTACAGTACGCCACTGCCGAGATCACCAGCGAGGCTCAAAAGATCTGGTACTTCCACGAGTGGATGAACCCGAATATCAAGCCATTAATGGTGCACCACACATGCTCTACCTTGGAGCAGTATGTGGATTGTGCCTATAAGCTGGAGGTAATTCTCGAGGAGTCGACCAAGAGGCGTAACCGACAGAAGTCGATACAGAATCAGAACCAGGGAGGTGGTTTTAAGCGCCCTGCGCCACCGTCTAACTTCGCCAAGTCCGGCCGAGCTAAGACGGAGATGACGCAAGGGGGATCGACTCAGCAGTCAGGGCAGACCCGGAGTACAGTTCAGTGTTATAACTGCGGTACTGCTGGGAACAAGAGCACTGAGTGTCGGAAGGAGAGGAGGCCATGCTTTGGGTGTGGACGTGATGGTCATCTGCAAAAGTTCTGCAAGCAGGGGAAATAGAAGGGAGTAGAGTCGCAGCAAGGGTCAGTTCATCAGAGAAACCGACCTAGGTTTAAGCCTGCCGAGACTCCTAGCCCTTCAGTGCAGACGATTGCTCAGAACAGGGGAAAGGCCCCAGCTGTTTCTGGAAGTCAGGGCCAACGCTTGTACGAGATGCGTGAGGCAGATGGACCCAACGCTCCAATTGCTCAAGGTACTCTATACCTTCACTCTACTTCAGTGTGCATTCTGTTTGATTCTGGTGCTACACATTCATTTATTTCGGATAGCTGTGTTAGCAAGTTAGACTTAGTGTGCAACGATTCGTGCGACCCTTTCGTCGTTAATCTTCCTAATGGAGAACGTTTGGTGGGAACCAAGCATTTATCCGACTTTCCGATTACCATTCAGGGTAAGGAATTTGAGGCAGATTTAATCTGTATAGCCATGGCTCCATACGACATTATCATCGGTATGGATTGGCTGA
This sequence comes from Rheum nobile, assembly GCA_027886185.1. Taxonomy (NCBI): domain Eukaryota; kingdom Viridiplantae; phylum Streptophyta; class Magnoliopsida; order Caryophyllales; family Polygonaceae; genus Rheum; species Rheum nobile. Next base: position 3,542,041 of record WOAB01000490.1, on the reverse strand, counting down.
CGCGTCACAAGGCGGTGATCGACTTCAATTCAAGAATGGTGACGGTGTCATCCGGGGGCCAGTTCGTATGCAAGTTCAAAGGTCGAAATGACGCTGATAACGGCAAGCTGATCAATGCGATGGCTGCGTTTAAGCTACTACGACAAGGATGTGTCGGGTACCTTTGCTACTTGGATTCGCCCGAGAGGGATGGACCTGAGGTTCTTGATATTCCTGTAGTTAGGGAATTTTCGGATGTCTTTCCGGAAGAAATTCCTGGATTACCCCCGAACCGCGACGTAGAGTTTTCAATTGATCTCGAGCCTGGTACGGCGCCGATTTCCAAATCACCGTATCGGATGGCTCCGGCTGAGATGCAAGAATTGAAGAATCAACTTGAAGATCTTCTTGATAAAGGTTATCTCAGGACGAGTGCATTGCCGTGGGGTGCCCCGGTTTTATTCGTCAAAAAGAAGGACGGATCATTCCGACTTTGTATCGACTATCGAGAGTTGAACAAGGTGACGATCAAGAACAAGTATCCTTTGCCTAGGATTGATGACTTGTTGGACCAATTGCAGGGAGCAAAGGTTTTCTCCAAGATCGACTTAAGATCTGGATATCATCAACTCAGGATTCGGGAGCAGGACATTCCTAGAACTGCGTTTAGGACCAGATATGGTCATTACGAGTTCATAGTGATGCCTTTTGGGCTTACAAATGCTCCAGCTGTCTTTATGGATTTGATGAACCGATGTTTTCACCAGTACTTGGATAAGTTCGTGGTGGTTTTCATCGACGACATCTTGATCTATTCTCTGAATGAAGAAGTCCACGAGGAACATCTACAGATTTCCTTGTCGATCCTTAGACAACATCAGCTTTTTGCTAAACTGTCTAAATGTGAATTCTGGATAAAGGAAGTGGCTTTCTTAGGCCACGTGATCAATAAAAATGGGGTTATGGTTGATCCCCAAAAGATTGAAGCGGTGGGTAATTGGACACAGCCCCAGAGCGTGAAGGAGGTACGCAATTTTCTTGGACTTGCCGGGTATTATAGAAGGTTCGTAGAAGGATTTTCAAAGATCGCTCTACCTATGACCAATCTACTCCGCAAAGTCCACAAGAAGTTTGTCTGGAATGACAAGTGCGAGGTCAGTTTCCAGGAGTTGAAGCGACGGTTGACCTCGGCACCCGTGTTAGCACTCCCAGAGGGGAATGACGATTATGTGGTCTATAGTGATGCTTCCAAGTGTGGTCTTGGTTGTGTTTTGATGCAAAGGGGCAGAGTCATTGCTTACGCATCTAGACAACTCAAGACTTACGAAGAAAACTATCCGACCCACGATCTTGAGTTAGCAGCGGTTGTATTTGCGCTGAAGATTTGGAGGCATTACCTCTACGGTATAAGATGCCAAGTCTTCACTGACCACAAAAGTCTCAAGTATATATTTACTCAGAAGGAGTTAAATATGAGACAACGCCGCTGGCTAGAGTTGCTCAAGGACTACGACATGGAGTTGTTGTATCATCCGGGCAAGGCTAATGTAGTAGCTGATGCACTAAGCCGGAAGACAATGCACGAGACTGTGGTTGCTCTACTTACTGCTCAGACCAAGCTAAACCAAGAGTCATGCGACATTGAAGTCTTGTATGACCAGCGTAGAGGGTACCTGAGTATGATGGAGATTCAGGCTACACTGCTGGATCAAATCAAAGAAAAGCAAGTCGATGACATCATCTTGGTGAAGTTAAGCAGTGAAGTGATGGATGGGAAAGCTCCCAGTTTTGTGGTTCAGGATGATGGATCAATCTGGTTTCAGGATCGGATCTGTGTGCCTGCACAGAAGGTCTTCGTCAGTTGGTGATGAGAGAAGCTCATTCATCTGCTTACTCTGTGCATCCTGGCTCTAGCAAGATGTACAAAGATCTCAGGAAGAAGTTTTGGTGGCCAAACATGAAGTGGAACGTAGCAGACTTTGTGGCAAAGTGCTTAACTTGTCAGAAGGTCAAGATCGAACACCGCAGGCCAGGTGGTGAGATGCTACCTCTCCCCGTACCAGAATGGAAATGGGAGGATATTTCCATGGACTTCGTCACTGGGCTACCCAAGACTCGAAGTCAGAGAGATGCTATATGGGTAATTGTGGATAGGCTTACGAAGAGTGCTCATTTCATAGTCATCAAGACCACATGGGAAACCCAGAAGCTAGCCGAGGTTTACCAGAAGGAGATTGTCCGCTTACATGGCATTCCTAAGACCATTGTATCGGACCGAGATGGCCGTTTCATATCAAGATTCTGGAAGGAACTTCATAAGGCTATGAGAACCGAGTTGAGGTTCAGTACAGTGTTTCATCCTCAGACAGATGGCCAGTCTGAAAGGACCATCCAGACTCTGGAGGATATGCTTAGAGCTTGTGTGCTCGATCGTCCGACTAGCTAGGAGGACAGCTTGAGTCTGATTGAGTTCACGTACAATAATAGCTGGCATGCTACAATCAAGATGGCTCCATTTGAAGCTTTGTATGGTCGCAGATGCAGATCTCCGATTTGTTGGGATGATAATGCCGACAAAATTCTGCTTGGACTAGAGTTGGTCGAAAGGACGGCTTCAGACATTGCTTTGATCAGACAAAGAATGTTGACCACTCAGAGTCGACAGAAGTCCTACACAGATCGGAAGCGCAGGACTGTCGAGTTCGAAGTCGGTGACAAGGTTTTTGTCAAGGTATCGCCATCCAAATGAGTTTTTAGATTTGGTAAGCGTGGGAAGCTTAACCCTCGCTACGTGGGACCATTCGAGATTCTGGATAGAGTGGGATCTCTAGCGTACCGTTTGGCGTTGCCACCATCGGCTTACCCGATGCATAATGTGTTCCACGTGTCTTTACTCAGAAAGTATGTACCAGATGAGTCTCATGTACTTAGCTACGAGGACATCGAGATTCAAGCTAATGATACTTATGAAGAGTTGCCCGTGCGCATTTTGGAGCGTCGGGATAAGCATTTGCGCAACAAGATCGTACCTTTGGTATGAGTGCTGTGGTCCAAGTCAGGGACCGAAGAAGTTACTTGGGAGACGTGGGAAACCAAGTCAGATATGCTCAGGCGTTTTCCCAAGTTATTCTCGACCTAAGTTTCGGGGTCGAAACTTCTTGTAAGGGGGAGGAGATGTGATACCCCGTATTTTTGTAAGGTTATTTTGGGAATTATGGAATTTTCTCGGGTACCCGTTGTGTACGTCGGATTTAATTCAGGTAGTTTGAGACATTTTGTAATGTGCTCTGTATCTGTAATATTTTTCTCAGTGAAATAAAATACAGACATCATGCCTTGGAGTTTAATTGTCGTTCGCGTACGATAATTTTTATCCCGGTTTATCGTCAAGCTCGTTCAAAGCCGAATGGGCGGGAAAAGGGGGAAACGGCGACCGCCGTTCAGAAACGGCGACCGCCATGGTTGGGCCCGAGATGTCAGTGTGTCAGCTTCTAGCTGGCCGCGATAGGCCTAACGACGGCGACCGCTGCATTTATGGCGACCGCCGCGTGCCCGCCATAGGCAAAATCACGGCGACCGCCGTGATTGTCCAGTGGGCATTGCCCGTTGGTCGCCGGTGTCGTTCGAGGCGCGCCGTTGCGTCGTTTGCCGCGTCTGAGGGTTTACAGATCACTCCTTGGGGTTTGCCTATAAATAGATGAACTTGGGCATGGGTTTTGGGTCATCTACAACCCCGAATCGCTGCCAAATTCGCCTCTCGCCGGAGTTGTGTTTTCGCCGGGATTTGAAGGTCTCGCCGGTGTTGCTTTGGTGTGGTTCCTGAGTGCCTTTGTGAAGCTTTTGGTTAGCCTTGGAGGTTAGAAGCCAAAGCAAGTCGAAGGAGGCTGAACCGCTCGTGTTTTGGGGTGAGTTTTCTCTCGTTCTGTGTCGTCTAAGTTCATCACGGCGACCGCCGTGTTCTTCACGGCGACCGCCGTGATGAATACGGCGACCGCCACCAAGAACATCGACCGCCGCCAGTGCCCAGAACGCCTTCGTGGCTTTGGCTTGGTCGGTTGTCGTCGTGGCGTCTTTCCTTTCGTGTTCTTTCGCCGTGTTTAGATTTGTACTGTTTATGTCGGATCTAATTTAGGGTTCCTTTTATGGGTCGACTCGAAGGTTGTTGTGCTGTCGGAACTATACCGTGTCGAGCCCGGAATCCAGTGACGTCTTTAGACTATTCTGCGGAGTAAGGCAAGTGGCGGTTCGCTCTTGCTCATTCGTTCCATATTTACATTAATTATCAGTAGTTTATCTGAGTAATTAATTTGGAATGAATATTCTGTTTGTCTGGAAACGGTTTTGATAAACTGTTTTGAAAATCATATAATAGGTTGTATATCTGTTAGAACAACGCTATTATCTGTGATCGCCTTTCGGGCCTTTATGTGGATTTATCCTGTAAATGTTATGGTGCTGTAACTGTTTAGTTAGCACTGTTAAATATGAACGTTACTCGGACTCTGTCCAGTCGTTTATTTATAATCTGGTATCGGGGTGGCTCGTCCCCATCTGGTACTATTCTATGATCATGATCAGTCTCTTTCACATGTGTGTAGAGACAGGACACTTAGCTGGTGTCACAAACCTTTCGGTATACGTCACTCTCGACGAAACGTATACTAAGATGTGTCGTCCCACTGGTGGGGTACACATGTAAAAGTATATAATGTGATGTGTGTTTTGAAACATAAATCAGATAAGTGCTACCTTGACGCACATAATTAATACACCTTGGGCGAGTAGTGCAGCTAAGTTCAGTGCAGCTAGGAAAACTCGTCTTGACTTGAATGTAGTATGTTCTCTTTCCAATCTGGATTCGCTGTAGGCGATGAGGTTGGTCGTGAACCGAAGCATCTCAGTCAGTTTTAAATCATTGTTGAATGATTCTGTAACTTTCCAGATTTGTCATTACTTCCTTAAAGACTCATTTCCGTTGGAGTCTTCTTTCGAGTCGATTTCTGTGAAGATTCAGTCTTCCAAAATCTTCTCTTGTGCATATCTCTTGTTTATTCCAGTAGGAATATGATGGTTGACTACCGTTATCGGTTATTATCCGAGAAGCGATGAGTCTAACCTAATATGACTGCTTCGAACCAGTCTGCTTTTTACCCTTGCTAGTCTATTCATTTAGACTAACCAACCCATATTTTCCCTTGCATGGTTGGCTGGTGTCATCCGTTTGATTCGGCACATCAGTTAAGAAGTAGCTCAGAAGATTAGAAGGACTATGGAGTCGGCGGTGGTTTTTGAATGTTTTAATTATTTCTTTAATCAGGTTATGATCCTTTGGACAATAACTCCGATTGTAATGTACTTTCTTAGTCTTCCGCTGAGTTTGGTTTAAACTATGTTTTGACCTATTCGGGATTGGGTTGTAATCCCGTAACTCTTGTTTCCTCGACAATGTTATGTTTTGGAGTTTAATGCTTGATCTTTGTGTATCAATTGCATTTCATAAATTGTATTTATATGGTAAAGCCTTGGGTGATCTCGGTAAGGAATACTGGGGTCACTAGCGGTAATACCTTTCCAAAATGGTTAAGTTTTGGGGGTGTTACAGCACCTACCCTGAGTAAGGGTACAATCATGACCAGAAGTATTAGGGCAAAATCTTCCTAATACCAGTTATAAATAAACGACTAAACCTCGTAAGGAAATAACGTTCCTACGAATACTCGTGCTAATCTAACATTTAAGTTCACATATAAATCCACACCAAAAGTCCATTACAGTAATATCATATAAAACTATATAATAGCGTTGTTTCTAGCAATATATACAACCTATTCAAAAGTCATATTTCAACACATCGTTTTATCAAATCTGTTCCCAAACATGAAACCACAACTTTATCCCATCTTAATTAACAATCAAATAATTGACAATCAAAGGGAAACATGAAATAATGAGCAAGAGCGAACCGCCACTTGCCTTAGTTTAGACGAACGGAATTTGATTCGAGAATCGGGAATCTGAACACGTGCACGACTGCCTACTGAAATCCCTGTTGCATTCCATCATCGTTTCGAAGGGTCGGATCCCGATCCGCACAACCAACCATAGAGACGAGCATAGACCAACCCGACGACGCGCACGACGGGTTTTACGAAAAGAACCCTAATTAGTTTCGATACGACAAGAAAATGAAACTAAACGAAAGGAACAGGACGAGACCGCGGTCACGGGAACATGGTGTAACACCCCCAAATTCTCCTTTGAAAGTATTACCGCCAGTGACCTCAGAATACACTCCCGGGGTCACCCAAGGCTTACCATTTTTATAACAAACAATATAATGTTGGAAACTTTATTAAATATCATAAAAGTCATTCAAATAACATTCGAACCAACGTCATAGTCTTACAACTATCAACAGACCAATTACAAACCAAATACAGAATTGTTTAATACAATGGAAGTCTTAAAAATTAATAACGCCATAAAAGGGGTTTTGATCTGAGCGATCTCACGCCTAGGATCTTCAACCTTGGAAAAACATTTAAATCATCATCTGCCCTCAACATCGGATTCTGGCCTTCACGGGAGAGGAAGTTTACCTGATGTGCCGTATGAGACGGATGACACCAGCCAACCATGCAAAGGAAAGTAACCGGTTGGTTAGTCTAATGAAAGACTATGCAAGGGTACAAATAAAGAGGTTCTAAATAGTCGTGTTAGGTTCCACCCATCGCTTCTCGAATAATAGCCGATGATGACAGTGAACCTCAACACTTCTACGGAAACATAAGAAAATGAATGATCAAAAGAAGACTCCAAAGGAATTGAGTCTTATGGGAAACGTATGGAAAGAAGACTCCAAAGAAGTTGAGTCTTATGGAAACATATGACAAGTGTTTGGGAACGTTTATAGTTTTCACACAAGCGTTTAAAAACGACTTGATCATTTGGGTCCACAACCAACCTCACCGCGCAATGCGAATTCAGATTGGAAATAAGACTTACTCTAACCGAAGTCCGGGCGGGTTCCAAGTTATACTTCTCGCCCAAAGGTTCATTAATTATGTGCATAACCGCACATATCTTATTTAGTTACAAAACATATATTCACGTTAAAGCTTTTAATATATATCATCTCGACACGAGAGATATCTTGGGAATTAATCCCGATTGTTGGCACCAGCTGTGTGGACCTACTTTGAATAAGGGTACAGTCATGACCAGATAGTACTAGGGCAAAATCCTCCTAATACCAATTTTAAAGAAACGAATAGACCTCGCAAGGTATATAGCGTTCTACGAATACTCGTTCTAACTACACATATAAGTTCATACATAAATCCACACCAATACCATCACGGTAATATCATGTATAATAGCTTTGTTTCTAGCAATATATATACAATCTATTATAGAATCATATTCTATCACATTGTTTTATTTAAATCTGTTCCCAAACGAAAACAACACTTCATTCCAATTTAATTAACAATCAAGTAATTGATAACTAAAGGAAATATGGAATGATAAGCAAGAGCGAACCGCCACTTGCCTTAATCAAGATGAATTGAAGATGTCGGGTTCCGAGATCTGGAGGCTGGAATCTGAGTACGGATTCCTACGATGACGATGAAATAAATGACAAAACCCTAAGTTAGATTCGATACGAACGAAACGAGGATATGAAATGAATAAACAGTATGAACGAAAGGGAACAAATGCCAAAGCCGCAGCCGTGGTTGCCCAAGCCATGATCGCGCTCGCTAGGGCAAGTTGCGGTCGCGGAAATCTGGGCAGAGCCGCAGTCGCAGAATTCATACCCGCGGTCGCGGTTCTCCTTTCCGACGACGGCTTTGGAGGCGTTCCAAGCTTACCAACGATGATGACGACGACGACTACTTCACCATCGCTAACACCACCACTCCAAGGCTTCCAATGCACTTCCGGCGACCACCAACAACTCTGGCGATGCTCCGACAAAATCTAGAACTCCGGCGACACACAAAAACGAGAGAGGGAGATGAAGATCTAATGCTTGGAGCTGTGGATGAAGATTTGAGTTTCCCACGACCTTTTTTTATAGGGGAAGAGGAGCTTAATGCCGGGCACTCCAAGCGATCGGCCTCCCCCAACGGCGAACGTTGAAGAACATGAGGGAAAGCGAATCGGCAAAGCTCAGAGCAGAATGAAGAAGACGAAGAAACAGAAATCCGCGGTCGCGGAAATGGAGTCGCGATAGCGGATTGGCTCATGGGTGAATCCGTGCCCGCGGAAGAAAGCTGCGATCGCGGAACTGCCGCGATCGTGTTCCTTGGCCTCTGGTCGTGGGTCTCGTTCGAGGACATGCCCAATTTAATTATTTGGCACTCCCAAATACCTTATGACCCAAAAATCTTATTAAACGTATAATATTTCGTTCAAGAGATTATTACAGAGGTTACAAAAATTGCCCATCATGTCCTTCCTACAAAACGACAGTTCTGGACTTTTAGGGGTTATTACAATACCTCCCCCTTAAAAAAAATTTTGACCCCGAAATTAGGCCAAAAATAGCTCGGGAAAACGACTAAGCATATCAGATTCAGTATCCCAGGTTTCTCAAGTTACCTCCTCAAATCCTGACTTGGACTAGAGGATTCGCACCAATGGTACCACCTTGTTCATCAAGTGCTTCTCACGGCGTTCGAGAATACGCACATGTCTCTCCTCATAGGTACCATTTGCTTGAATCTCGATGTCCTCATAACTCAGCACATGAGACACATCTGGCACATACTTCCTTAGCAGAGACACGTGGAACACGTTATGCACTAGAGGCGCCGACGACGGCAATACTAAACGGTACGCTAGAGATCCAATTCTGTCAAGGATCTCAAATGGTCCCACGTAGCGAGGGTTGAGCTTCCCATGCTTGCCGAACCTGAACACACCCTTGGATGGCGACACCCTGACAAACACCTTGTCACCAACCATAAACTCGACATTCCTGCGCTTCAGATCAGCATAGGACTTCCGTCGGCTCTGAGCTATAAGCATCCTCTGTCTGATCAAGGGAATGTCCGAGGTAGTCCTTTCAACTAACTCCGGTCCGAGCAGAATCTTGTCGGCATTCTCATCCCAACAAATCGGAGATTTACAATTCCGACCGTACAAAGCCTCGAATGGAGCCATCTTGATGGTAGCATGCCAGCTATTATTGTACGTGAATTCAATCAGATTTAAGCTGTTCTCCCAGCTGGTCGGACGATCTAGTACAAAAGCTCTCAGCATATCCTCCAGTGTCTAGATGGTCCTCTCAGACTGTCCATCCGTCTGCAGATGAAACGCGGTAGTAAACCTCAACTCAGTTCCCATGGCCTTGTGGAGTTCCTTCCAGAATCTCGACATGAATCGGCCATCACGATCTGATACAATGGTTTTTGGCGTACCATGTAAACGGACAATCTCGTGTAGGAAAACTTATGATAGCCTCTGGGTTCCCCAAGTTGACTTGATGGCCACGAAATGAGCACTCTTCATGAGCCGGTCAATGATCACCCATATGGCATCCTTTTGACTCTGAGTCTTCTGCAATCCCGTGACGAAGTCCATCGCAATATCCTCCCACTTCCATTCTGGCACAGGGAGAGGTTGTAATTCACCACCCGGTCTGCAATGTTCTATCTTGACCTTTTGGAAAGTCAAGCATTTCGCCACAAATTCTGCTATGTCCCACTTCATGTTGGGCCACCAGAATTTCTTTCTGAGGTCTTTGTACATCTTATTGGATCTTGCATGTACAGAATATGCTGACGAATGCGCCTCTTTCATCACCAATTGGCGAAGGCCATCTATCATCTTGAATCACGAATTCGAGAGCTTTCCCATCTATCACTTCACTGCTTAACTTCACTAAGATCACATCATCAACATGCTTCTCCTTGGCCTGATCTAGTAGCATAGCCTGAATCTCCAACATACCCAGACATCCTCGACACTGATCATACAAGACATCAATCTCGCACAATCCTTGGTGCAGTTTGGTCTGAGCAGTGAGCAGAGCTACTACGGTCTCGTGCGGCGACTTCCGACTCAAAGCATTGGATACTACGTTAGCCTTGTCCGGATGATACAACAACTCGATGTCGTAGTCCTTGAGTAGCTCCAACCAGCGACGCTGTCTCATGTTCAACTCCTTCTGAGTGAACACATACTTGAGACTCTTATGGTCTGTAAAGATCTGGCACCTAACACCATAGAGATAGTGCCTCCAAATCTTCAGCGCGAAAACCACAGCCGCTAACTCCAGATCATGCGTCGGATAGTTTGCTTCATAGGTATTCAATTGCCGAGATGCATATGCAATAACCTTTCCCTTTTGCATCAATATACATCCTAACCCATGCTTTGAAGCGTCACTATAGACCACATAACCATCCGTTCCTTCTGGTAGCGCCAAAACTGGTGCGGACGTTAGGCACTTTTTCAACTTCTAGAAACTTGCCTCGCACTTGTCGTGCCATATGAACTTCTTATGGACCTTGCGGAGCAACCCGGTCATGGGTAAAGCGATCTTTGAAAATCCCTCCATGAACCGTCTATAATATCTTGCAAGTCCCAAGAAACTGCGCACCTCCTTCACGTTCTGAGGTCGTTTCCAGTCGGCTACCGCTTCGATCTTCTAAGGGTCGACCATTACCCCATTCTCATTGATCACATAGCCTAAGAAAGCCACTTCCTTGATCCAGAAGTCACATTTAGACAATTTTGCATACAACTGATTTTGTCTAAGGATTGACATCGTGATTCAAAGATGCTCCTCGTGAGCCTCTTCGCTCGGAGAATAGATCAGAATATCGTCAATGAAGACCACCACGAACTTATCCAGGTACTGGTGGAAACATCTATGCATTAGATCCATGAAGACTGCCGGAGCATTTGTAAGCCCAAATGGCATGACTACGAACTCGTAGTGCCCATATCTCGTCCGGAATGCAGTCCTCAGAATATCTTTCTCACGAATCCTGAGCTGATGGTAACCAGATCTCAGATTGATCTTGGAAAATAATTTTGCTCCTTGCAGTTGATCTAACAGATCATCTGTCCTAGGCAACGAATACTTAATCTTGATAATGACTTTGTTCAATTCTCGATAGTCGATACAAAGTCTGAACGATCCATCTTTCTTCTTGACAAACAAAACCAGAGCGCCCCAAGGCGATGCACTCGGCCTTATATACCCTTTCCCAAGAAGGTCCTCGAGTTGCTTCTTCAACTCTTGCATCTCCGCTGGAGCCATACGATATGGTGCTTTCGAAATCGGCGAGGTTCCAGGCTCGAGATCAATAGTGAACTCCACATCACGATTCGGGGGTAAACCGAGAATCTCATCAGGAAAAACATTCGGATACTCGCATATGACAGGAACATCGTGAACTGAAGTCTCATCCTTCTTGGGTTTATCTAGATAGCATAGGTGCCCGACACAACCTTGTCGAAGTAGCTTATACACAACCATCGCATTGATGAGCTTTCCGTTATCAGCGTCATTACGACCCTTGAATTTGCACACAAACTGGCCCCCAGATGAAATTGTCACTGTCCTTGAGCTAAAATCGATTACCGCCGCATGACGCGTCAGCCAGTCCATCCCGAGAATAATGTCGTATGGTGCCATGGCTATACAGATCAAGTTCGCTTCGAACTTCCGACTTTGAATAGTAATCGGAAATTCCGACAGACGTTTGGTCCCTACTAATTGCTCACCATTGGGAAGTATCACCACAAATGGTTTGCAAGAGTCATTGCATACTAAGCCTAGCTTACTCACACAGTTCTCCAAAATAAAAGAATGAGTGGCACCCGAATCAAACAATATGCACACAGATGTAGAATGGAGGTATAGAGTACCTTGAGCAATTGGAACATTTGGTCCGTCAGCCTCACGCATCTCATATAGCCGCTGACCTTGACCTACGGAAGCAGCTGGGGCTTTCCCTTTGTTCTGAGCAGTCGTCTGCGTCGAAGGGATATGAGATCCCACTGGATTGAATCGGGGTCGGTTGTTATGGCTAACTGACCCTTGCTGCGACTCAGCCTCCTTCTGCCTCCTTTGAGGACAAAACGTCTGCAAGTGTCCCTCCTTTCCGCATGCAAAACACGTCCTCTTGTCCTTCGAACACTCGTTGCTCTTATGCCCCGGCATTCCGCTGTTATAGCACTGAATTGGGTTCTTGCCCTGGCCCGAGCGTTGAATAGGACCTGACTGTGTTGCCTCCGTTCTAGCCCGGCCAGACTTGGCAAAATGCGATGGTGGCGCGGGTTGTTTGAACCCGCTAGCCTGAGGCTGGCTCTGCGCCGGTCTCTGGCGATTGTGCTTCTTCGCTGACTCTTCCAGAGTCACCTCCAATTTATAGGCGGCATCCACATACTGCTCTAGAGTAGAGCAACCATGGCGCACCATCAACGGCTTGATGTCCGTGTTCATCCACTCGTGGAAGTGCCAAATCTTCTGCTCCTCACTCGACACTTCCGAACCAGCATATTACAACAGATGATTGAACTTTGCAGCTAGCTTAGTCACCTTCAACCCATACATCTTATGGTAAAGGAACTCCTTATGCTTCTCCTCCCTCATAGCACGGGAAAAGAAACGGTCAGTCATTTTCGTTTTGAACATACCCCAGTTCAACCCGGGATGCTCTGCTAACCCAGTGCTCTCCCACCATTCGCTAGCCACATCCTTAAGTTGAAGGGAAGCAATGTGCACTCTCTCAGCCTCAGTACAATCGACATTCCTAAACAACCGCTCTATGTGCGAGAACCAATACGCCACTCTGACTGGTTCTCCAGTACCGTCATAGCTGTCAGGCCTCATTGAGCTTATGGCCTTCAAGGCCCGATCATAGTTTCCTCTGTTCCTGATGGCATTGACCTGAGGTACATGAACCGCTGGCTCCTCAAATTCAGGGATAACTTGAGGAACTGGAATACCCTGTGCCTATGGTGCAACTAGCCGAATTATATCGGTGACCGCTTGTATAGCGATCCCACGAATGGCCTCTATGGCTGCAGCATCGAACACCACATGAGGATTAGCCGGAACTTGGCCACTGCCTACGGGGTTATTGTGAGAGACAAACTCGCTCTCATCCCCTTGATTAGCGGCATTCCTCAGATTCAGCCTTGGATTGTTACTCGGTCCAGTACCAGCACAGATTGTGTTTCTTGTGTTCATCATCTGTTTGCCGATAAATTAATCAAGTATTTCACAACATTAATATCACACTTTGATTATGCACAACATATGAACTTGATTCGAAGTAGATCAAACTGGCAACTTTATTGATGAAATGAACTGAAACCATGTTCGATAAGTTTACAATAGTCTTCCTAAACGACAAAACAAAATTGTTAGGGGACTAAGGCTCTAAGACAACGAAAACAAAACAACTAGAAAAGCGAATCACTAAGATATGCCACTGTTCCCCTCAAGGTGCCTTGAAGAGATTCCTGTACACGTCAGACCTTTGACACCTTCTGTTTGGAAGTGGACCGCCCTTGGATTCCGGTGTCGGCCTCCTCGAGCTACTAGGGCCCGGAACACACGGCTCCTCCCTAGGCATCGGAACACTTGGCCCCGCTCTGGGCACATGAACACTCGGCCCTTTCTCGGGTATAGGTGGGTAGCAAAACTCCTAAAGGAACCCTGGGTGAAAATAAGCCCTATTCACCTCGTAATGTGGGTTGAGTAGCAGCTTGGCCTGCCTGATGTACTCCTGGAGCTCACGGACGTCACCCAGCATACGAGAGAGACCGAGCTCAGTCTCGTAAGTCCGCTCCTCCATATCGTACAATGCTTCCGTCCACTCCTCCATGTCCTCTACTAGCACTCGAGGCCTATGCCTGGCCTGCTGGGTCGGAACCTCCCTCAGAGCATCCATCGATTACCATGGCCTTGCCCCCATACGAGCTCGCTGAGTCATCATCTCCACATGGTGACGAGCCTCAGCGGAAGCCATCTCACTCTGATTGTGGGCATGACGAGACGCAGGGCTCATCACTAGCTCTCCCGACACGTGGGTAGGATGCAGACCCATTGTCGCATCCAAAGGCTCATACTCCACCCTCTCATCACCGGGAACACCAAGTGCCTCTCATGCAACAGGGGACAACGGTGCGTACTCCTAAAATGGTGGATTCTCTGGACTCGGGAAAATGAACTGCATTCTCGGGTCTTCACTATCAACAAGCAGGTGTTCCAGACCATCTGAGTCATAATAGTACTCCTCGAGGTCCTCTTCAAGATCCTCTTCAGGGTCTTTTTCCTCGTCCACCTCGGGATCCTCCTCCGGGTCTTCTTCCGGATCCTCCTCGGGATCATCCACCCGGTCGGATACCAGCACAACCGACTCCACGACGGTCTTCTCCTCCTCGGGTGGGCTAGTCGGCTCCCCCACTTTTGTATAGCTCGGCGGAATGGGAAAAACGAGCTCGGCCTGAGGTGGCGAAGCTATCTCGGTGCCCTTCCTACCCTTCAGCTGAGACACGAAGGAACCCATATCATGCGAGGCGACGAGGAAGGATTAGTCTTTCTAAATATAGAAGCTAACTTACTATATCAGACTAGAAAAGAAGGCACGATTTGAATGGCAGACGTTTCAAAACATAACTTTTATTCAGAAGGTTTTATTTTTTAAATTTTTTTAACTTTTGAAACCAACAATTTTCTTAACATGAACGGGGAACGGTTTATAAAATTTTTGTTTTAGGTAAAACGATTTGAAAACCCAAACCCGTTTAAAACTTTTAGCTCTGATACCAAATCTGTAACACTCCCAAATTCTCCTTTGAAAGTATTACCGCCAGTGACCTCAGAATACACACCCGGGGTCACCCAAGGCTTACCATTTTTATAACAAACAATATAATGTTGGGAACTTTATTAAATATCATAAAAGTCATTCAAATAACATTCGAACCAACGTCATAGTCTTACAACTGTCAACAAACCAAATACAGAATTGTTTAATACAGCGGAAGTCTTGAAAATTAATAACGCCATAAAATGGGTTTTGATCTGAGCGATGTCACGCCTAGGATCTTCAACCTTGGAAAAACACTTAAATCATCATCTGCCCTCAACATCGGATTATGGCCTTCACGGGAAAGGAAGTTTACCAGATGTGCCGTATGAGACGGATGACACCAGCCAACCATGCAAAGGAAAATAACCGGTTGGTTAGTCTAATGAAAGACTATGCAAGGGTACAAATAAAGAGGTTCTAAGTAGTCGTGTTAGGTTCCACCCATCGCTTCTTGAATAATAGCCGATGACGACAGTGAACCTCAACACTTCTACGGAAACATAAGAAAAGGAATGATCAAGAGAAGACTCCAAAGGAATTGAGTCTTATGGGAAACGTATGAAGATAAGACTCCAAAGAAGTTGAGTCTTATGGAAACGTATGACAAGTGTTTGGGAACGTTTATAGGTTTCACACAAGCGTTTTAAAAATGACTTGATAATTTGGGTCCACGACCAACCTCACTGCGCAATGCGAATTCAGATTGGAAAGAAGACTTACTCTAAACGAAGTCCGGGCGGGTTCCAAGTTGTACTTCTCGCCCGAAGGTTCATTAATTATGTGCATAACCGCACTTATCTTATTTAGTTACAAAACGTATATTCATGTTAAAGCTTTTAATATATATCATCTCGACACGAGAGATATCTTGGGAATTAATCCCGATTGTTGGCACCAGCTGTGTGCACCTACCCTGAATAAGGGTACAGTCATGACCAGATAGTACTAGGGCAAAATCCTCCTAATACCAGTTTTAAAGAAGCGACTAGACCTCGCAAGGTACATAGCATTCCTACGAATACTCGTTCTAACTACACATATAAGTTCATACATAAATCCGCACCAATACCATCACGGTAATATCATGTATAATAGCGTTGTTTCTAGCAATATATATACAACCTATTATAGAATCATATTCTATCACATTGTTTTATTTAAATATGTTCCAAAAAACAACACTTCATTCCAATTTAATTAACAATCAAGTAATTGATAACTAAAGGAAATATGGAATGATAAGCAAGAGCGAACCGCCACTTGCCTTAATCTAGACGAATCGAAGATGTCGGGTTCCGAGATCTGGAGGCTGGAATCTGAGTACGGATTCCTACAACGACGACGAAATAAATGACGGAACCCTAAGTTAGATTTGATACGAACGAAACGAGGATACGAAACAAATAAACGGTACGAACGAAAGGGAATAAAGGCCAAAGCCGTGGCCGTGGTTTCCCAAGCCACGATCGTGCTCGCTAGGGCAAGCGGCGGTCGCGGTTTGCACATCCGCGGTCGTAGAAATCTGGGCAGAGCCGCGGTCGCGGAATTCATACCCGCGGTCGCGGTACTCCCTTCCGACGACGGCTTTGGAGGTGTTCTGAGCTTACCAACGATGACGACGATGACTACTTCACCACCGCTAACACCACCACTCCAAGGCTTCCAAGGCACTTCCAGCGACCACCAACAACTCCGGCGACGCTCCGACGAACTCTAGAACTCCGGTGACACACAAAATCGAGAGAGGGAGATGGGGATCTGATGCTTGGAGCTGTGGATAAAGATTTGAGTTGCCCACGATCGACCTCCCCTAACGGCGAACGTTGAAGAACACGAGGGAAAGAGAATCGGCGAAGCTCGGAGCAGAATGAAGAAGACGAAGAAACAGAGATCCGTGGTCGCGGAAATGGAGCCGCGATCGCGGATTGGCTCCTCGGCGAATCTGCGCCCGCGGAAGAAAGCCGCGATCGCGTTCCTTGGCCTCTGGTCGCGGGTCTCGTTCGAGGACATGCCCAATTTAATTATTTGGCACTCCTAAATACCTTATGACCCAAAAATCTTATTAAACGTATAATATTTCGTTCAAGAGATTATTACAGAGGTTACAGAAATTGCCCATCATGTCCTTCCTACAAAACGACAGTTCGGGACTTTTAGGGGTTATTTCACATGGCTGCGATCGCGGTTTCCTGGGCAAGCCGCGGCCGCGCCAGAGGGTGCCGCGATCGCGGTCAACATGACCGCGGTCGCGGTTTTCTGGGCAAACCACGGTCGCGGTGAATGGGGTCTCGGTCGCGAATTCCCATCCAGGCGACAACTTGGAGACGAAATCGCCTTACCGTCGACAAGGCTCGACTTCTTCACTCCTCGGATGAATGCGCACTACCACCACGCTGCCAACAACTTCCTCCGGCGACGAACAAAAACTCCAGCGACAACGAAATCAAACGAGAGAGAGGGATGGAAGCAGATGAATGATGGAGAAGAGCCACACCGAGCTCCTTTTATAGGCTCGGAGGAGAGGGAGTTCACCCCAACCCGGCACTCCAATCGATCTAGCTCCCCTAGCGTTCATAGCATGAGGGAAAACTAGACATCGGCCTTCTGGAAGCTCGAGAAAGACGACGATCCGAGAAGCCTGCGATCTCGGTTTACCCACAGGAAAAACCGCGCCCGCGATTTCGAAACCGCGGTCGCGGCACTGCCGCGCTCGCGCTCCTGGGTCCTTGGTCGCGGTCATTGATCACGGACTTAGCTAAACCTTTGATATTAGCCCTCCTTAAATAATTTTAAGACCCATATATCTTTATTAAACGCATATCATTACGTTTAAAATGGTTCTTACAGAGCTTTACAGACAATGCCCAATTCGTCTTGCTTACAAGACGAAAGTTTTGAAAATTACCCAATTACCCTTACTAAAATTGAGGGCTATTACATTACTATCCCCTTAAAAATAGTTTCGACCCCGAAACTAGCCCTACCAAGATAGAGGTATCAGTCTTCACATTAACCTCCCTAATTGAGCTTAGCATCCTTAACTATTTTGTACTCGAAATTAACCATAGGGGAGTCGATCCGTTTCCTCACCATGACATCATCTTAAATATATCGTTTCCATATTTTACTCCGTACAATACCTCTTAGTTTATCCACAAGATTATAACTACCTTAAAATCATAATCTCCAAAATCATCATAACGATCTTAATATACCTTAAGCATGAGAACACACACTTCTCTTCCAATTTCCTTGTTGTAATCAATCCCAATGTTCATTCATTAAACTCACCTATAACCCGAATATCAAGTTTTTAGTAACCTCGAGACATCACATCCTCTAATTCCTTAAAGGTACATCCCACGATTCCATTATTTATCTTGATCAAGTTTGGCCCTTATGCCATCTCTAACTTGGAATCTTTCCAGTAATAATTTAGCTCATTCCATTAATCATTCTCTAACTTAAAACCTTTAAGATTCCTTAATTTTTTTTCCCCAAAACGAACCACATAAGATATTACTCTTATTTCCTCAAAATATCATATTTGATAAATGCTTCATTACCAACAAAATCAATCACTTTTGTCCTAATTCTTCAATAGATATACATGGGTAACATTTATTACCTTATTCCTTAAGCACACATAAGACCATCTCTTTACTACGTCCTTTAGTTTATCGAAATCTCCAGATCGACCTATCCTTACACTATAACCTTTAAATTTAAGTGAGTTTTCTTCCAATACAATCGTTTCACAACTTAATCTTCCCAAAAGTGTTATACCATCAGCCTTATAAACGACACACTCACTTAAAATCCAAATATCAAACCTTGTAAATTTCCAAGTATCATAACTCCATATTCCTTGAAGGTACAACTTACAAATTCAATTATTTGGCCCAATTAAATTTGGCCCTTATGCCTATTTCTAACTCAAATCCCAAAGATTAATACACTATCTCGAATAACTCCTCTCTAACTTAAGACCCTTGGTTTCCTCAAACAAGATCTTGATAAATCAATTAACATGATTGTGATCAATCACTTTATTTTTTTTCCTAAACGTGTCATAAGATCGCCTTAATAGACATAGGTCACTTTTTTACCATGTCTGATAGGGTCAAGGATCATGGGCCAACGGTGCAAGAATCTGCTTGTCTAGGCGCCAGAATCTCCCTTGGACAACAACCGAGCAAGGTGGTGAAGATGGTGATTGAAGACGGCGATGATGATGTCTCTTGAAGGAGAAATGGTGACCGAATGAAGGGGTTGGATAGGTATCTTCTGGAGATTAGATATGACACACTAATCTGGAGAAGACAAGCTTGGAGATGTGATATAACGCACACAACTCACAAGGATGCTTAATGCAACACACAAGCAAAAAGACGACTAAAAACTAGGGCTGAAAGAAACTCTTTCTTTTTGTTTAATATCAGATTCAACGTACCTCTACAAATCCATGGCCAGCCCTTGTATAGCTGCTGAACTTCAAGCAAGAAAATCAAAAGACAACAAGCATAAATGTAAGCTAGACTCCTCACTTTCCAACCATTAAATGGCCGGCCTCTTCAAGTCATCTAGGAGCTTATTTAGGTGTAGGTGAAAATGTGTTTAATATCCTCATAATGACATAAAAACTTAGGCTTAAACACTTAGACCAATGGTAAAAAAATCCAAAGTCAAGTGGCATCGCCGGGGTCGCAAGAGTCCGGATCCGGTTGGCATTAAAGGCATGTGGCCGGCCCCAACACCACATGGCTCAGCGCTCCCAGGGTCATAAGACCTTTCATGAGCTCTTGGTGGAGTTGGCGAGCTTGGGCCCGAGTGATAGCCCTTGGGGCCAGGTCTTCATGAGCGACCCTTGGTGTCACGCGCTTTAGGAGTAAGAATGTCTTGAGCTGGCGCGGGGGCCTTGGCACGGGCACTCCTTGTGTTGTAGGGCTTAGGAGGGTCCAAGGAGTCACCTGGAGACTTGGTGTCCGGGGCAAAGTGATCGGGGCCCGGTAGAAGTGGAGTTGGTGTTGTAGGCGCGGCGTCCGGCGCTAGACTAGGGCACTTGTTTTTGTCAGGCGCCAGGCCAGTTCCAGCGGCGCTCTTGAGCTCAAAGAAGTCCATAGGTGGTGAGCTAGCTGTAGGAGGTGTGAACGCCAGAGGGAAATGAACGGCGCCTGGTGGATGTGGAGCTGGCGCTTGGGACGCCGGCGTCGGCGTTGCTAGCTCGTCCGAGCTCTCAATCCGAGTGTCCTCCTCTTGGCTTCCTTCTTGGCTTGTATGAGTGTCTTGATGGGGCGTGAGCACATCAATGTCCATTGATAAAATCTATACACTTACGTTATCCCATACTATTAATCCCTAGGAATTAAAACAACTGTTACTGACTGAGTTTGTTATTCACCCATAAATCCTTTAAACACTTAATTGTCCTCACAAAAGTTATCATCACAAATTAAGCAACCTTTTTGCTTTACCGCTATTTACTATTTATCCAAGACTTGATCACCTTAATACTCCTTATAACATTATATCATTTCCTTAAGAAAACCTCATAACGAAACCTCAAATAGGTCTTCCAAAATAATACTTATGATTTCACACACTTAGTTTTTCCAAAGGCTTTAACCACTGGTCCTACAATGGGCACACTCACTTATAAACCCCATAACCATAACTCTTGGGTTCTAAAGTTTATTCCAGATCGTATTTAGAGTACGATCATTTTAGAGAAAACGAACTCCTTATGAAATATCTCTCTTATACATTTTCTTCACTTAAATATATAATTTATACCACTCACACCATCTAATGCTCAGCGTATACACATGAGGAATATCCTCAAACTCCACAAAGCATTACTACACACACCAAATCCTTCAAGCAAGGAAGCCTTAAAGCATAATCCTCTCGAGACAATGCTCATGACTTCGAGCAAAGGGAACATATAATGTCAATGCCCAACTTGACATTATTTCAGAACATAGAGGGGTTCTTACGAATAGCTTTGACCCTAAAACTAGCGTTACTAAGGTAGGGAACAATCACACATGTCCCGACCCAACACTATCCTTTATGAGTCCAGCCAGTCTTTATCAACACATGACATGTACTACTTTTGGTACTCAAGGATTCTCGTATGAACGAACAACTAGCAATAGTAAGGAATCTAGTAATTTCCGGAACAAGGAAACACTTCTTTATTATTCGAAACATTACATTAAAACAATTGACAAGATGTTGAACAGACAGATTACTAAACTATGGAGACTATAGACACAAGTCATCGCTCCATATTCCTAAAAAGCTTCACAAAATACCACTACTCGTACAAGGTTTCCTTCCCGTCGGGATGACATAACACAAAGAGTCGCTGCCCTTGACTGCCTGATGCCATCGAGGCTTTCCCCTTGTTCTGAACAGTAGACTGCGTAGCAGCACTTCCTACAGGCCCTTACTGGGGTCGATTGTTATGGCTACTCGATCCTTGTTGGAACTCAGCTTCCTGATTCCTCTTTCTGGGATAGAACGCTTGCTGATGCCCTTCCTTTTCACAGGTAAAGCATGTCCGCTTCCCTCCCCTACATTCATTGCTCTTATGCCCAGGTGCCCTACAATTGTAACATTGGATAGGACCCTTACTCTGACTTGAGCGTTGAGTAGAACCAGACTGGGTCACCTCGGTCTTAGGCCGATTAGACTTGGAAAAGTCTGAAGACGGAGCTGGATGTTTGAATCCACCACTCTGCTGTTGATTGCCATAATTGCTCCCCGACCTCTGTCGGTTGGGCTTCTTGGTTGACTCCTCCAAAGCCACTTCCAGCCTATAAGCAGCATCCACATACTACTCCAGAGTGGTACAACCATGACGTACCATCAATGGCTTGATGACATGATTCATCCATTCGTAGAACTGCCAGATTTTCTGCTCTTCTAATGTCACCTCACTCCCAGCGTAATGCAGTAGGTGGTTAAACTTGGTCGTCAACTCTGTCACTTTTAGTCCGACAGTTTTTGGGGATAGAAACTCCTTGTGTTTCTCCTCCCACACAGCCTGAGAGAAGAAACGACCAGTCATCTTGGTCTTAAACATTGACCAGGACAACTCGGGATGATCAGCCAACCCCGTGTTCTCCTACCATTCACTGGCCCCATTCTTCAGTTGTAACGAGGCAATATGCACCATTTCAGCCTCGGTGCACACAATGTTCCTAAACAAACGCTCCATGTGAAGGAACCAGTATGCCATCTTGACAGGTTCCCCGGTCCCATCGTAGCTATCCGGGCGCATCGAATTGATCGTCTTCAAAGCCTGGTTATAATTCCCGTCATTTCCCTCGGGAACCACCGGATGTGCAAGACCTTTACGTCTCTCCACACTAGTTGCAACCTGAGGATTATGAGTCGCTTGAACTTGCGGTATCCCTTGGGTCGTTAGTGCCTCGACCACTTGCCTCACTATCTGTCCAATGATTGTTGCATTCAACACGATCGGGGCATGAGGTGGAACTTCTCTCGTTGCTTGAGGGTCCACTTGTCCCTGATGAACATCTTGCCGCAGGGTCGGGTCGTTATTATGCGGGCCAGATCTCGCATCATCCCCTTACTGAGTAGCACTCCTCAGCTGAACTCGGGAACCATTGTTAGGACCTCCATTAGCTGCTTGGTTGGTGGGTCGGGTGTTCACCATCTGTTGATGAACCATAACGTCAATTTAAAATCTTCCAACTTGTATATGATACTTAATCACTTACGTTATGATACGAATTATAAGGGTCCAAACCAATAACTTTATATTAGTTTGACTGACCCCCCACCCTTAACCTCAAAACGATCTTCTTCCCTTTACTTGAGAATGGATACATTAGGAGAAATGTCAACCTTTAAATGACATTAAACCTAAGGAGAGACACTATCCCTAAGAATGGATCTAAGAAATAAGTAACAACTCGAAGCTTGCAGAAGTTTGAAAACCACTTATTATTAAACCTTATACTTCATACATATAAATCCCATATACTTAACTTAGAAAAATCATTATTTATATAGTTATTTCCTTGAAATAAAGACATTATTATTTCTTCATAAGCTCTTACAAAAACTCAAAACCACGCCTTTAGAATTATAACAAAAACTTAATTTTAATTCTTTATAACACCATTTTATAAAAGAACTATAAAAACTAGTATTAGCATTTTAATAACCAAACTATTACTTCTCAAGATTTCTTTGTAAACTCTTACCAAAATCCAAACCATACTTTTTAAAGTTATAACACAACTTAATTTTTAAACGTTTATAATAGTATTCTATAAAAGTACTATGAAAATTAATGCTTAACACAAGAGAGTTTAAACATTACTTTTAATACCATTTCGAATACCATTTTATTCATTTAATATTAGGACTCTATTACTTTTAAATTCCATAAACCTTAAGCAATTTGAAAATCTTAAATTTAGTACTAACATTTAAACTCTCGAAATTTCTTTTTTAAAAGAAAATAGGTTGAAAATAGTTTCGAAATCAATTTTTGAAAATTCTCAAACCTAACAATAGGCCAAGAATTTTAAAACCGTTACTCTGATACCATAATTGTAACACCCCCGACTTATGTCAGTAGTGCCACATGCCAGTGACCTTGGACGTTAATGCCCAAAGTCACCCCAGGCTTTAATCAGAACAATTAAGCTTAAATAAGTATATTAAATAACGAAAGATTAATCAGCGGAAGGCATTTTATATGAAACTCAATCTTTTATTAAAAGATCTCTCATAAATTGAGAATGACGTTTTTACAACAGAGTAAAATTACAGCGGAAGACTTTTGAGTTACAGCGAAAGGCTTTTATATTAACCCTATTACATGACTAGGTTATATATATATTAAAGAAATACTTAACAACCTTAAAATACTATCACTTAAATCTTCAACTGCAAGCCTCTTCTTCGATTGGTTATGTTGAATTCCTTAGGTTTTGATGGTAACAAACATTCAACTAATCTGGGTACTAAGTGTTTCAGGAACAAAGACAATTATCTCAGGGAACCATTGCAGCAAAGGATCGCAGAGGGAACAAAGCTCTGTTCATGTGCTTTGTTACCTCTAAAGGAACTGTAGTGACGAACAAGATCAAAGCTGCGAATGGAAGGAAGAAATTCAGCGTGACGATTATGGAAACAAATCAAAGGAGATCACGCGGTCAATGATGGAACACTTCGGCTGCAAGGACTAAGCCAATCGAGAAGATATGGAGAGAGAAGAAATCCGAATGTGTTATCTTAGGAAAACTTTCCTAAGATAATATATTTGGAGAGAGAAGAATCTTATCTTAATCCGTTAATGTTATCTTAGGAATTATTTCCTTAGATAATATCGGTTGTTAAGATAATATTCTTCAAATCAATTAATATCATCTTGTTACCAAGTTTAGGAAGATAGGATTATCTTGTTATGATTAGGGTTTGGTCGAGTTGTATTTATATGGGAATGTGGGATTCATTTTAATGTAACCACGACGAGGAAAAAGAAGAACCGAGAGCGTTCAGTTGAGAAGAAAAAGAGAGTGAAGTGTGTGTAAGTCTTTGAGGGTTGAGTTCGATTCATCGTTGTATAAGAGGTTTCAAATCTAGGTGGGAAGTCTAGAGGTTGGATTCCAGGATACAAGTGTAATCGAATAAGAAATCAATAAGACAAGTAGACGCTTCAAAATCCTCTCAAGCGGGAAGCTTGAAGGTAGTGGTTTTTCTTTGATTAGCTAGTTTTGCTAATTGGAGTTTCCACTATATATCGTGAGTTCGTTCTTTATCTTTCCTGCTATATTATTTCCGATGTGCCTTCTGTGGGAACAAAGCTTTTGTTCCCTCAGACGTAACTCTAACGATCCAACAATTGGTATCAGAGCCTGGTGCTCTAGATTGTTTTCGTTACAGACTTTGCAGGAAAGATGTCGTCGTCAAGCAATGCCTCCGTCGATAACCACAAGATGGACAAGAAAGGAGAAGAGAAGGCTCAAAGCATTGCTTTAAAGGTTGTTCGTGCCTTAGACTGGTCTCAAGTCGAAGACGAAGAGGAGGACGGTGATGAAGATGTGGCTCTCTTCACTAGAGCAATGAAGAAGATATGGTCTCGAAATAAGGGCACCCCTCGTTCATCCGAAGGGAACAAAGACATGAAGGATGTCGTTTGTTACCACTGTCAAAACAAAGGACATTTTGCCAAAAACTGCTTCAAGAAAAAGGCCGGTCACCCTCAGGTTCGTGAAGGGAAGCAAGCAATAGTCGCAACATGGGGTGATACTGACTCAGAGGATGAAGAATCTTCTCATCCAAGAGATGTCTGCTTGATGGCCATAGAAGACCATGACAAATCAAAAGGCGGTATGCATGGAACTGAGGTAAGTGAATCTGAACTCATCTCAAGCTTAAAAAGCAAATCTAAAGAAAACTTGATATCTCTCATTAAGAAACTTGTTCATGAGAATAGTCTTTTCAGTGAGCAAATGGAAGAGAAAGATGAATCGATCTCAGGTTTGATCGAAGAAAATCAGGGTTGGGCAGACAAAGTGCTCAAGCTTGAGAAAGGTTCATCCCCCTCTTCAAACTCTTGCTCTGAGTGTCCCAAACTCACTAAAAATATTATGTCTCTGGAGTTCTCTGTTTCCTCACTCGAGGCTGAGTCATTAATGCTGAAACTAGGAATACAAAACTTTCTAGTGATCTAACCAAACTCAGTGAGGAACAGAAGGACAAGCCAAAAGGTATTGTCTTTGTTACAGCCAAGAATGAAAAGAAGACTGAGTCAAAGGAAGTACATCACTTTGGGATTGGCTACCAACCCAAACTTCCTGTTGATGGAACCAAGCAAAAAGGCTCTAAAGTCGAAGGAAAACAGTCTGTAAAAGAAAAGGGGGACAGTTCCTCCGGAGGGAACAAAGGCAAAGACTGTTCTAATTCGACTGAGGAAGGCAAGGCTTGGTGTCATGGACAGAAGGCTCATGCAATTTGGCTGAAGCAATCCCAAAGCAGTAAGTCCAATAATATTGATTTTTATTTAAGGATTGCTAACAAAACAATTTGGCCAGGACAGAGCAAGTATGTAGATCTGAAATGTCAAAGGGTCTATTGGTATTGCGGGCATTCTGGTCATTACAAGAAAGAGTGCCTGCTGAAGTAATACAATGAGGAGATTGCTCGCACTACTAGAGAGCAAATGAATGCTGAACCTCCTAAGATTAGATATGTTGCTCCTGTGCCCAGAAAGCATAAGCTTATCTGGGTTCGCAAGAACTAACTCTTTCTGTGCAGGATAAAGTGAGGAAAGTTCCCGGTATTTCACTCGTATTAAGTTCAGTTACCTGACAGGGAACAAAGCGAGTCTCACCTCACTTCTGCAGGAATATTTGAGACTCTAAGGCCTGGTGGCAAAGGTAAAGGAAATGAAGATGTGGATAAAGGCTTAATGACTAAATTGTTCCTTGTTTGAAAATTCAGGTACCATGTACATCTAGAAAAGACATCACTGTGTGGAGAAAGATTGGCATACAGGGAATCTCGTGGAACAAAGAATCAAACGCCAGTTTTCTCATTAAGACACCTGTTGGGGAACTCTACATTCAGTTTCATACGAAGCCTGGTTTGTTCCCTTAACCACATGTCTATTTGTTGTGTTCCCTCAATGATTGGCTAAATTACATGGTAAAGTGTGAAAGATTAATCATCATGTCTTGATCTGCATTCATTCTCTTGATCATTTGTTGAACGCCTTGCTTAGACTCATGCTAATACTTCACTAATGTGCAAAATTGCATGCATGATTCTCTATGTTATCTTGTTAATACATGATTCAGCTTTCTTTCGGCCCAAAAGAGTCAACTTGATGCATTGATCCCTCATTATAAGCCCAAATGATTATTGACTCTACAACTTACATTAGCCATCATGCTTGATGCTTCCTATGAGCCCCTCTAATCATCCACATCTGGGAACCTCTCATTCATGATTAAACATTATTAAAAATTCTCGTATATGTTTATGTGTGATGTTCTTTGTACCCTATCTGGTAACATTACCCCCGCATCACACTCCTCTACTTTTTCGGAAAATCGAGAATACGAATTGTCGCCTCTGTGGTCTGTGGCTGGGATTTGACAGGTATGATGTGTAATGATGGCTTGCAACTGCTTGAGAAGTGTTTGTGCATAAAAGGTGATGTGGTGGTTGCATGATGGTTGTTGTGCTTGAGATTTTGTGGGCTTTGATGGATTTGGACAGAATCTTTTACAAGATTTATTTCTGGAAAATATCCTCTTGGGTGTGATCTTTGGTCAAAGAAGGAAAGCTGAAGATTGTGTTGTTCCAAAATAAAAAATAAAAAAAAATTGGAACATCACAAGGTACACAAAGAGAAGACTAATGCATCTGAGGAAGAGCCGTAATGAAGAGCAGTCTCTCAGGAGGAACAAAAGATGAACTTATCTGCAAAGGGCCGTGAGGAATTTGTCTCACGCAACATCTCAGTTGGGAGAACAACAAAGGCGTCTTGCGAAGTAAGTGCATGCTTAAATTGCTATTCATATTTCGGCTCCCTCTGCTGGCTCCAGTGGCGCATAATTCGTCTATCTCCGCTAACCAACCCCTCTCTTGTTCCCTAGCACATCTATCCCTTACTCTTCGAACTTCTTTGATCCTGCTTCATGTGCTTGCATTGACTGGCATGTTGATCATGTATGTTATACTTGCTTACATTGCTGTTGTATCTCCGTGCAGTCTATGTTTGTGCGTTTCAATCTAATGCAAAAGGGAATGTTGCTTATCTAGTTGTGGTCTTTTTTTCTCTATCTCTTTACTTATGTTTTTGATGATGCCAAAAGGGGGAAAATGACATGTAGCTTTGGTTGAGGGGGAACACAACATGGTTTCATATGTTGCTGAACTAAGGGGGAACTAATTTTGCCTAAGTGGGAAACCTTTCTCTCCATAACTGTCTTTTTCTCGTATGTATATGCTTTATTGTCAAGGGTGTTTGTCAGCATCAAAAAGGGGGAATTTGTTGAATTCCTTAGGTTTTGATGGTAACAAACATTCAACTAATCTGGGTACTAAGTGTTTCAGGAACAAAGACAATTATCTCAGGGAACCATTGCAGCAAAGGATCGCAGAGGGAACAAAGCTCTGTTCATGTGCTTTGTTACCTCTAAAGGAACTGT
Organism: Rheum nobile; assembly: GCA_027886185.1. Lineage (NCBI taxonomy): Eukaryota > Viridiplantae > Streptophyta > Magnoliopsida > Caryophyllales > Polygonaceae > Rheum > Rheum nobile. The sequence continues at coordinate 3,514,011 of WOAB01000490.1, read as the reverse complement.
AGTGACGAACAAGATCAAAGCTGCGAATGGAAGGAAGAAATCCAGCGTGACGATTATGGAAACAAATCAAAGGAGATCACGCAGTCAAGGATGGAACACTTCGGCTGCAAGGACTAAGCCGATCGAGAAGATATGGAGGGAGAAGAAATCCGAATGTGTTATCTTAGGAAAACTTTCCTAAGATAATATATTTGGAGAGAGAAGAATCTTATCTTAATCCGTTAATGTTATCTTAGGAATTATTTCCTTAGATAATATCGGTTGTTAAGATAATATTCTTCAAATCAATTAATATCATCTTGTTACCAAGTTTAGGAAGATAGGATTATCTTGTTATGATTAGGGTTTGGTCGAGTTGTATTTATATGGGAATGTGGGATTCATTTCAATGTAACCACGACGAGGAAAAAGAAGAACCGAGAGCGTTCAGTTGATAAGAAAAAGAGAGTGAAGTGTGTGTAAGTCTTTGAGGGTTGAGTTCGATTCATCATTGTATAAGAGGTTTCAAATCTAGGTGGGAAGTCTAGAGGTTGGAGTCCAGGATACAAGTGTAATCGAACAAGAAATCAATAAGACAAGTAGACGCTTCAAAATCCTCTCAAGCGGGAAGCTTGAAGGTAGTGGTTTTTCTTTGATTAGCTAGTTTTGCTAATTGGAGTTTCCACTATATATCGTGAGTTCGTTCTTTATCTTTCCTGCTATATTATTTCCGCTGTGCCTTCTGTGGGAACAAAGCTTTTGTTCCCTCAGACGTAACTCTAACGATCCAACATGTTACTTCAAGTCTTCGGGGACCAACCACTGATGTGCCGTATAGGACGGATGACACCAGCCAACCATGCAAGGAATACAACCGGTTGGTTAGTCTAATGAAAGACTATGCAAGGGTACAAGCCGAATGGTTCTAGTGATCGTAACTGCTTACTATCATTGTCCCTCGAATAATAACCGAAGGAACGACACATATCCCGAAACTTTCACGGAATGATAGAAGAAGATATGCATCAAAAAGAAGACTCCAACGGAATTGAGTCTTATAGGAAATGTATGACAATTGTTTGGGAACGTTAAGTTTTCACACACAAGTTTAAAAAAACGACCTTGATTATTTGGGTCCACGACCAACCTCACCGCGCAATGCGAATCCAGATTGGAAAGAGGACTTACTCTAACAAGAGTCCGGGCAGTTTCCACGTTGTACTCCTCGCCCGATGGTATATTAATTATGTGCAAAATGGCACTTATCTTATTTAATTTCAAAACGAGCATTTACGTTGAAGCTTTTAATTTCCACACCAGATCTCGCAAAGAGATATGGGAATAAATCCCAAAAGTTGGCACCAACTGAGTGCACCTACCCTGAGTAAGGTAACAGTCATGACCAGAAGTATTAGGGCAAAATCTTCCTAATACAAGTTATAAAGAAATGACTAAACCTCGTAAGGAAATAGCGTTCCTACGAATACTCGTGCTAATCTAGCATTTAAGTTCACATATAAATCCACACCAAAAGTCCATTACAATAATATCAAATAAAACTATATAATAGCGTTGTTTCTATCAATATATACAACCTATTATAAAGTCATATTTCAACACATCGTTTTATCAAATATGTTCCCAAACATGAAACAACAACTTTATCCCATCTTAATTAACAATCAAATAATTGATAATCAAAGGAAACATGGAATAATGAGCAAGAACGAACTACCACTTGCCTTAGTTTAGACGAACGAAATTTGATTTGAGAATCGGGAATCTGAACACGTGCACGACTGCCTACTGAAATCCCCATTGCATTCCATCGTTGTTCCGAAGGGTCGGATCCCGATCCGCACAACCAACCATAGAGACGAGCATAGACCAACCCGACGACGCGCACGGAGACGGGTTTTACGAAAAGAACCCTAATTAGTTTCGATACGACAAGAAAACAAAACTAAACGAAAGGAACAGGACGAGACCGCGGTCGCGGGAACATAGTCGTGATCGCGATTTCTTGGGCAAGCCGCGGCCGCGCCAGAGGGTGCCGCGATCGCGGTCAACATGACCGCGGTCGCGGTTTTCTGGGCAAACCGCGGTCGCGGTAGATGGGGCCGCGGTCGCGGATGCCCATCCAGGCGACAACTTGGAGATGAAATCGGCTTACCGACGACAAGGCTCGGCTTCTTCACTCCTTGGATGAATGCGCACTACCACCACGCTGCCAACGACTTCCTCCGGTGACCACTAAAACTCCGGCGACGAAAAAAAACTCCGGCAACAACGAAATCAAACGAGAGAGAGAGATGGAAGCAGAAGGATGATGGAGAAGAGCCACACCGAGCTCCTTTTATAGGCTCGGAGGAGAGGGAGTTCACCCCAACCCGGCACTCCAATCGATCCAGCTCCCCCGGCGTTCGGAGCACAAGGGAAAACCAGACGTTGGCCTTCTGAAAGCTCGAGGAAGACGACGATCCGAGAAGCCCGCGATCGCGGTTTCAAAACCGCGATCGCGGTTTGCCCACAAGCAAAACCGCGGTCGCGACACTGCCGCGCTCGCGCTCTTGGGTCCTTGGTCGCGGTCTTTGATCGCGGACTTAGCTAAAACTTTGATTTTAGCCCTCCTTAAATAATTTTAAGACCCATATATCTTTATTAAACACATATCATTACGTTTAAGAAGGTTCTTATAGAGCTTTACAGACAATGGCCAACTCGTCTTGCTTACAAGACAAAAGTTTTGAAAATTACCCAATTACCCTTACTAAAATTGAGGGTTATTACAAAGAGTTCTTTCTTTTCAAGGTTCAAGTGAGGACAAAGAACTCTGAAGTTAAGCATGCTAGGAAGAAAGTAGTACCAGGATGGGGGACCTCTTGGGAAGTCCACGGGTTGGCATGGGCTGGCGCTTCCAAGGCCTCGGGCCTTACAAATCAAGTCTTCAATGGAGGTTGAGAAGACATAGAGAGAATCATACGCTGCTTAGGAAAACGGGGGAGAGATGAGGGCGAGACGATGGCGGAAATATGGCCAGAAGCTTCACTCAAGTCTTCAATGGAGGTTGAGAAAATAGAGAGAGAATCAAGCATAAGGGAGTAAATTTAAGAAGTTCAACCGTCTATGATTTTGTAAGAAGATCTTGCATATAAAAAAATTCCACAAATCAAAATTAGAAGTTATTGGGTGTGAATGATTCCAAAGGTAAATTCTGCAACACACGAGATTAAATTTGGGCCTTCAATTCTATTCTCATCCAATACTCTATATTAATACACTCATTTTACCATAACTTCCGTTTCACCGGAACTCAATACGAATTCTATATATATATATATATATAAGTTTTCACTATAAAGCTTTCCCTATTTTTTATTTATTAGCTTAATACATAAGATTTTTGTGTATATTTAGTAACATGGTCATCATCATATACTTGGTATTTTAAGATGCAAATATGATAATATATAATATACATATCTTTACAAAAAAATGTAGTATAGCGGATTATAAAATACGGTTTTGCCAACTTTCTCAAATATTATCTTAACTTAAGCATACTACTTAATTCATTGTAAATAAAGTGCAATGTTAACCGACTTAATTGTACACAAAAACAAAAGTATTTCATAATTTACACGAAAAAATATTTGGATTTTTGAAATAGCCGAATCTTTACTTAAATAGCATGTATTATTCTTAATTTTTGGCAGCCTAATCATTTCCCATATTTTTTTAGCATCCCAAACTAGTCTAATTATTACAATATTCTATTTGCATTGGTCAATAATATGTCACATAGTAAAATTATTTGCACGCTTAAATATTTAGTTTATATATATATAGAGTCAGGCTCCGGTGAAACGAATGCTTACGGTGAAACGTGAGGAGGAATGAGAGTCAACCATTTTGGGACAATGGAAGGCTATGATGGAACATCCATCATAGCAAACATACACTCTCTCACACACAATCACACCCCATGGTCAACATCTGACCATTGACTGGTCAATGGTCAACGGTCAGTTTGACCGGTCAACGGTCAAACTGACTTTTGTCCTTTTTTTTTTTTTAACAATTAAATTTTTTTAAAAAATATATTTTTTATTCTTATTTTTCTACACGTTTTTATCATAAAATTGTCATTAAAAAAGTTGAACAATTCCTTATTAAATTTGAACAATTGTATATCAAAAATTGAACAAAGTTTTTTGAACAATATATAAAGTTGAACAATTGTACAAACAAAGTTGAACAATTGTATCTTAAAGTTGACCAATTTCATTTTTATGGTTAGACGACTGTTTCACTAAGCAATTTTTATTTTTAATTTTTTTGGGCAAGTTTTTTTCTTCATTTTTTTATTGTTTTTCTACACGTTTTTATCATAAAATTTTAATTAAAAAAGTTGAACAATTCCTTATTAAATTTGAACAATTGTATGTTAAAAGTTGAACAATATTTTTTGAACAATATATAAAGTTTAACAATTATACCAAAGAAGTTGAACAATTGTATCTTAAAGTTGAACAATTTTATTTTTATGGTTAGACGACTGTTTCAGTAAGCAATTTTTATTTTTATTTTTTTTGGGCAAATTTTTTTCTTCCTTTTTTTCCTTGTTTTTCTACACGTTTTTATCATAAAATTATAATTAAAAAAGTTGAACAATTCTTTAATAAATTTGAACAATTGTATGTTAAAAGTTGAACAATGTTTTTTGAACAATATATAAAGTTGAACAATTGTACGAACAAAGTTGAACAATTTCATTTTTATGGTTAGACTATTTCACTAAGCAAATTTTAGTTTTTTTTCTTCCTTTTTTTCTTGTTTTTCTACACGTTTTTATCATAAAATTATAATAAAAAAGTTGAACAATTCCCAATTAAATTTGAACAATTGTATGTTAAAAGTTGAACAATGTTTTCTGAACAATATATAAAGTTTAACAATTATACCAAAAAAGTTGAACAATTGTATCTTAAAGTTGAACAATTTTATTTTTATAATTACACATTTGTTTTGACTAAGCAATGGTTAGTTTTGTTTTTTGTTTTTTTGGCCAATTTGTTTTCAGGATAAAACATTTTTTAATTTTTTTTTTGTTTCCTTACACGCTTTCCTCATAAAATTGTTTCTAAAAAATTGAAAAATTCTCTATTAAATTTGAACAATTGTATCATACAAGTTGAACAACTTTTTTAACAATATATAAAGGTAAACAACTGAACCAGAAAAGTTGAACAATTTAGATTGCATGAAAATTCAAACTTATAACAAAAGATAAATTGGGCAATACTTCATTAAAATTTTAACAATTGTCAAATAAACTTGAAGTTTTGTTTATAACGTAATATAAACATAATACAACTAAAAAATGTTCAAAACATAAACCCTAAATCCTAAATGTGTAGATAAATAAAAATAGAAAATGGCAAAAACGGCCATGCACAACTAAAAAATTATTTAAAAAATGAAATTGTTCAACATTAAGAGACAATTGTTCAAATTTATATACATAGCGAATACAGTTGTCGAACTATAAAAATAAAATTGTTCAACTTTAAGATACAATAGTTCAACTTTTCATATACAATTGTTCAACTTTAATATTGTTCGAATTTTAATTGTGCAATTTTAAACATACAATTATTCAACTTTAAGAACTAATTGTTCAATTCTTTTCATACAAATTTTATAATGAAAACGTGTATAAAAAAAATTTAAGATTTTTTTTTTTAATATAAAAAAATAAAAAATTGACCGGTCAACGCTGACCATTGACCGGGATTGAGTGTGGTAGGGTATATGGTAATATTAAAATGAATGATCTAGAATGCTCCTCACGTTTCACCCTAAGGGTTCTCCTCACATGAAGCTAACTATATATATATCAAAATCATGCAGAGCATGTGGACATATGCTAGTTTTGATAGTATTCCACATCATTTAACAATAGAATTGTTCGAATTTAAAAAATATTTTATATAATTGTTCAATTTTTAAATTGATTTTAACTTTCATTTATTCGTTTCTTCCTTAGTGTAGTGATTTGTTATAACATATTATCTTCGTGTGAAATTTACTTCTCTTTGTCAACTGATTATTAGTATACTTATCTTTATATTATAATACTATGTATTAATTTTATTTACATTGTCATTGACTTTCTACATGAATTAACTATAAAATTCCTTTACAATTTGGCTTCCCTATATAAGAAAAATAAAACAAACATCGGCTAACCTTTCAAAATAGCCCAAAATAATCTCAATTGTTTTTATGTAGAACTAAAATAATTAGCTATGTTTCAAGTTTGATTTGTGGTTAATCAAATGACATGTACATATATGAGAGAGTGGTGATTGAACTTAAAGATGGACAATTAAATATCGAGGTGACAATTTTTTTGAAATGTCTATAATAAAATATTTAAAATATAAAAGAAATATGAGTGAACAATATTTGAAAAACTAAGTTAGTTATTACGTCATTAGTATTTAATTGCTCAAGTTAAAGTCGAATCATCACTCTAGCATACATGTCATCCAAATAACAAAAAATCTAGCCAAAAATTAACTCTTATTATTTTCCGGTCTACATGAGAGTATTTGCCACTATTTTTATATCATTGTAAAGGATCAGGCTCCGGTGAAACGAAAGGAGCGTTGTGGAGCGTCGGATCAAGATGATCAATGGCCAAAAGACGCGCGCGCTTCTGCTGGACAAAATAACAAATTGACGACGCCAGTTAACACCGTTAGCTTTTCAAAATTCAAAAACAATAATACACAATAGTTCAAGGCACACAAATATTTTGCTTTTCAAATTGGCGGCGTCTCTCTCTCTCGCTCCCTCCCTCCCTCCCTCGCTCTACAAATCGACGCTATCCAGAGATCCAAGGCACACAAATATTTTTCTTTTCCACGTAACGAACGCAAAACCTTCTTCGATCTCAAACAGATTCTACTCTCTGCATATTCTTACACATGTTTATCTTAACCTAGCCGACCATCAACTACGCTTGACGCTTAAACTTTGATTTTCGTTGTTGAAACTAGAAAAAGCAGTTAATATAAGTTGCATTTATCAATTTCCATTGTTCATAGGCATGTATTTCTTCGATCGAAGCATAAACTTTGATTTTCGTTTCTGAAACATGAGAAAATAGTTAATATCGGCTGGATTTGTTAGAAAAACATGAAGAACATGTGTGATAGCTCCTATTTCCCTCACGTTTGCAATATTTTCTTTGTTGCATGTTTCTCTAAGTTTAACACTAACTACTGCTTTATGTTATCATTCCACAAGACCAAGCGAAAATAGTGAGGTCGAAGACAATAGCAAGAAAAGTACTTACATGTAAAATTTCCAGTTACATCAGATACGGCAAAACTTTAAACTGTTCAGATATATGTGTTGTTTGTTCAAGAATAATGTGATGTCGTTCATGTTTTTATCACATAGTTTCAACTTTCAACTTTCCAAAAAATGTTCAAATTATATGTGCTAATTGTTCAAGAATGATGTGATATTGTTCATATTTTTATCAAATAGTTTCGACTTTCATTTTTCTAGAAAATGTTCAAATATATATGCTATTTGTTCAAGAATGATGTGATATTGTATATATTTTTATCAAATAGTTAAACTTTCAATTTTCCTGAAAATGTTCAAATATATTTTCTATTTGTTCAAGAATATTTTGATGTTGTTCATGTTTTCAGTATGGTGTTCAATTTGTCAATTTCCAAAAATGTTCATGACATATGTCTATTTGTTCAAGTATATCTGGTAGTTGTTCACTTTTTTTTTTGTATTTACAGTATTTGTTGAAGATTACTTGTTGTGGGACAAAATATTAAAATGCTTTCTTTCAAATCTGGATCAAAATGAAAAACATATTTCAAGCGTGAATGAACTGCAAAAGATTATAGAGTTTAGAGATGCAACCATGATAGTGGGGGAGGATTATACCTCTCAAAGAGAGATTAGAAGCAAACAAAACAATAAGAGGGGAAATCAACATAAGAGGACTCACACAACCTCAACCAAACATGGTAACGAATTAAAAAATACTTTGATCCTATTTGATCTTTATATATTTAAATGTCTTCTTATGCAGCGCAGCGCCGGAGGCGCTGCATAAGAAGAATGTAACATATTATTGACACAATAGTTCAAACTCCGAAAATATTTCATATGTTACATTGTGTTTGTTCAAATATATTATTTTGTATAGTAATTTCTCTTATATAACATCTTTTTGTTCGAATATAATGATTGTTTGTTCAAACATTATATTTGTTCAAAATATAATGTTTGTTTGTTCAAATATTATATTTGTTTGTTCAAATATAATGTTTGTTTGTTCAAACATTATATTTGTTTGTTCAAATAGAATGTTTGTTTGTTCAAACATTATATTTATTTGTTCAAATATAATGTTTATTTGTTCAGACACTATATTCTCTTCTTGTTATGTAGCGCTTGTGGCGCTGCATAAGAAGCATATGTCTATTTTGTTTAATTTGTTACAACTTCACAAGAGTGTACATTACATAAGAACTATTTATTTTGTTTTATATTCCTATGTAGACATAGAAACACTTGCAGTTTATGTCGAAAAAAAGAAGAGGAAACAAGTTGCCGAAGAACAAGACCCCAAACACAACAAGAAGTAAAAAAGATTGAGTCAGCAATAAGAAGAACCAGAAGAAAATGTGAATGAACCTCAACAAAGCTCGGATGAAACAGAAGAAGAAGAAGCTGAAGATGAGATTGAAAACAACACAACACATGATGAGTCTGAAACAAGCTCGGATGATTCGAAAGAGAGTCAGTATAGAGTTGATGATGTAGAAGAGCACTAAGAAGATGATGATGAACAACTTCCATCTAAAAGAAAAAAAGTTTAAGGGAAAATCCAATCATCCAGATACTACAAGTGAGGATGAAGTAAGATACAACAAAACAAGGGGAAAGAGAGGTTTTTCATGCATACAGTACAAAACAAACCCGAGTAAGTTTGTCAAAGCTATTGGGAAATTGAACAGTGAACAAAAAAAGGATGTGATGGATATGGGATTGGGATCTTTGCTCAACTTCAAACTCAGTGGAATTACCAAGGTTTTTAGATTATTGGCTTGTGGAAAATTTTGATGCTAACAAGTGCAGCCTCAAAATGGAAGATGGAAACCTTGTGCACATCGAAGAAGATGATGTACTTGTTGCAATGGGATTGCCGAAAGGAAGTCAGAAAATAGAACAAAAGAGAAAGTCAATCAAGAATAGAACCAAAGCTGATGAAGTCCATGACAACTAGGTTAAATGATTCATAGCAGATGAACACCGCATCCTACCACGACATGTCTACGACATGCTAAAAAAATGCAGGAAGGGAGGTCCGTTCTTGAAACGAACGTTTATTGTGTTGTTTGTTAAATTGTTGGTTGAAGGCAACTCAAATGGCACAATGAATTTGTCATTGTTGAGAAGCTTGTAAGATGTTAACGGAATCAGAGACATGAATTGGTGTGGTTACCTACTTGACTGCCTCGTGAAAACCACAAACATTTGGAAGAAAAAGCCTAAAGGAATGTTCAAGGGATCACTCCCCTTCCTTGCTGTAAGTAATTGTTCGATTTTAACTCTTTATTGTTCAAATTTAACTATACATTATTAAACTGGGTTATTTTTAGTTTTGTTCAAATTCAAGGTGAATTTGTTCAAATTCAAGGTGAATTTGTTCAACTTCAAGGGAAATTTGTTCAACTTCAAGGGGGATTTGTTCAAATTATGCTTTAGTGTCGCAACATATCCTAAATATATATATTTGTTCAACTTTATATTTAATTTGTTCAACTTTAACACTTCTTTTTCAATACAGTTGTTTTATGTTGATCGAATAGTAAATGGTAGAAGGACTGTACCACGAGCATTCCCAACATTTATGAATTGGATAAGGAAAGAAATGACAAAAATAGAGCTTTACGAGATGAACAATGGAGGGTTTGGGCTTGGGTATGTGGACATCAGACAAACTATTCCATCAACATCAGAACTTGTTTTGGATGAAGGTTCAAGAAGCAATCAAGAGGCGCAAAGTATTGAAGGACCAAAGCGTTTATTGAAAGTTGAGTATTTTGAGGTAAGTTTCGCATATTAATTTTGAAAACAAGTAATTTGTTATGTTGTTCATGTTTATATCAGATAGTTCAGACTTCAATTTTACTTAAAATGTTCAAATATTCGTGCTGTTTGTTCAAGAATATTGTGAAGTTGTTCATGTTTTTAGCAGATAGTTCAAACTTTTAATTTTCCAAAAAATGTTCAAGAGATATTTGTATTTGTTCAAATATATGCTGTAGTTGTTCAATTTTTGTATTTACATGATTTGGTCAAAAGCTTTCTTTGTACTGTGTGGACATTATGTAAAAAACATGATACATAAACTGGCAAAGAAGGCAATGGAGGAACCTACTGTTTTGAATGAGTTGGCTGACATAACGTTTTCAACACCAAAGACATACCTAAAGGATGATCCAATGAAAAGCATGCACAATGCAACAGTTGACCTAATTGTTGGCAAATCTGAAGAGGACAACAATGAAGAGGAGGAGAACATGGCCACACATTTCGACAATATCTAGTCAAACTCTGAAGATTAGTTCTGGAATTATCCAGAACTAATCGAGTGCATGAACAAAGTTGAAAAGGCAATCAACGCACAAACTAGGGTACAGAAGAAGTTCAGATTCAACAAAACATCAATGCTAAATAAAGTACACAACCAAGGGATACCAAGCTTTGACCTCCTTCCAGGTGTTAACCTTGACATGACTATTGGTGAGATAGCTCGTACTTATCAGTCACCGACTAGAAGTGTTGGAGATCAATGGGGACAAGACCAGGTAAGTGAACATGAAGCCTTTTAAATGTCTTTCAACAGTTTCCTTCAAAAAGAAAAATTGAAATATATCAATCACTTAAATTATTCTTAAAAATACAGAGCAACAGAGAAGGTGTGGTTGAAGAAGTTCAACAAAACACAGCTTTTGTTGAAGAAGATGAAGAATATAATCAAATGACTATTTTCAGAGAGGGACATGAAGATCAAGGTGTTACAGTAGTGACTAATGAACAACCACAAGGAGGGATTAATGAGGAACCACAACAGAAGACAACAAGCATTGATGTAAACCACAACTACATCAAGGTCTGAAAAGTTCAAAATTATAGTGTTTATGTTCAAATTCAAGTATAAATTGTTCATCTAAATAAAATATAAAAATGACAGGTCGTGACTACAACAGAGACATACACACAAAATCAAGGAGACATTAGTGAGATGGTGACAAATGGGGAGGTTCATGAGGAACCATAAGAAAACACAACGAACATCGAGGTAAGAACACAACTACAACAAGCATATTTGTAAAAATCAATTTTATTGTGTTTTTGTTGAACTTTATTGTGTTTTTGTTCAACTTTATAGTGTTTTTGTTGAACTTCAAATAATGAATTTTTCATTTTATAAAATATAAAAATGACAGGTGCTAACTACAACAGAGACTGACAAACAAAATCAAGGAGGCATTACTGAGATGGTGACAGAAGTGGAGGTTCGTGAGGAACCACGAGATAAAACAACAAAATAGAGGTAAAACACAACTAAAACAACACATATCTGAAAAGTTCAACATTATAGTGTTTTTGTTCACCTTCAAGTAGTGATTTGTTCAATTTTATAAATATAAAATTGACAGGTGGAGACGACAACAGTGACTGAGGCATCCAATTAAGAAGGCAATACTGTGATAGGGAAGGAAGAAGGGGTGAATAATACAATACTTTCAAAAATTGTTCAAATATATATTGTATTTGTTCAACTTCAACGTGTTAATGTTCAAAATATAACATTTGTCTGACAGTTAGTGAAGATAGTTGATAGTCAACCACTACAACAACAAAACATTAAAGAAGTGAAAAAACTTGTACCAAAGCTAAGGATTTACGTAGGGAAGACAAGGAACGCACCAAAAAACCAGAAGGCAATGGAAGAAGCCAAAAAAGCCAAGAAAGCAGCTGAAAAGGACAAGAAGGTAATGGAAGAAGCAAGGAAGGCAGCTCAAGAAGCACAAAAAGCAAAGAAGGCGACAGAAAAAGCGGAAAAGGAGAAGAAAGCAGCTAAAGAAGATGAAAAGGCGAAAAGGGCATCTGAAGAAGCGGAAAAGGCAAAGAAAGCAGCTGAAGAAGAAAGGGCAAAAAAGACAACTGATGAAGCAAAAAAAGTTAAGAAGGCAGCAAAAGATGCAGAGAAAACCAAGAAGGCCGTTGATAGAGCACAAAAAGTCAAAATGGCAGCTGCAGAAGCACAATAAGCCAAAAAGGTAGTTGAAGAAGCTCAAAAGGCCAAAAAGGCGGTTGAAGAAGCACAAAAGGCCAAGAAGGCGGCTGAAGAAGCAGAAAAGGCCAAGAAGGCGGATGAAGAAGCTAAAGTTGTTGCGACAAGGCATTCTGACTTACCAAGCATCATCAACCCTACTACAAAACACACAGATGAAGAGAAAAAGATTGTCAGATTCATCACAGTGACTACTAAAGATATAGGGTAACTTCCTTTACCCTACTATTTCAAGGTTTTATATTATACAAAAATATTTACTAAAACATTTTAATAAATATAGGGTGATAATGTTTCAAAATAAAAGTATTATAGCAGACTTATCAGACATGAGGAGTATCATATATCAATCATTAATCTCAATAATTATGATAAATGCTTGGGCGGTGATCCTGAATGAGAGAGACAAGTACAAGTACAACAAATCCACATCAAAAAAATTTGTAAATCCAGCAGCAACTGTAAGTACATTAGCGAATTTCTAGCTTTGAAAACTATTCACTAAAAAATACTAACACTTTTATATGTGCAAGTCTTTCTTTGTGGTGACTCTAGACAAAAAGGGCTATCAAACAAACTTGAAGATATTCACAGAAATGCTCGATTATGTTCAGGACATGGCGTTGCACACAACACTAGACCGTGCAACATTGGTATCTCCTCCATCATTTTGAAACTCATTTCCAATTTTCAATTCATATAGAATACTTTGTTCCTGGTTGACAATGTTGTTTGTAGTATAGGTATTCTTCCCAGTATGTGCAAGCAATCATTACTACGCCTTATGTTTCAATTTGAAGAGAATGCGCTTTGAAATCATTGATAATTCGTCGACAGGGGATCAAGCAGATGACAAGTATGGAGAGGTGCTAGAAAGACTGGTAAGTAACACAAATTGTTCAACTAATATAAACATAATGTTCAAGTTTATTGACTGGTTGTTCAACATTAGTATTGTTCAACTATATAATGTGGTTGTTCAAAGTTGTTTATTTAATAGTTCAATTTCATTAAATTAATGTTCAAGCTCGTCAACTGAAGTGTTCATTTTTTATACTTGACAAAATGGATTGCAGAGGAAAATATATGGAGACTACTTAAGGTTGAAGGGCAGTGAAGCTGTAGCGAAGTTAATTGATGGAATGCCAATAGAACTTTTAAAAATGAAATGGCGCGATAGCAAGAACAAGCTTGATTGTGGTGTCTATCTCATGCGCCATATTGAGGTTTACAACGGTGAAGGTTAAAACGGGTGGGAATGTGGATTCAAGAAAGAAAGCAGGAGGAACATGTTACCGTTGCGAACAAAATACTTAGCAACCATCCTTCTATCAGAACTGAATGGAATCTGAGCAACTGTAATGGGAGAAGCCTTGGAAACCCCACTTCCTTGATGTTTAGTGACAAACTAATTGTGTACCACTGGCAGTTTGTTTCTTAGATCTTGAAGACATAATTTGTTACATTGTTTGCAGTTTGCTTTTGAAGTTTTATTAAAAAAGTCATGGATGAACAAGTTTTTTAAACAATATAGTTTGTTGAACAGTTAAAACTTTTGGATAATTTGCTGGACAAGTTCAAACAAGTTTATTCAACATATTGTGATCTGCTATAACCATCGATCAAATATTTACATTGAAGCATAATTGTTCAAAGAAGTATATATATAGTTCAAATATAATATATAATTGTTCAACAATGAAATTAGTTATACTTCAAGATACTTTTGTTCAAAATTGACAATATTTTGTTCAATCATGAAACTCCTCTGCACACATCCGACCGAACATAATGCTCGGAGTAGCAAGCATATTATTCTGTGTATAATCACAATGTGTCCATAGAAAACATATTGTTCAACAATAATAACAAAATGTTCAAGAATAAAGACAAATTGTTCAAAGAGCTCTGAGTGAAAATAGTTCAACTACACAACAATAATTGATTTTTGTTCAACTCCTAAAATTTCTTCTCTGGACAGGTCCAACTATTGTGATCAACTTATTTCTTGCATACCCTACACTTCCTTGTCGCCTTTTTTGCTTTTGATATAGCAACCTCTCTATTGGACTTGATATGACGACCACTGCCCTTGTTCTTTGCTTGTTGTAGAGGCAAAACAGAAATATTGGTAAGCACACTTGTACCCACAAAAGACTCAAAAACCTTTTCTTTGCTCAATCTAGTCTTGCTTGATGAAGTGTTACTTGATGCAGCAAATACATTGCTTGTCAAGCACTTACTCAAACAAGATCTGTGATCCTTTATGAGACATAGAAGTTCTTTCATTTTAGCACAATCATCACCAATCAAATCAATACAATAATGGACCTCCGACCAAATATCATTAACGACAAACTTGCTTTCAACCATACCAGCACACTGATCAAATATAACACCATTAACACCGATTGAAGGTTTGATGATTGCATTTTTGGTCCACCGATTAAGAACAACATTGATTGGGAACTCTTCAAGACATCTATCTTTAAACACCATAACCATATGATGACATGGAATCCCGATCCTTTCAAAAAACTTGCAAGTACATGTAGAAACTTCATCAAATGGTGTATAGTTCACCATCAGAATCAACATCTTTACTTATAAATCGACATATAAAACATGCAGCATATATGTCCTCTTGAACTTCGTAGAATAGCTTCAATGTAAATACATCGGCGGCATGCTTCTCCAAAGGTAAAGGAGTCTTGAGATTCGGTTTCTTAGACTCAGATTCACTATTCAATCTCCATTGTTCATGCCTACAATGTAAACATTGAATTAGTTAATTAACAATAACATATTGTTCAAACATAATAGAAGTTTGTTCAATCATATCACAATGTTTAATAATATGCATTATTTGTTCTTGAACTTCGTAGAATAGCTTCATGTACAAAATATATTTGGTGCGAAGTTGTTGAAACAACTAAAATGAAAAAAGATATGTTTTAATACCTTTGTGAATCCATAGCACCATCGAAAAGCATTACAAGCTCCACAAGGATAAAAGCACGGTTGTTATAATTTCCAAAAAAAGTGGTTCTGGGACTCAGAAATCAATATGGTGCGAGAGTACCAAGATAGAAGCACATCACGGAAAAAAGCCAGGGTCCAATTGCTGCGAATTTCAAAAAATTGTTTAAACAACTATGATCTTGCATATTGAATTCCAACATTAATGCAGTCCACCTCTCCTCAAACACTTCAGGTTCAATCGTATGGCTCCAAACTAGACCATTCAACTTTGTTAAAAAATCACCTGACTTGTTCATTGAAGGGCCAATCTTCTCAGATGCTTTGGTTATGATATGACACATACATAACCTATGGCGAGTGTGATTAAACACCGTTTGAATTGCAACTTTCATTGCCGGATCTTGATCATTTACAAAAATCTAGGTTCTTTGCCACCCATAGCTTTCAAAAATGTATCAAACAACCAAGTATAAGAAGGGATATCTTCTTTCAATAACAATGCATCACCAAACATCACACACTTTTGCCGACTATCCAACCCAGTAAACGGTGCAAACACCATGTTATACTTGTAATAAGTTAAATTGCAATAAGAAAGTAATCACATAAAACATTCGTTCAAACATTGTGACACATTGTTCAACATTATTCATGGTTTGTTCAAAAATGAAAACAACATGCTATCTCAATCAAGATCACAGAAATTTTAGATATCCAAGGACATTGTTAAACAACAAATTACCTGTTTGTTCTATATGTTGAGTCAAATGAAACGACGTCTCCAAATATAGAATAATTCTTAATCAACACTGGATCTGCCCAAAACAACCGTGTCAACTGATCTGCACTGTCAACATCATAGTCAAAGTAGAATGTTGAACATATCTCTTTTTTCTGGAAGAATTTGTCAATAACCATCTGAGCATCAGCACCTCCAATAAAAGCCAAGAAGTCCATCTTCACGTTTTTTAAGTCTGAATACAGAGCACCAATGTTTAGATAGCCTCCAACCAACTGTTTATAAAGTCAATAACTCTTAACCAAACCCATATTAGCCTTAGCGCAACTCATTACAAATTTTTGATGCACAACATTCACAACCCGGTTTGATCTCATAAAGTGCCTATAAATCTTCTTCACAAATGTATGTCTGTGACGATCAACAAATGTTTTGACAACATTACGACCATTACCAATAAACTTCAATATTATTTTTGCAATGCAACCAACACGATTAGTAACACGCCTATGCTTCAATTCCCAGTGTTGTTCTTACCAACTTTGTAACCAACCCTACGAAATCCGTCAAAACCTAGGGAACCCAATCCTAGGGAACCCAATCCGTCAAAACCTTAGTTACCACTTAAGAAATAAGCTTTTACTCACCCGTTTAAGGTTTTTTCGGGGCCCATTATTCTTGTTTTTTTTTTTTTTTAAATTCGAGAGGTTATACCTGACCTTCACCGCGGGGCGGTAGGGAGCGCCGCGGGGGGTGAAACTAGCTGGGTACCACATCTCTTCTCGGTTTTACTTTCATACCTAAAATGTGAGTAATAGGCGAACGAAACAAAGCAAAATAAACTATGAAAATAATCTAATGAAAGGAAAAATCAAAGAAGGACTAACACGGGTTGCCTTCTGGACAATGCCTTGGTTATCGTCGTTGGCTCGACGTAGTGCAGATTCGTCACCCTTTAGAGTAGGATCCCCTTGGAATCCTCCTACTCGTCTCTTCCTGTGGAGACCTCTCATGGAAAGGTTTAAACCTTAGACCATGTTCCCTCTTTGCCATTGACTCCATCTGTACTTCCTTTGGAGTGTCTCCCCCATACTTAGAATGATGTGGGGCTGATATGGCTTAACCTGAATATGCTGCACGTCACTAGATAAAGGCTTACAACCTTGTATGGTCAGTGCAGGGGGGGGGGGGGGGGGGGGGGGGCTAGTGCCCAAAGTAGAGGGAATAGAACTTCCTACATCATCTAGCAGGACATCACCAACACGCACTTCATGCAACTCAATAGGTCCTTCATTAGTGGAACACTCAATTACGGTCTCCACTGCATCAGTTTTAACATTTTCATGCACAAAATTATCAATATCACTAATGCAGAGAGGGGTGGACAATTCAATGGAGTTGGCTTTATGAGTATTATGTTCAAATATAATTCCATCAAATTCCATAGTCAAAGTTCCACTATCTACATCAATCTTTGTCATGGAAGTTTTCATAAAAGGTCGTCCTAGCATAACAGGAGCAACTTGTTCATCATATTCCCTCTACTTTGGGCTAGTGCCCAAAGTAGAGGGAATAGAACTTCCTACATCATCTAGCAGGACATCACCAACACGCACTTCATGCAACTCAATAGGTCCTTCATTAGTGGAACACTCAATTACGGTCTCCACTGCATCAGTTTTAACATTTTCATGCACAAAATTATCAATATCACTAATGCAGAGAGGGGTGGACAATTCAATGGAGTTGGCTTTATGAGTATTATGTTCAAATATAATTCCTTCAAATTCCATAGTCAAAGTTCCACTATCTACATCAATCTTTGTCATGGAAGTTTTCATAAAAGGTCGTCCTAGCATAACAGGAGCAACTTGTTCATCATAATCCATGTCCATAACAAAGAAATCAGCAGGGAAAATCAACGAACCTATCCTAACAAGAACATCTTCCACTATACCCTTAGGGGGCACACATGATCCATCAGCAAGTTGTATGACAATGTTAGAATCATGCAAGGGTCCTAATTCTAATTTTTCAATCAATGAATAGGGTAGAACATTAATTGAGGCACCCAAGTCTAGCAGTGCTTTCTCAAAGAGATGCCCACCTATTGTGATAGGAATAGTAAAAGTACCCGGATCCTTGCATTTTGCGGGCAGACGCTTCTGAACTACCGCTGAAACTTGTGCACCCACTGGACTCTTCTTTTGGGTCTTCTGCTTTTGAGTCATTTTCACCGTGCATAGCTCCTTTAAGAACTTGGCATATCTCGGGATAGCCTTTATAAGCTTGAGCAGGGGAATGTTCACCTCGCAGTTCTGAAATGTCTTGAACAGGTCACTGTCGTCGACAACTCTCTTTGCCTTTAGCGCCTCGGGAAAAGGTGCTGGGGGCTTCTCCGAACCTAGAAGAGGGAACGCGGGGCGAACGTAATCATCATAGGTCTCTTCAGTAGAGACAGAGTTTTGTGGACCAGGTTGTGGCGAGCCCACCGCGGGGCGGGAGTCAGCGCCGCGGGGCGGTGGGTTCGCGGTGTCTTTACTGGGTTCAGGCGCCGGGTCGCGGCGAGGGTCGCCGCGGGGCGGTGTCAATGAAACTCCTTTACTGGCTCCTCCCCTAGTTTCTGGCCGGGCCGCGGTGGGGTCTGCCGCGGGGCGGTCGGTGATCTCTTCCTTCTCGAACTCGTTCTCCTCTTCAGCATTAGGAGCAACGATCAACTTCTTACCACTTCTGAGCGTGATAGCACTCACGTTCTCTCTGGGATTCACAGTGGTCTGGGATGGTAGGGAATTTGATGCCCTTTGGTTAATCTTGGTCACCTCATCGGCTAACTGACCAATCTGCCTTTCCATGTTCTTGATACTCGACTCAGTAGCCTGCACATGTGAGGCAAAGTGCTGAGTCAGAGTCTTTAGCATATCCTCAGTAGAAGCTCCAGATGTTTGGCCCTGGGGCCTCTGTTGATAAGGGGCTCTCTGCTGGTACTGTTGTTGCGTCGACTGGTATTGCTGTTGCTGCACTGGCTGTTGACCACCTTGAGGGTCACTCCATCTAAAGCCTGGGTGGTCACGCCCTCTCTGATTGTAATTGGGTTGTCCACCATATTGTGGTCTAGGGGGTCCGTAACCTCCTACAACGTTTAATTCAGCAACACCTTCCTCTTGGAGCTGGGGACATGTATCGGTATGGTGGGACTGGTTAGAGCAAAGTCCACACGCTTTAACTTGTTGAGGGGCGTTCTGCTTTGCCATCCTCAGCACCAACTCTTTCAGCTCGGCCAACTCAGTCAACACCGGGCTTGGTCCAACAGGGGTCACAGCATTGACCGCCTTTCTCTGGTACATCTTTCTGAAGCTCCTGGTACTCTCACTCATCTCCTGGAGTCTCTCCATAGCCTCATCCGGTGTCAGGTTCAGAATACTTCCACCGCATACAGCATCAACCATTTTCCTCTCTTGGTCCAGCAGACCGTTGTGCAGATAAAGGACAAGGTCCTGCTTGGCATATCTGTGGAATGGGCAGCTGGAATAGAGCCTCTTGTACCTCTCCAGATAATCATACAACGTCTCATCACCAGCCTGCTCAATGTTGGCAATTGCCTTTTTCAAAGCATTCGCCTTCTTCGTGGGAAAGTACTTGTCCAGGAACGCTTTGTGCAGTTTAGTCCATGTATCTATGGTTCCTGGGGGCAGGTGGTAATACCAATCGCTCGCAGAATCGAGTAGGGAGAAACCAAAAGCTCTCATCTTGATCTGGTCTTTCGTCACATTCCTGGGCTTCATCGTCATACAGACATTGTGGAACTTGCCCAGGTGAGAGATCAGATCCTCTCCACTCAGCCCGTGGAATTTAGGGAGATAAGCAACAACTCCCGACTTCAATTCAAAGTTCACCCCTTCTCCTAGCGCAGGGATGATGACAGTTAGGGGCTGCACCCCTATATTCGACTCAGTAAGCTCTCTCAGGGTTCTAGTTCCAGCCATTGCAACGGCTGGGGTATTGGCAATCTCAACAGTTTCTGTCTCGATGGTTTCGACTGTCTCTATTCCTTCTTCTCCGTCTTCCCTTTGATTGCGCAGGTTCATAAGGAAAGATCTGTCAACCTCTGGATCGAAAGGAGCTAGAATAGGGTCAGTACTACGGGTGTCGACCATAAGATAGGTCTCCACCAAAAATCAATCACGAAAACACACAACAAACAAAAGCCCTCCCCGGCAACGACGCCAAATTTGACGGTGGCTAAAAGATGCACAAGCAAATGTCGTTGATTAGCCTTATCAAAGTAAATTATCCTAACAAACCCACTAAACAGAAGTATAGCAGACAAGTAAGGGTCGATCCCACAGAGAAGGTTTGATGTAGTATGCAACCGTGAATGACAAGTAACACAAACGGGGGTTTAGTTATCAAGAGAACAGAGCAAACAAAGCAAATGAATTGAATTGAGTTTAGAAAATAAAATGAGGGAAAAATAGTTCCACTAGAGCGAAATCCACAGTACGGAGATAAAGTTCGATCCCTGAAATCTATTTCGTCCAAGTTCTTTAATTATCCTTATAGTCGTTCCCACCCTGATCTTAAGTACTACCGATTCTCACAGTTGTCGATAGACTTATTAATATGCCAATGATAAAGTACCACTGATTCTCACAGTTGTCAGCGTACCTTAGCACCAACATAGCAATAGCAATGCGCACAAGGATATAGGATACATGCAAGTAGAAAGACGTACAAGTACTCACTCCCCTACTTAACATGCAACTGATTCTCACTCACAATTGTACGCTCGGAACCCCTATATGCACAATTGTGTTTGCCACTAGATATGCACTCGGAACCCCTATATGCAATCCTAGCAATTGATGAAAAGCATTCAACCTAGTTGATCAGGCTAAGAAGAACAACAAGAAATCAATATCAATATAACCAAGAGAATCAATCCAACACTTATAAGGATAAGAACAAGGAATAGAAATCTCACAAACACATCAACTGTACTGCTTCAATCGTCTAGCAGAACAAGGGTGAAGTTAGTTCTCCATCAAAGGGGATGAAAAACTCTATAGAAAAAATAACGTCTGAAAACGGAAGCAATCAAGTGATGATAAGTCTCTCCTCTCTTAACCTAGAAAAGAGGCTTAAATAGTCTTAACAAACTAGGTTAAACTAAAGCTGAAATTAAAGGAAATAGAATAATAATAAAATAAAGTCTCAAACATAAAAGGAAATTAAATCGTCTCTGGCGCGAGGTCATTAAGCACAGCCACCGCGGGGCGGTGAATTCCACCGCGAGGTGTCGAACTTCCACCGCTGGGCGGTGGCATCCTCTGGCGCGGGCTTCATCTTCACTGAGAGTCACCGCCGGGCCGCGGTACTTCTGACGCGGGGCGGTGAGCTCATTTCTCCAGCTCTCTTCTTCTCTGCTTCTGCTGCTCTTCAATCCTACCAAGTGTTGGTAGTCTTCTCCATAGATGTTCCAGCAACTCCATCCATCCTCATGCTCCATCTAAGCTGCAAAACCTTGGGTTTCTTCACTTCTCTCCAAAACATCTGGATTGCAGACTTAGCACCAAAACTCATCCAAAACCTCTACAAATAATGCTAATAATTGCTAGTAAAGGTGTATGAAATAGCACCTATCAAATGGCAAAATGAGCAATACACTTGAGCGGTTTCGACAACGAATACGAACCAAGGACAACGATCAAATCTCAAGCTTTGGCAGACATTGGGGCTAATTTCAGTCCAACACTGAGACAAGAAGCCGTGAAGGAGGCCACTCAGCTGACATCCAAAGAAGACAGGGGCACGTGGGAACTCCATACAAATGGAGTGTCGAACGCAAGAGGAGTCGGCCTATGAGTTGTACTAAAATTGCCACAAGGGGACAAGATAGCCCAAGCCGTACAATGCGAATGGGATGCGACCAACAACAAAGCAGAATACGAGGCACTCATATTCGGGTTAACGCTTGCGCAAGACCTCGCAAACTAAAACATCGAAGTGGTATGTGATTCTATTTTAAATGTCAACTAGGTACAAGGCTCATATGCCACCAAAGATGACAGAATGATGGCCTCTCTAGACATCGTCAAGAAACTAGCAAAAAAAATTCCAAAACATCACCATCAAGCAAGTCCCGTGCGACCTCAACGCCCAGGCTGACGCATTAACAAATTTTGGATCAGCTTTGCACCCCAACGATTTCCATAACATCCCCTTAGCTCACATCACGACTTCAGCAATCCCTGAAGTTCACAAGATGACCAAAAGCGACGACACTCGAGAGACAAATGACCGACCCTTGGAGGAAATGGTCTCAACAGAAGTAGGCAACAACACCAAAGATGACATCATAAACAATCAAGATGACTGGACTACACCTTACACCAAATGGCTAAAAGACGACATACTTCCAACAGACAAAGGATTAATGGTACAAGCATTAACATTCGATCTCAATGATAAGGTCTTGTTCAAACGATCTGTCACATGACTATACTTATGATGCTTTTAGACAATCAAAGTCAAACTCGTCATACAATCCCTACACGACGACAAATGCGGCAATCATATAGGAGGACACAACCTGTCAGGTAAAGCTCCCAGGACAGGATACTACTAGCCAATGATGAACAAAGACGCGGTAGAATATGTCAAGAAGTACGATCCCTGTCAATGACACAAACTCATAACGCATCAACCATCGGATTTACTACATCCAACACTAGCAGCCTGACCGTTCATGAAATGGAGAATGGACATTGTCGAAAAGTTGCCACCAACATCAGGGCAACGCGTCTTCTTTCTCGCTATGACCGATTATTTTTTTAAATGGATTGAAGCTGAAGCATATCGAGAGGTAAAAGATAAACACGTCATCTCGTTCATAAAACATAACATCTTATGCATATTCGACGTACCGTCAGATATCATATGCGACAATGGCTCCCAATTCATCAGTAGCAAGACACGATCCTTTTACACACAATGGAACATCAATCTGATCACGTCCACACCTTGATACCCATAGTCCAATGGCCAAGCTGAGTCTAGTAACAAGATCATCATAAACAACCTCAAGAAGCGTCTCACAGGGGCAAAAGGAAAATGGGCAAACGAGCTCCCCCAAATACTTTGGTCCGATAGGACCACTCTGAAGAATGCAATCGGACAGTCGCCCTTCTCATTAGTTTATGGAAGCGAGGCTGTCGTACCCACCGAACTCCTCATCCCGACAGCCATGAATGGTTTACAAAACCTAGAACAGAATGACATCGAATTATCTCACAATCTAAACATAGCGGACGAAATGAGAGAAAAAACTAGAATATGAATGGTAAGGTATCAGCAACTAGTCGCAAGGACTTATAACAAAAACACATGCGCCAAAGTCTTCAAAGTATGAGATTGGGTCTTAAGGAAAGTATTCCAAAATACTAGGGATCCAATTGATTGAAAACTTACACCCCAATGGGAAGGACCATATCTCATCAAGGAGGTCATCGGTCAAGGAACATATCGACTAAAGACAAAAGATGGTCAACCAATCTCGAGACGCTGGAACGTGATCCACCTAAAGTTGTATCATTTCTAATACTTTACTTTCAGTTCAAATTTGTTCGATTATATCTATTCGACCATATACTGACTTAAGCATCGGAGGGCCGTTGGGCTCACATCCAACGGTAGCCCCTTGATCATTTATTTTTGATACAGTTTTAGACAGTAACACAACAAGAGGCCTCAAGACAAAGTCAAGTTGATCAACACAAAACATTACAAAAAGCGCTTACAGGTTACAGGATTGATCAGTATGCGGGGAGTAAAGGAAAAACATAAATACGTTCTTACAAGACTTGTTTTAACACAACAAAGGTACATACCCTATAAAAACACAAGTCACTCCTCCTCGGAACTACATGACATGTCATACAACTAATTGATACAATTACAGGTCTAAGCGACCAATTCACACGATTCTCCCAGGAAACGACTGACGAGTAAACCTGCAAAACAGAAAACAACACACAAGGTATGCAAAAACAAGAACATTCATATTAAGACGCGACCCGTGATGGTAGACGGGTCGCCAAAACCATTATCTATCCCATCATCACGGGGGCACAACATTCATAAACCAACATCACAAAGTCTAATGCGTCACACTCGACGCAATGAAAACCAACATTGTTTAGACACATAATCATTAAAACAATAAGGATTCACCTAACTTTTCAACAACACTCACAGGGGCAGATACTTGGTCCTTTGGCGCAAGGGAACACATCTCTGGGATATCCTCAACCATTCCCTTGTCCGCCCCGAGATCGCCTTCATCTTTACGCTCCTCCTCCCCTAAGTCAATGATCTTGAAGAGCTCAACGTCGGGGTTCCCATTAGGATAATGGAGTTCCATGTTCGCCCTTTCATTGTCCAAACTCTAAGACGTATGATTCCTAGTAGCGAACTCCTCGATCATCTCCAAGCGAGACTTCAGGCAGTAGTAGGCGCCCACGTCGCATGCGACGTCAGCATCCTTCACCCGAATCTCTTCAACGCTGCTCTCGAGCTCCTCGACGCAAGCCTGGGTTTTCGCCAGCTTCTTATCAGCACGAGCAAGCTTGCCTTCAGTCGCCTTTACACGATTGTTGGCGTCAACAAGTTAGCCATCAAGACGAGCGACATGTTTGTCTGCCTTAACACTCAAGTCCTTCACCGACTAAAACACCAGCAAGGCATGTTGAAACGATTACATACAAAAAGAAAGATCATGTATACATTCATTGTACAAAAAAAAACTAAATACGCGTTTGTACCTACCTTCCAAGCCAGGATGCCCGCCTCATCAATGCAGTCGATCGAATGAAGATCCCCGATCTCCTTCTTGGCAATAGGATCTTGGGCGTAGAAAAGGTCGGACAAAGACCTTTGTTCAAGGTCGACCCTCACCGGTCAGCAGGCATAATCGCCTTCCTTTTGGCCCTAGATTTCTTAGAGGACGGCGAGTCGAGGGAGATGACTTTGGCAGGAGCAGATGCCTTCACAACAAAGATTGTTTGCTCTAAAAGACTCTTTCCTGAGAGGCGCGCGCCAGATGCTGAGACGCTATCAGATAAGCACAACAAAGTAAGAACACGACCAACCAAAAAACCACCCAGACGTATACCTGGAGGAACGAACAAGTGCCTTTGGTCAAAGAAGCAGAAGGAGTCGACATGCTAGCTTGATCGGACGGGCTGGGAGATAGAAGATTGACGTTCACAAAAGACCTTTGCGCGTCGAGAAGAGAAAGCAAAACAAGCTGATCAACACTATTTTATAGTGCCTATCTAGGAGTTGTTACCGGTGTTTAGGGTGACATTTGGATGGATTTAGAGCACAACTGTAGAGTAGGAAGTTGGAGATGAGAAGTGTGGATATGGTGGTCTGGAGAAGCTAATTGAAGACATCCAGATGAAGAGGAGTAGACCACTTGAGGAGACGAGGAAGAATGGAGGAAGAAGGCCATCCAAGTGAAGAGGAGAGGCCATCCACAAGCCAACCGCTAGCAAGAGAAGAGCCACGAGCGTCCGCGGTGAAGAGTGAGAAACGGAGGCAAGGCATGTCACGCCCGCGATCGCGGATGACCAACCGCGCCCGCGAAAAAATGGTACTTGAAAGTCGAGAGCTCATATTCATTTTCCGCGATTGCGGCGAAGCCACCGCGCCCGCGGATGGACACGGGAGGCGTCCTGAAGAGATTTTCCGAGTTTTGTATTTTTATTATTTTTGGTTTTATTTCTTTTATTTATTTTCGTACTTTATATTTTATTCCCTTGGACGAGGTTTGTGATCTTGGGCTTTAGGTTAAGTTTATTTAACCTAAATTCCATAGCCTCCATTCAGCATCTACGACAATCCATCATTCTAGTTTACGTTTCAGTATTATTTTCCCTTTGAACTATGAAGAACTAAGCAAGTTTTGCTTAGTCCGACAATTAAAGCCTTTGTTTGAATAATGGTTGTGAGATTCTAATTCTATTTCTTTTCCTTTGAATGTATTGATTCTCTCTAATTCTATTTCTTTTCCTTTGAATGTATTGATTCTCTTGTGCTTCATCCCATTGATTATTATTGATTTCGCTTGTTGGACGCAACTAGTTGTTATTGGTAATGGTCTATTGCTAGGGTTTGGTAATTACTGTTTGAGTTACCTTATTCATGTGTAGCAACTGCAATACTCTAAGAACTGTTTGGGACTAGTTTATTGTAGAGAGAATTAATTGCATGCAATAGTATAACTGTTTGCTACTCTTGCATGTATCTATCGAAATTCATGTGCTCATTGCTGCTATTGAATTGACGCATGAGGTTTTCATAGTTATTTAATAGTTAGTATTCTCAGGGTCTGTTTGTCCTGTTTATAACTCACGAAATGGAATAGGAACATTCATAGGAAGGAATTAGAGAGAATCTAGGATCAACCAATCAAATGAATGGTGGATATTTGTTTGGCTAAGTGTTTTTCCCTATTTGATTACAAACTCTTTGCTTTTGTTTCCCTTATTCACTTGTTTGACAACCAATCAACCAAAACCCCCTTGTTACCTTTGACATACAATTGTTCACTTAGAAAGATTACTTCCTCCCTGTGGGATTCGACCCTTGCTTGCCTTTGCTACTTGTTTAGGTTTGTTTATGATTATTTTGTTTAGGCGCCTCGACAACGCCTATCAAATTGGCGCCGTTACCGGGGAGTCTAAGATACATATTTTCTTGTTTGTTTGTTTACCGATTTGATAACAAGACACTATCTTTATCGTTTATTTTCCTCTTTGTTGTGTTTTCGTATTTTTGTTTCGTGTTTCGACTAACCCGCAGGAAGAACAGAAGAAAAACCACGACCACGGCAAACCATTCGAGAAGAGCGGTCGCCGCGGCGAATTAGGGTTTAGTCAAAAAATATAAATCGAAAAAAAAAACTCTACCGAAGGCCAGCTGTCCGAGTTCTCCCTGGAGAGATGGTGCGTATCATGTTGTCAAAGAGGAGACATTCACCCCATATTTTTATTTGGCAACGATGATGGCCCTACAATTGACAGCTGAGGAGGAGGAACACTAGAGCCCCCACCACGATCATACCTGGGCTCCACCATGTGTTCGTAGAAGGTCGTGCAACCCCGACATGTTTGCTATTCCACTATTCACCATAGTGGATCTTTTTGGTTGCACGGTGGAGAAGACTATTGATTTTGAAGACGCCCGCGCAACACCAGAGACATGAGGTTTCATCGTTATACCGCCAACAACAACTTCAGTGTCCAAACCAACTCAACGACGTTTGTGAGTTATTTTTTTACCTTTCCATGTGCTTCATTCTTTTTGTCTTTCATTACATTAAGGACAATGCAATGTTTAAGCATGGGGGAGTATTCTATACTTGCTATGTCGTTGAAAAAAGGCAAAAATAGAAATCCTGGGATAAGTCGAAAACCCGAAAGGGCGGCTTAGGCAATAAGCAGGTGGCTTGGACCAGCATTAGGCTGGGGTAATAATTGGTCAAGAGTGATGTGAGTTATATGTGAGTCCATCTATTGAAAAAATGAAATGAGTGGCTTGGTGAAAACCCGAAAGGGCGCCTTGGCAAAATGACTGAAAAGAAGAAGAGTGATTATTAGGATTCCTTATTTTTCCTGGCGAGGTGACATAAGAAGAGGTGATATACAGAGGATTTGGGTAGGTCACTCTGGGAGGTATAAGAAGATATATGGAGGCTAGGATTAGATTTTTATTCACTCTATGGTGTTCGGGATAAGCTTAGGGAAAGTACTCTGCTTTCCTTTTTGCTTGGTTGGTGTTATGTGTTATGTGTTGTGTTGAGCTTATTGTATTGGTGCCTTGGAGTTCATGTTTGGTGCAGTTCTTAGTGAAGATGATTTTTCTATGCTTCCTGAGACCTTAGGGATTTGATTGAAAGAGTAGGTTTACTTTAGGTTACTCGAGGACGAGCAAGGTTTAAGCATGAGGGAGTTTGATCAGCTCTACTTTGTAGTGCTTATCTAGGAGTTGTTACCGGTGTTTAGGATGCCATTTGTAGGGATTTAGAGCACAACTGTGGAGTATGGAGTTGGAGAGAAGAAGTGTGGATATGGTGGTTTGGAGAAGCTTAAACGAAGATTTATTGAAGATGAGGAGTAAACCACTTGATGAGACCAAGGAAGATTGAAGGAAGAAGCCACACAAAGGAGAGAAGAAGGTGAAACCGCGAGCAAGCCGCGACCGCGGGTGAAGAGCACAATTTGATCGCGGAGAAGTCGAGAGTGCGGAGCGAAAGAAATAATTTTCCGCGACCGCGGATTATTTTCCGCACCCGCGGAATATTTTCCGCGCCCGCGGAATATTCCCCAGCGAGCAGGTCGACAACAGATTTTATATTTCCGCGACCACGAAATCTGATCCGCGACCGCGGAATGGCACGGCAGCGAATCCGGAGTCCCACTCCAGAATTTTCGTTCCGAGTCTCACTCCGGAATTTTCGTCCGAAGTCTATTTTATTTCTTTTCTCTTTTATTTCTTTTATTCCGGTTAATTTATTTTATTTTCTTTTTAGATTTTATTTCCTATCTTATGGAAATTAGGTTTAGTAAGTCTATATATTCTTTCTTTAGAACATTAGTTTGATAAGTTGGGTGCTCCCCAAGTTGGGTTCTACCTTTCTTCATCTTTTCCCTTTTCTTAGTTTAGTTCTTTGTTTTGTTTTTGGCTAGACAATTGAAGCCTTGGTTTGAATTTGATATTGAGATTATTCCTTTACTCTTTCTATGATCGTTTTAGTTCTCTCTCGTGCTTAATTTCATTGATCGTATATCGATTCCCCTTGATTTGTTGATTAGGATATCAAATAGATTGTTAATAGTAGTTCCCTCTAGCCTGACAACCTAGAGAAGATTAGTATTATGCTATTGGTTCCCCTTTTCTATACAACCTGTTCAGATTGTTATTGATCATACTATTAAGGATTGGAGGAGACTGTTTGAGAATCTTGATCCCTTAGTTTGTGTGGAGAATTAATTGCATGTAATTGTATGACTGTTTGCTACACTTGCATATACCTATCTATTCCTGAATTCATTGCTGTTGTTAGATTTATCTTGATAGTTTCTTGATTGTTTAATAGTTAGGGTTATCAGGACTAGTTGGACTGGTAACTAATTTAGAACAAGGATTAGGACATCCATGAGGATTGAGAATTAGGAATAATCAATGATTGATCAACCAAACTAAAGGTGGATATTTGTTTGCCAAGCTTTCTATGTTTTATTTATCATTTTCTTAGTTAGATTCATACAAAACCCCCCCTTTGTCTTTGTTATCGATTGGTGAATGATTTTGCAAACAAGATATATGACTTGATTCTATGTGGGATTCGACCCTTACTTGCCTATTCTACTATTTTAGGTTTGTTAGGATTATTTTATTTAGGTGTCATGACAACGCCTATCAAATTGGCGCCGTTGCCGGGGAGGCAAGTTTTGTTTTTCTTTGTGTGTTTGTGTGCAAATTTTTGGTGTGGACCTATCTTACGGTCCACACCCGTGCTACTGATTTTCTTCCCTTATTGATTTTTTGATACAGAGATGGAGAGATTTCCGCAATTCGGGCAGGAACCGAAACATGAGCCATTCTCCTACGCATTTTCTCCAGAGAGGGGATATTACCCAACTTCCAGTGCAGCAAGGCCAGTTAAGCCCTGCAGAATATGTCATGATCCGCTGCACCCCACTGACGAGTGCCCAAGACTTCCTGAATATGCAGCTGCAGTAAACACTACAAGAGGTTTTGATCCGCCAAGGCCAAGATATGCCCCACACTCAAACACCTACAACCCAGGGTGGAGGGATCGCCCCGATTCGAGTTATGGGGACTATCAATACCCTCCATATGTCCATGACTACCAAGAGTCTTACCCGGGGCCACAAGATTTCTATCAGCAGAGCGCCCCGCAATAGTACGACCAACCATTTGCGCATAGATTCCAAGGTCAAAATGCAAGCTCGCCTATGCCCGATGCTGACATACTAAACACTATCATGCAGAGTATAGCGACCATGGCTAGCACTGTAACCTCAATGGGGGCAAAAATTGAAACAGTGGTCCAACATTAGCACAAGATGAATTCTAGTATTCAGACCTTGGAGAATCAGTTTGGACAAGTCATCGCTCAAGTGTTGAGCAAGTTGGAGGCCAGGGAGTCCAGGCAAATACCATCTCAAACGGTGGTGATCCAAAGGGAGAGCGTATGTACCGTGACGCTAAGGAGCGAAGCTGAGGTGGAGGCCAAGCAAGCCAGAGAGAAAGACGTCCGCGACCACGAGGAAGAGGGCCGCGACCGCGGCGTGACTACTGGCGAGAAGGAAGAAATTGACGCAAATCCGCGACCGCGGCAGGAGATCCGCGACCGTGGAAAAGGGGCTGAAGAAGGCGATCAGGTCAACAATTTTCCGCGACCGCGGCCACCAATCCGCGACCGCGGAAATACCCCAGAAGCATTCTCTCCCCTCGAAGCTGCATACGACGCATATGTGCGCCCCTACTTCCCTCCGCTCAGATCAGTAAAGCCTCCCGCACCCTTCCCTGAAGCTCTGAAGGACACCAGAAAGGTGGAGAACGACAGAGATTTATTTGAGACCTTCAGTTATTGCGAGGCAAACATTCCTTTGCTCAAATTGGCAAACAACATCCCTCGCTGCAAGGAATTCTTAAAGGCACTGTACAAGATCAAGAAAAAGCAAAAGGGGAATCACAAGAAGGAAACGAGGATTCAAAAGGCAAATTCCTCTACGCTGGATACGGGGCAGGATAAACATACAACCCTTGAGATGTTGGGTAGGCCATTTCTAAAGATGGCAAGTGCAATCATGGATGTACACAGCGGTTCACCCATCATGAAGTGCATGGAAATGGGGGAAAGGCTCAACATAGAGCACACAAAGAGGCATCCCCCTGATACAGACCTCATGATTTCAAGTGACAGGAGTAACCCGAGTTGAGGAGATTGAGTAGTATGTCGAGCCACGACAATAACCAAGGCGTTGTCCGGGAGGCAACCCGAGGTATGTACTTCTGCATGGAGGAGACCCGAAGCCAATTGAAGAAGGTGTTATCCATACCAATGTAAGTCTCCTATTACCCTGCACTCGTAAAAAAAAAAAAAAAAAAAACCTTAAACGGATAAATAAAAAAAAAACTTTACCGAAGGCCAGCTGTCCGAGTTCCCCATGGAGATATGGTCCACATCATGTTGCCAAGAAGGAGACATTAGCCCTACATCATTAATTGGAAACGATGATGGCCCTACAATCGACAGCTGGAGAGGACGAACACTAGGGCCCACACCACGATGACATCTGGGCCCATTTTTTTTGTGTTCGTTGAAGGCCATGCAACCCCGTTCCCTTGATTTACCACTTCTCACCACAGTGGTTCCTTTTGGTTGCATGGTAGGAGTTGATTGAGTTGAAGACCGTGCAGCCCCGATTTCCTTGATGACCACTACACATTACAGTGGTTCTGTTTGGTTGCACGGTAGAGTTGAGTTTGAAGACGCCCGCGCAACACCAGAGACATGCACTTTCATTGACGTACCACCAGCAACAACATTCCAGTCCAAGCCAACTCAGCGACGTTGTGAGTACTTTTCCACTTTTCCCTGTGCTTTATTCTTTTTGTCTTTCATTACATTGAGGACAACGCAATGTTTAAGCATGGGGGAGTGTTCTATACTTCCTATGTCGTTGAGGAGAAAAGAAAAAGCCAAAAATTGAAAAAAGGCAAAAATATAAATCTTGGGATAAGTCGAAAACCCGAAAGGGCGGCTTAGGTAATAAGCAGGTGGCTTGGACCAGTATTAGGCTGGGGTAATATGAAGTCAAGAGTGATGTGAGTATATTGTGAGCCCATCTATTAAAAAATGAAATGAGTGGCTTGGTAAAAACCCGAAAGGGCGCATTGGCAAAATGAGTGAAAAAGAAGAAGAGTGATTTTTAGGAATCATCATTTTACATGGCGAGGTGACATAAGAAGAGGTGATATAAGGAGGATTCAGGTAGGTCACTCTGGGAGGCATAAGAAGATAGATGGGAGACTAGGCTTAGATTTTATTCACTCTATGGTGTTCGGGATAAGCTTGGGGGAAGTACTCTGCTTTCCTTTTAGCTTGGTTGTGTGTGGTATTGTTTTGGTGTTATGTATGTGTTGTGTTGTGCATATTGTGTTGGTGCCTTGGAGTTTAATGTTTAGGTGCAATTCTTGGTGGAGATGATTTTTCTGTGCTTCCTGAGACCTTGGGGATTTGATTGAATGAGTAGGTTTATTTTAGCTTACTCGAGGACGAGCAAGGTTTAAGCATGGGGGATTTGATCAGCACAATTTTATAGTGCCTATCTAGGAGTTGTTACCGGCGTTTAGGGTGCCATTTGGATGGATTTAGAGCACAACTGTAGAGTAGGGAGTTGGAGATGAGAAGTGTGGATATGGTGGTCTGGAGATGCTAATTGAAGACATCCAGATGAAGAGGAGTAGACCACCTGAGGAGACGAGGAAGAATGGAGGAAGAAGGCCATCCAAGTGAAGAGGAGAGGCCATCCGCGAGCCAACCGCTAGCAAGAGAAGAGCCACAAGCGTCTGCGGTGAAGAGCGAGAAACGGAGGCAAGGCATGTCACGCCCACGATCGCGGACGACCAACCGCGCCCGCGGAAAAACGGTACCTGAAAGTCGAGAGCTCATATTCATTTTCCGCGATCGCGGCGAAGCCACCGCGCCCGCGGATGGACACGGGATGCGTCCTGAAGAGATTTTCCGAGTTTTGTATTGTTATTATTTTCGGTTTTATTTCTTTTATTTATTTTCGTACTTTATATTTTATTCCCTTAGATGAGGTTTGTGATCTTGGGCTTTAGGTTAAGTTTATTTAACCTAAATTCCACGGCCTCCATTCAGCATCTACGACGATCCATCATTCTAGTTTACGTTTCAGTATTATTTTCCCTTTGAACTATGAAGAACTAAGCAACTTTTGCTTAGTCCGACAATTGAAGCCTTCATTTGAATAATGGTTGTGAGATTCTAATTCTATTTCTTTTCCTTTGAATGTATTGATTCTCTTGTGCTTCATCCCATTGATTATTATTGATTTCGCTTGTTGGACGCAACTAGTTGTTATTGGTAATGGTCTATTGCTAGGGTTTGGTAATTACTGTTTGAGTTATCTTATTCATGTGTAGCAACTGCAATACTCTAAGAACTATTTGTGACTAGTTTATTATAGAAAAAATTAATTACATGCAGAAGTATGACTGTTTGCTACTCTTGCATGTATTTATCGAAATTCCTGTACTCATTGCTGCTATTGAATTGACGCGTGAGGTTTTCATAGTTATTTAATAGTTAGTATTCTCAGGGTCTGTTTATCCTGTTTATAACTCACGAAAAGGAATAGGAACATTCATAGGAAGAAATTAGAGAGAATCTAGGATCAACCAATCAAATGAATGGTGGATATTTGTTTGGCTAAGTGTTTTTCCCTATTTGATTATAAACTCTTTGCTTTTGTTTCCCTTATTCACTTGTTTGGCAACCAATCAACCAAAACCCCCTTGTTACCTTTGACATACAATTGTGCACTTAGAAAGATTACTTCCTCCCTGTGGGATTCGACCCTTGCTTGCCTTTGCTACTTGTTTAGGTTTGTTTAGGATTATTTTGTTTAGGCGCCTCGACAACGCCTATCATAAGCATCACATCCTCAAAGTTGGAATCTTCAGCAAAATCTTCCAGATCGGGA
Source organism: Rheum nobile (assembly GCA_027886185.1). Lineage (NCBI taxonomy): Eukaryota > Viridiplantae > Streptophyta > Magnoliopsida > Caryophyllales > Polygonaceae > Rheum > Rheum nobile. The sequence goes on along the minus strand of WOAB01000490.1, from coordinate 3,480,074 downwards.
ACTAAAATAAGAAACATGTGAGCGGAAGTTAAGGGAGCGTCCAATAAAAATCTAAAAGAAGACAAATGTCATACCTTTCGTCCTCTAGTTATCCAACATGAAGGAACAGTCGACGCCCCCCTCAAGCGACTTCCGCTCCACGAAAAAGAAGCGAGACCTCCATTTACGGTCGTTAACGTTAAGATTCAAAGCGATTGACGACCTACCCGACCGAAGACGTAATTAAAATCTAGAAGACCCCCGAGTATTCAAATAGTAAGAATACCACAAAGCGTCAGAATCTAAATCAACATCGACACTAGAAACTAGAAAATCAACAACCCTCAAAAGACGCCAAGCATGTGGCATGACTTGGCAAGGAGCGAGACTTAGGACGGAAAACAAATTACATACAAGGTTTGAAAAAGGGAAAGAGTGCTTGATCATAAAGGGGTACTCCAAAAAGCAAACACACCCTTCTCGACGCCAGTCCACGCGCTCATGAGGGTGTGGAAGACGCACCTACGTCCCTTTTGCCTGCAGGAAAATCGACAAGAAAATATTGTGTGAAGAGGGAGGATGGAAATAAAGTAAAGTGTCCATTCAACCGCTTTTCGACACAGTTAACTTTGGGGCAATTGTTGGGCCTATGATTTTCATGAGTTCTATTAGGTCAGCCCAACAGCCCAAGAAAGCACGGAAATTTGAAAACCAAGGCAGAGACGACAAGGGAAACAGTGAGACGTTGAGCCGGTAGAGAAGAATTTGGATGACCAACAAGACGCGTAACGACCCCGGAGGATCTCGCAGGATTTTATTTGATTAATATGTGATTAATATAAGTGGCATTCGATCTCTTATGTAACAGTTATGTTGAACTCATCATTACCGAGGAAAATACTACTATACTCTCTCGCATTAATCAAAGTGTGATTTTCTCATCAAATTTTACGTCCAAGATCTAGACGATTGAGGACGAAAGTACTCGATTCAGTAATCTTCTTATTCAGCGGAGATAAGTTTATTCTCGATATGTTTCAATTTCATTCGTTTCATTATCTGTCGATTTGGATTATTTCGATATCTCGATCTTTTTCTTATCTAGTTACCCCATCTTAGACAAACAAGTTAGGTCGATTTGATTTTTTGCCCCAAAACAAATATTCTCAAAAACAATTCTAAAAAATTACCATTTTCTCAAACTTTCAATGTACGTAACTTCGGGTAGTTAACCACTTAATTTATTTATGTAATCAAAATCCAAAGCAAATATTCCAAAAAAAATAAAAAAAATTAACAATATCAGTAAGATTGAGATATCAGCCGTTTGATACAAATCTTATATATAAGACTCGATATATCATTTCACTCTGTTTCTTAACCCACCATGAAGAATTTTTATATTTTGCTGCTGCTACTCTTACTGTTCTTTTGTGCAAACACCAATGGAGAATTCGATTCAGACGTTAAGGTTCAATCAATATTTACATATTGTTTCTAGTACTCATCGATCATTCTTCATCTTTACTCACCAGCATTACAATTTCGTAACTTCCTCGTAAACTCTTGTTTGTTTGGAACAATTAATTTCAGCACTATGTTGTTTACATGGGCGTCCACTCATATTCTGATTCTGAAAGCGTGCAAAATGCGAATCATGAGTTGCTTGAGGGAGGAAATGTATAAAAATATCATTTTGTATACATAGGATATGAATTATAAGATTTGTTATGTCTTTCTAATTTCTATCCTATTTATGTGTAAAAACGCAGTGTTTCTCTTGCAAAAGACGCGACGGTGTATCATTATGCCAAGTCATTTAGAGGGTTTTCAGCCTTAATAACCCAAGAACAAGCTATCCAACTTTCAAGTAAGATTTGATTCGATACTCAAATATCTCTTTATCAATTCATTTCAATTAATCTCTTTTCAACTGTAAAATGTCATCATTTGTTTGAATGTTATAGATGAAAGCTCGGTTGTTTCGGTAATTGAAGACAAGATGTAGGATCGTAGATGTTAGTAATCAAAGGGAACTGAGCTTCAGGGAAGTTCAGTTCCTTAGCAGCGGAATAAGTGCTTGTTTGGTTGAATGTGAGAAGTGTAATTCCTAGGAAGTTACTTCATGTGAAATCAAAACATGGGAATTGGTAAATTATGTTTGGTTAAAATCTAAATCATGGGAAATATGGGGGAAGAAAATCTTACCCACCCCTCCCTAGGTGATTGCACTTCCTATGTTTTGTAGGAATTGAAAATCCCATGAATTAAATATCTGTATTTTTCAAAAACAAAAAGGTAAACCAAACACATATATTTGATATCACTTCCCAAGTAATTTAAAATCATGGGAATTTACTTCCCAACCAAACGAGCACTAAGTAATAAACAAATTCAAGACAAGTTCCTTAGAGTGGAAACCTTTGATAACCAACTAGTTATCCAAGATAAAACCCACTACATTTCTCTTAAAAGGATATCAAAGTCTACTTCTTTTATTCAAGCTTCGATTATAATTAACTAGAGTAGAACACACAGATTAAAGACTTAAGACACACTTAAGACTCTCTACCTAGTTCGACCTAATCAAGCACCCAAAAGCAAGAGACTTACACAGTTCTTTTCACAAGAACAAGCACCGATTTCTCTTCACGTTCAATCCCCGTATGAATGCGTGAGGAATGAGAGAGTTTCAGTTATCTTATTTATGCAGTCATCCACGTAGAGATAAGATCTACTGTTGGCTGAATTGCAAAAATAAATAACCAAAACAAATCAGAAAAGATAATATTTGTTACCAAATAATATCTTAACCGATTTTTACACCTCTTTGTTTCCATACAGAATATTCAGTTGTATGGAAACAATATATCTAACAACTTCTCTCCTAAGCTAATAGATCTACCCTAGCCAACCACACTTGATATCTCTTTCAGTTAGCACGGTTTCGTTCCTCCTGAGTTCCCATGCCAGTTCCCAACACTAACTTCTTGGTCTTTGTTCTTCATCTCCTGAACCTGAGTTCCCTGTTCAACTACACATGTGGAAATATTAGTAGCAAAGTGTTTGTCATCGTCAAAATTAGGAAAACTGAAGAAGAGAACTTTCAAGGGAACTAGAGTTCCTGAAAGTTTACTTCCTAACAATTTCCCCCTTTTTGATGATGACAAACATGTAGAACATGGCATATCTATAATAGGCATGAATGATATGAGCATGATATATGAAGCTAGATGTAGAATGATCATTAATGAATTGTATATTCCCCCTCAACAAACAAAAAGATTATCTGAGTTTCCCCTCAAGATAGCAACCAGTACAAGAGTTTCAGTTATCTTATTTATGCAGTCATCCACGTAGAGATAAGATCTACTGTTGGCTGAATTGCAAAAATAAATAACCAAAACAAATCAGAAAAGATAATATTTGTTACCAAATAATATCTTAACCGATTTTTACACCTCTTTGTTTCCATACAGAATATTCAGTTGTATGGAAACAATATATCTAACAACTTCTCTCCTAAGCTAATAGATCTACCCTAGCCAGCCGCACTTGATATCTCTTTCAGTTAGCACGGTTTCGTTCCTCCTGAGTTCCCATGCCAGTTCCCAACACTAACTTCTTGGTCTTTGTTCTTCATCTCCTGAACCTGAGTTCCCTGTTCAACTACACATGTGGAAATATTAGTAGCAAAGTGTTTGTCATCGTCAAAATTAGGAAAACTGAAGAAGAGAACTTTCAAGGGAACTAGAGTTCCTGAAAGTTCACTTCCTAACAATTTCCCCCTTTTTGATGATGACAAACATGTAGAACATGGCATATCTATAATAGGCATGAATGATATGAGCATGATATATGAAGCTAGATGTAGAATGATCATTAATGAATTACATATTCCCCCTCAACAAACAAAAATATTATCTGAGTTTCCCCTCAAGATAGCAACCAGTACAAGAGTTCCTTTCAGCCTATTAGTTCCAGATTGCAGTGTTCATTACCCCTTTTGACATCATCAAAAAGAAACAGTTAGATGATAGGCAGAGAAAATTTAGAGAGAACCAATGACTTGCTTTGAACTCTTGAGAAATGGCACCGTAATAGAAGTTGAAGGCAAGACTTAACAACGCAAGGACATCAAAATATTTCATTAAATATAAGATAAGCAAAGATAACATATGCGCAATGAAAACACTCAAAGACACACAAAAAGGATCATAATGTGGAAGGGGGATCCTAAGGGAACTAAAGGCTCCATGTCAAATGAGTAGGGAACTAGGAGAACTACTCCTCGGGTTTCTGCTCCTCCTGCGCAAGGTCCTTCTCCGTGGTCTATACGGAGGGCTGCTTCTTGTCAACACATATTTTCACCAACTTAGCAATGAGAAGTGTGTCTATACGGCATATGTTTTCCACAGCTCAACAACCATCTCATTGGTGAAATTGTTACCCTTCTCCAATGCCTGGCCTTGAACAGTGATAGCCTCAGCGACATGGTTGAAACCATGAACAATAGCTTGCTCTATGCGCCCATACTCTCCATAATTACATGAGGGTCAGGGACAAGGCGCACTAGATCAAATGGCCCTTGCTGTGGATCCTCCTTGGCCTTCTCTTTCTCCTTCTCATCCTCAAAAGTCTCATCCAGATGATCTTTGAATTACAGTCGCCCCACAATAGCCATAGTGAGGAACCGAGCATACAGAGTTTCCTCAATACTGTCTGGATAAAGACCAAGCATACACAGAATTTTCTTGACCAGGTGAGGATATGAGAGAGCATGAGCCAAGTGTGCCTTACAGAACTGCATATGAGCAAGGATGATGCGGGGTAGATCAATAGGAGTTCCGGAGATCAGCTTCTCCAACAAGATAGCATCACCAATCAAAATTGTATCTTGCTTCTCTTGGCGAGGAATAACATTCTTGATCAAGAAGGTGTGTAGCAGTTTCTTGTCCAAATGCAGGAACTTGGTCAGCAAAGCTCCCTTAGGTGGCTCACCATCAAACACAATATCCAGAATCGCCTTTTTTCCAGTCTTCCCTTTGGGCCAGTTCCTTTTGACAACCACCCCATAGCCTTCTCCAGTGGTGACGTTCAACACAGACCTAATAATAGAAGGAGAAAGAGGAATCAGTTTACCTCTCTAAGTGATTACAGAGTCATTGGCCGGCTTGTCGTCCTTCGCAGCCACGAACTCCATAGACTGATAGAAGGAGCGCATAACATTATCATTCACAGAGAATGGCTCCACCATCAACTTATCCCATCCTTGAAGCTAGAGGAAGGAGTGAGCGGACTTGATGAGATCATTTTAGGTGGTGCTCCAGAATCCTCTCCGATGATCTGTGGCTCTAAGATTCTCCTTTTGGCGAAGTCGGGGGCAATATCAGAGGACATCGCCTCTAGGGTCTCGGTCTGCACCACCGCCTTGGTTTGGGGCTTCGTCCCCACCTCTATTTTAGCCCTTTTGGTATGGTGGCAGCATCCTCTAGTTTCATCAAGGAGACACCTTGTTTCCCCTTAGCGGCGCGCCTCTTTATGCGACCAGCCATCGACTGTGAGTCCCCAAGTTGTTTAAAGGAAGCCGGGGGAGTTGGGAGAATGTCCACATCAATGGGTTTGATCTCCTGGAAAGGAGAGGAGTGATGAGAGACCTCTGGAATCGGAGTTGGAGATTTCTTCTTGGAAAGGGTGTGCTCAGAGGAACCGGACTTGGACTTTTTCTCCTCTGAGGGGACCGGTGATGAAACCGACTTAGTTGGCTCCTCGACCGACTTAGATGACTTCTCCACCGACTTGGTCTGAGAGATCGCCTAAGAAGCGGAAGAAACAACCTTCTTCTTCCGAAAATCAGCAAGCATGGCAAGTTCTTCAGCACACAAGGAAGCGGGATTGATGTTGTCAGCCATTGAAGCAGAAGAAGAACTTGGAAGATTTGAGAGTTGAGAGATTTTGAGATCACGACAATGAACACTTGGAAAGCAAGAAAAGAGAGATAGGGCGGTGCTGAGTTGGGTTTCTTTCTCTGCCTTTTATAGTTTAAGTCCAAATTATATCCAAAAGAGTTGTTGCAAGATCTTCTCAAATAAGGGAACTCTCGGTCACAACGGTCATAAGATCTTCAGAAGTTAAGGGAACTCAAAATCCCATCAGAAATCATTACCAAAAATATCTTCAAAATCGGATCAGAATCATCCATTAATCACATATCTCCAACGGCTAGATTTGCAGAAACAGACCTCGGGAAACAGCAAGATTTTAGCAGATTTGAATTTCGGCCGTTGAGAGTCATTCCCAGTTCCTTTCCTCAAATTTTGACACGGAGTAGAATAGATATGGGTACATTTATGTAGGGAACTAAACAACACTCAAGAAATAGTACATACCCATATCAATAAAAATTTGGTTGGCAATTTTGACACCACAAAGATAATTCCTAGTTATGGACTAAAGAGGGTTCATAGGGAATTAAACAATGCAGTCAAGCGTAGGACGGTTTAGTAGTCAATTATCATTTCGGATTGTAATGATGGTTAAAAAGGATCAAATCAACTACTTTTGAGGCTAACAAAGAGATGCAATCAAGGTTCAATCATATCATAAAATCATGAGATCATGCAAGAATATTAAGATCATGCTTTAGAACAACTATTATTGGACATGCAAGGCCATCACAAGATCAAATATCATCAATATTTTCAAAGAATCATAGAAAATATCAAATCTAGTCAAAGAGAGATACTAATGAAAGCAACTAGAACTGCTAGTTTAGGGAAATCATGCCCAAAAGTAACCTTAGGATCTCAAACGGTTCCCGATTCAATTCTTTGGTGAATATATCGGCAATTTGATCCTCAGTCCTATAGTGTTCTAGTAGAATGTTCCCTTTTTCAACATGATCACGCAAAAAATAATGTCTAATATCTATATGCTTGGTCCTAGAGTGATGCACAAGATTCCTTGAAATGTTGATGGCACTAGTATTATCACAAAGAATCATAAGGGGACCAAAGGGCATACCAAAGTCGGAAAGTTGTTGCTTGATCCATAGGAGTTGGGAACAACTGTGATACCCCGTATTTTTGTAAGGTTATTTTGGGAAATTTGGAATTTTCCCGAGTACCCGTTGTGTACGTCGGATTTAATACAGAGAGTTTGAGACATTCTGTAATATGCTCTGTATCTGTAATATTTTTTTCAGTGAAATAATATACAGACAACATGCCTTGGATTTTAATTGTCGTTCGCGTACGATAATTTTTATCCCAGTTTAATGTCATGTTCGTTTAAAGCTGAACGGGCGGGAAAAGCCTGTCACGGCGACCGCCGTACAGTAGCGGCGACCGCCGTACAGTAGCGGCGACCGCCGTAAAGTCACGGCGCCCGCCGTCCCAATGCTCGAGGAGGCAAGGCAGCTGGTGTGCTAGACCGCGGCGACCGCCGTAAATTACGGGCGCCGTAATTGCCACCTTCGTTGTCCGGCGGTCCTTGCCCGATGGTCGCCGGCGCGATTTTTGGCGAGCGCCGAACTAGCTGTAGGCCCATTGTTTTTGAACTCCAGATGCTTGGCTATAAAAGGAGGTGTTGGGGGAGAGATTTGAGTCATCCCAAACACCGAACCTCTGCCAAATTTGCCTCTCGCTAGAGTTGTGCCTTCGCCGGAAATTCTGAAGCTTTCGTCGGTGTTGTTTGGTGGTGTTTCCAGCAACTCTTTTGAAGCCTTGTGGTTGCCTTTGGAGGTCAGAAACCAAGCAAGGCGGAAAGGGGTCCAAACGCGCATTGTTTTGCTGAGATTTCTCTCGTCTCTGTCGACCGTGTTCTTCACGGCGACCGCCGTGTTCTTAACGGCGACCGCCGTGATGAATGCGGCGACCGCCGCCAAGAACAGCGACCGCCGCCAGTGCCCAGAATGCCTTCGTGGCTTTGGCTTGGTTGGTTGTCATCGTGGCGTCTTTCCTTTCGTGTTATTTCGCCGTGTTTAGATTCGTACTGTTTATGTCGGATCTAACTTAGGGTTCCTTTTATGGGTCGACTCGAAGGTTGTTGTGTTGTCGGAACTATACCCGTGTCGAGCCCGGAATCCAGCTGTCGTTAGACTATTCTGCGGATTAAGGCAAGTGGCGGTTCGCTCTTGCTCATTCGTTCCATATTTACATTAATTATCAGTAGTTTATCTGAGTAATTAATTTGGAATGAATACTCTGTTTGTCGGAAACGGTTTTGATAAACTGTTTTGAAAATCATATAATAGGTTGTATATCTGTTAGAACAACGCTATTATCTGTGATCGCCTTTCGGGCCTTTATGTGGATTTATCCTGTAACTGTTGTTGTGCTGTAACTATTTAGTTAGCACTGTTAAATAGGAACGTTACTCGGACTCTGTCCAGTCATTTCTTTATAATCTGGTATTGGGGTGGATCGTCTCCATCTGGTACTATTCTAAGATCATGATCGGTCTCTATCACAAGTGTGTAGAGACAGGACACTTAGCTGGTGTCACAAACCTTTCGGTGTACGTCACTCTCGACGAAACGTATACTAAGATGTGTCATCCCATTGGTGGGGTACACATGTAAAAGTCTATAATGTGATGTGTGCTTTTTGAAACATAATCAGATGAGTGCTACCTTGACGCACATAATTAATGAACGCTCAACGAGTAGGGCAGCTAGGTAATAGTGCCGCTAGGAAGACTCGTATTGACTTGAATGTAGTACGTCTTCTTTCCGATCTGGATTCGCTGAAAGGCGGTGAGGTTGGTCGTTGACTGAAGCATCTCAGTCAGTTTTAAATCATTGTTGTATGATTCTGTAACTTTCCAGAATTGTCATACTTCCTTAAAGACTCATTTCTATTGGAGTCTTCTTTCGAGTCGATTTCTGTGAAGATTCAGTCTTCCAGAATCTTCTCTTGTGCATACCTCTTGTTTATTCCAGTAGGAGTATGGTGGTTGACAAGCGTACTCGATTATTATTCGAGGGACGAGGAGTCTAACCTAATACGACTGCTTTGAACCATTCTGCTTTGTACCCTTGCTAGTCTATTCATTTAGACTAACCAACCAATATTTTCCCTTGCATGGTTGGCTGGTGTCATCCGTTCGATTCGGCACATCAGATCAAAAGTAGCCCAGAAGATTAGAAGGACTATGGAGTCGGCGGTGGTTTTTGAACGTTTTAATTATTTCTTTAATCAGGTTGAGATCTTTTGGACAATGACTTTGGTTGTAAGGTGTTTTATGAGACTTCCGCTGTATTTGGTTTAAACTCTGTGTTATCCTATTTGGGATTGGGTTGTAATCCCGTAACTCTTGTTTCCTTGACAATGTTATGTTTTGGATTGAATGCTTTGATCATTATGTATCATTAGTATTTCATGATCATATTTAACCGGTAAAGCCTTGGGTGATCTCGGTAAGGAACACTGAGGTCACTGGCGGTAATACCTTTCCAAAAGGGTTAAGTTTTAGGGGTGTTACAGTTGTGGTATCAGAGCCAAAGGTTTTAAAACAGGTTTGGAATTTTTATAAACCATTTATCCGTTTCCAAAAATGCTTTAAAAAGGGCTCTGAATTTTCATACTGAAAAGAATTTAAAAACCCCGTTCATAGTCGTGTCTTCTTTATAGTCTGATATAGTAAGCTTGCTTCTATGTCTAGAAAGACTAATTCCTTCCTTATTGTTCGATAGGATGGGTGTCTGCTTTTCTATTGGTAGGGGGTCGGAAGACGCCAAGTCAGACCAGCCGAGGCTAGATTTTCCGTTACCTCAGCGATGTTTCAAGGTTGGAGGCCCGAGTAGCCCGCCCGAAGACGTCAATCACGTTCTCCCCGAGTCGGTTGTCCTTGTAGCTAGGGATGCTATGGTCCCTGAGCCTGCACATGTGCCGCCACCAAGGGTGGAGGAAGTACAGGAATGGGAGCAGGAAGATTAGTTATCAATGTATGAACAAGGGGTTTACCAAGACGACTTTTTGTTGTGACCAATTCCAGAGGAGATCGAGTACGAGGAGGAGGATGATGAGATGCTTGAGCTAGATCCTGTCGAGGACGAGGATATGATTGAGGATGATTCCGAGGATGAGGATCCCATCGAGGATGATTCCGAGGATGAGGATCCCATCGAGGATGATCCCGAGGATGAGGATCCCATAGAGGATGATCCAGAAGAGGACCCGGAGTTAGACCTTGGAGGGCAGAATCAGGAGCCCGTTACAGAATTGTCACCAGTGCCAGAGTACGCACCCATGTCAAAAGCTGATTGGGAGGCACTGTATACCGAGTACTGTATTAGGAGAAGTGACAGAGAATCTCAGCCTATCCCTACTCCAAGAAGAAGGAGGTCGGAATCCGAGCTGTAGGAGATCCTCCACCAGAGCGAGGTAATCTCTGCAGAACAGCAGCGTCAGAGGGATGAACTGATCGCCAGTACTCAGAGGAGGGCTAGAATAGGAGGACCAGTCATGGACGACCCATACCTTACGATGACTGAGATAGGACCATGTGCTTCAGGGTCAAGCAGGGTGCGAAACCCATCGCCAGAGCTCGATGGTGAGCCTAGCCCGAAGAGACCATGCACGAGTAGCCAGTCTTATGGGAGACATTTTGGAATGCCTTGAGGAGGATTGGCGTTGCCTATCGCAGTAGTTTCGTTTCTTAGTATTCCAAGTTGTACTTTGTGTAATATTTCAGTATTGCGGCAAGTACTCTGTGAAATACTTTATCTTCGAGCATTTGTTGTCCTAGTGCTCGAATGATAGACTTATGTGTAGCTTGTGTAACAGTTTGAAGGTTCATCTATAAAATGCCAAGTTGATCTATTCTGAGTAATTTATTTACGTTGGTATATTGCATAAGTATATTGCATAATATTAATGTATTGAATGCTTGGAATTTGATCGGTAAATAGATGGTGAACCCAAGAAGCACGAGGAACTCGACTCGAGCCGGTGCTGGGACTAGTCAAGATCCCAGGCCAGCAGGAAGAGGTGTTTAGAATGAACACGAGTCTGAGTCTCGCGTCCAACATAGGCATGAAGGTCAGGATTCGACCCAAGCTCCAACGCTGTTTGACGCCGCAACTGTTGAGGCGATTTGCGGGATTGTGATGCAGGCAATTGCGGATGTATTGAGACCCAGTGCGCCTCAAGCGCAAGAAGTGCCTACTCACCCAGCGGTTCCTGATGTTGTGGAACCCAGAAACCCTGTGATTCAGGAGACTGCCGTCAGGGCTAGAGACAGCTATGGTCGCGCTCTTAAGACCATCACTTCCATGAGGCCCGATTGCTATAACGGGAAAGGGGAGCCAGTGGCAGTGGCACATTGGTTCTCCCATATGGAGAGGCTGTTTCAGAACGTGGAGTGTACTGAGGCCGAGAAGGTCCATATCGCTTCTCTTCAGCTGAAGGAGGAGGCTAGCGAGTGGTGGGAGAGCACAGGTTTGGCTGAGAGCCTAGTGTTAACTTGGTCGATGTTCAAGACCAAGATGGTAGATCGCTTTTTCTCTCGTGCTATGAGAGAGGAGAAGCATAAAGAGTTCTTGTACCCACAGATAGATGGTCTGAGAGTGACCGAGTTGGCGTCTAAGTTCAATCATCTTTTGCAATACGTCACTGCCGAGATTACCAGTGAGGCCCAAAAGATCTGGTACTTCCACGAGTGGATGAGTCCGGATATCAAGCCATTAATGGTGTATCACACATGCTCTACCTTGGAGCAGTATGTTGATTGTGCCTATAAGCTGGAAGTAACTCTTGAGGAGTCGACCAAGAGGCGCAACCGACAGAAGTCGATGCAGAACCAGAACCAGAACCAGGGAGGTGGTTTTAAGCGCCCTGCGCCACCGTCTAACTTTGCCAAGTCTGGCCGAGCTAAGACGGAGATGACACAAGGAGGATCGACTAAGCATTCAGGGCAGACCAGGAGTTCAGTTAAGTGTTATAACTATGGTACGGCTGGGCACAAGAGCAATGAGTGTCAGAAGGAGAAGAGGTCGTGCTTTGGGTGTGGACGTGACGGTCATCTGCAGAAGTTCTGCAAGCAGGGGAAGCAGAAGGGAGTAGAGTCGCAGCAAGGGTCAGTTCATCAAAGCAACCGACCTAGGTTTAAGCATGCCGAGACTCCTAGCCCTTCGGTCCAGACGACTGCTCAGAACAGGGGAAAGGCCCCAACTGTTTCTGGAAGTCAGGGACAACGCTTGTATGAGATGCGTGAAGCAGATGGACCCAATGCTCCAATTGCTCAAGGTACTTTATAACTTTACTCTACTTCAGTGTGCATTCTATTTGATTCTGGTGCTACGCATTCCTTTATTTCGGATAGCTGTGTTAGCAAGTTAGATTTAGTGTGCAACGATTCGTGCGACCCTTTTGTCGTTAATCTTCCTAATGGAGAACGTTTGGTGGGAACCAAGCATCTGTCTGACTTTCCGATTACCATTCAGGGTAAGGAATTTGAGGCAGATTTAATCTGTATAGCCATGGCTCCATACGACATTATCCTCGGTATGGATTGGCTAACGCGTCACAAGGCGGTGATCGACTTCAGTTCAAGAACGGTGACGGTGTCATCTGGAGGCCAGTTCGTGTGCAAGTTCAAAGGTCGAAATGACGCTGATAACGGCAAGCTGATCAATGCGATGGCTGCATTTAAGCTACTACGATAAGGATGTGTCGGGTACCTTTGCTACTTGGATTCGCCTGCGAAGGATGGACCTGAGGTTCTTGATATTCCTGTAGTTAGGGAGTTTTCGGATGTCTTTCCGGAAGAAATTCCTGGATTACCCCCGAACCGTGACGTAGAGTTTTCAATTGATCTCGAGCCTGATACGGCGCCGATTTCCAAATCACCGTATCGGATGGCTCCAGCTGAGATGCAAGAATTGAAGAATCAACTTGAAGATCTTCTTGACAAAGGTTATGTCAGGCCGAGTGCATCGTCGTGGGGTGCTCCGGTATTGTTCGTCAAAAAGAAGGACGGATCGTTCCGACTTTGTATCGACTACCGAGAGTTGAACAAGGTGACGATCAAGAACAAGTATCCTTTGCCTAGGATTGATGACTTGTTGGACCAGTTGCAAGGAGCAAAGGTTTTCTCCAAGATCGACTTGAGATCTGGATATCACCAACTCAGGATTCGTGAGCAGGACATTCCTAGAACTGCATTTAGGACCAGATATGGTCATTACGAGTTCGTAGTGATGCCTTTTGGGCTTACAAATGCTCCAGCTGTCTTTATGGATTTGATGAACCGATGTTTTCACCAGTACTTGGATAAGTTCGTGGTGGTCTTCATCGACGACATTCTGATCTATTCTCCGAATGAAGAAGTCCACGAGGAACATCTACGGATTGCCTTGTCGATCCTTAGACAATATCAACTTTATGCTAAACTGTCCAAGTGTGAATTCTGGATAAAGGAAGTGGCTTTCTTAGGCCACGTGATCAATAAAAATGGGGTTATGGTTGATCCCCAAAAGATTGAAGCGGTGGCTAAGTGGACACAACCCCATAACGTAAAAGAGGTGCGCAGTTTTCTTGGACTTACCGGGTATTATAGAAGGTTCGTAGAAGGATTTTCAAAGATCGCTCTACCTATGACCAATCTACTCCGCAAGGTCCATAAGAAGTTTGTCTGGAATGACAAGTGCGAGGTTAGTTTCCAGGAGTTGAAGCGACGGTTGATCTCGGCACCCGTGTTAGCACTCCCAGAGGGGAACGACGATTATGTGGTCTATAGTGATGCTTCCAAGTGTGGTCTTGGTTGTGTTTTGATGCAAAGGGGCAGAGTCATTGCTTATGCATCCAGACAACTCAAGACGTACGAAGAAAACTATCCGACACATGATCTTGAGTTAGCAGCGGTTGTCTTTGCACTGAAGATTTGGAGGCATTACCTCTACGGTATAAGATGTCAAGTCTTCACTGACCACAAAAGTCTCAAGTATATATTTACTCAGAAGGAGCTAAATATGAGACAACGCCGCTGGCTAGAGTTGCTCAAGGACTACGACATGGAGTTGTTGTATCATCCGGGCAAGGCTAATGTAGTAGCTGATGCACTAAGCCGAAAGACAACGCACGAGACTGTAGTTGCTCTACTTACTGCTCAGACCAAGCTAAACCAAGCGTCATGTGACATTGAAGTCTTATATGACCAGCGTAGAGGGTACCTGAGTATGATGGAAATTCAGGCTACACTACTGGATCAGATCAAAGAAAAGCAAGTCGATGACATCATCTTGGTAAAGTTAAGCAGTGAAGTGATGGATGGGAAAGCTCCTAGTTTTGTGGTTTAGGATGATGGATCACTTTGGTTTCAGGATCGGATCTGTGTGCCTGACATAGAAGGTCTTCATCAGTTGGTGATGAGAGAAGCTCATTCATCTGCTTATTCTGTGCATCCTGGCTCTAGCAAGATGTACAAGGATCTCCGGAAGAAGTTTTGGTGGCCAAACATGAAGTGGGACGTAGCAGACTTTGTGGCAAAGTGCTTAACTTGCCAGAAGGTCAAGATCGAACACCGCAGGCCAGGTGGTGAGATGCTACCTCTCCCCGTACCAGAATGGAAATGGGAGGACATTTCCATGGACTTCGTCACTGGGCTACCCAAGACTCGAAGTCAGAGAGATGCTATCTGGGTAATTATGGATAGGCTTATGAAGAGTGCTCATTTCATAGCCATCAAGACCACATGGGAAACCCAGAAGTTAGCAGAAGTTTACCAGAAGGAGATTGTCCGCTTACATGGCATTCCTAAGACCATTGTATCGGACCGAGATGGCCGTTTCATGTCAAGATTCTGGAAGGAACTTCATAAGGCTATGGGAACCGAGTTGAGGTTCAGTACAGCTTTTCATGCTCAGACAGATGGCCAGTCTGAAAGGACCATCCAGACTCTGGAGGATATGCTTAGAGCTTGTGTGCTCGATCGTCCGACTAGCTGGGAGGACAGCTTGAGTCTGATTTAGTTCACGTACAACAATAGCTGGCATGCTACAATCAAGATGGCTCCGTTTGAAGCTTTGTATGGTCGCAGATGCAGATCTCCGATTTGTTGGGATGATAATGCCGACAAAATTCTGCTTGGACCAGAGTTGGTCAAAAGGACGGCTTCAGACATTGCTTTGATCAGACAAAGGATGTTGACCGCTCAGAGTCGACAGAAGTCCTACGCAGATCGGAAGCGCAGGACTGTCGAGTTCGAGGTCAGTGACAAGGTTTTTGTCAAGGTATCGCCATCCAAAGGAGTTTTCAGATTTGGTAAGCGTGGGAAGCTTAACCCTCGCTACGTGGGACCATTCGAGATTCTGGATAGAGTAGGATCTCTAGCGTACCGCTTGGCATTGCCGCCATCGGCTCACCCGGTGCATAACGTGTTCCACGTATCCTTACTCAGAAAGTATGTACCAGATGAGTCTCATGTGCTTAGTTATGAAGACATCGAGATTCAAGCTAATGGTACTTATGAAGAGTTGCCCGTGCGCATTTTGGAGCGTCGGGAGAAGTGTTTACGCAACAAGATCGTGCCGTTGGTACGAGTGTTGTGGTCCAAGTCAGGGACCGAAGAAGTTACTTGGGAGACGTGGGAAACCGAGTCAGATATGCTCAGGCATTTTCCCGAGTTATTCTCGACCAAAGTTTCGGGGTCGAAACTTCTAGTAAGGGGGAGGAGATGTGATACCCCGTATTTTTGTAAGGTTATTTTGGGAATTTTGGAATTTTCCCGAGTACCCGTTGGGTACGTCGGATTTAATACAGAGAGTTTGAGACATTCTGTAATGTGCTCTGTATCGGTAATATTTTTCTCAGTGAAATAATATACAGACAACATGCCTTGGATTTTAATTGTCGTTCGCGTAAGATAATTTTTATCCCAGTTTAATGTCATGTTCGTTCAAAGCTGAACGGGCGGGAAAAGCACGGCGACCGCCGTACAATTGCGGCGACCGCCGTATAGTAGCGGCGACCGCCGTAAAGTCACGGCGCCCGCCGTCCCAATGCTCGAGGAGGCAAGGCAACTGGTACGCCAGACCGCGGCGACCGCCGTAAAATACGGCGCCCGCCGTAATTGCCACCTTCGTTGTCCGGCGGTCCTTGCCCGATGGTCGCCGGCGCGATTTCTGGCGAGCGCCGAACTAGCTGTAGGCCCATTGTTTTTGAACTCCAGATGCTTGGCTATAAAAGGAGGTGTTGGGGGAGAGATTTCAGCCATCCCAAACACCGAACCTCTGCCAAATTTGCCTCTCGCCGGAGTTGTGCCTTCGTCGGAAGTTCTGAAGCTTTCGTCGGTGTTGTTTGGTGGTGTTTCTAGCAACTCTTTTGAATCCTTGTGGTTGCCTTTGGAGGTCAGAAACCAAGAAAGGCGGAAAGGCGTCGAAACGCGCATTGTTTTGGTGAGATTTCTCTCGTCTCTGTCGACCGTGTTCTTCACGGCGACCGCCGCGAAGAACAGCGACCGCCGCCAGTGCCTAGAATGCCTTCGTGGCTTTGGCTTGGTTGGTTGTCGTCGTGGCGTCTTTCCTTTCGTGTTCTTTCACCGTGTTTAGATTCGTAATGTTTATGTCGGATCTAACTTAGGGTTCCTTTTATGGGTCGACTCGAAGGTTGTTGTGCTGTCGGAACTATACCCGTGTCGAGCCCGGAATCCAGCTGTCGTCGTTAGACTATTCTGCGGATTAAGGCAAGTGGCGGTTCGCTCTTTCTCATTCGTTCCATATTTATATTAATTATCAGTAGTTTATCTGAGTAATTAATTTGGAATGAATACTCTGTTTGTCGGAAACGGTTTTGATAAACTGTTTTGAAAATCATATAATAGGTTGTATATCTGTTAGAACAATGCTATTATCTGTGATCGCCTTTCGGGCCTTTATGTGGATTTATCCTGTAACTGTTGTTGTGCTGTAACTGTTTAGTTAGCACTGTTAAATAGGAACGTTACTCGGACTCTGTCCAGCCGTTTCTTTATAATCTGGTATCGGGGTGGCTCGTCTCCATCTGGTACTATTCTAAGATCATGATCGGTCTCTATCACAAGTGTGTAGAGACAGGACACTTAGCTGGTGTCACAAACCTTTCGGTGTACGTCACTCTCGACGAAACGTATACTAAGATGTGTCGTCCCATTGGTGGGGTACACATGTAAAAGTCTATAATGTGATGTGTTCTTTTTGAAACATAATCAGATAAGTGCTACCTTGACGCACATAATTAATGAACGCTCAGCGAGTAGGGCAGCTAGGTAATAGTGCCGCTATGAAGACTCGTATTGACTTGAATGTAGTACGTCTTCTTTTCGATCTGGATTCGCTGAAAGGCGGTGAGGTTGGTCGTTGACTGAAGCATCTCAGTCAGTTTTAAATCATTGTTGTATGATTCTGTAACTTTCCAGAATTGTCATACTTCCTTAAAGACTCATTTCCGTTGGAGTCTTCTTTCGAGTCGATTTCTGTGAATATTCATTCTTCCAGAATCTTCTCTTGTGCATACCTCTTGTTTATTCCAGTAGGAGTATGGTGGTTGACAAGCGTATTCGATTATTATTCGAGGGACGAGGAGTCTAACCTAATACGACTGCTTCAAACCATTCTGCTTTGTACCCTTGCTAGTCTATTCATTTAGACTAACCAACCAATATTTTCCCTTGCATGGTTGGCTGGTGTCATCCGTTCGATTCGGCACATCAAATCGAAAGTAGCCCAGAAGATTAGAAGGACTATGGAGTCGGCGGTGGTTTTTGAACGTTTTAATTATTTCTTTAATCAGGTTGAGATCTTTTGGACAATGACTTTGGTTGTAAGGTGTTTTATGAGACTTCCGCTGTATTTGGTTTAAACTCTGTGTTATCCTATTCGGGATTGGGTTGTAATCCCGTAACTCTTGTTTCCTTGACAATGTTATGTTTTGGATTGAATGCTTTGATCATTATGTATCATTAGTATTTCATGATCGTATTTAACCGGTAAAGCCTTGGGTGATCTCGGTAAGGAACACTGAGGTCACTGGCGATAATACATTTCCAAAAGGGTTAAGTTTTGGGGGTGTTACAACAGCAAGCGACCACTGCAATGTATTCAGCTTCAGTAGTGGAGAGAGAAATTGAGTTCTGCTTCTTAGAACCCCATGAGACCAAGCATGGTCCTAGGAACTGTGCCATTCCAGAAGTGCTTTTCCTATTGACCAGGTAACCCGCATAGTCAGCATCTGTATACCCAAGAAGATCAAAGTGGCAATGCTTGGGATACCAGAGACATAGGTCGCCAGTTCCCTTGAGATAGCGAAAGATACGCTTCACTTAGGATAAGTGTGATTCCCTTGGCTCTGATTGAAACTTGGCACACAAGCTAACAGAAAAGACAATATTTGGTCTACTAGCAGTGAGATACATTAATGAACCGATCATGCCACGATAGTGCTTTGCTTCCACTTTTTGTCCTGAATGATCGGTGGTGAGACAAGTAGCTGGGGAAATGGGAGTTGAGATGGCTTTGCTGGAGTCCATTTTGAACTTCTTCAAGAGTTCCTTAAGATATTTCTGTTGATGGATTTGAATGCCATCATCCTTCTGAGTGACATGCAGCCCTAGAAAGAAGGATAGTTCCCCAATCATACTCATTTCAAACTCGCTACTCATTAGATTTTTAAACTTTTCTACAAGAGCCAAGTTAGTGGAACCAAAGATAATATCATCTACATATAGGGGCAAAGATTGAAGGCTATTCAGTTGCTTATTGCTTATGCTTCACACAAAGGCATAAGCAATAAGCAACCGAATAGCCTCCAATCTTGCCACAGGGGCAAAGGTTTCATCATAATAATTCCTTCATGTTAATTGTAGCCTTGAGCCACCAAACGAACCTTGTTCCTAGTCACTGCACTCGAATCATCCAATTTGTTGCAAAACACCCATCTGGTTCCTATGATATGTCTATTCTGTGGGAGAGGAACTAGTCTCCACACTTTGTTCCTTTCAAACTGATGAAGTTCCTCTTGTATGGCTTGAATCCAGTCAGCGTCTTTCAGAGCCTCAGTGATGTTCTTCGGTTCTATAAGAGACAAAAACACATTGAAAGAACAATAAGTCATATCCTCAAAACCATACTTGACTGGATGCTTGATAGTCCTTTTGTCTCTGTTTGGAAGGATAAGATCAATTCCAGGAGCATCAACAGCTTCAGATGCAGCAGCATTGGAAGAGGATGCAGTTGGTTCGGCCATAGGACTTGGAGTGTCCTCAACAACTTGAGGAATGGAGGGAACTGAGGTAACTACAACATCTTGAGAGATGAAGGGAACTAGAGTGTTCTCAGGGGATGTTGCAGGGTTTGGATCAGCCACAGTTGAGGGAACTGCGGGAGGAGTAGGACCAGACATATTGGGGTAGGAGTTATGACTAAAGGGAACTTCGTCATCTGAGTCTGCATTTCCTCTTTAGAACGGATCTTCCGAGGGAACTGGGGGATCCTGTACAGACTTTAAAGGCAATTTTTCATTGAAAATAACATGAATGCTTTCCTCTACCTTTTTGGTCCGTTTGTTGAAGACCTTGTATGCTTTTCTACTGGAAGCATATCCAATGAAGATTCCTTCATCACTCCAGGGATCAAACTTACCCAGATTATCCTTACCATTATTGTGAACAAAACACTTGCATCCGAAGACTCTTAGATGAGAGATGTTGGTAACTTTGCCTCTAAATAACTCATAAGAAGTCTTCTCAAGCATGGGGCGCAACATGGCCCGATTCAGAATGTAGCAAGCAACATTTACAGCTTCAGCCCAGAAAGACTGAAGAAGACCACATTTAATTAATGATTTATTTTATACAATTTGATAAAAAAATAGCCTAATAATTATTTTGTTATGATAATTAAAATAGTCTATGTTTAGGATATGCAAATTACGTAACCTAAATATTATAAATATGTAAATTAATATATTGGTGAATAATACATTATAAGTTATAGTTTGTTCAATTATTTAGAGACACATACTAAAAAAATTGATTGTAATAATGTCAAATTTATTTAGTGATATATGACATGAAGTTAAATATTGGTAAGTGGTTTTATATAGAACAGTATCCTAATATTATATTTTCGGCTTGATAAAGTATTATAAGCAAGTAAGTACTTTCGAATGTATATACACACAAAAGATACTATAAATAAAGTATATATTTTATTGTTTTATGGTTATACTACCTAACATTTTAGTACAGTTTTTGTAATTAATTATATAAAATTCCTAATTTATATTTTCTTCTATTTATATAAATTCACACATCTACCTTCAATTGTCATCGTACAATACACCTTATAAACATTCTAACCAATAAATTACCTTTCTAATACATCATGTTCACTTTCCTATATAATTCTCTCTTATATTTTATATACTATAAACAAACTTAAATTTGTTTTTACAAGATTTATAGTATACTTATTTTATATAATGTATTTTTATTATTTATTTTACTTACTGACCAAGTGAGATTTTATATCTAAAATTTAACTCATTACTAAAGTATATAACTATACCAATACAAGCACATGAACATATACTAGTTAACTTAAGAGGTGGTGAATATTATAACTGTTAGGAAACGGAACTCTGGAACTTCGGTTCCCCTGATAGTTCATTTTCTCAGTTTCTCTACTTTTGAAGATGACAAATATTTTGATATTAATGTTTTATCTCAAAGATGTGATTTAAGGAACCACAGGACAAATACCGAAAGCATGGAAGCCAAACAGGACAAGAAAACCAAGCAGCAAGACAAAGGAAGGAACCCAGGTGTGCCCAGAAACGCAGCATGCAATGTTGTGATTCCCGAGAAATCTGGGAACACCAACCTCGGACAAAAGAAAGTCGAAAATGACTTGTGCAAAGCTTCCAAAAGTCTGCCATTGTCCAGAGCAAAACAACAAGACACCTAGAACACATAACCTCGGACAGAGAAAGGTGAAAGCGACAGGACATGGAACATGTCGCTGTCCAGAAGACAGTTCCCAAGTGCCCAGAGTGTCGAACCTCGGAAGAAGGAAGCTGGAGAATGACTTGGCTGAAGTAGTTGACTCACCTAGAAGGATTCTGAGCTGCCTAGGTTGTTTGTATATGTCAAAGACAACGTGGATCAAGGACAACCACACATCCTAGGGCAAGCTCAATCTGAGGGAACCAAGAGAAGATCAAGCTGCGAAGAATCCTATATAAAAGGAAGACTAACTCAAGGGTTAGCTTCAAGCACTGAAATACGAATCACACTCAATAGCAAACATAAAAAGTGTGAACCTTCAAACAAGATCATCAAAGCAAAACCGAGATCAAGAGGAACCAGTCAAGGAATCGAAGAGCTGAGTGCTAAGTTCCTGTGACTGTAAGTGAGATAGTTCCTAGGTGCTAAGGTATGTTTCTTGGATTGATTATTGATTGTGTTAATTTATCTAGGATTGCCTAACTGTGTATAAGGCAAAGAAACTGTGTGTTTGTTCCTAGGATAAGCTGTAAACAAAAGAGATAAGAAATCAAGAAGTAGACCTTGAAATCCTTTCGAAAGAAAGGTAGTGGTTTTTATCCTGGATTGCTAGTTGGCAATCAAAGGTTTCCACTATAAGGAACTTGCTCATCTAGTTGATTGTTTATTTCCGTTGCGAAGGGAACTGTAAACTGCGTTCTCAGTTCCCTGATTATTAATCTAACAATCACGATCCTACAATTGGTATCAGAGCAGGAAAAGCTCTAGATATTTGTTAAGTTTGCAGATCATGTCTCAACCAAGCAAGTTTGAGCTCGGAATCTCCACCAACAAGCCACATCTCTGAAATAAAGGAGAAGAAACATGGTGGGAAAAGTGCATGGAAAGCCACATCAAGACCAACGACTACCAATGCTGGAGGATAGTCGAAAATGGAGATGGCTATGTCGATCTTACCATGAAGGAAGAAGATTGGAAACCAGAACACTATGTCATCATGGAGAAGAATGCCAAGGCCAGGCAGTTCATCCTCAATGGATTGGACAGAGAAGACATGGACAAGGTCATAGGCATCAAGACAGCGAAGGAGATGTGGAAAACTCTCAAGGAGATGCATGAAGGAAGTGATGAACTAAAGCAAAGCAGAAAGTTTGCTTTGGAAGGAGAATACCACACCTTCAAAATGATGGAAATTGAGACCATCTCAGAGTACTACTCCCGCTTCAACAGATTGATTGGAAAGCTAACAGCGGCGGGAGTCGACCTTGATGAAGTTTCCAAGTCCCTGGTGATCATCAATGGACTCAACTCCAAGTTCACCCTTCTCAAGGGAATCATGAATAACACTCCAGGCATCCAATCCCTTCCCTTGACTCAAGTAATAGGGAAACTGGAGGTTGAAGAAGGAGAGCACACCAAAGCCAATGCCGGTAAGAAACCGAAGAAAGGAATTGCCCTCAAGATCTCCAAAGCCTTTTCTAGGCTCGAGATGGAGCAAGAGAACTCAGACCTGGAAGAAGAGGAGGACGAACTAACAACCCTCTTCTCAAAGAACATCAAAAAAATCTTTGTGAAGGGAAGGTTCCAAAAGGGCAGTTCATCCCACAGTGGACCAAGAAGAGATCTCAAGGAAGTCTCTTGTTACGAGTGCAAAGAAAAGGGACACTACGCTAAGAAGTGTCCCAACAAGGAAGACTCCAAGGAAGAAGAAAGACCTCAGAGAAAGAAGGCTCTTGTAGCCTCATAGGGAGAAGACTCAGATGAGGAATTGGATCTGAGTGGCTTTTCTGAAGGAAGATGTCTCATGGCAAAAGGAGATTCAAGCGATTCAGAAGAACTTGAGGTAACTTCTGACGATCTCCTAAGAACTCTAGTTGATTGTGACAAGAAATAGCTTCTTAATATCATAAAGAAACTAGGAAAGGAAACCAGTTCCCTTCAATAAAAACTTGATGATTGTGAAGATGAAATTGCTTGCTTGACTGTTGAGAATTCTATTTGGAGTAAGAAACTTGATGAAACTGAGAAAGACCTAGCTAAAACTCACTCCAAACTCATTGATATTAGAAATGTGCATGCTAGTCACCTTAAAATCTGCAAATCTTGTGATGAAACTAGCATAGATTCTGTCAAAGTTCCCCTGTATGATAACTTACCTAGAAATGACATGCTTCAATTCATAATTGATAGGTTGGACATTCTCAATGACTCTATTAATGAAAAAACGATAAATCAAACTATTTTTGTGAGACAACGTCATGGAATAGGATATGTTAATAACAAAGGGAACAATGATGCTGAAGATGAAAAGGCTAGGCGAGAACTTGTTGAGATGAATGAAAACCTTAGTACTGCTCTTGCCACTTCTCGAGATAGGAATCAATTCCTATCAGAGAAGATCATGGTCCTTGAGAACAAGGCTGAGGTTGCCAAACGTCTCAATGAAAGTTCTCAAAGTCCTAGAAGGGAACCTAAGGGAAAAGAAAAGATGGTTCCTGAAAACCAATGGTTCACTAATTCCTTTGCTCACAAAAGATATGTTGATATAGGTCATAGTAAGATTAGAAACAATGTTGACTTCAACAAAAGGAAAACTGAAAAACCTTTCAGGCCAGGAAAAGGAAAGTATCGACATGTTGTTTACAATCGCTTGTGTACCTACTGTGGTAAGAATAGTCATTACAACACTGATTGTCCTAAGAAAAGGAACTTTGAAAATGAGAAAAGTGCTTATTACCATGAAAGGAACTAGTTCCCTGGTTATTCATTGACTCGCAATGCTAATCCCCCCAGTAAAGCCAAGCTTCGCTGGGTTCAGAAATCTTAGTTCCCTTATGTGCAGAAAGAAGAGAGGCAACCTCAACTATGGTACATCGACAGTGGTTGCTCATGCCATATGACCGGAAGAAGAAATCAAATGACCTCTCTTCAACCTCTCCAAGGAGGGAACATATCCTTTGGAGACAAAAGCAAAGGGAAAATCTGTGGAATAGGAACTGTGAGACTCAACGATCACATTCAGGTAAACAAAGTTCACCTTGTTGATAATCTTGGTTTTGATCTAATCAGTGTGTCACAGCTTTGTGATCAAGGAGACAATGAAGTTAGGTTCAGATCAAATGAATGCACCGTCCTAGACTCCTCGGGACAAATCATGCTAAAAGGCAAAAGATTCAACAATGTGTATGTTGTTGACCAATCATTTGTTCCCAAGGAGAAACTCTGTCTTTCAATAGTAAATGATCAAACTGAGTTGTGGCATCAATGTCTTGGTCATGCCATCACCAAATTGATCGACAAGCTACACTCAAAGGAACTAGTCCAAGGCCTTCCAAAGATAAGTGGTATATCTTTGGAACCATGCTCAAATTGCGTTAAAGGGAAACAAGCAAGGAGTTCTTTCAAGTCCAAAAACATGGTAAGTTCCTCAAGGCCTCTTGAACTCATCCATATGGATCTCTGTGGACCCATGAGAGTTCAAAGCCTAGGAGGAAACAGGTATATCTTTGTTCTTGTCGATGATTTCTCTCGCTTCACTTGGACTATCTTCATAAAATCTAAGAGTGAAGTCATTGACCGCTTTAAAGATCTAGTTCCTTTGTTAGAAAAATCTCTCGATTGCTCACTCAATTCAATTCGGTCTGACCATGGTACCGAATTCGAAAATGGAGAATTTCTAACCTTTTTGCAGTGAGCATGGAATTGATCACAACTTCTCTGCACCATACACTCCTCAACAGAATGGAGTAGTAGAAAGGAAGAATATAACCTTGGAAGACATGGCTCGGACTATGCTCATATCAAGTGGACTCTCTCAATCATTTTGGGCTGAGGCGATCAACACAGCTTGCTACATCATCAATCGATCCATGCTTCGCCCAATCACAGAGAAGACACCCTATGAACTCCTAAGAGGAAGAATTCCCAACATCTCACATCTGAGGGTGTTCGGATGCAAGTGCTTTGTGCACAACAATGGGAAGGACAATCTTGGCAAATTCGACCCAAGAAGTGATGAAGGAATCTTCATTGGATACGCCTCACGCAACAAGGCATACAAAGTCTTCAACAAAAGGACTAAAAAGGTAGAAGAAAGTGTTCATGTTATTTTTAATGAAAAATCACTTAGAAGAATTGTGCAGAACACTACCACTCCCTTTGAAGACCCGTTTCCCAAGTCATCTCAAGAAGATCCAGATGAAGATGTCACTCCACCAAGTTCCTTCCCTGCCGCACAAAATCCTCCACTGGCTCCTCCACCAGTTCCCATGGATAATGAGCAACAATCCATCTCTAGGAACCATGAATATGACGACAACATCTGTGGAGACTTCAATGATTCGTCCTCTCACATGATTTTCAATGGAGAAGGTGATCCCAACCAGGAAGCTGAATGCTCAACTCAAAATGTCTCCACATCAAATGCTCTACACTAGTGGAAAAAACACTTTTTGAGGCTCCCTTTTAGAGGCGTACATAGTACAAAACGCCTTAATAACGACTTAGGCAATCACTTTTTTTGGTTTTTGAGGCGGATAATTAATTTATACGCCTCAAAAACATTTTTTGAAGCGGACAAATTAATATACGCCTCAACAAGTATCCGAAAAAACATTTTTCGCTAAAGTATTAGAGGCGGGCCAGGGTAAGGCCCGCCTCTAATTCTAACTAATTGAGGCGGGCCAAGTAGCCCGCCTCAATTAAAGCTTGTTGAGGCGGGCAATTTATTATACGCCTCAAAAAGTTTCTGAAAAAAATATTCCCGCTAAAGTATTAGAGGCGGGCCAATGTTAGGCCCGCCTCTACTGATACCTAATTGAGGCGGGCGAAATAGCCCGCCTCAATTAAAGCTTGTTGAGACGAGCCTCTTAAAGCCCGCCTCAACAATTTTTTTTTTCTCTTTGCTTTTCTTTCTCTCTCTCCTCTTTTTTTTTTCTCCCAGCCCCGATACCTCTCAGCCCTAACCCTCCTTTGCGTCCATCTCTCCCCCAAACTCCCTCCTCACGCTCTCTCTCCCTCACCCCGACCACCGGCGAGCCACCCCAAGCGGAAAGAGGAGGAGATCCGAGTTTATTGACGACGTCGCTGAGGAAGACGATGAGGAGGAAGAGGAGTACGAGGAGAAGGAGTATCATGGTGGTGCTTCCAACAAGCGCTCATCAAAAAGGGGTCGGGTCTCTGCTTTTATTGACGATGAAGCTATAGTTGACAGTAACGAGGAGGAAGAAGAGGAGGAGGGTGAAGATGGTTAGTATTCTGCCGCTTCTTTTCTTTTTGCGATTTAGGGTTTTGTTGGTTCGCACACTATTAACGAATCGGGTGCTTTGATTCGTGACACATATTAGGTTTTACTTAATTGATTTCTGGGTAATTTTAGCTGCAAATATTTCTGTTAAATTTGTCACATTGGGGCGATAGGGGTTTATGAATTTGGGACGGTTTGTTTATGATCTTATTGCCTTATAATCTACTGATAATTGCCGATTATTTAGAAGCTATTCAATCATAATTCTGGAATTCTTAGTAGAATTTTAGATAGATTGTGAAGTGCAACTTGGGCTCTGGTGGCTGGCATCAAACAAAACATGAATCTCAGTGACTACTTAGAAGCTCTTCTTTCATGATTCTTGTATCTTAGTAGAATTTTAAAGATGGATTGTAAAATACAACTTGGGCTGTGGGACTTGCCATGAAACAAACACATGAATCTCTGTGTTTACTGATTGAGAATCTTGTGTTTCCAGACTTTATAGTTGATAATGGAGCAGATCTCCCTGAGGAGGAAGGGGCAAGACATATGCGGCAACGGTCGATGTATAATAGAGAAGATGATCTTTGATTTTTAGTTGTTAGAATCTTTGATTTTTAGTTGTTATTTGCAACTTAGAGTTGGATTTTCCTGTTAATCATTTTAGCCTGAACTTCGCTTGCTATGCACTGTCTCTTTGTTTTTTTCTTGTATGAATCTTCCTTGCGTTTGGCGTAAAGGGAACCGACTAAAACAATGCTTGTGTTTTTTAATTAATTGACTTAAATTGCTCTAATTATATATAAGAGAGAGAGTCACCTAGCCAGTATTTTTGTGTTACAGAAAATGAATTAGCTATCACAGTATATGGGCATTTAATTTTAATTAAAGCTCTTACTGCTCCATTGAAATGCATGATGTTTTCCCCTTTATCTTGCATTTTATACTGATTTTTATGTGACAAGTCCACTTTTCTGGAACTCCATAATGTTTTATGTGATGAAAGCCAGACGTGCAGCATACCTGAATCCCATTTCACGATATGCTCTTAGAGCAAAGGCAAGGAAACAAATTGGGGACACGGGGCTTTTAGATCACCTGCTAAAGCATGTCGTTGACACTTTGGCCCCTGGGGGTACGGAGCGGTTCAAAAGGCGTTGGGATTCCCAAGGGGTGATGGAATTTGGCCTTTGAAGCACCAACCGTATGAGGTATTTGGCCTTTGAAGCACCAATTCAGTTAGATTAACCCATCATTCTTCTTTTTTGAACAGGAAAGGTACAATGATATGCTGAAGGAGAAGGCAAGGAGGGAGCATGAACTGCTGGAGATCTCAAAAGTGCTGAAGAAGATGGAGTTGCTGATGAAGAAGAAATCGGGAGGTTTGGATGGATAATTTAAACTTCTTTAGTCAAAACTGGAAATAGCTAACTTATAGTAGGAAATCAGCAGATACCCATGGTAGCGTCCTTCTAATACAGATATTGCAAGAATAGTAGGACTTTAGAATAGTACTAGACTAACAATTATAATCACAGAAAATGTTAAAAAGCTGAGAGTAGTACATGTCTAGAGAGGGAGATATGGAATGAATAGAGTAACAACAGATATACTCTGAAAGGCCAATGCCATTGGAGGGTTGGTACAGTATTTCATTGCTTCATTGGCTTGTCCTTGCTTGAATGAAAGATGCTTAATTTATACAATTGATCTCTACATTTTCTTTTCCCTTTCATTTTCTTGTTGTTGTTGCCTCTTATGTTTGGATTTTGAATACTTTTAACTGGCTGGAAACAATATATGCATTACTGTCTTATAATAAATTGTTTATGATATGCATTCTAACTGGCTGGAAACAATATATGCATCCCATTTTTTTTATTTTTTTTAAAAAAAGACTTTTTGAGGCGGGCCTATATAGGCCCGCCTCAACAACCGACACCCACCCAAAAAAAAAAAAAAACACACTTGTTGAGGCGGGCCTTTATAGGCCCGCCTCAACAAGTCCCTCGTTTTGGCGCCGAAGTAAGGGACTTGTTGAGGCGGGCTTAGGAGGCCCGCCTCAATAAGGTCCTTTTAGAAGCGTATATTGCCCGCCTCAAAAAGGGTCCTTACTTGTTGCAGCCCCCGTAGTAGAGGCGAACGGTGTACGCCTCAATAAGTGTCAAAAGGCGCGCCTCTAAAAGGGTTTTTTCCACTAGTTCTAGCTCCCAACAGAGAAAGAAGAATCATCAAGCCTCCAGTCAGGTTCGAACATCTCACCTTCTTTGCCTTCAATGCCTTTCTATCTATTGTGGAACCAAAGAACATAGGTGAGGCACTAAAGGATACAGACTGGATCCAAGCTATGCAAGAAGAGCTCCATCAGTTTGAAAGGAACAAAGTATGGCATCTAGTTCCCCGCCCCAAGGATAAGCACATCATAGGAACTAGATGGATTTTCAGAAACAAGCTAGATGATACAGGAGCGGTGATAAGGAACAAAGCAAGACTTGTTGCTCAAGGATACAATCAACAAGAAGGCATTGACTATGATGAAACCTATGCTCCAGTGGCGAGGATTGAAGCAATAAGGTTGTTGATTGCTTTCGCATCACACAAAGGGTTCAAGTTGTTCCAAATGGATGTAAAGACGGCCTTCCTAAATGGAATTCTTCAAGAAGAAGTCTATGTCAAGCAACCACCTGGTTTTGAAGACGATGATCATCCAGACCATGTCTACTTCTTAGACAAAGCACTGTACGGCCTCAAGCAAGCTCCCAGAGCTTGGTATGATCGACTTGCCCAGTTCCTACTCTCAAATGGCTATAGGCTTGGAGTTATTGACAAAACTCTCTTCATCCTAGAAGAAAAAGGTAACATCTTAGTGGTTCAAATTTATGTAGATGATATTATTTTTGGTTCCACTGACCTGTCCCTTGTAGACAAGTTCAAAGACTTGATGAGCAGTGAATTCGAAATGAGCTTAATTGGGGAACTCACCTTCTTCCTCGGATTACAAATCACTCAAAAGGAAGATGGTATTCAAATTCACCAACAGAAGTATGTTAGAGAACTACTAAAGAAGTTCAAAATGGATTCAAGCAAGCCTCTCTCCACTCCCATCTCCACCATTGCTCATTTGGACAAGGACCACTCAAGTCCTCTAGTGGAAGAGAAACTCTATAGAGGTATGATAGGCTCACTCATGTACCTAACCGCTAGTCGCCCAGACATTGTTTTTGCTATTGGCTTGTGTGCCAGGTTCCAATCTTGTCCAAGAGAGACCCATTTGGCCGCTGTGAAGAGAATACTCCGATATCTCAAGGGAACTGATCCACTATGTATTTGGTACCCCAAAGAATGTCCCTTTGAGCTGATGGGTTTCACTGATGCTGATTATGCTGGATACCTAGGGATAGGAAGAGCACCTTTGGAATGGCACAGTTCCTAGGCCCTTGCCTTGTGTCATGGGGTTTAAAGAAACAAGTCTCAGTCTCTCTCTCCACCACAGAATCCGAGTACATAGCTGTTGCCTCATGTTGTTCCCAACTTCTCTGGCTAAAGCAACAACTCGCGGACTTTGGTATGTCTTATGGTCCCCTCTCTATTCTTTGTGATAACACGAGTGCTATAAATATTTCAAAGAATCGTGTGCATCACACTAGGACCAAGCATATAGATATAAGACATCATTTTCTTAGAGATCATGTTGAGAAAGGAAACATCATTATGAAATTTTGTAGAACTGAAGATCAGGTTGCAGATATATTCACCAAAGCTTTGAATAGATCTCCTTTCGAGAACCTTAGATTGGAACTAGGAATGATTCCTATAACCTAGTAGTGACCTTAGCGTAAAGGCTCCTTTCAGTTCCCCTGTTTGACTAGTTTGAGATCTTTCAATTGTTGAGTCTTGATATCGCTATGTTATATCTTTTGCTACAAATCCTCTTTTCATAATGGTTTCTTTAAAAGGTTTAGACAAATTTTTCTAGTTCGTCTCCTTGGGTCCTCATTATTCTTTCAACTCTCTCATTGTTCAAGTTTCTTTGTTGGCCCAAAAGTCACAATCTGATCATATTCTAACCCAACAATACAAGCCGAAATGATGATTGTGTACTATGACCCTCATTGCCTCATTGCTCAATTTAATTCCCTATGATCCATCTCTTAAACCCTCTCTGGGAATTGTTGTGCAATGCGATAAATGGCCTCCCTGATTCCTTGTATGGGAACGTACTTTTCGGTTCCATGTTTTAAACCCACATCAAAGTTCCCATATACCCCTCTAGCACACTGAATATATCGCCAGAAAGGAACCAGGATAAAATGCTCTTCCAACGGCTAATTCGGCACTCCCCAAGACGCTATTTAAGGCAAACCTACAGAAATCAGTCATGTCGCAGTACAGTGCCTCCTTCTTTGAATGAATAATATTTCAAATGGCTTGTGACCGTTCGGAAAAGCTGCAACCCACATCAATGCTCAAGATTCTCCTTGATCTTCTCAACGGCCAGATTTCTCCCATCGTCCCCTCAATCCTCATCCGCCTTTAAAAAGTATCCTGTTGATCCAAGCTTCCCCACAACTTGTCATTCACATCTCTCTAATCCTCTATTTCTCTCTCTCTCAAACACAGAAAATTTCTAGCTCCTCAAAAATGGCTGACTCTTGGGATCGAGTCCAAATCTGGCTTTGACATTCTGCATCAAAAAAAGGCGTGGCCCAAAGGAAAAGGTTACAAGTCCAAGGGAGAAGTGATGAAGAAACTCTTTGACGGCGACTACCCCTCAACCTTGGAAACAAAGGACCTCTCCATCGCCAACAAGCTTCTGCACTTCTGGATCATCCGAAACCTAGTTCCCAGGCAGGAGCACCGAGCCTCAGTTCTCATCACATATTCCATTCTAATGGAAAAGGTACTATCTGGAGTACAAGTTGATCTCCCCCGCATTGTGTTAGCTCATATGCAGTTTTGCAAGTCCCACACATCCCATGCCCTACCCTTTCCCCATCTTATCAAAAATCTCCTCTCCCTGCTACACCAGTACCCTGATGATTTGCCTGAGACTGTCTATAGCAAGGTTCTCACCATAGCCACTGTTCGAAAATTGAAGACAAGGGATCACCAGGCCACCCCCTCTGAAGTTCAAGCTAACTCGCCTAAGGAAAAGGCCAGTTCCCAGGGCCCTTCAAGCTCCCTACCACCGCTCAACCCCACTCAAGACTCCTCTGCGATCCTTTCTTCTCTGGGTCGTATTGAAAAGGCCATCACGAAAGGCTCGACTGTCATCACGGTCGCTCTTCGTGATCAAGTAAATGAGCTGGGGAAAATGAGCTCTGCTGTCTTAAGTTTGGTGGAAGTTCTTCAGAAAACTTGGGAAGATGCAACCGGTACTAACAAGGCTGTTGAAGAGGAGGCCGCTGCATTTCCATAGGAACGCTTCTTCTGGTTCCCAGTGCTGTAACCTCACAGTGTGCTAGTAGTTCCCCTAGGATCCTACTACCCTCTTCTATCCCTTGTTGTTTTCTTTAAAGGGTGCTTATGATGTTGTCTTTGTAGGTTGTTGGTGTGTTGTTTTTGTGTTGTTTTTATGTTGTTTTGTGATCTGTCTTACCCCACCTTGAACAATGTTAAGCTTTTGTTAAGTTAATGACTACTTTTGGCTTCGTTTCTATGATTACTTTGTCTTTGCCTTAAGTTTCCATTATGTTTCTGTTATGGGTTTGCTGCAATTGTGTATTTACTTGAATATCCCGTTCTTAACTTGTCAACTGATTATTTTGATGATGTCAAAAGGGCGAAGAAGGATATGAACCTTGAACTTTGGAAACTACTGGACTATTAGGAACCATGAACTCGTTCTACTTCTAAGGGGGAATTTGAAATAAACTCATTCATCTGCTTAGGGGGAATTTGCAACCATTGAATGTTCTCTCATTATTTTATAACGTTGTAAATCCCTTAAATTCAACTGGTCTCATGAAATTCAAAGTCCTATTATGCTGCCAGGTTCCTTGTATTTGTCATCATCAAAAAGGGGGAAATTATTAGGAAACGGAACTCTGGAACTTCGGTTCCCCTGATAGTTCATTTCCTCAGTTTCTCTACTTTTGAAGATGACAAATATTTTGATACTAATGTTTTATCTCAAAGATGTGCTTTAAGGAACCACAGGGCAAATACCGAAAGCATGGAAGCCAAATAGGACAAGAGAACCAAGCAGCAAGACAAAGGAAGGAACCCAGGTGTGCCCAGAAATGCAGCATGCGATGTTGTGATTCCCGAGAAATCTGGGAACACCAACTTCGGACAAAAGAAAGTCGAAAACGACTTGTGCGAAGCTTCCAACAGTCTGCCATTGTCCAGAGCAAAACAACAAGACACCTAGAACACATAACCTCGGACAGAGAAAGGTGAAAGCGACAGGACATGGAACCTGTCGTTGTCCAGAAGACAGTTCCCAAGTGCCCAGAGTGTCGAACCTCGGAAGAAGGAAGTTAGAGAACGACTTGGCTGAAGTAGTTGACTCACCTAGAAGGATTCTGAGCTGTCTAGGTTGTTTGTATATGTCAAAGACAACGTGGATCAAGGACAACCACACATCCTAGGGCAAGCTCAATCTGAGGGAACCAAGAGAAGATCAAACTGCGAAGAATCCTATATAAAAGGAACACTAACTCAAGAGTTAGCTTCAAGCACTGAAATACGAATCACACTCAATAGCAAACATAAAAAGTGTGAACCTTCAAACAAGATCATCAAAGCAAAACCGAGATCAAGAGGAACCAGTCAAGGAATCGAAGAGCTGAGTGCTAAGTTCCTGTGACAGTAAGTGAGATAGTTCCTAGGTGCTAAGGTCTGTTTCTTGGATTGATTATTGATTGTGTTAAGTTATCTAGGATTGCCTAACTGTGTGTAAGACAAAGAAACTGTGTGTTTGTTCCTAGGATAAGCTATAAACAAAAGAGATAAGAAATCAAGAAGTAGACCTTGAAATCCTTTCGAAAGAAAGGTAGTGGTTTTTATCCTGGATTGCTAGTTGGAAATCAAAGGTTTCCACTATAAGGAACTTGCTCATCTAGTTGATTGTTTATTTCCGTTGCGAAGGGAACTATAAACTGCGTTCTCAATTCCCTGATTATTAATCTAACAATCACGATCCTACAATAACATTGTATCAAAAGTTAAAAGGACAGATTATTTCCTTCTAGAAAAATCATTAGTACACGGTATTACAAAAACAGATACGAGGCGCAACACGGACCCTAAGATGCCGACGGCCGAGCTAGAGATTCTCAAGGCCACGGGACCCACACTGCGTACGTCGATAGCAGCAGGGGCCACCGTGAGGTTCAACATTGAGGGGTTAGGGGACCACACGATGCGCGGTGGAGCTCTTGGGGCGAGGATATATGTGAAGGAATTGTGTACTTTAATCAAAAGTGCAATTACTAATTATGAAGTGAGATCATTTATGGAGATTCATAATCCGATTATCTTAGGTAGTCATAGTGCTTTGCTAGAAGCCAACTATGATTTATGGACTATATGTTATAAAGTCTATTGCTATTATTACCGGGTCCTACGAGGTCACACCCTTAGAGTTTATGGACTGGATCAGTTTATTGAAAGACATATTATATAAAGTATATAATATAAAGTTATATATGATATAACTTGGGAGATAAGGCTTTTTAGTAATAAAGAGTTATTACTGATAATAAAAGATATATTAATTTATGAAATAATATATCTACATATGGTATTATAAAAGGAGGGCTTTCTAGGAGAAAACTCTATGCAGCATACACAACCACACGGCTGCCTCCTTCCCTGGAGTTCTCCCTCGTTCGCCTTCGTTCCTCATTCTAACAATCGAGCCCTATGCGATCCAGATTCATACTCGGATGGACCAACTAGAGGAGTCACACTTGAGGCTCTAATCTCCCCATTCCAGGAAGATTCAAACACGCATCAAGAGGTAATTAATTCTTCTTATCTATGATCTATTTAGTTTATGCATGAGATACTTGGTTAGATGTTAGGAAAAACGTTTTCCTGAAATTCCGCTTTAAGCATCTAAATCCCTACAGTGGTATCAGTTGCCTCTTGCATAAATTGATTAGATCAAATTTAAAGTCTTTAATTTGATGCATGTTCATGATTATTTTTCTTCAATTATGTAGAGATTGATTGTATGGATTAATTTGCATGATTAAAACGCAAAAAAAATTGATTTTTGAAGGCTAAAATTCGTGTCTAATCACGTGGGTATAGTTGCTGAATTTTTGAAATTTTCATGCTATTTTGCCCTAAAGTTGATTCTTTTGATTAGTTTATGCAAATTTGTTGTATAGATTATGAACGAACATGTAAAAATCTGATTTTTCATGCTTAAATTATGAATCAAAAAGCCTGAATTTAATGAAAAACAATTACCATAAGTTTTCCTACCAAAGAGTTGTAAACGTTACAATTTTTAAGTGGGAGAAACACCGGTATTAAGCGGTGTAGATGGTTCGGGACCATCTTGGCGGCCAGAGGGAAAAACTGCGATCGCGGTCCAAAAACCGCGACCGTGGTTTTATTATGTGATGCCGCGGTGAATGACTTCCAATACAGATTCAGAAGCAGAGGGCTATAGCAAAATCGCGATCGCGGTTTCAGACCCGCGATCGCGGTCGCGGCTGCTAGTCTTGGCTCGTGGCTATAGCAAATCCGCATCGCGGTTTTGGACCCGCGATCGCGGTCGCGGTTGATAGTTATTAGGATTTTGTGTTTTTGGGGAAAATTCCTAATTGGATAGAAATTACCCTAAAAATATATTATTTACCAAAACAAGATAAGATATTTGATATTCTATCTTAATAAATTAGATTTATTTTAATCAATAAGATATTTGATATTTTATTTGGTACATAAAGATTTAATTATTTTTTTGAGATATTTTGATATCTTATTTGGTAAATTTTGAGTTACCATAATTAAATATTATCTTGGAATATTAGATTCATCATATTTTAGCAAATTAATGATTAATATAAGATATTAATTCCATACACAATTTAATTGAATTAAAATAATAAGAAATCAATTTCTATATTAAATAGTTAATATGATTAATTGTTTATGCTTTTAGTTTGGATTAATAGCATGTTTCATTTAGATGAAATTTTAAATGTTATTATTGCATGTATATTTAATATTATGATATTATTGCATGCGGTGACTAGTATGGCCCACATTAGGATAGATAAATACGATATGCGTATCGTTATGTTTTTCTTGTACACGATCTGCGTATCGTTATGTATTTTTGTAATTTAAATTTCTACAAGAGAGTTTATTTCAATTATATGTAAGACAAGAAGAAAAAGATCATATGAAGACTAAAGGATGGTGATCCAAGAAGGTCAAGACTGTTGAAGATTAGATCTCTTTAGGGGCTATACTAGGATCATAAATTTAATTATTTATTATTGCATTACTTGAATGCTTTACTATTTCCCACTTTGCATGCTTGCTTGTCTGTTTATGTTATTTAGTTCACTTATAGATAAATAACCATTGCATGCTTAAGTCCCTTAAAAGAATATTGAGGTAATGCCTTTCCATGTCATAACCATGAGGCCATTGGAATTCGTTGGATAGTTTTTTCCCTAGCGAGGTGTCCTTCCTTGACCTTGGGATAGTGTGGGTATGTCTAATAGGGGCATGCTGCCTTGTTATGGCTACACTCAACAAGAGACCAAAAGGCTCAGTTTTGGATCTTGAGGCATAATGATGAGTCCTACATAAGATGTGGCCATCAACCAAGAGTTATAAAGTGTTATAATTAGTAAGAGTTTACTTACCTTGATTACATGAGACTTGGGAAAGTACCTTAGTACGCTCGAGTTTCATCTAAGATAGGATCTTGGAATCATTTTACTCACAAGGGACAATTTAATTGAGTAGAGTGTGCAATTACTTAACTATTTATAGCTTGTCTAAATTTTAAGTTCTTGCATGTCAAGCACAATTTATCTGCATGTTTTATTCCATTTTTTTGTAGTTATTATGTCTTCTGAACACCTCAAATTCACTCTCCGCTCAATTGTTGAGAAAAACAAGTTGAACGACACAAATTTCCTTGATTGTGAAAGAAATCTGAGAATTATTCTCAAGTCTGAGGGACAAGAGGATGTCCTAGAAACCACCATCCTAGAGCTGACTGCCACCTCATCTGATGAGGATAAGGCACGTCATAAGGCAATATGCAAAAAGGCAATGAATGTCACTTGCCTTATGCTGGTTGCTATGGAACCTGCTCTTCAACATGGGTTTGAGGATCAGGATGCCCATACTATTATGAGAAACCTTAGAGATCTCTTTAAGAAGCAGGCCAGGATTGAGAGGTATTTGACCCTCAAGTCCATATTGTAGAGCAAGCTCGAGAAAGGGAAACCAGTTGGGCCACATGTTTACAACATGATAGGCTTGTTTGACAAGATGGCTAGACTAGGTAACCCCTATAATGTTGAGACGGCTACAGATATGATCTTATACTCCCTGCATGATGGATTTGCCCACTTTAGGCAGATGTATCACATGGGAGCCATGAACAAGACTCTCAACGAGCTACACGTGATGCTCAAAACTGCTGAGCAAAACATCCTAGTTGACCCTTTGAAGGAAGTTTTAATGGTCAAGGGGAAAGGGTTTAAGAAAGGGCCCCAGAAGAAGCAACAGTACCAAGGGAAGGGCAAGCAAGTTGTCCAACCTAAGGGAAACACCCCTAAGGTGAAGGTGGTTGATGAGCACGACTGCTTCTACTGTAAGGCTAAGGGGCACTAGAAGAGAAACTGCCCCAAATACCTGGAAGATAAGAAGAGGGGAACAGTCTCCACTACAGGTATTTACGTTACTGAAATCTTATCAACCAAGTCTCATTCTTGGGTATTAGATACCGGATGTGATTCTCACATTATTTCGAATGTGTAGGGACTAAGAAATAGACGACGGTTGCAGAAGGGTGAGATAGATTTGTGCGTAGGAAATGGAGCAAGGGTTGCTGCACTTGCTATTGGAGATTATAGTCTACCTCTACCTTCTGGCTTAGTTTTAGAACTTTATAATTGTTATTTTGTTCCTTGAGGGTTATGATTTTGTCATTAAGGATTGTTTCTCCATTTATAAGAATGAAATTTTCTATGCTCGAGCCCATATGAGTAGTAGTGGACTATACATATTGGATCTCAAATCTGAAATTTATAACGTTGATACAAAGAGGCAAAAGTCGAATGATATAAGTGAAGCCAATCTATGGCATTGTCGCTTGGGTCACATTAGCATCAAACGCATGAAGGAACTCCAAACCGTTGGTAGCCTAAAGTCAATTGATTTCGAATCATTTGAAACATGTGAGTCATATCTGATGGGCAAGATGACAAGGTCACCTTTCACTGGTATAAGTGAGAGGACTACTGAACTCTTAGCTCTCATACATACCGATGTGTGTGGACCTATGAGCACATAAGCTAGGAGAGGCTATCGATACTTCATTACATTTACTGATGATTTTAGTAGATATGGGTATATCTACTTAATATAGCATAAATCCGAGTCCTTTGAAAAGTTCAAAGAATTCCAGAATGAAGTTGAGACATAGACTGACAAGAAGATAAAGGCACTCCGATCAGATCGAGGGGGAGAATATCTGAGCCAAGAATTCGACCATCACTTGAGAAGTTGTGGCATTTTGACACAACTGACTCCACCAGGCACACCACAGCTGAATGGCGTATCTGAGAGGAGAAACAGGACATTGTTAGACATGGTCCACTCAATGATGAGCTTTGCCAATCTTCCTACATCCTTTTGGGGATATGCCCTCACCACTACTGCGTTCACACTAAACAGGACTCCGTCACGAATAGTTGACAAGACACCACATGAGATATGGTATGGAAAAGTTTCTAGCTTGTCATTTCTGAAGGTCTGGGGATGCGAGGGTTATGTAAAGCGTTTACTATCTGATTAGCTAGCACCCAAATCAGACAAATGCTTCTTTATAGGTTACCCCAAGGAAACAATGGGGTATTCTTTCTACAATCCCGCTGAGAACAAAGTGTTTGTTGCTCGGGATAGTGTCTTTTTGGAAAAGGATTTCTTTTCCAAGAAGCCAAGTGGGATAAATGTTCAGCTTGATGAGATTCAAGCTGAGCAACAAACCCAACAACACGAGGACATAGACGATGTCACTGAGGAACTTGACTTTGGAGGCGTACCTTCTCAAAGGGAAACTGCCCAGATTCAAGATGCAATTCCTCAAGTAGATGAAGCACCTGAGGTGCCGCATACTGATGTGGTCAACCCTTCTGCTGAAATCTCTCCTATTGTTGGACCACTTTAGAGATCAGACAGGCCAAGGCAACAACCTAGACAATATGAGGATTACGTCTTGACTGCTAGCATTGACGTTCTACTTTTAGAGAACGGCGAGCCTGTGACCTATAAGCAAGCAATGGCGGACCCCGACTCCGAGAAATGGTTGGTAGCCATGAAATCCGAAATGGACTCCATGTCTGAGAATCAAGTCTGGGACTTGATAGATTTGCCTGATGGGGTAAAACCCATTGGATCCAAAAGGGTCTTTAAGATGAAGACAGACAAGGATGGAAACATTTCTGTCTATAAGGCAAGACTAGTTGCCAAAGGATTTAGACAGGTTCATGGTACTGACTATGATGAAACGTTTGTACCGGTCGTTATGATTAGGTCCATTAGGATACTCCTAGTGATTGCCGCTTATTATGATTATGAGATTTGGCAAATGGATGTCAAGACCACTTTTCTAAATGGATATTTAGAAGAGGATGTATACATGATGCAATTAGAAGATTTTGAGCATCCAGAAAACCCTAGGAGAATATGCAAGCTTAAGAAGTCCATCTATGGACTTAAGCAAGCATCCAGGAGTTGGAATCTTCGTTTTGATGAAGTGGTCAAAAAGTTTGACTTCATCAGATGCGAAGAAGAGCCCTGTGTCTACAAGAAGTTTAGTGGGAGCAAAGTGGCCTTCCTAGTTCTATATGTGGATGACATATTGCTCATTGGGAATGACATTAAGATCTATAGAGATAGATCTAAGAGACTTAAGGAGTGGCTTAAGAAGTATTTCTCAATGAAGGACTTGGGAGAGGATGAGTACATACTAGGCATTAAGATCTATAGTGATAGATGTAAGAGACTTATTGGTCTGGGTCAGGGAACTTATATAGATAAGGTCCTTGATAGATTCAATATGATGAACTCTAAGAAAGGGTTCCTGCCTATGCAGCATGGCTTACATCTCAGCAAGAGCCAATGTCCTAAGACACCTGGTGAAACTGAGAGGATGAGTATGATTCCCTATGCCTCAGCCATAGGATCCATCATGTATGCAATGACTTGTACTTGCTCAGATGTTGCATATGCTTTAAGTATGTGTAGCAGGTACCAATCAAACCCTGGTGATGCATATTGGAGTGCAGCCAAGAACATCCAGAAGTACTTGAGAAGGACTAGGAATGATCTCTTGGTATTTGGAGGTGATGACGAGTTGGTCGTCAAGGGCTATATTGATGCAAGTTTCCAGACAGACAGAGATGACTTTGAATCTCAGTCTGGATACGTCTTCATTTTGAATGGAGGAGCCGTCAACTGGAAGAGCTCGAAGCTATGTTGATAGAGGAGAACGTCTTCATTTTGAATGGAGGAGCCGTCAGCTGGAAGAGCTCGAAGCTATGTTGATAGAGGAGACGTGAGGATGTGCAAAGTGCACACAGACGACAACATTGTAGATCCTTTGACCAAGCCCATGCCTAGGCCCAAGCATGACAGTCACACTCGGGCCAAGGGGCTCAAGCACATTAGAGAGTTCTTTTGAGACATTGTTTGTTTTATGATAAATCATGTTTATTGTTATCACAGACATTTATGCTTGACTTATATATGAGTTTCATATTATTATTTAATCATTGCTTGGGATTAGATAAAGTATCCAAACAATTTAATAATTATCAAATGGGCTCATCAAAACTGTTTTGGTGAATGAAACCCCATTAAGTGAACTGAAATTATAAAATTGTTAGAAGTCCATGGTCTAAGTCGTTAACTTGGATACAAATGACTTAATCAAAAGACCATATTGTGAGATTGATTGATAACACCGGGTTTCATGTGTTATAGGGACATAGAGATGTCTAATCGATTACATAGATGTGTATACCGATACATATGGGACATACCGATATTAGGATTCCTCGGGAATTTACTCCGGAGTTCTAGGATTATTCATGATTAGTGAGTTCCTTAGACATGAGTATGATATAATTATCATTTGACTGTTGGTATGTCTTTGACACTGTCAAACGCTGACCGTAACAGGCAGTTATAAAAGCAGTGATTGGGATTGCCAAAAGTTGAGTGAGAGTTGTAGTCTTACAAAATTGAATATGTCCTCCTATTCTGTGTATACCACGATACATTTGGAAATGGTTGGTGTCTCAGCCACTTGAAGAGTGAGAACTGTGAAAACGCATGGCCATGCTCAAATGGATTATTAGTAATCATCTGTATTGACAGTTTGATCTCAAGAGTTCAAGAAACGTATTTGGCGGTAAAGATGAGTTTCATCATATAGTCAAATAAGACACTAAGTGACGAAGGAATTTTAACATTGCACACTTGTTTTAAGGACAAGTGGGAGATTGAAGGAATTGTGTCCTTTAATCAAAGGTGCAATTACTAATTATGAAGTATGACCATTTATAGAGATTCATAATCTAGTTATCTTAGATAGTCATAGTGCTTTACTAGAAGCCAACTATGATTTATGGACTATATGTTATAAAGTCTATTGCTATTATTACCGGGTCCTACGAGATCACACCCTTAGAGTTTATGGACTAGATCAGTTTATTGAAAGACATATTATATAAAGTATATAATATAAATTTATATATGATATAACTTGGGAGATAAGGCTTATTAGTAATAAAGAGTTATTACTGATAATAAAAGATATATTAATTTAGGAAATAATATATCTACATCTGGTATTATAAAAGGAGGGCTTTCTAGGAGAAAACTCTATGCAGCATACACAACCACACGGCTGCCTCCTTCCTTGGAGTTCTCCCTCGTTCGCCTTCGTTCCTCGTTCTAGCAATCGAGCCCTAGGCGATCCAGATCCATACTCGGGTGGACCAACTAGAGGAGTCACACTTGAGGCTCTAATCTTCCCATTCCAGGAATATTCAAACACGCATCAAGAGGTAATTAATTCTTCTTATCTATGATCTATTTAGTTTATGCATGAGATCCTTGGTTAGATGTTAGGAAAAACGTTTTTCTGAAATTCCGCTTTAAGCATCTAAATCCCTACAATTTGTGTACTAGGTGTGCTGGTGGGAGCAGTGCACATGCTCTGACATCATGGTGGCTTATGATGATGCTATAAGCGACAATGTTGATGTCATTTCCATGTCAATGGGACCAGTCAGACTTGTTTCTGGCTTCATCGACGACTGCTTTGCAGGCCCCACTTTGGAGGCCTTCAAGAGAGGGATCTACGTGTCAGTGGCGGTTGGCAGTTTAGTAGGCAACGTTCATCACGCTTGGCCTTGGATGATGATTGTAGCCGCGAGTAGCATTGACCGAGTTTACATGACTCCTGATATCCTAGGAAACTCTGTAACTCTACATGTATTGCTTTAGGTTATAACTGAATCTTATGCTGTATAAGTAACAAATTATTTACACTGCTAACTTCTGCTGTTGATTTTGTAGGGGTATGGGGTATACTTTGATGAGATGCAAAACTATTACCAGATTGTATATGGGGAAGAGGCTGCTGGTGACACGACTCTAGTAGAACAGGAAAGGTATGTAAAGTTAGACGACCTAATTTGGCAATGTGGTCAAGTTTCACTAGCATCCTCTGTTATGAGTTAAGCAAATTCAGTTCAAACTTCATCGGTTCTTTTGTTCTTATAGGCTCTGCAAGCCAGGAACCCTTGACAGCAGATGAATAGATGGGAAGATTGTGATCTGCGAATGGGATGACACATTAGAAAGCGTAGATAACCCCAAGGATGTCGAGTCCATAAGGAAACAAGGTGGTGTTTGAAAGGTACAAGCTCGGCCTCAAAAAGAAATGATCAGAGTCCATCAGTGTTAACTAACATCAATTTAGTTTGATCTTGAGTCTTGACCATTGCGTAGGAACCCGGTAGCAAGAATAATGTCATCGCAAGAAGTTTTCAACTGAAAACAGTGTAAGAATTGAATTGAGAGAATTTGTGATGATTGTATTAGGCCTCAAAGGGCTGAATTTATACATGTTTAGATAATCTAATAGATAGATAAAGATATAGAAGATATGATAGAAGATAGATTTATGGAAACAATCTAAACAATATCTAATATATTCCAATACTCCCCCTCAAGTTAGAGCATGAGGATCCGAAATGCCCAACTTGGAGGATAAATGGATGAATTGAGGTTTAGTCAGGGCCTTGGTGAAGATGTATGCAGGCTGTTGAGAGGTCGAGATGTGCATTGTGACGACCTTGCTTGCAAGAATAAGATCTCGAACATAATGGCAGTCAATCTCTATATGCTTGGTCCGCTCATGGAAGACAGGATTGACAGAAATATGGATAGTTGTCTGACTGTCACAAAACAGACGAACCGAAGAGGAATGACGGATACCAAGTGAGAGCAGTAGAGAGAGCGCATCCACACAATCTCGCAGCAGATGGCTGCCATGGAGCGATACTCTGCTTTTGTCGAGGAGCGAGAGACAGTTGGTTGCTTCTTCGTGCGCCAGGACACAGGGGACTGGCCGAGCATCAAAAAGTAACTAGTGACGGAGCGGCGTGTGAGGGGGCATGCAGCCCAATGTGAGTCGCAATAGGCCGTGAGGCGGAGGGAGCTGTTGCGCGAGAGATGAAGACCTTGGCCAGGGTGAGTTTTGATGACCCGAATCACACGCAGAGCTGTAGACTAATGCTCCTCCTTTGGTTTCTGTATGAACTGAGATAAAGTGTGCACAGCAAAGCACAAGTCCGGCCGTGTGATGGTCAAGTAGATCAGCCGACCAACAAGACATCGGTAAGCCTCGGCGTCGTCGTGATCCCGTCCAGCAGCCGTGGCTAAGTGGTGATTGGGATCCATTGGCGAATCGCAAGGTTTGGACCCGAGAAGGCCTGTGTCAATTATAATCTCCAGTGCGTACTTTCACTGAGAAACGAATATACCGGTTGAATTGTGAGCTATTTCAAGACCAAGAAAGTACTTGAGCATGCCAAGATCCTTCATGTGAAAGCACTTACTCCAATAATTCTTAAAGGAAGAGATCACTGTAGAGTTGTTGCCAGCAATAATCAGGTCTTCGACATCGACGAGAACATGAAGAGTGTTGTCGTCGCGATGCTGGGAGAACAAAGAATAGTCTGCGTAGCTCTGCTGAAACCCAAAAGCTCTCAAAGCAGTGGCTAATTTGGAGAACCAATTCTAGGGAGCCTGACACATGCCATCTAACGACTTTCGGAGCTTACAGACTCGGCCAGGTGGTATGCCGGGGCAACCAGGAGGCGGTGTCATGTACACGACCTCATCTAAATCTCCATGGAGAAAAGTGTTATGAACATCCATCTAATGAAGTTCCCAATGACATATAACAACAACAGAAAGGAACACACACACGGTAACTAGCTTGGCGACTAGAGCGAACAGTCTCAGTGAAATCGACACCTTCAACCTGCTTGTTCTCGAGAATGACGAGACGGGCCTTATATCTCTCAATTGACCCATTCGACTTATTCTTGATGCGATAGACCCATTTGCACCCAATTGGTCTCTTCCCTGCAGGCAACTCGGATACGTCCCAGGTTGAATTTCTCTCTATAGATTCGATCTCGGAATGCATCGCCTCGTGCCAGTGAGCGTGCTGGACTTCCTCTTTAAAGGAGGAAGGCTCATGACCAGCAGTTATAGCCGCAAGAAATCTAGCATGGTTAGAAGAGAACGTATTACAGGATACGTAGTAAGCAATAGGATATTGCTTACCTGAGGATGCCGACGATATGGGTGTGGAGAGAGGGGGGTCTTGACTTTGCAGAGTGTGACGGACGTAGTCTCACAATAACACTGACGTCTGCCTGGGCCAGGAGCTACGACGATTATCTGTAGGTGATGGATCGGGAATTGCCGACTGTACTAAAGAAGGCGGTGGTACTGGTTATGGTGTCTGAAGTGGGAGCGGTGATGTCGGCGTGTCATATATCGCCAGATGGACGGGTGCCGGTTTGTCAGCTCCCCCTGATGGAGAAACTAACGGCAACTCATAGGAGAATATCTCTTCATAAAAGACGACATACCAAGAGATGAAGGTACGGCCCGTGTCGATGTTGAAGATGCGCCAACCTCGTTTGCCGGGAGGATAGCCGAGAAAGACGCCCTTGATGCTACGTGCATCGAATTTGTTAGTGGGTCATGGTTGACGAGCAGTGTAGTAGAGACAGCCGAATACATGCAAATGCGAGTATACTAGAGCCCGGCCGAACAGAA
The DNA here is from genome assembly GCA_027886185.1 of Rheum nobile. Taxonomy (NCBI): domain Eukaryota; kingdom Viridiplantae; phylum Streptophyta; class Magnoliopsida; order Caryophyllales; family Polygonaceae; genus Rheum; species Rheum nobile. Next base: position 3,435,286 of record WOAB01000490.1, on the reverse strand, counting down.
GTTCATATGGAGTACGGTTGTTGAGGAGAGGATTGGGTGTTCGGTTGATGAGGTAGCATGTTGTCAAGATACATTCTCCCCGGAAGGCAACAGGGAGAGAAGCTTGAAACCGCAAAGCCCTGGCCACAATAAGGATATGGTGATGTTCCCGTTCAACTCGGCCGTTTTGCTGTGGAGTGTAGACACATGAACTCTCAAAAATAATGCCATGATTTGCGAAGAACGGCTGCAGGGAGAAAAATTTTGTGCCATTGTCAGAGCGAAGGCGCTGAACTTTCTTTGTGAACTGAGTCTGTGTCATGGCAGTAAAGTTGCGAAGGATGCCGACAACTTCAGACTTGGATTTCATAAGAAAAACCCATATGGATCGCGAGTAGTCATCTACGACAGTAAAAAAATAGGAAGTACCACTAGTAGATGGAGTACTATAAGGACCCCAAATATCACAATGAATCAATTGAAACAAATCTTCTTGCTTTATTAGAGCTCAACGGAAAGGAACTATGAGTTTGTTTTGCTTTGAAACATACATCACAAGGACTAGGTTTCGTAACTAAGCTAGATGATTGTGCTAAATGAAGACTGGACAAAACTGATGCAGATGGATGACCTAACCGAAGATGCCAGGTAGATGCAGGAACGGTCGATGCAGAGAGACAAAACTGAGCTAGTTGAGGTCCGAAGCTGCGTAGCCAGTAGACCCCTCCCTTTTGTTCACCCACACCAATCAGCGTCCTCGAACTGCATTCCTGAATAACACAAAGCTTGTCTGTTAGAGTCACCACACATTGACTATCAATAGCAAGTTGACAGAGAGAAATAAGATTGCAGTCCAAGTTTGGAATAAGAAGAACATGATCAAGTCTAGTGTTTGAAGAAAACACAACAGAGCCCTCCTGAACAGCAGAGGCGAAACGATTATCTGGTTTCATGGACACAAGAGAGATAGAAACAAGATCCTGTAATAGATCTTTGTTTCCAGTCATGTGCAGGGAAGTGCCAGTATCGAGTATCCACGATTGAGACTTACCGGAAGAGGTGTCAGGACTGCTTATTTCGTGTTAAAAGAGTTAAACACCTGAAGAATAGTCTGCCATTGTTCCAGAGTGATGGAGGAACCTAGGTGATGTGACTATGGGAATCGTCATTTTTGAAGAAGGTCAAAAACTTGTCCCAAAGAAATGGTTCGAAACTTGGAAGGTGTCAAAACCGAAGAATCTGTCGCATCGACACCTTCTCAGTATTCTGGCCATAACCGGAGTTAGGAAAGTCCAATGGAGGCCCATGAATAGTCGTTGGAAAGCTAAGGAAAATATCTACAACTATCATGTTAAGGACTTCCTCCAATTCTGGCCAACGAAACCGAGAAAACTTAATCTTTTTGACAGTCCAGCAGAAGAGCCCAAGAGTTCACACTCAATGCAAGAGAGACCAAGGGGGAAGCATTAAGTGGACGGAATTAAGCCATTTTTCTTATAAATCTGATGCTTCTAATAAAGAGGAGACTCTTCCTTTCTTCAACATTGAATCCAAGCCAATTGAAGAGTCATCCAAGTCAGCCATCTTTAATGTCGAGCAACCGAAGGGACTATTTTCTTTGTTTTTGTTTTCCTATATATTTGGCTTTGTTCTACCATTGTAAGGACGTTAATTTGGATTAAAAAAAAGAAGCCTAAAACTGAGTGTCTTATGAGAGAATTTCTCTTGTTTGCTCGTGAGTCATATCGAGTGTGTTCGTGTGTAATATCGAACAAACCGATCTTGTTTCAAGAGTGAGTCGTATCTCTTGAATCTTGATCTCTCCTAAACTTGAGTGGTGAGTCATATCCACAAGAGTGTTAGGTGCTTATCCCTCTACCAATCCAACTCATCCATCCTCAATTCCATCATCATTACGAGCCATCCCAAACTCCACTTGCACCATTGCAGATTTCCATCCCGGATCTTTCGACAACATCTCGGTAGAAATGGAATATCTTTTTATTCCCCACCCCGAAAATTCGCATATTGTGAGGGAATAAACTAGACTTCAAGATCTAACTCTGGGCTTTGGAATCACTCCATTCCGATCTCATACGAGCGAGAACGAGCCAGTTGAAGTCAGGCCTGTTTTCTGGGCTTTGGGTTGACGATTGCTTGAAGATCTTTCGAGCCTTTCCTTGCACCGCGTCATCCTCGATCCTTGATTCACATCATTTGGTATCAGATCCACGTAAGGAGGTTTCGAAAGGAGTCATGTTTCACCACCAAACCCAGCAACCGATGACCTTGTTTGAGCCTCGACAAATTTGGCGAGAGAATGCCTCATCATTAAGAGCTGATTTGAGGGTCTGGTCGGAGAAGAATGAAAGTTTTATCGAGGAGTTCCATAAATCCTTTGTGAGGAACCTCGAGAAGATCGAGAACATGTTGTGCCAATATGCTTCACAACAAGAAATACCACTTAAAGGGGATGAATCGACTAAGGAAGAAGTGTCTGAATCTTCCATTGGCTTTGTTGTTGAAAAGCAAGTGCTTGATGATGAGCCAACCCCGAGAGTTGTGAAGGAGAAGCCACAACCAATGGAAGAGCAGGTGCCACAACCAAAAGAAGAGGAGGTCGAGTCCACTATCCAAGAATCACTTGTCAAGACTACCCGTGGCATGGAGGAAAGGAAAGACATGTCATCCCTCGTACCTCTTAATAAGAAATTTTTTCTTTATCATTTGGATTCGAGGACGAATCCTCTTAAAGGAGGAGAGGATGATGTGACTATGGAAATCGTCATTTTTTAAGAAGGTCAAAAACTTGTCCCAAAGAAATGGTTCGAAACTTGGAAGGTGTCAAAACCGAAGAATATGTCGCATCGACACCTTTTCAGTATTCTGGCCATAACCGGAGTTAGGAAAGTCCAATGGAGACCCATGAATAGTCGTTGGAAAGCTAAGGAAAATATCTACAACTATCATGTTAAGGTCTTCCTCCAATTCTGGCCAACGAAACCGAGAAAACGTAATCTTTATGACAGTCCAGCAGAAGAGCCCAAGAGTTCACACTCAATGCAAGAGAGACCAAGGGGGAAGCACTAAGTGGACGAAATTAAGCCATTCTTCTTATAAATCTGATGCTTCTAATAAAGAGGAGACTCTTCCTTTCTTCAACATTGAATCCAAGCCAATTGAAGAGTCATCCAAGTCAGCCATCTTCAATGTCGAGCAACCGAAGGGACTATTTTCTTTGTTTTTGTTTTCCTATATATTTGGCTTTGTTCTACCATTGTAAGGACGTTAATTTTGGATTAAAAAAAAGAAGCCTAAAACTGAGTGTCTTATGAGAGAATTTCTCTTGTTTGGTCGTGAGTCATATCGAGTGTGTTCGTGTGTAATATCGAACAAACCGATCTTGTTTCAAGAGTGAGTCATATCTCTTGAATCTTGATCTCTCCTAAACTTGAGTGGTGAGTCATATCCACAAGACTGTTAGGTGCTTATCCCTCTACCAATCCAACTCATCCATCCTAATTCCATCACCATTACGAGCCATCCCAAACTCCACTTGCACCATTGCAGATTTCCATCCCGGATCTTTCGACAGCATCTCAGTAGAACTGGAATATCTTTTTATTCCCCACCCGGAAAATTCTCATATTTGGAGGGAAAAAACTAGACTTCAAGATATAACTCTAGGATTTGGAATCACTCCATTCCGATCTCATACGAGCGAGAACGAGCCAGTTGAAGTCAGGCCTGTTTTCTGGGCTTTGGGTTGACGATTGCTTGAAGATCTTTCGAGCCTTTCCTTGCACCGCGTCATTCTCGATCCTTGATTCACATCATTTGGGCAACACAATCATAATTGGTGAGAGAGATGCTGCCAGAGGACGACGATGGCTGTTGGGCGGCATTAGCGACATCGGTACCTCTCTCACGGTCGCGGCCTACACCTGAGGATGGTGTCGTCGAGTTGGTGCCAGAAGAAGGTGTACTGGCACAACCATTGTTCTTGGGTGGTGGAGGTGTATACCCTTCAGGGTATCCATGGAGACAGAAGCATTAGGTGACATCATGACCCATACGACCGCAATATGTGCACTGAGGCCGAGTGGAGGGTCGTTGATCCAAGGTGCGTGCAACAAGAGCCATCGGGTCAGGTTTGGTGTCGCAATCCTTAACTACCATGCATTGTCGCTCTTCCTGAACAGAAAGTGAGTAGACGCGATTCAGAGGAAGAAGCGGCTCTTGCGCCATGACGTTGGACCGCATGGTATGGAATTCGGTGTCGTCGAGGCCGATGAGAAATCGATGCGTGCCCTCGGCTTCCTGATATTTAGCGAGAAGCGACGGAAGGCTGCAGGTACATCGGCCAGAAGTGCACGTCCGAGAAGGTGCATAGATGAGGAGCTCATCCCATAATTTCTTTAGGGTGCTGAAATAAGCAGCGACAAATTGTCCCCGTTGAAGAGAGAGAGCAATATCAGCACGTATCTGAAGGATTCTGGGTCCGTTACCGACCGAGAATCGTTGTGTAATGTCTTCCTAGAGAACTTGAACGTTGTCAGAATATGAGATGGAAGAGCATAGGGAAGGATCAATAGATTGATAGATGCATCCAATGAGCATAGAATGCACGCGAAACCAATCATCTTCGTCAGAGGCGTCAGTGGGTTTGGAAATTCGGCCATCCAAGAAGCCCATCTTCCCTTTAAAGTGAAAGGCGTTCTTCATGGCAATAAGGCGAGTCAACGTCGTTGATAGGACGCTTGGGCCGAGTGGGGGTGACGACGGTGTCAGTGATGGAGGTGTCATCACCCGGATTTGTCATGAGAAAGAATAGGCTGGGAGAAGGACGGGGTCAACGGCGGTGAGAGTGGGGGGAAATTTTAGGGTTTCGTAACCTGCTCTGATACCATGAAAGAATTGAATTGAGAGAATTTGTGATGATTGTATTAGGCCTCAAAGGGCTGAATTTATGCATGTTTAGATAATCTAATAGATAGATAAAGATATAGAAGATATGATAGAAGATAGATTTATGAAAACAATCTAAACAATATCTAATATATTCCAATAAAGTGGAACCAAGAATGGCCATGTTCTCCCTAGAGGCCCCAGTCCCAATACACCTGCATTACTCAAGCTTGATGCTCAACAGAATCCCATTTTCATTTCTCCAACAAGGTAAATTGTAAAGGACATAATGTTACTTTGCTATTTTATTTTGCAGCTTGATATCTCTGCACCAGGAGTTAACAAAATTGGGGCTTACTACGCACCGAAAGACAAAGATCCTAGACTCCCATATCGTGGTATCATGTGAGGAACGTATCTGGCGTGCCCAGACGTTTCTAGAGTTGCTGCAATGATCAAGAATTTGCACACCGATTGGAGTCCAGTAGCCATTCACTCTGCAATTATGACCTCAAGTATTCCGTTTTCTCTAAATCAAATACCAGACTCTAGCTTAAACATTCATATCATACAGACTGAAGTCAATCAAACCAAAAATCTCTTTTCTTTCCAACTAGAGTAAACCAAATTGAAACAAAATTATTTTGTTACAGTGACCACTTTATAAAATTTGTGAATGCAGCATTTGGACTCAATATGTAGGAGGCGCGATATCTTTAGGAGATAATGTATCCACGCCATTTGATTTTGGATCGGGTCACCTAAACCCTATGAAAGCACTTGATTCGGGTCTAGTCTACGACTTTGGCAACGCAGACATTGCGGAATTCATGTGCTACTTCAACAACAAAGATTGGGTTCGAAGAGAGTTCGATGTCATGATTGATTGTAACAAAGTGCAGCCTCTTTATTTTCTCAACTATCCATCCATTTGCGTTGTCTCGAAAGCTTGGCCTATGACGGTCACTAGAACTCTAACTAACGTGGGTGGCGCCGATCAGCCTCTAGTGTTCACAGCGGAGGTTGAAGCTCCCGGTGGAGGAATAAGAACTTTTGTGGTGCTTGACATCATTGACTTCACCAATCACATAGATGTTACTTATACGGTCACATTTATACATGGACAAGTGTTGAACAACGAGTACTATTTCAGAAGTATTACTTGGAAAAACTTGGTCTACGACATCAGGAGTCCTATATCTATATATGTAGAGGAGTAGGATATTGATTAGGTGTTATCTCTTTTGTATTTCTTAGGTTTTCTTTTAGTTATAGTTCATTTGAATTTCCGATTCGTAGTCATAGCTCACTGTTTGTGATCTTTAGTAAGAATTCATAGAGAATTATTTATTGAGTTATGTGTCACTGATATGGCAGTGTTTATGAGTCGCTGAAGTGGCTCATGTAGGTTGTTAGTTGTTAGTCAGTAAGTGTCAAGAGTTAGTTATAATGATTGGTGAAGCAGGTTGTGTTGACCTGCTGTTGGGAGTCACTTAGCTGTACATAAATAGCTTTCTCTTGCTTTCGTTGTAATTCATTCAGTCAATACAAAGAGTGAAATTACACAGCTCATTGATCTTCTCTTCTCTTCTCTTCTCCAATGGAGGAACTCAAACACTATTGATCCTAAGTTTATTTATGGTATCAGAGCGCAGAGAGTTTGATTGAGAGAGAGAGCTTTGAGAGAGTTTCGTCTTTGTTTTCTTGACTATTCTGTCAAGATTGAGAGATCTGTTTTCTCGCTTGATTCAACCAAATTCCTCGGAGAAAGATAAATGGAGCGATGGAGACACCGGAGCAACTTCAACAACTCAATGCAGTGAATTCAAACAATCCATTATCGATATCCAATTCAGAGAATCCGAATGTTCAATTGACTCAAATGTTGTTCGATGGAACCAATTTTGTGCCATAGAGCAGGCAATTGCGAAGAGCTCTAGGAGCGAAGATGAAGATAGGATTTTTGGATGGCGCAATCGCACGACCAACGGATGATTCAAAGGATCTTCCTAGATGGATTCGATGTGATGAGATGGTAGCTAGCTTGCTGGATCTTGATTTCTATGGTGCCTGAGATGTCAAATTCCTTCATCTTGACTAATTTAGCGAGATACTTATGGTTGGAAATTGTCGATCGTTACAGTCACAGCAATGCACCAATCTTGTTCCAGTCACAACAATGTTACTTCTTAGCTGCCAATGTCGATCGTTACAGTCACAACAATGCACCGATCCTGATTGGTATAAGGGGAAGAGGAAGTCTAAGGGCTCCAAGGTAGCTGCCAATGTGGTGCATGATGAAGAACCACCAGCTACACCCTTGCAGCATGAGGAGAACTCAGGAAGCAACAAATATTCCAATCTTGATCTAGACTTTATAAAAGCCATGTGTCAAGAAATGATGAAGGTGTTCAAAGGCAAAACTGTTGCCCCTTCTTCATCAGTGAATTTCGCAAGTACTTCTTACCTTAACCTTGCAACTTTAGAATCCAGGAAGAATGAGTGGATTGTGGATACAAGAGCCACATATCATATCTGTCCTTATCTAGATTGCTTGGTAAATGTCAAGAAACTGTCAGTTCTATTATGGTCAAACTGCTTGATGGATCAGCAAAGAGAGTTGACAGAACATAAGATGTGATGATGAATTCTGAGTTGATGATTAGTGATGTACTGTTTGTTCCAGAATTCAAGTTTAACTTACTGTCAGTTAGCGAGATCATTAAGCAGAGACAACTGTTTTCTTATTTTGATGCTTCTCATTGCAAATTACAGGGTCGTTCGAGTAAGGAGACAGTGGCAGTTGGCAAGGAACTTGGAGGTTTATATAGGATGGAGGCTTGATTTAATAAAGAGCAAGGTATCACTAAATCTTATTGCTTAGTTAGTAACAAGTTAGATGCATAGATGATGCATAATAGGCTAGGTCACATCTCTTATACTAAGATGTCGTATGTACCTAGTGTTAAAGGAATATCAAACATTGATATGTTTTGTGATACATGGTCTATGGCAAAATTTCATAGATTGCCTTTTCAGAAAAATGTTACTAGAGCTGCATCTATTTTGATCTCTTGCATATGGATTTATGGGGACCTTTTGGTGTTCCTAGGTTGAATGGAGAAAGATATTTTTTTACTATAGTTGATGATATGAGCCGAGCCACATGGACTTATTTGTTGCATAATAAGAATTAGGTTGTAGACATAGTAAAGAGCTTCATTTGTTTGATTAAGAATCAATTTCCGAAAGTGCCTAAGGTTGTTAGATCAGATAATGGGTCAGAGTTGTTGAATAAGGCTTGCAAAGAAATGTTTGCTGGCTTTGGAATAGTTCATCAAAGGAGTATACCATATCGACCACAACAAAATGGCATAGTCAAAAGGAAGCATATGCATCTCTTAGATACAGCCAGAGCAATTAGCATTAATGCTAATTTGCCTAAGGAATTTTCGGGGGATTGCATCTTGTCAGCAACCTACCTCATCAACAAAATGCCATTAGTGAGCATTGAATGGCAAACACCTTATGAATTGTTGTTCACAAGGAGCCAGTATATGACAACTTAAGAATTGTTGGGTGTTTATGTTATGCAACAGTCATCAAAAGGGGTAGAGATAAGTTTGATCCTCATGAAAGGAGATGTGTCTTGCTGGGTTATCCTACTAACCAAAAGGGATACAAGCTCTTTGATATGGTTACCAAGGAAGATTTTCATAGCAGAGATGTTGTTTTTCATGAAAATTAGTTTCCATTTCATGATAACCAGCTTCCTCATCCTAGTCCTTCATCTACTACAATTCACACTCCCCCCTCCATGGACTGTGATGAAGATATTCCTAACATTCCTTTTCCAACAGTGCCTAGTGTGGGAGTCAATGAGACAATCTAGAGAGACATGAGGATGATATAACACCAGTGAATGATTTTCTTCTTATAGATACTGATACAATTTTATTAGTTGATCATACAACACCAGCAATCAACACTAATTCTCCATCAACTGCAGAGGAGTCCAACACTCATCCCTCATCAACACTTAATACTACTTATTTGCCAGTGAGACAGTCTACTAGAATGAGAAGAGCTCTAACATGGTCAACTGATTATGTGTTGAATGCAATGGATGTTGTAGGACAGCATGAGTACTTTGCATCTCTTTCTTAGGTGTTAGCAGTGGAGGAGCCATGCAATTATGCAGAGACTAAAGGGTGTCTAGAATGGGAAACAACTATGGGAAAGGAACTTCAGGCCCTGGAGACAAATGGAACTTGGGTTTTGACTTCTCTTCCCCCTGGAAATACAACTATAGGCTCAAAATGGGTCTTTAAAATCAAGTTTAGGCCAGATGGGTCTATTGAAAGATACAAGGCTAGGTTGGTCGTTAAAGGATATAACCAAAAGCTTGGGAAGGACTATAAGCATACCTTTAGTCCTGTTGCAAAGATGCCTACAGTGAGAATTGTTATTGTTGTAGCCACAGCCAAGAACTGGCCATTATTCCAACTTGATGTGAATTGCATTCCTTCATGGTTTCTTGGAGGAGGATATTTACATGAAGCCACCAGAGGGAAACATCAAGGCAGAACACAATGAAGTTTGTAAGCTGAAAAGATCTTTGTATGGGCTTAAACAAGCCTCTAGGTTGACACAGTTCCTGGTGTCATTAGGCTTCAAACAGTCTTCTAATGATTATTCACTGTTTGTTAGATCATCTTTCACTGCTTTTTTGATTTTGTTGGTGTATGTAGATGCATCCTGATAACTAGTGATGACATCAAGGGTGTTTCAGAGGTGAAAAAAGCCTTGCACATGAAGTTCACAATCAAGGATCTTGGACCAACAAGATATTTTCTGGGCATGGAACTTTACAGAGATGCTCAAGGAACATACTTGATCCAGCAGAAGTACATTACATATACACTCACCTCAGCAAAGATGGGAGATACTAAGATTGTTTCTTTCCCTTTGCCTACTGGTTTGAAGTTGCAGCTAGATACAAGAGCTTTGTTGACAGATGGAGAGCAGTATAGGATGTTAGTGGGCAAATTACTCTACTTGTCTTTGACAAGACCTGACATATCCTATGCAGTTCAGCACCTCTCATAGTTTATGAGTCAACTAAGACAACCACATCTACAAGTTGCACTACATGTTTTGAGATATCTCAAAAGCACAATCAGGAAAAAATTATTTTATCATGTTCAACAAGGGCTTAAAGTGACAGGCTTTTCAGATGCAGACTGGGGAGCATGTCTCACTACACGCAGATCATTGACAGGTTTCTGTGTTTTCCTTGGACATTCTTTAGTCTCTTGGTAAACAAAGAAACAAGCCACACTTAGTATATCCTCTGATGAGGCAGAATACCGCAGTATGGCAGCCACTATCGCATAGCTAGTTTGGACTAGTTACATGATGAAAGATTTGCACGTGAGTGTTCCTTTGCCTATTACTATTTTCTGTGATAATAAATGAGCACAACAGATAGCCGCAAATCCATGTTTTCATGAGAGAACGAAGCATCTGGATATAGATGTTCATTTTACTCGTGAGAAGGTGCAATCTGGATTTCTTCAGACATCATACATACACACTAGCTTGCAACTAGCTGACATTTTGACAAAGGCACTTGGAGCTCACCAACATTAATTTCTTTCACTCAAGTTGGGTTTGGTAGATCTTCCAACTTGAGGGGGGGATATTGAGTTATGTGTCACTGATGTGGCAGTGTTTATGAGTCGTTGATGTGGCTCATGTAGGTTGTTAGTTGTTAGTCAATAGTTGTCAGACTTAGTTAGAGTGACTGGTGAAGCAGGTTGTGTTGACCTGTTGTAGGGAATCACTTAGCTGTACATAAATAGCTTTCTCTTGCTTTCGTTGTAATTCATTCAGTCAATATAGAGAATGAAATTACACAGTTCATTGAGCTTCTCTTCTCTTCTCCAATGGATGAACTCCAACAGTATCGATCCTAAGTTTCTTTATTATTTCGATTGTTATTTTTATATATATAAAGGGACTTTGGGTAATAAATTTGAAACTTCTAGTGTTTGAAACTTCCAAGAAATGTAACTAGGACAAAAAACATGTGAACTATAAAAATTGACTTATGATTTCATAGTGAGAAGAATTGCCTAATTTTGGCTTTAAATTTGTCAACAGTAGCTTTTCTAGATCATATGAATACAATATTAGCTAATCATAATGTAGAGCTAAAGCACAATTTACGTGATCTATATTCTATAGCATGTCTCGATCTTGACTACAAATGAACTCTTTTCCTCGGAATGCTTGCAAAACCAAAATTGTAGCCGGCCAAAATGGTGTGTCATTGAAACAGAAAAACTTGGCTAAATTTTCGTGAAGATTGTTGTTATAATTGAAAAGGAATTGTAATATGTTCTCAACATCCTCATAGCAATTTCTAAAAGAAATACTGAATATTTTTTTTCTGTATCTGCTTTAATCTTCTATTTTCAATTATGTCGGCCTACAGAGGCAAATACGCTGGTAAATCCTTTGTTTCTTTCTGCCATCTCGATAGGTTTCTAGTTCTCTTTGTTTGATTCTCAAGTAATTCAGAATTTATAAATGCTTATTTTTTGTTTTTAATGCTCATTGTGTTGCGTTTTCCACCTTGTTATTTAGCATATGTCATATTGTACATGGTGGATGTTAAATCTGGTGAAACCATCTAATTTTCTGATTCGGTACAGTTATTGATTGCCGATTAATCAGGTGTGATTTTTTGTTGTTAAAAAATCTCTTCATATGATTCAAGTCAAGTGATATGACATTTAAGCATTCGGATTGGATTATATTTAATCATATTTATCTTGTTTAATATCATTCTTGGGTGAATTCAGCTAAAAGGTTTGTTCGGTTTGAGGAATTTGGAGATCTTTCTTGCAAGTGCTACTTGTAGTATACAAATAACTTGGCAGCTGCTCAATCACATTTAAATCATTAATAGATACATTGAATTTTTATTAAAAGAATAGTATAAATGCAGATGAACTCATCGCCAATGCTGCATACATTGGCAGCCGAGGCAAGGGCATCCTCGCCGCGGATGAGTCTACGGGAACAATCGGAAAGCGTTTTTCGAGCATCAATGTCGAAAACGTGGAGATGAACAGGAGGGCTTACCGTGAGCTACTCTTCACCACCCCCGGCGCAATGCAGTACCTCAGCGGAGTCATCCTCTTTGAGGAAACTTTCTACCAAAAAACTGCCTCAGGCAACTAATTGTCCAATCCTTTCTTATATGATTTTATCTACTTAATGAATTCTCACACAACGTACACTTTATCAACTAATGACCACGTTTATTATCACTAATTCTGATTCATGTGAACGAAGTTTGACATTTGTTTGATTTGGGATCAGGCAAGCCTTTTGTTGAAATCTTGAAGGAAGGCGGAGCTCTCCCGGGAATCAAGGTAGACAAGGGCACCATCGAACTAGCCGGCACCAACGGAGAAACCACGACGCAAGGCCTCGACGACCTCGCCCAGCGTTGCAGGAAGTACTACTCAGACGGGGTTCGGTTTGCCAAGTGGCGCGCGGTTCTTAAGATTGGCGAAACCGAGCCGTCCCAACTAGCCATCAACGAAAACGCCAACGGGCTGGCTCGCTACGCCATCATATGCCAGGAGAACGGACTGGTCCCCATTGTGGAGCCCGAGATCCTAGTCGACGGGGCCCACCACATCCAAAAGTGCGCCCACGTAACCGAACGCGTCCTGGCCGCCTGCTACAAGGCCCTCAACGACCACCACGTCCTTCTCGAGGGCACTCTCTTGAAGCCCAACATGGTCACGCCAGGTGATACTATACAACTGTTGATTTTATGGGATCATTTCAACCAATTAAAGATGAATGCACTAGTTTTGGAGCACTATCTTCAACAATACTCGTAATTTGTTCTCCTTTGGATCCAAACGCTAGTTCTATTACTGATCAACAAGTACAACATCGCCCCATCACCATTATACCAATCTTACGAACACCCTACGTATTACCAGTCCTTGGAACATGAGTACGAAAACATGGTATATTCTTACATAGAAAATGCGTTCTGATGGATAATAATTGTGGAGTCAGCATCATTAATATTTTGAGCAGGGTCGGACTGCACGGAGAGGGTAACAGGGGAGGTGATAGCAGAGCACACCATCCGGGCGCTGCAGAGGACAATGCCAGCGGCGGTGCCAGCCGTGGTCTTCCTGTCCGGGGGGCAGAGCGAAGAGGAGGCCACCCTCAACCTCAACGCCATGAACAAGCTCGACACCAAGAAGCCTTGGACCCTCACCTTCTCCTACGGGCGTGCCCTCCAGCAGAGCACCCTCAAGGCTTGGGCCGGCAAGGAGGACAACGTCAAGCACGCGCAGGAGGTGTTCTTGGGCAGGTGCAAGGCCAACTCCGAGGCCACTCTCGGCAAGTACCGGGGTGGAGCGCCTGCTGATGGCGCCAACGAGTCTCTTCACGTCAAGGACTACAAGTATTAAGGACTTGCTTGATTTGGCTCCCGTCTTGTTTTCCGGCCATTACTATATATGTTAATCATTAATTACTTTCGTTTTGCATTGTTTAGGCTTAGATGATATGCCTTTTCATAAGCGTTGTCGTGACACCTAAACAAAATAAATCCTAACAAACCTAAAATAGTAATTTTGACAAGCAAGAGTCGAATTCTACAGGGAGGAGTTATTTTCTTTATGTAGATTGCATGCAATAGTAACAATGGGGGGTTTTGAAGTTGAATTGGATGAGAACAAAGCAAACAAAATAAACAAAAGCAAAGATTGTAATCAAATTGGGAAAAAACACTTAGCCAAACAAATATCCACCTTTAGTTTGGTTGATCGATCATTGATTATTCCTAGTCTTCAATCCTCATGAATGTCCTAATCCCTGTTCTGAAATATTTACCAGTCCAACTCGGCCTGGTAACCCTAACTATTAAACCAATCAAGAAACTATCAAGATAAATCTAATAGCTGAATAAGCTCAGGAATAGATAGGCTCATGCAGAACTTAACAACTCGTCAATACTTTACATGCAATTAATTCTCTTCACAATAAACATTCACAACTCGTTCCAGTAAACCGTCTTTCGCCGCGGCTGCATCGTGACTTCGTCCTTGATCGCGGTTGGTCGCGGCAGCCCTTATCTTCTCCTTCCTTGCTCGTTTGTGTGGCTCTTCTTCTATCCTTCTTCGTCTCCTCAGGTGGTTTACTCCTCGTCTTCTGGATGTCTTCAATTAGCTTCTCCAAACCACCATATCTACACTTCTTCTCTCCAACTCCATATTCCACAGTTGTGCTCTAAATCCCTACAAATGGCACCTTAAACACCGGTAATGATCCCTAGTTAAACCCTACAAAATAGTGCTGATCACCTTTCCCTTTTTTGGGTATGTTTTGGACGGCTTATAATAAAAGCTTCAAAACTTGATTAAGTTTCGAATTCTATCTTGAGCTCGGTTTCATGATTGTCACTGGCTCATTAAGTCACTACATAGATCTGAGTTATATGCCACATTATATTAACTCATTAGTTTGGCGGCTTCTGTGTTTGAGGGAAAATGTATGGGCAATCTGACACATCAAACTGCATGTGAGTGAGGAACCATTTTAAAAGTGTTGGAATCCTAGGTGTGATACCTATAGGTTCCAGATCTTTTATTTATGGTTACAAACATCTAAGATTAATGTGTGCCAATTGTTGTAGAAAGAGTACATGACGCGTCACATGAACTGGTAGTGATTGAGATCAACAGAGTGATCGAGAGAACGCGGTGTAAAGGAGGAAGTCCTGGATAAAGAGAAATCATGAAGCAAAAGTCGAGGACAAATATATCTTGGTCAAAGAGATATTTTGCAGTTGGACTTGGAGTCCATGGATGATTACGAAGAGAACGAGAATGAGACATTTGAGTGCGCCTTTCCAAGTTGAGAAAACGAAAATAGAAGTTGAAGGCATACATTAAAAGAAGAGGATAAACAGGGCCTGTCAGAGGCAGAAGGTCAGTTTGTCACTTTGCTATTTTGAAAAACTATGGGAAAATTTAGAGAACGGCCCAAAAAATATGGATTGACCAATTTCGGTTATGGAAGTTTGCAAATCAGAGGAAAGGAGTTATCCTAGGTTGCTAGATGACAGTCCTAGGTGAGGACAAAGATGGGTTGTTGTAGAATGTTTATATAAGGGGTGGGAAGCGCCTTAGAAGAACACTTATTCAAGCCGGTTAAGAAAGAATCAAAAGAGAGATTAAGTGAGAATAAGGGAGAATGAAAGTGTAGCTTGATCTTGGGGAATGAGAGCAAGGTATGAGTGAAAAATAGACTTGATTTAGGTGGGAAGCTTAGAGTCAACATCTAGGTCGCCTTTTGTAATTGCTCAAGAAATCAATAAGATAAGTACACTTGTTCTAAATCCTCTCAAGCGAGAAACTTGAAGTTAGTGGTTTTTCTCTATTAACGAGTTTGTTAATTAGAATTTCCACTTAAGTACTTGTGTTGAAAAAGTCATTACTTTTCAAGTTCTACATTTCTGCTCCATTCCTTATGAAGGTTCTAAACCTTCTTAATATAACACTAACAATCCAACAATTGATATTAGAACTTGGCTATGGATTTGTGTTCCAAGATTTTGTAGGAACGTATGACAAGTTTATAAAACCCCTAAATTACCTTAGGAATATTACCGCGAGTGACCTCGGATCACATATCCAAAATCACCCAAGGATTTACAGTATTGGTCACAAAATAATAATTTAAAATGAACAATAACATATATAATATCAAAATCAAATTGTATTATAAATCGACGTTGCAAAAACGTCAACCCAAGAATGTATATCAAAATATTAGCGGAAGACTTACATATTCAAAACATAAACACGATCTAAACCTTGTTCAACAATTATTCAAACGACACAAGAAATGCAACTGTGATACAACCCCGACGGTGACATTGACAGAGGCCTAAGAAAAGGAGATGCTTAGTGTCAAGTCAGAGGGCCCAATCACTAGGGCACACGCCAGAGCCATAGCTTAGGCCACACAGAGCCTCAATGCCAAGGGCTTCGCGTGCAACAAGCCCACTCAAGCAACTGCGCCCCGCGCCGTCTCATGTGCCATCATTGTCGGCGATGCAACCCCCGTCGCGACGCAATGACTCTGGCCGCGGTCGCTGCCTCGGCCTCGCGACACCTCTTCTATCTTTGGCATATTTTTAAGTTTAGAGGTTTATTGAGTGACATTTGGATGTTTTTGGATATTTTCTATGTTTATCCATTTCTATTTTTAGCAAGTTCTATTTTTAGGTCATTTTTTATTTTGGGCGTGCGAGCCTCCTATGCTTAGGAGCCCGGCCCATTAGGTTTACTCAGGACCATGGCCGCGTCTCACTTGGATTCTATAAAATGCCAATGTGCCTTGTAATTTTGCTCACATTGAATTTAATACATGCGCAATCTTTGTCGTTGAGTCAATCACTCCGCCCCTTGCGTTTTCGATGTCAAACTTATCGGCCGATCTCCGTCAGTGATCACCCAACACAAACCTATCTATTGACTTGTCCTTCAAGAACCTCTCGCCCCAACTTGGTTGCCGCCAAGCGCAAGAGAGCCGGTGTCCTTCGCTCACATGAAGGCCATTACTTATCCCGTTCACGAAGAGAAGGAGCCTTCGACATGCTTTCTACCTAGATCCACCGTGCATCACGTAGACAAGCCCCCTTTACGTATCAATTGGTATCAGATTCAGCGGTACAAAGTGTTGTCAATTCCAACTCTTCATCGTCTTTCTCACTTATTTTCTTTCGATCCATTTACCTTGCTTCCGCTGTTGTTGTTTCTTCTTTTTGTCTTTCCACCCTAGGTTTGATCTCTTTGTTCCCAAAACGTAGAGATCTCGGCCGAGTGAAAAAAAAAGAGCGGAAAAAAGAGAGATATCCTTACCAAAAATTACGGCAAAATATTGCCATATAATCGCATAAGATCTTGTCGATTTGGTTGTTACAAATTTGAATTATTTGTTTGGTAAATTTCCTAATTTGCAAATCTCGTTAGTTACCAAATATTGTTACACACTCCCTCTCTCATATCTCCGCATATCTCATCTCTCTCTCTCTCTCATATCTCACGCATATCTTGCATCTTCTCTCTCTCATCTCAAAAACATGTGCCGATTTAGAAAAAATAAATAAATTTCATTAGTCGGCTGCTTAAAAAAAAACATATTGCAGTCGAGCAAAACGAAATCCTCAGGTGATCTCGGGGAACCTGATTCACCATCGGCACAACTCCATTAATCTTTTTCTTCCGCCTTTGTTATTTCACAAAGAACTTGGTTTGCATTATTTTGATTTTGCCATTTCCATATTTCAATTTATGACTACCTGTTTGCTTGTTTGTGTGGTTGTTTGTCAAGTTGGCTCGAAGTTTTCACAACCTCTCCCCCATCGTCCTCACGACTAGCCATAACTAGTTGATCGTGAGATTGGTTTGTTGAGTTGCTTTGATTCCCCTTGTTCATTGTTTTTGTTTCTATTGTTGCGTTCACTCCTTGTTTGCTTGTTATGATGGTGACTTTAGGTACAGA
Organism: Rheum nobile; assembly: GCA_027886185.1. Taxonomy (NCBI): domain Eukaryota; kingdom Viridiplantae; phylum Streptophyta; class Magnoliopsida; order Caryophyllales; family Polygonaceae; genus Rheum; species Rheum nobile. The sequence continues at coordinate 3,417,784 of WOAB01000490.1, read as the reverse complement.
GTCCGACGAGGCCTTCGCTTCCCTCCAACCAGAGCATAAGGCCACCGCCAATGCTTGTGCCGAATTGGAAGCAGAAAACGCGAAGCTAAAGCGCCAGCTCACGCTCGCCGCGTTTAGGGCCCATCCTACGGTGCCCTCCACAGTCGCAGTGGGTGTCGATCCCAACCTGCCGCCGCCGCCTACGGACACCTCGCGCCGTTAGGACAAGGGCAAGGGCCACATGCCCTCCACTTCGCAACCATAACCCCTTCGCAGGCTCAACTCCATCATAGAGAGCCGCCACGAGAAGGAGATCAATGACTGCTACCAGCTGCGTCCAAGTTCCCCTTTTGGCTCACACGGCGACTACGACTCCGAGGAGCATGAGTCCCCTGCAACGGACTTAGGGCCATACCCCTTTGTCGACACTGCAGATCGCCAAGGCCGCTATGAGCGCACGGAGCAGCGTTACGCTTCCATGGAGCGACGCCGCGAAGCTGCCCTCGGCCAATCCAGCGGCTGCCGCCGACCCACTGCCTCCACATGTCATGGCTCCAGCCGTTACCATCAAACTTACGTTGGTTCCACGCCGCGTCAAAGGTATGCCTCTCCTATTGCCTTTCAAGAATTTGACGATGAAGACTATGATGATGCCGGCGATCCAAACCTCGGCAATTTTCATCCTCCTCTCGGCAATCCCATTGAGAGCCAACAATTTCCACTGGACTACATTCCCCCTCGATTGGAGACAGCCCCGCATGACACTGGCCACCATGGCCGAGACCCTTTCGCCACGCATGATGCTCGTGGCCGACCCCCACCTCCTGCGGCTCATGCCTTGGCCCCGGTGACAATAAAGGCCGCTGCCAGCGACGACCTCGACGACATCATGATGAATTCGATGCCTACGAGCCTAGGCTGTGAGATTCTAATGACTACGAGCGGCGCCACACAGACCGAGCCCCTGATGCGAGGCACTATGACGACCGTCGCCCTGTGGCTCCCAATTTCGCCGGCCGCCGCGACATTAAGGTAACCATTGAACTCTTTTATGGTGAGTATGGCCCTTCTGCCTTTTTGGATTGGGTGCAGGCTACAGAATATGCGCTCCAACATTGCCAGTATGAGGAGCATGAGAAAGTAGAGATTGCCACTCTTCATTTCTGGGGTGCCGCCCGCACCTGGTGGCACAGGTTCGTCACAGACCGCATCCGCCGTCACCTGGAGCCAGTTGAGCAATGGCACTAGCTTGTGTTCATCATGACCAGGAAGTACGTCCCCGAGGACTACAAGAATTGGATGCGGATGGATATCGCCCTCGCTTGCCAAGGCACCATGACGCCACTCGAGTTTTTCTCAAAGCTTGAGGACATGTACTACAAGGCGGCCGTGAGTGTTTCCTATGCTACCATGCGCACGAAGTTCCTAAGTGGTCTCAACCCTTCCATTAGGGACAAGCTGGAGATCCTTTCCATCACTCAAATCATGGTGAAATACCTCCACCCTATCCCGCGGTTGGACGACATGTTGGACGAGTTGCATGGAGCCACTCTCTTCTCCAAAATTAATCTCAAGAATGGCTACCATCAAATCAGGATGAGGGATGGTAATGAGTGGAAGACAACCTTCAAGACCAAGTATGGGCTCTACGAATGGCTTGTGATGCCCTTCGGCCTCACCAATGCGCCCAACACCTTCATGCGACTAATGAACCATGTCCTTAGACATTTTTTGGGAAAATTTGTTGTTGTGTATTTTGATGACATTTTGGTTTATAGCCATAGCTTAGGGGACTATGTAGACCACCTTAGACAGGTCCTCAACTGCCTTAGGAGCGAGCAATTGTATGCCAATTTGGCAAAATCTGTGTTTTGCTCGGACACAACTGTTTTTCTTGGGTTTGTCGTCTCTAAGGACGGCCTACATGTGGATTAGGAGAAGGTCCGCGCTATTTAGGAGTGGCCTACCCCCACGACGCCGACCATGGTTCAATCCTTTTTGGGGTTGGCTTGCTTCTATAGGCGCTTTGTGTGAGACTTTAGCATAATTGTCGCGCCATTGCACGAGCTCACCAAGAAAGGCACCTCCAATGTTTGGACTGCCGCACATGAGGCCGCCTTACAGACACTCAAGGACAAGTTGTGCAATGCCCCTCTCTTCCAGTTGCCTGACTTCAACAAAATGTTTGAGGTTGAGTGTGATGCCTCTAACTTTGGCATTGGCGGCGTTTTGCTTGAAGAACGGAGCCCCATCACCTACTTTAGGGAGAAGTTGTCTGGCGCCACCCTCAATTATCAAACATATGACAAAGATCTTTATGCTCTCATTCGAGTGTTGAAGACAAGGCAACATTATCTGTGGCCTAAGGAATTTGTCATCCACACCGATCATGAGGCCTTGGCCTACTTGAAGCACCAGTCTACCCTTGGTCGGCGCCATGCTCGCTGGGTGGAATTCATGGAGACATTTCCTTACGTGGTGCTCCACAAGCAGGGCAAGGAGAATATGGTTGCCGATGCGCTATCCCACAAGTATGTGCTCTTGACTCAGTTAGACGCCAAGGTCTTCGACTTTTCATTGATTAAGGATTTGTATGTTCATGATGCTTTCTTTAAATCCATTTATGAAGCCTGTGATTCTAAATGTGAGTTTGAGAGTTATGTTTTGGATGGAGGTTTTCTATACCGAGTTGGGAAACTGTGTATACCCCAATCATCCATTATGACTCTACTTATACAAGAAGCACATGAGGGTCGTGGCCATTTTGGGATTGCCAAGACCCTAGCCGCGCTTAAGGAACACTTTTACTGGCCCCATATGACCCGCCAAGTGAATAGATTATGCAATGCTTGTGTGACCTGCCATAGATCCAAATCTAGGTCGAGCCCCTCCTTATACACACCTTTTCCAGTGCCATCGGCCCTTGGGAGGATTTGTCTATGGACTTTGTGATGGGATTGCCGATGTCTAAGAAGGGGAGGAACTGTATATTTATGGTTGTGGATCGTTTCTCTAAGATGGCTCACTTTATCCCTTGTAGGATGACCAACAATGCTTCAGATATAACTAATCTCTTTTTTGAGCATGTGGTGAGATTACATGGGATTCCTAGGTCTATTGTGAGTGATCTGGATGTGAAGTTTGTGAATCACTTTTTGATGTGACCTTGCTATGAAGAAGGTCTCAAGTCCCGGATGAGATCGTGGTGAATCCGTAGTGGGGCGAAACAACTCTTTGAATAGGCGTCTGCGTTGATGGAGATTGCAAGACGACGGCGAGGCGGAAGCGATTGCGGAAGCGATAGAAATTTGAGGGGTTGACCGTATGGGTGAAGGGGGCCACGACCAGTTTAGGGCTGGAAAAGGATGGAGATTTTGAAGCGGATTAGAAGAAGGGAGCAAGCTCGACCTAGATCTAGCGGAATTAATGGCAGAAACGCGAGGGAGCAAGCTCAACCAAGAGAATCAAGGAGGACGTTAATGGAGGCTCAATTGGAGTTTCTCTCAACAATAAGTCTGTAATATTAACGTGGAGAAGAAAGGGAACTACAAGCTAGGTTAAGTAAAAGGAAGACTCTTCCTTTTCCTTAACCAAAAAGATTAAAAATAAAACAAATAAAATACTAAAAATACCCTAAGGAATTTCGGTCATTCTAAGTATAGAAATGACCTCCTAAACTCCCTAAAAATGCTGAAAATAATAATAAATAATATCCGGGAAAAATACTGATAAATGTCATAAATCAAAAATATCGATAACTAGGCGAATAGCGATCAATATCTCTAATCTGTAAGCTCCGGGATCTCTGCAGACTGTGTAGACGTCCCAACTGTCACTAAACTCAGAATGGATCCCTCATCTGTAGTTGGACGTCCCTGACCTGCTACGAGTTTGGTCACCAGTGATTGAGTCGCAGCTTGAATAGCTTTGGCTCGTGCTCTAGTAATGGGACCTGCGGACCTAAGACTCATAGCCTCCTCCTCGTCTGCAGCTGTCATGGTAGGCAAGGTCACATCATCCTCCCCCACTTGAGTGTGAAGCGTCCCCGCTTCACCCTCATCATACTCTGGCTCCACGTACGGTGATAGATCAGCAACATTGAAGGTTGGGTGAACACCATACTTGTCTGGGAGCTCTAGCTGGTAGGCGTTGTCATTGATGGCCTTGACAACACGGAATGGTCCATCACCCCTTTGGTCGAGCTTAGACTTGCGGTTGGAAGGAAAACGCTCCTTCCGCAAGTGAAGCCAAACCAAGTCGCCAGGAGCAAAGACAATCCTGCGTCGTCCTTTGTTCTTCTGGGCCGCATACTGTGCTGCTCTGCGCTCCAGCTGGTTGCGCATCCGAGTGTGCAGTTCCTTGATGTGAACGGCCAATCTGTCAGCTGTGGTGCTGTCTGTATCCTTCCGAGGATAGGGAGTCAAGTCCAGCGGCGTCAGCGGGTTTCGTCCATAGACAACTTCGAACGGGGTCAGTTTAGTCGCGCTGTGCCTGCACCTGTTATAAGAAAACTCCACAGTAGACAGTAAGTCCTCCCACCTGCGTGGGTTACTCTTCAGAACCGTCCGAAGGAGGGCTCCAAGAGTGCGGTTGGTCACCTCTGTCTGACCATCCGTCTGTGGGTGGTAGCTCGTAGAAAATAGGAGTTTAGTACCGAGCTTACCCTACAAGGTTCTCCAGAAATGGCCGACAAACTTGGTGTCCCGATCACTAACAATAGTGCGCGGAATACCTTGCAGTCTCACGACATTGTTGAAGAACAAATTAGCAACGTCAGTGGCGTTACTAGTGTTCTTACAGGCAATGAAGTGTGCCATCTTAGAGAACCTGTCTACGACCACAAATATAGAATCTCTACCACGCCGAGACATAGGCAACCCAGTGATAAAATCCATGGATAGATCTTCCCACGGGCCAGCTGGAATCGGCAGAGGCGTGTAGAGACCATGCGGACTAGACCTGGCCTTAGCCTTATGGCATGTCACACAACTCTGACAATACTTCGTAACATTGTTGGCCATTTTTGGCCAGAAGAAGTGTTCGCGAAGTGCTGCCAGCGTCTTAGACACGCCAAAGTGACCACGACTATGTGCTTCCTCAATCAGCAAATTTCTGACAGAGGATGAAGGAACGCAAAGCTTCCCACCTTTGTACAGAAATCCGTCATCAAGGAAATACGTAGCATGTTCACGACCAGTGGATTTACATTGCTCATAGAATGTAGAAAAGAAAGGATCAACAACATAAAGATCCTTGAACAATGCAAACCCAAATAACTGAGACTGAAGCTGAGTAATGAGGACGTACCTGCGAGAAAGGGCGTCGGCTACCATATTCTCCTTACCTTTCTTGTGAACAATGAGGTAGGGGAACGTCTCCATGAACTCAACCCAGCGAGCGTGGCGTCTGTTAAGAGTCGTCTGGCTGCGCAGATAACTAAGAGCTGCATGATCTGAGTGAATCACGAACTCTGCAGGCCACAGATAGTGCTGCCACGTCTTCAGAACCCGAATCAGCGCGTACAACTCCTTGTCGTACGTCGGGTAGTTCAGCTGGGCACCTGCCAGCTTCTCTGAAAAATAGGCAATCGGCCTCTTTTCCTGCAGCAAGACACCTCCGATGCCGAAATCAGAAGCGTCGCATTCCACCTCGAACCGACGGGTGAAGTCAGGAAGCTGCAGCAGTGGCGCGTGGCACAAGGCATCCTTTAGGGCGGCAAAAGCAGCATCATGCCGTGGAAGCCAAGTGATAGACGCTGCCTTCTTGGTCAGCTCGTGTAATGGGGCGGCTATAGTGCTGAAATCACGAACAAACCGTCGATAAAAACCAGCCAAACCCAAAAACGAACGTACCTGAGTAGGAGTAGCTGGCGTCGGCCACTCCTGGATAGCGCGGATCTTTTCTGCATCCACCTGTAGGCCGTCCTTGCTGACGACGAAACCTAGGAAGTTTGTAGAAGGAGAACAAAATACACACTTGCCAAGATTGGCGTATAAGCTCTCTACTCTCAAACACTCTAAAACAAGGCGAAGATGCTCAGCATGGTCATCTAAAGTCCTAGAGTAAATAAGAATATCATCAAAATAGACAACGACAAACTTACCCAGAAAAGCTCTCAAGACATGGTTCATCAGCCTCATGAACGTAGAAGGAGCATTGGTCAGTCCAAATGGCATGACTAGCCACTCATACAGACCATACTTCGTCTTGAAAGCCGTCTTCCACTCGTCCCCCTCCTTCATGCGAATCTGATGATAGCCGCTCTTCAGATCAATCTTGCTGAAGAACTGCGCTCCATGCAGCTCGTCAAGCATGTCGTCGAGGCGAGGAATGGGATGTCTGTATTTGACGGTGATCTGGTTGATGGCACGGCAATCCATGCACATCCTCCAAGAACCGTCCTTCTTAGGCACCAATAGGACGGGAACAGCGCACGGGCTAAGAGACTCGCGCACATACCCCTTCTCCAACAGTTCCTGCACCTGCTTTTGCAACTCCTTTGTTTCCTCTGGAGAAGTTCGGTAGGCAGCTCGGTTGGGAAGAGTAGCTCCTGGTACAAAATCGATCTGGTGCTCAATGCCACGAAGTGGTGGAAGACCATCTGGCAACTCGTCCGGCATCACATCCTGAAACTCCTGCAAAATTGACAAAATACAAGAGGGAAGTGCGGACTCTGAAACAGGTAGGGCAGTAGGAAGAGCAATGAGTAGGAAACAGGGAGACTTGCCTTGGATGACGTTGGAAACCTTTCGGCGTCGCGCCAAGAGAAGGCGCTGCTCACAAGTGCCTTTCAGCGCAGAACTACCTTGTCCACCCTTCTGATGATGGACTCCAGAAGGTACCTGTTGACCATTACCACTACAGTGAGGAAATTTAAGACTAATGGGCTGGTCACTTACCTGTCCTGAGTTGCCTTGGGTACCCGAAGAAGATGCTGCAGGAAGTTGTAGGGAACTCGGCTGGAAGGCTGTAGGGGACTCTGGAGGGGGTTTTCCTGCGTCCTTTGCAGCCTGTATAGCCTTGTTCCTCTGTCTAATAGCATGGTCCTGTAAAATCTCATTCGGAGTCATAGATAAGAGCGTCACGCGCTTGCCATGGTGAGTGAACATGTAACTGTTCAAAAACCCATCATGGAAGACGCGACGGTCAAATAGCCAAGGACGCCCTAACAGAATATGGGTGGCATCCATGGCGGTAACATCGCACAAAACAGTGTCTATATATGGTCCTATGGAAAAAGTAACGGGACACTGTAAAGAAACATTGTTACCTGGTTGGTCTGAAATCCACTGCAGACCGTAGGGCTGAGGATGTGGCTGCGTTTGAAGATTGAAGTCGCGGACGACTCTCTCATTTATAATGTTGCAGCACGACCCGCCATCTATTATCAGACTCAGCGACGCATTCTTCATACGACACCGGGAATGAAACAGATTCTCCCTTTGGTCAAGCGGACCTCCTTCCTTAACGCTGAGGACGCGTCTGGTGACCAAGGCATAATGCATGACGTCTATATCATGGTCACTCGGCCGGATCACCTCATCAGTCAACTCTGCAGACTCCTCCGGGACGTTCTCCTCTTCATCCGAGAGGCTCTCGTAGTCTTCAGTTTTGGCGGAGTAGAGGACACGCTTCTGATTGGGGCAGTCCTTCTGATAGTGTCCTCGTCCACCACATCTGTAACACTCTCGACCACTGGAACGATCTGTACGGCCTGTCTCAGCAGAGGCCGATGGCTTTTGGCGCGCGGAAGAAGGGGGCGCCGGCCGCGGCGTCGTAGTAGACGCAATACCTGTACGATCCTGTCTAGGCACAGAACTAGAAGAAGAGTTAGTGCGATAAGAATTGACAGGGTTCGAGGTATACCTTGGTGAGGGAGAAGACGAAGACTGCCAAGGCTGCTGTCGACGTTGCTGCGCTTGAAGATAGAGCTTCTGCGCAGTATGTACTACGTTGTTGAGGTCTCGGATTGGCAGAACGTCAACCTGATCCCTGTACGGCTGTGACAAACCCGTGACAAAACGTGTACGTAGAGTAGACGGAGTAACACTTACCCCGGCTTTGAAGTACATGTCTTCTAAGCGAGCAAAGAACTCATGTGGCGTATCACGACCCTGAGTAGCAAGTGCAATGGCCGTCTTCATATCCTCTCGGTATGTTGTCGGCACGTACTTGCGCGTCATGAGCGCTACTAGCTGTTGCCACTCTGTCACAGGTGGCCACCCCATGCGTGCCTGCTGTTGGACCAGTCGGTTCCACCAGGTGCGCGCTGCTCCTTGGAAATGCAAGGTGACGATCTCCACCTTCGCATGCTCCTCATATTGATAGTGTTGAAGAACATGGCAGGTACTCTGCAACCAATCTATGAAAGTAGAAGGATCATAAGTACCAAGGAAGGGTTCGATTTTCACCTTAATTTCTTGGCGATACGTAGCTGGGGGTGGGTATCGCTGTTGGGCTGCAGCGGGAGCATAGAAATTCTGTTGTGGAAGCCCCTGCCGCTGCTGTCCAACTGGTAGTTGTTGCCGTCGCCGCGCTCGTGGGGGACCGGCAACCCGCTGCTGCTGATATTGTTGTGGATGACCCTGTGCAGCGTAATAAGCAGCCTGATTCTGTGGCTGCTGTGGAGGAGGAACCCAACCTGTACGATGAAACTGCTGCTCTGGTGGGTCCTGTAGGGGTGGGTGATAACCTGCAGAAAACCCATAGGCCCCTTCTTCCTCATCCTCAAGATCAAATTCCTGGAATCCTTCATCTGAATCTGACTCAACAGGAGAAACAGTACTCTGATGGTCAGCAAAAGAATGGACATTGAAGGTTTCAGAATATACCTGATGTCGACTTGGACGAGCCGTGGAGTGTTTCCCTTGCTTGCTTGTGGAAGCATGTGGTTCTGTGCGTCTGCTCTGGCGTTTGACGGCACTGTCATCGACCGGTGCATCCTCCTCTGAAGATGACTCATCATCGTCCTGCTCGTCCTTGTCCTGAGAGTTGCGTTCAGGAATTGTCAACTGGGCTGATTTGGAGCGCACCTTCTTCTTCGATGCGCTACTCTCTTTCTGCGATCCTTTCCGCTGATGCTGCGTAGGAGGATCGGATATCAGAACGCCCTTGCCCTTTTTCTGCTTCTGGGCTAGGGTACTCTGGTCGTCACGGTTGTTCGGTGACGAAGACGGCATCACTCTACTGAGCAGATCACGCATGGCTGCAAAATTCGCTTCGGAACGTTCATCAGAACGTTGCTGATTGGCCACCAATAGCTCAATGGCCGTAGCCAGTTGATCGACCCGACCCGTATCCTGTCCGTCATTGGAGTTCACCATTATCCTGAAAAGACAACAGACCCCAACAGAGCAAAGGAAAAACCAAAAACAAAGCAACAGAAACGAAAGAGAAGTCGAACTACCAAGATATCACAACTGAAAACAAAGCTGATATGGCCGTGAGGGCGGGAAGGCTAAGGATAATCACACAACAATCACAAATTGCAGCGATAACTCAGCAAACAAATTGTAGATATAAATTGCAGCAATATAAGCCTAGATATGCCAACAAGACTATAACAGCCAAGACAGTGAGAGAGAGGAGATGGGAATTGAATCAATAACGATAGGGTAACGATTACCTTATTTTGGCTTTGCGCACCCTATATCTCTTCACCGTTGCCACCTAAGTTCGGCTTTTCTCACAAAAAGCTCCTGCACTCTAATACTCCTACAGAAACCTCAACTGTTGTCGCCAGGATATAACGGTAGGCACAGAAATTAATCCGGCGTGAACCTGGGCGTCCCGGCTAAGCAGCTGCAAACTAACAAAAGCGGATAACTCACGCCAAAGTCAGAAGGATAACTGTAAAAAGCGAATGCAGAAACCGACACAAAAAGGAAAAAAAATAAAAATAAAAATAAAAGGACTCAGATCCCTGCAATCTAATACCCCTACAGTAACCTCAACTGCTGTCGCTAGGATATAACGGTAGGCACAGAAATTAATCCGGCGTAAACCTAGGCGTCCCGGCTAAGCAGCTGTAAACTAACAAAAGCGGATAACTCACACCAAAGTCAGAAGGACAACTGTAAAAAGCGAATGCAGAAATCGACACAAAAAGAGAGAAATAAAATAAATAAAATAAAATAAAATACCGAAGGCCTTCGTAGGGTCGAAATTTCGGAACCCACGAAAAGAACCCGGATCTGGGGAGGCCGTCTTCGTTGCGCTGGGCGGGGAGCTTTTAACCCGATTCTGAGGCACCCGGGATAGAAGGTGCCGTCTGCTGGGCGCGCGCGCGCTGGGCCACTGCTTGCTGGGCGCCGACGCTGGGCGTGTCGCTTGGCTTCGGTTTGTGTGGCGCCGAAGGTAAGTATCCTAACAACTTCCCTAATTTGCCTTGATTTGTTTTGATTTTTTTGATTGATAATTTTTTTTTTTTTTAATTAGAGAAATTGTAACAAGAACTCAAGAACCCTAATTTTCAAGGACGAACCACCGAGCTTCAAGGCTGCCTCCTTTGCGCAGATCGGACTAAAAAATTCTTTAAAAAAAATATTCTAGACTACTACACACTCTATTGATTCAAGTTGGAAAGAAGGAAATCAAAGAAGACACAGATTAATGGCAAAAAGGTCAAGTACAGTAATTCAACCTATATGCATGCAAATCTAGATCTATAATTCAATCACCAAATTACCAACACAAAGAGCAATTGTTGTGTGTAGGGGACAAGGTAAGAACACTAAAATTGAAGCAAATATATTTTTTGAGGCAGATTAACACCAAAAACGAGTTTTCAATGCAAATCTACAATGTTTTTGTTAAAGAAAATAATTCGGCCTTCAAGAGAATTTTTTTTTTTTTTTTTAAATTTTCGACTTTAATAATATAGATCTGAATAATAACAGTCGGAATTATCAAGAAAAATCCAGAAAAAAAAAAATTTGGGATTTTTTGACACGAAAATAAGGTTGTGATAAGCAAGGAATCGATTCGACTTACAGATTCGAAGGCTCTGATGCCACTTGATGTGACCTTGCTATGAAGAAGGTCTCAAGTCCCGGATGAGATCGTGGTGAATCCGTAGTGGGGCGAAACAACTCTTTGAATAGGCGTCTGCGTTGATGGAGATTGCAAGACGACGGCGAGGCGGAAGCGATTGCGGAAGCGATAGAAATTTGAGGGGTTGACCGTATGGGTGAAGGGGGCCACGACCAGTTTAGGGCTGGAAAAGGATGGAGATTTTGAAGCGGATTAGAAGAAGGGAGCAAGCTCGACCTAGATCTAGCGGAATTAATGGCAGAAACGCGAGGGAGCAAGCTCAACCAAGAGAATCAAGGAGGACGTTAATGGAGGCTCAATTGGAGTTTCTCTCAACAATAAGTCTGTAATATTAACGTGGAGAAGAAAGGGAACTACAAGCTAGGTTAAGTAAAAGGAAGACTCTTCCTTTTCCTTAATCAAAAAGATTAAAAATAAAACAAATAAAATACTAAAAATACCCTAAGGAATTTCGGTCATTCTAAGTATAGAAATGACCTCCTAAACTCCCTAAAAATGCTGAAAATAATAATAAATAATATCCGGGAAAAATACTGATAAATGTCATAAATCAAAAATATCGATAACTAGGCGAATAGCGATCAATATCTCTAATCTGTAAGCTCCGGGATCTCTGCAGACTGTGTAGACGTCCCAACTGTCACTAAACTCAGAATGGATCCCTCATCTGTAGTTGGACGTCCCTGACCTGCTACGAGTCTGGTCACCAGTGATTGAGTCGCAGCTTGAATAGCTTTGGCTCGTGCTCTAGTAATGGGACCTGCGGACCTAAGACTCATAGCCTCCTCCTCGTCTGCAGCTGTCATGGTAGGCGAGGTCACATCACTTTTGGAGGACCTTGTGGGGAAAGCTAGGCACTAGACTCCTCTTTTCCACTAGCTACCACCCCCAGATTGACGACCAGTCTGACGTGACCAACCGAACCCCAGACACCTTGCTTAGGACCATGCTTAGGGTCAACCTGCGCCGTTGGGAAGACTTACTTTCTTGTGTTGAGTTTTCCTATAATAGGTATGTCCACTCAGCTACACGGCTCACCCCATTTGAGGTCGTCTACGGCCGTAATCATCTCATGCCGCTGGATCTCACGCCGCATCCACTTCGTGCCGGCGATAACCTCAAGGGCGTCAACAGGAGCTGCATGAAAGGATGATGTGTCCTTGCCTCCGATGACAAGCCGAATTGTCAAAGGTGATGCCTTTGGATCTAGTCTTGGTTGGGAAGTCACTCGGTGATGTGATTCTGCTATGGAACGCAGTGATGGTGATGATCGCGAACGAAAGATCGCGATGATGGTGGCGATGGAAGCGAGTTGATGGGAAGGTGGATAGCGGTGGCGGAAGCGATTTGGTGAAGGATATAAGACTTGAAGGGACAAGTCTTTAGGGTGTCGTAGCGTCGATTGCGGATGAAGGAGATGCGAAGTTAGATTTGCTTGAGAAGATCAAGCGAGTGCCGTAGCGTTGGCGGCGGAGGGAATGGGGATGAGAGGGATATGGGTGACGTCCGATCAAGGGAAGGAGGAATTAACACTCGACTTGAAACCTTGAACTTTAACTTGAACGTGAATAAAAACAATAACAAAGTTGTGTTTAAATAGGCGAGGTGAGACATCGGATGGGCCGAGTCGAACCCTGTGGGCTAGCCCATACAAGCATGCAAAAGGCACAAACCCTAAAAGATATAATGACTGAAAGGAAACTATCTAAAACGCTATAAATAAGGAAACTATCTAAAACGATATAAATAAGGAAACTATCCAAAATACGCTGGAAATACCAAATATAGATAGTGTCTATAAAAGAATGAGTGAAGCTTCTAACGCGGTGAAGGCTTTGAAGAAATCATCGCGAGAGACGACGAAGTCTCAAAGTCTTCAAAAGAACGCGTTGTTTCACTTCCGATGGTGGCGAGGACGACGAGTCTTGGAATGTCATCTGGGCTTCCTTGGCTGGCGACGGCGCGTGCGATAAGTGACTTGACGGCGGAGGTGATGGCCTTGGACCTAGACCTTGTCACTGGGCCCTCTGAGCGTAGGCTCATGGCTTCTTCCTCGTCTTGGGCCGTCATGGGAGGCAAGGTCATATCTCCTCCGCTGCCGATGTTACGGCTTCGCTCTCCAAGTATTCCGTTTTCTCTAAATCAAATACCAGACTCTAGCTAAACAATCATATCATACAGACTGAAGTCAATCAAACCAAAAATCTCTTTTCTTTCCAACTAGAGTAAACCAAATTGAAACAAAATTATTTTGTTACAGTGACCACTTTATAAAATTTGTGAATGCAGCATTTGGACTCAATATGTAGGAGGCGCGATATCTTTAGGAGATAATGTATCCACGCCATTTGATTTTGGATCGGGTCACCTAAACCCTATGAAAGCACTTGATTCGGGTCTAGTCTACGACTTTGGCAACGCAGACATTGCGGAATTCATGTGCTACTTCAACAACAAAGATTGGGTTCGAAGAGAGTTCGATGTCATGATTGATTGTAACAAAGTGCATCCTCTTTATTTTCTCAACTATCCATCCATTTGCGTTGTCTCGAAAGCTTGGCCTATGACGGTCACTAGAACTCTAACTAACGTGGGTGGCGCCGATCAGCCTCAAGTGTTCACAGCGGAGGTTGAAGCTCCCGGTGGAGGAATAAGAACTTTTGTGGTGCTTGACATCATTGACTTCACCAATCACAGAGATGTTACTTATACGGTCACATTTATACATGGACAAGTGTTGAACAACGAGTACTATTTCAGAAGTATTACTTGGAAAAACTTGGTCTACGACGTCAGGAGTCCTATATCTATATATGTAGAGGAGTAGGATATTGATTAGGTGTTATCTCTTTTGTATTTCTTAGGTTTTCTTTTAGTTATAGTTCATTTGAATTTCCGATTCGTAGTCATAGCTCACTGTTTGTGATCTTTAGTAAGAATTCATAGAGAATTATTTATTGAGTTATGTGTCACTGATATGGTAGTGTTTATGAGTCGCTAAAGTGGCTCATGTAGGTTGTTAGTTGTTAGTCAGTAAGTGTCAAGAGTTAGTTATAATGATTGGTGAAGCAGGTTGTGTTGACCTGCTGTTGGGAGTCACTTAGCTGTACATAAATAGCTTTCTCTTGCTTTCGTTGTAATTCATTCAGTCAATACAAAGAGTGAAATTACACAGCTCATTGATCTTCTCTTCTCTTCTCCAATGGAGGAACTCAAACACTATCGATCCTAAGTTTATTTATGGTATCAGAGCGCAGAGAGTTTGATTGAGAGAGAGAGCTTTGAGAGAGTTTCGTCTTTGTTTTCTTGACTATTCTGTCAAGATTGAGAGATCTGTTTTCTCGCTTGATTCAACCAAATTCCTCGGAGAAAGATACATGGAGCGATGGAGACACCGGAGCAACTTCAACAACTCAATGCAGTGAATTCAAACAATCCATTATCGATATCCAATTCAGAGAATCCGAATGTTCAATTGACTCAAATGTTGTTCGATGGAACCAATTTTGTGCCATGGAGCAGGCAATTGCGAAGAGCTCTAGGAGCGAAGATGAAGATAGGATTTCTGGATGGCGCAATCGCACGACCAACGGATGATTCAAAGGATCTTCCTAGATGGATTCGATGTGATGAGATGGTAGCTAGCTTGCAGGATCTTGATTTCTATGGTGCCTAAGATGTCAAATTCCTTCATCTTGACTAATTCAGCGAGATACTTATGGTTGGAAATTGTCGATCGTTACAGTCACAGCAATGCACCAATCTTGTTCCAGTCACAACAATGTTACTTCTTAGCTGCCAATGTCGATCATTACAGTCACAACAATGCACCGATCCTGATTGGTATAAGGGGAAGAGGAAGTCTAAGGGCTCCAAGGTAGCTGCCAATGTGGTGCATGATGAAGAACCACCAGCTACACCCTTGCAGCATGAGGAGAACTCAGGAAGCAACAAATATTCCAATCTTGATCTAGACTTTATAAAAGCCATGTGTCAAGAAATGATGAAGGTGTTCAAAGGCAAAACTGTTGCCCCTTCTTCATCAGTGAATTTCTCAAGTACTTCTTACCTTAACCTTGCAACTTTAGAATCCAGGAAGCATGAGTGGATTGTGGATACAAGAGCCACATATCATATCTGTCCTTATCTAGATTGCTTGGTAAATGTCAAGAAACTGTCAGTTCTATTATGGTCAAACTGCCTGATGGATCAGCAAAGTGAGTTGACAGAACATAAGATGTGATGATGAATTCTGAGTTGATGATTAGTGATGTACTGTTTGTTCCAGAATTCAAGTTTAACTTACTGTCAGTTAGCGAGATCATTAAGCAGAGACAGCTGTTTTCTTATTTTGATGCTTCTCATTGCAAATTACAAGGTCGTTCGAGTAAGGAGACAGTGGCAGTTGGCAAGGAACTTGGAGGTTTATATAGGATGGAGGCTTGATGTAATAAAGAGCAAGATATCACTAAATCTTATTGCTTAGTTAGTAACAAGTTAGATGCATAGATGATGCATAATAGGCTAGGTCACATCTCTTATACTAAGATGTCGTATGTACCTAGTGTTAAAGGAATATCAAACATTGATATGTTTTGTGATACATGGTCTATGGCAAAATTTCATAGATTGCCTTTTCAGAAAAATGTTACTAGAGCTGCATCTATTTTGATCTCTTGCATATGGATTTATGGGGACCTTTTGGTGTTCCTAGTTTGAATGGAGAAAGATATTTTTTTACTATAGTTGATGATATGAGCCGAGCCACATGGACTTATTTGTTGCATAATAAGCATTAGGTTGTAGACATAGTAAAGAGCTTCATTTGTTTGATTAAGAATCAATTTCCGAAAGTGCCTAAGGTTGTTAGATCAGATAATGGGTCAGAGTTGTTGAATAAGGCTTGCAAAGAAATGTTTGCTGGCTTTGGAATAGTTCATCAAAGGAGTATACCATATCGACCACAACAAAATGGCATAGTTGAAAGGAAGCATATGCATCTCTTAGATACAGCCAGAGCAATTAGCATTAATGCTAATTTGCCTAAGGAATTTTCGGGGGATTGCATCTTGTTAGCAACCTACCTCATCAACAAAATGCCATTAGTGAGCATTGAATGGCAAACACCTTATGAATTGTTGTTTCACAAGGAGCCAGTATATGACAACTTAAGAATTGTTGGGTGTTTATGTTATGCAACAGTCATCAAAAGGGGTAGAGATAAGTTTGATCCTCATGAAAGGAGATGTGTCTTGCTGGGTTATCCTACTAACCAAAAGGGATACAAGCTCTTTGATATGGTCACCAAGGAAGATTTTCATAGCAGAGATGGTGTTTTTCATGAAAATTAGTTTCCATTTCATGATAACCAGCTTCCTCATCCTAGTCCTTCATCTACTACAACTCACACTCCTCCCTCCATGGACTGTGATGAAGATATTCCTAACATTCCTTTTCCAACAGTGCCTAGTGTGGGAGTCAATGAGACAATCTAGAGAGACATGAGGATGATATAACACCAGTGAATGATTTTCTTCTTATAGATACTGATACAATTTTAGTAGTTGATCATACAACACCAGCAATCAACACTAATTCTCCATCAACTGCAGAGGAGTCCAACACTCATCCCTCATCAACACTTAATACTACTTATTTGCCAATGAGACAGTCTACTAGAATGAGAAGAGCTCTAACATGGTCAACTGATTATGTGTTGAATGCAATGGATGTTGTAGGACAGCATGAGTACTTTACATCTCTTTCTTAGGTGTTAGCAGTGGAGGAGCCAGGCAATTATACAGAGACTAAAGGGTGTCTAGAATGGGAAACAACTATGGGAAAGGAACTTCAGGCCCTGGAGACAAATGGAACTTGGGTTTTGACTTCTCTTCCCCCTGGAAATACAACTATAGGCTCAAAATGGGTCTTTAAAATCAAGTTTAGGCCAGATGGGTCTATTGAAAGATACAAGGCTAGGTTGGTCGTTAAAGGATATAACCAAAAGCTTGGGAAGGACTATAAGCATACCTTTAGTCCTGTTGCAAAGCTGCCTACAGTGAGAATTGTTATTGTTGTAGCCACAGCCAAGAACTGGCCATTATTCCAACTTGATGTGAATTGCATTCCTTCATGGTTTCTTGGAGGAGGATATTTACATGAAGCCACCAGAGGGAAACATCAAGGCAGAACACAATGAAGTTTGTAAGCTGAAAAGATCTTTGTATGGGCTTAAACAAGCCTCTAGGTTGACACAGTTCCTGGTGTCATTAGGCTTCAAACAGTCTTCTAATGATTATTCACTGTTTGTTAGATCATCTTTCACTGCTTTTTTGATTCTGTTGGTGTATGTAGATGCATCCTGATAACTAGTGATGACATCAAGGGTGTTTCAGAGGTGAAAAAAGCCTTGCACATGAAGTTCACAATCAAGGATCTTGGACCAACAAGATATTTTCTGGGCATGGAACTTTACAGAGATGCTCAAGGAACATACTTGATCCAGCAGAAGTACATTACAGATACACTCACCTCAGCAAAGATGGGAGATACTAAGATTGTTTCTTTCCCTTTGCCTACTGGTTTGAAGTTGTAGCTAGATACAAGAGCTTTGTTGACAGATGGAGAGCAGTATAGGATGTTAGTGGGCAAATTACTCTACTTGTCTTTGACAAGACCTGACATATCCTATGCAGTTCAGCACCTCTCATAGTTTATGAGTCAACTAAGACAACCACATCTACAAGTTGCACTACATGTTTTGAGATATCTCAAAAGCACAATCAGGAAAAAAATATTTTATCATGTTCAACAAGGGCTTAAAGTGACAGGCTTTTCAGATGCAGACTGGGGAGCATGTCTCACTACACGCAGATCATTGACAGGTTTCTGTGTTTTCCTTGGACATTCTTTAGTCTCTTGGTAAACAAAGAAACAAGCCACACTTAGTATATCCTCTGATGAGGCAGAATACCGCAGTATGGCAGCCACTACCGCATAGCTAGTTTGGACTAGTTACATGATGAAAGATTTGCACGTGAGTGTTCCTTTGCCTATTACTATTTTCTGTGATAATAAATGAGCACAACAGATAGCCGCAAATCCATGTTTTCATGAGAGAACGAAGCATCTGGATATAGATGTTCATTTTACTCGTGAGAAGGTGCAATCTGGATTTCTTCAGACATCATACATACACACTAGCTTGCAACTAGCTGACATTTTGACAAAGGCACTTGGAGCTCACCAACATTAATTTCTTTCACTCAAGTTGGGTTTGGTAGATCTTCCAACTTGAGGGGGGAATATTGAGTTATGTGTCACTGATGTGGCAGTGTTTATGAGTCGTTGATGTGGCTCATGTAGGTTGTTAGTTGTTAGTCAATAGTTGTCAGACTTAGTTAGAGTGACTGGTGAAGCAGGTTGTGTTGACCTGTTGTAGGGAATCACTTAGCTGTACATAAATAGCTTTCTCTTGCTTTCGTTGTAATTCATTCAGTCAATATAGAGAATGAAATTACACAGTTCATTGAGCTTCTCTTCTCTTCTCCAATGGATGAACTCCAACAGTATCGATCCTAAGTTTCTTTATTATTTCGATTGTTATTTTTATATATATAAAGGGACTTTGGGTAAGAAATTTGAAACTTCTAGTGTTTGAAACTTCCAAGAAATGTAACTAGGACAAAAAACATGTGAACTATAAAAATTGACTTATGATTTCATAGTGAGAAGAATTGCCTAATTTTGGCTTTAAATTTGTCAACAGTAGCTTTTCTAGATCATATGAATACAATATTAGCTAATCATAATGTAGAGCTAAAGCACAATTTACGTGATCTATATTCTATAGCATGTCTCGATCTTGACTACAAATGAACTCTTTTCCTCGGAATGCTTGCAAAACCAAAATTGTAGCCGGCCAAAATGGTGTGTCATTGAAACAGAAAAACTTGGCTAAATTTTCGTGAAGATTGTTGTTATAATTGAAAAGGAATTGTAATATGTTCTCAACATCCTCATAGCAATTTCTAAAAGAAATACTGAATATTTTTTTTCTGTATCTGCTTTAATCTTCTATTTTCAATTATGTCGGCCTACAGAGGCAAATACGCTGGTAAATCCTTTGTTTCTTTCTGCCATCTCGATAGGTTTCTAGTTCTCTTTGTTTGATTCTCAAGTAATTCAGAATTTATAAATGCTTATTTTTGGTTTTTAATGCTCATTGTGTTGCGTTTTCCACCTTGTTATTTAGCATATGTCATATTGTACATGGTGGATGTTAAATCTGGTGAAACCATCTAATTTTCTGATTCGGTACAGTTATTGATTGCCGATTAATCAGGTGTGATTTTTTGTTGTTAAAAAATCTCTTCATATGATTCAAGTCAAGTGATATGACATTTAAGCATTCGGATTGGATTATATTTAATCATATTTATCTTGTTTAATATCATTCTTGGGTGAATTCAGCTAAAAGGTTTGTTCGGTTTGAGGAATTTGGAGATCTTTCTTGCAAGTGCTACTTGTAGTATACAAATAACTTGGCAGCTGCTCAATCACATTTAAATCATTAATAGATACATTGAATTTTTATTAAAAGAATAGTATAAATGCAGATGAACTCATCGCCAATGCTGCATACATTGGCAGCCGAGGCAAGGGCATCCTCGCCGCGGATGAGTCTACGGGAACAATCGGAAAGCGTTTTTCGAGCATCAATGTCGAAAACGTGGAGATGAACAGGAGGGCTTACCGTGAGCTACTCTTCACCACCCCCGGCGCAATGCAGTACCTCAGCGGAGTCATCCTCTTTGAGGAAACTTTCTACCAAAAAACTGCCTCAGGCAACTAATTGTCCAATCCTTTCTTATATGATTTTATCTACTTAATGAATTCTCACACAACGTACACTTTATCAACTAATGACCACGTTTATTATCACTAATTCTGATTCATGTGAACGAAGTTTGACATTTGTTTGATTTGGGATCAGGCAAGCCTTTTGTTGAAATCTTGAAGGAAGGCGGAGCTCTCCCGGGAATCAAGGTAGACAAGGGCACCATCGAACTAGCCGGCACCAACGGAGAAACCACGACGCAAGGCCTCGACGACCTCGCCCAGCGTTGCAGGAAGTACTACTCAGACGGGGTTCGGTTTGCCAAGTGGCGCGCGGTTCTTAAGATTGGCGAAACCGAGCCGTCCCAACTAGCCATCAACGAAAACGCCAACGGGCTGGCTCGCTACGCCATCATATGCCAGGAGAACGGACTGGTCCCCATTGTGGAGCCCGAGATCCTAGTCGACGGGGCCCACCACATCCAAAAGTGCGCCCACGTAACCGAACGCGTCCTGGCCGCCTGCTACAAGGCCCTCAACGACCACCACGTCCTTCTCGAGGGCACTCTCTTGAAGCCCAACATGGTCACGCCAGGTGATACTATACAACTGTTGATTTTATGGGATCATTTCAACCAATTAAAGATGAATGCACTAGTTTTGGAGCACTATCTTCAACAATACTCGTAATTTGTTCTCCTTTGGATCCAAACGCTAGTTCTATTACTGATCAACAAGTACAACATCGCCCCATCACCATTATACCAATCTTACGAACACCCTACGTATTACCAGTCCTTGGAACATGAGTACGAAAACATGGTATATTCTTACATAGAAAATGCGTTCTGATGGATAATAATTGTGGAGTCAGCATCATTAATATTTTGAGCAGGGTCGGACTGCACGGAGAGGGTAACAGGGGAGGTGATAGCAGAGCACACCATCCGGGCGCTGCAGAGGACAATGCCAGCGGCGGTGCCAGCCGTGGTCTTCCTGTCCGGGGGGCAGAGCGAAGAGGAGGCCACCCTCAACCTCAACGCCATGAACAAGCTCGACACCAAGAAGCCTTGGACCCTCACCTTCTCCTACGGGCGTGCCCTCCAGCAGAGCACCCTCAAGGCTTGGGCCGGCAAGGAGGACAACGTCAAGCACGCGCAGGAGGTGTTCTTGGGCAGGTGCAAGGCCAACTCCGAGGCCACTCTCGGCAAGTACCGGGGTGGAGCGCCTGCTGATGGCGCCAACGAGTCTCTTCACGTCAAGGACTACAAGTATTAAGGACTTGCTTGATTTGGCTCCCGTCTTGTTTTCCGGCCATTACTATATATGTTAATCATTAATTACTTTCGTTTTGCATTGTTTAGGCTTAGATGATATGCCTTTTCATAAGCGTTGTCGTGACACCTAAACAAAATAAATCCTAACAAACCTAAAATAGTAATTTTGACAAGCAAGAGTCGAATTCTACAGGGAGGAGTTATTTTCTTTATGTAGATTGCATGCAATAGTAACAATGGGGGGTTTTGAAGTTGAATTGGATGAGAACAAAGCAAACAAAATAAACAAAAGCAAAGATTGTAATCAAATTGGGAAAAAACACTTAGCCAACAAATATCCACCTTTAGTTTGGTTGATCCATCATTGATTATTCCTAGTCCTCAATCCTCAAAAATGTCTTAATCCCTGTTCTGAAATATTTACCAGTCCAACTCGGCCTGGTAACCCTAACTATTAAACCAATCAAGAAACTATCAAGATAAATCTAATAGCTGAATAAGCTCAGGAATAGATAGGCTCATGCAGAACTTAACAACTCGTCAGTACTTTACATGCAATTAATTCTCTTCACAATAAACATTCACAACTCGTTCCAGTAAACCGTCTTTCGCCGCGGCTGCATCGTGACTTCGTCCTTGATCGCGGTTGGTCGCGGCAGCCCTTATCTTCTCCTTCCTTGCTCGTTTGTGTGGCTCTTCTTCTATCCTTCTTCGTCTCCTCAGGTGGTTTACTCCTCGTCTTCGGGATGTCTTCAATTAGCTTCTCCAAACCACCATATCCACACTTCTTCTCTCCAACTCCATATTCCACAGTTGTTCTCTAAATCCCTACAAATGGCACCTTAAACACCGGTAACGATCCCTAGTTAAACCCTACAAAATAGTGCTGATCACCTTTCCCTTTTTTGGGTATGTTTTGGACGGCTTATAATAAAAGCTTCAAAACTTGATTAAGTTTCGAATTCTATCTTGAGCTCGGTTTCATGATTGTCACTGGCTCATTAAGTCACTACATAGATCTGAGTTATATGCCACATTATATTAACTCATTAGTTTGGCGGCTTCTGTGTTTGAGGGAAAATGTATGGGCAATCTGACACATCAAACTGCATGTGAGTGAGGAACCATTTTAAAAGTGTTGGAATCCTAGGTGTGATACCTATAGGTTCCAGATCTTTTATTTATGGTTACAAACATCTAAGATTAATGTGTGCCAATTGTTGTAGAAAGATTACATGACGCGTCACATGAACTGGTAGTGATTGAGATCAACAGAGTGATCGAGAGAACGCGGTGTAAAGGAGGAAGTCCTGGATAAAGAGAAATCATGAAGCAAAAGTCGAGGACAAATATATCTTGGTCAAAGAGATATTTTGCAGTTGGACTTGGAGTCCATGGATGATTACGAAGAGAACGAGAATGAGACATTTGAGTGCGCCTTTCCAAGTTGAGAAAACGAAAACAGAAGTTGAAGGCATACATTAAAAGAAGAGGACAAACAGGGCCTGTCAGAGGCAGAAGGTCAGTTTGTCACTTTGCTATTTTGAAAAACTATGGGAAAATTTAGAGAACGGCCCAAAAAATATGGATTGACCAATTTCGGTTATGGAAGTTTGCAAATCAGAGGAAAGGAGTTATCCTAGGTTGCTAGATGACAGTCCTAGGTGAGGACAAAGATGGGTTGTTGTAGAATGTTTATATAAGGGGTGGGAAGCGCCTTAGAAGAACACTTATTCAAGCCGGTTAAGAAAGAATCAAAAGAGAGATTAAGTGAGAATAAGGGAGAATTCAAGTGTAGCTTGATCTTGGGGAATGAGAGCAAGGTATGAGTGGAAAATAGACTTGATTTAGGTGGGAAGCTTAGAGTCAACATCTAGGTCGCCTTTTGTAATTGCTCAAGAAATCAATAAGATAAGTACACTTGTTCTAAATCCTCTCAAGCGAGAAACTTGAAGTTAGTGGTTTTTCTCTATTAACGAGTTTGTTAATTAGAATTTCCACTTAAGTACTTGTGTTGAAAAAGTCATTACTTTTCAAGTTCTATATTTCTGCTCCATTCCTTGTGAAGGTTCTAAACCTTCTTAATATAACACTAACAATCCAACAATTGATATTAGAACTTGGCTATGGATTTGTGTTCCAAGATTTTGTAGGAACGTATGACAAGTTTATAAAACCCCTAAATTACCTTAGGAATATTACTGCGAGTGACCTCGGATCACATATCCAAAATCACCCAAGGATTTACAGTATTGGTCACAAAATAATAATTTAAAATGAACAATAACATATATAATATCAAAATCAAATTGTATTATAAATCGACGTTGCAAAAACGTCAACCCAAGAATGTATATCAAAATATTAGCGGAAGACTTACATATTCAAAACATAAACACGATCTACACCTTGTTCAACAATTATTCAAACGACACAAGAAATGCAACTGTGATACAACCCCGACGGTGACATTGACAGAGGCCTAAGAAAAGGAGATGCTTAGTGTCAAGTCAGAGGGCCCAATCACTAGGGCACGCGCCAGAGCCATAGCTTAGGCCACACAGAGCCTCAATGCCAAGGGCTTCGCGTGCAACAAGCCCACTCAAGCAACTGCGCCCCGCGCCGTCTCATGTGCCATCATTGTCGGCGATGCAACCCCCGTCGCGGCGCCATGACTCTGGCCGCGGTCGCTGCCTCGGCCTCGCGACACCTCTTCTATCTTTGGCATATTTTTAAGTTTAGAGGTTTATTGAGTGACATTTGGATGTTTTTGGATATTTTCTATGTTTATCCATTTCTATTTTTAGCAAGTTCTATTTTTAGGTCATTTTTTATTTTGGGCGTGCGAGCCTCCTATGCTTAGGAGCCCGGCCCATTAGGTTTACTCAGGACCATGGCCGCGTCTCACTTGGATTCTATAAAATGCCAATGTGCCTTGTAATTTTGCTCACATTGAATTTAATACATGCACAATCTTTGTCGTTGAGTCAATCACTCCGCCCCTTGCGTTTTCGATGTCAAACTTATCGGCCGATCTCCGTCAGTGATCACCCAACACAAACCTATCTATTTACTTGTCCTTCGAGAACCTCTCGCCCCAACTTGGCTGCCGCCAAGCGCAAGAGAGCCGGTGTCCTTCGCTCACGTGAAGGCCATTACTTATCCCGTTCACGAAGAGAAGGAGCCTTCGACATGCTTTCTACCTAGATCCGCCGTGCATCACGTAGACAAGCCCCCTTTACGTATCAATTGGTATCAGATTCAGCGGTACAAAGTGTTGTCAATTCCAACTCTTCATCGTCTTTCTCACTTATTTTCTTTCGATCCATTTACCTTGCTTCCGCTGTTGTTGTTTCTTCTTTTTGTCTTTCCACCCTAGGTTTGATCTCTTTGTTCCCAAAACGTAGAGATCTCGGCCGAGTGAAAAAAAAAGAGCGGAAAAAAGAGAGATATCCTTACCAAAAATTACGGAAAAATATTGCCATATAATCGCATAATATCTTGTCGATTTGGTTGTTACAAATTTGAATTATTTGTTTGGTAAATTTCCTGATTTGCAAATCTCGTTAGTTACCAAATATTGTTACACACTCCCTCTCTCATATCTTCGCATATCTCATCTCTCTCTCTCTCTCATATCTCATGCATATCTTGCATCTTCTCTCTCTCTCATCTCAAAAACATGTGCCGATTTAGAAAAAATAAATAAATTTCATTAGTCGGCTGCTTAAAAAAAAACATATTGCAGTCGAGCAAAACGAAAGCCTCAGGTGATCTCGGGGAACCTGATTCACCATCGGCACAACTCCATTAATCTTTTTCTTCCGCCTTTGTTATTTCACAAAGAACTTGGTTTGCATTATTTTGATTTTGCCATTTCCATATTTCAATTTGTGACTACCTGTTTGCTTGTTTGTGTGGTTGTTTGTCAAGTTGGCTCGAAGTTTTCACAACCTCTCCCCACCGTCCTCACGACTAGCCATAACTAGTTGACCGTGAGATTGGTTTGTTGAGTTGCTTTGATTCCCCTTGTTCATTGTTTTTGTTTCTATTGTTGCGTTCACTCCTTGGTTGCTTGTTATGATGGTGACTTTAGGTATAGAGTCCGACGAGGCCTTTGCTTCCCTCCAAGCAGAGCATAAGGCCACCGCCAATGCTTGTGCCGAATTGGAAGCAGAAAACGAGGAGCTAAAGCGCCAGCTCGCGCTCGCTGCCTTTAGGGCCTATCCTACGGTGCCCTCCACAGTCGCAGTGGGTGTCGATCCCAACCTGCCGCCGCCTACGGACTCCTCGCGCTGTTAGGACAAGGGCAAGGGCCACATGCCCTCCACTTCGCAACCATAACCCCTTCGCAAGCTCAACTCCATCATAGAGAGCCGCTACGAGAAGGAGATCAATGACTGCTACCAGCTGCGGCCAAGTTCCCCTTTTGGCTCACACGACGACTACGACTCCGAGGAGCATGAGTCCCCTGCAACGGACTTAGGGCCATACCCCTTTGTCGACACTGCAAATCGCCAAGGCCGCTATGAGCGCACGGAGCAGCATTACGCTTCCATGGAGCGACGCCGCGAAGCTGCCCTCGGCCAATCCAGCGGCCGCCGCCGACCCACTGCCTCCACATGTCATGGCTCCAGCCGTTACCATCAAACTTACGTTGGTTCTACGCTGCGTCAAAGGTATGCCTCTCCTATTGCCTTTTAAGAATTTGACGATGAAGACTATGATGATGCCGGCGATCCAAACCTCGACAATTTTCATCCTCCTCTCGGCAATCCCATTGAGAGCCAACAATTTCCACTGGACTACATTCCCCCTCGATTGGAGACAGCCCCGCGTGACACTGGCCACCATGGCCGAGACCCTTTCGCCACGCATGATGCTCGTGGCCGACCCCCACCTCCTGCGGCTCATGCCTTGGCCCCGGTGACAATAAAGGCCGCCGCCAGCGACGACCTCGACGACATCATGATGATTTCGATGCCTACGAGCCTAGGCTGTGAGATTCTAATGACTACGAGCGGCGCCACACAGACCGAGCCCCTGATGGCTCCCAATTTCGCCGGCCGCCGCGACATTAAGGTAACCATTGAACTCTTTTATGGTGAGTATGGCCCTTCTGCCTTTTTGGATTGGGTGCAGGCTACAGAATATGCGCTCCAACATTGCCAGTATGAGAAGCATGAGAAAGTAGAGATTGTCACTCTTCATTTCCGGGGTGCCGCCCGCACCAGGTGGCACAGGTTTGTCACAGACCGCATCCGCCGTCACCTGGAGCCAGTTGAGCAATGGCACCAGCTTGTGTTCATCATGACCAGAAAGTACGTCCCCGGGGACTACAAGAATTGGATGCGGATGGATATCGCCCTTGCTTGCCAAGGCACCATGACGCCACTCGAGTTTTTCTCAAAGCTTGAGGACATGTACTACAAGGCGGCCGTGAGTGTTTCCCATGATACCATGCGCACGAAGTTCCTGAGTGGCCTCAACCCTTCCATTAGGGACAAGCTGGAGATCCTCTCCATCACTCAAATCACGGTGAAATACCTCCACCCTATCCCGCGGTTGGACGACATGCTGGACGAGTTGCATGGAGCCACTCTCTTCTCCAAAATTAATCTCAAGAATGGCTACCATCAAATCAGGATAAGGGATGGTAATGAGTGGAAGACAACCTTCAAGACCAAGTATGGGCTCTACGAATGGCTTGTGATGCCCTTCGGCCTCACCAATGCGCCCAACACCTTCATGCGACTAATGAACCATGTCCTTAGACATTTTTTGGGCAAATTTGTTGTTGTATATTTTGATGACATTTTGGTTTATAGCCGTAGCTTAGGGGACTACGTAGACCACCTTAGACAGGTCCTTGACTGCCTTAGGAGCGAGCAATTGTATGCCAATTTGGCAAAATGTGTGTTTTGCTCGGACACAACTGTTTTTCTTGGGTTTGTCGTCTCTAAGGACGGCCTATGTGTGGATTAGGAGAAGGTCCGCGCTATTCAGGAGTGGCCTACCCCCACGATGCCGACCATGGTTCAATCCTTTTTGGGGTTGGCTTGCTTCTACAGGCGCTTTGTGCGAGACTTTAGCATAATTGTCGCGCCATTGCACGAGCTCACCAAGAAAGGCACCTCCAATGTTTGGACTGCCGCACATGAGGCCGCCTTACAGACACTCAAGGACAAGTTGTGCAATGCCCCTCTCTTCCAGTTGCCTGACTTCAACAAAATGTTTGAGGTTGAGTGTGATGCCTCTAACTTTGGCATTGGCGGCGTTTTGCTTGAAGAACGGAGCCCCATCGCCTACTTTAGGGAGAAGTTGTCTGGCGCCACCCTCAATTATCAAACATATGACAAAGATCTTTATGCTCTCATTCGAGTGTTGAAGACAAGGCAACATTATCTGTGGCCTAAGGAGTTTGTCATCCACACCGATCATGAGGCCTTGGCCTACTTGAAGCACCAGTCTACCCTTGGTCGGCGCCATGCTCGCTGGGTGGAATTCATGGAGACATTTCCTTACGTGGTGCTCCACAAGCAGGGCAAGGAGAATATGGTTGCCGATGCGCTATCCCACAAGTATGTGCTCTTGACTCAGTTAGACGCCAAGGTCTTCGACTTTTCATTGATTAAGGATTTGTATGTTCATGATGCTTTCTTTAAATCCATTTATGAAGCCTGCGATTCTAAAGGTGAGTTTGAGAGTTATGTTTTGGATGGAGGTTTTCTATACCGAGTTGGGAAACTGTGTATACCCCAATCATCCATTATGACTCTACTTATACACGAAGCACATGAGGGTCGTGGCCATTTTGGGATTGCCAAGACCCTAGCCGCGCTTAAGGAACACTTTTACTGGCCCCATATGACCCGCCAAGTGAATAGATTCTGCAATGCCTGTGTGACCTGCCATAGATCCAAATCTAGGTCGAGCCCCTCCTTATACACACCTTTTCCAGTGCCATCGGCCCTTGGGAGGATTTGTCTATGGACTTTGTGTTGGGATTGCCGATGTCTAAGAAGGGGAGGAACTGTATATTTATGGTTGTGGATCGTTTCTCTAAGATGGCTCACTTTATCCCTTGTAGGATGACCAACAATGCTTCAGATATAACTAATCTCTTTTTTGAGCATGTGGTGAGATTACATGGGATTCCTAGGTCTATTGTGAGTGATCTGGATATGAAGTTTGTGAATCACTTTTGGAGGACCTTGTGGGGAAAGCTAGGCACTAGACTCCTCTTTTCCACTAGCTACCACCCCCAGATCGACGACCAGTCTGACGTGACCAACCGAACCCCAGGCACCTTGCTTAGGACCATGCTTAGGGTCAACCTGCGCCGTTGGGAAGACTTACTTTCTTGTGTTGAGTTTTCCTATAATAGGTCTGTCCACTCAGCTACGCGGCTCACCCCATTTGAGGTCGTCTACGGCCGTAATCATCTCACGCCGCTGGATCTCACGCCGCATCCACTTCGTGCCGGCGATAACCTCAAGGGCGTCAACATGAGCTGTATGCAAGGATGATGTGTCCTTGCCTCCGATGACAAGCCGAATTGTCAAAGGTGACGCCTTTGGATCTAGTCTTGGTTGGGAAGTCACTCGGTGATGTGATTCTGCTATGGAATGCAGTGATGGTGATGATCGCGAACGAAAGATCACGATGATGGTGGCGATGGAAGCGAGTTGATGGGAAGGTGGATAGCGGTGGCGGAAGCGATTTGGTGAAGGATATAAGACTTGAAGGGACAAGTCTTTAGGGTGTCGTAGCATCGATTGCGGATGAAGGAGATGCGAAGATAGATTTGCTTGAGAAGATCAAGCGAGTGCCGTAGCGTTGGCGGCGGAGGGAATGGGGATGAGAGGGATATGGGTGACGTCCGATCAAGGGAAGGAGGAATTAACACTCGACTTGAAACCTTGAACTTTAACTTGAACGTGAATAAAAACAATAACAAAGTTGTGTTTAAATAGGTGAGGTGAGACATCGGATGGGCCGAGTCGAACCTCGTGGGCTAGCCCATACAAGCATACAAAAGGCACAAACCCTAAAAGATATAATGACTGAAAGGAAACTATCTAAAACGCTATAAATAAGGAAACTATCTAAAACGATATAAATAAGGAAACTATCCAAAATACGCTGGAAATACCAAATATAGATAGTGTCTGTAAAAGAATGCGTGAAGCTTCTAACGCGGTGAAGGCTTTGAAGAAATCATCGCGAGAGACGACGAAGTCTCAAAGTCTTCAAAAGAACGCATTGTTTCACTTCCGATGGTGGAGAGGACGACGAGTCTTGGAATGTCGTCTGGGCTTCCTTGGCTGGCGACGGCGCGTGCGATAAGTGACTTGACGGCGGAGGCGATGGCCTTGGACCTAGACCTTGTCACTGGGCCCTCTGAGCGTAGGCTCATGGCTTCTTCCTCGTCTTGGGCCGTCATGGGAGGCAGGGTCATATCACCCTCCCCCACTTGGCTGTGAAGCGTCCCCGCTTCACCATCATCAAACTCTGGCTCAACATATGGAGTCAAGTCCGTGACGTTGAAGGACGCGTGGACCCCAAAATCTGCTGGGAGCTCGAGTTGATAGGCATTGTCCCCTATGGCCTTTATCACGCGGAAAGGGCCATCTCCATGTGGTGCCAGTTTGTGTTTTCGCCGCGAGGGGAACCTCTCTTTTCGTAGATGCATCCAGACAAGGTCTCCGGGGGCAAAGACGACACGGCGGCGGCCTGAATTCTTCTGCGAGGCATACTGCGTGGCCCTCCTCTCCAGCTGCTCCTTGGTGCGTCGATGGAGCTATTGGACTTGCTCAGCGCGATTGGAGGCGGAGACATGCAATGGGTCTCGCAGAGGTCGCGGCGACAAATCTAGTGGTGTCAAAGGGTTCATGTCATACACCACTTCAAAAGGTGTCAACTTGGTCGCCGTGTGCCTGCATCTATTGTAACAAAACTCGACAAGTGATAGTAAGTCCTCCCAACGCTTAGGATTGGCTTTGAGCATCGTGCAAAGGAGGGCTCCTAGAGTTCTATTCGTGACCTCCGTTTGGCCATCGGTTTGGGGGTGGTAGCTAGTGGAAAATAGGAGTTTGGTTCCTAGCTTACCCCAAAGAGTTCTCCAAAAAAAACCAACAAACATAGAATCCCTATCACTCACTATGGTACGTGGGACTCCATGAAGATGCACCACATGCTCAAAGAATAGATCGGCAATCTCACTAGCACTATGGGTTGTCTTACAAGTTATAAAATGTGCCATCTTAGAAAATCTATCTAAGACCACAAAAATGGAGTCTTTACCTCATCTAGAGAGGGGCAAACCCGTGATGAAATCCATAGACAAATCTTCCCAGGGGGCACTCGCAATGGGCAAAGGCGTGTAGAGGCCGTGACGACTAGACTTAGCTTTGGATCTCTGGCAAGTCACACAACTTCTACAAAACCTAGTCACTTGCTGGGTGATCTTAGGCCAAAAGAAATGTTCTCTAAGCCCGTCTAAAGTTTTCCTAATCCCAAAATGTCCACGACCTGCGTGTGCTTCCTCAATCAATAGGAGCCTAATGGAGGATCTAGGAATGCAAAGACGACTAGCCTTGTATAAATAACCCTCAGAAAGGAAAAATGTCTCAAACTCACGCGATCTCTGGCAATGCTCAAGAATAGGGGCAAAGAAAGGGTCACTAGCATATAATTTCTTAATCAAAGCAAAACCCAGAATTTTAGTTTGCACTTGAGTCAATAGGACATACCTGCGAGAGAGCGCATCGGCGACAATGTTGTCCTTTCCCTTTTTGTGGACCACGACATAAGGAAAAGTATCCAGAAACTCCACCCAGCGAGCATGGCATCGATTGAGGTGAGCTTGGCTCTTCAAGTAGCTCAACGCGGCGTGGTCGCTGTGGATGACAAACTCACACGGCCAAAGGTAATGTTGCCAAGTCTTCAGCACGCGTACTAAGGCCTAAAGCTCTTTGTCGTAGATGGGGTAATTTAGTGTGGCCCCTGTGAGCTTCTCACTGAAGTAGGCCATTGGCCTCTTCTCTTGGTGTAGTACACCACCAATGCCTATGTCAGAGGCATCACACTCCACTTCGAAGTGTTTAGTGAAATCTGGAAGCTGGAGCAAAGGTGCTTGGCACAACGCTTTCTTCAAGGCTGAGAAAGCGCGTTCATGGGGGCTCAAGCCACAAAATTGTGCTTCCTTTCTTGGTGAGCTCGTGTAATGGCGCGGCAATGGAGGAGAAGTCGCGTACAAAACACCTATAAAAGCCCGCGAGGCCTAGAAAGCTTCGCACTTGTGTCGGTGTCATAGGCGTGGGCCAGTCTTTGATGGCCGCGATCTTCTCGTTGTCAACGCGCAAACCATCACTACTCACAATGTAGCCTAGAAAGTTGGTGGACTCGGAGAAAAAGGAGCACTTTGCCTGATTGGCAAACAAGCTCTCGTGTCGAAGGCACTCGAGCACTTGGTGAAGGTGATCGACATGGTCTTCTAGGCTCTATGAATACACAAGGATGTCATCGAAATAAACGACAACAAACTTGCCAATGAAAGATCTCAACACGTGGTTCATCACACGCATGAAGGTGCTGGGCGCGTTCGTGAGCCCATACTTTGTTTTGAACGCGGTCTTCCACTCATCGCCTTCTTTCATTCTGATCTGGTGATAACCACTCTTCAAATCAATCTTGGAGAAGAGTGTCACGCCATGAAGGTCATCAAGCATATCATCAAGGCGTGGAATAGGGTGCCTATACTTGACTGTGATCTGGTTTATCGCGCGACAATCAACACACATTCTCCATTATCCATCCTTCTTGGGCACAAGGATCACAGGCACAACACAAGGGGAAAGTGATTCCCTTACGTACCCACGATCCAACAATTCTTGGACCTGGCGCTGTAACTCTTTGGTCTCTTCTGGACCAGCTCTATACGCAGTGCGGTTGGGCAAAGAAGCACCTGGCACAAGGTCAATTTGGTGCTCAATGCCTCTCAGGGGAGGTAATCCTTGTGACAACTCCTCTGGGAAGACGTCGGTGAACGCGGCAAGCAACTTCGCAATCACTAGTGGCAAGGGCGCGTTCGTCGACGAGTTTGGGATGCATGGTGTAGGAACAAGGAGAAAGCATGGAGTCTTCCCAGTCACACACGCAGTGAGATCACTGGGCCTGGCTAAAAGAACGCGTTGCTCACAGGTGCCTTGCAAAGGACGCGTTGGTGGCAATAGAGCGGCCAATTGTGTAGAGGGGAAGACACTGCTCGAATTCTGTGGGGCACTTGGTGTCCCAGTTGTGGCGTTGTGTTTCTTCTTGCCAGTGGCTGGAGAAGACGAAGTGTTGCCAGATTTTGAGGAGGTGTGCCGCGGTATTGCCTCTGGACACTCGTTTGACCTAGTTGATGCGGCCTCGATGGCTTTCTGGCGATCGCGTTCTACCTGGTCCTGCAAGATCTCATGGGGAGACATTGGATGCAAAGTGACGCGCTTCCCGTGGTAATTGAACACGTAAGTGTTCAAGTAGCCATCATGAAGCACGTGCCTGTCGAATTGCCATGGGCACCCAAGCAAAATATGGGTGGCGTTCATTGCAATGACATCACAAAGAATAGAATCACAGTATTGCCCTATGGAAAAAGAAATTAACATTGGCGAGATATTGTGATGTGACTATGGTAATCGTCATTTTTGAAGAAGGCCAAAAACTTGTCCCAAAGAAATGGTTCGAAACATGAAAGGTGTCAAAACCGAAGAATATGTCGCATCGACACCTTCTCAGTATTCTGGCCATAACCGGAGTTACGAAAGTCCAATGGAGGCCCATGAATAGTCGTTGGAAAGATAAGGAAAATATCTACAACTATAATGTTAAGGTCTTCCTCAAAGTCTGGCCAACGAAACCGAGAAAACGTAATCTTTACGACAGTCCAGCAGAAGAGCCCAAGAGTTTACACTCAATGCAAGGGAGGCCAAGGGGAAAGCATTAAGTGGACGAAATTAAGCCATTTTTCTTATAAATATGATGCTCCTAATAAGAGGAGACTCTTCCCTTCTTCAACATTGAATCCATACCAATTGAAGAGTCATCCAAGTCATCCATCTTCAATGTCGAGCAAACAAAGAGACTTTTTTCTTTGTTTTTGTTTTCCTAAATATTTGGCTTTGTTCTACCATTGTAAGCAGGTAAATTTGATTAAAAAAGAAGCCTAAACTGAGTGTTTTATGAGAGAATTTCTTTTGTTTGCTCGTGAGTCATATCGAGTGTGTTCGTGTGTAATATCGAACAAACCGATCTTGTTTCAAGAGTGAGTCATATCTCTTGAATCTTGATCTCTCCTAAACTTGAGTGGTGATTCATATCCACAAGAGTGTTAGGTGTTTATCCCTCCACCAATCCAACTCATCCATCCTCAAGTCCATCACCATTACGAGCCATCCCAAACTCCACTTGCACCATTGCAGATTTCCATCCCGGATCTTTCGACAGCATCTCAGTAGAACTAGAATATATTTTTATTCCCCACCCGGAAAATTCTCACATTTTGAGGGAATAAACTAGACTTCAAGATATAACTCTGGGATTTGGAATCACTCCATTCCGATCTCAGACGAGCGAGAACGAGCCAGTTGAAGTCAGGCCTGTTTTCTGGGCTTTGGGTTGACAATTGCTTGAAGATCTTTCGAGCTTTTCCTTGCACCGCGTCATCCTCGATCCTTGATTCACATCATTTGGTATCAGAGCCACGCAAGGAGGTTTCAAAAGGAGTCATGTATCACCCCGACCCCTGGACGAACGTTGAGGAGATGAACCGTCAATATATTTCACAACAGAAAGTACAACTCAAAGGAGATGAATCGCCTAAGGAAGAAGTGTGTGAATCTTCCAGTTGCATTGTTGTTGAAAAGCAAGTGCTTGATGATGAGCCAACTCCGAGAGTTGTGGAGGAGAAGCCACAACCAATGGGAGAGGAGGTGCCACAACCGAAAGAAGAGGAGGACGAGTCCACTATCCTAGAATCACTTGTCAAGACTATCCGTGCCATGGAGGAAAGGGGAGACATGTCATCTCTCGTCACTACCACAAAAACAACTTTTTAACCCGGACGTAAATGCAAATATAACCCGAATATTGGCTGAAATTGGTATGGGCTTCAGGTTGAGGGTATAATAGGTTATATAACCCGGATCCCCTTCGACACGCCCGGGTTAAATACATGCAAATAAAACACAAGAAAAATAGACTATATAACCCGGATCATGGAAACACGCCCGGGTTAAAAAGGTGGTCAAATAACCCGGATCTGTTCACGTCCGTGTTATATTGTGCTGTCCAAATATCACACTAGTAGGACTTTATAACCCGGATATTTAAACCATCCGGGTTAAAAACGTGGTCAAATAACCCGGATTTATTCTAGTCCGTGTTATATTGTGCTGTCCAAATATCACACAAGTAAGACTTTATAACCCGGATATTTAAACCATTCGGGTTAAAAAGTATCATTACCATCATATTTTAAGGGATACTTAATAACCCGGGTATTTTGATGTCCGGGTTATATTGTCATGATAGAAATGTGTTATATAACTCGGACGCTAATAGGTCCGGGTTATATAATGTCTTAATAATAAATGCCCGATTTATTTTTTGCATATTTTCAGCCTGTAATTATAATGCATTAATTGTACCTTTTCTGAACTCATTAAACACTCTAAAATCCATACAAAAATATAATAGCTATATATGTCAAAATGAAATGTCACTGCATTTCAACAAAATATGCCAATAATACATAGAAGTAACATTGTTAACCTAATTTGACAATGTACTAGATAAACCAACTAAAGAAAGAAATAACACTAAAATCATATTAAGACAATGCATACTTGTCTAGAGAAAGGAAAATACCAATTCACAATTCATGACCATACAAAATTTAACACTTAAAGAAACAAAAGCCTCCCTTCAGATTCTTCATTCCCACTGCCTACGTCTTGATCTCAAATCAGTACTTGTGTATTTCACTCCCTTTCATAGAGACAACACATCCTGTAGTTATGCACACAAAACGAGCCAGAATAAATTTGTATCCTTACAAAAATCAACTACTTTGCAAGTCGGCAGATAATTCAAATCTCATCTCACATCCATGAGTGGGCTGAAGAGAGCTCTCTTAGACTATTAATTTCTCACCAGCAAGTGAAAATGCATAGTCAAATTAAGATGCTAACAAGGATATAATGAAAGGGTAGATACTCAAGAATTACCAATAGCATCAAATTAATCATACATTAATGAAGGGACAACAAAGCCCCCAAGGTCACTGATCAAGCGTTTTCTAGAGCAAGTCACAAAATCAGTAGTAGACATACAATGTTGAGCTCCTACGAGTTCGACAACATTCACAATAAGAGGGAGTAAAAATTATAAGCATGCAATGAATTCTTCCATATATATAGTGAGGACCTCAAACAAGGAATAAATGTGCAACTAATTCATGCTAATTCTAAAGTTAGTTTACAAAGTCAATTGGTCTAGGAAATGTCAGATACAAATTTACAGATATAGAAGTGAAAAAACAGGTTAGGAATACAGCTAAAAACAAAGATCATACCATGATAAAATCTCCAACAAGTTGGACAATGTGCCCAACATAAACCTTGTCATTTAAACAACACTCATACATAACTACTTACCTACAGAAGTGATAAGAAATAATCCAACCACTCCTTTCGCAATTCATCAATATCTTCGTGTTTGTAGGTAGTCTTGTCATCATACCACTGAAAAATCAAACATAATAATTGTTAATAAGTAGTGTCTCCCCGAAGACTTATTTAGTCATAAACAGCCTATTCAAAACTATAAATGCCTTACATTTATAGGGATAACTGAAGATTGATTTTGACAAAGTATAATTGTCCTCATGAACTTTAACACATAATATCCACAATCAATCATATTTTCCTGACAAGGACACTGTAATTCAGCAGAAATACATGTACTAGGTTAGAACATATATCACATAAACTCAAGAAGATTTAGAACTATAAGCATTTGACCTGAATGACATGCCACAAAGTTTGTTTTCGTTGAGGTCTTCTAGCCAATTTAGAGTATTTCAATTTATAGCTCCCGTTTAAAAGAAACATAGGCATGTGGTAAAGATATAGAGGATAAGAATATATTACTCTTTTAATGAAAAAAGACTTACAATGTCACTAATAATTCTGCATCTTTCTCTACTTTTTCATGTCGTGGATCAATCCAGCAAGCATAACCCAATTGAGGATTCATTAGTATCAACACCCAGTGATACCTGTATATATATTCATTTATGTAAGGATAAAGATTTATGAAAATATTAAAAACATGATGAGTTGCTTACCTAAAGTGATATGGTGCGACAAATATCTTATCTTTGACATCTCCTTCCATGCAATTTGCAAGATAAACCGCCCTTTGGTCGATGCTCTGACCCAATGGAGAAACTTTAGTAGGACAAATAAACTTGAACCTTTCTTTGACACCCTTGCAGTGATTTTCAAATAAGTATCTACATATATAGGCACATGTATATTATATCAGTTAAAATAAACAAAAATTAATTTATATTTGCCATGCTCTAAACTAGCACTAACCTGATATACAACATCACATGAGAAGCTCCAATCTCTTTTCCATCTAGCAATCTTCGAATTTCCTCCTTACCAATGCCGAGCCCAGGATGCTTATATTGAAAAATTTCAGTAGCAACTTTTATTTGTCGAATGTTATTTCCGTTGAACTCATCTAATACCCACTGATAGTTTTCCAACTTACTTGCCTCTGATTCACTTTCACTCGGCCCGATGACAGATTCATATGTTAAGGACTTTCCCTTAACCTTTTCTTTTGAAACTTCCATTTGAGGGCGCTCCAGAACCTTGTTAAGTAAACATATAAAAGCAAATATTAGAGAATAATTAAATACATAAATGAAAGCTTGTTATGTAAAATAATTGATGTTATAAAATAATAAACATACCGTTTCCTCAATGGGAATCACAAGGTGTTCAGGCCATGCAATAAATTGTCCTATGGCATCTCTCACTATGTTAACCTCATCATTAGGGTATGGCAAAACAACATCACCTTTTATAAGGGTGATCACTTCAACCCTCACACAACCACTCTCTAATGGTCGGTTATGAAGTACCCCTGCACCTATGGAGGAACTATACACTTTCCCTCTTGCTACCGCTTGGTTAAGGTCTGGCCAAAACAACTCACATGATTTCCACTCCTGGAAATCAAGTAATTTAAATTTCAACAAGATAAAATAAAAGTTAACAATAAGAAATGAATTCAAGAATGCTTACTGATTCTTTCGATGCACTAGTGACATTCTTAAGGACAGAACAAGATGCTTTGCCACTTTGGGGACAAGGAACTTCAGGGGCCGGAGTAGATATTACATGCCCCCCTTTAGGTGTGTGCCCTTCTTGTACATGTTGTTTCTCTGAGACCAACTTCTCAATTATATTTTCCAATGCTTCTATCTTTGACCCAAATGTGGACTGCATTACCTTAATTTGATCCATAAGTCCAGAAATTACAACCTCTGCAGAAGCATTTGTTTTAGATGAGGATTCTCCTTTAGATGAGCGGGGCCAATATTGACTCATCGAAACATCTTGACCAATCCCTCTAACGCGTCCTGGGTGCTCAGGCTTATCTAATGCCAATGCCAACACATCTTGTTGTCCAGTGGTAGTAAGCTCCCCATAAGCTTCTTGCTCCATGTAATGGTGTTGTCAAGGCAGAGCAAACAATAAAATACGAAAAAGTAAGATAACTTGTTGTCCAGATCATATCTAATATAAATTGATACAGTAGACAGATGCAGAAAATTGAGATGCAGAAAACTGATTTAGAAGCCAATATAATTAACTTTAAGAAAGATGCAGAAAACTGAGATGCAAACATGCATTAACAACAATTTAATTATTTTTTAGTTGTATTATGACATAACAACTGATGGTGGTTCATTAAGAAAAAAAGACTTACTAGTTTTTCCTCTTTACATAGCACAATAACTTTAATATACACAGTGTGCTATTAAATTTGCTAGTTGTTAGTGACTGGACATAAACCAAATAGCTCGAATGAACTTCATATTCAAGCAAATGATAAGTGCAACACATGGAAACCAATTCTGCATTGAGCACGATTACCACACTGAAGCAAATTTCCAAATTTACTACCACTGGACCGAAAAACTATAAATTTACTAGCACATGGAACTTCAAATTCAAGCAAATGATAAGTGCAACATATACACTTACTAGTTTTTCAATGATTGGTTGTGCTTTTGCACAATACTCCCTAGATTTTTCTTTCCTTGCTTCCATCCATAAGATTGATCGGGCCACGTTAGAAGAAGCATCCATGTTGTGCTTAGCTTTCTACAAGTAATAAAATTTACATTTATATTAATCAATCATCATTAGTCAAAATTTATTACAATTAAGGAGTTGATTGAGTATGGATAAAGTTACTTACATATTCAGCCTCAATGCCAGCATATCCCTTACGGGATGCCCTGTAAGTATAATCATTTTGTTGCGAGAGTTGGCGAAATTTGTCACTTTTTTCCTATTGAAACCAAATTGACATTTGTATGTATGTGAAAACAAATAATTGTGAGCTTTCCAAGAGTGACATAATAAGAAAGTTACCTTAAACTCTTCTGATTGTCGAATCTTAACAAATTCCGTCCATTGATCTTGAGTGATGTACGAGTCATACATGGCTGGAGGTTCGGTGAGAAGCTCACCTGTTTCCTTGTCATTCATATGTAATCTACCCAAGTCCTTTTTGAATGTCCTCCATAACTCATTCGCTTTTTTCAATACCCAATCCTTTTGGTCATCCGGAAGTATAAAGCCACCCTGTAAGTAAAACAATAATGAATATACATTAGAAAATTGTATATTACTAGGTTATATACATAAACAAATATAATTGTGTAGTTACTACCAAAACATCTTCCCATATAGCATTCTTTTCCACTGCAGAAACCATCTTCCAGTTATCTACAGTAATCGACACCCATTTCTTGACTGTAGTGCCAATATAACTAGACAATTTTGCTGTATTTTTCCCTGTAGGTTGGCCCTTATTGTTTAGCTCTATTGACAAAC
Organism: Rheum nobile; assembly: GCA_027886185.1. Taxonomy (NCBI): domain Eukaryota; kingdom Viridiplantae; phylum Streptophyta; class Magnoliopsida; order Caryophyllales; family Polygonaceae; genus Rheum; species Rheum nobile. The sequence continues at coordinate 3,378,447 of WOAB01000490.1, read as the reverse complement.
GATTGCCATCTCCTATATCTTTTGCAATATTCTTCAAAAGTGAAGCCCCTCTAGTCCTAGGTTTCTTATGGGACTGACTATCTTGCTGATTTTCAGAATGATTCTCCGGTGGATTTTCTTGTTGACGCTTTCTTGGAGCCATCTGCATATGTAAGACAATAGTTAGTTTTGATAATGACTAATATAACTAAATATTATTTAGCAACACGTATATAATATCTAATATGTAATTACTACCTTGACTAATTATTGTTTTCGCATGAGTCAAAAACCAGAATACCAACGAAATCAGTCAAATAATACAATAATTAAAAAAAGAAGAAAAGCACGCATGAGTAAAAAACCATAATACAGTAATGGACCACTTAATTTCCACAAAACATTACATTTCATAATTTATCAAGAGACTGCAGATTCATGAGTGACTTATTACAATATAAGACATAATAACTCAATTATGTTAGGAGTCGTCAATCATGCAAACATATAAATAAAGTGTTAGGAGGGGTGGAACATGCTTGGACTAATATTCAATCAAAACTCTTATAATTAAATTACTACACGCTTAGTTAATATATAAGATCTCTATATGGTCATTCATGCCTATATAAGCTTTTATTCAACACAATTAATTACTACCTTAACTAATTATTGTTTTCGCTTTGCTGGAAGTACACTATTAGAGGATGGTTGCCCTTCTCGCATCACTTCATTAAGCCAAATGCCTTCTTGATGATCATCTCTAAGATAAACATCATCTTCAATTGCATCTTCATAGAAGGGGGGCACTAGTGATGAGCTACAATTGTCTTCACAACCATCCTCTACTTCTTCATCTACTTTCCTCTGTGGCTTGAACAATACAATGGACCACTTTGGTTTAGCAAGATCCGGGACATAGAACACTTGTTTGGCTTGTGATGCCAAAATAAATGGATCATCTTTATGTCCTAATTTATCGAGAGCAACTGATATAAACCCCATCTCATCAATCTGAACTCCATTGTTATTATCAACCCATTTACATCCAAAAACAGGAATCTTAAGCTCAGAGGAGTACATTAACACAAATATTTATTGAATGACACCGTAGTAAGACATGCTAGCATAAACAGGATTCTTGTCTTTTGCACTAGCAATATGCATTGCTTGTGCCACCAATGTCACACCACTATTTTGCATTGTTCCTTTATCATCTCTTTCTTCAGTGTAGAAAGTGCAGTTGTTGATAATAAATCCAGTATAGCTCAACACTTGGTACATTGGACCCTTAGCCAAAAGTTTCAAACTCGTTGATACTTCTTCTCCAGAACTCAATTTTTTGAAAACATGACTTCGAAACCAATCAATGAAGGTGTTGTTATGCTCTGTCGTAATCCACTTATCATTTCTAGAATATCTCGGATTCTGCCTCCTCAAATATGTCATGTGGTCTGCTACATAGGGCTGAACTTCCTCCATGTTGTGAAGGACATATAGATGTGCTATAGTCCAATCTTTACGATCAATATTGATGACCTTATATCCTAATGTCCCTTTCCAATCATATTCTCCTGAATGTTTAGGCTTTGGGAGACCAATGGCTTCAACATCTGCCAAATAATCAGTACAAAATTCAATGGCTTCTTCAACTACATACCGTTCAACAATGCAACCTTCAGGATGACTTCGATTCATGACATACCCTTTAAGAATTTTCATGTATCGCTCACAAGCATACATCCATCGCAGATAAACTGGCCCACAAAGTTCAAGCTCTCTAACCAAGTGAACAGTTAGATGCAACATAATGTCAAAGAATGAAGGTGGGAAATACATCTCCAACTGACACAAAATCACAACAATGTCTCTTTGTAAATCAGCCAACTCATTGGGATCAATTACCTTATTACAAAGTCTCTTGAAAAAGAAACAAAGATTAGTGATCACACACCTTACATGCTTGGGCAATATGGAACGAATAGCCACCGGTAACAAATATTGCATTATCACATGACAATCATGAGATTTCATCCCCACCAGCTTCAAGTCTTTCATGGACACAAGATTTCTCATATTTGAAGAGAACCCATCAGGAACTTTGATGTCATAAAAAAGTTAAGGAAAATTTCCTTTTCCTTTTTGGACAAAGTATAGCAAGCAGGTGGTAAGTAAGTCCGTTTTCCTGTTTCATCTGGTTGCAACTCCTTTCTTATATTTAATGCCTGATAATCCTTTCTAGCATTGATGCCATCCTTCGATTTTTGTGTGTTCAACAATGTACCAACCAAGCTGTCACAGATATTCTTCTCGATATGCATTACATCAAGACAGTGCCTTACGAAAAGATCTTTCCAATATGGAAGATCAAAAAAAATGGATCTCTTCTTCCACCCATCAACATCTTCATTCTTGGACTTTTTCCCAAATGTGACATTCATGTCTCCAATCATATCCAACACCTCATCTCCACTTAAAGGTATTGGAGCCCTCTCCTCACAACGACAACCACTGAAAGCTGTACATAGTCTTCTATACCGATGATCCTCTTCTAAGAACCTACGATGTTCTTGATAAACAACCTTCTTGCTATGTGGAAGCCAATAGGAATTGGTATTAAGTCCACAAGTAGGACATGCATTGTATCCTTTCACACTATATCCAGCAAGATTACCTAACGCGGGAGAATCATTTATCGTGCAAAACAACATGGCTCGTAGACGAAAATTTTCATTAGTGTTTGCATCATGTACTTCAATTCCCATTCTCCACAAGTCTTTCAGATCTTCAATAAGAGGTGCCAAATACACATCAATATCATTTCCCGGTTGCTTCGGCCCCGAAATTAACAAAGTCAGGATCATGTATTTGCGCTTCATACATAGAGACAGAGGTAGATTGTAAATTATGAACATTACTGGCCATGTGCTATGACTAGTGCTTAGATTTCCATAAGGGTTCATTCCATCAGTAGAGAGTGCTAGACGAAGATTTCTATCCTCAACTCCAAATTCAGGATGCAGTTTGTCAATTGTTTGCCATTGTTTACAATCTGTTGGGTGTCGAATTTTACCATCTTTAACTCTTTCCTCTGTATGCCAGATAAAATTTTTAGCATCCTCTGGATTGCCAAAGAGACGTCGGAACCTGGGTCTTATAGGAAAATACCATAGAACCTTAGCAGGAGACTTATTGTCCTTGTATCGCGGTTCACCACAATCAGGACTTGGGCAACGGTCTAATGATGCATATTCTTTTCTATAGAGAATGCAATCGTTTGGACAAGCATGTATCTTCTCATATTCCATTCCCACCGAGCGCAGAAGTTTCTTTGCTTCATATGTACTACCTGGAAGACAATTATCTTTTGGAAGTATTTCTTTCATTAACTCGAGTAACGCCGAAAAACTCGCATCACTCCATTCATTGCCCGCTTTCAAGTTATACAATTTTAGAATAGCTGACATTTTTGTGAACCTGGTACAGCCGGAATATAAGGGCTCCTGTGCATCATTCACAAAATTCTCAAACATATCCGGGCGATCAATAAGCATGTCTTGAATGTCATCTATCATATCATCTAGTCGATCTCCTTCAAACTTATCAAAATTGTTGAACTCTGTGTCGCAACTAGCAGACTGAATAGGTGTTTTCTCTCCATGCCATATCCATACTTTATAGTCAATATTAATGCCCTCACATATGAGATGATCTCTAATAACACTAACCTTGTACGTTCTTGAATAGTCACATTTATTGCACGGACATATAATTCTCATAGGATCAGCACCATGGTCAATGGCAAATCGAATAAACGACTCCACCCCTTCTACATATTCAACTGACATACGATTCGCTAACATCCATGACTTGTCTACCATTCTACATAAAATGATAACAAACGTAGAAAAGTTGCCAGTACAGAGTGATCAACTGCTTATGAAAATTCAAGAATGTAACATCATCTTCAAGATTATGGAGAATAAATAAAGTATATGATATATTGAGAAGAAAAGCTTTAACTAGGGTAAAATCTTCTTCGTTCTCTGCCTAATTCCCACATAACAGAACATAAACTTGACCTTCTTTCTTCCCAAAGTAGTTGAAACTTGAAAGCCACACAGAATATGAAGATTGCTCTTCATTAGGCAAGCCAGAAGAGAGAAAACGCATTGCATTTAACAAAAGAAAATTACATCATCATCACTCGCATTTCAAACAGGTGGGAGAAAGGAAGAATGGTAGCCACAAGAAAGATATCTATAAGAATACAAATAAACTAAAAATAGCATGGTCTGTTCAAAGCTCAGAAAATTGAAATTCCAAATTACTTGCTATTAACAGAATTCCAGGAAGAATCAGCTGTAGCTGCAATTGTGCTCAAAAGGCTCAACCACGATCTTCTTCTTACATAGTGGGATTATAATAGTCGGTTTTAGAAGATCCAGAAATCATTGCCTTTCGCTGTCTAAGAAAATATCATATTTTCATTTCCAAATTACATTATCCTGCACGAACAGGTCTTTCCTCCACCAGCGTCAAATTCATCTTCCGAATCACCAGTCCCAAATTATTTTTTGTTAAATTAGAAGGTATCTCAAATTATTCCAAAGTCTAATTACTTGAATCTTCTAATTTTTTACAGGAGTTTACCTCCACAGGCGTCCATGTTCAGAGGGCACAGTGATGGTATATCTGTTTTTTCTGTGTGGGGACGAGATGTGATTTCAATTTAACCGAAAAGCACACAGAGAATTGTGAACGAAACGGAAATACTTAGCATAATCTGATTTGTTTATACAATTAAGAAAAATGAAAACATAGAAAGAATGAGGAAAGAGGGCAGATAGGGAGAGAAACCTGAAGCGATGAATGTAGATGAATGGGGTTATCGATCTCCAATCCTGTCCCTACGGCATAGACTTGTTTTCTTCACACTAGACTCCCCGACTTCCGAAATCCGACTTAGACTTCAGCAAACATACCGCATAAAGTCAGTTCAAAAGCCAACGATTAATAGTCAGTTCAGAAGCGAAAAATTTAGGGCACAGGGAAAATGGGGCAAAATCCGAATGGCTTGAACCTTGAGACTTGTTGGGGTGGCAGTGTAGGTGGAGAGAAGAGATTGGAAGAGATCGTTCCAGCCGTTCCTGCCGAAAATCGTTCCAGCAGGGGAGATTGGAAGAGATCGTTCCAGCAGAAAATCGTTCCAGCCGTTCATACTTACTTGTTCAAATACATGAATGATTTCAAGTAGTACGAGCAATTGAGACATCATTCCAGCAGAAAATCAAAGAAAATCTCAATTTAGGGTTTAGATTACAAGAAAAGGGGGAACAATGTATCGGGCAAGCTATAGAAAATAAGACTTGAACGAGATATCGAATTTTTTAATTATATAACCCGTATACGCAGACATCCGGGTTATATAATTTCAGTTTATATATTAAATAACCCGGACTCTCCACATCCGGGATATATAGTGATCGAATTTATACGATAACTATACTTTATAATCCGGGCGTTGGACAACTATTTATATCCGGGATATATTCTTAAATAACAAGACAATATAACCCGGATATATGAAGCCAAAAAATGTCTGGGTTATTCTTGTACACGGTCCAAAGAGCAATGTACTCAAATAACCCGGGCGTGTTGACTTACATCCGGGTTATTTAGTAATTTCATTCAAAAATTTAAAAAAAAAATCATTTTTTCATTATTTTAGAGCCCTATTATACCGGATATTTAACATCCGGGTTATTACATCACGAGTTAAAAAGTGATTTGTGTAGTAGTGCGTACCTCTTAATAAGAAATTTTTTCTTTATCATTTGGATTCGAGGACAAATCCCCTTAAAGCAGGAGAGGATGATGTGACTATGGGAATCGTCATTTTTGAAGAAGGCCAAAAACTTGTCCCAAAGAAATGGTTCGAAACTTGGAAGGTGTCAAAACCGAAGAAACTGTCGCATCGACACCTTCTCAGTATTCTGGCCATAACCGGAGTTACGAAAGTCCAATGGAGGCCCATGAATAGTCGTTGGAAAGCTAAGGAACATATCTACAACTATCATGTTAAGGTCTTCCTCAAAGTCTGACCAACGAAACCGAGAAAACATAATCTTTATGGCAGTCCAGCAGAAGAGCCCAAGAGTTCACACTCAATGCAACGGAGGCCAAGGGGGAAGCATTAAGTGGACGAAATTAAGCCATTTTTCTTATAAATCTGATGCTCCTAATAAAGAGGAGACTCTTCCCTTCTTAAACATTGAATCCAAGCCAATTGAAGAGTCATCCAAGTCATCCATCTTCAATGTCGAGCAACCGAAGAGACTTTTTTCTTTGTTTTTGTTTTCCTATATATTTGTCTTTCTTCTACCATTGTAAGCAGGTCAATTTGATTAAAAAAGAAGCCTAAAACTGAGTGTTTTATGAGAGAATTTCTCTTGTTTGCTCGTGAGTCATATCGAGTGTGTTCGTGTGTAATATCGAACAAACCGATCTTGTTTCAAGAGTGAGTCATATCTCTTGAATCTTGATCTCTCCTAAACTCGAGTGGTGAGTCATATCCACAAGAGTGTTAGGTGCTTATCCCTCCACCAATCCAACTCATCCATCCTCAAGTCCATCACCATTACGAGCCATCCCAAACTCCACTTGCACCATTGCAGATTTCCATCCCGGATCTTTCGACAGCATCTCAGTACAACTGTAATATCTTTTTATTCCCCACCCGGAAAATTCGCAAATTTTGAGGGAATAAAATAGACTTCAAGATCTAACTCTGGGATTTGGAATCACTCCATTCCGATCTCAGACGAGCGAGAACGAGCCAGTTGAAGTCAGGCCTGTTTTCTGGGCTTTGGGTTGACGATTGCTTGAAGATCTTTCGAGCCTTTCCTTGCACCGCGTCATCCTCGATCCTTGATTCACATCATTTGGTATCAGATCCACGCAAGGAGGTTTCGAAAGGAGTCATGTATCACCCCGACCCATGGACGAACGTTGAGGAGATGATCCGCCAATATATTTCACAACAGAAAGTACAACTCAAAGGAGATGAATCGCCTAAGGAAGAAGTGTGTGAATCTTCCAGTGGCTTTGTTGTTGAAAAGCAAGTGCTTGATGATGAGCCAACTCCGAGAGTTGTGGAGGAGAAGCCACAACCAATGGGAGAGGAGGTGCCACAACCGAAAGAAGAGGAGGACGAGTCCACTATCCCATAATCACTTGTCAAGACTATCCGTGCCATGGAGGAAAGGGTAGACATGTCATCTCTCGTACCTCTTAATAAGAATTTTTTTCTTTATCATTTGGATTCGAGGACGAATCCCCTTAAAGGAGGAGAGGATGATGTGACTATGGGAATCGTCATTTTTGAAGAAGGCCAAAAACTTGTCCCAAAGAAATGGTTCGAAACTTGGAAGGTGTCAAAACCGAAGAAACTGTCGCATCGACACCTTCTCAGTATTCTGGCCATAACCGGAGTCACGAAAGTCCAATGGAGGCCCATGAATAGTCGTTGGAAAGATATGGAAAATATCTACAACTATCATGTTAAGGTTTTCCTCAAAGTCTGGCCAACGAAACCGAGAAAACATAATCTTTATGACAGTCCAGCAGAAGAGCCCAAGAGTTCACACTCAATGCAAGGGAGGCCAAGGGGGGAAACATTAAGTGGACGAAATTAAGCCATTTTTCTTATAAATCTGATGCTCCTAATAAAGAGGAGACTCTTCCCTTCTTCAACATTGAATCCAAGCCAATTGAAGAGTCATCCAAGTCATCCATCTTCAATGTCGAGCAACCGAAGAGACTTTTTTCTTTGTTTTTGTTTTCCTATATATTTGGCTTTCTTCTACCATTGTAAGCAGGTCAATTTGATTAAAAAAGAAGCCTAAAACTGAGTGTTTTATGAGAGAATTTCTCTTGTTTGCTCGTGAGTCATATCGAGTGTGTTCGTGTGTAATATCGAACAAACCGATCTTGTTTCAAGAGTGAGTCATATCTCTTGAATCTTGATCTCTCCTAAACTCGAGTGGTGAGTCATATCCACAAGAGTGTTAGGTGCTTATCCCTCCACCAATCCAACTCATCCATCCTCAAGTCCATCACCATTACGAGCCATCCCAAACTCCACTTGCACCATTGCAGATTTCCATCCCGGATCTTTCGACAGCATCTCAGTAGAACTGGAATATCTTTTTATTCCCCACCCGGAAAATTCTCAAATTTTGAGGGAATAAACTAGACTTCAAAATCTAACTCTGGGATTTGGATATGACTCACCATTCCGATCTCAGACGAGCGCGAACGAGCCAGTTGAAGTCAGGCCTGTTTTCTGGGCTTTGGGTTGACGATTGCTTGAAGATCTTTCGAGCCTTTCCTTGCATCCCGTCATCCTTGATCCTTGATTCACATCATACTGTGTCACCTGGACTTGAAGAAATCCATTGGTGGGCATAAGGTTGTGGATGAGGTGTCATAGGTAGTCTGAAGTGGTTCACGACCTTCTCATTCACAATATTTGCACAAGATCGTCCATCAATGATTACACTCAAGGAAGCTGTTTGGACTAGAGCCCTTGTGTGGAACAAGTTCTCTCGTTGATCGCGTCAGCTGGCTTCCTTGATGGTGACGAGACGACGCATCACCAAGCTCAATGGTATGCCCGCGTGCAGAGAAGCGGGTTCGCAGTCATAAGCGTCTTCGTCCTCTTCTTCGGTGCCTTCAGTGATCGCGTCAAGTGTGGCCTCCTCGTCTTCACAAGACTCGTAGCCGGCGGCGGCTGTGGAGAACAACACCTTGCCAGCATTGGGGCAATCCTTCTTGTAGTGGCCTCTTCCACCACATTTGTAACATTTAATATCACGCGCGCGATCGTTGCTCACTGGAGCCTGTCTTTGCGCGTTCTGGCGCGGCGCGGTGGTCGGCGTCGCGGGCTTTGCCTTGGAGGCTTGGCTAGACGCAGTTGTGGTAGAGGCACTAGGGCGAACATTAGTATAAGGTAATCCACTAGGGTTAGAAGAATACCTTTGTTGGCCAGTGGAATATGTGTAAGACTTTCGGCGAGATAATTGGGCATGAATTTGCATCGCCGTGTGGGTGAGTGTGTTCAAATCCTTGATTGGCAAGATCTCTAGTTGATCACGTATGTTGGTGTTCAAGCCACTCAAGAATTTTGTCCTCAAAGTCGATGGTACAACAGAGATGTTGGCCTTATAATACATGTCCTCAAGCTTGGAAAATAACTCGAGTGGAGTCATCGACCCTTGGCGAGCCATGGCAATCTCCAATCTCATTTGATTCCTGTAGTCTGGAGGCACGTATTTCTTGGTCATCACATAGACGAGTTGATGCCATTCTGTGACTCGTGTCATGTGGCGACGAACGCAGTCATCTTCGAATCGATGCCACCACACTCGGGCAGCTCCTCTGAAGTTAAGCATCGCGGCATCGACATGATCCTCAGGTGGCACTCGATTATAGTGAAGGGTGTACTCCGTAGCCTGCACCCATTCAAGAAAAACAGAAGGGTTGTATTCACCATGAGAATGCTCGATTTTTACCTTGACTTGATGTCGCGGGTATCGAGGCTAGTCAGTTGCTCGGTTGAACGCATTGTTTGGCGCGGCGTCGTAGAGAGGGTTCTCAAAGGTGTGCTATCCATGTGGTCTATCGCGTCCAACCTGGTGTCTATCGCGTTGTTCGTGATCTTCATGGACAAACTCATCCCTGGGCGCGTAGGCGTCATCGCGCTGACGTCTTCGCGGCTGGGCATCGTAGTTGTCGCATCGATGGTCTCTTTGCAAAACATCATGGCGCTCGCCGCCAATGTGTCAAACGCGTTCTCCTTGGGGTCGGAGATGCGGTGAAGGGATCCAATCCGATGGGTGATCCTGCAATTCAAGTGGATCTCCAAGAGGGGGGTGAAAAAAAATTGGGTTTACCATAACTGAGTCCTCGATCTCTTCGTCATCATACTCGTCGAAGTCGTCTTGGACATGTGGTGTGATCGACGCGTAGCCATCAGATCCGTAACACGGTGTTCGAATACTCTGGTATCGAAGATGATCGCGTACATCATGGCTGCGTTGTTGGGTAGGGGGTATCCTCAATTGATCATCGCATCGCGTATGCCCAGTGTCTCGGTGATAGGTGTCATTTCATACACCTTAACTAGCAATTATTAACATTATTTAGAGGAGTTTATGACTAGATTTGAGGTTAAGTCTGTAATCCAGAAGATGTGGAGAGAATTGAAGATATCCAGGGATTTACAACTTATTTGGAGAATATGAGGATCTGCTGGAAATTAATTAGAGAAGACTACCAACACTTGGTAGTAATGAAGAGCAGAAGAGAAAGGAGTGGGCGAGTTTCACCGCGCCGCGTCAGATGCCACCGCGACCCGGCGGTGGGTCTCAGAGAAGGATTCCGCCCCGCGGTGGAAGCGACGCCCCGCGGCCATAAGGTCGGACCCCATAGGCGCTTTGCCTTTATTACGAGTCATAGACTGCTCAGGAGCAGATGCCTTTGGCCTTGTGTTCTGTCCACCGCCAATATTTGACACCTGATAAGACTGCATTGGTCCCTGACCCTTCAGTCTGCAGTATGCTTTTATGTGGCCTTCTCTTCCACAATTATGACATACTCTCTTGTCCTTTTGGCAATTAAATTTTTTATGCCCGACTTCACCACAGTTGTGGCACTAAATTACTCCGCTGCTCCAACCTGAGCCTCTGGCAGAATCAGACTGAGTTGTCTCGGTCTTAGCACGACCAGACTTCTCAAACTTGGTAGGCGATGCCGGTCATTTGAATGAACCAACCTGGCGATCCTGTTTCCCACCCTTTCCCTTAACTTGCTTCTCCCGCTTATGGGCGGATTCCTCCAGTGTGACTTCTGTCTTGTAGGCTGCATCCACATATTGCTCCAATGTAGTACAACCATGACGCAACATTAGAGGCTTGATCTCTGGATTCAACCATCCATGGAAGTACCAGATCTTCTGCTCTTCAGTAGACACCTCAGGCCCAACGTATTGCAACAAGTGATTGAACTTAGCTGCGAGCTCAGTCACCTTTAACCCTTCAGTCTGTGGGTACAGAAATTCCTTATGCTTCTCCTCCCTCATAGCACGGGAAAAGAAACGGTCAGTCATTTTGGTCTTGAACATGCTCCAATTCAGCTCGGGATGGTCAGCCAGTCCGGTGCTCTCCCATCATTCGCTAGCCACATCCTTGAGTTGAAGGGAGGCGATGTGCACTTTCTCAGCCTCAGTGCAATTAACGTTCCGGAGCAACCGTTCCATATATGACAACCAATAGGTCACCCTGACTGGTTCTCCAATACCGTCATAGCTGTCGGGCCTCATTGAACTCACGGCTTTTAATGCCTGACCGTAAGTCCTCCTGTTCCTGGCAAAATTGATCTGAGGTACTTGCTCCACTGACTCCTCAACTTCAGGAATAACCTGAGGAAATGGACCACCTTGAGCTTGTGGTGCGACTGGTCGCATAACATCTGCTATTGCTTGCATGACAATTCCCCGAATTGCCTCTACTGCTGCAGCATGAAACATCAACGGAGCGTTGGGCTGATCTTGGTCATTGCCCCTGGGATGATTATGGGCTACAGACTCCTGTTTGTCTCGAGCGGCATCTCTGGGGTCCTGATTAGTCCCCGCACCAGCTCGAGTAGCATTCCTTGTGTTCACCATCTGTTGGTGAATCATAACGTTACTTTAGAACTTATTCCAACTTAATTATGACACTACAGTCAAATACGTTATGATACAGATTATAGAGGTCCAACTAATAACTTTATATTAGTCTGACTATCCTTCACTGATACTGCAAGAACAACCTTCTTCTGCTTACTAAAGACTGGAAACCGGGGAGAAATGTCAACCTTTAAATGACATCAATCCCAAGAAGAGACAATATTACTAAGAAGGGATCTAAGGAATAAGTAACACTTGAAGCTTGCAGAAGTTTGAAACCACTTATTAACAACCTTACTTTCAAACTTCAGACCTTTAAACTTTAATTTACTTGCTTATAACACAACACTTTTATAACCCACTTATAAGTAGCATTTGAAATTCAAAAGCTAAATCATTTAAATTAAATCACCGAGTTACTTATAACTCTCAACATTGAAATTCTCAAAATTTCTTTAATATAAAAATAGATTTGAAAACAATTTCAAAATTAGTTTTCGAAAATTCTCAAACCTAACAATAGGCCAAGAATTTTAAAACCATTGCTCTGATACCATAACTGTAACACCCCCAATTTACACCAGAGATATTACATGCCAGTGACCTCAGACTTTACCGTCCAAAGTCACCTCAGGCTTTTCCAGAACAGACATGCTTAAATACATACACAATTACATATTAATTGAAAGATTAAACAGCGGACGACTTTAAATAGCCAACTTATAACATGGCTTAAATTATGAAGATACATCAAGGTAACACTTAACAAACTTAAAACACTTAACAACTTAAATACTGACTTTAAATCTTCGTATGCAAGCTTCTTATCCTTCAATAGGTTACTTAAATTCCGGGAATCAACTCCTGATGTGCCGAATCGAACGGATGACACCAGCCCACTTGCAGAGAACAAAGTTCGTGGGTTAGTCTACTGAATAGACTAGCAAGGGTACAAAGCAGGGTGGTTCGAGTGATCGTGACCGTTTACTATCATTGTCCCTTGAATAAAAACCGAAGGAACGATATATAACCCGACACTTTCACGGAATGATTTAACAATTAAGATATGCACTGAAGAGAAGACTCCAAAGGAATTTGAGTCTTAAAGGAAATTATGACAACTGCTAGGGAACATTAAAGTTACACACACAAATGATTTAAAAGTTGACTGAGATGCTTCAGTTCACAACCAACCTCATCGCATACAACTAATCCAGATTGAAAAGAGAACGTACTATGATCAAGGTCGAGACGAGTTTTCCTAGCTGCACTATAACTTAGCTGCACTACTCGCCGAAGGTTTATTAATCATGTGCACTCGGGCACATATCTTATTTAATTACAAAACACCCTTTACTGAAACACGTTAATGTTATTAAGAGCGGCACAAAGCTTAAATCTCAGGGTGACAATCATGTCGACCCAAATTAACACAACACATAAACACACACACGCACATGCACACGCACACACACACACACGAGGCTTAATATTATTCCGAGTAACAACGGAAGTTATTATTACACAGGGTGATCTTACGTTCACCCAGATTACACTGCCACAGTGCTTACACTTTAATTTATAGGGTGACAGTACATCCACCCCAATTGCACTAGCTAAGTGCTTAATACACAGGACTGCAATTATGCTCATCCAATGGCGCTTGCAAGGCGCTTAAAACACTTCAGATCCTTAACGGTGGATAAGAAGTATAGGTCATGACCCTTAAATTATTATCCGGAAATTAACCCGAGGAGTAGTACGATTTAAAGAAACGACAAATCCTTACTTGGATTAGCGTTCCTATGAACATTAAGTTATAAAGAAACGACTAATCCTTACTTGGATTAGCGTTCCTACGAACACTCGTGTTAACTAAACAGTCTAACACAACAATTATTCACATTAAAGCCATCCAGGCAATCAACTTAAACATAGAGATAATAGAAACGGCTAATCCTTACTTGGATTAGTTTTCCTATTAACCCACATGCTATTCTAGCATTAAGATTAAATTCAGAACAATACCATCACGGTAATTATCACATATAATAGCGTTGTTCTAACAGATATACAACCTATCATAACATTACTTTAATCACGTTTATTTATGAAATTAGTTCCCAAACAAAACAACAGTTCACTCCAATTTAATTAACAATTAAATAAATTGATAATTAATGAAACATGGAATGATTAAGCAAGAGCGAACCGCCACTTGCCTTAATCTGCAGAGTTGGAACAAGCCTAACGACGATGGAATTCCGGGCTCGACACGGGTATAGCTCCGACAGCACAACAACCTCTGAGTCGACCCACAAGAGAAACCCTAAGTTAGATCCGACATAAACACAGTACGAATCTAAAAACGATAAAAGAAATCGAAAGAAACAACGCCTCGACGACGACCACCAAAGCCAAAAGCAAAAGAGGCATTCTGGGCTCTGGCGGCGGTCGCCGCAGTTCATCACGGCGGGCGCCGTGAAGAACACGGCGGTCGCCGTGAAGAACTCCGACGACAGAAACGGCGAGAAAACTCACCCAAAACACGAGCGACTCGGCCTCCTTCGACTTGCTTTGGTTTCTAACCACCAAGGGCTACCAAAAGCTTCATAAAAGGCACACTAGAACACCACCAAACGACACCGGCGAAAGCTCTAGAATCCGGCGAGGCAAGAACTCCGGCGAGGCACAATTTCGGGAGAGTTTGGGCTATGGAATAAGCTCCAATCCGACCTCCAAGCCTCTCCTTAAATAACCAAGCAAAGGAGACACCATGATGGCCCTAGGACGAGACGCCACAGGCCTACTTCGGCGCTGCCAGAGGCTCGCCGGCGACCATCGGGCAAACACCTCCGGACAACTACGGCGGGCGCCGCGGAGAGCAAGGGTCGCCGCCTCACAAATTGCCTATGGCGGGCGAATTACGGCGGGCGCCGTACTGCACGGCGGTCGCCGCCACTAGTCCTGGCGCCCAGCTAGGAAGACGACCACGCCAGTCCTCGAGCCTGGCGACGGCGGGCGCCGCCATAAATGCGGCGGTCGCCGCCCCTGTGGCTTCGCGCCCATTCTGGTTTTGAACGACAACAACTTTAACCCAGGATAAAAATTATCGTACGTGAACGAGTATTAAAATCCAAAGCACGTCGTCTGTATATTATTTCACTGAGAAAAATATTACAGATACAGAGGACATTACAGAATGTCCTAAACTCTCTGAATTAAATCCGACGTACAAAACGGGTACTCGGGAAAATTCTCAAAATTCCCAAAATAACCTTATAGAATTACGGGGTATCACATATCCTATATCCTTGTGTGTATTGCTATTGCTTTGTTGGTAGTAAAGTATACCGACAACTGTGAGAATCAGTGGTGCTTTATCATTGGCATAGTAATAAGTCTATCGACAAGTGTGAGAATCGATAGTGCTTAAGATCAGGATGGGAACAACCATAAGAATAGTTAAAGAACTTGGATTGAATAGATTTCAGTGATCAACTTATATCTCTGTATTGTGGATCTCATTCTAGTGGAACTACTTTCCCCATTCATATTCTCAAGTCAACTAAACCTGTTTACTTTGCTCTGTTTGATACTCAAAACCCCCCTTGTTACCTTGCATGCTTATAAACACATAGATTGATTACTTCCTCCCTGTGGGATCGACCCTTGCTTGCCTCTACTACTTGTTTAGGTTTGTTAGGATTATTTTATTTAGGTGTCACGACAACGCCTTATCACTCGGCGGCTTGGTCTTCTTGGCGTCGCGTCGGCTTGGGAGGCTTGACGACGTCGGCCATCGCATGGTGTGGACTCTCGCACACGGCGCTGGGTTCTCCGAGAGGCATACCTATCATCAAAGTTGTAAGGTTCAGAGTACTCACCTCGAGAGTCGTCGGCATCGCGGTCGGAGCCGGTGTCGTGGCCACCGGGGGTGGCTCTGGGAACGTAGCGATCCGTCCTGGGAACGAAGCCTTGGCGGCTCTCAATGACACTTTGCATTCTGTTGAGTTGTGGTTGATGGTGAGAAGTGGACGGCATAATTCCCTTTCCTTTGTCCACGCGTGTCTTGGATGGGACCGCGTCGGTAGCTCTAGTGGGAGGCGGCGCATCCAGACCACTAGGTGGTGTTGGGGTTGGCACAATGGGTGCCTCTTGTTGGTTGGCTCTGAGAGTCGCGTTCTCTTGTCGAAGAGCCTGGATCAAGATTTGATATTCGGATAACCCCATGATGGGATCGCAGGGTTGGTCTTGTGGTGGTTGGTCTTGAGGGAGACCCAACTGTGGAGGTTGTGGGTTGGCGGTGTTATCTCCGCGGTCGTCTCCACTGTGTCCAATCTGCACGGTGCCTATAACAAGACGACCAGACATGGGAGTAAAAACGAACCAAAAGACAACAAAGAACAACAACCAAGCAAATCACTAGTCAAGTCACAAAGGCCACGTAGGTAGGGCTTGTTTGGCTTGCCGTGAGGGAGGCTTGGCTTGAACAAGATATGGTGTATCAACCAAGTTGCAATCAAACAAACAAGAACAAATTGAAACCCTAAAACAAATGTAAACAAAGTAACCAAATTAGCAAGAAAGTACCTTCTAGGAAGCTTGACCTAGACGGTGGAGAGATATAGAAGATGAGCTTAGACCGATGCGGGTTAGGGTTGTCTTATTTTGGCTTTCCCTAACTTTGGAAACTTTTTTTTTTTTTGAATATCTTTTTGATATCTTTTTTTTTTTTTAATATCCGAGATCTTATCTTTTGATCTTTTCGGACTTACAAAAGGAAATAAAATAAAAAGGTCTAAGTAACAAGAATATCCCAAGTGTGATGTTAGAGATAGGAGAGAGAAGATAAGATTTGATGATATCTTATTAGGAAAGTGGTTCACAACCTAAAAAGTAATATCTAGCAAACATGGAAATTCTATCCACGCATGAAATAAGGAAACAAAATATTCTAGCATGCAAGAGACCAAAATTACCTAACACACCAAAACTTGGGGAACAGGAAAAATTTCCGGCCAAGGTATTACCTTGTAGAAACCAAAGGTGAGCACAAACCCTAAAAGATATAATGACTGAAAGGAACTATCTAAAACACTATAAATAAGGAAACTATCTAAAACACTATAAATAAGGAAACTATCCAAAATACGCTGGAATACCAAATATAGATAGTGTATGTAAAAGAACGCGTGAAGCTTCTAACGCGGTGAAGGCTTGGAAGAAATCATCGCGAGAGACGACGAAGTGTCAAAGTCTTCAAAAGAACGCATTGTTTCACTTCCGATGGTGGCGAAGATGACGAGTCTTGGATTGTCGTCTGGACTTCCTTGGCTGGTGACGGCGCGTGCGATAAGTGACGCGATAGTGGCGGCAATGACCTTGGACCTAGACCTTGTCACTGGGCCCTCTGAGCGTAGGCTCATGGCTTTTTCCTCGTCTTGGGCCGTCATGGGAGGCAGGGTCACATCAAAGGACCAAGGAGCAGCTGGAAAGGAGGGCCCGCCAATATGAGCACAAGGCAACAAGGGCCGGCGCCATGTCACCTTCGCGTTCGGTAACCTTGTCTGGGTCCACTTACGCAAGGAGCAATTCCAAGCCAAGCGCCGCAACAAGCTCGATCCGCGCGGCGATGGACCTTTCAAGGTGAATGAGGCCTTTGGCCCCAATTCCTACTAGCTGGAGTTGCCGGATGACCATGGAGTTCATGCCACCTTCAACGTCACCGACTTGTCCCCATATGTTCCCCTGGATGTTGACATTGAAGAATCGGGGATGATTCGAGGCTAAGAAGGGGAAAGTGATACAACCCCGGTGGTGACATTGACAGAGGCCCAAGAAGAGGAGATGCTCAGTGTCAAGTCAGAGGGCCCAATCACTAGGGCGCGCGCCAAAGCCATAGCCCAGGTCACACAGAGCCTCATAGCTAAAGGCTTCGCGCGCAATAGGCCCGCTCTAGCAACTACGCCCCACGTCGTCTCTTGCACCATCATTGTTGGCGCAGCGGCCCCCGCCGCGACGCCATGACTTTGGCCGCGGCCGCTGCCTCGGCCCCACGGCACCTCTTCTATCTTTGGAATATTTTGAAGTTTAGAGGTTTATTGAGTGACATTTGGATGTTTTTGGATATTTTCTATATTTATCCATTTCTATTTTTAGCAAGTTATATTTTTAGGTCATTTTCTAGTTTGGGCGTGTGAGCCTCCTATGCTTAGGAGCCCGACCCATTAGGTTTACTTAGGCCCATGGCCGCGTCTCACTTGGCTTCAATAAAATGCCAATGTGCCTTGTAATTTTGCTCACATTGAATTTAATACATGCGCAAGCTTTGTCGTAGAGTCAATCACTCTGCCCCTTGCGTTTTCGACGTCAAACTTATCGGCCGATCTCCGTCAGTGATCACCCAACACAAACATATCGATTGACTTGTCCTTCGAGAACCTCTCGCCCCAACTTGGTTGTCTCCAAGCGCAAGAGAGCCAGTGTCCTTCGCTCACGTGAAGGCCATTACTTATCCCGTTCATGAAGAGAAGGAGCCTTCGACACGCTTTCTACCTAGATCCGCCGAGCATCACGTAGACAAGCCCCGTTTACGTATCAAGCAACCTTCAATAACTTCGTTTCGTGGCTTCGATCTGGGAAGCTTTACCTGATGTGCCATATAGGACGGATGACACCAGCCAACCATGCAAGGAAAATGAAAGGTTGGTTAGTGTAATGAAAGACTAAACAAGGGATCAAACAAAATGGTTTTGGTGATTGTATCTGGTTACTATCATTGTCTTTCGAATAAAAGCCGATATACGATACACAACCCAGATACTCTCACTGAAACTAAGAATAGGAATGCAGCAAGAGGAGACTCCAAAGGAAATGAGTCTTATATGAATACTTATGTTTGTTTGGGAACATTATATTTCACATAAAGTTTGAAAACCAACCTTGAATAATTGGGTCCACGACCAACCTCACCGCATAATGCGAATCCTGATTGGAAAGAGGACTTACTTTAAACAAGAGTCGGGGCGGGTTCCACGTTGTACTTCTCGCCCGAGAGTATATTAATTATGTGCAACAAGGCACTTATTTTATTTAATTTTAAAATGTGCCATAACGTTAAAGCTTTTAATTTCCACAATAGATCTCACAATGAAATATAGGATGGGAATAAATCCCGATAATTGAAACTAGCTAAGTGCACCACCACCTATATTTGGATTAGGGTAGGTCATGACCAAAAGCATTAGGGCATTTATCCTCCTAACACAAAGTTATAAAGAAACGAATAAACCTCGCAAGGAAATAGCGTTCCTACGAATACTCTTGCTAAACTAGCATTTATATATCCACACCAAGTACATCTAGATCCTATAATAATAATATCAATATATATAAGGGCCGTAGCTAGCATATTATACAACCGAATAAGGTTCAATTAACACACCATTTATTCACACAAGTTCCCAAACGAGAAAATAATTATTTATCCCAACTTAATAGCACAACTGATTCATTGGAAATTAAGATAAAAATGGAATAAATATGCAAGAGTGGATCGCCACTTGCCTTGAATCACAGAGAGATGAACGGTATCACGAGAATGACTGCTTCCACGTGGAAACTTGAATTCCTGCTTTAATTCCGTTCCAAAAGCAAATCCGAGACATACCCAAATCCCACACAAAAATTAATTCTAATTAGATAATTTATTCAATACTAAATTTTGAAGGGTATATGTCTCAAGATTTAAATTGAATTAATTTATCTCGAGGTGAGCACTGGGCGCTGGGGCACGATGTCTCAAAGGAAGCGCCACTGGCGTGCGTGATGTGGCAGCGAGCGGTCGGGGCCGTGGCCTCAATGGTGGCCAATGTCACAAGGGACGAGGTTGACGCCTGGATCGCACCATTGTAGACTAGGGCTCTCGTGACAATGTACTGAGTCGATCGAGCAATGGCATAAGCATGAGCCCTAGTGACGGGGTTATTGCTCCTCAAGCTCATCATCTCTTTTTCTTCCTTCGCCGTCAAGGGTTAGGGGCCATCATTCTCCCCTTCTTGGTTATGAATCATCCCCGATTCGTCCTCGTCGTGCTCTTGGGGGACATAAGGAGAGAGATCCGCCACGTTGAACATGGGGTGCACACTATACTCATCAAGAAGCTTCAGACGGTATATGTTGTCACCAAAGTACTCCAGGAACTTGAATAGTCTATCTGTACAAGTCTGCAGCTTGGTGCCTCGCTTGGTTGGGAAGAGCTCCTTGTGCAAGTGCATCCACACCATGTCTCCGGGAGCAAAGACGATGCGATGCCGACACTTGGTGGGTTGGCGCTCGTATTGGGCGGTGCGACGCTAGAGCTATGTCATGGTCCTCTGGTGAAGCTCCTTCACGAACTCGGCCCTCCTAGCTCCTTGGAGGTTCTCGACATCATGCATAGGGTGTGGACTTCACCAAGACCTTCTAGGTGGAGTGTGACGCCTCCAACCATGGCATTGGCAGCGATGGCTCACTTTATCCTTTGTAGGATGACCAACAATTCTTTAGACATAGCTACCTTATTTTTTGAACACATGGTTAAGCATCATGGGATCCCACGTACCGTTTCGAGTGATAGGGACGAGAAGTTTGTGAGCTATTTTTGGAAGACCCTTTGGAGAAAGCTATGTAGCAATCTCCTATGTAGTACTAGCTACCACCCTCATCTCAATGGCCAGACCGAGGTGACTAACCGGACCTTAGGCACACTACTTAGAACAATGCTTAGGTCCAACCTTCGCCATTAGGAAGACTTACTATCTTTTGTTGAGTTTTCCTATTACAGGTTTATGCACTCGACGACCAAGCTAACACCATTTGAGGTAGTGTATGCGAGGAACCCGCTCACACCACTTAATTTGATGCCACACCCTATGCATGATGCCGAGAACCTCCAAGGAGCTAGGAGGGACGAGTTCGTGAAAGAGCTTCACTAGATGACCAGGACATAGCTCGAGCGTTGCACTGCCTAGTTCAAGCGCCAAGCCAACAAGGATTGGCGATATGTCATCTTTGCCCCAGGAGACATGGTGTGGCTACACTTGCGCAAGGAACGCTTCCCGACCCATGGGGGACCAAGCTAGACCCTAGCACAAATGGACCATTCTGGGTCCCAGAGCACTTTGGCAACAACGCCTATCGTTAGGAGCTGCATGATGAGCATGGTATGCACCAATTGATACTCTAATACCAATTGATTCCATTTGAGTCCTAAGATGAGTCCTAAATTGCATGATGAGCATGGTGTGCACCAACTGACACGTTTGTTTCAAGATTTGAGTCCTAAATTGCCTCGAAACAAATCATGATCAAGCCAAGTGGTCGACTTCTTCGGATCTCCTTGGAAACACTCTTTTTGATGGCTCCCAACATGATCGTGATGCGATCCGGTTTTTGCGGAGTATTGAAGTTAACGAACAATGCTTGAAACAAACGTGTCAGTTAATTTTGTAGAGAACGGGATTGGTAGTAGAAGACAAGGATAGTAGAGAGGTCTTGATGTACTGAATACAGATGAAAAGGTAAGTACTTTGTGTATTATTAAGTACTCACGAAGCTATTCGAGTTCATATGGCATCGAATAGGAGAACAATGGTGGAAATAGAGAAGAGATAGTTGAATGCCTATTACATGGATTCTAACCCCTTTATATAAATAATATCTTTTAAGTAGATAAAGCTTCCTTGAAGATAATATATATTATACCATCTAGAAGGTAGACAATATATATTACCTAAGAGGTAAATAGAATATATCAATAAAGGGTTAATACATATATGGTAATAATACCTCCTAGTAGATAACTCCTTGTGTAGCAAGTTATCTTATCCAAGGTGAAATTGATGGGTGCCTGGGTCTTGTATGGTCGATTCCTCAGATGGTGTCACATGTCCTAAGCGCGTTCGACGGCATAGGACGTGACGGTCATGTCAATGGTGTCGACGATCATGTTGATGATGTCAATGGTCTAGAACATGTTGACGTTGTTGATGATCGTGTCACCGGCTTGGAACGCGTCAACACTCTTGGAGATCTTTGCCAGCCAGGTGTGAAGGTGTTGTACTATAGTGGGAAAATCATGAACCTTATACGTGAATAACTGTTCTCCATGTATCGTCTCTTGGAGGGGGAGGTAATCTGCATGACCAATTCCTGTCACCTTTGGGCGAAGTCACTCCTCAAGATCTTCATCAAGTGTATGCCGAGAAAAGGGGTGAAACCAGATAATCCTTCTACGGTTGATGCATGTTTTCAGGAATCTTGACTGTGCACGTAGACGTACCTCAGGTCTGGTGACAGACGAAGAGAAGCGAGACCCTTATGCTCCTCCTTTGCATGTATGTCTTCTTTGCATGTTTTGCCGAAGATGAACTTCTCTGTCCAGATGAAAGAGGATTGCGACGATGATGCTAATCTCGTTCCAAGAAAGCAAAGAAAACGACGAACGTAGCGATTCTAGCAACTTTACGCCCATGATGTCAGCTGCAAACTCCATCATGCCAAAAACCATGTTCATAAGGATGTCGACGCCATGTTGACGGAGGTAATACCATAGAGACTTGTAAGCTATCGAGGTAGGTGTGGTATTACAATGAGATGTTTTCCTCTAAGTGCCATATATACATATGTCGACCAATAAGGTGTCTTGAATTCCATCATGTCCTTTAAACCACATAATGCCCTAAATATGTCGCTTGAGAGAGATATTGTCCTTTTAGCCAAGAATAGGTGTATTGCCACGAAGCAGATGGTCATGCTCGAAGAAGATGGCCGTGCATTGAGATGATTATAGTCGCGTCAAATAAAGATGAAGGTGATCTTAGCGGTTGTGTCGATGAAGACAATGATGACCGTGATGACTTCTTCGATATAGACGAATGGGCCTCCTTCATTATCAATTGGCGAAGGCCATCTACATCAGGCACACAGATCCGGTCCTGAAACCAGAGTGATCCATCATATTGAACCACAAATCTGGGAGCTTTCCCATCCATCACTTCACTGTTTAACTTCACATCATCAACCTATTTCTCCTTGACCCGATCTAGTAGCGTAGCCTGAATCTCTAACATACTCAGGCATCCTCTACGCTGATCATACAAGACATCAAACTCGCACAATCCTTGGTGAAGTTTGGTCTGAGCAGTGAGCAGAGCTACTACGGTCTCGTGCGACGTCTTTCGACTCAAAGCATCGGCTACTACATTAGCCTTGCCCGGATGATACAACAACTCGATGTCGTAGTCCTTGAGTAGCTCCAACCAGCGACGTTGTCTCATGTTCAACTCCTTCTGAATGAACACATACTTGAGACTCTTGAGGTCTGTAAAGATCTGGCACCTAACACCATAGAGATAGTGCCTCCAAATCTTCAGCGCGAAAACCACAACCGCTAACTCCAGATCATGCGTCGGATAGTTTGCTTCATAGGTCTTCTGTAATAACCCCTAAAAGTCCCGAACTGTCATTTTGTAAGAAAGACATGATGGGCAATTTCTGTAACCTATGTAATAATCTATTGAACAAAATATTATACGTTTGATATGATTTTGTGTCATAAAGTATTTTGGAAGTGCTAAAATAATTAATTTGGCATGTCCTCGAACGAGACCCGTGACCAGAGGCCAAGGATCGCGATCGCGGATTGAACCCGCGGGCGCGGATTCGCCCAAGAGCCAATCCGCGATCGCGGCTCCATTTCCGCGACTGCGGATCGCTGGTTTGTCTTTGTCTTCAATTCTCCCCGCGTTTCGACGTTTTGCTTGCCGGCGTTTCGCCGATGGAGGGAGGCCGAGCGGTTGGAGTGCCCCGGCGTTGAGCTCTCTTTCCCCTATAAAAGGAGGTCAGGGACAACTTCAACCTTCATCCACAGCCCTCAAATCCCTCTCTTTCTCTCGTTTTGTGCTTTTGCCGGAGTTCCTTGTGTTCGTCGGAGCGTCGCCGGAATTGTTAGAGGTCGACGGGAGTCCTTGGAAGCTTGAAGTGGTGGGGGTCATAGTGAGCCTTCGTCCTAGTCAAGAAGTTGTCGTCTTCGTCATCGGTAAGCTTCGAAGCCGAGTTGGAGCCGTCGTCGGAAGGGGGAACCGCGACCGCAGGGATGATTTTTGCGACCGCGGCTCTGCCCAGAATTCCGTGACCGCGGATGTCCAAACCGTGACCACGGCTTTCCCTAGCGAGCACAATCGTGGCTTGGACAACCACGGTCACGGCTTAGGCTTTGTTTCCTTTCGATTCATATCGTTATTCGTTTCGTATCCTCGTTTCGTTCGTATCAAATCTAACTTAGGGTTCCGTCTTTTGTCTCGACGTCATCGTATGAATCCGTATTCAGATTCCAATTTCTAGATCCCAGAACCTGACATCTTCGTTCGTCCAATTAAGGCAAGTGGCGGTTTGCTCGTGCTCATTATTCCATGTTTTCCTTGATTATCAATTAATTGATTGTTAATTAAGATGGGATAAAAGTTATTGCTTTCTGTTTCGGAACAGATTTATTTAAACAATGTGTTAATGTATGACTTTATAATAGGTTGTATATAGTTTGGTATGATATTACTGTAATGATATGTGTTAAATGATGTGTTAAAGTATGACTAGAAACAACGCTATTATATAGTTTGGTATGATATTACTGTAATGAGTTTTGGTGTGGATTTAAATGTGAACTTAAATGCTAGTGTAGCATGAGTATTCGTAGGAATGTTAATTCCTTACGAGGATTAGTCGTTTCTTTATAACTTTGGTGTTAGGAAGTAAGTGCCCTAACACTCTTTTGGTCATGACCTACCCCTATCCGAATATAGGGGTGGTGCACTCAGCTAGTGCCAATCTTCAGGATGTATTCCCAATCTTAAGGGATTTATTCCCAATTTCTCATTACGAGATGTGAAATTAAAAGCTTCAACGTTAAAGTGTGTTTTGGAAGTAAATAAGATAAATGCGGTTATGTACATAATTAATATACCCTCGGGCGAGGAGTACAACGTGGAAACTGCCCGGACTCTTGTTAGAGTAAGTCCTCTTTCCAATCTGGATTCGCATTACACGGTGAGGTTGGTCGTGAACCCAAATAATCAAGGTCGTGTTTTAAAACTTGTGTGTGAAAACTTAACGTTCCCAAACATTGGTTATACGTTTTCTATAAGACTCATTTCCTTTGGAGTCTTCTTTTCATTGCATACCTTCTTTCATAATTCCGTGAAAGTTTCGGGTTATGTATCGTCCCTTCGGTTATTATTCGATGGACAATGATTGTTGGGCCCATCATCCTCCAAGGAATTCAGACGAGCAAGATGGGCCTAGGTCCGAACGAAATCAAAGTCCAAGAGAGAATGGAAAGAAGTGTCGGACACCCTTCAGACGAGTAGCACCCGACCAGCTCCGAGGATCTCGCTCGATCATTAAATGCCTGATTGAAGGTAACGGCCACAACATTCAACAAAGAGATTATGACGACAATTAAGGGCAAATCCCAACGATCTCGCCCAGAATTAAAGCACGAAATACTGCCAACGATGGATAACGGTCGGAAGGGAAAAGTTGCCATATATGGACCTCGATCGGGCAGGCAAAGACACACACGATTACAACACCACATCCGCTGATTTACTCAGAAGAAAAACAAAGGAACACACTGATTCTAGCTTACTCTCCTCGAAACATCGCTCAATCCCCACCGGTCGAGCCCCAGAGTCACCGGTCAGACCAGATCCGATCTCTCGTCCTCCAAGGATAAGTTGCACTTTGATCCGGCTCAATCGTCAATATATCAATAAAATCACTTTGCTTTCTCGTATTTCTTCTTTATTGGTTGATTGTCTATTTAGATTGGTTTGATATCGATAATCCAATGGACTAGTTACCCCGTCTAATGCGATTTAGGTCGTTTGATCTTTTTGCCCCAAAACAATTTGGCGCCCACCGTGGGGCAACTTGCCGAACACCATCTTGAAATCTCCCAACCATGACTATTAACCCACCTACCAACACCGAGGAACCACGTCTCGAAGACAACTCCCAAGCTCAAGGAAACACGATCGACAATCCTACTCCAACCCAGTTCCAAGAGCTTGCCCAAAAATGTATGCCCTCTAAGAGGAACTTGCCCAGCAACGCCAAAAGACCGAAGCCTTAGCTACCTTATCCATCCAATCCGAGGCCGAGATCGCGCAACTAACCCGTGAAAATGAGTCTCTTAAGTCGCAGGTACAATCGATGGCTTCTGGATCTAGGCGCATGCCCATCCACAGCAGCGTCCAGACGCATCTCGATATGAATGGCGTCGAACTGACCCCTCCGAGCGTGCGACGACTTGGACACACAGAGGATATATCTCGAACTCCTTTGGCTAATCCATTTTCGACTAACAATGTTACTTTCTCCACACCGATCGGGTCGGCAGGGACCCGAATCGACAAACCACAGGTTACCAATCCTCCCGACATCCTAGCTCTCGTCCAGAAGACGCTCAACCAACACATGAAGACGCTCGACAATCTTATCGCTAGGATTCCCAGAGTCCCACAACCGATCGAGAAGGAAGCGTCAGGCGGATTCGAAGAAACTCCATTTGTCGGAGAAATCGCTAGGGTCGACATCCCAAAGAAGTTCCATCTCCCAACCATGGCGACGTTCGACGGCACCAACGGCCTAGATGACCACATTTCTCTCTATAAACAAAAATTGATGACTGCATCCGTTCCAAGGGAGAGCCGCGAGGCTGTCATGTGCAAAAGCTTTGGCACGACCCTCGCGGGCCCCGCACTAACTTGGTTTATGCGTTTGCCTCAGGGAATGATTGCATCGTTCGCAGACCTGGTCAACTCTTTCAAAAGCCAATTCGCTAGCAGCCGGAGGCTCGAAAGACAATCGAGCGACCTCTACCGGATCACCCAAAGGTATAACGAACCTCTCCGAAGTTATCTTAACAGGTACAATAAGGAGAAAGTCATGATCCCCCATTGCAACATCACCACCTCCATCGAATCCTTCCGACAAGGATTGATCAAAGACAACAACCTCTACAACGAGATCACCAAGTACCCGTGCAGAAGCTTCGAAGTTCTCCAGGCCAAAACCATGGCCGAGGTGCGACTGGAAGAAGACCGTGAGTCGCGAAAAGCCTCTCATGGACCTGATCAATCCGATCGCAAATCCTCCTTCAACAACCGTTGAGACAGACACCATCATCCCTATCCTCATAACCGAAGCGAGCAAAATCAGGTAAACTCTTTCCAAGACATGTCTCAAGACTGGAGAGACGGTTCGACGTTGCCTCCCAGGGTTCAATCTTACAACCTTAACGTTTCCGTGTCGGAGCTCATCAAGAGTCTCGACAAATATGGAAAAGAGGTAAGATGGCCCCGAAAGAGCGACCAACCGGTCGTCAAAAAGGACAAAAGCCGATGGTGCGAATTCCACGGCGACCACGGTCACTCGACAAACGAGTGCATCGCCCTGCGAAAAGAGGTCACAAGATTGCTCGCGCAGGGGCTCCTACGCGATGTAATCTCAGAGCGAGCCAAAGCCACCATGGAACGAAGAGATCAGGTAAAACAAGACAAACCACCGTCTCCTGTTCATACAAAGATTGTCAACACTATTTTAGGTGGTTCGGACGTATGTGGAAACACATACTCAGCGGCCAAGCGACATGCAAAGGAAAGCAAGGGCGATAGGCCCGAAGCGCCAGAATTCAAGCCAAACAAGGTCTCCGATCTCCCGACGGTCACATTCGACGAATCCGACGTCGATGGATCGGAGAGTCATCACGATGGTCTGGTAATCTCTTTTTCTATTGGGAATTGTTTGATACGAAGAGTCTTAATCGATACAGGGAGTTCGACCAACCTCTTGACCTTCGATGCCCTCAAAGGGATGGGTCTGGGTGAGGACGACCTGATCAAGAAATCGACCCCACTGGTCGAGTTTAGTGGCGAGGTTAAGCACACTATCGGTGAAATCGTTCTCACAATGTATGCTGGAGGAGTCAACCAACAGATGAAATTCCTAGTCCTAGATTGCCCGTCTCCCTATAATTGCATTCTTGGCAGGCCATGGATACACGCTATGAAGGCGGTACCTTCGATGTACCATCAAGTCATCAAGTTCCCTACCAAGTGGGGAGTCTAAGAAATCAAGGGAGACCAGAGGGTAGCCAAGGAATGCTACGTCGCCTCCATGAAAAGCGCCATCGAGCATAAGGCCACATAGCAATCACAGAGCGGCGAGGGACCTAGTCCATACGTCGAACCAGAAATGGAAAAACTTGACGAAATCGTGCTAGATCCTTCAAAGCCAAACCAAACGGTAAGGGTTGGGTCGGATTTGGACGACTCGACTAGACAACAAATTCTTGATTTTCTCAGATCCAATACTGATTGTTTTGCATGGTCACACGAGGACATGGTCGGTATATATTCGAACATTATTACTCATAAGTTGGATGTAGATCCATCTCACCCCCCTGTGAAGCAAAAACGCAGGAAGTTCGCCCCAGAGCGAAACAAGATAGTCGACGACGAAGTCAAGATCTTGTTAGAAACAAGGAAGATAAGGGAAGTCCACTATCCCGACTGGCTGGCCAACCGGTTAGGTTAGACCCTTGCATAGTCTTTCATTAGACTGACCAACCGGTTATATTCCCTTGCATGGTTGGCTGGTGTCATCCATCTCATACGGCACATCAGGTAAACTGCAGTTCCATGAAGGCTAGAAACGACGGTGAAGGCAGATGAAATTTTTGAAGTGTTTTACCAAGGTTGAGATCCTAGGCATGTGATCGCTAGATCAAGACTTTTGTGTCATTTATTTTAAAAAGACTTCCGTTGTATTAAGACTTCCGCTGCAATATATTTTGGTTGTATTTGGATTATGGATGTAATTCCGAAACTTTGATTTAATCCAATACTATGACATTTGGTATTATAAATGTTGTTTTATGATTTGTATAAACTGGTTAAGCCTGGGTGGCTTCGGATGTGGAATCTGAGGTCACTGGCGGTGATACCATTCAAGGATATATTTGGGGGTGTTACAGATTTGGTATCAGAGCCGAATTTGTTTTTTAAAACGGGTTGGGATTTTATAAACCATTTACTCGTTTTGAACTGAAAAATACTTTCAAAGGATTTGAATTTCCAAATAAATTTTTTCGCTTGAAAAAAATTCTGCCGTTCTAGTCGTGCCTTCTCTTTAATCTGATATAGTAAGTTCGCTTCTATATTTAGAAAGACTAACTCTCTTTTCGTCGCCCGTAGATATGGGTGCATTCTGTTCTCTTCAAAGGAACTCGGAAGAAGCCGAGGTGGCTCCGCCATCTCCAGTGAGGCTTGAGTTCCCGGTTCCCCTGCGATGCTTTGAGGTCGTGGAACTTAGTAGTCCACCTGAGGAGGTGAAGACCGTACTCCCTGAGTTGGTAGTGTTAGTGTCCGATAATACCGAGGTTCCTGTGGCAGAGCCTGAGGAGGAGCCGAGGGAGGACACTGAGGATGAAGGGGAGCCGTCAGAGTACACAAGAGGGTACTTCGACGACGACTTCATGATCGAGTCTATTCTCGAGGAGGATCCGGAAGAGGATCCCGAGGAAGATCCGGAGGAGGATCCCGAGGAGGATCCGGAAGAGGAAGAGAATGGCCTAGAACACTTGCTGGTGGACTGTGAGGACCCAGGGGTACAGTTCGTTCCACCTAGTCCGGAGTTTCCACCTGAGCGGGAGTATTCACCATTGTCTCCTGCCACTTGGGAGGCGATTAGTGCTGAATCGCATCGCCAAGTGGATGAGACGGTTAAACGTGCTCGTTTGAGGGCAAGGCCATGGGAGTCGATGGGTACACCAGTTGTAGTCCCGACTCAACAGACCAGGCCAAGACCCCAATTGCAGGAGGGACGACTAGAGGAGTGGTCGAATGCCCTAAACGACATGGAGGAGAGGACCTTCGAGACTGAGGTCGGTCTCACCCGAATGATTGGGGACGTCCGCGAACTCCAGGAGTACATCCGCCAAGCAAGATTGCTACTTGATCCTTTGTATGGGGTGAATAGGGAAAACTTCCAACCAGGATTTCTGGAGGAGTTTTGCTACCCACCGGGATCTGATGAGATTGGTCAGAGTGTTCCCGCGCCTAGGGTAAGGCCGAGGGCACTAGGACCAAGGGATGAGCCGTGTGCTCCAGGGCCGAGCAGGGTGAGAAGTCCATTGTCGGATTCCGATGGTAAACCCCGTTCGAAGAAGCCTTGTATGAGAAGTTTGCCTTATAGGAAATGTTTCAGGGCGCCATGATAAGGGCCAATGTTGACATTAGTAGTTCCTTTGTAGTATTCCAGTGTTCATTTTGTTAAGAACTGTAGTCTCCGAGCAATTTTGTCTTGTCGCTCTGGAGATTCCCATTCGAGGAGCCAGATATCCATGTACCCCGAGAAGATGCGGTCAGGAACAAAGGCGACTATGGCCGAGAACTAAAGGCCATAAGCTCTATGAGGCCTGATAGCTATGACGGGAAAGGAGAGCCAGTCAGGGTGGCATATTGGTTCTTGCACATGGAGCGATTGTTCCGCAATGTCGAGTGCACATAAGCTGAGAAGATGCACATTGCTTCCCTTCAGCTTAAGGAAGTAGCTAACGAGTGGTGGGAAGGTACCAGTCTAGCTGATCACCCTGGTTTGAACTGGGGGATGTCCAAAGCCAAAATGACTGATCATTTCTTCTCCCGAGCTATGAGGGAAGAAAAACATAAGGAGTTCCTCTATCCGAAGACGGATGGGTTGAAAGTGACTGAGCTTGCGGCCAAGTTCAATCATATGCTACAATATGCTGGGCCGAAGGTGTCCAGTGATGAGAAAAAGATCTGGCATTTTCATGAGTGGATGAATCCAGACATTAAGCCACTGATGGTGCGCCATGGATGTTGTACTCTGTAGCAGTACGTGGATACAGCCTACAAGTTGGAAGTGACTCTGGAAGAGGTGACAAAGAAACGTAATCGCCAGAGGTCAATGCAGAATCAGCCTCAGGCGAGTGGATTCAAACATCCCGCGCCACCGTCTAACTTTGCCAAATATGGCCGAACGAAAACGAATATGATTCATGGAGGGTCTATGCAGTTTTTGGGTCAGGGCAAGAATCCGATCTAGTGTTACAACTGTGGTACGCACGGGCACAAGAGCAATGAGTGCCCAAAGGAGAAGAAGACGTGTTTTGGCTGTGGAAAGGTGGGGCATATGCAGATATTTTGTCCGCAGAGGAGGCAGAAAGGAGCTGAATCACAGCAAGGGTCTGTTAGTCAGAACAATCGATCTAGGTTTAGACCAGTGGAAGCTCCTAGTCCTTCAACGCAGACGACTGTGCAAAACAAGGGGAAAGCCCCGACTGCTTTTGGAGGTCAAGGTCAACGCCTTTACGAGATACGTGAGGCGGATGGACCCAATGCTCCAATTGCTTAAGGTACTTTATACCTTCATTCTACTTCAGTATGTATATTGTTTGATTCGGGTGCTACCCAATCTTTTATCTCGGGGAGTTGTGTTAGTAAGTTAGGCTTAGTATGCAACGAGGCTTGTGAGTCTTTCGTTGTGAATCTTCCTAATGGTGAACATTTAGTGGGCACCAAGCGTCTGTCAGAATTTCTGATTACCATCCAGGGTAAGAAGTTCGAAGCAGATTTGATCTATATAGCCATGGCTCCATACGATATTATTCTCGGTATGGATTGGCTGACACGTCATGGGGCGGTAATCGATTTTAGCTTAAGAACTGTGACAGTGTCATCTGGGGGCCAGTTTGTATGCAAATTCAAGGGTCGTAATGACGCTGATAACAGCAGGCTCATCAATGCGATGGCTGTGTTTAAGCTACTTCGATAAGGTTGTGTCGGGTACTTGTGCTATCTGGACGAGCCCAAGAAAGATGAGCCATCAGTTCTTGATATTTCGGTCGTTTGTGAGTTTCCAAACGTCTTTCCGGAGGAAATTCCTGGTTTACCCCCGTATCGTGACGTGAAGTTTACCATTGATCTTGAGCCTGGTACTGCGCCGATCTCTAAGGCACCGTATCGGATGGCTCCTGCTGAGATGCAAGAGTTGAAGAAGCAACTCGAAGATCTTCTTGAGAAGGGCTATATAAGGCCGAGCGCATCACCTTAGGGCGCTCCGGTTTTGTTCGTCAAGAAGAAAGATGGATAGTTTCGACTTTGTATCGACTATCGAGAGTTGAATGAAGTCATAATCAAGAACAAGTA
Organism: Rheum nobile; assembly: GCA_027886185.1. Classification (NCBI taxonomy): domain Eukaryota; kingdom Viridiplantae; phylum Streptophyta; class Magnoliopsida; order Caryophyllales; family Polygonaceae; genus Rheum; species Rheum nobile. The sequence continues at coordinate 3,346,461 of WOAB01000490.1, read as the reverse complement.
TCCGTTGTCGAGGATTGATGATCTGTTGGATCAACTGCAAGGAGCTAAAGTCTTTTCCAAAATCGATCTGAGATCTGGTTACCATCAGCTCAGAATTCGTGAGGAGGATATTCCGAGGACTACTTTTCGGACGAGATATGGTCACTACGAGTTCGTAGTCATGCCATTTGGACTTACCAATGCTCCAGCAGTTTTCATGGATCTAATGCATCGATGTTTCCACCAATACTTGGATAAGTTCGTAGTGGTCTTCATCGATGACATTTTAATCTATTCCTCGAGTGAGGAAGCGCACGAGGAACATCTTTGGATTACTTTGTCAGTCCTTAGACAGAATCAGCTATATGCAAAGTTGTCTAAGTGTGACTTTTGGATCAAGGAAGTGGATTTCTTAGGCCATGTGATCAATGAGAATGGGGTTATGGTTGATCCCCATAAGATTGAAGCGGTAGCAAATTGGATGCGACCTCAAAATGTGAAAGAGGTGCACAGTTTTCTTGGACTTGCTGGATATTATAGATGGTTCGTGGATGGATTTTCTAAGATCGCTCTACCTATGACCGGTCTGCTTCGCAAAGTGCACAAGAAGTTTGTTTGGGATGACAAGTGCGAGGCCAGTTTTCAGAAGTTAAAGTAGTGTCTGACCTGTGCACCAGTGTTAGCGCTACCGGAAGGAAATGATGGTTATGTGGTCTATAGTGATGCTTCGAAGCATGGGTTAGGATGCGTACTGATGCAGAAAGGCAAAGTTATTGCATACGCATCCCGACAGTTGAAGACTTATGAAGCAAACTATCCGATGCATGATTTGGAACTAGCAGCCGTTGTTTTTGCGCTGAAGATTTGGAGGCACTATCTCTATGATGTGAGGTGCCAAGTCTTCACTGATCACAAGAGTCTCAAGTACGTGTTCACTCAGAAGGAGCTGAATATGAGACAACGTTGCTGGTTAGAGCTACTCAAAGACTACGACATCGAGTTGCTGTATCATCCGAGCAAGGCTAATGTAGTAGCCGATGCTTTGAGCCGGAAGACGCCGCACGAGATTGTAGTGGCTCTACTTACTGCTCAGACCAAGTTGAACCAAGGGTTGTGCAAGATTGAAGTCTTGTACGATCAACGTCGAGGATACTTGAGTATGCTTGAAATTCAGGCTATGCTACTTGATCCGATGATGATGTAGTTATGGTGAAGCTAAGCAGCAAAGTGATGAACGGGAAAGCTCTCGGTTTCGTGATTCAGGAGGATGGATCACTCTGGTTTCAGGACCGGATTTGTGTGCCTGACGTTGACGGTCTTCGCCAGTTAGTGATGAAGGAGGCCCATTCGTCAGCTTATTCTGTACATCCAGGCTCTAGCAAGATGTACAAGGACCTCATGAAGAAGTTCTGGTGGCCCAACATGAAGTGGGATGTTGCAGAGTTTGTGGCAAAATGCTTGACTTGTCAAAAGGTCAAGATAGAACACCGTAGACCTAGTGGTAAGTTGCTACCTCTCCTAGTGCCAGAATGGAAATGGGAGGATATTGCTATGGATTTCATCACAGGATTGCCAAAAACTCAAAGTCAAAAGGCTGCGATATGGGTAATCATTGACAGGCTAACGAAGAGTGCTCACTTCGTTGCTATTGTTTTGGGGCGAAAAGATCGGACGACCTAAATCGCCTTAGATGGGGTAACTAGTCGATCGAATGATAAAAAACAATCCAAACCAAGCAAGCAATAGATAAACAAAGAATAAATATGTAATAGCGTGATGGTTTTATTAGATGTCGTGTTTAATCAGACTGAATCGTGATACAACTTATCGTGATAAAACCAGAGATCGAGTGGGACTCGACTAGTGACTTGTGAGTGGCGACCGGCGGGGGTCAGGCGTAGGAAGCCGTTAGAGATCTAGATTGAGAGTGAGAGTACTATTCTGGTGTGTTTTCTGAGTAAGAATGCTCGTGTCCCTTGCTTAATTGTGCGTGTTGTTTCTTATCCTCTTTGTCGTCCCGATATGGTAAGTCTTTCACCCTTGTTACCGTTTTGCATTTCTTGCCGAATATTTCATCTTCAATGTTGAGAGTAATGGCGAAGATTGCGCCATTGAATCTCTGTGATTACGTTGGTTTTAATGTTATGGCCGTTGCGTGATCTGGGCATTAAATGCGTGGCGAGATCCTTGCGATCCTGTCGGATGATACACGACCAGAGAAGTCTCGTCAGCTCCTCTGGGCTTTTCCTCTGTTCTTCCGATCTGCAGTGGGCTTGAGTTCGATCCACTTGATCCGTCTTTCTCCTGGGATGCCAGGCCCAACAATAGCCCAAGTTGTTATGGGCTTACGGTTTAGGCAAGTAGACCAAAATCCGTGGCAACTTCTCTGGACACGATCTCCACCGTCCTTTCTGGCGTGGTTGCACAGGTCGACGTGGCTTGCGATTTAGGGCATGACGCGACGTCTCTGCAGGTCATGATATCTTTCCATAAATTCTGAGCAGGGGAAACGATTAGTCTTCATCTTTTTCCTTTGCAAGTTTCTTGGTCTCTCTCGTCATAGCTTTCTGATTTTTCCTAGCCATAGCTCTCCAGTTCCCCTCCCTCTCTATTCTCGAGATGGTTTCTCTTGAGGCTTCTGAGTCGTCGAAGACTCTTTCCGACGCTATAGAAGGTGAAGTTCCTCCCCATTTTATCTTGACGGAGTCGGATGCGCTGGTTAGCACTTTGTCAGAGGCGGAACTGGATCAAGTCCTCCAAGTCGGGGGCTTTCCTCCAGAGACAATCGCTAGGCTGCCTCATCCAGACGAGAGGGCCGACGCGCGTTACGAAGGGTGGATTTGCTTCTATGTGTACCCGTTTAGAATAGGGCATACATTTCCTTTTTCTACTCTTGTCAGAGATTTTCTAGCCACTTTGGCGTTAGCGTTGTGTCAAGTAATGCCTCAGGCATGGAGAGTCCTTAGGGTTTTAGACCTCGTGAACGTCCAAACTGGAGCTGGTTTTGATTTTGATGCTTTGTGGTATAATTACTTCATGGTAGCGTTTTTCAGTCGTGCGCGCTATCAAAGTAATCCTAATATGCAACTAGAGTATAGCATGCAAGTAAGGAGTCGAACCCAAGGGAATTAACACGTCAATTTCTATGTAATTACTAATTTATCAACTTTAACGAACAAATGGGGGGGATTGGTTGGTTTTCTACTAAGACTACACAATTGAAATAGCACAAAAAACAAGTTTAAACAATAGGGAGAGAAAGAGTTTCACCTAGCAAGTTTCCACACAACAATTAACCAAGTTGATCATTGATTCTTCTCATGTTCATATTTATCCTATGGATTGTTCCAATTCTGATCTTGTTTATATTAACAAGCCAACCGGTCTTGCTAACACTTACCAATTGATAACCTAGAAGACCTTCTAAGTTGGTTCAATCAATAGCATAAAGCGTAAGATTAACGGATTGCAAACAAAGACTTAACACCGCAAGTATGTCATGCAAATCAATTTCCTTTTCACAATTGAACTCAATTTACCAATTTCATGCAATTGTGATTGCTAGCTATGATTAGGGATTCCACCGTCTATCCCAAATCTAGCACCTAAATTACTATAGATTTAAATTAGGAGATCAATCTAGCCAAATAGATAGTAATAGCAATATGCTCAAGGAAATCAATACCAAATCCAAAGGGGTGAACAAGAGAGATGAACCTTACAACCAGATTAACTGTGTGCTTCCACGCTAGGCAAAACAAGGGTTTAGTTTTTGCTCATGTTCTTCACAAACTTTTAATCCAAAAGAAAGACAAAAGAAAACTAAAAATTCTTGAGAGGAAAGAAAAGGGAGATCCAATGGCTGCTCAGTCTGGACGTGCCTCTTTCTAAACCTAATCCGAGCCCAATTAATTACCAATTAACTCAGCAAAACGAAACGGTCAAAAACAAAGGAAAATCGGGAGCTGTTCAGTCGCGCGGCAAAACCGCGACCAACCGTGATCGCGGGGGATCGCGGTTTGTGCTCCAGCAGCTTCTGTTGGACTGGAGAATAACGGCGATCGCGGTACATCGCCCCACCTCGCGGTCTTCACTCCAGAAGCTTTTGTCTTTTGATCACCTGCCCTCCAACATGTCTTCGAACTCCGTCTTCAACTCGTGAGTGCTTTCAAATCATCCACAATGCAGCTCCGCACTACAAGCATCAACATCACCTCCAGAACCCTGTCAAAGTCTCCTAAAATGTGCTAATAATCCCTAACTACGCCATACAAAGTACGGCGTATCAAACTCCCCCATACTTAGACCTTACTCGTCTCGAGTAACTAAAGAGAAGCTACCCTCACCAAAATATGCATTCCAGGTCTCAGGAAATATGACGAACCTTGCTAGAGATTACAACAACTCAACAATAAACATCCCAACCAAAACAACAACCAAATAGAGCAATGCGAAAGACAATAAAAAAGAACCCAACTACACCTTATCCCTCCAAGTGGTAGCTTACCCGAATCCTCCTATACTCCGCCCCTTATGTCGCCACGCCAAGCAAGAAAATCCTAGATCACTCACACTCATTTTGCTTAGGCGCCCTCTCGGGTTTTCACCTAACCGCTCATTGTTTTTCTTAGATGGGCTCACCAATCTCGCATCACTCCAAGACTCATTTTTGCCTCAACCTAATGTTGAGCGGGTCACCTTCTTTTTGCCTATGCGGCCCTTTCGGGTTTTCCGCATATCCAAGGATTTACTATGCTTTTTTTCATTTTTTCTGGCTTTTTTCGGTTTTTTTTTTTTTATAGAAATGCTGAGATATGTACAATGTGAAGTATCATCCCCTCCCCCATACTTAAATGACGCATTGTCCTCAATGTGATCCAAAAGGACCTGAAATGATTGGGGAAGGAAGAAAAATACTCACTGTGGTGGTGGATAGTAGGGGCCAGCACCCCGGTAGTACTCCTCCTAAGCTCTCCTCATAGCAGCAATGTCCCTCTGGATGTCTCCTTGGGTGTGCTGCATCTCCCACTGAACTCGCTACATCTTCTCCTGTGTAGCTTGGACCTCTCTCATGCTCCTCCCAAAATCAGAAAACTGAGCATACATATCATCTTGTCTCACCGACATACGGGCAAGCTGTGCAGCCATATCACCACTCCAATCGGATTCGTCATAAGAGTACTCATCATATCCTCTAGAAGGGCCTGCCTCATCAGTCATAGGGGCATGAACAGGCTCAACATGCTCGCCCTGCTCATCCTCCATCTCATTATCATCCTGCACTGGCGCACCGGCCCCAAGTGGATCTGATGGCAACATGAAATCCTGGTAGCGCGGACCAAATGGCATCGGTCTCGGCAGCCTCATCCTGTGAGTCCTGTCTGCTAGGGAGAGCCATGTGTATCCTTGAGTAGCATACGCCTCAATGTCTCCAAATCATACACATATGAACCAGTCAAAGGCGCGGGAAACTCATCATCCCCGATACAAGCTCTTGCAATGAGGGTGATCATCCCCCCCATAGAGATCTTCCTAGTAGATCTAGACTGATGCTTTTGGCAGCTGCAGACAAATAGCTCGACCCAATCCGGAATGACATTACTCCGCGGGACCAAACTCCATAGTGTGGACAAATCCATTGCATTGATCTTGTTGACCTCGCCCTGACCAAAGAATGTCATGGCGAGGACCTTATGAGCGAGCCTCAGTGGAGGATGAGTGAGCTTGTAATTGTACTCACTACGGGATGGCACAAGCTCGTGCCCTGTTGCGGCGCGCCAGAAACTGAAATGACTTTGAATTGGGTCACTCCAATTTTCGGTACTCTCAGTTGTGACACCAAAAATAGCCTTCAAACTGGCATAACTCAGCTGATATTCTTTGCCCATCAAATGAAACCGGATAGACTCACCCTCCTCATCATCAACAATTGAGCACAGAAAATCACATGTGATCTCCTTATAGGTAGGAGCATTCCTACTCATGAAATCTCCCAATCCACCATGGGCAAGCAGCTGTAACATACACTCTTCTAACCCGAGCACTCGCAAAGCATGAATATCAAAGAATTTCGTAACTAATATCGGCTTGCTAGTGAGGGCTTCCCTAATAGCCCGTTCTCGGGTGCTCAAATTCTTGCGCACTCCTCTAACCATGATCAATACGGTAATAATGCGAGAGAAGGGCAAAGAGCAACTCACAATCTGAAGTCTGTAGAGGAAACCGCGAGTGGGGGCGGTCGCGGTGGGTCGTGGTTGGCCGCGATCTGGCCTGATTCGCTCGCGTCGAGTCGCCGGTCTCCGTGAGGGTTGTAGCGCTCGCCGGTGGTCGCGGTTGAGTACAAGTTCGGTGGAGGCAAGACTTCTTGTCTCTTTTGTGGGAGGAGGAGGGATTTTTGTGAGGAAGTTGTTTTGGAGCTTTTGAGGGTTTTGAAAATGGAGGTTTTTGTGGTTGTTGAGGGTGAGATCTTGTAAGAAGGGGATGGGGATAGGAGTGGGAAATGTGAGAGAGTGAAGAAAATGGAGTTTTTGATGTTATTTTGAGTGAAGATGGAGGTTGTGGGAGATTGAGGATTTTTGTAAGAAATGGAGGTTTTGGAAAATGGAGGTAGGGTTTAGAGGAAGAAGGGGGTGAATGTGGGGATTTGGGGGTATTGTGACCGAAATTCTCCATTTTTTTTTTAAACCTTATTTGAAATGAAGGAATGACTTACAGGGGGAAAAACCGCGGGCGGCCGCTATCGCGGGTGGTCGCGGTTTTGGCTGCAGACTGCAGTTGAACCTGCGCTTCGGGCATCCTTCCCTAACCACAAACACACTAAAAATGGCAGTTAAAATGAACAAAAAATATAACAAGAATTAAAGCATCACAAACCTCGGGTTGCCTCCCGAGAAGCGCCTTTTTTAACGTCGTGGCTCGACTCAATGCTGCTCAACTCAAACCTCGGTATTGGGCACCTCCAAACGTGCCTCCTCAAGAATTCCATTGTCGAAGCCCTCATGATACGGCTTCAGACGCTGTCCGTTCACCTTGAAAACCTTGTGCGTCTCCCCATCAAATAAATCCACCGCTCCGTGGGGGAAAACTTGGGCAACGACATATGGTCCCATCCATCTAGACCGGAGCTTTCCTGGAAAGAGCTTCAAGCGTGACTGAAATAAAAGAACTTTATCTCCGACTTTGAAGTTCTTCCTAAGAATATTCTTGTCATGCCATGCCTTAGTCTTCTCCTTGTAGATAACGGCGTTGTCATAAGCCTCAAGACGCAGCTCTTCCAACTCATGCAGCTGTAACTTCCGAAATTCTCCAACTTCATCAACCTGCATATTGCACCTTTTCACGACCCAATAGGCCTTGTGCTCAAGCTCCACTGGAAGGTGACAACCTTTCCCAAAGACCAATCTATACGGAGACATCCCAATGGGAGTTTTGTAGGCTGTTCGATAAGCCCACAAGGCATCGTCTAATCTCAAACTCCAATCTTTTCGACTAGGCCCGACAGTTTTCTCCAAGATTGTCTTGATCTCTCTATTGGACACTTCAGCTTGTCCATTTGTCTGCGGGTGATAGGCTGTAGAGATTCTCTGGGTGACATGGTATTTCCTCAATAGAGCACTCACGGTCTTGTTACAAAAGTGAGTGCCCCTATCACTTATTATGTCCTTCGGGATACCAAAATGAGCAAAAATGTTTGCCTTCAAGAAACCTGCTACAACTCGTGAATCATCAGTTTTGGTGGCCTTCGCTTCCACCCATTTGGAAACGTAGTCCACCGCAAGCAAAATGTATAGGTTCCCGTATGAACTAAGAAACGGTCCCATGAAGTCGATACCCCAAACATCGAAAATCTCACAAAAGATGATCGGTGCTTGTGGCATCTCATTCCTCCGGGACACATTCCCAAGTCGCTGGCATCTATCACAGGTCTTACAAAAGGCGTATGCATCCCGGAAGATGTGCGGCCAATAAAAACCTGCCTCTAGCACTTTCCTAGCTATTTTGTTAGCCCCGAAATGTCCCCCACATGCATAGGAATGACAAAAAGTTAAGACCGAGTGTACCTCATTATCGGGGAGACAACGTCGTATGACTTGATCGTTACAGTGCCTCCAAAGATAAGGGTCATCCCACACATAGAATCTAGCATCACTTCGCAACTTGTCCCTTTGGGCCTTGGAATAGTTAGGTGGAAACTCTCCCGTGATGAGAAAGTTCACCAAATGAGCATACCATGGCTTGAAGGCTTTAAGCGCAAGAAGCATCTCCTCTTGAGCAACATCTGAATTCCTGTTGGTCTGGAAACCACGAGGGACAGCGGGCCACGGCGATCGCGTTTTTGTTTCTGTCATAGAGATGGAATCTGTCTGACTTTCTGGAGGATAACCGCGGGCAACGGCGATCGCGGGTGGTCGCGGTTTGGCTGCTGCAGTAACTCCAAATAGAGTCTCGTCAGGGAAATTTCCCTGAATCTGCAATTGCATCTCAGGCTTGTCATCTCCTCCTATCAATCTGCTCAAGTGGTCAGCCACCAAATTTTCGGCTCCCTTTTTATCTCTAATCTCAATGTCAAACTCACTCAACAACAAGATCCACCGAATCAGCCTTGGCTTGGCATCCATCTTTGTCAACAAGTAGCGAAGCGCTGTGTGGTCGGTGTAGACGATCACTTTGGTCCCAAGAAGGTACTGCCTAAACTTTTCCAAGGCAAACACAATTGCTAGCATCTCCTTTTCGGTAGTAGTGTAGTTCCTTTGTGCTCCGTTCAAAGTCATGGAAGCATAATGAATCACATGGGACGCCCTTGCTTCCTTCTGTCCAAGAACTGCACCTATAGCAAAATCACTTGCATCACACATGATCTCAAAAGGGCGAGACCAATCCGGTGCCTGAATGATAGGGGCGCTAGTAAGACGTGCTTTCAACTCATCAAAGGCCGCTTTGCAAGCATCGCTCATCACGAAATCAACCTCCTTCTTCAGCAACTCACACAAGGGAGATGAAATCTTTGAAAAGTCCTTAATAAACCTGCGATAAAAACCCGCATGGCCTAAAAAGGAGCGCACTTCCCTCACGTTAGTAGGATAAGGCAATGTCTCAATCACATCAATTTTGGCCTTATCTACCTCAATACCTTTAGCCGACACAATATGTCCTAGCACAATTCCCTGTTCAACCATGAATTGGCACTTTTCTGAGTTAAGAACCAAGTTGGTTTCAATGCACCTTTTGAGCACTAGAGACAAATGATTCAAGCACGCATCAAAGCTGTCACCATGCACAGTGAAATCATCCATAAACACTTCAATGAAGTTTTCCACATACTCAGAGAAAATACTCATCATGCACCGCTGAAATGTCCCGGGAGCGTTACACAACCCAAATGGCATCCTACGATATGCAAAGGTACCAAAAGGGCATGTGAACGTCGTCTTTTCTTGGTCCTCCGGTGCTATAGCAATCTGAAAATACCCTGAGTACCCATCAAGAAAACAATAGAAAGAGCGTCCGGCAAGTCGCTCAAGCATCTGGTCAATAAAGGGCAAGGGGAAGTGATCCTTTCTTGTTACCGCGTTCAGCTTACGGTAATCTATACATACTCGCCATCCTGTTTGTAACTGGGTGGGGACTAACTCTCCTTGTTGATTCTCCACAAGCGAAATACCTCCCTTCTTGGGCACAACTTGTGTAGGACTCACCCACTTGCTATCAGAAATGGGGAAAATCATACCAGCTTGTAGGAGCTTTAACACCTCCTTCTTCAACACCTCAGTCATTGGTGGGTTAAGTCGTCTCTAAGGCTGCCTGATTGGCTTGGGATCTCCTTCTAGTAGAATTCTGTGCATACAAGTTGAGGGACTTATCCCTTTGATATCTGCAATCGTCCATCCCAAAGCTATCTTATGCTCCTTAAGCACCGCTACCAACTTCTCCTCGTGTTCTTTGGAAAGACTATTAGAGATGATGACCGGCAATGAGTCCTCTTTCCCAAGAAATATATACTTAAGATGCTTGGGCAGCTGCTTCAATTCAACTTCCGGTGCCTGCACAATAGAAGGTAGGAGCTTCTTGCTCGGCACTATTAGTTCCATGGGGCCACTGCCCAAATGAGTATGAGAATGCTTACCTTCAACATTCAAATGAGCCAAGACTACCTGCATGTTAGTGGACAAAGACAATTCTGCATGTGGATCCACTACATCATTCTCTATAATAGATCGCAACTCATCACATCAAGTAATGTCAAATACATCTTGAACTAAAGGCTCAATCACATCAATAGAACACAAGGAATGATCATCAATGGGATGTTTCATAGCATCATAAATGTTGTATTGCACTTTCTCCCCATCAAATTCCATTGTAAGTGTTCCACTATTCACATCAATTTTTGTTTGTGCTGTTTTCATGAAAGGCCTACCTAACAGTATAGGTGCCGCATACTTGTCATGTTCCATATCCAACACAAAAAAATCAGCAGGAAATATCAAATCACCTACCATGACAAGAACATCTTCAACTACTCCCTTCGGATACACAGTGGACCTATCAGCAAGTTGAACAACAATTTCGGTCTCATGCAAGGGTCCTAATCCTAGGGATTCATACAAGGAGAAAGGAAAAACATTGATAGATGCACCAAGATCAAGCATACATCTTTCAATTTTTGTATCACCTATCACACATGTAATGCTAAACATGCCTGGATCACCACACTTTTTAGGCATTCGCCTTTGAAACACCGCAGACACATGCTCACTAACTTTGACCTTTTGTTTTCCTTTCAATTTTTGATTCCTTTTAATAGTGCAGATTTCTTTCAAGAACTTAGCAAACCGAGGAATACTCTTAACCAATTTAAGCAAAGGAATGTTTACCTCGCACTTACTGAAGGTCTCGAATATCTCCTTGTCATTCTCCGGTCTTCTAGTCTCCTTCAACGCCACAGGGAAAGGCGGGACCGGCTTCTGAGAGCATAGAGGTGGAAAGCTCGGACGAACATAATCATCAGAAGGATCTTGGTCCAAACCGCGAGTGAGGGCGGGTGACGGCGATCGCGGTTCTGAAGCTGAAGTTTCTGGGACGTCTGGCAAATAACCGCGGGAGGCCGCGGGCGCGGGTGGTCGCGGTTTTTCTTGCAGACTCCCGTCCAGATCTTCTGCAGAATCCAGTGGTTCTTCATCGTCAAAACAGCGATCGCGGTAGGTCGCGGTGGATCGCGGTTTTCTGTTTTCAGACTCTGCAGAACTGTCTTGCAATTCACCCTATTCAACAACAGGGCTTATGTTCAGCTGCTTTCCACTCCTCAAGGTAACTGCACTCACATTCTCCCTCGGGTTGACCACCGTTTGTGATGGTAATTTTCCCGAATCACGGGCCTCTAGATTACTCACAGCTTGAGCAATTTGTGCCACTTGCTTCTCAATATTCTGGATGGATGACTTTGTTTCAGCATCTTTCTGCATAATCGACTGAGCTAATGACTTGATCATGTCTTCAGCTGACATGGTTTGTCTAGGGTTGTATTGTGGCCTCAGTTGCTGTTGTGGTTGCAAGAGGTGAGGATTCTGAACATTTTGCTGGTTACTCCACCTGAGATTTGGATGATCTCTATATCCTGGGTTGTAGGTGTTAGAGAATGGATCATACTTTGGTCTTGGTTGCCATCCTCCTACAGCGTTCACCTCAGCATTTGACTCCTGAAGTGTTGGGCATAGATCATTTGGATGTCCCACTTCATTACAAATTCCACATGGTCTGGCTTGAGATGGAGTGCCATTCAGCGTAAAGCACTTCATCATTTCCTTCAGCTCATTCACATCAAATTCAATCTTGGACGAAGAACCCACAGCCTTGAGACTCTCTCTTTTTCTAAATTGCCTTGAGCCTTCAGATAGCTCTTAAAACATCTCAAAAGCTTGGGAAGGAGTTTTGTTCAGAATATTACCTCCACAAGCGGCATTCACCATTCTACGCTCCTCATCCGAGAGACCATTGAACAAGTAGAGGATGAGATCCTGATCACTGTACCCATGATATGGGCAACTTGCACATAACCGCTTGAATCTCTCGTAGTACTCATATAAGATTTCACCTCCTTGTTGTTCAATAGTAGCAATGGCTCTCTTTAAACTATTCAGCTTTGTGGCTGGGAAGTATTTCTCAAGAAAAGCTTTTTTCATTTCGGCCCATGTCGTGATACTTCCCGGGGCAAGGTAGTAGAGCCAATCGTTTGCAGAATCCTTCAAAGTGAATCCAAATGCTCTCAACATGATGGTGTCAGCAGTGACACCTCTTGGCTTCATGCTAGAACATACCGCATGAAATTGCGCTAAGTGCTTGTTCGGGTCTTCTCCAGCAAGTCCATGGAAATGAGGTAACTCATGGATCAATCCTGCCTTTAGCTCAAAGTTCACTCCTTCAGATAACTCAGGAATGGTTATAGCCAAAGGTTGTTGCTCCAAGTTCGGGGCGGTTAACTATCTCAAAGTCCTATCAGCCATCTCCGTTTGGTTCAGAAGTTCACGGGTTGCTCTTCGGTTCCTTAAAAATGTCCGCTCAATTTCTGGATCACAATCAAGAATGGGAGAATAAGTAGCACGGGTGTGAACCATACAGAAGGTTCACACCAAAAGTTGATAAACAAACAATTACAAAGAGAAAGAACAATTATTAATTCCCCGGCAACGGCGCCAAATTTGGTAGCGTTTTTCAGTCGTGCGCGCTATCAAAGTAATCCTAATATGCAACTAGAGTATAGCATGCAAGTAAGGAGTCGAACCCAAGGGAATTAACACGTCAATTTCTATGTAATTACTAATTTATCAACTTTAAAGAACAAATGGGGGGATTGGTTGGTTTTCTACTAATACTACACAATTGAAATAGCACAAAAAACAAGTTTAAACAATAGGGAGAGAAAGAGTTTCACCTAGCAAGTTTCCACACAACAATTAACCAAGTTGATCATCGATTCTTCTCATGTTCATATTTATCCTATGGATTGTTCCAATTCTGATCTTGTTTATATTAACAAGCCAACCGATCTTGCTAACACTTACCAATTGATAACCTAGAAGACCTTCTAAGTTGGTTCAATCAATAGCATAAAGCGTAAGATTAACGGATTGCAAACAAAGACTTAACACTGCAAGTATGTCATGCAAATCAATTTCCTTTTCACAATTGAACTCAATTTACCAATTTCATGCAATTGTGATTGCTACCTATGATTAGGGATTCCACCGTCTATCCCAAATCTAGCACCTAAATTACTATAGATTTAAATTAGGAGATCAATCTAGGCAAATAGATAGTAATAGAAATATGCTCAAGGAAATCAATACCAAATCCAAAGGGGTGAACAAGAGAGATGAACCTTACAACCAGATTAACTGTGTGCTTCCACGCTAGGCAAAACAAGGGTTTAGTTTTTGCTCATGTTCTTCACAAACTTTTAATCCAAAAGAAAGACAAAAGAAAACTAAAAATTCTTGAGAGGAAAGAAAAGGGAGATCCAATGGCTGCTCAGTCTGGACGTGCCTCTTTCTAAACCTAATCCGAGCCCATTTAATTACCAATTAACTCAACAAAACGAAACGGTCAAAAACAAAGGAAAATCGGGAGCTGTTCAGTCGCGCGGCAAAATCGCGACCAACCGCGATCGCGGGGGATCGCGGTTTGTGCTCCAGCAGCTTCTGTTGGACTGGAGAATAACGGCGATCGCGGTACATCGCCCCACCTTGCGGTCTTCACTCCAGAAGCTTTTGTCTTCTGATCACCTGCCCTCCAACATGTCTTCGAACTCCGTCTTCAACTCGTGAGTGCTTTCAAATCATCCACAATGCAGCTCCGTACTACAAGCATCAACATCACCTCCAGAACCCTGCCAAAGTCTCCTAAAATGTGCTAATAATCCCTAACTATGCCATACAAAGTACGGCGTATCACTTCATCAGGTCGAAGAGTTCTTCCCGTGTGCAACTGCGTATCCGACGTGGTCGGAAGCCCTTGGTGCAGACTCCTGATGTGAACGACCTTGGATGGGGGTCGAAATTCTTTTTTGTCAAACGTTCTTCTCTGGAGAAGGAAGGAGAATGTCCATTTCTGTTGATGGAGTGGCGGATCGACAGTATGTATTTGTCTTCTCTCCCACGCGTTTATGTGTTTTAACACTCTGTTTTTAACTTTCCTTTTTTGTAGTCCCTGAACCGGAAGATTTGGAAGTTAACAGCCGATTAGAGGGCTTGTCCAAGATTGTCCTTGGGGTTCCAGTGGCTGAGAGGAAGTTTGTACACGTCAATATCTTGTCGACGACCCCTGTTTCTCAAGAGGATATGTCGAACGTATCGTCATCTCGTGTGAAAGGTAGACATCCGACTCTGGGAGCCTCTTGTGACTGTCTTTTGTTTTGTCGTGTGTTTTAGGGTTCTGTTTGTCATGTCAGGTTCTCCCGGTGGTCGAGCGAGTACTCGTTTTAGAGTCGCTTCTGGAAAAAGCTTGATCGAGCAGAGGAAGGCGGCGGCCAAGGCTGCGTCGAGCAAGCCGCTTCTGGTGGACTTGACAGCGCCAGCCAAGGCCAGCTCGAAGAGGAAAGCAAGTGCTTGCTCTGAAGATGTCAAGGCAGAGGAGGTCTTCAAGAAGAAGAAGGTCGTGACTGCTGAGGGGATTGGCAAGATCGGTGCCGTTGGGCGGTCGATTGCTGACCTTTTTCACGCTCAAGACCCGACTTTGAAGTCGGAGGTCGACGACGTCTCTCCCCTCGACTGCATTGGTGAAGCGGGGTGCTCCGCATGGAAGGTGAATCGTCTTTTTGTTTGTGTCTTTTTCTTTTTCTTTCGTTCGACCACGTTTTTTGATCGTATGTTGTATCGTCGTGTGAGATTGCAGTCTTTTCAGTATCTTTTAGGGGCATACTCTAGCGTCAAGGCGATGGTCGCCAAGGCCGAGGAGTGGGCTGCTAGGTCAGAGTCCGACCTCGCATCCTTGAAGACTAAATTAGAGGGAGCGGAGAGTCGCTGCCGTGAAATCGAGCATCGCCTCACCAGGGAGTTGAAGAGATGTCAAGGGGAGTTGGTCGCATGTCAGAGGGAGTTTAAAGAGTGTCGGGCAAGCGTTGAGGAGGAGGTGAAACGGGCTCAGATCGTCGATGGCGAGATTGCTGGCGACGTTGGGGCCTTTTATGCTGTGAAGTTGCGCATCGAAATGATCGAAGAGTTCAACGAAGGCAAGCACGGGCTATGGGACCTGAATGCGGAGAAGGAGACTCTGGACTCCATGTTCCCAAAAGGCGATCTTGGTCAGGAGTTGTTCTGCTTAGCCGGTGTCGGCGAAGAAGCCGCGGATGAGGGCATCGACGAGGACGAAGCCCACTCTGGCGATGTTAAGCCGACCGATGAGGTAGCCACATTGGAGCCAGTCCCTGTCGAAGGTAATGCCGTCGTCCCCGATTCCTGATTCATTTTCTTTGCGTATTTTGACGTTGTTTGTCCCATTTGTGTGTGTGTTTAGACATTTGGTGTTTTTGGATACTGTGTGTTTTGGCGACCCGTCCACCATAGCGGGTCACAGAATATTTCTGTTTGATGAAGTCCTACAGATGTGTAGGCAGACAATGTGGTTTGGCGACCCATCCACCATCGCGGGTCGCGTATTTGTATAAAAATGCTTTTATTTCGATGCAATTGTGTGTTTACATATAGAGTCATATGCTAGTCTGTTTCATACATGTTCATCGGACTTTCAAAGAAGTTGTCGACGGCGTTTTGTATTTTGTGTGCGTCGGTTTCACCCGTGTGCTCCGTCGAGTGGGGTTTCACCGTATGTATATATGTAGAGCAGGCCTGCGATGTGTTTGTGTATGTGTTAGTCATGACATTATGCCGGGGAGGTAAGCAATTTGTTTATTGCATAAATGTAACAAGGTGTTATACCTTGTGTTTTGTGTAAGGCAGGCGGTGTGCCGACGTGCCTGTGTTGTCATCTCCCCGTGTTCCGATCGATCGTGTAATGTAAGCGCTTATATACGGATGACAGGATCCATGTGCGGACGACTGGGTCCAATGTAAATGTTGTTCTGCATTTGTGTTTTTGTAAGGAGGAAGTCCTCGCTTAGTGTCAGACGATGATATGTAAAAGAAAGTAGCGATGTACATGCGATAGCATGCGATATGTATGCGATAGATGGCAATGTGTATGCGATAGCATGCGATATGTGGCAATGTATATGCGATAGCATGCTATATGTAGCAATGTATATGCGATAGCATGCGATATGAAGCGATGTATGGAATTTGTGTGATGTTTTACCTCGTCGGTTCAGAAATGGTAGAGCTTTAGATGTGCTACGTTCCAACTTCTTTGGATCGGTTGTCCGTCTTTGTCTTCTAACTGATATGCTCCTTGTCCGACCACTTCGGTGATCAAGTAAGGTCCTTCCCATTGTGGTGCTAGCTTTCCGTCGGATGGATTCTTGGTATTCTGGAAAGTTTTCCTTAAGACCCAGTCTCCGACCTTGAATGCCTTAATTCGAACGTTCTTGTTGTAGCTCCTTGCGACTTGTTGTTGGAACCTGACCATCCTGATTCGGGCTTTCTCTCTGATCTCGTCCGCTGTGTCCAGATTGTGTGCTAGTTCGACGTCGTTTTGTTCAATTGTCTGAAGGTTGTAGCGAGCAATCGGAACCAGTAACTCAGCTGGGATGACCGCCTCACTCCCGTAGACGAGAGAGAAAGGCGATTCCCCAGTCGCGTTCTTTGGAGTAGTCCTGTCGGACCAGAGAATAAGTGGGAGTTCGTCTGCCTATTTTCCTTTAGCCCCGGTGAGGCGTTTCTTGAGGTTGTTGATAATGATCTTGTTGCTGGATTTGGCTTGTCCGTTGGATTGTGGATACCGAGGTGTGGATGTGACCAACTTGATGTTCCATTGGTCACAGAAGGCTCTAGTCTTATGACTGATGAACTGGGAACCGTTGTCGCACACGATTTCTGATGGGATGCCAAATCTTGAGCCTTTTTGCTTATGTCTTGTCATCGGGTAGAATGCCGTCTTTTAACCACCTGATGTAAGGTAGCATCCAGTCGTCATCGGCGTCGATGATGTCTTCTTCGGGTCGGTCGCCTATTTCCATGGCGACGAGTTCTTCAAGTGATGTTGTTAACTCGACGGATGTCCTTGGGACGGCTGGCGTCATGATGTAGGCCAATGGTATATGTGGAAATTCTTTCGGGTTTAGGTCGGATCCTAAATTGGCGAGTGCGTCAGCTTGGGAGTTAAGGTCCCTGGGTACCTGTCGGATGTTGAATGTCTGGAATTGTCCGATTAGTTTCTTGGCTACCTCTAGGTAGGCTACCATTCTGGTATCCTTGGCGTTGTACGACCCTTGTATCTGGTTTACAACCAGCAGGGAGTCGCAGACGACTTCGATCTCTCGGACCCCTAGATTGCGAGCCAGGATGAGTCCGAATATGAGTGCTTCGTATTCAGCTTCGTTGTTAGTTGCATCCCACTCACATCTGACGGCTTGAGCTATCTTGTCCCCTTGTGGTGATTTCAGCACGACCCCAAGCCCCAATCCTCTAGCGTTCGACGCCCCATCTATGTGGAGCTCCCATGTACCTGTCTCGTCTGTCGCGAGTAGTTGTGCCACTTCTTTAGCGGCTTCTTGCTCTAGGGTCGGACTGAAATCGGCCACAAAGTCGGCTAAGGCTTGCGACTTGATCGCCGTCCTAGGCTCGTACTCGATGTCGTAACCACTGAGGTGTATGGCCCATTTGGTCATTCGTCCTGTGAACTCGGGTTTCCTCATGATAGCTCTCATGGGATGATTAGTGCGAATAGTAATAGTATGGGATTCAAAATATGGTTTGAGTTTATTTGAAGCCATTACCAATGATAGTACGAGCTTTTCAAGTGACGAATACCTCGTTTTGGCTGATAATAGCGTCCGACTGACGTAGTATATTGTCCACTATTTGCCATCCTCCTCTCTGACCAGTACAGCGCTTACGGCCGACTCTGACACTGCAAGATAAAGAAATAAGGGCTCGTCGCCTTTAGGTTTGGTCAGTAACATGGGACTGGCCATGTACTCTTTGAGGTTCTGGAACGCTGCTTCGTGTTCTTCCGTCCATTGAAAGGACTTGTTCTTCTTGAGCGCGTCGTGGAAGGGTTTGCATTTGTCGGATGATTTGGAGATGAATCTGTTCAGAGCTGCTATCCGACCTGTGAGCTTCTGTACGTCTTTGACACATTGGGGGGATTGGAGGTTGATGAGAGCCTTGATCTGTTCTGGGCTGGCCTCTAATCCTCTTTGTGTCACCATGTATCCTATGAACTTCTCTGACGACACTCCAAAGGAGCATTTAGTAGGGTTTAGTTTCATGTTGCACCTTTTCAGCACCTCGAAGTTGTCGCACAGGTGGTCTATGTGATCTTCTTTCTTTTTGGATTTGACCAACATGTCGTCGATGTAGACTTTCATCGTGTCTCCGATTTGGTCTTTGAACATTTTGTTGACTAGTCGTTGATATGTGGCCCCTGTATTTTTCAGACCAAAGGGCATTACTTTGTAACAATAGATACCTTGGCTGGTGATGAATGCTGTTTTTTCTTGGTCATCGGGATCCATGAGGATCTGATTGTAGCCGCTGAAAGCGTCCATGAAGGTGAGCATTTCGTGCCCCGCTGTGGCGTCGACCATGGCGTCGATATGGGGTAGAGGAAACGAGTCCTTGGGACAAGCCTTGTTGAGGTCTGTGAAGTCGATGTAGACTCTCCATTTGCCGTTCTTCTTCTGGACTACGACCACGTTGGCTAGCCATTCAGGATAGTGGACCTCTCTAATTTTTCCTGTTTTCAATAAGCTTCTGACTTCGTCGTCTACTATCTTGTTCCGCTCGGGAGTGAACTTCCTGCGTTTTTGCTTGACAGGGGGATGAGATGGACCCACATTTAATTTATGAGTAATAACATTTGGAGATATTCCGACTATATCCTCATGCGACCATGTGAAACAGTCGGCATTGGCCCTGAGAAAGTCAAGGAGTTGTCGTCTGGTCGAGTCGTCCAAGTCCGACCCGACCCTTACCGTTTGGTTTGGCTTTGAAGGGTCTAGTGCGATCTCGTCGAGTTTTTCCATTTCTGGTTCGACGTACCGACTAGGTCCTTCGCCGCTCTGTGGTTGCTATGTGGTCTTGCGTTCGACCGCGTTCTTAATGGAAGCGATATAGCATTCCTTTGCGGTCTTTTGATCTCCTTTGATTTCTTGGACTCCCCATTCAGTGGGGAATTTGATAACTTGATGATATGTTGAAGGTACTGTCTTCATAGCGTGTATCCACGGCCTGCCAAGAATACAATTATAGGGAGACGGACAGTCTAAGACTAAGAATTTCACCTGTTGGTTGACTCCTCCAGCGTATATGGTTAGAATGATTTCACTAGTCGTATGCTTAACCTCGCCGCTGAACCCGACCAGTGGGGTCGACTTCTTGATTAGGTCGTTCTCAGTCAAACCCATTTCTTTAAGAGCATCAAGGGTCAAGAGATTTGTCGAGCTCCCTGTATCGATTAGTATTCTCCGTATTAAGCAATTTCCAGTCAGACTCGTCGAAAGTGACTGTCGGAAGGTCGGAAGTTCTCCTCGGCTTGAATTCCGACGCTTCGGGCTTGTCGCCCTTGCTTTCTCTGGCGTGTCGCTTGGCCGCGGAGTACGTGTTCCCACATATGTCCGATCCTCCTGAAATGGTATTGACAATTTTTGTATGGACAAGAGATGGGAGTTTGTTTTGTTCTACCTGATCTTGGCGTTCCATGGTAGCCTTTGCCCGCTCCGAGATTACATCGCATAGGAACCCTTGTGAGAGCAGCCTAGCGACCTCCTTTCATAGGGCGATGCACTCGTTGGTAGAATGACCGTGGTCGCCATGGAATTCGCACCATCGACTCATGTCCTTCTTGATATCCAGTCGGTCGCTCTTTCGGGGCCATCTTACGTCTTTTCCATACTTGTCGAAACTCTTGATGAGCTCCGACACGGACACGTTGAAGTTATAAGATTGGACCCTGGGAGGCAACGCAGAACCGTCTCTCCATTCCTGTGACTTGTCTTGGAAAGAGTTTACCTGATTTGGTTCGTTTCGAGTACGAGAATAGGGATGTGGACGTCTGTCTCGACGGTTGTCGGAGGAATGTTTTCGATCTGATGGATCGGGTCCGCGTGAGGCTTTACGTGACTCACGATCCTCTTCCAATCTTACCTCGGCCATAGTTTTGGCCTGGACATCTTCAAAGCTTTTGCATGGGTACTTCGTAATCTCGTCGTAGAGATTGTTGTCTTTGACTAAGGCTTGTCGGAAGGCTTCGATAGACGTTGTGACGTCACAGTGGGGGATTCCAACTTTCTCTTTGTTGTACCTGTTAAGATAATTCCGGAGAGGTTCGTTATACCTTTGCGTGACTGGGTAGAGGTCACTGGATTGTTTCTCGTGCTTCCGACCGCTGGCGAACTGACTCTTAAAAGAGTTGACCAGATCCGCGAATGATGCGATCGTTCCCTGAGGCAAACGCATAAACCAAGTTAGTGCGGGACCCGCGAGGGTTGTGCCAAAGCTTTTGCACATGACGGCCTCGCGGCTCTCCCTTGAAACAGATGCAGCCATTAGTTTTTGTTTATAGAGAGAGATATGGTCATCTGGATCGGTGATGTCGTCGAACGTCGCCATGTTGGGGAGATGGAACTTCTTGGGGATCTCGACCCTTGCGATTTCTTCGACGAACGGGGATTCTTCGAGTCCGCCGGACGCTTCTCTCTCGATCGGTTGCAGGACTCCTGGGAGCCTATTGAAGCGATCATCGATCGTCTTCATATGTCGGTCGAGCGTCTGCTGGAAAAGAGCCATGATATTTGGCGGATTGGCAACCTGTGGTTCGTTGATTCGGGGCCCAACAGACCCGATCGGTGTGGAAAAGGTGACATGGTTAGTCGAAAATGGACTAGCGAAAGGACTTCGAGACGTACCCTCAGTGTGTCTAGGACGTCGTACGCTCGGAGGCGTTGGCTCGATGTTGTCCATGTCGAGGCGTGTTCGGACGCCGCCGTGGACAGGCGCGTTCCTAGATCCTGAAGCCCCTGATTGTACCTGCGACTTAAGAGACTCATTTTCACGAGTTAGTTGCGCGATCTCGGCTTCGGATTGGGTTGACAAAACGGCTAGGGCTTCAGTTTTTTGACGTTGTTGGGCTAGTTCCTCTTGAAGGGCGACCATTTTTTGAGAGAGTTCTTGGAACTGGGTTGGAGTAGGATTTTCGGTTGGGTTTTCTGTAGTTTGGGTTTCGTCTTCGAGACGTGGTTCTTGATTGTTAGTAGAAGGATCGATAGTCATGGTTGGAAAGTTTCGGAAGGATGATCGGCAAGTTGCCCCACGGTGGGCGCCAAATTGTTTTGGGGCGAAAAGATCGGACGACCTAAATCGCCTTAGACGGGGTAACTAGTCGATCGAATGATAAAAAATAATCCAAACCAAGCAAGCAATAGATAAACAAAGAATAAATATGTAATAGCGTGATGGTTTTATTAGATGTCATGTTTAATCAGACTGAATCGTGATACAACTTATCGTGATAAAACCAGAGATCGAGTGGGACTCGACCAGTGACTTGTGAGTGGCGACCGGCGGGGGTCAGGCATAGGAAGCCATTAGAGAGCTAGATTGAGAGCGAGAGTGCTATTCTGGTGTGTTTTCTGAGTAGGAATGCTCGTGTCCCTTGCGTAATTGTGCGTGTTGTTTCTTATCCTCTTTGTCGTCCCGATATGGTAAGTCTTTCACCCTTGTTACCGTTTTGCATTTCTTGCCGAATATTTCATCTTCAATGTTGAGAGTAATGGCGAAGATTGCGCCGTTGAATCTCTGTGATTACGTTGGTTTTAATGTTATGGCCGTTGCGTGATTTGGGCATTAAATGTGTGGCGAGATCCTTGCGATCCTGTCGGATGATACTCGACCAGAGAAGTCTCGTCGGCTCCTCTGGGCTTTTCCTCTATTCTTTCGATCTGCAGTGGGCTTGAGTTCGATCCACTTGATCCGTCTTTCTCCTGGGATGCCAGGCCCAACAGCTATCAAGTCAACATGGGGAACCCATAAGCTATCAGAAGTATTCCTACACGAGATTGTCGATTTGCATGGTACTCCAAAGACCATTGTATCAGATCGTGATGGCCGATTCATGTCAAGATTCTGGAAAGAACTCCACAAGGCCATGGGAACCGAGTTGAGGTTCAGTACTACGTTTCATCCTCAGACGGATGGACAGTCTGAGAGAACCATCCAAACCTTGGATGATATGCTAAGAGCTTGTGTACTCGATCGTCCGACTAGCTAGGAGAACAGCCTGAGTCTGATTGAGTTCACATACAATAACAGTTGGCATGCTACCATCAAGATGGCTCCATTCGAGGCTTTGTACGGTCGAAGGTGCAGATCTCCAATTTGTTGGGATGAGAATGCCGACAAGGTTCTGCTCGGACCGGAATTAGTCGAAAGGACTGCCTCAGACATTTCTTTGATAAGACAGAGGATGTTGACCACTCAGAGTCGACAAAAGTCTTATGCAGATCTGAAGCGCAGGAAAGTCGAGTTTGAGGTTGGTGACAAAGTGTTTGTCAGAGTGTCGCCATCCAAGGGTGTGTTTAGATTCGGAAAGCGTGGGAAGCTTAACCCTCGCTACGTGGGACCATTTGAGATGCTTGACAGAGTGGGGTCCCTAGCGTATCGTTTGGCATTGCCGCCATCGGCACATCTAGTGCATAACGTGTTCCACGTATCCTTGTTGAAGAAGTACGTGCTAGATAAGTCTCATGTGCTGAGTTATGAAGACATCGAGATTCAGACAAATGGTACCTACGAGGAGATACTTGTGCGTATTCTCGAACGCCGTGAGAAACAGTTACGGAACAAGGTGGTACTATTGGTACGGATTTTGTGGTCCAAGTCAGGAACTGAAGAAGTTACTTGGGAAACCTGGGAGACTGAGGAGGATATGCTTAGACGCTTTCTCGAGCTGTTTTCGGCCTAGTTTCACGGCCGAAACCTTTTTAAGGGGGTAGTGTTATAACGCCTCGCTTTTTTTTTTGGTTTATTCGGCCAAGTTTCGGGGTCGAAACTTCT
This sequence comes from Rheum nobile, assembly GCA_027886185.1. Lineage (NCBI taxonomy): Eukaryota > Viridiplantae > Streptophyta > Magnoliopsida > Caryophyllales > Polygonaceae > Rheum > Rheum nobile. The sequence continues at coordinate 3,323,320 of WOAB01000490.1, read as the reverse complement.
TTTAAGGGGGAGGTGATGTAATTCCCCTCATTTTAGTAAAGAGTATTTTGGTAATTTTCCAAACTCTCGTACTGTAGTCGGATTATTTTCAGAGAAATTCAGACATTCTGTAAAATGCTTGATCTCTGTAATAATTCCCTGAGTGGAATAAAATACATTCGACGCATTTTTGGGGCTTAGAATATTTGTTCGGATACAAATATATTTAACCTGGGGTTAAATACCCAAGCCCATACTTTTCCCGGACAAAAAGGCACAGATTTGGCCTCCATCGCACCCGCAGTCAGACCCACCGCACCCGTGGTCAGAATTGGCCTCCACCGCACCCACGGTCAGACTCACCGCACCCGCACTGTCATCATACCTTTTCTGCTTCACCGGACTTCGGCCATTGCGCCGCCTGAGCTGCTTGTTCCATCATGTCGGGGGCGAGGCGGTTTGGGGTGCTGCTTGCTTGGCCTATAAAAGGAGGAGACCTAGAGGCTGAGAAAGGCACCCAATCCAAGCTCTCTCTCTCTTTCTTCCTCTTGTTCCATTGACGCCGAAAAGCTCAAGCTCACGCCGGAAAAGCTTCGTTCTTCGCCGGAGCTTTCGAAGGAGGAGGTGGTCCTCTCAAGGTGGTGCTAAGTGTCTAGAAATTGGAGCCACCACGAATCGAGCCCCAAGGAGTCTCCCCCGGTGAGTTTTCCCTCTCGTCGTGTCATCGGAGTTCTTCGTTCCCGACGATCGCACCCGCGGCAGAGCCGCCGCACCCGCGATAGAAGCTGTCGCACCCGCGGTGTGCCTGGGCACTCGTGGTTGTGGCTTGGGCTTTGTGATATCGTTTGGGATTTCCGTTCTTTCGATTTTGTTCGTCTTTCCTTAGATTCGTATATTTTATTATCGAATCTAACTTAGGGTTTTGTTATGGGTCATTCCGTAGGGATCTGAAATCCGAGTTCTGTCCTCATTCCGAACCCGGAAACCCATTGTATTTGAGCTTCGTTGAGCTTCGTCTAATCTAAGGCAAGTGGCGGTTCGCTCTTGCTTATCGTTCCATATTTCTATTAATTATCAATTGTTAATTAAATTGGGATGAATTACTATTTTCATTGGGAACAGATTTTATAAATGATACGATTAAAATGAATATTATAATAGGTTGTATATATTGCTAGAAACAACGCTATTATATATGTTATTACCATGATGGTATTGTTGTGGATTTTATGCGAACTTGAAATATAGTTAGCACGAGTATTCGTAGGAACGCTACATACCTTGCGAGGTTTAGCTGTTTCTTTATAACCATGGTGGATAGGATGTCCAATCCCTAACACCTTTCTCTGGTCATGACTATCGCCTATCCGAATATAGGGGAGGTGCGCTTAGCTGGCGTCAAACCTTTCGGGATACGCTCCCAAGATATCTCTTGTATCGAGATAATATATTTATATGATAAAAGCTTATAACGTGAATATACGTTTTGGAATTAAATAAGATAAGTGCCGCTATGCACATAATTAATGAACCTTGGGAGAGAAGTACAACGTGGAAACTCTTCTGGGCTTCGATTAGAGTAGGTCCACATTCCTAATCTGAATTCGCATTACGCGGTGAGGTTGGTTGTGGACCCAAATAGTAAAGTCGCTTTTAAACTCTTGTGTGAAATTATAATGTTACCAAACATTTGTCATGCTTTCCGATAAGACTCAATTCGTTGGAGTCTTCTCTTCATAAGTTTCTATAAGACTCAATATTTTAGAGTCTTCTTTTGATCATTCTGTTTTGTATATTTCTGTAGAAGTGTTGAGGTTGACTATCGTCATCGGCTTTCATTCGAGAAGCAATGGGTCTAACCTAATACGATTACTTAGAACCTTTCTGTTTGACCCTTGCATAGTCTTTCATTAGACTAACCAACCGGTTATATTCCCTTGCATGGTTGGCTGGTGTCATCCGTCTCATACGGCACATCAGGTAAACTGCAGTTCCATGAAGGCTAGAAACGACGGTGAAGGCAGATTGAATTTTTGAAGTGTTTTACCAAGGTGGAGATCCTAGGCGTGTGATCGCTAGATCAAGACTTTTGTGTCATTTATTTTAAAAAGACTTCCGTTGTATTAAGACTTCCGCTATAATATATTTTGGTTGTATTTGGATTATGGATGTAATTCCGAAACTTTGATTTAATCCAATACTATGAAATTTCGTATTATAAATGTTGTTTTATGATTTGTATAAACTGGTTAAGCCTTGGGTGGATTCGGATATGGAATCTGAGGTTACTGGCGGTGATACCTTTCAAGGATATATTTGGGGGTGTTACAGTATATTACTTGTTGTCGCATGTACAACTTTATTTCTTGACATGTTTCTTTTGACACTAAGTAAGGACTTCTTCCTTGCAAAACATAAGTACAAGACGACATCGACATACACACTGGATCCAGTCATAAACAAAAGCGCTTACACTACATTTACACGATCGATCGGAACACGGGGAGATGAGCTAACAGGCACGTCGGCACACCGCCTGCCTTATACAATACATAAGGTTAAGACACCTTATTACATTTACGCAATAGAAACATATTGCTTTCCCTCCCCGGCTCAAAGTCATGACTAACACAAACACATACATTTGCAGGCCTCCTTTTTTACATACATACGGCAAGCCCAACGCACAGACATACGATCCTTTGTAAAAAAAAGTATGCATCAAATAAAAGTCTAGAGCATTTTTTACAAATACGCGACCCGCGATGGTGGACGGGCCGCCAAAACACATTGTCTGCCTACATCTGCGTAGAACTTCAGAAACATCCACTAAAAAACATTCTGCGACCCACAATGGTGGACGGATCGCCAAAACACAAAATGTCTTACCCACACACAAGTGGGATCATAAGTCAGACTGCAAGAAAAACAAATCAAGGATCGGGTCGGCAACATTACTTTCAGCAAGGGCTGGGTCAAGAGAAGGTTGAGGCTCGAGTGGCTCGGTATCACCAGAGTGGGCCTCATCCTCGCCGGCACTTCCATTCAAAGTTTCCCCTCCGACGCCGGCCAATTGAAAGAGCTCCAGGACTGGATTCCCCTTCAGAAACGGGGAGTCCATGGTCTCCTTCTCTGCCTTCAAGTCCCAAATCCCCTGATTGCCTTCGTCAAACTCCTCCATCATCTCGACACGCGACTTCAGCGCGTAAAAAGCGCCTACGTCGCCTGCGATCCGACCAGACTCAATCCGAGCCTGCTTCACTTTTTCCTCGACACCTGATTGGCTCTCACTGACCTCTCTTCGACACGCATCCAAGTCATCTTGACAGTTCCTCAGCTCCTTGACAAAGCGGCGCTCAGCCTCCCGACAACGACTCTCAGCCCCTTCCAACTTGCTCTTCAAAGACGCGAGGTCAGACTCTAACCTAGCAGCCCTGTCCTCGGCCTTAGAGGCCATTGTTTTGACACCGGAATACGCCCCCAAGAGGTACTGAAAAGTCTGTAAGGAAAACAAAGCCAATCAAAAGTTTCAGTCAAAACCACGAAAAGGAAAGAACAAACACGACAAGGCAACTTACCCTCCATGCGGAGCATCCCGCTTCACCAATGCAGACCAGGGGAAAGACGTCATCAACCTCGGATTTTAGAGTCGGGTCCTGGGCGTGGAAGAGGTCAGCAATCGATTGACCAACCGCATTAATCTTGTCGACTCCTTGAGTAGTCATCCCCTTCTTCTTTGGAATCTCCGCCGCCTCCGCGTCACTAGAAGAGGCACCCGCCTTCCTCTTTGAGCCAACCTTGGCCTGGAGCAGTGTTTCCGCCGGAGTCGATTTACTCGACGAAGCTTGGCCGCCGCCTTCTTCTGTTCTATCAAGCCCTTCCCGGACACTCCTTTCAGACGAGCACTCGACCGACCGGCTGGAGACACTGACATGACAGACAATACGAAAATCACAAAGCAGATGACGAAATAAAAAACCCAAGTATAACAGAAATCGGAACTCACACTTGACACGAGACGACGAGACAGTTGACATAACGTCTTGGGTAGCAGGGGAGGTCGACAGCAAATTGACATTTGCAAACTTCCTCTCCGACACAGGGATGCTGAGAATAATCTTCGACAAACCCTCCGATTGAGCGTCAACTTCCAACTCTTCCGCCTCAGGAACTACAAAAAAGAAAAGTTAAAACAAGGGGTTAAGACACATAAATAGGCAAAGAGAGGTCGAACACATACTCTTGACTCACCACTCCGACAACAAGAACGAGCAGTCGCCCCTCTTCTCTAGAGACAAACGCTCGACGAAGAAAAACTTCGACCCCCATCTGCGGTCGTTCACGTCCAGATTGAACACCAGGGGCTTCCGACCCGATCGGATACGCAGCTGGACACGGGAAGAACTCTTCGACCCCAACGAGTAGTTGTACCACAAAGCGTCAAAATTGAAGCCAGCCCCAGACTGAACATTCAACGGGTCCAGAACCCTGAGGATTCGCCACGCTTGTGGCATAACTTGACACGGCGCAAACGCCAGGGTCGCCAAGAAGTCTCTGACGAGAGAAGAGAAGGGAAATTTGTGCGCAATCCTAAATGGGTATCCGTAGAAGCAAACCCATCCTTCATAGCGAGCGTCGGCCCTCTCGTCTGGATGCGGCAGCCTCGCAACCGTCTTCGGAGGAAAGCCTCTGAGTTGGAGGATCTGCTCCAATTCCGCTTGCGACAGCGTACTCGTCAGAGCGTCTGTCTCTTTCAGAATGAAAAGGGGGAGGGGGGGACCTCGTCCTTGTTCGAGTTCGAATGAGTCGCCAATGACTCAGAAGCTTCACTGGAGACCATTTCTAAAACAGAAAGGGGAGGGAATCGAAGAGCAATCTTTGAAGGACTTGAAAAAAACTACCAGATGAAGATGCAAAGGGAGAAGATGAAGTCAAATCGGCAAAAGCCTGTTTCGAATTTATGGAGGGTGACGGCAGACTTTAGAAACATCCCATCGTGCCACGCGATTTCCGCCACGTAGCCCTGGTCTGACGCACCAAAACCAGAAGGTGGAGATCGTGTGGTGGAAAGTTGTTTGTACTCCATCCCTTAGCAAGACTCGAGCCCAAAACAACTTGGGGCTATTGTTGAGCCCATCATCCTCCAAGGAAATCAGGCGAGCAAGATGGGCCCAGGTCCAAACGAAATCGAAGTCCAAGAGAGAACGGAAAGAAGCGTCGGAAACCCTACAGACGAGTAGCATCCGACCAGCTCCGAGGATCTCGCTCGAGCATTAAATGCCTGTTTGAAGGTAACGGCCACAACATTCAACACAGAGATTATGACGGCAATTAAGGGCAAATCCCAACGATCTCGCCCAGAATTAAAGCACGAAATATTGCCAACGATGGATAACGGTGGGAAGGGAAAAGTTGCCATATATGGACCTCGATCGGGCAGGCAAAGACACACACGATTACAACACCACATCCGTTGATTTACTCTGAAGAAAAACAAAGGAACACATTGATTCTAGCTTACTCTCCTCGAAACATCCCTCATTCCCCACCGGTCGAGCCCTAGAGTGACCGGTCAGACCAGATCCGATCTCTCATCCTCCAAGGATAAGTTGCACTTTGATCCGGCTCAATCGTCAATATATCAATAAAATCACTTTGCTTTCTCGTATTTCTTCTTTATTGGTTGATTGTCTATTTAGATTGGTTTGATATCTATAATCCGATCGACTAGTTACCCCGTCTAAGGCGATTTAGGTCGTTTGATCTTTTCGCCCCAAAACAACGATAGTAAACGGTTACGATCACTTGAACCATTCTGTTTGTACCCTTGCATAGTCTTTCATTAGACTAACCAACCGGGTTTTATTCCTTGCATGGTTGACTGGTGTCATCCGTCCTATATGGCACATCAGTGGTTGGTCCCCGAAGACTTGGAATAACCAATTGAAGAAGAAGCTTGTAGTCGAAGATTAAGTGACAGTGTTTTAAGGCTATAAAGTATTACTTTAATGTATATTCCTATAAATGAGTCATGTAATAGGATTTATTATAAAAGTCTTCTGTTGTACTTTCACTCTGTTGTAAATCGTCATTCTCATTTAATGAGAGATCTTTTAATAAAAGATTGAGTTTCATTTAAAATGTCTTCCGCTGTTAAATCTTTCGTTATTTAATATACTGATTTAAGCTTAATTGTTCCGATTAAAGCCTAGGGTGACTTTGGACAGTAACGTCCGAGGTCACTGGCGTGTTGTGCTACCGACATAAGCCGAGGGTGTTACAATTATGGTATCAGATCAATGGTTTTAAAATTCTTGGCTTATTGTTAGGTTTGAGAATTTTCGAAAATTAATTTCGAAACTATTTTCAACCTATTTTCTAGTAAAAAGGAATTTCGAGAGTTTTAATGTCAGTACTAAATTTAAGATTTTCAAATTGCTTAAGGTTTATGAAATTTAAAAGTAATAGTGTTCTAATATTAAATGAATAAAATGGTATTCAAAGTGGTGTGAACAGTAATGTTTAGACTCTCTTCTGTTAAGCATTAATTTTCATAGTACTTTTATAAAATAAATATTATAAAGTTTAAGGTTTGGATTTTGTTATAACTTTAAAAAGTATGGTTTGGATTTTGTTAAGAGTTTACAAAGAAATAATAATGTCTTTATTTCAAGGAAAAAACTATATAAATAATGATATTACCAAGTTAAGTATATAAGATTTATATGTATAAAGTTTAAGGTTTAGTAATAAGTGGGTTTTTCAAACTTCTGCAAGCTTCGAGTTGTTACTTATTCCTTAGATCCATTCTTCGGGATAGCGTCTCTCCTTAGGTTTAATGTCATTTAAAGGTTGACATTTCTCCTAAAGTATCCATTCTCAAGTAAAGGGAAGAAGAACGTTTTGCGGTTAATGGTGGAGGGTCTGTCAGACTGATATAAAATTATTAGTTTGGACCCTTATAATTCGTATCATAACGTAATTGACTAAGTGTCATGTACAAGTCGGAAAAGTTCTAAACTGACGTTATGGTTCATCAACAGATGGTGAACACAAAAAACACAATCAATGCCGGAGCTAGGCCAAGTAACAACCCAAGGCTGAATCTGAGGAACGTTGCTAATCAAGGGGATGAGAGCGAGTCTGTCTCTCACAATAACCCCGTAGGAAATGGCCAAGTTTAGGCTAACCCTCAGGTGATGTTCGATGTTGCGGCCATAGTGGCCATTCGTGGGATTGTTATGCAGGCGGTCACCGATATAATTCGGCCAGTTGCACCGCAAGCACATGGTGGTCCAGTTCCTCAGGTTATTCCTGAATTTGAGGAGCCATTGGATCATGTACCTCATGTCGATGCCTTCAGGAACAGAGGAAATTACGGTTGAGCCTTGAAGGCCATAAGCTCAATGAGGCCTGTCAGTTATGACGGTACTGGAGAACCAGTCAGAGTGGTGTATTGGTTCTCGCATATGGAGCGGTTGTTTAGGAACGTTCGGTGCACTGAGGCTGAGAAAGTGCACATCGCCTCCCTTCACCTCAAGGATGTGGCTAGCGAATGGTGGGAGAGCGAGGGTTTAGCTGATCATCCCGGGCTGAACTGGGGTATGTTCAAAACAAAGATGACTGACCATTTCTTTTCCCGTGCTATGAGGGAGGAGAAGCATAAGGAGTTCCTTTACCCTAAGACCGATGGGTTGAAGGTGACTGAGCTTGCAGCTAAGTTCAATCACCTGTTGTAATATGCTCGACCAGAGGTGTCGAGTGAAGAACAAAAGATCTGGTACTTCCACGGATGGATGAATCCAGAAATCAAACCTCTGATGGTACATCACAGTTGTTCTACGTTAGAACAATATGTGGATGTGGCCTACAAAATAGAGGCCACACTGGAAGAATCCGCCCAAAAGCGGGAGAAACAGAATAAAGGAAGGGGTGGGCAACAAAACCGCCAGGTTGATACATTCAAGCGACCGACATCGCCCACCAAGTTTGAGAAGTCTGGTCGTGCTAAGACTGAGACGACTCAGTCTGACTCCGCCAGAGGCTTAGGTTGGAGTAGCGGAGTGATTCAATGCCACAACTGTGGTGAAACTGGGCATAAAAGTTTTAATTGCCAAAAGGAGAAGCGGGTATGTTACAATTGTGGGAAGGAAGGCCACATGAAAACATACTATAGGCAGAAGGGTCAAGGACCAACGCAATCATATCAAGCCTCAAATGTTGGAAATGGGCAGAACCCAAAGCCATAGGTGTCCGCTCTTGAGCAATCTTTTGCTCGTAATAAAGGCAAGGCGGCTATGGAGTCTTCAGGTCAGGGGCAACGACTCTTTGTGATTCATCACTCCAATGAGAATGAGACCCTGAACAAGTAGTTGTATTTTTGTTGAGTTTTTTTTAGAATAAGGAGCGATGACTTGTGTCGATAGTCTCCATAGTTTAGTAATCTGTCTGTTCGACTTTCTGTCAATTGTTTTAGTGTAATGTTTCAATGATAAAGAAGTGCTTCCTTGTTCCGGAAATTACTAAATTCATTACTATTGCAAGTTGTTCATTCATACGAGAATCCTTGAGTGCCAAAAGTAGTACATGTCATGTGTTGATAAAGACTGTCTGGACTCATAAAGGATAGTGTGGGTTGGGACATGTGTGATTGTTCCCTACCTTGTTAGCGCTAGTTTCGAGGTCGAACTACTCGTGAGAAACCCTCTATTTTCTTGCAATAATTGTCAAATTGGGCAATGACATTGTCTGTCCACTTTGCTCGAATTCTTAAGCATTGTCTCGAGAGGATAATATTGTAAGGATTCCTTGCTAGAAGGACTTGGTGTGTGTAGTAATGCTCTGTGGAGTTTGAGGCTAGTCCTCATGTGTATACTCTGAGCATTAGATGGAGTGAGTTGTATAAAGTATATATTTAAGTGAATAAATGTATAAGAGAGATATTTCTTAAGGAGTCGTTTTCTCTAAGATAATCGTACCCTAATACGCTTGAGTAAACTTTAGAACCCAAGAGTTGTGTTTATGAGGTTTATAGATAAGTGTGTCCATTATGGGACTAGTGTTAAAAGCTTTTTGGGAAAAGCTAAGTGTGCGAAATCGTAAGTATTTATTTGGAAGACGTACTTGAGGTTTTGTTATGAGGTATCCTTAAGGAAATGATTTAATGAGATGATGATACAAGAAGTGTTAAGGTGATCTTATGAGACGTGTCGGGTGAACAAAGTGGAAGATTATGGTCATATAAAACGAATTATTAAGTTCATGTTTGGGCAAAAACATGAATAAGCTGTTGTGTGGTTAATTGTAAAAAAAGATTAAGGAATCTTAAAAGGTCTTATATTAGAACTTGATTAATGGAAATAATGTCGTGTGATTAATCGAGGAGAAATTATAGATTCTAAAAGTCTTATGTTAAGAGCCTAGTTAATGGAAAAATTGTGAGTTAAGAAGATGGCATAAGGGCAAATTTAATTAAGGTAAATAATGAGATAGATGAGGTGCATGTGTAAAAGAGTAATCCAATATGACAATTGGAGGTACTAAGTTTGGGGTATAAGTGAGTTTTATGTATGTACTTTGAGGATCTGACCATCGAAAGGAAGTTGGTAGAAAAATGTGTATCCTTCTGCTTGAGGACATCAAGATCTTTACGAGGAATAGGGCATAATAGCGAAACTATATTGGAGACTATAATGGATACTCGGATTAAGGTAATCATAATCGTGTGGATGATCATATCGATTCTAACGAGGGTAAGGAACGAAGCCAGGTATAGCAAGTCTATTGCGATAATTTTGGAGACTATTATCCTAAGATAATTATGACCTTGTGGATATAATCGACTTTGGTGATATAGGTTACGAAGACCAAATTATTTAAGGATATCAACTTAATGATGATAAGGTATGAACTTTGAGAGAGGTGTATAAAGAGAAAAGTTGAAAGAGAAATAGGTGTTCTCATGCTTAAGGTATAGCAAGTCTATTGCGATAATTTTGGAGACTATTATCCTAAGATAATTATGACCTTGTGGATATAATCATGAGTTATTACAGGTGTAGCACATGGAGATAAGATATGCGAGATAATGGTATGGTTAAGGAAATAGATCGTTTTCCTAGGACCAATTTCAAGGATGAAATGATCAAGGGTACTAAGTTCAGGTAGTGAGGTTAATGGTGAAACCGGTCCCTCTACCGTAGTGATGCTAGTTTCGGGGTCGAAACTATTTTTAAGGGGGTAGGATTGTAATAACCCTCATGTTGCCATAAGGGTGATATGGTAAAACGTATAACTGGTGAAAACAAAAGTTATAAAATTCCCTTAAGTTATGAAAGGTCTAAATTATGGTTAACCTTACATTAACTGTAATTGGAACCAACTTAAAAATTTTAACATAGAAATGCTTGAACCAATTTACAAAGTGTTAAATGGGTTAGGCATGGTTAAACTTATAAGGTTAGGTAACTTTAAATAAGGTCGCTTCTCTGAGCTATTATCGGCCAAGTTTCGGGGTCGAAACTTCTTTTAAGGGGGTAGTATTGTAATAACCCCTAAAAGTCCCGAACTGTCGTTTTGTAAGAAAGACATGATGGGCAATTTCTGTAACCTCTGTAATAATCTCTTGAACGAAATATTATACGTTTGATAAGATTTTGGGTCATAAAGTATTTTAGGAGTGCCAAAATAATTAATTTAGCATGTCCTCGACCAGAGGCCAAGGATCGCGATCGCGGCAATTCTGCGACCGCGGATTAAACCCGCGGGCGCGGATTCGCCCAAGAGCCAATCCGCGATCGCGGCTCCGTTTCCGCGACCGCGGATTGCTGGTTCGTCTCCGTCTTCAATTCTCCCCGCGTTTCGACGTTTTGCTTGCCGGCGTTTCGCCGATGGAGGGAGGCCGAGCGGTTGGAGTGCCCCGGCGTTGAGCTCTCCTTCCCCTATAAAAGGAGGTCGGGGGCAGCTTCAACCATCATCCACAGCCCTCAAATCCCTCTCTTTCTCTCATTTTGTGCTTTCGCCGGAGTTCCTTGTGTTCGTCGGAGCGTCGCCATAATTGTTGGAGGTCGCCGGGAGTCCTTGGAAGCTTGAAGTGGTGGGGGTCATAGTGAGCCTTCGTCCGAGTCAAGAAGTTGTCGTCTTCATCTTCGGTAAGCTTCGAAGCCGAGTTGGAGCCGTCGTTAGAAGGGGGAACCGCGATCGTGGGGATGAATTCCGTGACCGCGGCTCTACCCAGAATTCCGCGACCACGGATGTCCAAACCGCGACCGCGGCTTGCCCTAGCGAGCACAATCGTGGCTTGGACAACCACGGTCACGGCTTAGGCTTTGTTTCCTTTCGATTCATATCGTTATTCATTTCGTATCCTCGTTTCGTTCGTATTGAATCTAACTTAGGGTTCCATCTTTTGTCTCGACGTCGTCGTAGGAATCCGTATTCAGATTCCAGTTTCCAGATCCCAGAACCCGACATCTTCGTTCGTCTAATTAAGGCAAGTGGCGGTTTGCTCTTGCTTATTATTCCATGTTTTCCTTGATTATCAATTAATTGATTGTTAATTAAGATGGGATAAAAGTTATTGATTTCTGTTTGGGAACAAATTTATTTAAACGATGTGTTAAAATATGACTTTATAATAGGTTGTATATATTGCTAGAAACAATGCTATTATATAGTTTGGTATGATATTACTGTAATGAGTTTTGGTATGGATTTAAATGTGAACTTAAATGCTAGTGTAGCACGAGTATTCGTAGGAACGTTAATTCCTTACGAGGATTAGTCGTTTCTTTATAACTTTGGTGTTAGGAAGTAAGTGCCCTAACACTCTTTTGGTCATGACCTACCCCTATCCGAATATAGGGGTGGTGCACTCAGCTGGTGCCAATCTTCGGGATGTATTCCCAATCTTAAGGGATTTATTCCCAATGTCTCATTACGAGATATGAAATTAAAAGCTTGAACGTTAAAGTGCGTTTTGGAAGTAAATAAGATAAGTGCGGTTATGCACATAATTAATATACCCTCGGGCGACGAGTACAACGTGAAAACCGCCTGGACTCTTGTTAGAACTTGTGTGTGAAAACTTAACGTTCCCAAACATTGGTCATACGTTTCCTATAAGACTCATTTCCTTTGGAGTCTTCTTTTCATTGCATACCTTCTTTCATAATTCCATGAAAGTTCCGGGTTATGTATCGTCCCTTTGGTTATTATTCGAGGGACAACGATAGTAAACGGTTACGATCACTTGAACCATTCTGTTTGTACCCTTGCATAGTCTTTCATTAGACTAACCAACCGAGTTTTATTCCTTGCATGGTTGGCTGGTGTCATCCGTCCTATACGGCACATTAGTGGTTTGTCCCCGAAGACTTGAAGTAACCAATTGAAGAAGAAGCTTGCAGCCGAAGATTAAGTGACAGTGTTTTAAGGTTATTAAGTATTACTTTAATGTATATTCCTATAAACGAGTCATGTAATAGGATTTATTATAAAAGTCTTCCGCTGTACTTTCACTCTGTTATAAAATCGTCATTCTCATTTAATGAGAGATCTTTTAATAAAAGGTGGAGTTTCATTTAAAATGTCTTCCGCTGTTAAATCTTTCATTATTTAATACACTGATTTAAGCTTAATTGTTCCGATTAAAGTCTAGGGTGACTTTGGACAGTAACGTCTGAGGTCACTGGCGTGTGGCGTTGTCGACATAAGTCGGGGGTGTTACATCTTCAATTGCCGAGATGCGTATGCAATAACCTTTCCCTTTTGCATCAATACACATCCTAACCCATGCTTTGAAGCGTCACTGTAGACCACATAACCGTCAGTTCCCTCTGGTAGCGCTAAAACTGGTGTAGACGTCAGACACTTTTTCAACTTCTGAAAACTTGCCTCGCACTTGTCGTCCCATATAAACTTCTTATGGACCTTGCGGAGCAACCCCGTCATGGGTAGAGCAATCTTTGAAAATCCCTCCACGAACTGTCTGTAGTAACCTGTAAGTCCCAAGAAACTGCGCACATCCTTCACGTTCTGAGGTCGCTTCCAGTTGGCTACCGCTTTGATCTTCTGAGGGTCGACCATTACCCCATATTCATTAATCACATGGCCAAAGAAAGCCACTTCCTTGATCCAGAAGTCACATTTAGACAACTTTGCATACAACTGATTTTGTCTAAGGACTGACAAGGTGATTCGAAGATGCTCCTTATGAGCCTATTCGCTCGGAGAATAGATCAGAATATCGTCGATGAATACCACCATGAATTTATCTAGGTACTGGTGGAAACATCTATACATTAGATCCATGAAGACTGCCGGAGCATTAGTAAGCCCAAATGGCATGACTACAAACTCATAGTGTCCATATCTCGTTCGGAATGCAGTCCTCGGAATATCTTCCTCACGAATCCTAAGCTGATGGTAACCAGATCTCAGATCGATCTTGGAAAAGACTTTTACTCCCTGCAGTTGATCCAACAGATCATCTATCCAAGGCAATGTTTTGGGGCGAAAAGATTGGACGACCTAAATCGCCTTAGACGGGGTAACTAGTCGATCGAATGATAAAAAACAATCCAAACCAAGCAAGCAATAGATAAACAAAGAATAAATATGTAATAGCGTGATGGTTTTATTAGATGTCGTGTTTAATCAGACTGAATCGTGATACAACTTATCGTGATAAAATAAGAGATCGAGTGGGACTCGACCAGTGACTTGTGAGTGGCGACTAGCAGGGGTCAGGCATAGGAAGCCGTTAGAGAGCTAGATTGAGAGCGAGAGTGCTATTCTGGTGTGTTTTCTGAGTAGGAATGCTCGTGTCCCTTGCGTAATTGTGCGTGTTGTTTCTTATCCTCTTTGTCGTCCCGATATGGTAAGTGTTTCACCCTTGTTACCGTTTTGCATTTCTTGCCGAATATTTCATCTTCAATGTTGAGAGTAATGGCGAAGATTGCGCCATTGAATATCTGTGATTACGTTGGTTTTAATGTTATGGTCGTTGCGTGATCTGGGCATTAAATGCGTGGCGAGATCCTTGCGATCCTGTCGGATGATACTCGACCAGAGAAGTCTCGTCGGCTCCTCTAGGCTTTTCCTCTGTTCTTCCGATCTGCAGTGGGCTTGAGTTCGATCCACTTGATCCATCTTTCTCCTGGGATGCCAAGCCCAACAATAGCCCCAAGTTGTTATGGGCTTACGGTTTAGGCAAGTAGACCGAAATCCGTGGCAACTTCTCTGGACACGATCTCCACCGTCCTTTCTGGCGCGGTTTCACAGGTCGACGTGGCTTGCGATTTAGGGCATGACGCGACGTCTCTGCAGGTCATGATATCTTGCCATAAATTTTGAGCAGGGGCAACAATTAGTCTTCATCTTCTTCTGGTAAGTTTCTTGGTCTCTCTCGTCATAGCTTTCTGATTTTTCCTAGCCATAGCTCTCCAATTCCCCTCCCTCTCTATTCTCGAGATGGTTTCTCTTGAGGCTTCTGAGTCATCGAAGACTCTTTCCGACGCTAGAGAAGGTGAAGTTCCTCCTCATTTTATCTTGACGGAGTCGGATGCGCTGGTTAGCACTTTGTCAGAGGCGGAACTGGATCAAGTCCTCCAAGTCGGGGGCTTTCCTCCGGAGACAATCGCTAGGCTGCCTCATCCAGACGGGAGGGCCGACGCGTGTTACGAAGGGTGGATTTGCTTCTATGTGTACCCGTTTAGAATACGGCATAAATTTCCTTTTTCTTCTCTTGTCAGAGATTTTCTAGCCACTTTGGCGTTAGCGCCGTGTCAAGTAATGCCTCAGGTGTGGAGAGTCCTTAGGGTTTTAGACCTCGTGAACGTCCAAACTGGAGCTGGTTTTGATTTTGATGCTTTGTGGTATAATTACTTCATCGGGTCGAAGAGTTCTTCCCGTGTGCAACTGCGTATCCGACGTGGTCGGAAGCCCTTGGTGCAGACTCCTAATGTGAACGACCGTGGATGGGGGTCGAAACGTTCATCTCTGGAGAAGGAAGGAGAATGTCCATTTCTGTTGACGGAGTGGCGGATCGACAGTATGTATTTGTCTTCTCTCCCACGCGTTTATGTGTTTTAACACTCTGTTTTTAACTTTCCTTTTTTGTAGTCCCTGAACCGGAAGATTTGGAAGTTAACAGCCGATGAGAGGGCTTGTCCAAGATCATCCTTGGGGTTCCAGTGGCTGAGAGGAAGTTTGTAAATGTCAATCTCTTGTCGACGACCCCTGTTTCTCAAGAGCATATGTCGAACGTATCGTCATCTCGTGTGAAAGGTAGACATCCGACTCTGGGAGCCTCTTGTGACTGTCTTTTGTTTTGTCGTGTGTTTTAGGGTTCTGTTTGTCATGTCAGGTTCTCCCGGTGGTCGAGCGAGTGCTCGTTTCAGAGTCGCTTCTGGAAAAAGCTTGATCGAGCAGAGGAAGGCGGCGGCCAAGGCTGCGTCGAGCAAGCCACTTCTGGTGGACCTGACAGTGCCAGACAAGGCCAGCTCGAAGAGGAAAGCAAGTGCTTGCTCCGAAGATGTCAAGCCGGAGGAGGTCTTCAACAAGAAGAAGGCCGTGACTGCTAAGGGGATTGGCAAGATCGGTGCCGTTGGGCGGTCGATTGCTGACCTTTTTCACGCTCTAGACCCGACTTTGAAGTCGAAGGTCGATGACGTCTCTCCCCTCGACTGTATTGGTGAAGCGGGGTGCTCCGCATGGAAGGTGAATCGTCTTTTTATTTGTGTCTTTTTCTTTTTCTTTCGTTCGACCACGTTTTCTGATCGTATGTTGTGTCATCGTGTGAGATTGCAGTCTTTTCAGTATCTTTTAGGGGCATACTCTGGCGTCAAGGAGATGGTCGCCAAGGCCGAGGAGCGGGCTGCTAGGTCAGAGTCCGACCTCGCGTCCTTGAAGACTAAATTAGAGGGAGCAGAGAGTCGCTGCCGTGAAATCGAGCATCGCCTCACCAGGGAGTTGAAGAGTTGTCAAGGGGAGTTGGTCGCATGTCAGAGGGAGTTTGAAGAGTGTCGGGCAAGCATTGAGGAGGAGGTGAAACGGGCTCGGATCGTCGATGGCGAGATTGCTGGCGACGGTGGGGCCTTTTATACTGTGAAGTCGCGCATCAAAATGATCGAAGAGTTCAACGAAGGCAAGCACGGGCTATGGGACCTGAATGCGGAGAAGAAGACTCTGGACTCCATGTTCCCAAAAGGCGATCCTGGTCAGGAGTTGTTCTGCTTAGCCGGTGTCGGCGAAGAAGCCGCGGATGAGGGCGTCGACGAGGACGAAGCCCACTCTGGCGATGTTAAGCCGACCGATGAGGTAGCCCCATTGGAGCCAGTCCCTGCCGAAGGTAATGCCGTCGTCCTCGACGCCTGATTCGTTTTCTTTGCATATTTTGACGTTGTTTGTCCCAATTGTATGTGGGTTTAGACTTTTGGTGTTTTTGGATACTGTGTGTTTTGGCGACCCGTCCACCATCGCGGGTCGCGTATTTGTATAAAAATGCTTTTATTTCGATGCAATTGTGTGTTTACATATAGAGTCATATGCTAGTCTGTTTCGTACATGTTCGTCGGACTTTCAAAGAAGTTGTCGACGGCGTTTTGTATTTTGTGTGCGTCGGTTTCACCCGTGTGCTCCGTCGAGTGGGGTTTCACCGTATGTATGTATGTAGAGCAGGCTTGCGATGTGTTTGTGTATGTGTTAGTCATGACATTATGTCGGGGAGGTAAGCAATTTGTTTATTGCGTAAATGTAACAAGGTGTTGTACCTTGTGTTTTGTGTAAGGCAGGCGGTGTGCCGACGTGCCTGTGTTGTCATCTCCCCGTGTTCCGATCGATCGTGTAATGTAAGCGCTATATGCGGATGACAGGATCCATTTGCGGACGACTGGGTCCAATATAAATGTTGTTCTGCATTTGTGTTTTTGTAAGGAGGAAGTCCTCGCTTAGTGTCAGACGATGATATGTAAAAGAAAGTAGCGATGTACATGCGATATGTATGCGATAGATGGCAATATGTATGCGATATGTGGCAATGTATATGTGATAGCATGCGATATGTAGCAATGTATATGCGATAGCATGCGATATCAAGCGATGTATAGAATTTGTGTGATGTTTTACCTCGTCGGTTCAGAAATGGTAGAGCTTTAGATGTGCTGCGTTCCAACTTCTTGGGATCGGTTTTCCGTCTTTGTCTTCTAACTGATATGCTCCTTGTCCGACCACTTCGGTGATCAAGTAAGGTCCTTCCCATTGTGGTGCTAGCTTTCCGTCAGATGGATTATTGGTGTTCTGGAAAGTTTTCCTTAAGACCCAGTCTCCGACCTTGAATGCCTTAATTCGAACGTTCTTATTGTATCTCCTTGCGACTTGTTGTTGGAACCTGACCATCTTGATTCGGGCTTTCTCTCTGATCTCGTCCGCTGTGTCCATATTGTGTGCTAGTTCGACGTCGTTTTGTTCAATTGTCTGAAGGTTGCAGCGAGCAGTCGGAACTAGTAACTCAGCCGGGATGACCGCCTCACTCCCGTAGACGAGAGAGAAAGGTGATTTCCCGGTCACGTTATTTGGAGTAGTCCTGTCGGACCAGAGAATAAGTGGGAGTTCGTCTGCCCATTTGCCTTTAGCCCCGGTGAGGCATTTCTTGAGGTTGTTAATAATGATCTTGTTGCTGGATTCGGCTTGTCCATTGGATTGTGGATACCGAGGTGTGGATGTGACCAACTTGATGTTCCATTGGTCGCAGAAGGCTCTAGTATTATGACTGATGAACTGGGAACCGTTGTCGCACACGATTTCTGATGGGATGCCAAATCTGCACAAGATATTGCGTTTTTTTAATGAAATGACGTGTTGATCCTTTACCTCTCTGTAAGCCTCGGCTTCGATCCATTTGGAGAAGTAGTCCATCATGGCAAGGAAAAAGACTCTTTGACCCGATGCGGGAGGAAGCTTTCCGACAATGTCCATTCCCCATCTCATAAAGGGCCATGGAGCCAGGGTCGGATGGAGGAGCTCTGAAGGCTGACGATGGACGGGTGCGTGTCGCTGACAGGCGTCGCACTTCTTGGTGTATTCCATGGCGTCTTTGTTCATTGTTGGCCAATAGTACCCGTTTGGTAGGGCCTTTCCTGAGAGGCTTCGCCCGCCAGTGTGGTTGCCACACTCTCCTTCGTGTAACGATTGCAAGATACGTCTGACTTCTGGAGTCTTAAGGCATCGTAGGAGTAGCCCTGTAATAGATCTTTTGTACAAGATGTTATCAATGATATCGTAAGAGAGTGCTTGTACCTTGAGCCTTTTTGCTTCTGTCTTATCGTCGGGTAGAATGCCGTCTTTTAACCACCTGATGTAAGGTAGCATCCAGTCGTCATCGGCGTCGATGATGTCCTCTTCGGGTCGGTCGCCTATTTCCATGGCGACGAGTTCTTCAAGTGATGTTGTTAACTCGACGGATGTCCTTGGGACGGCTGGCGTCATGATGTGGGCCAATGGTATATGTGGAAATTCTTTCGAGGCTAGGACGGATCCTAAATTGGCGAGTGCGTCAGCTTAGGAGTTAAGGTCCCTGGGTACCTATCGGATGTTGAATGTCTGGAATTGTCCGATTAGTTTCCTGGCTACCTCCAGGTAGGCTACCATTCTGGTATCCTTGGCGTTGTATGACCCTTGTATCTGGTTTACGACCAGCAGGGAGTCGCAGACGACTTCGATCTCTCGGACCCCTAGATCGCGAGCCAGGATGAGTCCGAATATGAGTGCTTCGTATTCAGCTTCGTTGTTAGTTGCATCCCACTCACATCTGACGGCTTGAGCTATCTTGTCCCCTTGTGGTGATTTCAGCACGACCCCAAGCCCCGATCCTCTGGCGTTCGACGCCCCATCTGTGTGGAGCTCCCATGTACCTGTCTCATCTATCGCGAGTAGTTGTGTCGCTTCTTTAGCGACTTCTTGCTCTAGGGTCAGACTAAAATCGGCCACAAAGTCGGCTAAGGCTTGCGACTTGATCGCCGTCCTAGGCTCGTACTCGATGTCGGAACCACTGAGGTGTATGGCCCATTTGGTCATTCGTCCTGTGAACTAGGGTTTCCTCATGATAGCTCTCATGGGATGATTAGTGCGAACAGTAATAGTATGGGATTCAAAATATGGTTTGAGTTTATTTGAAGCCATTACCAATGATAGTACGAGCTTTTCAAGTGACGAATACCTCATTTCGGCTGATATTAGCGTCCGACTGACGTAGTATATTGGCGACTGTTTGCCATCCTCCTCTCTGACCAGTACAGTGCTTACGGCCGACTCTGACACTGCAAGATAGAGAAGTAAGGGCTCGTCGCCTTTAGGTTTGGTCAGTAACATGGGACTGGCCATGTACTCTTTGAGGTTCTGGAATGCTGCTTCGTGTTCTTCCGTCCATTGAAAGGACTTGTTCTTCTTGAGCGCGTCGTGGAAGGGTTTGCATTTGTCGGATGATTTTGAGATGAATCTGTTCAGAGCTGCTATCCGACCTGTGAGCTTCTGTACGTCTTTGACACATTGGGGGGATCGGAGGTTGATGAGAGCCTTGATCTGTTCTGGGCTGGCCTCTACTCCTCTTTGTGTCACCATGTATCCTAAGAACTTCCTTGACGACACTCCAAAGGAGCATTTAGTAGGGTTTAGTTTCATGTTGTACCTTTTGAGCACCTCGAAGCTGTCGCGCAGGTGGTCTATGTGATCTTCTTTCTTTTTGGATTTGACCAACATGTCGTCGATGTAGACTTCCATCGTGTCTCCAATTTGGTCTTTGAACATTTTGTTGACTAGTCGTTGATATGTGGCCCTTGCATTTTTCAGACCAAAGGGCATTACTTTGTAATAATAGATACCTTGGCTGGTGATGAATGCTGTTTTTTCTTGGTCGTCGGGATCCATGAGGATCTGATTGTAGCTGCTGAAAGCGTCCATGAAGGCGAGCATTTCGTGCCCCGCTGTGGCGTCGACCATGGCGTCGATATGGGGTAGAGGAAACGAGTCCTTGGGACAAGCCTTGTTGAGGTCTGTGAAGTCGATGCAGACTCTCCATTTTCCGTTCTTCTTCTGGACTATGACCACGTTGGCTAGCCATTCAGGATAGTGGACCTCTCTGATTTTTCCTGTTTCCAATAAGCTTCTGACTTCGTCGTCTACTATCTTGTTCCGCTCGGGAGCGAACTTCCTGCGTTTTTGCTTGACAGGGGGATGAGATGGACCCACATTTAATTTATGAGTAATAACATTTGGAGATATTCCGACCATATCCTCATGCGACCATGCGAAACAGTCGGCATTGGCCCTGAGAAAGTCAAGGAGTTGTTGTCTGGTCGAGTCGTCCAAGTCCGACCCGACCCTTATCGTTTGGTTTGGCTTTGAAGGGTCTAGTGCGATCTCGTCGAGTTTTACCATTTCTGGTTCGACGTACCGACTAGGTCCTTCGCCGCTCTGTGGTTGCTACGCGGTCTTGCGTTCGACCGCATTCTTCATGGAAGCGACGTAGCATTCCTTTGCGGTCTTTTGATCTCCTTTGATTTCTTGGACTCCCCATTCAGTGGGGAATTTGATAACTTGATGATATGTTGAAGGTACTGCCTTCATAGCGTGTATCCACGGCCTGCCAAGAATACAATTATAGGGAGACAGACAGTCTAAGACTAAGAATTTCACCTGTTGGTTGACTCCTCCAGCGTATGTGGTTAGAATGATTTCACCAGTCGTATGCTTAACCTCGCCGCTGAACCCGACCAGTGGGGTCGACTTCTTGATTAGGTCGTTCTCAGTCAAACCCATTTCTTTAAGAGCATCAAGGGTCAAGAGATTTGTCGAGCTCCCTGTATCAATTAGTATTCTCCGTATTAAGCAATTTCCAATGGACAAAGAGATTACCAGACCGTCGTGGTGACCATCCGACCCGTCGGAGTCAGACTCGTCGAAAGTGACCGTCGAAAGGTCGGAAGTTCTCCTCGGCTTGAATTCCAACGCTTCGGGCTTGTCGCCCTTGCTTTCTCTCGCGTGTCGCTTGGCCGCGGAGTACTTGTTCCCACATATGTCTGATCCTCCTGAAATGGTATTGACAATTTTTGTATGGACAGGAGATGGGGGTTTGTTTTGTTTTACCTGATCTCGGCATTCCATGGTAGCCTTTTCCCGCTCTGATATTACGTCGCGTAGGAACCCTTGTGAGAGCAGCCTAGCGACCTCCTTTCGTAGGGCGATGCACTCGTCGGTCGAATGACCGTGGTCGCCATGGAATTCGCACCATCGACTCATGTCCTTCTTGATATCCGGTCGGTCGCTCTTTCGGGGCCATCTTACGTCTTTTCCATACTTGTTGAAACTCTTGACGAGCTCCGACACAGAAATGTTAAAGTTATAAGATTGGACCCTGGGAGGCAACGCAGAACCGTCTCTCCATTTCTGTGACCTGTCTTAGAAAGAGTTTACCTGATTTGGTTCGTTTCGAGTACGAGAATAGGGATGTGGACGTCTGTCTCGATGGTTGTCGGAGGAATGTTTTTGATCTGATGGATCGGGTCCGCGTGAGGCTTTACGCGACTCACGGTCCTCTTCCAATCTTACCTCGGCCATAGTTTTGGCATGGACATCTTCAAAGCTTTTGCATGGGTACTTCGTAATCTCATCGTAGAGATTGCTGTCTTTGACTAAGACTTGTCGGAAGGCTTTGATAGACGTTGTGACGTCACAGTGGGGGATTCCCACTTTCTCTTTGTTGTACTTGTTAAGATAATTCCGAAGAGGTTCGTTGTACCTTTGCGTGACTCGGTAGAGGTCACTCAATTGTTTCTCGTGCTTTCGACTGCTGGCGAACTGACTCTTAAAAGAGTTGGCCAAATCCGCGAATGATGCGATCGTTCCGTGAGGCAAACGCATAAACCAAGTTAGTGTGGGACCCGCGAGGGTTGTGCCAAAGCTTTTGCACATGACGGCCTCGCGGCTCTCCCTTGAAACAGATGTAGCCATTAGTTTTTGTTTATAGAGAGAGATATGGTCATCTGGATCGGTGGTGCCGTCGAACGTCGCCATGTTGGGGAGATGGAACTTCTTGGGGATCTCGACCCTTGCGATTTCTTCGACGAACGGGGATTCTTCGAATCCGTCGGACGCTTCTCTCTCGATCGGTTGTGGGACTCCTGGGAGCCTGTTGAAGCGATCGTCGATCGTCTTCATATGTCGGTCGAGCGTCTGCTGGAAAAGAGCCATGATATCTGGCGGATTGGCAACCTGTGGTTCGTCGATTCGGGGCCCAACAGACCCGATCTGTGTGGAAAAGGTGACATGGTTAGTCGAAAATGGACTAGCGAAAGGAGTTCGAGACGTACCCTCAGTGTGTCCAGGACGTCGTACGCTCGGAGGCATTGGCTCGATGTTGTCCATGTCGAGGCGTGTTCGGACGCCGCCGTGGACGGGCGCGTTCCTAGATCGTGAAGCCCCTGATTGTACCTGCGACTTAAGAGACTCATTTTCACGAGTTAGTTGCGCGATCTCGGCTTCGGATTGGGTTGACAAAACGGCTAGGGCTTCAGTTTTTTGACGTTGTTGGGCTAGTTCCTCTTGAATGGCGGCCATTTTTTGAGAGAGTTCTTAGAACTGGGTTGGAGTAGGATTTTTGGTTGGGTTTTCTGTAGTTTGGGTTTCATCTTCGAGACGTGGTTCTTGATTGTCAGTAGAAGGATCAATAGTCATGGTTGGAAAGTTTCGGAAGGATGATCGGCAAGTTGCCCCACGGTGGGCGCCAAATTTTTTTGGGGCGAAAAGATCGGACGACCTAAATTGCCTTAGACGGGGTAACTAGTCGATCGAATGATAAAAAACAATCCAAACCAAGCAAGCAATAGATAAACAAAGAATAAATATGTAATAGCGTGATGGTTTTATTAGATGTCGTGTTTAATCAGACTGAATCGTGATACAACTTATCATGATAAAACCAGAGATCGAGTGGGACTCGACCAGTGACTTGTGAGTGGCGATCGGCGGGGGTCAGGCATAGGAAGCCGTTAGAGAGCTAGATTGAGAGCGAGAGTGCTATTCTGGTGTGTTTTCTGAGTAAGAATGCTCGTGTCCCTTGCGTAATTATGCGTGTTGTCTCTTATCCTCTTTGTCGTCCCGATATGGTAAGTCTCTCACCCTTGTTACCGTTTTGCATTTCTTGCCGAATATTTCATCTTAAATGTTGAGAGTAATGGCGAAGATTGTGCCATTGAATCTCTGTGATTACGTTGGTTTTAATGTTATGGCCGTTGCGTGATCTGGGCATTAAATGCGTGGCGAGATCCTTGCGATCCTGTCGGATGATACTCGACCAGAGAAGTCTCGTCGGCTCCTCTGGGCTTTTCCTCTGTTCTTCCGATCTACAGTGGGATTGAGTTCGATCCACTTGATCCGTCTTTCTCCTAGGATGCCAGGCCCAACAGGCAACGGGTACTTATTTCTAATAGTAACCTTGTTCAACTCTCGATAGTCGATACAAAGTGTCTGAACGAACCATCCTTCTTCTTGACAAACAAGACTGGAGCGCCCCAAGGCGATGCACTCGGCCTTATATGCCCTTTCTCAAGAAGGTCCTCGAGTTGTTTCTTCAACTCTTGCATCTCTACTGGAGCCATCCGATACGGTGCCTTGGAAATCGGTGAGGTACCGGGCTCCAGGTCAAAAGTGAACTCCACGTCACGATTCGGGGGTAAACCGGGAATCTCCTCCGGAAAAACGTCTGGATACTCGCATATGATAGGAACATCATGAACTAAAGTCTCATCCTTCTTGGGCTTATCCAGATAACACAGGTACCCGACACAACCTTGTCGAAGTAGCTTACACGCAGCCATCGTATTGATGAGCTTTCCGTTATCAGCGTCATTACGACCCTTGAATTTGCACACAAACTGGCCCCCAGATGAAACTGTCACTATCCTTGAGCTAAAATCGATTACCGCCCCATGACGCGTCAGCCAGTCCATCCCGAGAATAATGTCGTATGGAGCCATGGCTATGCAGATCAAATATGCTTCGAACTTCCGACCTTGAATAGTAATAAAAAATTCCAACAGACTCTTGGTCCCTACTAGTTGCTCACCATTGGGAAGATTCACCACAAATGGTTCGTAAGAGTCATTGCATAATAAGCCTAGCTTACTCACACAGTTCTCCGAAATAAAAGAATGAGTGGCACCCGAATCAAACAATATGCACACAGATGTAGAATGGAGGTATAGAGTACCTTGAGCAATTGGAACATTTGGTCCGTCAGCCTCACGCATCTCATATAGCCGCTGACCTTGACCTACGGAATCAGTTGGGGCTTTCCCCTTATTCTGAGCAGTCGTCTGCGTCGAAGGGCTAGGAGTCTCTACAGGCTTGAATCGGGGTCGGTTGTTATGGCTAACTGTCCCTTGTTGCAACTCAACCCTCCTTCTGCCTCCTTTGAGGACAAAACGTCTACAAGTGCCCCTCCTTACCGCATGCAAAACACATCCTCTTGTCTTTCGGACACTCGTTGCTCTTATGCCCCGGCGTTCCGCAGTTATAGCACTGTATCGGGTTCTTGCCCTGGCCCGAGCGTTGAGTAGGACCTGACTGTGTTTCCTCCGTTCTAGCCCGGCCAAACTTGGCAAAATTCGACGATGGCGCGGGTCATTTAAACCCACTAGCCTGAGGCTGGCTCTGCGCCGATCTCTGGCGATTGTACTTTTTCGCTGACTCTTCCAGAGTCACCTCCAATTTATAGGCGACATCCACATCCTTCTCTAGAGTAGAGCAGCCATGGCGCACCATCAACGGCTTGATGTCTGGGTTCATCCACTCGTGGAAATGCCAGATCTTCTGCTCCTCACTCGACACTTTCGGCCCCGCATATTGCAACAAATGATTGAACTTTGCAGCTAGCTCAGTCGCCTTCAACCCATACATCTTAGGGTAAATGAACTCCTTATGCTTCTCCTCCCTCATAGCACGGAAAAAAGAAATGGTCAGTCATTTTCGTCTTAAACATACCCCAGTTCAACCCAGGATGATCAGCTACAACGGTGCTCTCCCACCATTCGCTAGCCACATCCTTCAGTTGAAGGGAAGCAATGTGCACTTTCTCAGCCTCAGTGCACTCAACGTTCCTAAACAACCGCTCCATGTGCGAGAACCAATACGCCACTCTGATTGGTTCTCCTGTACCGTCATAGCTATCAGGCCTCATTGAGCTAATGGCCTTCAAGGCTCGACCATAGTTTCCTCTGTTCCTGACGGCATTGACCTGAGGTACATGAACAGCTGGCTCCTCAAATTCAAGGATAACCTGAGGAACCGGAACACCCTGTGCCTGTGGTGCAACTGGCCGAATTATATCGGTGACCGCTTGCATAACAATCCCACGAATGGCTTCTATGGCTACAACATCGAACACCACCTGAGGATTAGCCAGAACTTGGCCATTGCCTATAGGGTTATTGTGAGAGACAGACTCACACTCATCCCCTTGATTAGCGGCATTCCTCAGATTCAGCCTGGGATTGTTACTCGGTCCAGCACCAGCACGGATTGTGTTTCTTGTGTTCACCATCTATTTGCCGATCAATTATTCAAGTATTTCACAACATTAATATCACACTTTGATTATGCACAACATATGAACTTGATTCGAATTAGATCAAACTGGCAAACTTTATTGATGAAATGAACTGAAACCATGTTCGATAAGTTTACAATAGTCTTCCTAAACGAAAGGACAAAATTGTTAGGAGACTAAGGTTCTAAGACAATGAAAACAAAACAACTAGAAAAGAGAATCACTACGACATGCCATTGTCCCACCCTCAAGGTGCCTTGAAGAAATTCATGTACTCGTCAGACCTTTGACACCTTCTCTTTGGGAGTGGTCCGTTCTTGGGTTCCGGCATCGGCCTCCTCGAGTTACTAGGACCCGGAACACATGGCTCCTCCCTAGGCATCGGAACACTTGGCCCCGCTGTGGGCACAGGAACACTCGGCCCTTCCCCGGGTATAGGTGGGTAACTCCTCAAGGAACCCTGGGCGAAAATCCGCCCTATTCACCTCGTAATGTGGGTTGAGTAGCAGCTTGGCCTGCCTGATGTACTCCTGGAGCTCACGGACGTCACCCAGCATACGAGAGAGACCGAGCTCAGTCTCATAAGTCTGCTCCTCCATATCGTACAATGCTTCTGTCCACTCCTCCATGCGCTCTACTAGCACTCGGGGTCTAGGCCTGGCCTGCTGGGTCGGAAACTCCCTCGGAGCATCCATCGATTCCCACGGCCTTGCTCGCATACGAGCTCGCTCAGTCATCATCTCCACATGGTGACGAGCCATCTTACTCAGATTGTACGCATGACGAGACGCAGGGCTCATCACTAGTTCTCTAGGAACATGAGTAGGATGCGGACCCACTGGCCCATCCAAAGGCTCGTACTCCACCCTCTCATCACCGGGCACACCAAGTGCCTCCCATGCAGGAGGGGACAATGGTGCGTACTCCTGAAATGGTGGATTCCCCGGACTCGGGAAAATGAATTGCATTATCGGGTCTTCACTATCCTCAAGCAGGTACTCTAGACCATGAGAGTCATAATAGTACTCCTCGAGGTCTTCCTCTGGATCCTCCTAGGGATCCTCCTCCTGATCTTTTTCGGATCCTCATCGGGATCCTCCTCCTCGTCCTCCTCTGGATCCTCCTCCGGGTCTTCTTCTGGATCCTTCTCGGGATCCTCCACCCGGTCGGATACCAGCACAACCGACTCCACGAGGATGGTCTCCTCCTCCTCGGGTGGGCTACTCGGCTCCCCAACTTGTGTACAACTCGGAAGAACAGGAAACATGAGCTCGGCCTGAGGTGGCAAAGCTATCTCGACGCTCTTCCTACCCTTAAGCTGAGACACGAAAGAGCCCATATCCTGCGAGATGACGAGAAAGGAGTTAGTCTTTCTAAATATAGAAGCTAACTTTCTATATCAAACCAGAAAAGAAGGCATGACTTGAATGGCATATCTTTCAAAAGATCACATTTTATTCAAAGTATAATTTTGTTCAAGATTTTTGACTTTTGGAACTAATCAACAATTTTCTTAACAAAAACGGGAAACGGTTTATAAATTTAATTTTTTTAGGTAAAACGATTTGAAAACCCAAACCCGTTTAAAACTTTTAGCTTTGATACCAGATCTGTAACACCCTCAAATTCTCCTTTGAAAGTATTACCGCCAGTGACCTCAGAATACACTCCGGGGGTCACCCAAGGCTTACCATTTTTATAACAAACAATATAACATTGGAAACTTTATTAAATATCATAAAAGTCACCCAAATAACATTCGAACCAACGTCATAGTTTTACAACTGTCAACAAGCCAAATACAAACCAAATACAGAATTGTTTAATACAACGGAAGTCTTGAAAATTAATAAATGCCCTGAAGGGGTTTTGATCTGAGCGATCTCACGCCTAGGATCTTCAACCTTGGAAAAACACTTAAATCACCATCTGCCCTCATCATCGGATTCTGGCCTTCATGGAAAGGGAAGTTTACCCGATGTGTCGTATGAGACGGATGACACCAGCCAACCATGCAAAGGAAAATAACCGGTTGGTTAGTCTAATGAAAGACTATGCAAGGGCACAAATGAAAAGGTTCTAAGTAGTCGTGTTAGGTTACACCCATCGTTTCTCGAATAATAGCCGATGGCGACAGTGCACCTCAACACTTCTACTGAAACATAAGAAGATGGATGATCAAGATAAGACTCTAACGAAACTGAGTCTTATAGTTTTCACACAAGCGTTTAAAAATGACTTGATCATTTGGGTCCACGACTAACCTCACCGTGCAATGCGAATCCAGATTGGAAAGAAGACTTACTCTAACCGAAGTCCGGGCGGGTTCCAAGTTGTACTTCTCGCCCGAAGGTTCATTAATTATGTGCATAACCGCACTTATCTTATTTAGTTACAAAGCGTATATTCACGTTAAGACTTTTAATATATATCATCTCGACACGAGAGATATCTTGGGAATTAATCCCGATTGTTGGCACTAACTGTGTGCACCTACACTGAATAAGGGTACAGTTATGACCAGAAAGTACTAGGGCAAAATCCTCCTAATACCAGTTTTAAAGAAACGACTAGACCTCGCAAGGTACATAACGTTCCTACGAATACTCGTTCCAACTACACATGTAAATTCATACATAAATCCACACCAATACCATCACGGTAATATCATGTATAATAGCGTTGTTTCTAGCAATATATACAACCTATTATGGAATCATATTTTAACACATTGTTTTATTTAAATCTGTTCCCAAACGAAAACAACACTTCATTCTAATTTAATTAACAATCAAGTAATTGATAACTAAAGGAAATATGGAATGATAAGCAAGAGCGAACCGCCACTTGCCTTAATCTAGACGAACGTAGATGTCGGGTTTCGAGTATCTGGAGACTGAAATCTAAAACGGATTCCTACGACGACGACGAGATAAAAGATGGAACCCTAAGTTAGATACGATACGAACGAAACAAGGATACGAAACGAATAAACAGTACGAACGAAAGGGAACAAAAGCCAAAGCCGTGGCCGTGGTTGCCCAAGCCACAATCGCGCTCGCTAGGGCAAGCCGCGGTCGCGGTTTGCACATCCGGGGTCGCGGAAATCTGGGTAGAGCCGCGGTCGTGGAATTCATACCCGCGGTCGCGGTTCTCCCTTCCGACGACGGCTTTGGAGGCATTCTGAGCTTACCAACGATGACGACTACTTCACCACCGCTAACACCACCACTCCAAGGCTTCCAAGGCACTCCGGCGACCACCAAAAACTCCGGCGAAGCTCCGATGATGATTGCGAACTCCGGCGGCGATGGAAAACACGAAGAGAGAGTGAGATATGGATCTGAGGATGAAGAACTCGGTGATTGAAGACCCTTATTTATAGGGTAAGGGGAGCTCAACGCCGGGCAAACCAATCGGTTCAAGATCCCTCACCGGTAGCGTTACAATCACGTGCAGAAATCCGAATCGGCGAAGCTCGGAGAAGAACGAAGAAGACGAAGAAACAGGGATCCACGGTCGCGGAAACGGAGCCGCGATCGCGGATTGGCTCCTGGGCGAATCCGTTCCCACATAAGCAATCTGTGGTCGCGAAACTGCCGCGATCGCGTTCCTTGGCCTCAGGTCGCGGGTCTCGTTCGACGACATGCCAAATTTAATTATTTTAGCACTCCCAAATACCTTATGACCCAAAATCTTATTAAACGTATAATATTTTGTTCAAGATATTATTACAGAGGTTACAGAAATTGCCCATCATGTCTTTCCTACAAACGACAATTCGAGACTTTTAGGGGTTATTACAAATGGGAGATCTCATAAAATACAAGACCCGTCTGAAAAAAGTGGTAGTCTTCAACCACATATAAGCAAAAATACTCGACATCTAAATGTGAAAAATGAATATGAATTGGTGGATATCCCATCTCAAGGAAATGTTTTTACATGGAAAAAAACAAAACATAAATAAATAATATTTATTAAAAACTAGTTAGGGCTATCGTCCAACATTAAATCTTACATTGGAATCCAAAATTACCATAAAAAAAATATGCCTTCTCAACATCTGACCATTGTCCAATTTTGATTGAACTTACCACGCCAACACCTTTGAAAAACAACCTTTCAAATTTGAGAAAATTAGGATGTCCCAAAAAGACTTCCAAAATGTCGTTAAGAAGGCATGGAGGACTATAATACCATGGTTCCCGCATGTATGATCTTGTAGAGAAAACACAACTACTAAAAAAACAAGTTAAATAGTGGAAGAAGCAACCTTTGGGAATGTGTTTACTCAACTACATAAAATTGAACAAGATTTGATTCAACTTCAGAAAATTATTTGTCTATCAACTAATAGGACTCAATGACACAAATGCAAGTTACTTCCATAAAACTGTCAATGGATAAAGAAATAGGAAAGTCATAATAGAAATCATAACGAATGAAGGAACAATTATCATTGGAGAAGAAAATATCAGGACGAAACTCGAATTGATTTCATAAAGAGATGTAAAAGTGCTCAAATCAATGAAAATGCTCTTCGGAATGACCTCGAGCTAATACAAACAAAGATCTCAAATGAAGACAACATAGAATTCACCAAGCAAGTTACAAATGACAAAATTAAGAGTGTTTTTTTTGCTATTTGGCATGACAAATCACCGGGTCCTGATGGCATGATGACTGAATTCTATGAAAAATATTGGAACATTGTTTGACCCTTAATTACTCGAGTGGTTAAGAGTTTCTTCTTATTCGGGAAATTACTAAAATAGATCAATCATAGTTTCATTTCCCTTATCCCAAAGTGTGATAACCCTAACTCAAGAAACTA
Source organism: Rheum nobile (assembly GCA_027886185.1). Taxonomy (NCBI): domain Eukaryota; kingdom Viridiplantae; phylum Streptophyta; class Magnoliopsida; order Caryophyllales; family Polygonaceae; genus Rheum; species Rheum nobile. The sequence continues at coordinate 3,292,904 of WOAB01000490.1, read as the reverse complement.
CTTGAAGGAATTGTGTCCTTTAATCAAAGGTACAATTACTGATTATGAAGTGGGACCGTATATGGAGATATTTAATCCGGTGATTTTAGGTAGTCATAGTGCTTTGCTAGAAGCCAACTATGATTTATAGACTATATGTTATAAAGTATGTCATATTGTCTATTGCTATTGTTATCGGGTCCTACGAGGTCACACCTCTAGAGTTTGGACTGGATGAGTTTATTGGGAGACATATTGTATAAAGTGTATGATATAAAGTTATATATGATATAACTTGGGAGATAAGGCTTGTTAATAATAAAGAGTTATTATTAATAATAATAGATATATTTATTTAGGAAATAATATCTTTACACATGGTAATATAAAAGGAGGGCTTTCTAGGAGAAAACCCTAATCCAACATTATACCCACACGACTTCCTCCTTCTCCCTGGAGCTCTCCTCATTTGCCTTCGTTCCTCGCTCTAGCAACCGAGTCCTAGGCGATCCAGATCCAAGCTTGGGTGGACCAAATAGAGGAGTCCCACGTGAGGCTCTATTCTCTCCATTCCAGCAGATTGAAACACGCATCAAAAGGTATTTGATTCTTCCTATCTGTGATCTATTTGGTTTATGCATGAGATCCTTGGTTAGATGTTAGGAAATCGTTTCCTGAAATTCCTCTTTACGCATCTAAAATCCCTACAGTGGTATCAGTTGCCTCTTGCATAAATTGATTATATCAAATTTAAAGTTTTATAAATTTTGATGCATGTTCATGATTATTTTGATTCAATTAGATGGAAAATTGATATGTAGATTAAATTTACATGATTAAATTTTTAGATTTTGATCGATTGGTGTTGAATTCCTTAGGTTTTGATGGTAACAAACATTCAACTAATCTGGTCACTAAGTGTTTCAGGAACAAAACAGTTGTCATAGGGAACCATGGAAGCGAAGGATTGTAGAGGGAACAAAGCGATCTCCACATTCTTTGTTACCTCTCAAGGAACATCAGCGACGAACATCAATCAAGCTGCGAATGGATTGGAAGATATCCAACGTGAAGATTATGGAAACTATCATGGAAGATCACGCGGTCAAGGATAAGAGATTTTGGCTGGAAGGATCTCGCCGAAAAGAAGATGTGGAGAGAGAAATCCGAATGTATTATCTTAGGAAATCTTTCCTAAGATAATATATTTGGAGAGAGAAGAATTATATCTTTTACCGATTATATTATTTTAAGGAATCCCTTCCTTAGATAATATAGACGGTTAGGATATTATTCTTCCAACCAATTGATATCTTCTTGTTACCAAGTTTAGAAAGATTTGTATCTTGTTACGATTGAGTTTTAGACGAGTTGTATTTATAGGAGTGTGGACTCATTTTCTATGTACGAACTCAGAGCATTAAACTGAGAAGAAAAAAAGAGTGAAGAGTTTGTGAGTCTTAGAGGGTTGAGTTCGTATTCACCGTTATAGAAGAAAGTTTCAAATCTAGGTGGGAAGTCTAGGGTTTGGAGTCCATGCTACAAGTGTAATCGAACAAGAAATCAATAAGACAAGTAGACGCTTTAAAATCCTCCCAAGCGAGAAGCTTGAAGGTAGTGGTTTTTCTTTGATTAGCTAGTTGGCTAATTAGGGTTTCCACTATACATCGTGTGTTCGTTCCTTTATCATTCTTGCTATATTATTCCGCTGCACCTTCTGTGGAAACAAAGCCTTTGTTCCCTCAGACGTAACTCTAACGATCCAACAATTGGTATCAGAGCCTGGTGCTCTAGATTATTTTCATTATAGACTTTGCAGGAAAGATGTCGTCAAGCAATGCCATTGGAGACTCATTCTGGAAGCCCCCGATTCTGAAGGCTGGAGAATATGATTGATGGGTGGAACAAATCGAGTCCCACATTTGTTCCCTCGATGGACAGATATGGAGAATCATTGAAGTTGGCCCTATAGCTATTCTGAATGATAAAGATGCTACGAAGCCGAAGCCAAGGGTTGACTACACTGATGATGACTGGAAGAAGCTGGAGAAGAACAGTAGAGCTAAAAATATCCTTCACATGACTCTTCTCCCCACAGATCTCAAGAAAATCATCGGGTACAAAACCGCCAAGGAGATCTGGGATGCTCTAAAACGTCTCCATCATGGAAATGAAGATGTTAAGAAAAATAGAATCCTTTCCTTGATGAAGGAGTACGATCAAATTTGTCAAGGAAAGGGTGAGTACATTCAAGAGTTCTATTCCAAGTTCCAGGGAATAGTAGGACAATTGGAGTTTCTTGACGAAGAGATGCCAGACTGGAAGCTCACTCACCACTTCATGCAAGGTCTCAACTCTCAGTGGGATGTGATTACTCTCGCTCTCTACTCCCAGACTGATGTCAAGTCTCTCACCATGGAAGAAGTTGTTGCCATGCTTGAAAGCAACGCCTCTGTATACAACCACAAGATGAACAAGAAAGGAGATGAGAAGGCCAAAAGCATTGCCTTGAAGGTTAAACGTGCCTTTGACTTATCTCAAGTCGAATATGAAGATGAGGACGATGATGAAGATATGGCTCTCATCACTAGAGCTATGAAGAAGATATGGTCTCGAAACAAGGACTCATTGAGTTCCTCTGAAGGGAACAGAGACATGAAGGATGTCGTTTGTTACCACTGTCAAAACAAAGGACATCTAGCCAAAAACTGCTTCAAGAAAAAGGCAGGTCTTCCTCCGGCTCGTGAAGGGAAGCAAGCAATGGTTGCTACCTGGGGTGATTCTGAATCGGATGACGAAGAATCATCACACTCTAGGGATGTTTGTTTAATGGTCATAGAAGACGCTGATGAATCAAAAGGTGGTCTATACAAGGATGAGGTAACTGAATCTGATCTCATCTCAAGCTTGAAAAGTAAGTCAAAAGAAAACTTAATCTCCTTCATTAAGAAACTTATTCATGAGAATAGTCTTTTCAGTGAGCAGATTGAAGAAAAGGATGAATCGATCTCAAGTTTGATCGAGGAAAACAAAGGTTGGGCAGAAAAAGTGCTCAAACTTGAGAAAGGTTCATCCTCTTCTCCAAGTCCTTGCAATGAGTGTCCCAAACTCACTGAGAAGATCATGTGGTTAGAATCCTTTGTCTCCTTACTCGAGTCCGAGTCACTAATGTTAAAACTAGGCAATGCAAAACTGTCTAGTGATCTAACTAAACTCAATGAGGAATAAAAGGAAAAGTCAAAAGGAATTGTGTTTGTAGCAGCCAAGAATGAAAAGAAGACTGAAAAGAAGGAAGTACCTCGCTTTGGAATTGGGTATCAACCTATGCTTCCTGTTGATGGCACTAAGTCTAAATGTCCTGGAGTCGAAAGAAAGCAGTCAACGCAAGAAAAAGGGGAAAGTTCCTCGAGAAGGAACAATCACAAAGACTGTTCAAATTCGACTAATGGGACAAAGGCTTGGTACCATGGACAGAAGGCTCATTCCATTTGGTTGAAACAATCTCAAAGCGATAAGTCCAATCATATTGATTTTCATTCTAGGATTGCTAACAAATTAATTTGGCCTAGACAGAGTAAGTATGTTGAACTAAAATGTCAAAGAATCTGTTGGTACTGTGGTCACTCTGGTCATTACAAACAAGAGTGCCTCTTGAAGAAACACAATGAAGAAATTGCGCGTACTGCTAGGGAGAAGATGAATGCTAAACCTCCAGAAATCAAATATGTTGCTCCCACACCCAGAAAGCCTAAGCTTGTCTGGGTTCGTAAAAACTAACTCTTTCTATACAGGCGGAAGTGAGGAAGGTTCCCGGTATGTCGATAGTGCTTGCTAAAGTTACCTGACAGGGAACAAAGGATGGCTCACCTCACTTCAACAAGCCTCCGGAGGTTCAATAACCTTTGGAAATAAGAGTAAGGGAGAAGCTTGTGGTCTTGGTAAGGTAAGGCTTTCTAACCATATTACTGTGGATAACGTGACACTTGAGAATAATCTCAGGTTTGATTTTTTTTTGGTGGCTCAACTTGTCAAAACAAGAAAAATAGGGTAGTTTTTACTACTGATGATTGTTTTGTTGAGTGTATAAGTACATGGAAAATCCTACTGAAAGGGATCTGCGACAACAACGTCTACAAAGTTGATCCTGCTTTCATCCCTGAGAAGGAACTATGTCCGGCGTCCATTGTTTGGACAACAGATCTGTGGCATAAGCGGTTCGGACATGCAAGTCTTTCACTCCTATCAAAACTTCATAGACAAGAACTGGTGAACAGTGTCCCTAAGATCGAAGCAACAAGAATTGAAGTTTGTGATGCTTGCACAAAAGGAACAATGGGAAAGGACGAACATGAGCAAGGAGTTGATCCGTCACTCTATCGAGGAATCATAGGTTCGCTTCTTTATCTCACTGCAAGTAGACCTGATATTATGTATAGTGTGTGTCTATATGCTCGTTTTCAGGCTGATCCCAAAGAGATACACCTCAAAGCAGTGAAGAGGATTCTGAGATACTTGAAGGGAACATATGATCTATGTCTGTGGTATCCAAGGGGTGGAAACTTCAATCTAGTTGGATACACAGATGCGGACTTCGCAGGAAACAAAGTGGATAGAAAGTCCACATCTGGAATGGCTCAGTTCCTTGGGCCGTGCTTGGTCTCTTAGGGATCAAAGAAGCAGAACTCAGTTGCCTTATCAACTGCTGAAGCCGAATACATAGCTGCCGCTGCTTGTTGCACTCAACTCCTATGGCTTAAACAACAACTCATCGACTATGGTATTCTTCTTGACTCTATTCCCATTCTCTGTGACAATACTAGTGCAATAAATATCTCCAAGAATCCTGTGCAACACTCACGTACCAAGCATATCGAGATAAGACATCACTTCTTACGTGACTGTGTGGAGAAAGGGTTGGTGTCCATGGACTTCTGCTGAACCAAGGATCAGATCGCTGACATTTTCACCAAGGCACTAAATAGGGAACCCTTCGAACAGTTCCGTATGGAACTAGGTATGATCTCTCTAAACTGATTGCCTATCTCTTATGTTCCCTCGATGATTGGCTAAATTGCATGGTAAAATGTGAATGGTTAAATCGTCATGTCTTGATCTGCATTCATTCTCTTGATCATTAATTGAACAACTTGCTTAGACATGTGCTAATACTTCACTTATGTGTAAAATTTCATGCATGATCATCTATGCCATCATAATAATACATGAAACAGTTTTCTTTCGGCCTAAAAGAGTCAACTTGATGCATTGATCCCTCATTATAAGCCCAAATGATTGTTGACTCTACAACTTACCCTAGCCATCCTGTTTGATGCTTCCTATGAGCCCCTCTTATCATCCACATCTGGGAGCCTCTCATTCATTATTTAAAATTATTAAAAATTCTCGTATATGTTTCTGTGTGATGTTCTTTGTACCTTCTCTGGTAACATTACCCCCGCATCACACTCTTCTACTTTTTCAGAAAGCCGAGAATACGAATCGTCGCCTCTGTGGTCTGTGGCTGGGATTTGACAGGTATGATGTGTAATGATGGCTTGCAACTACTTGGAATGTGTTATGTTCATTAAGGATTGGTGTGTTGGTTGCATGATGTTTGGTGCACTTGAAATTTTGTGGGCTTTCATGGATATGGACAGAATCTTTCACAAGATTTATTTTTGGAAGATATCTTCCTCGTTGTGGTCTTTGGAAAAATAAGGAAAGAAGAGGATTTGGAACATCATCCTTAGTACTTGAAAAGATATGAAAAAGGATTCTCGTGGTTTCTCCCCTCCTATCTATATGGCGACTACAGCTAGGTTGCCCTATTACTCCCGTGTGTTGTTCCAAAAAAAAAAATTAAAAAAAAATGGAACACCACAAGGTATACAAAGAGGGCGCCAATGAACATTTCCTCTACACAAGAAGTAGTGTGTGTTGCAAGAAGGTGTTGGCTGGGTCAAGGTTGAACTTGAGATGGAAGCTGATGTGGATGAGGAGGAGTTTGAAGATGCAGACTCTAAGGGGGAACAAACAGATGAGCTTGATCTGCAAAGGCCCGTGAGGAGTTTGTCTCTCGCAATATCTATGTTGGAGGAAGTGCATGCTTTAACTGTCATTCACACTTCGGCTCCCTCTGCAGGCACCAGTGGTACTTAATTCGTCTTTCTCTGGCTAACCAACCCCTCTTTTGTTCCCTAGCTCATCTATCCCCTTACTGCTTTGCTCTTCTTTGCTTCTGCTTCATATGTTTACCTTGATTGGCATGTTGATCTTGTTTGTTTCGTTGCATATCTTGTTTTCGTCCTTGCACTATGTTTACGGTTGGTTGTTTCCTTTTAATGAAAAGGGGTTGTGTTCTTTTCTTGCCGTGCTCATTTTCCATTTGCTATTTACTTATGTTTTTGATGATGCCAAAAGGGGGGAAATGACTGGTAGCTTTAGTTAAGGGGGAACAAAACATGGTTTCATATGTTGCTAGACTAAGGGGGAACTATTATGCCTAAGTGTGGGACTTTCTCTCTACAACTGTATTTATTTCATATGTGTATGTTTTATTGTCAAGGATGTTTGTCACCATCAAAAAGGGGGAATTTGTTGAATTCCTTAGGTTTTGATGGTAACAAACATTCAACTAATCTGGTCACTAAGTGTTTCAGGAACAAAACAGTTGTCACAGGGAACCATGGAAGCGAAGGATTGCAGAGGGAACAAAGCGATCTCCACATGCTTTGTTACCTCTCATGGAACATCAACGACGAACATCAATCAAGCTGTGAATGGATTGGAAGATATCCAGCGTGAAGATTATGGAAACTATCATGGAAGATCACGCAGTCAAGGATAAGAGATTTCGGCTGGAAGGATCTCGCCGAAAAGAAGATGTGGAGAGAGAAATCCGAATGTATTATCTTAGGAAATCTTTCCTAAGATAAAATATTTGGAGAGAGAAGAATTATATCTTTTACCGATTATATTATTTTAAGGAATCCCTTCCTTAGATAATATAGACGGTTAGGATATTATTCTTCCAACCAATTGATATCTTCTTGTTACCAAGTTTAGAAAGATTTTTATCTTGTTACGATTGAGTTTTAGGCGAGTTGTATTTATAGGAGTGTGGATTCATTTTCTATGTACGAACTCGGAGCATTAAACTGAGAAGAAAAAGAGAGTGAAGAGTTTGTGAGTCTTAGAGGGTTGAGTTCGTATTCACCGTTGTAGAAGAGAGTTTCAAATCTAGGTGGGAAGTCTAGGGTTTGGAGTCCATGCTACAAGTGTAATCGAACAAGAAATCAATAAGACAAGTAGACACTTCAAAATCCTCTCAAGCGAGAAGCTTGAAGGTAGTGGTTTTTCTTTGATTAGCTAGTTGGCTAATTATGGTTTCCACTAAACATTGTGTGTTCGTTCCTTTATCTTTCTTGCTATATTATTCCGTTGCACCTTCTGTGGGAACAAAGCCTTTGTTCCCTCAGATGTAACTCTAACGATCCAACAATTGGATTAACAACGTTTAGAACTTTCAATTTTAATATGCATGTAAAATTGTTATACATAAAGATTATAAATGTTTACCCATACATAAAATTCTGAATTTTACCGAGTTCGATTTGGATCGAACGACCAATTATTCACCAATTCTCGGAAAAGGCTGCTGCAGGATGGAATCCACGGTCACGGTTAGGGTAACCGTGGTCGCGGATCTGCACGTCGGATTTTCCGCGGTCGCGGTTCTCGGTTATAAAAAAAAAATGCGCGTTTCCGCGGTCGCGGTTCTGGTTTCTGGGAAAAGTCACGCATTTCCGCAGTCACGGTTCTGTGGTCTGGCGTGGGTCGAGTTCGTTTGATCGAGCTGGCTCGGGTTTGGGTCCAAGTGTTTGCTCCAAACCCATGCCAGGCTGATTAGGTAACTTGACTCGGATACGCAAGGTGAAACTATTTTGGGTAGATTTTACAATAAAGGATTTTTTCCTAAAAATAATAGATAAGATCTTATTTGTCTTATTAGATAATATATGATATTGTCTAAAATATATATTCCTGAAAGTTGTTAGAAAAGATTCCCACTTACTTATATTAGGATATTTGATATCTTACTTTAATTGATGCATATCTTATCCAATATTGCAATTTAATGATTAATTTTACATATTAATTTTATTTGAATGAAGCTAATGATATAATATTATTTTATCATGAGATGATTAATTTAATATTGGATGTTTTAAATTGTTTAATCATTGTCTATATAATATGTGATATTATAATTGCATGTCTATTTTATTATGATATTATTGCATGCGATGACTAGTATGGCCCACAATAGGATAGATAAATACGATATGCGTATCGTTATGGTTTTCTTATACACGATCTGCGTATCGTTATGTATTTTTGTACTTTAAATTTCTGCAAGAGAGTTTCTTCCAATTATATGTAAGACAAAAAGAAGAAGATCCTAATAAGACCAAAGGATAGAGATCCATGGAGGGTACCAAGGATGGAGATCCAGGACTAACAAGACCCATGAAGATTAGATCTTTAATTTTGGTTTTTAGGGGCCATACTAGGATCACATTTAATTACTACATTACTTGAATGCTTTATTATTTCCCACTTTGCATGCTTGCTTGTTTGTTTATGCTATTTTGTTCACTAGTAAATAAACAACCATTGCATGCTTAAGTCCCTTAACAAAATATTGAGATCATGCCTTTCCATATCATAACCATGAGGCCCTTGGGATTCGTTGGATAGTTTTCGCCCTAGCGAGGTGTCCTTCCTTGACCTTGGGTGTAACACCCCCAAATCTTAACCCATTTGGAAATGTATTACCGCCAGTGACCCCCGTGTTCCTTACCAAGATCACCCAAGGCTTTACCGGTTTAAATACAATTCATGGAATACAATTGATACATAATGATCAAAGTATTCAAATCAAAACATCAATCAAATGAAACATGAGTTACGGGATTACAACCCAATCCCGAATAGGCCAAACACAGAGTTTAAACAAAGTACAACGGAAGTCTTTTAAAAGATATTACAAAAAGGGTTGTGATCGTAATGATCACCTGCCCAAGGATTTCAACCTGATTAAAAGAAATTTATTAAAACATCCAAAAACAACCGTCGTCTTCATAGTCAATCTAGTCTCCTCATATCTTTGCTCTATCTGATGTGACGAATCGAACGGATGACACCAGCCCACATGCAAAGAACAATGTTCGTGGGTTAGTCTACTTGAATAGACTAGCAAGGGTAAAAAGCAGAGTGGTTCGAGTGATCATAACCGTTTACTATCATTGTCCCTCGAATAATAACCGAAGGGACGATACATAACCCGGCGCTTTCACGGAATAACAATAAGAGGTATGCACAAGAGAAGATTCTGGAAGACTTAATCTTCACAGAAATCGACCCGAAAAGAGACTCCAAGAGATTCAGTCTCTAAGGAAATATGACAAATCTGGAATGCTTACAGAATCAAACAACAGCGATTAAAAGCTGACTGAGATGCTTCGGCTCACAACCAACCTCACTGCTTACAGTGAATCCAGATCGGAAGGAGAATGTACTACATTCAAGTCTGGATCTTACAGAACCACATAACGATGATTTGAAAACTGACTAAGATGTTTCGGTTTATGACCAACCTCATCGCTTACAGCGAATCCAGATTGGAATGAGAATGTACTCTGATCAAAAGTCAAGACGAGCTTTCCTAGCTGCACTATTTACTTAGCTGCACTACTCGCCAAAGGTATATTAATTATGTGCACTCGGGCACTTTATCTTATTTAATTCCAAAACCCACATCACGTTATAAGCTTTTAAATCATCTCATCCATCAGGATTAAGAGATACCGTCGGGAACTAAATCCATGGACGGAGTTGACTCGGGAACTAAATCCCTAAAGTCGGTTCGGGAACTAAATCCCTAATAACGGAATTGGGAAATAAATCCCTACCAGCGGCACCAGCTGTGTGCACAAACCCTGAAAAGGATGGTAGGAACTAAATCCTAACCACCAGGTTATCAAGAAACGACTAGTACTCGCATTGAGATACACAGTAGCATTCCTACGAATACTCGTTCTAACTAAACAGTTACAAACGCAGTAATAATTCACATCAATTCCCTCATGGCCAGTTACAGATAAAATAGCGTTGTTCTAACAGATATACAACCTATTATAATATCTATATTAATTCACATATATATATATATAATAGCATTGCTCTAACAGATAAACAACCTATTATAATATCATTTTAGTTTTCCAAAACAGTTAACAAAACCGTTTCCAGATGAACACAATAATCATTCCAAATTAATTACTCAGATAAACAACTGATAATTAATGTAAATATGGAACGATGAGCAAGAGCGAACCGCCACTTGCCTTAATCCACAGAGTTTGAACGAAGTCTAACGACGGGATTCTGGGCTCGACACAGAGACGAATCTGCCAACTCTGGTACCTTCGGATCGACCCATATAGAAACCCTAAGTTAGATTCGACAAACAACAATACCGATCTATGAAAGAACGAAAGGAATCGAAGGAAATGAAACCCGAACGAAGGCTACGGAAGCCAACACCAACAACTCGGCCAACAACAACTCGCCGGCGGGCGCCACAACAATCACGGCGGGCGCCGCCTTAAATACGGCGGGCGCCGCCTCAAGCACGGCGGGCGCCGCTCAACCACGGCGGGCGCCGCTCATCCACGGCGGGCGCCGCTCCTTGGCCACACATCACGGCGGCTGGGCAACCTCACCACGGCGGGCGCCGTCTCCCTGGAGGCGGTCGCCGTCTCCCTGGCGGTGGTCGCCGTCGCTGAACAGAAACTGAAAATACGAGGGGAAATCTTACCCGTGATGCTCAATTTGGCTCGTCTTTCGCCTTGCTTTGCTTCTAGGCGTCCGAGGGTCTCCAAGGCTTCACTTGGCCACCGGAAACGACACCAAACGAGCCTCCAACGATCCACGAGCCTTCCCGGAGAGAGCGTTTTGTTTAAGAGCGTTTTTGAGAGTCGAGAATTTGAGAGCGCTTCCGCGTCTTTTGCACCCTCTTCCACCCTCACCCAACACCTCTATTTATAGAAGAAATTAGGGGTCCTTGCCTCTTGGACAATATCCAAACCCTTTTGCCCCTTGGACAATGGCTCTTGGACAAAAACCTTTGGATAAAGAATCTTGTACTATTTCCCATTAGATAACAACTCTTGGGCAATAAACTTGTACCAATCTTAATCCGCATTAACAAAAGTCGTACACGAACGAGTACGAACTTCCAAAACATCTCGACTGTATAATTCTTCACTGAGAAAAATATTACAGATACAGAGCACATTATAGAATGTCTCAAACCTTCAGAATTAAATCCGACGTACCAATCGGACGTTCGGGAAAAATCCTTAATTCCCAGAATACCCTTACAAAATTACGGGGTATCACATCACCTCCCCCTTAAAAGAAGTTTCGACCCCGAAACTTGGCCGAAAAACAACTCGGGAAAGTGTCTGAGCATCTCTGCCTCGGTTTCCCAAGTAACTTCCTCAGTCCCAGACCTGGACCACAGAACTCGTACCAACAGTACGATCTTGTTACACAGCTGCTTCACACGGCGTTCGAGAATGCACACTGGCATCTCCTCTCAAGCATTATTGCCTGAATCTCAATGTCCTTAAAGCTTAGCACATGAGACTCATCTTGGCACGAATTTCCTTAGCAAGGATAAGTGGAACACATTATACACTGGGTATGCCGATGGCGACAATGCCAAACGGTACGTTAGAGATCTTACTCTATCCAGAATCTCGAATGGTCCCACGTAGCGAGGGTTAAGCTTCCCACGCTTACCAAACCTGAAAACTTCCTTGAATGGCGATACTCTGACAAGTACCTTGCCACCAACCTCGAACTCAACACTTTAACGCTTCTGGTCTGCGTAAGACTTTTGTCGACTCTGAGCGGTCAACAACCTCTGTCTAATCAGAGCAATGTTCGAAGTTGTCCTTTCGACCAACTCTGGTCCAAGTAGAATCTTGTCGGCGTTATCATCCCAACAAATCAGAGATCTGCATCTGTGACCATACAAAGCTTTGAACTGAGCCATCTTGACCATAGCATGCCAGCTATTATCGTACATGAGCTCAATCAGACTTAGGCTGTCTTCCCAGCTAGTCGGATGATCGAGTACGTATGCTTCTTAGCATATCCTCCAGGGTCTAGATGGTCTTTTCAGACTGACCATCTGTCTAAGGATGAAATGCTACTGAATCTCAATTCAGTTCCCATGGCCTTGTGAAGTTCTTGCTATAAACTTGACATGAATCGGCCATCTCGATCCGATGCAATGGTCTTAGGAATGCCATGTAAACGGATAATCTCCTAGTGGAAAACTTCTGCTGACCTCTGGGTCACCCAAGTAACCTCAGTTTCCAATGCAAACACTATTGCTGCTAGTTCTAGGTCATGTGTTGGTTAGTTTGCTTCATAGGTTTTCAATTGTCTAGATGCGTATGCAATAACCTTGCCCCTCTGCATCAAAGACACATCCCAACCCATTTCTCGAAGCATTAACTATAGACCATATAGCATAAGTCAGACACTGTTTCAACTTCTTGAAAACTGGTCTTGTACTTGTCATCCCAGACAACTTCTTGTTGACCTTGCGGAACAGACTGGTCATAGGTGGAGTGATCTTAGAAAAATCCTTCCATGAACCGTCTATAATGCTCAGCAAGCTCTGGGAAACTGCGCACCTCGCTCACACCCTGAGGCCGCTTCCAAACAACTACTGATTCACTCTTCTGGGGAATAACCATAACCTCATTCTTATTGATCACATGGCCTAAGAAAGCCACTTCTAGATCCAACAATCGCACTTAGCCCACTTTGCGTACAACCGACTTGGTCTAAGGACCGATAAAGCAATCCGCAGATGTTCCCTGTGAGCTTCCTTGCTCGGGAAAATATCAAAATGCCATTGATGAAGACCACTATGAACTTATTCAAGTACTGGTCTAAAACATCGATGCACTAGGTTCAAGAAAACCGTTGGAGCACTCGTAGATCCAGATGGCATGACTACAAACTCGTAGTGACCATCTCTCGTCCGAACGCAATCCTCGGAATATCATCCTCACGAATCCTGAGCTGATAAAAACCAAACCTCCGGTCGATCTTGGAGAAAACTTTTGCTCCCTGTAGTTGATCCAACATATCATCACTCCTTGGCAACAGATACTTGCTCTTGATCATGACTTTATTCAACTCTCGAAAGTCAAAACAAAGTCGAAACGGTCCATCTTTCTTTTTGACAAATAAAACTAGGGCACTCCTACTCAAGGTGATGCACTCAGCTTTATATAACTTTTGTCAAGAAGATCCTTGAGTTGCTTCTTCAACTCTTGCATCTCAAGAGGAGCCATCCGGTACGGTGCCTCTGAGATCGGCGTGGTACTCGGCTCGAGATCAATTGCAAACTCCACAACACGATTCGGGGTATCCAGGAATATCTTCTGGAAAGGCACCCGGAAATCCTCTAACCACAGGAATATCAAAAACTGAAGTCTATCACTGCCTTATGACGCTTCCGTCAATCCATACCGAGAATAATTATCGTATGGGACCATGGTTATTTAGGTCAAATCGCTTTGAATTTCTTACCCTTGATGGGAATCGACAATCCGACAGACGATTGGTTCCCACTAAATGGTCACCATCTTGGACCAGCCCACTACATGGTTCACAGACGACTCACTAGTGGCTCCGAGCCCAGGCCCAGCCATTACCAGCGTCCACTGTTGCCATGAGCCGCTGTCCATACATCTCAACCCATCCTTGGTAGCTCCACCTAATTAATAGGCAGCCATCTCCTAAGAGGTTATTGGTGAGTCTCGAACACGAGACCTTACCCCATACCAAGCAACGAAACATTAACTTGGTATAAACCAAAGGTTCATATATAAGAAGAGTTACAACAAAAGGTTCACAACCTCGTTGCACACACAACTTAACTTACAACCATCCAAAAATTAAAGTCTGGGTAGCACTCACATCAACAACACATTAACAAAAGTAGAACGCAGATACAAAGTACTCTAAGCATTAGGATCATAGGGTCCATCCGCCTCACGCATCACGTACAGGCGTTGATCTTGGCTTCTTGAAGCCACCGAGGCTTTCCCTTTGTTTCTCGCAGTTGTCTGCATTGAAGGACTAGGGGCTTCCACCGGACTGAACCTGGGTTGGTTGTTCTGATTAACAGATCCCTGTTGTGACTCAGTCCCTTTCTGTCTCCTTTGCGGACAAAATAACTGCAAGTGTCCTTCTTTTCCACAAGCATAGCAGGTTTTCTTCTCCTTCGGACACACATTACTCTTGTGCCCGTAGGTACCACAGTTGTAGCACTAGATCAGGCTATTGCCTTGACCCGAACGTTGCGTAGACCCATCCTGAGTCATATTCATTTTTGCTCGGCCAGATTTGGCAAAATCAGATGGTGGAGCGGGACGTTTAAACCCACTTGCCTTAGGCTGGTTCTCCCCTTGCCTCTGGCTATCACACTTCTTGGTCGACTCTTCCAGAGTCACCTCTAACTTGTAGGCTGCATCCACGTACTGCTCCAAAGTCGAGCATCCGTGACGCACCATCAGTGGCTTAATATCTGGGCCCATCCACTCATGGAAATACCAGATTTTCTGTGCCTCACTGGATATCTCAGGTCCAGCATACTATAGCAAATGATTGAATTTGGTTGCCAGCTCAGTCACCTTCAATCCATCAGTCTTAGGGTATAGGAACTCCTTGTGTTTCTCCTCCCTCATAGCACGAGAGAAGAAACGGTCTGTCATCTTTGTCTTGAACATCTCCCAGTTCAAAACAGGGCTATCAACTAAGCCGGTACTCTCCCACCACTCACTAGCATCCTCCTTTAACTGAAGAGAAGCTATATGTACTTTCTCAGCTTCAGTACAATCAATGTTGCGGAACAACCGCTCCATGTGGGAGAACCAATGGATCACCCCGACTGGTTCCCCTTTCCCGTTATAGCTGTCAGGCCTCATGGAATTAATGGTCATTAGTGCACGACCATAGTTGTCTCGAGTCCTGACTATATTCTCCTGGAATACACGGTTTCCTGGCTCCTCAAATCTGGGAACCGATGGGGGAATTTGCACACCTTGTGCCTGTGGCATACTCGGTCGCAGTATATCAGTCACTGCTTGCATGACCATTCCCCGAATTGCCTCTAATGTTGCAGCATCAAATGCCATTGGAGCGTTGGTCTGCTCTTGACCATTGCCTCTAGGATGGTTGTTGGAACCAAACTCATACTCGTCTTGTCCAACATTTCCTACAGTTGGTCTGGGGTCATTACTCGGCCCAGCATCAGCACGGATAACGTTCCTTGTGTTCACCATCTGCGTACCGATCAATTTCCAAAGATTTTATCACATTAGTATCATTCTGATATACTTATTGTAATAAAATCAACTTAGAATAGATCAACTTGTTAATTTCTATTGATGAACTCAAACCGAGTTACTAGGTTCTACAACCTCAACTCACAACGAGCGAACTGGGAATCAAGCCTAACTGGAGATGGCGAAACCACCTCGGCTTCTCCCGGGTTCCTCTAAAGAGAACAGAATGCACCCATATCTAACGGGGCAACGGGGAAGGAATTAGTCTTTCTAGACATAGAAGAAAACTTACTATATCAGACTGTACAGAAGACATGACTATGAACGGTGTTTTGAAATTCTTTTCACTTTGAAAATTCAGAGCCCTTTTAAAGCATTTTCAAAAACGGATAAATGATTTATAAAATCCCAAACCCGTTTTAAAACCTTTGGCTCTGATACCACAACTGTAACACCCCCAAATCTTAACCCATTTGGAAAGGTATTAACGCCAGTGACCCCAGTGTTCCTTACCAAGATCACCCAAGGCTTTACCGGTTTAAATACAATTCATGGAATACAATTGATACATAATGATCAAAGTATTCAAATCAAAACATCAATCAAATGAAACATGAGTTACGGGATTACAACCCAATCCCGAATAGGCCAAACACAGAGTTTAAACAAAGTACAACGGAAGTCTTTTAAAAGATATTACAAAAAGGGTTGTGATCGTAATGATCACCTGCCTAAGGATCTCAACCTGATTAAAAGAAATTTATTAAAACATCCAAAAACAACCGTCGTCTTCATAGTCAATCTAGTCTCCTCATATCTTCGCTCTATCTGATGTGCCGAATCGAACGAATGACACTAGCCCACATGCAGAGAACAATGTTCGTTGGTTAGTCTACTTGAATAGACTAGCAAGGGTAAAAAGCAGAGTGGTTTGAGTGATCATAACCGTTTACTATCATTGTCCCTCGAATAATAACCGAAGGGACGATACATAACCCGACACTTTCAGGGAATAACAATAAGAGGTATGCACAAGAGAAGATTCTGGAAGACTTAATCTTCACATAAATCGACCCGAAAAGAGACTCCAAGAGATTGAGTCTTTAAGGAAATATGACAAATCTGGAATGCTTATAGAATCAAACAACAACGATTAAAAGCTGACTGAGATGCTTCAGCTCACAACCAACCTCACCACTTACTGCGAATCCAGATCGGAAGGAGAACTTACTACATTCAAGTCTGGATCTTACAGAACCACATAACGATGATTTGAAAACTGACTAAGATGTTTCGGTTCACGACCAACCTCATCGCTTACAGCGAATCCAGATTGGAAAGAGAACGTACTCTGATCAAAAGTCAAGACGAGCTTTCCTAGCTGTACTATTTACTTAGCTGCACTACTCGCCAAAGGTATATTAATTATGTGCACTCGGGCACTTTATCTTATTTAATTCCAAAACCCACATCACGTTATAAGCTTTTAAATCATCTCATCCATCAAGATAAAGAGATATCGTCGGGAACTAAATCCATGGACGGAGTTGACTCGGGAACTAAATCCCTAATGTCGGTTCGGGAACTAAATCCCTCGGGAACTAAATCCCTAATAACGGAATTGGGAACTAAATCCCTACAAGCGGCACCAGCTGTGTGCACAAACCCTGAAAAGGATGGTAGTAACTAAATCCTAACCACCAGGTTATCAAGAAACGACTAGTACTCGCATTGAGATACACAGTAGCGTTCCTACGAATACTCGTTCTAACTAAACAATTACAAACGCAGTAATAATTCACATCAATGCCCTCATGGCCAGTTACATATAAAATAGCGTTGTTCTAACAGATATACAACCTATTATAATATATGTATTAATTCACATATATATATATATATATAATAGCATTGCTCTAACAGATAAACAACCTATTATAATATCATATTTTAGTTTTCCAAAACAGTTAACAAAACCGTTTCCAGATGAACACAATAATCATTCCAAATTAATTATTCAGATAAACAACTGATAATTAATGTAAATATGGAACGATGAGCAAGAGCGAACCGCCACTTGCCTTAATCCGTAGAGTTTGAACGAAGTCTAACGACGGGATTCCGGGCTCGATACAGAGACGAATCTGCCAACTCTGGTACCTTCGGATCGACCCATACAGAAACCCTAAGTTAGATTCGACAAACAACAATACCGATCTATGAAAGAACGAAAGGAATCGAAGGAAATGAAACCCGAACGAAGGCTACGGAAGCCAAAACCAACAACCCGGCCAACAACAACTCGCCGGCGGGCGCCACAACAATCATGGCGGGCGCCGCCTTAAATACGGCGGGCGCCGCCTCAAGCACGGCGGGCGCCGCTCAACCACGACGGGCACCGCTCATCCATGGCGGGCGCCGCTCCTTGGCCACACATCACGGCGGCTGGGCAACCTTACCACGGCGGGAGCCGTTCCTAGCGGCGGGCGCCGTCTCCCTGACGGTGGTCGCCGTCTCCCTGGCGGCGGTCGCCGTCGCCCTGGCGGCGGTCGCCGTTGCCCTGGCGGCGGTCGCTGTCGCCCTGGCGGCGGTCGTCGTCACTGAACAGAAACTGAAAATACGAGGGGAAATCTTACCCGCGATGCTCGATTTGGCTCGTCTTTCGCCTTGCTTTGCTTCTAGGCGTCCAATGGTCTCCAAGGCTTCACTTGGCCACCGGAAACGACACCAAATGAGCCATCAACGATCCACGAGCCTTCCCGGAGAGAGCAATTTCTTTGAGAGCGTTTTTTAGAGTCGAGAATTTGAGAGCGCTTCCACGTCTTTCGCACCCTCTTCCACCCTCACCCAACACCTCTATTTATAGAAGAAATTACGAGTCCTTGCCTCTTGGACAATATCCAAACCCTTTTGCCCCTTGTCTCTTGGACAAAAACCTTTGGATAAAGAATCTTGTACTATTGCCCATTAGATAACAACTCTTGGGCAATAAACTTGTACCAATCTTAATCCGCGTTAACAAAAGTCATACACGAACGAGTACGAACTTCCAAAACATCTCGACTGTATAATTCTTCAGTGAGAAAAATATTACAGATACAGAGCACATTACAGAATGTCTCAAACCTTCAGAATTAAATCGGACATACCAATCGGACGTTCGGGAAAAATCCTTAATTCCCAGAATAGCCTTATAAAATTACGGGGTATCACATTGAGATAGTGTGGGTATGTCTAATAGGGGCAGGCTGGCTTGGTATGGTTACACTCAACAAGAGACCAAAAGGCTGAGTTTTGGATCTTGAGGCATAAGGATGAGTCTTACATAAGATGTGACCATCAACCAAGAATTATAAGGTGTTATAATTAGTAAGGAGTTCACTCACCGTGATTACATGAGACTTGGGGAAGTGCCTTAGTACGCTCGAGTTTCATCTAAGATAGGATCTTGGAATAATTTTACTCACAAGGGACAATTTAATTGAGTATAATGTGCAATAACTTACTGTTTATAGCTTGTCTAATTTTTTAGTTCTTGCATGTCAAGCATAATTTATCTGCATGTTTTATTCCATTTTTGTAGTTACTATGTCTTCTGAACACCTCAAATTCACTCTCCGCTCAATAGTTGAGAAAAACCGATTGAACGACAAGAATTTCCTTGATTGGGAAAAGAATCTGGGAATTATTCTCAGGTTTGAGGGACAAGAGGATGTCCTTGAAACCCCCATCCCAGAGTTGACTACGACCTCATCTGATGAGGACAAGGCACGTCATAAGAAAATATGCGAACAGGCAATGAACGTCACTTGCTTGATGTTGGCTGCTATGGAACATGCTCTTCAATAGAGGTTTGAAAATAAGGATGCCTATACCATTGAAGAATCTTAGAGATCTCTTAAAGGAGAAAGCCAAAATTGAGCAATACTTGACCCTCAAGTCCATATTGCAGTGTAAGATCGTTGAGAGTCTTCCTCATGGCTTGTTTGACAAGATGGCTCGACTGGGTAACCCCTACAATGTTGAGATAGCTACATATATGATCTTATACTCCCTGAATGATGGATTTGCCCACTTTAGGCAGATGTATCACATGGGAGCCATGAGCAAGACTCTCAACGAGCTACACGTGATGCTCAAAACAGTTGAGCAAAACGTCATGGTTGACCCTTTGAAGGAAGTTCTAATGGTCAAGGGAAAAGGGTTTAAGAAAGGGCCCCAAAAGAAGCAACAGCACCAAGGGAAGGGCAAGCAAGTTGCCCAACCCCAGGGGAACACCCCTAAGGTGAAAGTGGCTGCTGAGCACGACAACTTCTACTGCAAGGCCAAGGGGCACTGGAAGAGAAACTGCCCCAAGTACCTGGAAGACAAGAAGAGGGGAACCGTTTCCACTTCAGGTATTCACGTTACTGAAATCTTATCAACCAAGTCTCATTCTTGGGTATTAGATACCGGATGTGGTTCTCACATTATTTCGAATGTGCAGGGACTACGAAATAGGAGACGGTTGCAGAAGGGTGAGATAGATCTGCGCGTTGAAAATGGAGCAAGGGTTGCTACACTCGCTATTGAATATTATAGTCTACCTCTACCTTTTAGCTTAGTTTTAGAACTTTATAATTGTTATTTTGTTCCTTCTATTACTAAGTATTTGATTTTAATTTCAGTTTTGAACCTTGAGGCTAATGATTTTGTCATTAAAAATTGTTTTTTCATTTATAAGAATGACAGTTTCTATGCTCGAGCCCATATGAGTAGTAGTGGACTATACATACTGGATATCAAATTTGAAATTTATAACGTTGATACATAGAGGCAAAAGTCGAATGATATAAGTGAAGCCAATATATGGCATTGTCGCTTGGGTCACATTAGCATCAAACGCATGAAGGAACTCCAAACAGTTGATAGCCTAAAGTCATTTGATTTAGAATCATTTGAAACATGTGAGAAGATAAAGGCACTCCGATCAGATCGAGGGGGCGAATACCTGAGCCAAGAATTCGACCATCACTTGAGAAGTTGTGGCATTGTTAGACATGGTCCGCTCAATGATGAGTTTTGCTAATCTTCCTACATCCTTTTGGGGATATGCCCTCACCACTGCTGCGTTCACACTAAATAGGACTCCGTCACGATCAGTTGACAAGACACCTCATAAGATATGGTATGGAAAAGTTCCTATCTTGTCACTTCTACATGTCTGGGGATGCGAGGCTTATGTAAAGCGTTTACTATCTGATAAGCTAGCACCCAAGTCAGACAAATGCTTCTTTATAGGTTATCCCAAGGAAACAAGGGGATATTAATTCTATAATCACGCTGAGAACAAAGTGTTTGTTGCTCGGGATAATGTCTTTTTGGAAAAGGATTTCTTTTCCAAGAAGCCAAGTGGGAGAAATGTTCAGCTTGATGAGATTCAAGCTGAGCAACAAACCCAACAACACGAGGACATAGATGATGTCACTGAGGAACTTGACTTTGGAGGCATACCTTCTCAAAGGGAAACCGCCCAGATTCAAGATGCAATTCCTCAAGTTGATGAAGCACCTAAGGTCCCGCATACATATGTGGTCAACCCAGCAGCTGAAGTCTCTCCTATTGTTAGACCACTTTGGAGATCAGATAGGCTAAGGCAGCAGCCTAGACGTTATGAGGATTACGTCTTGACTGCTAGCATTGATGTTCTACTGTTAGAGAACGGCGAGCCTGCGACCTATAATCAAGTGATGGCGGACCACAACTCTGATAAATGGCTGGTAGCCATGAAATCCGAAATGGAATCCATGTCTGAGAATCAAGTCTAGGACTTGATAGATTTGCCTGATAGGGTAAAACCTATTGGATGCAAATGGGTCTTTGAGATCAAGACAGACAAGGATGGTAACATTTCTGTCTATAAGGCAAGACTAGTTGCCAAAGGATTTAGACAGGTTTATGGTAATGGCTATGATGAAATGTTTGCATCGGTCGTTATGATCAGGTCCATTAGGATACTCCTAGCGATTGCCACTTATTATGATTACGAGATTTGGCAAATCCTAGGAGAATATGCAAGCTTAAGAAGTCCATCTATGGACTTAAGCAAGCATCCAGGAGTTGGAATCTTCGTTTTGATGAAGTGGTCAAAAAGTTTGATTTTGTCAGATGCGAAGAAGAGCCCTGTGTCTACAAGAAGTTTAGTGAGAGCAAAGTGGCCTTCCTAGTTCTATATGTGGATGACATATTACTCATTGTGAATGACATTCCTATGCTGGAGACAGTTAAGGAGTGGCTTAAGAAGTATTTTTCAATGAAGGACTTGGGAGAGGTTGAGTACATACTAGGCATTAAGATCTATAGAGATAGATCTAAGAGACTTATTGATCTAAGTCAGGGAACTTATGTAGATAAGGTCCTTGATAGATTCAATATGATGAACTCTAAGAAAGGGTTCTTGCCTATGCAGCATGGCTTATATCTCAGCAAGAGCCAGTGTTCTAAGACACTTGTGAGACTGAAAGGATGAGCAAGATTCCCTATGCCTCAGCCATAGGATTCATCATGTATGCAATGACTTGTACTCGCCCAGATGTTGCATACACTTTGAGTATGTGTAGCAGGTACCAATGAAACCCGGGTGATGCACATTGGTGTGCATCCAAGAACATCCTGAAGTACTTACGAAGGACTAGGGATGATCTCTTGATATTTGGAGTTGATGACGAGCTGGTTGTCAAGGGCTATACTGATGCAAGTTTTCAGACAGACAGAGATGATTTTGAATCTCAATCTGGATATGTTTTCATTCTGAATGGAGGAGCCGTCAGCTGGAAGAGTTCCAAATCCAGACATGTTATACGGAAGTACCACATGATTGACAGGGCCGGAAACCGGTGTCGTTTTCCTGTCAAAGAAATCCTAATTCACCTACTAAAGAGTATAGCAAGTAAGTCAGGGTCGATCCCACAGGGAGTCGGTTATCTACATGCAATAACGTGTGACTAACAAGTAACGAGGGGGGTTTTGGAATAATCGCAGGATTAACAAAAGTGCAAGTAATAACAGAAGAAGAAATATGATGAGAGAAAGTATTCCACCAGACAAATATCCACACCACAGTTGCAATAGGTTGATCACTGAAAACTATATTTCCAAGTTCTTTTACTATCTTATAATTGTTCCCACCCTGATCTTAAGTACTATCGATTCTCACAGTTGTCGATAGACTTATTACTATGCCAATGATAAAATACCACTGATTCTCACAGTTGTCAGCGTACCTTAGCACCAACACAGCAATATCAATGCACACAGGGATATAAGATACATGCAAGTAGAAAGACGTACAAGTACTCACTCCCCTACTCACATGCAACTGATTCTCACTCACAACTGTACGCTCGGAACCCCTACACGCACAATTGTGTTTACCACTAGATATGCACTCGGAACCCCTATATGCAATCCTAGCAATATGATATATGTCGAAAAACCTAGTTAGCTACGCCAGAAGAATCAACATAAATCAATAGACAGTTTAATCAAGAGAATCAATCCAACTTAATAAGATATAGAACACGGAATAGAAATCTCACAACCAATTCATTATAGTGCTTCAATTGTCTAGCGAAACAAAAGTGTTTAGCTATCCATTGTTCAAAAACCTAGAAGTTGAACGATCAAAAGAGAGAGGACCGAACTCCTCTCAAAATTAACGAAAAATATCTTAAATAGGTTCGTAGAAAGTTAACCTAGCAGATAAAATAAGGAAATAAAATATAATAAGACATAAAATCCAAATATACTAAAATGGAAACAAATGACACGCTGGCCGCACACCCTTCTCTTCCACCGCGAGGCGGTAATATCCCACCGCGAGGCGGTGGCTTCGCGTTGCACTTCTCTGAGAATCACCGCCGGGTTGCGGTGGCTTCAGGCGCGGGGCGGTATTGGCCAGCTTCTTCATCCTTGTGTATGCTCTCCTGTACTACCAAGTGAAGTAGCTTTCTTCATTAGTTCTAGGCAGATCTTCTCCTTCATCTTCTTTCCTTTTCACTAAGCTGTAAAACCTTCAAATTTGTACTGCTTCAACTCTTTCCCTGGGTTACAGACTTAGCCTAATTCTACAACGAAACTTCATCTAAATTGTGTCAATAATCACTAGTTAAGGTGCATGAAATGACACCTATCAAATATCCCCACACTTAGACCTTTACTCATCCCGAGTAAATTAAATCAACCATACTCCACTCATCAAATATCAAGGCCTCAGGAAGTGTGACAACAAATGATACCAATGACTACAACAGCTCAACAATCAGCCCCAGACAACCAAAACACATGATGCACGATGAATCTATTCCTAACTCCTGTCTAGCTTCTTATTGCTCCAAAGTGGCCTACCCGAGTCCTCCTTATGGCTCCCCTTCTTATGACGCCTCGCCAAGAAATATAGAGAAATCCTAGAATCACTCTTCTTCTTCTACGATCATCTTGCCTAGGCGCCCTTTCGGGTTTTCACCTAGCCACTCATTTCATTTTGCTAGATATCTCACATATACTAGCATCACTCTAGTCCAATTTTTCCCTGGTCTATACCAGCCGGACTACCTGCTTTTTACCTAGACCGCCCTTTCGGGTTTTTAGTCCATCCTAGGATTTTGGTTGCCTTTTTACCATTTTTTGGCTTTTTTTTTTTGGATAGAAATACGAAATGCAAGAATAAAATCTGTACACTAGCTATGATAAGCAGTGAGTCTAAATCCCAATATCCCCACACTTAAAACACACATTGTCCTCAATGTAAAGACGAAAACAAAGAAAAATAGGGAGAAAAGAACAAAGACTCACTGGAAAAGTGGATACGATGGAAAGCTCGATGGAGGTGGATGCCGCCCAAAGTACTGCTCCTGCATGAAGGCCTCAGCTGCACTCAGCTGGTCCGTAATATCGCGTGTAGTGTCAGCCTATATGTTCCGCAACCGAGCTAGCGTCGCCTCATTCGCAGTCTCTTGACGCAGCATGAAGGCATCAAAATGTATGAACAACTCGTCCCAAGAGAACTTAGAAGGCGAAGCAGATGGGGCGGCAAAGTCAGAAGCAGGGGGATCGAAATCCATAAGCATGGGAATGGCAGCCGGCGGATCAGCCTCATCATCGGAAGGAATAATCTCAGCATCAGACGGAATGTACCAGCCTGTGAAGACTCACGGATAGTCCAGGGGACGGGGGAGGCGCAAAAGGTGACCTCCGTAGGAGCACCACAGAAACTGCCCCTGAGATATGGTCAGCATACCACACCGTTGCAGATATGGAATATCATAGCGAATAGGCATGAGTGGCTGAGGAATGGTGTTCATCGAAATCCTGGCCGCAACAACCAAGGTGATCAGCCCACCCTGAACAATATCTCGCCCGGCGCCCTCGCGAATCTGCTGCAGCTCATGCAGCCATATGACAATCCATGCATGGGTCTCCTCATCTAAAGGATCGATCATCAGGGAGAAGAGACCAAGGCACCTCAGAGAAACCTTTCTTTCCTCCATACACCCACAAAATGTTCGAAGCACCACTGTGTAGACTAAGCGGAAGCATGGGTGGACAAGTTTGTTACTATTCTCCAACCGCTTTTGATATTTAGCCATGCCCATTGCGGTGGTCCAGAATTCCTTAAGGTCCGCCTTGTCGGGACCCTGCCTCCACTTCTCAGTAGCTGGCCTTGACACACCCAGCAGCTCCCTAATTTCCTCAATAGGGATACCATAACTCCGACCCTCATATTTGAAGGTGATCCCAACGATAAACTTCTGCTCCCTACCATCGATGATGCGTCGCGTATGGCTTCGAGAAACAGTGGCTATAAACTGGTAGCATAGTTCAGGGAATGTGGGCGCACATTTGTCTAGGAATCCCCCCAATCCCATCCTGTCCAGACATTGTTGAGTCATCTCCAACAAACCCAACTCAGCTAGTGATCCCCTATCAAAGAAGCGAGTCGGCTGGACATGTCTTGCTGACACCACATCATACATTCGACACTCCTCCTCGGTCATCCCAACCTTCCTAGCTCTCGACATTGTATAATGAAGTAAGTGCTCAAAGCGAAAGAACGAGGCAAGGAAGACTTACAACCCACTAAAGAATGACCACGAGTCACCGCGGGGCGATGGTGATTACTGAGCGTAGTAGCCGGGTCGCGGTGAAGTGGGCGCAGGGCGGTGACTATTCACCTTCTTCTCCAAATTCAAAATCCGACTTGCGCGAGGCGGTGGGACTGCAATGTGAGGCGGTCACTGTGCGAATCCTTCTCCAACACCACTGATCAATCGGAGGATCACCCAGATTGTGCCGATCACACCACCAAAGCAAAATATCACCCTCTCTAACTACGAACCACCACGGGGACATTTGGAAATCGTTGCAAAGGGAGGTCTGGGTAAAGGGGATCAAAGTGGGGTGAAAGGTTGCCACTACTAAGGCTAGGAACAAGGGTGATTGGGGCGGGGAAAGCTTGGAGGTAAGGGTTAGACTTGGAATGGGGTTACGGCGGAGAGAGAGACGGGGTGATGAATGTACAAGTAAATACTGGATTGCGGGGCGATCCAACTAACACCGTCAAATCCTTCGTATCAAACTCAAAAACAAAAATATTACTCCCCATTTAAGGTTTTTTCGGGGCCCTTTATTTCTTCTATATTTTTTTTTTAAGTTGAGAAATCATACCAGACCTCCACCGCGGGGCGGTGGGGTTACAACGCGAGGCGGTGGACGCGAGCTGGGTACATATCTCGTCTCGGATTTACTTTCGTACCTGAAATGTGAGTAACAGGCGGACGAAACAAAGCAAAAATAAACTACGAAAATAATCTAATGAAAGGGAAATATCAAATAACTAACCCGGGTTGCCTCCCGGACAACACCTTGGGTAACGTCGTTGGCTCGACGTAGGCTATGGCTCACCCTGTTTCAGCCTCAGGGCTTCCAAAACTTATTGCATCAACATTGGTTGGATCAAAGCCTTCATAATAGGGTTTCAGCCTATGGCCATTGACTGTGAAGATGTTGCCTATCTTGGGGTTTATCAGTCCAATGGCACCATGGGGGTGAACTTCAGCAACTTCATAAGGACCCATCCATTTGGACCTCAGTTTCCCAGCAAAGAGCTTGAGCCGGGATTGAAATAGGAGGACCTTATCTCCTGGCTTAAAATATTTCCGCAGAATATGCTTGTCATGCCATTGCTTGGTCTTCGCTTTGTAGTTAACTGAGTTCTCATAGGCTTCAAGGCGTAGTTCCTCCAGTTCTTGCAGCTGTAGCTTACGGAATTCCCCCACTTCATCCAGTTGCATATTACATTTCTTTATTGCCCACCATGCTTTATGCTCAAGCTCTACGGGGAGGTGGCAAGCTTTTCCAAAAACCAGCCGGAAAGGGGACATTCCTATCGGAGTCTTGAAAGCTGTACGGTATGCCCACAGCGCATCATTGAGCTTGGTGCTCCAATCCCTCCGATGAGCTGCTACTGTCTTCTCCAGTATAGATTTAATCACTCTGTTGGAGTTCTCGGCCTGCCCATTAGTTTGAGGATGGTAGGCTGTAGAGATTCTCTGGGTGACGTGATACTTCTTCAGCAGGGCAGTTACTGTCTTGTTGCAGAAATGGGTCCCCCTGTCACTAATTAAAGCTTTGGGTATTCCAAATCTTAAGAAAATATTTTCCTTGAGAAAACCTGCCACAACCTTAGAATCATCGGTCCTAGTGGCCTTTGCTTCCACCCACTTGGAAACGTAGTCCACCGCAAGCAATATATATAGATTCCCATGAGAGCTAGGAAATGGTCCCATAAAATCCATGCCCCAAACATCAAAGACCTCACAAAAGATTAATGATGATTGCGGCATTTCATTCCTTCTGGTGATGTTTCCAACCCGTTGGCATCGATCGCAGGATTTGCAGAAGGCGTAATCATCCCTAAAGATGTGTGGCCAATAAAATCCTGCCTCCAATACTTTCATAGCAGTCATATTCGCTCCAAAATGACCCCCACAAGCCTCAGAGTGACAAAAGTTAAGGACAGATTTTACCTCATTGTCTGGGAGGCATCGGCGCACTACCTAATCGACACAATGCTTCCACAGGTAAGGATCATCCCACACATAGTGGCGAGCTTCTCTCCGTATCTTCGCCTTTTGAGCTCTGGTGTAATCCGGGGGTATTTCCTCTCGAACCAGATAGTTGACGATATCTGCGTACCAAGGTCTGAAAGAATGGATTCCGAAGACGTCTATGGCTATGTGAGAGGGAGGGGCAGAAGTATCTCCAGAGCACAGTGTGACTCCAGAGATGTGACCGCGGGGCGGTACTATTGCTGCGGGTCGCGGTGAGCTCTCCTGGTTGTCAAACAAATCTACCGTCGGGTCGCGGTGGTGGCCACCGCGGGGCGGTGACATCTCCAACTTCATACTGGCTACGACTCGCCGGGTCACGGCGGTGGGCAACGCGGGGCGATGCTTGTTTTCTAAACTTCCTTCTATTATAAAAAGTGTGTCATCCGGAAAGGTGCCGTGAATGGGGCTCTGTTCTCCGGGCTTATCTTCCTCATGGACGAGCCTACTTAGGTGATCTGCGACTAGGTTCTCTGCTCCCTTCTTATCACAGATCTCTACATCAAATTCAGTGAGAAGGAGAACCCATCGGATTAGTCTTGGCTTTGCTTCTTTCTTCGTCATCAGGTAACGAAGAGCAGCGTGATCTGTGTAGATAATCACCTTGACTCCCAAAAGATATTGCCTAAACTTTTCCAAGGCAAAGACAACCGCCAGCATTTCCTTCTCAGTAGTGGAGTAGTTCCTCTGGGCTCCATTCAGAGTCATGAAGGCATAATGAATGACATGGGATGCCCGTCCCACTTTATGTCCTAGAACTGCTCCAACTGCATAATCGCTGGCGTCACACATGATCTCAAATGGGCGAGACTAGTCAGGTGCTTGAATGATAGGTGCACTTGTCAGGCGTTCTCTCAGGCAATCAAACGCTTCCTTGCACTCATCAGTGAATGCGTAGGTCACTTCCTTCTTTAGTAGCTCGCATAGGGGTGAGGAGATTTTTGAGAAGTCCTTGATAAATCTTCGGTAGAAACCTACATGTCCTAAAAAGGAGCGCACTTCACGCACATTAGTGGGATAAGGCAAAGACTGAATTACATCAATCTTCGCCTTATCGACCTCAATACCTCTAGCAGAGACAATATGACCCAGTACTATTCCCTGTTCTACCATAAAATGACACTTTTCATAATTTAAAACCAAATTGGTATCAACACATCGCTTTAGTACGAGGGCCAAATGGGTTAAACATGAATCAAAGCTAGTCCCATGCACTGTAAAGTCATCCATAAATACTTCAATGAATTTCTCAACATATTCAGAGAAGATACTAACCATACATCGTTGAAATGTACCGGGTGCGTTACACAATCCGAATGGCATTTTGCGGTATGCAAAGGTGCCAAAGGGACATGTAAAAGTGGTTTTCTCTTGGTCTTCTGGTGTAATGGCCACTTGGAAATATCCTGAATATCCGTCGAGGAAACAGTAGTAGGGTCGCCCAGCAAGGCGTTCTAGCATTTGATCAATAAAGGGCAGGGGGAAATGGTCTTTCTGAGTTACCGCATTCAGCTTACGGTAATCGATGCACACTCTCCATCCTGTGGTGGTCCTGGTGGGAATTAACTCTCCTTGTTGGTTCTCCACTATAGTAATACCTCCTTTCTTAGGAACCACCTGGGTTGGACTTACCCATTGGCTATCCGAAATAGGGAAGATCATATCAGCCTTGAGGAGTTTTACCACTTCTTTCTTCATCACTTCCATCATCGGAGGATTGAGCCTTCTCTGTGGCTACCTGGATGGTCTAGCTCCGTCTTCAAGGAGAATCCGATGCATACAAGTCGAGGGACTTATCCCTTTTATGTCTGCAATGGTCCATCCAATCACGGTTTTATGCTCCCTGAGCATGCCTAATAGCTTCATTTCCTGGTCCGCAGTCAGCTTGATAGACACAATGACCGGCAGGGTGTCGTTGGCTCCAAGGAAAGCGAACTTGAGATGGTCTGGCAGCGGCTTCAATTCGATCTCAGGAGCCTATTCAACAGAAGGAACGAGCCAATGCCCAAAGGATCTGCAGAGTACTTACCATGGGCATCCAGCTGAGCGATGGCTTCCTGCATGTTAGAGGGTAAAGAGTATTCCTCATAGGACAAGTCCAAATTATTTTCAACAATGGTCATCAACTCATTAGGACCAGAAATATCAAAGACATCCTGTGCAATAGAATCGATCACATCAATGGAGCATAGAGAATGGTCTTCAGCGGGGTGTTTCATGGCTTCATAAATGTTATATTCCACCTTCTCCCCGTCAAATTCCATCGAAAGTGTCCCACTTTGCAAATCAAGTTTAGACTTAGCAGTTTTTAAAAATGGCCTACCTAACAGTATAGGAGTTGCCTTCGTATCTGTTTCCATATCTAAGACATCAAAATCAGCAGGAAATATCAATTTATCAACCATGACAAGGACATCCTCTATTACTCCCCTAGGGTAGACACTAGACCTATCAGCCAATTGAATTACAATTCCTGTTTCCTGCAGAGGTCCAAGTCTAAGAGATTCGTAAAGAGAATAGGGTAACACATTAATGGAGGCACCAAGATCAAGCATAGCTTTTTCAAACTTAGTGTCTCCAATAATACAAGGAATGCTCCACATACCTGGGTCTCCGCACTTCTTTGGCATACGCCTCTGGAATACAGCAGATACGCGTTCGCTAACCTTGACTTTTTCCTTGCCCTTCAGCTTCTGGTTTCTTTTTATAGTGCACAGCTCCTTTATAAACTTAGCGTACCTTGGTAAACTCTTGACAAGCTTGAGGAGTGTGATATTTACCTCACACTTACTGAAAGTGTCGAAGAGATCCTTGTCATCAATTACTCTCATTTCCTTTAGTGCCTCGGGGAAGGGGGCAGGTGGCTTCTCAGATCCAAGGGGAGGGAAGTTGGGACGTACGTAGGGATCCTCTTCATCCTCAGGTAAATCTACGAGCTCTGGGCTTTCACCGCCAGGCGGTGGACTCACCGCGGGGCGGTATGGATCACCGTGGGGCGGTGGCAATTGCGTAGGATTACTGGGGGCTGTCGCCGGGTCGCGGTGGGAATCACCGCGGGGTGGTGGAATTTGCTCATCATCAATTTCGATTTCAGCATTGTCGTCCGTGTTAGCTGTAGGGGCGACTTGTAATTCCTTGCCACTTCGGAGGGTTACTGCGTTTGAAACCTCTTTAATGCCCTCTTTTCTCCACCCAGCAAACTCATCGGATAGTTGGAACACGGCCTCCTTTATTCTCTTTATGTTGGCCTCAGTAGATTTCACATGCGTTGTGAAGTGCATTGTTAGGACCTTGAGCATTTGTTCGGTTGAAGAGGGGCTGCCAGTCGTTGGTGGGTCAACAGAGCGTGGTTGTTGCGGTGGCGGTTGATCATATTGAGGTGTAACAGGCCCATGACCTTCAGCTTCGTACACTTCAGCAATAGTGGTATCCTGTAGTTGGGGGCAGGCGTTGGTGTTGTGAAATGGACCAACGCAAACTCCACAGCCAGCGTGCTGTTGAGGCTCTTCTTGCTTGCCCATCCCCATAATGACCTCCTTCAAAGAAGCAATTTCTTGCGATACATGTGACTTGTAGGCGATGACAGCACCAACAAATCTGGTCCTTGGGGGTTCATCAAAATCCCTAGTACCCTTAGCCATATCATGAAGTGTGGTCATGGCTGCGTCGGGGGTCATATTCAGGATACTACCACCACATGTAGCATCAATAATTCTTCTTTCATCATCCATCAGCCCGTTGTAAACATAGAGCACCAGTGATTTCTTATCAAAGCCATGGAACGAGCAACTAGCACAGAGTCGCTCGAACCATTCACAATAGTCATAGAGGGTCTCCTCCTCACCTTGTTCAATGCTGGTAATTTCCCTTTTCAAGGCATTTGCCATTTTGGTTGGAAAGTAGCGTGCGAGGAAAACCTTATGCAGCTTAGCCCATGAATCTATGCTTCCGCTAGGCAGATGATAATACCAGTCTTCAGCATCGTATTTAAGAGTGAACCCGAAGGCTCTCATTTTAATCTGATCCTCAGTGACGTTGGCTGGTTTGATGCTCATAATGACGTTGTGGAATTTATTCAAATGAAGAATGGGCTCCTCGCCACTTCATCCATAATATCGCGGGAGTAATCGTATCACTCCTGTTCTGAGCTCAAATGTTACACCATCAGCAAGTGGTGGAATGCTTACAGCCAACGGCTGCTGTATTAGATCTGGTGCAGTCAATTGTCGGGGTGTCTGAGCCATTCGTACCTATCTCTGTATGAACTTCAACAAGTAGCGAATCAGTAGCAAAGGTGCGGATCATAAGATAGATCCACACCGCAGTCAATCACAAATAATCACAAACAGAATGTTTGACGTCCCCGGCAACGGCGCCAAATTTGACAGGGCCGGAAACCGGTGTCGTTTTCCTGTCAAAGAAATCCTAATTAACCTACTAAAGAGTATAGCAAGTAAGTCAGGGTTGATCCCACAGGGAGTCGGTTATCTGCATGCAATAACGTGTGACTAACAAGTAACGAGGGGGGTTTTGGAATAATCGCAGGATTAACAAAAGTGCAAGTAATAACAGAAGAAGAAATATGATGAAAGAAAGTATTCCACCAGACAAATATCCACACCACAGTTGCAATAGGTTGATCACTAAAAACTATATTTCCAAGTTCTTTTACTATCTTATAATTGTTCCCACCCTGATCTTAAGTACTATCGATTCTCACAGTTGTCGATAGACTTATTACTATGCCAATGATAAAATACCACTGATTCTCAAAGTTGTCAGCGTACCTTAGCACCAACACAGCAATAGCAATGCACACAGGGATATAAGATACATGCAAGTAGAAAGACGTACAAGTACTCACTCCCCTACTCACATGCAACTGATTCTCACTCACAATTGTACGCTCGGAACCCCTACACGCACAATTGTGTTTACCACTAGATATGCACTCGGAACCCCTATATGCAATCCTAGCAATATGATAGATGTCGAAAAACCTAGTTAGCTACGCCAGAAGAATCAACATAAATCAATAGACAGTTTAATCAAGAGAATCAATCCAACTTAATAAGATATAGAACACGGAATAGAAATCTCACAACCAATTCATTGTAGTGCTTCAATTGTCTAGCGAAACAAAAGTGTTTAGCTATCCATTGTTCAAAAACCTAGAAGTTGAACGATCAAAAGAGAGAGGACCGAACTCCTCTCAAAATTAACGAAAAATATCTTAAATAGGTTCGTAGATAAAATAAGGAAATAAAATATAATAAGACATAAAATCCAAATATACTAAAATGGAAACAAATGACACGCTGGCCGTGCACCCTTCTCTTCCACCGCGAGGCGGTAATATCCCACCGCGAGGCGGTGGCTTCGCATTGCACTTCTCTGAGGATCACCGCCGGGTCGCGGTGGCTTCAAGCGCGGGGCGGTATTGGCCAGCTTCTTCATCCTTGTGTCTTCTCTCCTGTACTACCGAGTGAGGTAGCTTTCTTCATTAGTTCTGGGCAGATCTTCTCCTTCATCTTCTTTCCTCTTCACTAAGCTGTAAAACCTTCAAATTTGTACTGCTTCAACTCTTTCCATGGGTTACAGACATAGCTTAATTCTACACCGAAACTTCATCTAAATTGTGTCAATAATCACTAGTTAAGGTGCATGAAATGACACCTATCAATGATCAAACACTATGTTAACAGTAGAGATGTGAGGATGTGTAAGGTGCACACAGAAGACAACACTGCATATCCTTTGACCAAGACCATGTCTAGGCCCAAGTATGATAG
Organism: Rheum nobile; assembly: GCA_027886185.1. Classification (NCBI taxonomy): domain Eukaryota; kingdom Viridiplantae; phylum Streptophyta; class Magnoliopsida; order Caryophyllales; family Polygonaceae; genus Rheum; species Rheum nobile. The sequence goes on along the minus strand of WOAB01000490.1, from coordinate 3,259,544 downwards.
TCACACTAGGGCCAAGGGACTCTAGCACACTAGATAGGTCTTTTGAGACATTGTTTGTTTTATGATAAACCTTGTTTATTGTTATTACAGACATTTATGCTTGACTTATATATATGAATTTCATATTATTATTTAATCATTGCTTGGGATTAAATAAAGTATCCAAACAATTTAACAGTTATCAAATGGGCTCATCAAAACTGTTTTGATGAATGAAATCCCATTAAGTGAACTGAAATTATAAAATTGTTAGAAGTCCATGGTCTAAGTTGTTAACTTGGATACAAATGACTTAATGAAAACACCATATTGTGAGATTGATTGATAACACCAGGTTTCATGTGTTATAGGGACATGGAGATGTCTAATCGATTACATAGATGTGTATACCGATACATATCGGACATACCGATCTTAGGACTCCTCGGGACTTTACTGCGGAGTTCTAGGATTATTCATGATTAGTGAGTTCCTTAGACATGAGTATGATATAGTTATCATTTGACTATTGGAATGTCTTTGACGTTGTCAAACGCTGACCGTAACAGGTAGTTATAAAGGCAGTGATTGGGATTGCCAAAAGTTGAGTGGGAGTTGTAGTCTTACAAGATTGAATATGTCCTCCTATTCCGTGTATACCATGATACATTTGGAAAGGATTGGTGTCTCGGCCACTTGAAGAGTGAGAACTGTGAAAACGCATGGCCATGCTCAGATGAATTATTAGTAATCATTTGTACTGACAGTTTGATCTCAAAAGTTCAAGAAACGTATTTGGCGGTAAAGATGAGTTTCATCATATAGTCAAATAAGACACTAAGTGACAAAGGAATTTTAACATTACACACTTGTTTTAAGGACAAGTGGGAGATTGAAGGAATGGTGTCCTTTAATCAAAGGTGCAATTACTGATTATGAAGTGGGACCATTTATGGAGATATTTAATCCGGTGATTTTAGGTAGTCATAGTGTTTTGCTAGAATCCAACTATGATTTATAGACTATATGTTATAAAGTATGTCATAAAGTCTATTGATATTGTTACCGGGTCCTATGAGGTCACACCCTTAGAGTTTGGACTGGATCAGTTTATTGAGAGACATATTGTATAAAGTATATGATATAAAGTTATATATGATATACCTTGGGAGATAAGGCTTGTTAATAATAAAGAGTTATTATTAAGACTAATAGATATATTTATTTAGGAAATAATATCTCTACACATGGTAATATAAAAGGAGGGCTTTCTAGGAGAAAACCCTAATCCAACATTATACCCACACGGCTGCCTTCTTCTCCCTGGAGCTCTCCTCGTTCGCCTTCGATCCTCGCTCTAGCAACCGAGTCCTAGGCGATCCAGATCCAAGCTCGGGTAGATCAAATAGAGGAGTCACACGTGAGACTCTATTCTCTCCATTCCAGCAGATTGAAACACGCATCAAAAGGTATTTGATTCTTCCTATCTATGATTTTTTTGGTTTATGCATGAGATGCTTGGTTAGATGTTAGGAAATCGTTTCTTGAAATTTCGCTTTACGCATCTAAAATACCTACACTACTACCGACTAATCACTCTTTGCTCAACGAAATACAAAATAATATCAAAAATTTCAACAAAAAAGACTAAAAACGACAATGGAAAAACTGATTCATCTGCTTTAGGGTGCCTGTGTTGAAAATTGGGCCATTCAAGATAACATTCTTATTGCCCATGAAATCTTTCATTCTTTTTAAGTCTCGAAAAGGTTCTGAAGGTTTTATCTCTCTCAAATTAGACATGGAAAAAGCATATAACCGGATTGAATGGAAATCCATCCTTGACATTCTCCATTTATTTGGATTCAACACATTTTTTTTTTCTCGAAAGGAATGTATTATGAAAGTCTCCTTCTCTGTCCTTGTCAAGCATGGACCAACGTAAATCTTTAGACCCGAAAGATGTAACACCCTTAAATTACCTTAGGAATATTACTGCCAGTGACCTCAAAATGCATATCCGAAATCACCCAAAGCTGACAGTATTGAATGCAAAATATAAATAATACGAAACATTCATACCTAATTCCAAATGTCTTTCAACGATGTTGCGAAAAATGGCAACTAAATAATGTATCAAAGGTGACAATGAAAGACTTAATAGAAATATCAAGATTTCATGAACATGATCTTGAACCTTATTGTACACGAAATATTAAAATACTAAAAACAACTGCCTTCAACGTCGACGTCATGCTTCTTCAACTTGAGAAGAATTACCTAATGTGCCATATGAGACGGATGACACCAGCCAACTATGCAAGAAAACATAAAGTTTGTTTAGTCTAATGAAAGACTAAATAAGGGTACAAAAGAAAAGGTTTTATGTGATTTTATCCAGTTACGATCATTGTCTCTGAAATAAAAGTTGATAGACGATACATAACTGGAATACTCTAACTGAAATAACTGAAGAGGTATGATCCAAAAGAAGACTCCAATGAATTGAGTCTTATTGGAATTATGTATGTTTGTTTGGGAACAATTTATAAATATCACACAATGTTTTAAAAATGACTTCTTTGAATAATCAAGTCCTTAAGAAACCTCACTGCATGCCTGTTGTGCAAAATCAGATTGGTAAGAGGACCTTCATAGACAGAAGCCCGAGTGAGTTCCACGTTGTACTTCTCACCCGAAGTATATTAATTATGTGCATAGAAGCACTTATCTTATTTAATTTCAAAACGTGCATTATGTTAAGGTTTTTAATCCACATCCATCTTATTACGAGATATAGCATGACACGAATCCCGAATATCGGCACTAGCTAAGTGCACCACCACTTATTTTCAAATAAGGGTAGGTCATGACCAAAAAGTATTAGGGCAATAATCCTCCTAATACCAGGTTATAAAGAAACTGCCAAACCTCGCGAGTTATATAGCGTTCCTAAAAAAACTTGTGTTAACTAAGCAAACAAGTCCACACCAAAGTTCATCTAGCTCCCTATAATAATAACAATATATAAACATACGAGGGTCGTTGCTAGCAAATATACAACCTAATATATAAGGTTTAGTTTCACACCAATTTAACACACAAGTTCCCAAACACAATTTTTCAATAATATTGATCTCAACTTAATAGCACAATCTATTCATTCTCAATTAAGATGAATATGGAATAAATTTGCAAGAGCGGACTGCCACTTGCCTTGAGTTACGAAGAAAGTTGAACGACATAATGTGAATGGTTGCTTCTGAATAACAATTTGACTCCCTGCTTTATTTCCTTTCCATTAGTGATCCTGAGACGTACCCAAATCACACAAAATAAATAAATTATAATTAGATAACTTATTCAATATCATAATTTGAAGAATACATGTCTCGATCTTCAATTGAATTTATTTAGCTGTAAATAAATCAATTTCAAGGTTTTTCAATAAAACAATTATTTATACGATACTAAAAAACATTTAGTCATATATTCTAAATAATCCTAACATAAATAAATTGATCCAATAATATATTTATAACTCTAATAAGTTCTAACCCAACATATTATCTAGAAGAAGTGTTATAATTTAACAATTCATAATATAAGATAATACCACAAAAAAATATTTAATTTTATTTCAATCCATATAAATCTAAATAAGTGATGCATCCCGGGCTCGACCCAAGCCGGGCTACGATGAGCTCTAGACGACCAAGACCGTGGTGTCCCCCTTGGCATAGGACTTAGTCTATTTTAGCCTCGTATTTCCCGTTTTAGCATGTTTCCTGTTTTAGCAAGTTTCCCTTTTTAGCATTGCTATTTTTGGGACTTTCAATATTTAGAAAGTTCCCATATTTGGCACTTTCTATTTTAGGACTTACTATGTTTAGCACTTTCTACTTTTAACAGTTTCTATTTCGGGCGTGTGCCTTTCTCTTGCTAGAGAAGGCTAGCCCATTAGTGTGCCCACGGCCCAAGCCCATTAGGGTTCTTCGTCGTGCCTTTTGCCTTTAAATAGGCATCATTCTACCTCTTATCATGCACGTTCACATCAATCCAATTAAAGTCAGAGTCGAGTTTACCCTCCTTATTGGGTCCAAACGTCAACCTTCTTTATCCTCTTCCCTTTCCTCCGCAACGGACGCTACCGCACCTCCGTAGCTCGTCGCTTCGAGCACTCTCGCCCCACCCTCGCCCAAAGCGAGCACAAGAGAGCCGCAAACCATCACCTCGGTGGTTCGTACCTATCCCGGCTATCCACGAGAAGGAACATAGGCCGCTTCCTCCCTTGATCGGACGTCAAAACCCTCTATCTTCGCTTCCCCTTCACTCCGCCGCCGACGCTACAACAATTCCTTGAACCTTCAAGCCAAGTCTTCCTTCACATCTCCCTTCCTCCGCAGTCGACGCTACGACACCAAAGACTTGTCTTTTCAAGTCATCTATCCCTCATCAAATTGCTTCCGCCACCGCTATCCATTCACCCCATCAATCGCTGCCACCGCACCAATCATCGTGATCTCTCGCTCGCGAACCGCCACAAACACCGCGTTCCACGACAGGCTTGACGACGCCGAGTGACTTCGCAACCAAGACTAGATCCAAAGGTGTCACCTTTGACAATTGGCTTGCCATCAGAGGCAAGAACACATCATACTTGGTAGGGGTTCGTCAAATGATCCTTCTTGTTGTTTGGAACTGAAAGGGCTCAATTTGGACGATGTTGGCTTGGTGGTCTTGAGAAACCCTAGTTTAAAGCACGACGAGGTACGTTGTTGGTTGCGTGGTCACTCTTTTAGGCTTGGCTCATCCTTTGGCTCGGTCTTGTAGATTGATGAGAGTTCAGATCACATCGTCCTCCCCTCCTTTAGAAGGATTCGACCTTGAATCCGCGCAGCCTATACCAATAAAGATCAAGTTTCACGAAATTAAAAAGGTTCCTATGTAGCCAAAACCACCTAGCCTAGTCATGACTTCTTGTACCCTCCTATAATGCAAAAGCATAAACTTGATGGCAGTTTCCTTCTTAACATGCAGCCTATCTCCTAGAGTTCTAGTTGGATAAAGGACATGTTAAAAACTAAATAGAACTCTAAGGACACATGATGTGTGAATATGAAAATCTAGCATGTATGTCCTAATACTAATAAGCATGGGAAAGTTTTTAAGTGAGAAAACTCCCTCATTCCTTGGAGATTGTTGGATCAAGTTCACACATGAAGATTTACGGTCTCTCGGCCCTTGGAACATCTCGTGGGGCATCATGACTCGCCGCCTTGGTCTCTTCTCTTTGCCTCATTCTCTCGCCTTTTTTCTTTCCTCCTTCACTTACTCTAAGCTCATGGCCTCCAAACTGTATAAGATGTCATCTTTAGCCACATGGTTGAGGTTGAGTCAACTTTCATGTATAACATTTAGGTGGAATTGCCATGGCCTTCCCAATATAATGTCTAAGGCGTTGATGGGCATCACTGCAAAAGTAGCCTTGTCCGAATAGGCTCTCAAGCTAAAGCTCACGTCCACCTTCCTATCGACCTTGATCTTGTGGCCATCATTCACCCAACCGATCATGATTGGCGGCCATTGAAGTTGCGTCTCAAGCCTTAGCCTTCTAACCACATCCTTTGAGATCACGTTTTGATCACTAACAATATCGACTAAGACCAAAAGGGTTGTTCATTTCCCAGCTATGGTGCACATGTGGTGGAAGCTAATTTTTTCCCTTTGGTCGTAGTCCACTATGTAAGTCTTCGACAATGTGGGTAGTGGGAGCGGCTGAACTATGTCAATTAGGGGTGGCATGTCAAAGAGATCTTTATCAAACATGGAAGGCATATCCCCAAGCTCTTCATCATATATTGGCTCCATGGACCCATAATCATCATACTTGGGGTCAAAAGTCTCTTCCTTCACGTTAGAGATCACAAAACATTCTCCTACGGCTGTGGTGGCATGCACTTCATCCTTTTACTTCTTGTTGTCCCCCTCTTTCTCAACCACAACCTCTTCCTCAGACTCATACTCGCCATGCATATTCAACAACACTTTCCAGGTATTAGGGCAATCATGTGCAAAGTGGCCCTGCCCCATGCATTTGAAACACTTAAGATCTCTAGCCCTTTGTGCCTCTTCACCTCTAGGTACAATGGAAGCTGGGGGTGTATCTCTTCTTCAAAGAGTCTTGGCTAGTTCTGTCTTGGCCTCTGGAAGACTTGAGCGCAAATTTGATGTCGTGGAATTAGGGTTTTAACCCCACGCCCTTGTGCCGCTACTAGTCTTCTTCTTTTTCAAGTTTTTTTATATGTGCGTAGCGTAGTGCAACACCTCTTCAAGTTGGAAATTAGGGCCGAATATCTGCATCTCCACATGGGAATTAACATCAGCATTTAACCCTCAAATAAACTTAGAAATAATGTACCTTCACGAAATTTAACGCCCGAACGATACACTAGTTGTCTAAGTTCCTTGTAAAATTCCTTCGGAGTCCTAGCTCCTTGTATCACCTTCTCCATTCTGATTTGGACCTTATCAAGATAGTCCTCCGAAACAAATCAGAACAGAAGGGCAGATTTGAGCTCTTCCCACGTCGAGATGGCGTGGTAGTTGTTTTTGTCCCCTTCTTCTTTCACTTTCTTCCACCAAGAGTAGGCGAAGTCCATGAAGTGCATGAATATCGGCACCAGTTGTGTGCACCTACCCTGAGTAAGGATATAGTCATGACCAGAGAGAGTACTAGGGAAAAATCCTCCTAGTACCAGTTATAAAGAAACGACTAGACCTCGCAAGGTACATAGCGTTCCTACGAATACTCGTTCTAACTAAATAGTTAAAATCACACAATAGTCCACATCAATACCATTATGGAAATAATATATATATAATAGCATTGTTTCTAGCAGTATATACAACCTATTATAATATCACTTTTTAATCGTCTCATTTATAAAATTTGTTCCCAAACGAAAACAATAGTTCATCCCAATTTAATTAACAATTAAACAATTGATATATAATGGAAACATGGAATGATAAGCAAGAGCGAACCGCCACTTGCCTTAGTCTAGACGAATGATTGAACGACAACAGGTTTCTGGGTCCGGAACGGAAACGGGAGTCGGATTACAGATTCCTATGACAACGACCCATAACGAAACCCTAGGTTAGATTGCGTTGGGATTCCGCGGTCGCGGGCGTCGAGGACAGCGGCCGCGGACGCGGCCGACCTTGTCACTGCCGCGGTCGCGGCAGTTCACGTTTGCGGTCGCGGCCATGAACTCCGGCGACTCTAAAGGGAGAAAACCTCACCGGCGACGATGCGAGGGGGCTCGATTCGCGAGGGCTTCGACCTCCGTTTATAGCCCAAAGAAGCAGCCCTCCCCGCCCAGATCAACGGTGAAACAGAGGATCAACGGTGTGCGCGAATGACGAGGAGGAAGACGAAGCGACGTTGGCGTGTCTGCATTTTCCCCGGTCGCGAACTTTTTCCGCGGTGGCGGAATATTCCTGTGCCCAGCTCTTCTGAGAGCCATTTTTCCGCGGTCGCGGAAAAATGTTTCGCATCTTTTTGCCCGGGAAAGGGTTTGGCATGGGTTTAAACCCTGGAATTTATATATTTGTGCCCAAACAAATATTCTAAGCCCCGAAAATACGTCGAATGTAATTTATACCACTCAGGGAAAAATTACAGAGATCAGACATGTTACAGAAAATCGAAATTTCTCCGAAAGCGACACGGTTACAGAACGAGGGTTGGGAAAATTACCCAAATATCCTTACTAAAAATGAGGGGTATTACATCACTTCCCCCTAAAAAAAAGGTTTTGACCCCAAATCTAGGCCGAAAAAATATCGGGAAAATGACTAAGCATATCCTCTTCAGTCTCTCAGGTTTTCCAAGTAACCTCTTCCGATCCAGCCTTGGACCAAAGAATCCGTACCAATGGTACTACCTTGTTCCGCAATTGCTTCTCGCAACGTTCGAGAATACGCACAGGTATCTCCTCATAGGTACCATTTGCCTGAATCTCGATGTATTCATAACTCAGCACATGAGACGCGCGCATCTGGCACGTACTTTCTCAACAAGGATACGTGGAACACGTTATGCACTCGATGTGCCGACGGCGGCAATGCCAAACGATACGCTAGAGACCCCACCCTGTCAAGGATCTCAAACGGTCCCACGTAGCGAGGGTTAAGCTTCCCACGCTTGCCGAACATGAACACACCCTTGGATGGCGACACCCTAACAAACACCTTGTCACCAACCTCGAACTCGACATTCCTGCGCTTCAGATCTATGTAAGACTTTTGTCGACTCTGAGCTGTCAACATCCTCTGTCTGATCAAAGCAATGTCCGAGGAAGTCCTTTCGACTAACTCCGGTCCGAGCAGAACCTTGTCGGGATTCTCATCCCAACAAATCGGACATCTGCACTTTCGACCGTACAATGCCTCGAATGGAGCCATCTTAATGGTAGCATGCCAGCTATTGTTGTACGTGAACTCAATTAGACTTAGGCTGTTCTCTCAGCTAGTCGAACGATCAAGTACGCAAGCTCTCAGCATATGTTCCAATGTCTGGATGGTCCTCTCAGACTGTCCATCCGTCTGAGGATGAAACGCGAACCTCAACTCGGTTCCCATGGCCTTGTGGAGTTCCTTCCAGAATCTCGACATGAATCAACCATCACGATCCGATACAATGGTCTTTGGTGTACCATGCAAACGGACAATCTCGTGTAGGAACACTTCCGATAGCTTCTGGGTTCCCCATGTTGACTTGATAGCCACGAAGTGAGCACTCTTCGTGAGCCTGTCAATGATTACCCATATCGCATCCTTTTGACTATGAGTCTTTGGCAACCCTGTGACGAAATCCATAGCGATATCCTTCCATTTCCACTCTGGCAGTGGAAGAGGTAGCAATTCACCACCTGGTCTACGGTGTTCTATCTTGACTTTCTGACAGGTTAAGCATTTCGCCACAAATTCCGCTACATCCCACTTCATGTTGGGCCACCAGAATTTCTTCCTGAGGTCCTTGTACATCTTACTAGAGCCTGGATGTACAGAACAAGCTGACGAATGCGCCTCCTTCATCACCAACTGGTGAAGACCATCAACGTCAAGCACACAAATCCGGTCCTGAAACCAGAGTGATCCATCCTCATGAATCACGAATCTGGGAGCTTTCCCGTCCATCACTTCGCTGCTTAGGTTTACCAAGACCACGTCGTCAACCTGCTTTTCCCTGGTTTGATCAAGTAGCGTAGCCTAATTCTCTAGCATACTCAGGTATCCTCGATGCTGATCGTACAAGACTTCAATCTTGCACAACCCTTGGTTCAGCTTGGTTTGAGCAGTGAGTAGAGCCACTACAGTCTCGTGTGGCGTCTTCCGACTCAATGTATCGGCTACTACATTAGCCTTGCCCGGATGATACAGCAACTCAATGTCGTAGTCTTTGAGTAGCTCCAACCAGCGATGTTGTCTCATTGTCGCCGACGCGTTATCTCGCAAGTATGTTCTCTTGACTCATGTGCAAACTAAAATTTTGGGTTTTGCTTTGATTAAAGAACTGTATGCTACTGATCCTTTCGTTGCCCCTATATTCGAGTATTGTCTAAGATCGCGTGAGTTTGAGTCCTATTTCCTTTCTGAGGGTTATTTATACAAGGCTAGTCGCCTTTGCATCCCTAGGTCCTCCATTAGGCTCCTTTTGATTCAGGAAACACACGAGAGCCGTGGACATTTTGGGATTAGGAAAACCTTAGACGCGCTTAGAGAACATTTCTTTTGGCCTAAGATGACCCACCAAGTGACTAGGTTTTGTAGAAGTTGTGTGACTTGCCAGAGAGCCAAAGCTAGGTCTAGTCCTCACGGCCTCTACACTCCATTGCCCATTGTGAGTGCCCCCTGGGAAGATTTGTCTATGGATTTCATCACGGGTTTGCCACTCTCTAAACAAGGTAAAGACTCTATTTTTGTGGTCGTATATAGATTTTCTAAGATGGCACATTTTATTGCTTGTAAGACAACCCATAGTGCTAGTTAGATTGCCGATCTATTCTTTGAGCATGTGGTAAGTCTTCATGGAGTCCCGCATACCATAGTGAGTGATAGGGATTCTAAGTTCGTTGGTCAGTTTTGGAGAACTCTTTGGGGTAAGCTAGGAACAAAACTCCTATTTTCAACTAAATACCACCCCCAGACCGATGGCCAAACGGAGGTCACGAATAGAACCCTAGGATCCCTCCTTCACACGATGCTCAAAGCCAACCCTAGGCGTTGGGAGAACTTACTATCACTTGTCGAGTTTTGTTATAATAGATGCAGGCACATGGCGACCAAGTTGACACCGTTCGAAGTGGTGTATGGCATGAACCCCTTGACACCACTAGATTTGTCGCCGCGACCACTGCGAGACCCAGTGCATGTCTCCGCCGCCAATCGCGCTCAGCAAGTACAAGATCTCCATCGACGGATCAGGGACCAATTGGAGAGAAGGGCCGCGCAGTATGCCTCCCAGAAGAACACTGGCCGACGTCGCGTCGTTTTTGCACCCGTGGACTGTTTTGGGGCGAAAAGATCGGACGACCTAAATCGCCTTAGATGGGGTAACTAGTCGATCAGACGATGGGAAATAATCCAAACCAAGCAAATAATAGGTAAACAAGAAATAAATATATAATAGCAAGATGATTTTATTAGATATCGTGTGAATCGGATTAGATCGCAATACAACTTATCGTAATAAAATCAGAGATCGAGTGGGACTCGACCGGTGACTTGTGAGTGGCGACCGGCAGGAGTCAGGCGTAGGCAGCCGTTTGGAGAGCTAGATGGAGAGCGAGAGTGCTATTCTGGTGAGTTTGCTAAGTGAGAATGCGTGTGTCTTGCGTAGTTGTGAGTTCCCTGATCTTATCTTCTTCGTCGTTCCAAATATGGTAAGTCCCTTTACTCCTGTGGCTGTTGCACCATTTTTATGTTTTTATCTTCAATACCGAGTGTATAGCAAGGATTTCGCCGTTGACTTACTGGCAATTAAGGTGTTTAAACATTGCAGATGTTGCATGATCTGAGCATTAAATGCGTGGCGAGATCTCCGCGATCTTGTCGGATTCCCATCATGCTGCAAACATATAGCACAAGAACACAGTAGTTAAATCCAAGCAGTCAAACACACAACAAAAAGTAAGGTTACAAGGTTCTGCAAGTTAACTATAAGTCTATAAGTGAAAGATTTGAAGAAACCATTACAAAAGTATTATACAAAATGGAAAGCTGTATGATTTAATCTTGGAAGCGATTACCATATAAGACTAAACTAATAGAAAACACAACATGCAAGAAGAACTGAAACACATTGAAGAATGTTGATTACAATTACACAGAAGATTAAAATTTGTGTTAATAATCTCATTAGATGGAGAAGAAATAGATGAAACTTTTAACACCACAGAAACCTAATTTGATCTTCAGATTTGTGAGACACCGTCAATGATATGTGCTTCCACAAGTGTAGAGGCTTGGCGGCTCCTCTATGAGGTCTTTGAAAGATTGTGTCCTTAACTCAAGGTGACAATTACTAATAATAGAATATAATTAGATTCATAATCCGGATAATTTAGGTAGTCATAGTGTTTTGCTAGAAGCCAACTAATGATTTATGGGCTCTTTAGATTAGGCCCATTACTATTATAACATGGTCCTATAAGGTGACACATAATAGAGTAATTGAGATATATCAAAGTAACTCGAGGCCCATTATGGGGCACTAGGATTTTGGCCAGACAGTATTATTGGAAGAGTGGATTAATATTCTTTAGGTAATAATAAGTGTTATCTATTTACTTGATGATATAAAGAAATTTATCTTTAGGAAATATATGCTAATATAATTTATATATATATCCCTTTCTAGATACAACGGAATATCCATTATCTCATGTGTTGAGAAATTACACACACAAGAAATCTAAGAGGCTGGCCATGCACTTGCAAGAACAAAGGTTGGAGTTTTTTTGTCTTGATCTAGCAAACGAAGGCAAAGCAATCTAGTACCGTGTTTGTATGGATCGAGTAGAGGAGTCACGCTTGAGGCTCTCATCTTCATGTTCATCTTAACAAGAATATTTGCTTCAAAAGCTATCTTACTCAATTCATATATTATTCTTATTGATTTATGCATGAGATCATAAGTTAGATGTTAGACTAGTGTTTTTATGAAATTCCGCTAAAAGCATCTAAATCCCTACAATGGTATCATAGCCTCTTGTATAAATTGATAATGATCATGACTAAAGTTGTGAGTTGATAAATGTTCTTGATTATTTTGGTTCAGTTAAAGTGGAAAATTGAAATATGGATTAAATTGCATGATTAAAATTATGATTTTAATTGATTGGATGCATGAAATTTTGAATCATATGCTCAATAATATACTAAAAAAAACGCACATATGACGAAATTTTACATGTTTAAAATTCTATTTTTTTTCTTAATTTCAACCCTAAAATTGATTCATATGTTTAATTTATGAAAGATATATGATTTCTTGTATAAATCATAGTCAACATTAAAAATACTAGATTTTTCATGTTGATGGTAATTGAATCAAACCCTAGAAATTAGAATCTGAATCGCTTGTATTTGCCCAAATTTGATTAATTCTTATATGAAATCGTTTCATACATTAATTTTCCAAGGACCCTAATTTTATGAAATTACACCCTAATTTTTCTCAAAACCACAAAATTTGGAGTAGGGGAGGGATAAAAATTGTGGGTGTGTGGCCCTAGTGGCTCACGGCGGTCCTGGTGGTGGCCGAAAGTAGTTCGACAGGGGAATGGGTTGGTGAATGGGGTGGTGCGCGGGTGGCTGGGCTGCCAGGAGGCACGACAGGGGTGGTGCGTGTTGGTGGGTTATGATGCGTTTCTCCTAAGGATCTTCGTTCTAGTTCAAGGAAAGTCGTCCTCCAAGGCTTCGTGTTGATCAAGACTCGGATCGCCATCAAAGATGGTTTTTTTGTGGATTTTTAGGGTTTATGTTTGCAAGGAAATAAAAGGGATAGGAAATTTGGATCTATTGGATATGACGCACCAATAGATTCAAAAAGAGGTTTGTTGAATCACCAAAGATATGATGCACCTAAGTTTGACAACCGTTTTGGATATGACTCACAAAAACCGTGTAAATTAAAATGGATATGACTCACCAAGACAAAACACTCAAGAACGTAACTTCAAAGTTCATTAACTAAAAATGAAAACGACAAAGCACTTAGTTAACTAGACCAAATGTTCTAAAAAAAACTAATTCTCTAAGAAACCCTAATTCTTCTACAAAACCCTACGCCTTCCACAAAGCTCTGTTGGGCCTGAATTTTCGACACGAGATAGATAAGCCCATGAGCTCAAATATATCAAAAATTAAGCTCAAACGCACGAGTGAATCAAAATTTTGCATTTGTATAAGATCTGACCCGCATTCTGCAATCGCCGGTGCCGTGGCTAGGACTTCTGAACTTGATTTCTCCGAGCCATTTTCCACTTCCCTCGTCCAACTTCTTTCCTTGGGCTCCTTGTCATCTCTACTGAATATGGGCTAAGTATTGTGCGGGCCAAGTGGTGTGGATCTTCGTCTTGACTGTGGCTTCTTTCACATGGCCTTGTCGGCGCCGCTAGAATGAGTCTCCTCGTGTCTTCTCCAAGCATTTCTTCCCCATTTGGCCTCATACTTGGTAGGGGTTCGTCAAATGATCCTTCTTGTTGTTTGGAACTGAAAGGGCTCAATTTGGACGATGTTGGCTTGGTGGTCTTGAGAAACCCTAGTTTAAAGCACGACGAGGTGCATTGTTGGTTGCATGGTGATGCACCCCTACCCACCATGAATGCCACAGAGGACGAAGAGGCTATGAGCATTCGCTCAGAAGGCCCGATCACAAGAGCACGCGCTAAAGCCATTGCCAACACAACACAATCCTTGATTGCTCGCGTCGTCCCCAGCCAGGGCACATAAGACATCGCATTCTCTTTGAAGCGTCTTCAAACAAGCCCAGAGAGCGTGTTCTCTGTCTCTCTTCTCTCAACCATCCAATGAATGCGTTCTGTTGAACTGAATGTATTCTCTTAAGACATTAGTGTTTTTATCTCCTTTTGGGGCGTGTGTTCCACGCATGTCGCGTGGGACGGCCCACTAATCAAGACTCGGCCCATCCGAGTTCCGCGACCTAGCATAAAAGGACAACTCGTTCTTCTGTATTAGGTTACGTTCATTTTAATCAAAGCCTGAGTATTGAGAGCCATTTGCCTCCTTCCCTTTGATCGAACGTCAAACACTCTCTGTCTTCTCAACTCCTTCCTCCGCCGCCGACGCTACGGCCACCACTCGATCTTTATCGAGATTATCCAACCCGCTGCCGACGCTACGGCCAAAGAACTCGATCTCTTTTGAGCTACTCGCCTCCGCTACCACCTGCTACACCACGCGTTCCACGCTACCAACCTCCAACAAAACGCGTCCCACTTCCCAAACAAGATCATCGATCCTTCACCACTAGTAGGAACGCATCAACTGGCATTAGAGCCTTTGATCTTGTAAGTCGCTTATCAAGTTCTCAATTGTTCATGATATTTTTTTTAACTCACCCATCATCCTTGCTTCCGCCATAATCACTGAAATTTTCTCTCTCTCATACACATGCTTGTCCCATCGGTGTCTATAAGAGAATCTCTTGACGATAATTGTTTGATCACCTAGCAAAAATTGTGTGATTTGTTTGCATGAAATCTGCGTAATTAATTCGAAAATTGCCTTAATTGATCGCGTGAATCTCACATTCATATCTTGCCATATTTGCTTGTGTGACCGTCATAAATCTGCATTACACTTTCTCTCTCCTATCGCATAAATCTAGCGATTTCTTTCCGTAAGTTACTTAGCCGTTTATTTTTATTTTATTTTATTCTTATCTGATCTTCATTTAAGACTAAGATCTCGGATTTGAATTTCAAAAAAAAAAAAAAAAAAAAAACAAGTCGCATATCACAAAAAAAAAGAACGCAACTTTCAGAAACAAGAGAAGTAAAGCCAAAATAAGGCAACCTTCTTCCCTCAACGGCTAGGCTCATCTTCTTCACCTCTCCACTGTCTAGTGTCACGCGTGTAAGTGTGTCTTGTGTGTACGCGTTCTTTACGCAAGAGGTTAAGACTTCTTTCTTTTGGTTTCGTTGCTTTTGTGCTTGCATATCACACTTGCTTTTCTTGCCTACTAGCCACCCTCAAGGCCAAAAGAACGCGCTATCCTACGTGAACACTTGCTACTTGTTGAGTGCTTACTTGTTCATTGGTTTTATATTGTCTTTTGTGCATTTTTACTCGCGATGGATGGACATATTGTTATAGGTAGCCTTATGGCACCCACTGGTGGGAATGTTCAAGGAGACGGCAACAATCATCCCCCACAACAACAACAGCTCGCCCAACATGAAGTGGTGCCACTCGCAAATCCTCCAACAGAACCCATTATGGAGCTCTCGAAGGAACAACGCGAGATCCAAGCCCTTCGGCGCCAACTTGCCAAATTCCAGGCACGGGAACACGCTGCGATGGTACAACCAACACCAACTGTGCAAATACACATGGATCCTCTAGTCGCACCGTGACAAACAGAAGCCGGGCCAAGCAAACAACGCATCGACAAGGGCAAAGGATTGATGCCCTTATCCTCCAACTTGGAACCGCGTCTTCAACGGATCCAATCCGTGATAGAAAGCCGCCAATGCTACGTCTCGCATCGCGACCTCTATGCACCACAGGCAACACCAGTCCGCGATGAAACCAACTCCGACCGCGAAGAGGTTTCCCATGGTGAGTTTTCTGAACCTTATGATTTCAATGACAGGTACGAAGTCAGAGGAACAAGGCGCCAACGCGAGATTGCCTCTACACCGCTAGCCGGCAGAGCCAGACGAGGAGAACGCGACGATGACAGACCGCGACGATCCAATCGCACCCAAGACGCAATGCCGCATCAACGTCGCCATGCTCCCACCCCAGTCCCATTAAACGTGAAGGACCATCTGGTCCACCAAAGTATGCAGATGCCTCACTATGGCTCAGATGGCTACTTCTCCCACACTCCTCTCCACCAAGACGAGTTCGAGGAGTTTGATGATGAAGAGATGGAGGACTCAGGGATGATCAATCCTGGGAATTTCCACCTCCCACTCAGTGATCCCAAGGAGTTGCAAGACCGCCCAGCCGATTGGATCCCTCCAGCTAGGCTCAACCAAGGCCCAGCCATGGCCAATGCATACTTTGACAGGCGCGATGAAATGCAGGGGAGGCAAGAAATGCCTTATGCTGTTCACCGCGACGCGCCACCCCAACGACACCAGCGCCGTAGACGCGCCCAGGGGAGGGAGCAACATGCTCCATTTGACAATCATCTCGGCAATGTTGACGCCCGAAGGCACCAGCAAAGGCATGCCCAGTTCCCTTAAGCCCAAGGCCACGCGTATGCCCCCTTGGACATCCCAGCGCCGCGATTACAACATAGGCCTCAAGCCAATGTGCCCAGACTCAATCGCCATGAGATCAAGGTAAAAATTGAATTTTTTTATTGGTGAATACAACCCTGTAGTATTTCTTGAATGGTTACAGGCTACAGAGTACACCTTGATCTACTGCCAAGTTCCAGAAGAGGACTACGTGGCCGCCGCCACTGTCCACTTCCGAGGTGTCGCGAGAGTTTGGTGACACCGATTTGTGGATGATCGCATCAGGAGAAATTTGGCGCCTCTCACTGAATGGCACCAGCTCAAGTTCGTGATGACCCTCAAGTACGTGCCATAAGACTACAAGAACCAAATGAGCCTGGACATTGCCATGGCGAAATAGGGTTCGAAGACACCTCTTGAGTTCTTCTCACAACTCGAGGACATGTATTACAAGGCGTCCATTAGCGTGGCTCCCTCCACGATGCAGACGAAGTTTTTGAGTGGTCTCAACACCAACATCCGAGACCAATTAGAGATCCTCCCGATCAAGGACCTCAACACGCTCACGCACACGGCAATGCAACTCCATAACCAGATAGTGCGAAAGCGTCAAGGACCCTACCAACCCTATGGTCAAAAAAGGTATGACTCTCAAACTAGTCAAGTTCCTTCTACTAATGTGCGCGGTCCTCCCCCAGGAACCACCGCGTCAAATCACAACAGACTAGGAAAGACCGCGACAATACCCAGCAGTGTTCCACGCGCCCAACCACCAAAGGGTACATCACCAACCCAGGAACGCACGCGTGATATAGAATGCTTCAAGTGTGGAGGCAGAGGGCACATCATGAGGAGTTGCCCCAACAACAAGAAAGTTCTCTTCTCCATAACCTCCACGGGTTATGAATCTTTTGAGGAGGACGACACCGCGCTTGAGACAATCGATGAAGGGTTCGAAGATGACGAGGAGGCTTACACCTGTGAAGACACCGCGTTGCATGAAGGCACAGCTCTCAGCCTTGTCACGCGACGTTTGCTCACTGTCAAGGAAGCAACGCTGGGTGATCAACGCGATAATCTTTTCCATACCCGTTGCTTGGTCAAGACCGCAACCTTAAGCATCATCATTGATGGAGGCAGCTGTTGCAACATCATTAATGAGAAGGTGGTAACTCATTTCAACCTGCCAACCACTCATCACCCACAACCATACGGCCTCCAATGGATTTTATCGAGTGTTGGTAACACTGTAACTCATCAATGTCTAATTTCCTTTTCCATTGGTCAATATACAGACTCTGTCCTATGTGATGTCATTACCATGGATGCGACACATCTTTTTTTGGGGCGCCCATGGCAATTTGACAGGCGCGTTCTTCACGATGGATATTTAAACACTTATGTGTTTACTTACCACAGGAAACGCGTCACACTCTTACCTATGACCCCCCATGAGATTTTACAGCACCGGGTTAAGCGTGATAGACAGAAGGCAATTGAAGCCTCATAGCAACAGGCCAGCAGTAGCCCGCATTCTGCACCTGGGAACAAAGACACAACCAAAGAAAACGCGTCGATGGAAAGAACGCGCTCCAAAGAAGGGTCAAAGACCGCACCGAGCAACAACACATTGAAAGGCACCTGTGAGCACAGGCTGCTCCTGGCGCGGCCAAGTGACTTCACTGCCCCTTTGAGTGGCAAGGCACCCTGCTTCCTTCTAGTGCCAATGCCTTATACCCAAGAGGCTCCCATACTGGAAGCCATGCCAATCGAGATCTCTGAGTTGCTTGAAGAGTTCAACGACTTGTTCCCAGAGGAGCTTCCCCAAGGCCTCCCCCCTTTGTGAGGCATTGAGCACCAAATTGACTTGGTGCCTAGTGCCTCCCTTCCCAATCGAGCTGCTTATCGCGCTAGCCCAGATGAAACAAAGGAGCTCCAATGCCAAGTCCAAGAACTTCTGGATCGCGGCTACGTGAGGGAATCCTTAAGCCCTTGCGCGGTCCCAGTGATCCTCGTTCCAAAGAAGGATGGCTTGTGGCAAATGTGTGTGGACTGCCGCGCCATCAATCAGATCACAGTCAAGTACAGGCACCCCATACCGCGCCTTGATGACATGCTAGATGAGTTGCATGGCACGACCCTATTCACCAAGATTGACTTAAAGAGCGGATATCACCAGATTCGCATGAACGAGGGTGATGAATGGAAGATCGCGTTCAAGACAAAATATGGTCTCTATGAATGGCTAGTCATGCCTTTCGGCATCACCAACACGCCAAGTACCTTCATGAGGCTCATGAACCATGTTTTGAGGGACTTTCTGGGGAAATTCATTGTTGTGTACTTTGATGACATTTTGGTCTATTCGCGTAGTCTTGAGACTCATATACAGCACCTTAGGCTTGTGTTAGAGTGCTTGAAACACGAACATTTGTATGCCAACCTTGGCAAGTGTCGATTTGCCTCCGACACTACAAACTTCCTCGGCTACGTGGTCTCCAAGGATGGACTACGCGTTGATGACGAGAAAGTGAAGGCCATTAGAGATTGGC
Source organism: Rheum nobile (assembly GCA_027886185.1). Taxonomy (NCBI): domain Eukaryota; kingdom Viridiplantae; phylum Streptophyta; class Magnoliopsida; order Caryophyllales; family Polygonaceae; genus Rheum; species Rheum nobile. The sequence goes on along the minus strand of WOAB01000490.1, from coordinate 3,240,505 downwards.
CAACACCCACAACGCCAACAATGGTTAGAAGCTTCTTTGGCTTGGCTGGCTTCTACAAGCATTTTGTTCGCGACTTTAGCTCCATCGCCGCGCCGTTACATGAACTCACAAAGAAGGGCGCCGTGGTGATTTGCAAGGAAACACACAACAACGCGTTCAACGCGTTAAAAACAGCCCTATGCAATGCGCCACTGCTACAACTTCCCGACTTCAACAAACACTTTGAAGTGGAATGTGATGCGTCAAATGTGGGGATTGGTGGAGTGCTCCACCAAGAGAAACGGCCCATCGCATTCTTTAGCGAGAAGCTCACTGGGGCCACCTTGAATTACCCCACATACGACAAGGAGCTCTACGCGCTAGTTCGCGTCCTGAAGACATGGCAGCACTACCTGTGGCCACGCAAGTTCGTGATCCACTCGGACGACGCGGCCATCAACTATCTGAAGAGTCAAGCACACCTGAGCCGCCGCCATGCTCGCTGGGTGGAATTTTTGGAAACCTTTCCTTACGTAGTGGTGCATAAAAAAGGTAAGGAGAATGTGGTCGCCGATGCCCTTTCTCGCAGGTATGTTCTCCTTACTCATCTTCAATCTAAACTTCTTGGCTTCGCACTGATTAAGGATTTATATCTGCTTGATCCTTTCTCTAAGCCCATTGTTGAACAATGCCTTAGGGACCGCGAGTTCGAAACCTATTTCTTCCATGAGGGTTACCTTAACAAAGCAGGCTGTTTGTGCATTCCTAGCTCACCAATTAGGAAACTCCTCATCCAAGAAGCCCATGAAGGACGCGGTCATTTTGGGGTCACCAAGACATTAGCTGCTCTTCGTGAGCATTTCTTTGGGCCGCATATGACCACCCAGGTGACGCGCTATTGCACCAGTTGTGTCACATGCCAACGCGCCAAATCCACTTCCCATCCCTATGGTCTCTACACGCCTCTACCCATCCCCTTAGGCCCTTGGGAAGATTTGTCTTTTGACTTCATCACAGGTTTACCTCTTTCTCGCCGGGGTAAGGATTCTATCTTTGTAGTTGTAGACAGGTTTTCCAAAATGGCCCATTTTATCGCGTGCAAAACCACACACACTGCTAGTGAGGTCACCGCGTTGTTCTTTGACAATGTGGTCCATTTACATGGCATACCGCAAACTGTAGTGAATGATCGCGATACAAAATTTGTAGGAATTTTCTGGCGAACACTTTGGGGGAAGTTGCGAACCAAACTTTTGTACTCCACTAGCTACCACCCCCAAACTGATGGACAATCTGAGGTGACCAATCGAACCTTAGGAGCCCTGCTTAGGACCATGCTCAAATCCAACCCAAAACGTTGGGAGGACTTACTTGCCATTATTGAGTTTTCTTATAACAGGTCCAGGCACTCAGCCACAAAGCTCACTCTTTTCGAAGTGGTGTATGGAAGCAACCCATTGACTCCGCTGGATATGCTACCGCATCCACTGAAGGATAATGAGCACCCCACCGTGGCCAACCGCGCCGCGATGATCTAGGAGTTACACCAAAGAACACGAGCACAGCTAGAGCGTCGCGCTGAACAGTATGCCACACAACACAACCGTGGGCGCCGCCGCGTTATATTTTCCCCAGGAGACTTGGTGTGGGTGCACCTTCGCAAAGGCCATTTTCCACCAAAACACAAATCCAAGATGCCTCCCCCCGTGGAGATGGCCCTTTTCAAGTTGTGAAGGCCATTGGGGACAACGCATATGAGATTGCGCTGCCACCAGACTATGGTGTCCACGCGACCTTCAACATAGCTGACTTGGAGCCTTATGTGGAGCCTGAGTTCGATGATGGTGAAGCGGGGACGCTTCACAACCAAGTGAGGGAGGGTGATGCACCCCTACCCACCATGAATGCCACAGAGGACGAAGAGGCTATGAGCATTCGCTCAGAAGGCCCGATCATAAGAGCACGCGCTAAAGCCATCGCCAACGCAACCCAATCCTTGATTGCTCGCGTCGTCGCCAGCCAGGGCACACAAGACATCGCGTTCTCTTTGAAGCGTCTTCAAACAAGCCCAGAGAACGCGTTCTCTGTCTGTCTTCTCTCAACCATCCAATGAACGCGTTCTGTTGAACTGAATGTATTCTCTTATGACATTAGTGTTTTTATCTCCTTATGGGGCGTGTGTTCCACTCATGTCGCGTGGGCCGGCCCACTAATCAAGACTCGGCCCATCCGAGTTCCGCGACCTAGCATAAAAGGACAACTTGTTCTTCTGTATTAGGTTATATTCATTTTAATCAAAGCTTGAGTATTGAGAGCCATTTGCCTCCTCCCCTTTGATCGGACGTCAAATACTCTCTGTCTTCTCAACTCCTTCCTCCGCCGCCGACGCTACGGCCACCACTCGATCTTTATCGAGATTATCCAACCCGATGCCGACGCTACGGCCAAAGAACTCGATCTCTTTTGAGTCACTCGCCTCTGCTGCCACCTGCTACACCACGCGTTCCACGCTACCAACCTCCAACAAAACGCGTGCGACTTCCCAAACAAGATCATCGATCCTTCACCACTAGTAGGAACGCATCACGTGGTCACTCTTTTAGGCTTGGCTCGTCCTTTGGCTTGGTCTTGTAGATTGATGAGAGTCCAGATCACATCGTCCTCCCCTCCTTTAAAAGGATTCGACCTTGAATCCGCGCAGCCTATACCAATAAAGATCAAGTTTCATGAAATTACAAAGGTTCCTATGTAGCCAAAACCACTTAGCCTAGTGATGTGTCCTTGTCTCCTGTGACAAGTCGAATTGCCAAAGGTGACGACTTTTGGATCTAGTCTTGGTTGAGAAGTCACTCGTCTCCAGTATTCTGCTGTGGAACGTGGTGATGATGATCGCGAATGGAAGAACGCGATGAATCGATGGCGATGGAAGCGATTGATGGAAGGATGGAAGCGGTGGCGGAAGCGATTGAATGGAGGGATAACTGACTAGATGGAACAAGTCGTTGGTGTCATAGCGTTGACTGCGGGTGAAGGAGATACGATGATAGATTTGCTTGAAAAGATCATGCGTTTGCCGTAGTGTCGGTGGCGGAGGGAATGGGGATGAGAGGGATATGGGTGACGTCCGATCAAGGGAAGGATGATAAACACTCGACTTTAAACCTTGAACTTTAACTTGAACGTAAGAAATAACATTAACAAAGAAGGCTTTAAATAGCCAAGGGGTCTCGACCAAGACCTAATGGGCTTGGGTTGAAACGAGCCTAAGGGCTAGCCCATGCAAGCATGCAAAAGGCACAAACCCTAAAAGATAGAATGACTGAAAGGAAACTATTTAAACGCTATAAATAAGGAAACTATCTAAAACGCTGTAAATACCAAATATAGATAATGTCTTAAAAAGAACGCGTGAAACTCATTAACGCGGTGAAGGCTTTGAAGAGATCATCGCATGAGACGACGAAGTGTCAAAGTCTTCAGAAGAACGCGTTCTTTCACTTCCGATGGTGGCGAGGACGACGAGCCTTGGATTGGTCTCTAGGCTTCCTTGGCTGGCGACGGTGCGTGCGATAAGTGACGCAACGGCGGTGGCGATGGCCTTAGACCTAGACCTTGTCACTGGGCCCTGTGAGCATAGGCTCATGGCTTGTTCCTCGTCTTGGGCCGTCATGGGAGGCAGGATCACATCACCCTCCCCCACTTGGCTGTGAAGCATCCCCGCTGCACCATCATCAAACTCTGGCTCAACATATGGAGTCAAGTCGGCCACGTTGAAGGACGCATGGACTCCAAATTCTGGTGGGAGCTCGAGTTGATAAGCATTGTCCCCTATGGCTTTGATCATGCGGAAAGGGCCATCTCTACGCGGTGCCAGTTTGTGTTTTTGCCGCGAGGGGAACCTCTCTTTTCGTAGATGCACCCAGACAAGGTCTCCGGGGGGAAAGACGACGCGGTGGCGGCCAAAATTCTTCTGTGAGGCATACTGCGCGGTCCTCCTCTCCAGCTGCTCCTTGGTCCTTCGATGAAGCTCTTGGACTCGCTCAGCGCGATTGGAGGCGGAGACATGGATGGGGTCTCGGAGAGGCCGCGGCGACAAGTCCAGTGGTGTCAAGGGGTTCATGCCATACACCACTTCGAATGGTGTCAACTTGGTCTCTGTGTGCCTGTATCTATTATAACAAAACTCGACAATTGATAGTAAGTCCTCCCAAACGCTTAGGGTTGGCTTCGAGCATTGTGCGAATGAGGGCTCCTAGAGTTCTATTCGTGACCTCCGTTTGGCCATCGGTCTGGGGGTGGTAGCTAGTCGAGAATAGGAGTTTGGTCCCTAGCTTTCCCCAAAGAGTTCTCCAAAAATGACCAACGAACTTAGAATCCCTATCACTCACTATGGTATGCGGGACTCCATGAAGACGCACCACATGCTCAAAGAATAGGTCGGCAATCTCACTAGCACTATGGGTTGTCTTACAAGCTCTGAAATGTGCCATCTTAGAAACTCTATCTACTACCACAAAAATGGAGTCGTTACCTCGTCTAGAGAGGGGCAAACCCGTGATAAAATCCATAGACAAATCTTCCCAGGGGGTACTAGGAATGGGCAAAGGAGTGTAAAGGCCGTGAGGACTAGACTTAGCTTTGGCTCTCTAACAAGTCACACAACTCCTACAAAACCTAGTCACTTGGTGGGTCATCTTAGGCCAAAAGAAATGTTCTCTAAGCGCGTCTAAGGTCTTCCTAATCCCAAAATGTCCACGACTTGCGTGTGCTTCCTCAATCAATAGGAGCCTAATGGAGGATCTAGGAATGCATAGACGACTAGCCTTGTACAAATAACCCTCAGAAAGGTAAAAGGTCTCAAACTCACGCGATCTCAGGCAATGCTCAAGAATGGGGGCAAAGAAGGGGTCACTAGCATATAAGTCTTTAATCAAAGCAAAACCCAAAATTTTAGTTTGCACTTGAGTCAAGAGTACATACCTGCGAGATAGGGCATCAGCAACAATGTTATCTTTCCCTTTCTTGTGAACAACGACATAAGGGAATGTCTCCAGAAACTCCACCCAGCGAGCATGGCATCAATTGCGGTGAGCTTGGCTCTTCAAGTAGCTCAACACGGCGTGATCGTTGTGGATGACAAACTCACGCGGCCAAAGGTAATGTTGCCAAGTCTTCAGCACGCGTACTAAGGCATAAAGCTCTTTGTCATAGGTGGGATAATTGAGCGTCACCCCTATGAGCTTCTCACTGAAGTAGGCAATTGGCCTCTTCTCTTGGTGTAGCACACCACCAATGCCTATGTCAGAGGCATCACACTCCACTTCAAAGTGTTTGGTGAAATCTGGGAGCTGGAGCAAAGGAGCTTGGCATAACGCATTCTTCAAGGATGCGAAGGCGCTTTCATGGGACTCATGCCACAAAACTGTGCTTCCTTTCTTGGTGAGCTCATGGAGTGGCATGGAAATTGAGGAGAAGTCGCGTATAAAACGCCTATAAAATCCCACGTGGCCGAGAAAGCTTCGCACTTGTGTTGGTGTTGTAGGCATGGGCCAGTCCTTGATGGCCACGATCTTCTCGTTGTCAACGCGTAAACCATCGCTACTCACAATGTAGCCCAGAAAGTTGGTGGACTCGGAGCAAAATGAGCACTTTGCCAGATTGGAAAATAGGTTCTCGTGTCGAAGGCACGCGAGCACTTGGCGAAGGTGATCGACATGGTCTTCCAGGCTCCGTGAATACACAAGGATGTCATCGAAATAAACGACAATAAACTTGCCAAGGAAAGATCTTAACACGTGGTTCATCACGCGCATGAAGGTGTTGGGCGCGTTCGTGAGCCCAAAGGGCATGACAAGCCACTCGTAGAGCCCATACTTTGTCTTGAATGCGGTCTTCCACTCATCACCTTCTTTCATTCAGATCTGGTGATAACCACTCTTCAAATCGATCTTGGAGAAGAGTGTCGCGCCATGAAGTTCATCAAGCATATCATCAAGGCGTGGAATAGGGTGCCTATACTTGACTGTGATCTGGTTTATTGCACGACAATCAACACATATTCTCCACGTGGCATCCTTCTTGGGCACAAGGATCACATGCACAGCACAAGGGGAAAGAGATTCCCTTACGTACCCGCGATCCAACAATTCTTGGACCTGGCACTGTAGCTCTTTGGTCTCTTCTAGACCAGCTCTATATGCAGTGCGGTTGGGCAAAGAAGCACCTGGCATAAGGTCAATTTGGTGCTCAATGCCTCTCAGGGGAGGTAATCCTTGTGGCAACTCTTCTGGGAAAACGTTGCAGAACGCGGCAAGCAACTTCGCGATCGCTGGTGGCAATGGCGCGTTCGTCGATGACTCAGGTATGCATGAGGTTAGCACAAGTATAAAACAGGGAGCCTTGCCAATGACACATTAAGTGAGGTCACTAGGCCTGGCCAGAAGAACGCGTTGCTCACAGGTTCCTTGCAAAGGATGCGGTGGTGGCAACGGTGCGGGGAACTATAGAGAGGCACTTCTCGAATTTGTGGGGCACGCGGTGTCCCATTTGTGGCATTGGGTTTCTTCTGGCCAGTGCCTGGAGAAGACAAAGTGTTGTCAGATTTGGAGGAGTGTTTCCTCTGTAGTGCTTCTGGACTTTCTTGTGACCTAGTGGACGCGGCCTCGATGGCTTTCTGGCAATCGCGTTCTACCTGGTCCTGCAAGATATCATGGGGAGACATTGGATGCAAAGTGATGCGCTTCCCGTGGTAATTAAACATATAAGTGTTCAAATATCCATCATGGAGCACGCGCCTGCCAAATTGCCATGGGCACCCAAGCAAAATATGGGTGGTATCCATTACAATGACATCACAAAGAATAGAATCGCAGTATTGCCCTATGGAAAAAGAAATTAAACATTGGCGAGATACTGTGTTACCTGGACTGGAAGAAATCCATTGGAGGGCATAAGGTTGTGGATGAGGCGTCGTAGGCAATTTGAAGTGGTTGGCAACCTTCTCATTCACAATATTTGCACAAGATCTTCCATCAATAATAACACTCAAGGAGGTTGTTTGAACCAGAGCCCTTACGTGGAACAAGTTCTCTCGTTGATCGCATAAGTTGGCTTCCTTGACGGTGAGGAGACGACGCATCACCAAGCTCAATGGTGTGCCCGCGTGCAGAGAAGCGGGTTCGCAGTCATACGCGTCTTCGTCCTCTTCTTCGTTGCCTTCAGAGATCGCATCAAGTGTGGCCTCCTCGTCTTCACAAGACTCGTAGCCAGCGGCGGCCGTGGAAAACAACACCTTGTGAGAATTGGGGAAATCTTTCTTGTAGTGTCCTCTTCCACGACATTTGAAACACTCAATATCACGCGCGCCATCGGTGGGCACTGGAGTCTGTCTTGGCGCGGTCTGACGCAGCACAGTGTCCGGCGTCGCGGGCTTTGCCTTGGAGGCTTGGCTAGACGCAGCTGTGGTAGAGGCACTAGGGCAAATATTAGTATAAGGTAATCCACTAGTGTTAGAATAATACCTTTGTTGGCGAGTGGAATATGTGTAAGACTTTCGGCGAGATAATTGTGCATGAATTTGCATCGCCGTGTGTGTGAGTGTGTTCAAATCCTTGATTGGCAAGATCTCTAGTTGATCATGGATGTTGGTGTTCAAGCCACTCAAGAATTTGGTCCTCAAGGTAGATGGTGCAACAGAGATGTTGGCCTTGTAATACATGTCTTCAAGTTTGGAAAAGAACTCGAGTGGAGTCAATGACCCTTGGAGAGCCATGGCAATCTCCAATCTCATTTGATTCCTCTAGTCTAGAGGCACGTATTTCTTGGTCATCACATAGACGAGTTAATGCCATTCGGTGACTCGTGTCCTGTGGCGACGAATGCAGTCATCCTCGAAGCGATGCCACCATACTCGGGCAGCTCCTCGAAAGTTGAGCGTCGCGACATCGACATGATCCTCAGGTGGCACTCGATTATATTGAAGGGTGTACTCTGTAGCATGCACCCATTCAATAAAAACAGAGGGGTTGTATTCACCATGAAAATGCTCGATTTTTACCTTAATGTGATGTCGCGGGTATCGAGGCTGGTCAGTTGTATGGTTGAACGCATTGTTTGGCACGGCGTCATAGAGAGGGTTCTCAAAGGCGCGTAAGCCATGTGGTCTATCGCGTCCAACCTGGTGTCTATCGCGTTGTTCGCGATCTTCACAGACAAACTCATCCCTGAGCGCGTAGGCGTCATCGCGTTGGCGTCTTCGTGGTTGGGGATCATAGTTGTCACGTCGATTGTCTCTTTTCAAAACATCGCGGCGCTCGCCGCCAATGTGTGGAACGCATTCTCCTTGGGGCCGGAGATGAGGTGAAGGGATCCAATCTGAGGGGTGATCCTGCAATTCAAGTGGATCTCCAAGAGGTGGATGGAAAAAGTTAGGATTGATCATACCTGAGTCCTCGATCTCTTCGTCATCGTACTCGTCGAAGTCTTCTTGGACATTGGGTGTGATCGACGCGTAGCCATCGGATCTATAACGCGGTGTTCGAACACTCTAGTGTCACAGATGATCGCGTACATCATGGCTGCGTTGTTGGGTAGGTGGTGTCCTCAATTGATCATCGCATCACGGATGTCCAGTGTCGCGGCGGCTTGGTCTTCTCGGCGTCGCGTCGGCCTGGGCGGCTTGACGACGTCGTCCATCGCGTGGTGTGGAATCTGGCATGCATTTCTGGGTTCTCCAAGAGGCATACCTATCATTAAAGTTGTAAGGTTCAGAGTACTCACCGCGAAAGTCGTCGGCGTCGTGGTCGGAGCCGGTGTCGTGGCCACCGGGGGTGGCTCTGGGCACGTAGCGATCCGTCCTGGGAATGAAGCCTTGGCGGCTCTCAATGACACTCTGCATTCTGTTGAGTTGTGGTTGATGTTGAGAAGTGGACGGCAGAATTCCTTTGCCTTTGTCCACGCGTGTCTTGGATGGGACCGCGTCGGTTGCTCCAGTGGGAGGTGGCGCGTCCAAACCACTAGGTGGTGTTTGCCTTGGCACAATGGGTGCATCTTGTTGGTTGGCTCTGAGAGTCGCGTTCTCTTGTCGAAGAGCCTGGATCAAGATTTGATCTTCGGACAACACCACAATGGGATCACGTGGTTGCTCTTGTGGTGGTTGATCTTGAGGGAGATCCAACTGTGGAGGTTATGGGTTGGTGGTGTTATCGTCGCGGTCATCTCCACTGTGTCCAATCTGCATGGTGCCTATAACAAGACGACCAAACATAGGAGTAAAAACGTACCAAAAGACAACAAAGAACAACAACCAAGCAAATCACTAGTCAAGTCACAAAGTTCACGTAGGGAGGGCTTGTTAGTCTTGCCGTGAGGGCGGCTAGGCTTGAACAAGAGATGGTGTATCAAGCAAGTTGCAATCAAACAAACAAGAACAAATTGAAATCCTAAAACAAACGTAAACAAAGTAATCTAATTAGCAAGAATGTACCTTCTAGGAAGCTTGACCTAGACGGTGGAGAGATATAGAAGATAAGCTTAGACCGATGTGGGTTAGGGTTGCCTTATTTTGGCTTTCCCTAACTTTGGAAACTTTTTTTTTTTGGAATATCTTTTTTTTTTTTAATATCCGAGATCTTAACTTTTGATATTTTCGGACTTGCAAAAGGAAATAAAATAAAAAGGTCTAAGTAACAAGAATATCACAAGTGTGATGTTAGAGATAAGAGAGATAAGATAAGATTTGATGATATCTTATATATGGAAATTCGGTTTAACAACCTAAAAAGTATTATCTAGCAAACAAGGAAATTCTATCCATGCATGAAATAAGGAAACAAAAGATTCTAGCATGCAAGATAACAAAAGTACCTAACACACCAAAACTTGGGGAACAAGAAAAAATTTCGGCCAAGGTAGGACCTTGTAGAAACCGAAGGATGAGCAAAAGATGGAAATTTTATTGTTTTTCGTGATCTTTTAGTAAAGCAAACGATGGTGGGCAAAAAAAAATATTCATGAACAATAGTGAAACTTGAGTTCGTGACTTATAAGATTGCTGGGCTCTGATGCTAGTTGATGTGTCCTTGTCTCCTGTGACAAATCGAATTGCCAAAGGTGACGACTTTTGGATCTAGTCTTGGTTGAGAAGTCACTCGTCTCCAGTATTCTGTTGTGGAACGTGGTGATGATGATCGCGAACGGAAGAACGCGATGAATCGATGGCGATGGAAGCGTTGATGGAAGGATGGAAGCGGTGGCGGAAGCGATTGAATGGAGGGATAGCTGACTTGATGGAACAAGTCGTTGGTATCGTAGCGTCGACTGCGAGTGAAGGAGATGCGAAGATAGATTTGCTTGAAAAGATCAAGCATTTTCCGTAGCATCGGCGGTGGAGGGAATGGGGATGAGAGGGATATGGGTGACGTCCGATCAAGGAAGGAGGATAAACACTCGATTTTAAACCTTGAACTTTAACTTGAACGTAATAAATAACATTAACAAATGAGGCTTTAAATAGCCAAGGGGTCTCGACCAAGACCTAATGGGCTTGGGTCGAAACGAGCCTAAGGGCTAGCCCATGCAAGCATGCAAAAGGCACAAACCCTAAAAGATAGAATGACTGAAAGGAAACTATCTAAAATGCTATAAATAAGGAAACTATCTAAAACGCTGTAAATAAGGAAACTATCTAAAACGCTGTAAATACCAAATATAGATAATGTCTTAAAAAGAACGCGTGAAACTCATTAACGCGGTGAAGGCTTTGAAGAGATCATCGCGTGAGACGACGAAGTGTCAAAGTCTTCAGAAGAACGCGTTCTTTCACTTTCGATGGTGGCGAGGACGACGAGCCTTGGATTGGTCTCTGGGCTTCCTTGGCTGGCGACGGCACGTGCGATAAGTGACGCGACGACGGCGGCGATGGCCTTGGACCTAGACCTTGTCACTGGGCCATGTGAGCGTAGGCTCATGGCTTCTTCCTCGTCTTGGGCCATCATGGGAGGCAGGGTCACATCACCTAGTCATGACTTCTTGTACCCTCCTATAATGCAAAAGCATAAACTTGAGGGGAGTTTCCTTCTTAACATGCAGCATATCTCCTAGAGTTCTACTTGGATAAAGAACATGTTAAAAACTAAATAGAACTCTAAGGACACATGATGTGTGAATATGAAAATCTAGCATGTATGTCCTAATACTAATAAGCATGGGAAAGTTTTTAAGTGAGAAAACTCCCTCATTCCTTGGAGATTGTTGGATCAAGTTCACACGTGAAGATTTACGGTCTCTCGGCCCTTGGAACATCTCATAGGGCATCATGACTCGCCGCCTTGGTCTCTTCTCTTTGCCTCATTCTCTCGCCTTTTTTCTTTCCTCCTTCACTTACTCTAAGCTCATGGCCTCCAAATTGTACAAGATGTCATCTTTAGCCACATGGTTGAGGTTGAGTCAACTTTCATGTATAACATTTAGGTGGAATTGCCATGGTCTTCCCAATATAATGTCTAAGGCATTGATGGGCATCACTGTAAAAGTAGCCTTGTTCGAATAGGCTCTCAAGCTAAAGCTCACGTCCACCTTCCTATCGACCTTGATCTTGTGGCCATCATTCACCCAACCGATCATGATTGGCATCCATTGAAGTTGCGTCTCAAGCCTTATCCTTCTAACCACATCCTTTTAGATCACGTTTTGATCACTAACACTATCGACTAAGACCAAAAGGGTTGTTCATTTGCCAGCTATGGTGCACATGTGGTGGAAGCTAATTTTTTCCCTTTGGTCGTAGTCCACTATGTAAGTCTTCGACAATGTGGGTAGTGGGAGTGGCTGAACTATGTCAATTAGGGGTGGCATGTCAAAGAGCTCTTTATCAAACATGGAAGGCATATCCTCAAGCTCTTCATCATATATTGGCTCCATGGACCCATAATCATCATACTTGGGGTCAAAAGTCTCTTCCTTCACGTTAGAGATCACAAAACATTCTCCTATGGCTGTGGTGGCGTGCACTTCATCCTCTTACTTCTTGTTGTCCCCCTATTTCTCAACCACAACCTCTTCCTCTTCCTCAAACTCATACCCGCCGTGCACATTCAACAACACTTGCCAGGTATTAGGGCAATCATGTGCAAAGTGGCCCTACCCCATTCATTTGAAACACTTAAGATCTCTAGCTCTTTGTGACTCTTCACCTCTAGGTACCATGGAAGCCGGGGGTGTATCTCTTCTTCAAAGAGTCTTGGCTAGTTCTGTCTTGGCCTTTGGAAGACTTGAGCGCAGATTTGATGTCGTGGAATTAGGGTTTTAACCCCACACCCTTGTGTCGCCACTAGTCTTCTTCTTTTTCAAGTTTTTTTATATGTGCGTAGCATAGTGCAACACCTTTTCAAGTTGGAAATTAGGGCCGAATCTTTGCATCTCCACATGGGAATTAACATCAGCATTTAACCCTCAAATAAACTTAGAAATAATGTACCTTTACAGAATTTAACGTCCGAACGATACACTAGTTATCTAAGTTCCTTGTAAAATACCTCCGGAGTCCTAGCTCCTTGTATCACCTTCTCCATTCTGATTTGGACCTTATCAAGATAGTCCTCCGAAACAAATCAGAACAGAAGGGCAAATTTGAGCTCTTCCCACGTTGAGATGGCGTGGTAGTTGTTTTTGTCCCTTTATTCTTTCTCTTTCTTCCACCAAGAGTAGGCGAAGTCCATGAAGTGCATGGATGTGATAGCTACTCTTTGGGCATCATGGTAGCCATAATATTCAAATATGGCCTCGGTCTTGGACTCCCAATCTAGATAAGCCTCCACTTCGGAAGTTCTCACAAAGGGTTTAATGGTGAGCTTCCTGCCATGGTGTTGTTGTGGTTGGGGTTGCATGTCTTCACCATTGCCGTAGCCAAAGCCTCGCTCTTCAAAAGCTTGGCCTCTTGTCTTTATGTCCCTCACTCTCTCACTCTAACAGATGTCCTTTGGCCCATTAGTTACTCGTTTGAGTAGCATATTGGGCCCAGTGGTTGTGGGAAGGATTCGTCGCGGTATTCCCTCAAAGACGGGGTGTGTCGCCGATGCTTGGAACCTAATGGGCGGCCTGAGGTGTTGGTCATGAGAAAAAGGGTTGTCCAAATCCTCTTCTTGGTCCCCAGGATGTGTGCTTCGTGGCACTTGAGTCCGAGCACCCCCCCCCCCTCCTTGGTGCATTGGATGGGCCGACTTCACGTAAGTCTTCTTGAAACTCCATGTTTTCCCGGATAAAAGCGGATCTTTCCTCTTGAGAAGGTTCTCTCCAAACCTCTCTTAGGCATTGTTCCAATCTTTCCTCTAGGGTTCCAATGATATCAAGTCGCTGTCTCTCTAGTAGTGCCGAGAGATCTTCCAAGGTGAACGATCCAGTCTATTTACGTGAAGGTTCCATGATTTCCTTGCCTAGGTTTTCTCGTGACATGTCTTTATCAAGAATGATATTAGAACAATCTAATCTAACACTTAATCAAAGCAAACAAATTGGTTACGTTAGAAAAAAACACAAATAAAATTCTATCTTCAAGCAAGAAAGTACCTTTTCTTGGGGCACACTTCTTCCCTCTAGGTTGACTGTGTTTTTGTTGCCCTTTCTCTTAAAACCTTAACTTGGTCCTAGGGTTAGTGAAATAAAGAGGATATCTAGCAAGCACAAGGAAAAGGCCCACTCAAGTTCTTAAACAAACACAAGTTGTGTTCGACTAGGGTTAGGTCCACGGCTAGCCTAGGATAGAAGTATATGCACCAAAGTCAAGACCTTATCAAGCAATATATATCTAAATAAAACAAAGTCTAAGGTATTTTCATGACTCTGGTTCAAGGAAAGTCGGCCTCCAAGGCTTCATGTTGATCAAGACTCGGATCACTGTAGAAGATGGGTTTTTTAGGGTTTCTGTTTGCAAGGAAATAAAAGGGATAGGAAATTTGGATCTATTGGATACGACACACCAGTAAATTCAAAAAGAGGTTTGTTGATTCATCAAGGATATGACGCACCTAGGTTTCACAGCCGTTTTGGATATGACTCGCCAAAACCGAGTAGATTGAAATTGATATGACTCACCAAGACAAAACACTCAAGAACGTAACTTCAAAGTTCATGGGATCCTTGGCATCTCTACAAAAGATGGGCTAACTCTTGTGCCGGCCAAGTTGTGTGGATCGTCGTCTTGACCTAGGCTCCTTTCACATGGCCTTGCCGGCGCCGCTAGAATGAGTCTCCTCGTGTCTTCTCCAGGCATCTCCTCCCATTGGCCTTATATTTGGTAGGGGTTCCTAAAATGAGCCTTCTTGATGTTTGAAATTGAAAGGGCTCAATTTGAACGACGTTGGCTCGATGGTCTTGAGAAACCCTAGTTTGAAGCACGACGACGACAACGTTGGCTACGTGGTCACTTTTCTAGGCTTGGCTCGTCCCTTGGCTTGGTCTTATAGATTGATGTTAGTCCAGATCACATCAGGTTAGGGTTTCCTAGGGTTTGTTAGCCTAAGAGGCTAAGATCTTGATTGCCTAAAATGGATATGGAAATAGATATCTTATCTTATGAGTATATTTTATCCAATTATGCATGTTAGTGATTAATATTGGTATTAATTCCATGTATGAATTTTAATTGAAATAAAATAATAAGAAGATTGAATTAAATATTTGATGAGATAATTCAATTAATTTAATTTTTAAAGGTTATTAATATGATTAATAGTCTAAGTGTGTTTATTTAACATTGGATATTATAACTACGTGTATGATAAATAGTATGATATTATTATTGCATGTGATGACTCATATTGCCCAAAATAGGATAGAAAACACGATATGCATATATATGTTGTTTTCTTGTACACGATGTGTGTATCGTTATGTTTTTTTGCAATTTAATGTCAAGCAATTAGATTAGAATTACATTATGTATGCAAGAAAGGAGATCCTATGAAGAATTCGTGATGGAGATCTAAAAAGAGTAACAAGGATGGAGATCCAAGAGACGAAAAAGAATATATGAATATTAGATCGATCACATTTATTTTGTGCATTTTATATTGCTTTAAAATGCTTTCTAGTTTATGAATGTTTGTTTATTTATGCTAATTAGTTCACTAGGTGATAGACCAACATTGGAAACTTAGGTCCCATAAAATAAAATTGAGATTTTGCCTTTCCAAATCATAACCAATGAGATCATTGGAATTTGAAGGATAGTTTTTGTCAAAGCACTGTATCCTTCTTGGACCTTGGGATAGTACTAGTGAATCTATATATAGGGTTTTCAACCACGGTTTGGTTATACTCAACAAAATGTCAAAAGATAAAGTTTGGATTTTGAGGTATAGGGATAGGTTTGACATAAGATGTAACCTATCAACCAAGAGCTATAAATGTTATAACTAGTAAAAGTTACTTACCTTGACCACATATGACTTAAGAAAGTGCCAAAGTACGCTAAAGTCTTCTCTGAGATAGTTTCTTGGAATCATTTTATTCACAAGGAACAAATTTTATTTTAAAAAAATGTACATTAACTTATATATGTTTAAAGCATGTTTAAATTTTTAAGCTTTTTTATGACAAGCATAATTCATATTTTGAATGTTATTTCTATTGTAGATATCATCTCTAGAAACGATAACCCAACAAGCATCAACATGCATTCAATTCTTGAGAAGAATAAGCTGAACGACCATAACTTCCTCGAGTGGGAAAGAAACCTGAGAATTGTTCTCAGATCTGAAGGAAAAGAGAATGTCCTTGACACCCCTATCCCAACTTTGAATGCTATGTCTACTCCAGAGGAGATAGAAGCTGACAAGGAGATCAAAGATAAGTCAGTGATTGTCATATGTCTTATGTTGGCTTACATGGAATCGAACGTTCGAAAGAGCTTTGAGAGGATGGAAGCCCACATCATCATTCGTACGCTGAAAGTAATGTTTCAGGAACAAGCCAGAATGTAGAGGTATGAGACTCACAATGCAATCGTTGATTGTAAGCTTGAGAAAGGGAAGCCAGTCAATGCTCATGTGTTCAATATGATTGAACATTTTGAGAACATGGAAAGACTTGGCTTCCCATATAGTCAAGAGTTGGCTACTGACATCATACTCCATTCTCTACATGATGGTTTTGCTGAAATAAAGTTGAACTCCGATATGAATGGAGTTGGAAAAAGCCTTGAAGAGCTACATGGGATGCTCAAAATTGTTGAGCAAAACATCTCTGTTGACTCTAAGAAAGAGATTCTTATGGACAACAAGGGGAAACGGTTCAAGAAAGGGGCACCTAGAAAGAACAAGAAGAAAGTGCAAGAGAAAGGCAAGGAAATTGCACAACCCAAGCCGAAAGCTTCTCAAAAGGATAAATTATCTGCTGACCATGAATGTTTCTACTATAATGCAAAGGGGCATTGGAAGTAAAATTGCCAAAAATACTTGCAAGACAAGAAGAATGGAACTGAGAGGGAACTGAGAGTTCCAATTCATGTACATATGTTATAGAATTCCTAACAACAAAAGCTTCAAATTAGGAATAAGATACTGGTTGTGGTTCTCACATTATTTTGAATGTGCATGAACTAGAAAAGTAGAAGCTTGGATAAGGGAGAGGTAAATCTGCGCGTTGGAAATGGAGCAAGAGTTGATGCACTTGCTATAGGAGATTATAGTATGCCTTTCCTTCTTGTTTAGTTTTAAAACAAAATAATTGTTATTCTGTCCCTTCTACTACTAGAAACCTTACTTCGACTCGTGTTTTGGATATTGAAGTCTATGATTTCATAATTAAGATTGAATGTTTTTCTATTTTTTTAGGATGGTGCCTTTTATACCAATACCCCACTAGGTAATGGACTATATGTGGTGGATTTAGAATCCAAAATCTATAACATAAATACTAAAAGGAAAAAATCAAATGATTTGAACACTGCCTATCTATGGCATTGTCACTTTGGTCACATTAGCTTGAATCGCATGAAGAAACCCCAAAAGGATGGACTTATAGCCTTATTTGATTGTGAATCTTTCGAAACATGAGAGTCTTACCTAATGGGAAAGATGACAAAGTCACCTTTTACTGGAGTAAGTGAAAGGGAAAATGAACTTTTGGCCCTAATACATATATATGTATGTGGACCAATGAGCACATAAGCTACATGTGGTAAAAAGGTTTCATCATAGTCAATACCATACTTAATGAAGCATAAGTCTGAATCCTTTGAAAAGTTCAAAGAGTTTCAGAATGAAGTTGAAAATCAACTTCGCAAGAAAATGAAAGCATTATGATCTAATCGTGGTGGTGAATATTTGAGTCAAGAATTTGATAATCATTTAAGGAGTTGTGGGATTCTTTGACAACTAACTCCACCGTGAACACCACAATTGAATGGTGTATCTGAGAGGAGGAATATAACCATGTTAGACATGGTTTGTTCTATGATGATTTTTGCTAGTCTATTAATATCTTTCAGGGGATATGGTTTCACAAATGCAATGTTCACAGTAAAAAGGATTCCATCCAAAGCTGTAGATAAGATACCATATGAGAAAGTTCCAAGTTTGTCTTTTCTAAAGATTTGGGGATGTGAACCTTATGTAAAATGTTTACTCTCAGATAAGCTTGCACCCAATTCAAATAAGTGCTTCTTTGTAGGGTATCATAAAGAAACAAAAGGATACTATTTCTACAATCCGATTGAGTACAAAGTGTTTGTTACTTAATATAGTGTGTTTATGGAAAAATATTTTATTTCCAAAAAGGCAGGTAGGAGAAATGTTAATCTTGAAGAAGTTCGAGAAGAGCAACAAACTGAGCAACAAGATGACATGGATTACACCATGTTAGAGACAATGGTATTTGGTGATGCAATCCCGCAAGGGGAGGCCACCCATACGCCGGAAGTAGTGGAGTCGCAAGACTCCACTCCTATCGTCCCTCTAGAATCTGATTCTAATGAGAATCCACAAATTGTTGTGGAAGATCCTCTTGTTGTTCAGCCCACTCATAGATCTGATAGACCTAGAATGTAGCCAAAGAAATATGTTGAATTCATATTGATTGTGAGCTACGATATCTTGCTTTTAGAATGCGAGGATCCTACTACTTACAAGCAAGCTATGGCGAGTCCAAACTGTGAAAAATGGCGCATAACCTTGATGTCTGAAATGGGTTCCATTTTTGTGAATTATGTATAGGACTTGATTGGTTTGCCAAATGGGGTAGTACGCATAGAATGCAAATGGGTTTTAAACTCAAAACAATCAAGGATAGAAACGTAGCAGTTTTCAAAGCAAGATTGGTTGCAAAATGATTTAAACAGATTCATGGTATTGACTATGATGAAACCTTTTAACAGTTGTTATGCTTAGATCCATTCGGATAATCCTAGAAATTGTAGCTCATTATGATAATGAGCTTTGACAAATGAATGTCAAGACCACTTTTCTAAATGAGTATTTAGAAGAGGATGTGTACATGACACAACCTGAGGGTTTTTAGGATCCACAGAATCCAAGGAAGGTATGAAAGCTTAAGGAGTCCATCTATGGACTAAAGCAAGCATCAAGGAGTTGGAATTTTTGATTTGAGAAGTCGATCAAACACTTTGATTTCATCATATGTGAAGATGAACCTTGTGTCTATAAGAAGTTTAGTGAGAGTAAAGTGGTTTTCCTAGTCTTGTATGTGGATCATATACTACTCATTTGAAATGACATTCCTATGCTAAAGTCCGTCAAGGACTGGATAAAGAAATGTTTTTCAATCAAAGACTTGGGAGAGGCAGAGTACATATTAGGTATCAAGATCCATAGAGATAGATCTAAGAGACTAATTAGACTAAGTCAAGGAACTTATATAGATAAGGTTCTTGAAAAGTTCAATATGAAGAATTCTAAGAAATGATTCATACCTATGCAGCATGGTTTAGATCTTAGTAAGAAGCAGTGTCTAGTAACACCTACTGAGCTAGAGAAGATTAGTAGGATTCCTTATGCATCATCAATTGGATCTATCATGTATACCATGATCTTTACTGACCCTGATGTTGCATTTGCTTTGAGCATGTGTAGCAGAGACCAATCAAATCCAGGAGAAGCATATTGGAATGCAGCTAATAACATCCTAATGTACTTTAGAAGGACTAAGGATAACTTCTTGGTGTATGGAGAGGATGATGAGTTGACCGTTGAAGGATATACTGATAGATAGAGATGACTTCCAATCCCAATCAGGATACATCTTCATTCTTAATGGAGGAGCGGTGAGGTGGAGAAGCTCAAAGCAAGGCGCAATAGTTGATTCTACAATAGAAGCTAAGTACATGGCCACAGTAGATGCAATGAAGGAAGTTGTCTGAATTAGGAAGTTCATCATTGAACTTTGTGTTGTTCCTAGTTGTGCTTAGACAATTGACAGCTATTGTGACAACAATGGTGTCATTGCCCAATCCAAGGAACCAAGTTCTAAATCCAAATCCAGATATGTGCTCAGGAAGTTCCACGTCATTCAAGATTATGTCGATAGAGAGGATGTGAAGTTGTGCAAAGTACATACGGATCACAACATTGCAGATCCGTTGACTAAACCTTTACCTAATCCCAAGCATGACAGCCACACTAGGGCTAAGGAAATTAAGCACATTGGAGAATGGCTTTGAGATTGTATTGTTTTACATTATGGAGATTGTTTTCATAAATGTTAAACTTTTAGTTATGCTTGTTGTTTGAAATATAGTTTCATTTGATGTTGTAGTCTATTGTGTTGGGCTTATTTTGTATGGCTGCCTGGATTTGATTGTGTGGGGTGTTGAGATTTATTGATTTGATGTTGTAGTCTATTGTGCTGGGCTTATTTTGTATGGCTGCCTGGAGTTTATTGTTGGGTATGACTCTTGGAGATTGAGTTTTCTATGCTTCCTGAAACCTTGGGGATTGATTGGAGGAGTAGGTTTACTTTAGCTTACTCGAGGACGAGCAAGGTTTAAGCATGGGGGATTTGATCAGTGCTATTTTGTAATGCATAGCTGGGGGTTATTACCAGGTTTGAGGCGCCATTTGGATGGATTTAGAGCACAATCGTGGATTATGGAGTTAGAGTGGAGAAGTGAAGAAATCATGGGATTTATAGAGGTTTGAAGTGTATTGAAGAGTAGAAGAACAGTGTGCTGAATTCAAATGGTTTGTTCTCTCTGCTCAGATGTCCAAATGAAGTGATTCCAATTCTAGGAGTTAGATCTTGTAGTCTACTGCAAGTCCTCAAAATATGAGCGCAATCCGAGTTGGGAATCAAACATTATGGCATTTTTATAAAAGTGTCACAGAAGCTGAAGAAGACACCGTCACCGACGCCCCGCGCCAAAAGCCACCGCGACCCGGCGGTGGATCTCAGAGAAGGAACTGACGCCCCGCGGTGGAAGCCGCCTCGCCGCAGTGGAAGCCGCCGCCCCGCGGTGGACTTGTTAACGCCTCGCGGCCAGCGAGATATTATTTCCTATTTTGCAAATTCGGATTTTCTTGTTTTATTTTCTTATTTCCTTTAGTATTATTTTTTAGGTCAAGTTTATTTCGTTAGCCTATTTAAGATCTTTTCCAGGTCTTAGATAGGAGGCTCTCTCATTTTTCATTCTACCTCTAGGGTTTTAACCCATGGAGAACTAAACACGTTTGTTTCGCTAGACGATTGAAGCATTGCAATGGATTGGTTGTGAGATTTATATTCCTTGTTCTATATCTTATTAAGTTGGTTTAATTCTCTTGAGCATATTGTCTATTGGTTTGTGTTGATTTATCTAGAGTTGCTAACTAGGTTTATCGATATTTATCATAGTGCTAGGATTTGCATATAGCGGAATGCGAGTGCATATCTAGTAGCAAACACAATTGTTACATATAGTGGAATACGAGTGTCCAATTGTGAGAGAGAGTTATTTGCATATTAAGTAGTAAGGTTTTCTTCTATTTGCATGTATCCTATATCCTTGTTTGAATGCTATTGCTTTATTGATAGTAAGGTTTTCTTCTATTGATATTGTGGTAAGTACTATCAACAACTGTCTGAATTGGTAGTTAATTACGATCAGGATGGGAACGACTATAAGATTGTGAAAAGAACTTGGAACAATAGTTATCAGTGATCAACCAGTTTTATCTGCAGTGTGGATATTTGTCTAGTGGAATACTTCCACACACCATACTTATTCTTTCTCTAAAGCTTGCATCCTTGTTACTCTGCGATCATACTAAAAAAAACCATGTTACTTGTCGGTTACACGTCTTTTGCATGCTAATCAACACTTAGAAAGATTACTTCCTCTGTGTGGGATTCGACCCTTGCTTGCCTCTACTACTTGTGTAGGTTTGTTAGGAATTATTTTGACCGGGTTTAGGACGACAAAAAAACCCGTCCGTCAGAGAGATATCTTGGGAGCATTTCCCGAATGTTTGGCACCAGCTGTGTGCACCACCCCTATACTCGGATAGGGGTAGGTCATGACCAGGAAATGGTGTTAGGGATTGGACATCCTACGCACCACGGTTATAAAGAAACAACCAGTACTCGCAATGAGATACATAACGTTCCTACGAATACTCGTTCTAACTTTATATTAAGTTCATACATAAAATCCACACCAATACCATCACGGTAATAACAGATATAATAGCGTTGTTTCTAGCAGTATATACAACCTATAATAATATCACATTTTAATCACACATTTATAAAATCTATTCCCAAACGAAAACAACAGTTCATCCCAATTTAATTAACAATTAAAACAATTGATAATTAACGAAAACATGGAATGATAAGCAAGAGCGAACCACCACTTGCCTTAATCGAGACGAACATAGATTGTCGGGTTCCGGGTATCTGGGAATTGGAAACTGGAAACAAAATCTGGTTACGGATTCCTACGACGACAACGAACCCACAAAGAAACCCTAGGTTAGATTCGATACGAATAATAATACGAATCTAAAGAAACGAAAGGAACGAGGGTCCCATCCGTGACCGGCTCGTCCAAAGCCACAATCGCGCTTGCTAAGGCAAGCCGCGGTTGCGGTTTTGGATTCTGCGGTCGTAGATTTCTAGGCATCATCCGCGGTCGCGGTATTCATATCCGCGATCGCGGATCCCTCCCTGACGCGGCCCTAAATCGGCACACGGCTCACCGAAAGACTACGACGACGATGCTCCTCGGCTTCAAACAATGATGCTACAACTCCAGGTTTCCAAGGCACTAGGGGAACACCACCAATTCCGGCGAGAACTCCGCCAAGCTTCCGACGATGGCACGAACTCCGGCGACAAGGAAACGAGAGAAGGAAAGAGAGATCAAGAGCACTGTGGATGGAGAATCCGAGGACTGAAGGCCCTATTTATAGGGTGAGAAGGGGAGTAACGTCGGCCAGACGAATCGATCGGTCTCCCCTCGGCGTAATGGAGGCCTCCGAACCGGCGAAACGCCGAGCTTCTGGAAGAAGACGATGAACAGGTTTCCGCGATCGCGGAAATTCTTCCGCGGTTGCGGATATTAATGCCAGTCGCGCATCCGGGACCTCTGGGAAAGGTTTTACACGTGGATTCATCCCCAACATTGAATACTCATATCCATAAAAATATTCCCAGCCTCAATAATACATCGAATGTATATTATAACGCTCAAAGAATTATTATAGAGATTATACGAGTTACATAAATTCCGAATTTCGCCAAACGCGTCACAATTACAGAACGAGGGTTTGGAAATTACCCAAATACCCTTACTAAAATGAGGGGTATTACATCACTACCCCCTTAAAGAAAAGTTTCAACCCCGAAACTTGGCCGAAAAAATAAATAAATTACGGGATATTACATCACCGCCCCCTTAAAAAAAAGGTTTCGACCCCGAAACTAGGCCGAAAACAGATCGGGAAAATGACTAAGTATATCAGCCTCAGTCTCCCAGGTTTCCCAAGTAACCTCTTCAGATCCAAACTTGGACCAAAGAATCCGTACTAATGGTACCATCTTGTTCCGCAAGTGCTTCTCACGACGTTCGAGAATACGCACAGGTATCTCCTCGTAGGTACCATTTGCCTAAATCTCGATGTCCTCATAACTCAGCACATGAGACACATCTGGAACGTACTTCCTCAGTAAATACACATGAAACACATTATGCAGGGGATGTGCCGATGGCGGCAATGCTAAACGATACGCTAGAGTCCCCACTCTGTCAAAGATCTCAAACGGTCCCACATAGCGAGGGTTAAGCTTCCCACGCTTGCCGAACCTGAACACACCCTTGGATGACGACACCCTGACAAACACTTTGTCACCTACCTCAAACTCGACATTCCTGTGCTTCAGATCTGTGTAAGACTTTTGTCAACTCTGAGCTGTCAACATCCTCTGTCTGAACAAAGCAATGTCCAAGGCAGTCCTTTCGACTAACTCTGGTCCGAGCAGAACCTTGTCGGCATTTTTGTCCCAACAAATTGGAGATCTGCACCTCCGACCATACAATGCCTCGAATGGAGTCATCTTAATGGTAGAATGCTAGCTATTGTTGTACGTGAATTCAATCAGACTTAAGTTGTTCTCCCAACTAGTCGGACGATCAAGTACATAAGCTCTTAGCATATCCTTCAGTGTCTGGATGGTCCTCTCAGACTGTCCATCCGTCTGAGGATGAAACGCAGTACTGAACCTTAACTCGGTTCCCATGGCCTTGTGGAGTTCTTTCCAGAATCTCGACATGAATCGGCCATCACGATCCGATACAATGGTTTTTGGTGTACCATGCAAACGGACAATCTCGTGTAGGAAAACTTATGATAGCTTATGGGTTCCCCATGTCGACTTGATAGCCACGAAGTGAGCACTCTTCGTGAGCCTGTCAATGATCACCCATATAGCATCCTTTTGATTCTGAGTCTTCGGCAATCCCGTGACGAAGTCCATAGCAATATCCTCCCACTTCCACTCTGGCACTGGGAGAGGTAGCAATTCACCACCTGGTCTACGGTGTTCAATCTTGACCTTCTGACAAGTTAATAATTTTGCCACAAATTCTGCTACATCCCACTTCATATTGGGCCACTAGAATTTCTTTCTGAGGTCTTTGTACATCTTACTGGAGCCTGGATGTATAGAATAAGCTGACGAATGGGCCTCCTTCATCACCAACTGGCGAAGGCCATCCATGTCAGGCACACAAATCCGGTCCTGAAACCAGAGTGATCCATCCTTCTGAACCACGAATCTGGGAGCTTTCCCGTCCATCATTTCACTGCTTAACTTCACCAAGACGACATCACCAACCTGCCTTTCCTTGATCTGGTCTAGTAGCGTAGCCTGAATCTCCAACATACTCAGGCATCCTCGACGCTGATCGTACAAGACGTCAATCTCGCACAATCCTTGGCTTAGCTTGGTCTGAGCAATGAGTAGAGCTATTACGGTCTCGTGCGGCGTCTTCCGGCTCAATGCATCGGCCACCACGTTAGCCTTGCCCGGATGATACAGCAAATCGATGTCGTAGTCTTTGAGTAGCTCTAACCAGCGACGTTGTCTCATATTCAACTCCTTCTGAGTGAACACATACTTGAGACTCTTATGATTGGTGAAGACTTGGCACCTAACACCATAGAGATAGTGCCTCCAAATCTTCAACGCGAAAACCACAGCCGCTAACTCTAGATGATGCGTTGGATAGTTTGCCTCATAGGTTTTCAACTAACGAGATGCGTACGCAATAACCTTCCATTTTTGCATCAGTACAATCCTAACCCATGCTTTGAAGCGTCACTATAGACCACATAACCATCGGTTCCTTCCGGTAGCGCCAAAACTGGTGCGGAGGTCAGACACCTCTTCAACTTCTGAAAACTGGCCTGGCACTTGTCGTCCCAGACAAAATTCTTGTGGACCTTGCGGAGCAAGCCGGTCATGGGTAGAGCGATCTTAGAAAATCCCTCCACGAACCGTCTGTAGTATCCTACAAGTCCCAAGAAACTGCGCACCTCCTTCACATTCTAAGACCGCCTCCAGTTGGCTACCGCTTCAATCTTCTGGGGATCGACCATAACCCCATCCTCATTGATCACATGGCCTAAGAAAGCCACTTACTTGATCCATAAGTCACACTTAAACAACTTCGCATACAGCTGATTCTATCTAAGGACTGACAAGGTGATCCGAAGATGTTCCTCGTGAGCTTTCTCACTCGGGGAATAGATCAGAATATCGTCGATGAAGACCACCACGAATTTATCTAGATATTGGTGGAAACATCGATGCATCAGGTCCATGAAGACTATCGGAGCATTAGTACGTAAGCCTAAATAGCATGACTACAAACTCGTAGTGCCCATACCTCGTCCGAAAAGCAGTCCTCGGAATATCTTCCTCACGAATCCTGAGCTGATGGTAACCAGATCTCAGGTCGATCTTGGAAAAGACTTTTGCTCCCTGCAGTTGATCCAACAGATCATCAATCCTAGGAAACGAATACTTATTCTTGATCGTGACCTTGTTCAACTCACGATAGTCGATACAAAGTCGAAACGAACCATCCTTCTTCTTGACAAACAAGACCAGAGCACCCCAAGGTGATGCACTCGGCCTTATGTATTTCTCAAGAAGGTCCTCGAGTTGCTTCTTCAACTCTTGCATCTCAGATGGAGCCATCCGATACGGTGCCTTAGAAATCGGCGCGGTACCCGACTCAAGATCAATGGTGAACCCCACGTCACGATTCGGGGGTAACCTGGGAATCTCCTCCGGAAAGACATTCGGAAACTCGCAGATGACTGGAACATCAAGAACTGAAGTCTCATCTCTCTTGGGCTTATCCAAATAGCACAGGTACCCGACATAACCTTGTCGAAGTAGCTTACACGCATCCAACGCATTGATGAGCTTGCCGTTATCAGCATCATTACGACCCTTAAACTTGCATACAAACTGGCCCCCAGATGACACTGTCACAGTCCTTGAGCTAAAATCGATTACCGCCCCATGACGCGTCAGCCAATCCATCCCAAGAATAATGTCGTATGGAGCCATGGCTATACAGATCAAATCTGCTTCGAACTTCCTATCCTGAATGGTAATTGGAAATTCTGACAGACGCTTGGTTCCCACCAGCTGCTCACCATTGGGAAGATTTACTACGAAAGGCTCACAAGCCTCATTGCACACTAAGCCTAGCTTACTCACACTGTCCTCACGAATGGTGTTTCTTGTGTTCACCATCTGTTTACCGATCAATTCCCAAGTATTTCACAATATTAATATTAGTTTAATATGCACAACGTATAAAATTGACTCGAAATAGATCAAACTGGTAAACTTTTCATTGATGATAGAACTGAAACTGAGTCCGATAAGTTTTTACAGAAAGCCCTCATAAGCGAAAAGACAAAATTGCCAGGAGGCTACAACTATAACGAACGAAACGAAATGACTAGAAAAAGAAAACGATGAAGCTCAACACTGGCCTACATCATGGTGCCCTGAAAAGTTTCCTATACCCAGTGGCCCTCATACATATCCTCTTCGGAAGGGGTCTATCCTTAGGGTCTAGTGTCGGACTCCTCGACCTACTTGGGCCCGGAGCACACGGCTCATCTCTAGGCCTCGGTATCCTCGGTCTTTCTCTAGACACGGGAACACTTGGCCCTGCCCCGTCAGATCCTGGTGGGTAGAAAAACTCTTCAAGAAACCCTGGTTGAAAGTCTGCCGTGTTTACCTCGTACTGAGGGTTGAGTAGCAACTTTGCATGTCGGATGTACTCCTGGAGCTCGTGGACGTCCCCAAGCATTCGGGAGAGATCGAGTTTCGTCTCGTATGTCCTCTCCTCCATGTCATACAAGGCATTCGTCCACTCCTCCATGCGCTCAACGAGCACTCGGGGCCTAGGCCTGGCCTGTTGGGTCGGGACCACCCTCGGTGTACCCATCACCTCCCAAGACCTTGCCCTCATTCGAGCATGCTCGATCGCTTCATCCACCTGGCGACGCACCTCATAGGAAGCCATATCACTCTGATGAAGCACATGCCGTGAAACAGGACTCACCATCGGCCTCCTCGGAGTAGGGATAATCTACGGGTCCTCTAGTGCATCCAACGGACCACTTCTCCTCCTGACGGTACTCGAAATCCCAAGCGCCTCCCAAGCGGAAGGGGACAGCGGTGTATACTCCTCCTCAGTTGGTAACACTGGACTCGGGAAAATGAACTGCATCCCCGGGTCCTCGCTGTCCTCCAGCAAGTGCTCCAAGTCGTAGCCATACTCCTCGAGGTCCTCCTCAGGGTCCTCCTCCTCCGGATCCTCCTCTAGATCCTCTTCTACCTCAAAGTCGTCGTCGTAGTACCCTCCAAGGTACTCCGACGGCTCCTCCTCTTCTTCAGTGTCCTCCCTCGGGTCTGCTTCAGGCTCTCCACCTCGGGAACTCTGGCCCCGTCAGACACCAACACTACCGACTCCTCGAGCACGGTCTTCACCTCCTCGGGTGGGCAACTTGGCTCCCCTACCTCAAAGCACTGAGGGGGAACCGGGAACTCAAGCCTGACTAGAGATGGCGGAACCACCTCGACTTCCTTCTTGTTCCAAAGTTGAGAAACGATTGTGCTCATGACCTGAAAAAGGCGACGAGAAAGGATTAGTCTTTCTAAATATAGAAGTGAACTTACTATATCATACTGGAAAGAAGGCACGACTTGAATGGCAGAGATTTGAAAATGCACCTCTTACTCTAGTGCGATTTTATTCAAAATTTTCAACTTTTGGATTTAACCAACAACTTTTCACAATATGAGCGGGTAAACGGTTTATAAAATATTTGTTTTAGGTAAAACGATTTGAAACCCAACCTGTTTTAAAAACTTTTGGCTCTGATACCAAATCTGTAACACCCCTAAATATAACCTTGAAAGTATTACCGCCAGTGACCTCAGATTAACCATCTGAAGTCACCCAAGGCTTAATCATTTTATAATAACAATAAAATAACACTAATCATATCAAATATCATAAAGTTTATTCAAACCAAAGTCACAGATTACATCTGTAAATCCCAAATACATCCAAAATACAGAATTGTTTCAATACAGCGGAAGTCTTTTAATAAATTTTATAATGGTCTTGATCAGTGCGATCACACGCCTAGGATCTTCAACCTTGAGAAAACTCTTAAAAATACCATCTGCCTTCATCGTCGCGTACTAGCCTTCACGGAAGGGAAGTTTTCCTGATGTGCCGTATGAGACGGATGACACCAGCCAACCATGCAAGGGAAATAAACCAGTTGGTTAGTCTAATGAAAGACTATGCAAGGGTAAAACAGAAAGGTTATAAGTAGTCGTATTAGGTTACACCTGTCGTTTCTCGAATAATAACCGATGACGACAGTGAACCTCAACACTCCTACGGAAATATACGAAATAGTATGAACAAGAGAAGACTCCAAAAGATCGAGTCTTACGGGAACGTATGAAGAGAAGACTCCAAATAATCGAGTCTGATCGGAAAGCATGACAAGTGTTTGGGAACGTTATAATTTCACACAAGGATTTAAAATGACTTGACCATTTGGGTCCACGACCAACCTCACCGTGCAATGCGAATTTAGATTTGGAAGGAGGACTTACTTTAATCGAAGTCCGGACAGTTTCCACGTTATACTCCTCGCCCGAGGGTATATTAATTATATGTATAATCGCACTTATCTTATTTAATTCCAAAACGTATATTCACGTTACAGCTTTTATCATATAAGTATATCATCTCGATACGAGAGATATCTTGGGAGCATTTCCCGAATGTTTGGCAGCAGCTGTGTGCAACACCCCTATACTCGGATAGGGGTAGGTCATGACCAGGAAAGGGAGTTAGGGCTTGGACATCCTACGCACCACGGTTATAAAGAAACAGCCAGTACTCGCAATGAGATACATAACGTTCCTACGAATACTCGTTCTTACTATATATTAAGTTCATACATAAAATCCACACCAATACCATCACGGTAATAACAGATATAATAGCGTTGTTTCTAGCAGTATATACAACCTATAATAATATCACATTTTAATCACACATTTATAAAATCTATTCCCAAACGAAAACAACAATTCATCCCAATTTAATTAACAATTAAAACAATTGATAATTAACGGAAACATGGAATGATAAGCAAGAGCGAACCGCCACTTGCCTTAATCGAGACGAACGTAGATTGTCGGGTTCCGGGTATTTGGGAACTGGAAACGGAATCTGATTACGGATTCCTACGACAACAATGAACCCACGACGAAACCCTAGGTTAGATTCGATACGAATAATAATACGAATCTAAAGAAACGAAAGGAACGAGGGTCCCATCCGTGACCGGCTCGTCCAAAGCCATGATCGCGCTTGCTAAGGCAAGCCACGATCGTAGTTTTGGATTCCGCAGTCGCGGATTTCTGGGCACCATCCGCGGTCACGGATCCCTCCCTGACGCGGCCCTAAATCGGCACAAGGCTCACCGAAAGACTACGACGACGATGCTCCTCGGCTTTGAACAATGATGCTACAACTCCGGGCTTCCAAGGCACTAGAGGAACACCACCAATTCTGGCGAGAACTCCGGCAAGCTTCCGACGATGGCACGAACTCCGGCGACAAGGAAACGAGAGAAGGAAAGAGAGATCGAGAGCATTGTGGATGGAGAATTAGAGGGCTAAAGGCCCTATTTATAGGGTGAGAAGGGGAGTAACTTCGGCCAGACGAATCGATCGGCCTCCCCCCGGCGTAATGGCGGCCTCCAAACCGGCGAAACATCGAGCTTCTGGAAGAAGACGATGAACAGGTTTCCGCGATCGCGGAAATTCTTCCGCGGTCGCGGAAATGCCACTCGCGCATCCGGGACCTTTGGGAAAGGTTTTACATGTGGATTCATCCCCAACATTGAATACCGGTATCCATAAAAATATTCCCAGCCTCAATAATACATCGAATGTATATGATAACGCTCAAAGAATTATTACAGAGATTATACGAGTTATAGAAATTCTGAATTTTGCCAAACGCGTCACAATTACAGAACAAGGGTTGGGAAATTACCCAAATACCCTTACTAAAATGAGGGGTATTACATAGCATCTCTCAAATCCTCAAACACATGACACCCACCGAAGAACTCCATCAATCTCCCAACCTCTCTATCCTCCAAATCATCCACAAACGACCTAAGGGATTCAATACCTTTAACTGAAGTGATCATGCTTTTAAAAGAAGGATATTCTTCGTATCTCGAAAGCCAATATATGTATAAACTACGCCCCTCTTACTCTTTTCTTTTCATTTCAACAAGTATGTTTGTAAGTGAATTATCTACTTTCATTTCTATTTAACTACTAGAAAGGTGGTTACTGCTAGTATCGGTTAGTGCAGTGCTAAATCGATGCGACTTTACTCGTGTTGTCTTTCCCTCCGAATGGCATTCTTCGGATGCAACACATGAATTTTGATTATCATCCACAATCACCGCTTGA
Source organism: Rheum nobile (assembly GCA_027886185.1). Classification (NCBI taxonomy): domain Eukaryota; kingdom Viridiplantae; phylum Streptophyta; class Magnoliopsida; order Caryophyllales; family Polygonaceae; genus Rheum; species Rheum nobile. Next base: position 3,209,983 of record WOAB01000490.1, on the reverse strand, counting down.
TAAGATTAAAGGAAGGAAATTTGAGGAAAATTTTATACTCTTCTGATTGATATGTATGGGTAATTATACATGTTTGCAAATCTTAGCCAATAAGCAATATTTATATACAATACATATTATATCCTTATATAAGATAAACTAAATATCTCTAATACTCTCCCTTTAGTTGGAGCATGTGGATCAACGATGCCCAACTTGGGAGTTAGTTGTTGAAACTGTAGCTTGCCTAGAGCCTTTATGAAGAGGTTTGTCGGCTCCTATGTAGTCCAAATGTGAGACATAGATATGACGCTAGCTTGCACCGAGTCACGAACAAAGTGACAATCAATATCAATATGCTTTGTCCTCTCATGGAAGACTAGATTTGCATCAATGTGCATGGCTGCTTGGCCATCACAATAAAGACGCATAAGAGAAGAGTGACATACCCCGAGTGAAAAAACAACAACCATAGCACGATATTCAGCTTCAGCGGAAGAGCGAGACACAATGGGTTGTTTCTTAGTCTTCCAAGAGATAGGTGATTCACCCAGGTGCACGAAGTAGCTAAATATAGAGCAGAGACTAAGAGGACACACTGCCCAATTCGAGTCACAATAAGTACTTAATTGAAGAGAGCTAGCTCTAGAGAGTAATAAGCCATGTCCAGTATGACCCTTCAAAAAATGCATAATTCGGATGGAGGCGTCCCAATGGATGCGACTAGGAGACTACATGAACTTTGCTAGAGTATGAACTGAATAGCTAAGCTTAGGATGAGTAATAGTAAGATAGATAAGGCATCCAATAAGATGTTTGTGACGATCAATATCGTCGTACAATAATAAGCTCTGTCTGGGGGCCACAGACGATGCCTCCAAGGAAGGAATCAAAGTATCAATGAGAGAACTCAAAGTATTAACAGAAGGACTAAAAGTATCAGCGGAGGGACTCCTCCTGTCGTTTGCAGTTGTAGGTGGTGTAGCGGTGTCTGCATCACAGTCATAGATGGTCGGATTTGTAGGAGATGCAGAAACTAGGGATATTGCAACTTGATCACTGTAAGGGAAGTGTGATTCAATTAACACAATAGTCTGGCTCACAAATATCTCACTGGATTCAAGATCAAACAGGGTCCATCCTTTTTTTCCTGAGGGATAGCTGACGAATATGCACTTTATGCTCCTTCAAGCAAATTTGTGTCATTGTTTGGGTACTTTGGAAGCGAAGAATAAGCACCCAAAGAACCGAAAATGTGTATAGCTAGGAGGCGTGATGTGTACTGACCAGCCTCTAACACTAACAACACGGCCAGGGCCACCGCGTCCATGGCATCCCCCATGGCGCGTCTCATTTGCATTACTTTTATAGACATTACAATTACAGAACATTGCTTATTAGACATTATTATGTTTAGACTTTGCTATTTATGTCTCTTTCCATAATTAGCTTATGATGATTTTAGTAGTTTCTATTTAGGTTGTGTGTGTAGCCCATGTGGGAGCACCGGCCCAATAAGCCTCTCGGCCCATGTCGAGAGGCCTAGCACTATATAAGCAACACTTAGGCTTCATTCGTATTACGCTTAGTTCATTTGCCTAAATTCAAAGCTGAGAGAGTTCCTCCTTGTTTAGGTATGGACGTCACCCCGGTTACTTGTTCATATCAAACCCTAGCCAATCACATTCGACTAGTCCATTGAGCCATCACGTTGGTACGGTCTGCTACGAGTCCATCCCGTTGACCTCGCATTTGCCTATGCAATCTCGACCACGTTCGAGACCGTGAGTGTTCGTTGGCTGCCATTACGTTGGAAGTCATTGCTTATCCGAGTGTTAGAGGAGATTCGAGAGAAGGAGATGACATCCCCTTGATCTAGATCCGTGTGCGAGACGAGTCGAGCCTTCGATTCGCATCAATTGGTATCAGCTTTCAGGAATCGAGTTAAGTCATCCTTTCTCGTACATCTCTTTTTCTCGCTCTTATCCATCTACCCATCCACCACCACCATGATCCGCCTTACCATCGTAAACCATCGACTTTACCACCATTTAAAAAAATAAAACACACAAAGACATCACCTTTGATGCGTACCTCCATTACAAACTCCAAAAAAAACAAATTGCCTTCTCCTAGCCTACACCATTTTCTACGTTACCCACTTCCTCGGCCAAACAAGAAAACCCACAAAAATAATATCATCAATCTTTGACATATCCCACTGATCAGCACTACTTTGCAGTGCTTATCTAGGAGTTGTTACCGGTGTTTAGGGTGCCATTTGTAGGGATTTAGAGCACAACTGTGGAGTATGGAGTTGGAGTGAATAAGTGTGGATATGGTGGTTTGGAGGAGCTAATTGAAGACATCCAGAAGACGAGGAGTAAACCACTGGAGGAGACAAAGAAGAATAGAAGAAGAGCCACACAAATGAGCAAAGAAGGCCCCAACCGCGACCAAGGGCGAAGACACGAAGAGGCCGCGGCGAAGTCATCCGCGCCCGTGGAAAATTCCAGCACTGAATCCGTTCGAGAGCAAAAAGTTAATTTCCGCGACAACGGAAATCACGCCGCGGCCGCGGAAGTACACGCTGGCGAAGCCTATGTTTTTCCGAACTTTTATTTTTATTTCCTTTTTCGTTAAGTATTTTTATTTCCGTTTTTATTTCTTTATGGAATATATTGTTAGTTATCTTTTGAGTTAGGTTTAGCTAAGATTAGACCTAGTTTTCCGAGGACATAAATCATCATTCAGTTTTAGTTTTACATTTTGTTCTTTTCCCTAGTTCTTGCTCACAAACCATGAGAAGGAACTAATTTCCATTATTTAGTCTGACAATTGAAGCCTTCATTTGATTCATGATTGTGAGGTAATAACTCTATTTCCTATTCCTTTGGATTATATATTTTCTCTTGAGCATATTCTTATTGATTCTTATTGATTTGACTGGTTTGGCCAACTAGTTGATATTAGTAATTGTCTATTGCTAGGGTTTGGATATTTCGGGTTGAGATTCCTTATCTGTTGTAGCATCCATGATATTCTAGGACTGGTAGGACTAGTTTATTATGAAAGAGATTTGATTATATGTTAAATACTGCGGGTCGTGGTGTTGCATGTATCCTAGTTAATTCCTATGTTTCTTGTTGCTATTGAATTAAATCTTGAAGGTTGGTAGGGATTGTTTAATAGTTTGGGTTGCCTGGACTGGTAGGACTGGTAACTAATTCAGAATAGGGACATGAATAATCAAAGGAAGGAATAGAGATAACCTAGGACCAATCAATCATATGAAGAGTGGATATTTGTCTGGCTAAGTGTTTGCTTTGTTTACAACCAATCAACCTCAAAACCCCCCTTTGTTACCATTACATGCGAACTCATAAAGATTGACAACTCCTCCCTGTGGGATTTGACCCTTGCTTGCCCAAACTACTAGTTTAGGTTTGTTTAGGATTTATTTTGACTAGGTAACACGACTAAAACCTGCCTGTCAAATTGGCGTCGTTGCCGGGGAGAAATTCAAACTGATCAGCTCTACTTTGTAGTGCTTATCTAGGAGTTGTTATCGGTGTTTAGGGTGTCATCTGTAGGGATTTAGAGCACAACTGTGGAGTATGGAGTTGGAGAGAAGAAGTGTGGATATGGTGGTTTGGAGAAGCTTAAACTAAGATTTATAGAAACCAGAGGAGTCGACCACTTGAGGAGACCAAGGAAGACGAAGAAGAATCCACACGAAGGAGGAGAAGACACCCGCCGCGGGCTACCGCGACCAAGAAGGAGTGCACGAAGAGGCCGCGGCGAAAGGCGAGGCGCGGACCAGCGAATGCCAATTCCGCGACCGCGGCGAAGTCATCCGCGCCCGCGGAAAATCCCACATGTGCAAATGTCGAGAGAAAAGATCCATTATCCGCGACCGCAGATTTGGTGTCGCGACCGCGGAACGACACGGAGGCGGTCCGCGAGAAGATTTCCGAGTTTCTTATTTCTATTATTTTCGATTTCGATTTTCTTTTATTATTTTCATACTTTATATTTTATTTCCTTTTGGATTATTTTGGGTTATCTTTACTTTGGTTTCTAGGGTTCTTAACCTAGTTTTCCCTAGCCATTTTATCATTATCGTTGTTTCCATTGAGTATTGTTTTTCCTTTGAACTATGAAGAACTAAGCACTTTTGCTTAGTCCGACAATTGAAGCCTTCGTTTGAATAATGGTTGTGAGATTCTAATTCTATTTCTTTTCCTTTGAATGTATTGATTCTCTTGTGCTTTATCCCATTGATTCTTACTGATTTCGCTTGTTGGACGCAACTAGTTGTTATTGGTAATTGTCTATTGCTAGGGTTTGGTAATTACTGTTTGAGTTACCTAATTCATGTGTAGCAACTGCAATACTCTAAGAACTGTTTGGGACTAGTTTATTGTAGAGAGAATTAATTGCATGCAATAGTATGACTGTTTGCTACTCTTGCATGTATTTATCTAAATTCCTGTGCTCATTGTTGTTGTTGAATTGAACTGTGAGGTTTTCATGGTTATTTAATAGTTAGTATTCTCAAGGTCTGTTTGTCCTGTTTATAACTCACGAAAAGGAATAGGAACACTCATAGGAAGGAATTAGAGAGAATCTAGGATCAACCAATCAAATGAATGGTGGATATTTGTTTGGCTAAGTGTTTTTCCCCAATTGATTTCAACCTTTTGTTTTGTTTACTTTGCTTTGTTTACTTGTTTCACAACAATCAACCAATTCCCCCCTTTTGTTACCTTTGACATACGACTCTGCACTCTGAAAGATTACTTCCTCCCTGTGGGATTCGACCCTTGCTTGCCTTTGCTACTTGTTTAGGTTTGTTTAGGATTATTTTGTTTAGGCGCATCGACAAGACCTATCAAATTGGCGCCGTTGTCGGGGAATGCAAGTTTTAATTTTTCTTTGTGTTCGTTTGTTTGTCAACTATTGTGTGGATCTATCTTACGATCCACACCTGTGCTACTAATTCGTCTACTTTAGTATTTTGATTCAACAGAGAAGTGCGTGAGACCTTCTGATATGGCTGACCAAAAGCGTACCTTGAGACAGTTGACCGTACCCAATTGGGCGCAGCAAGAGCTTGCTGTGCAGTTCCCTGCTTTGGATGAAGGAGTGAACTTTGAATTGAAATCTGGTTTGATTCATCTGCTCCCACAGTTCCATGGTCTGAATGGAGATGATCCTAACAAGCATCTCGCTGAATTTCATTTCGTGTGTACAAGCATGAAACCTGCTGGAGTGACTGAGGACCAGATCAAGCTGAGGGCCTTTCCTTTCTCTTTGAAGGATGCAGCCAAGGATTGGTTCTATTATTTGGCCCCTGGCAGTATTGATACGTGTGAAAAGATGAAAAAGGCTTTCTTAGAAAAATACTTTCCTACTACGAAGTTGAACAACCTGAAGAAGAAAATCAGTAATATTGAACAACAGGCCGGTGAAACTTTGTATGAGTACACTAGTGGAAAAAACACTTTTTGAGGCTCCCTTTTAGAGGCGTACATATTTCAAAACGCCTCAACAACGACCTCCGCAATCAGTTTTTCGGGTTTTTGAGGCGGATAATTATTTTATACGCCTCAAAAAATTTCCGAAAAAATATTCCTGCTAAAGTATTAGAGGCGGGCCAAAGTTAGGCTCGCATCTAATGGTATATAATTGAGGCGGGCAAAAAAGCCCGCCTCTATTAACTTCAGTTGAGGCGGGCCTCTTACAGACCGCCTCAACAAACGTACCCAATAGAGGCGGGCGTAAAGAGGCCCGCCTCTATTGCCTCACTTATAGAGGCGGGCATATTAGGCCCGCCTCTATAAGCTAACCCTAATAAAAAAAAAACACAGCTGTGCTTTCTTCACCCTGCGTCTCCCAAATTCCTTCCTCTGAGAAATCTTTTCCCATGGCCAATGCGTGGAGAAGAGACAAATCTACCAAATTCCTCACCTCCATGTCACTCTTACTCCTCTTTCTCCCTTTCCTTGCTCTCACTCTCTTATTCTTCTCCTCCCGCCCCTCTACTAACCCTAACCCTAATTACAGCTTCTTCATCAAATCGCAATCTCCCCAATTCCGCGGGATCGAGCCCTTCGATTGCTTCAAATCCCTGCAAGCTCACCCGGTAATCGTGAACGTCGTTGAAGGAGTCAGTACCTGCCTGCTCGCGAACCCACACCACCTGTTCGCCGATGGAAAATCGGGAGGAAGGGGATGATGAGGTGCTTGGATCGAGCTTGACAATGGAAAAAGTGAAAGCCGCGAAGAAATTCATCGAGAATCACTACAGATCCCAGATGAAGAACATGCAGGAGAGAAGAGAGAGGTAATTGATCTATGTTTCTGTTAGAATTAGGGGGGAAATATTTTCCTACTTAATTTGTGCATTTTTCTGCGGAGTTAGATCTTCATATGCCTGGAGGCCGTGATTACAACATTTGATTTGCGTGGTTTGATTGAATTTGTAGGGTTCTCTAGTCTTAGATTTGTTTTTTAATAAGTTGGATTGATTGCGTGTATGTAATGTTGGAATTGAGTGATTCCCATCCCTGCTATCTCTGCGTACTTGGCAAGTTCAATTGAGCGATTGTTGTTAAATTTCTGAAACTCTGATATTGTTTGTCAAATTTGTGAGAACAGGATTTTATTGTGCAAGGAGGGGATCCCACGGGAACTGGAAGAGGCGATGAATCGATTTACGGGTATGCCACTGTCTATACATACTACTGCTTCTTTGTTTATAGTTTTAAGGTAATTTTCTGTTAGGTTTTGGAGAATTCCTCACTTTGTAGTTTGAAGTGATTACATTTGGGGTTACGGATTCTAGCTGAGCTTGATTGTTTGAAGACAAGTCAAAAGGAAGGAAAGGGAGTCAGTCTACTGAGGTTTAGTGTTTAAGCGAGTTTGAAATTAAATGACTTTTGGGGTTTTGGTGTGATTTTAGGGCCTTATGCTTGGGTTAACCATGTTCCTGGAGAGCCTGTGCTTCCGAGCCAGCCGAATCAAGGGAGCGTGAAGCTCCGGAATGAAAAGAAGCGCCGTAGACAACGCCGTGAGTTTATTCTGGTGAGTGTTTCTAGACTGGAATCTATTCTTTCTCAATTTGAATTGAGAGTGGCCATTTTAGGAGGGGTGGTTTTAGCATTACTGAGCAGCTGGTTAATGTTATTGACAATCTTAATCTTATGGATGTAAATCATGAATGCTAGTTGCTTTATGAGGTTTAGATTTAAGCTGTCAAATCTCAAACATTATGAAGTTTGTGATGAAATTAGTCCAAAGAAATTGATGAAATTAGTCCAAAGCTGTCAAATCTCAAACATCATGAATGCTAGTTGCTTAGTTATCAACTCTTTTTCATGAGCTTGTATATGATAGGCTTTTTTGTATGAGTGCAGCTATAGATGATGCTCTGCTTCTTCAGGTTTATGGAAGTGTTGTTATACATTTTTCATGGCATGTGCAGGCTGAGAAAAAGAAGCGAAAGGCTCTGTTGTGTCGAGTCTTGTTCGTGCATATGTCAATAGCCAAGCAATCAAGTTTTCAACACCTCTCAAGGTAATATAAATTAAAAAGTAACTTCCTGTATAATATGTGATGCAAATTCTAGTATTCCTGGCAAAGATGCAATTTGTTTCTTGTGGAATACCTGCCTTCTACATCTTTTTTTCCTGTTTCGAGACACTGTAAACGCATCCATTTGACAGATCAGACATACATCTTGTTTATTTTGTGCTGTGTTCTTCAGGATTTAGATTCTCAGTTGAAATGATGTCATATTGTTCATGAATCATGATAATAGCTTTAGGGTAGTCATCTGTCAATATTGCCTTTAATCTATGGTTTTAGTTTGCAGTTGGCTACAATAGAAGAGGGATTGACCAGACAGAGATGAAATTAGTGAAAACCAGTTCCAGTGATCCCAATGCTCCAGCCATACTAGAGCGTGACAAGTGCTTTGCGATTGTGGCCGCAGCAGTTAAGGGTGTCGTACCCGATGCAGTTGTTGACCTAAAATCTCCAGAGGTGCAATGCTCTTGCCTCTTCTTCCTATGTCACCTCTCCCTCTTTTAAGATATTTCAAGTTTCTTGTACGCTAACTCGAATACATTCACAGGTCTGCATTGTGATTGGATGTATATCCCTTTTTCGAGTTCCACGGAACTCATTAGTAGTTCCTGTATCGGTCCTCCCTCAGTCGCTAGTCTCCATGAAGCCGAAACTTAATATCAAGGCCTTGATTTCAGACTCCAAAACAAGCAATGGAGGGCAGTCAAGGGCGTAACAATTTGTGAGTTCTGTTTTCCTTGAGAAAAGGTTGTAGTCATCATCAAAAACTAGCTTGTTTGTAGTTTTAGCTATATAAATTATGACCAAAGCACCCTTCTTCAGTTGCTCTGTTCTGTTCTGTTTGATGTTCAATTTTTCGTCACTTCATATTACTGATGTGAGAAATGTAATCATAATTGTAGTTGCTTCTTTGACCATTTAATAAGTACACTTGTTGTGTATTCAATTTTGAATCTGGAAGCTGATAATCTGCTGAAGATTCGGGGCCAGCTGATTTTTTTAAAAAAAAATCAGCAATGGGACCCCGGTATTACAAAAAACCGGGGTCCGGATTTTTTTATTTTTTTTAAATAGACTTTTTGAGGCAGGCCTATGGAGGCCCGCCTCAACAAGTGGCTTTTAGAGGCGGGCCTTAATATATACGCCTCTAAAAGTGCCTCACTTCGACGCCAATGAGGCACTTTTAGAGGCGGGCCTATGGAGGCCCGCCTCAACAAGTGGCTTTTAGAGGCGGGCCTCCATTTATACGCCTCTAAAAGTGCCTCACTTCGGCGCCAAAGTGAGGCACTTGTTGAGGCGGGCCTATAGACGCCCGCCTCAAAAAGTGACTTTTAGAGGCGTATATTGCCCGCCTCAAAAAGGGTCCCTACTTGTTGCAGCTCCCTCACTTGCGGCATACGATATCCGCCTCAATAAGTGTCAAAACGCCCTCCTCTAAAAGGGTTTTTTCTACTAGTGGTATTATGAGACATTCAGGAGGTTGATATCTAGTTGTCCATACCATGGATATTCTGACCAAGATCTCATTCTCTATCTTTCCGTGAATCATCTTATGTAGTAAAAATATCGGTCGAGAAATAAGGACCTAAGAGTTTTGGTGACAAACAAGACTAAAAACACATACGATTTACCATTTACGAAACAAGGAACAACTTTGAGTGAAAGTTATGACTTTCAAATTTTGTCAATTTTTTCTATGAATCATCTTATATTGTCAAAATATTGGGGGGAAAGAACGAGCTAAGAGTTTGGATGACTAACAAGACAAAAAACATCTACAATTTACGACACAAGGCAGAACTTTGAGCAAAAGTTACGAGTTTTAAACTTTGTCAATTTCTTTCCGTGAATCATCTTTTGTTGTCAAAATATTGGGGGGAGGGGGAAAGGGTTAAGAGTTTGGGCGGAAAAAAACACTAAGAACTCTTACGATTTACCTTTCACAACACAAGGCACAAATTTGAGCGAAAGTTATGAGTTTTATATTTTGTCAATTTCTTTATGTGAATCATCTTAAATTGACATAATATTGGTGGAAAAGAAAGAGCTAAGAGTTTGGGCGACACACAACACTAAAAACACCTACGAAATTACTTTTTACAACACAAGAAACAACTTTGAGCGAAAGTTATGAGTTTAAAATTTTGTCAATTTCTTATCGTGAATAATCTTATATTGTCAAAATATCGCCGGGAAATAAAGAGCTAAGAGTTTGGGAAACAAGGCACAACTTTGAGAGAAAGATATGACTTTCGAATTTTGTCAATTTATGTCTGTGAATCATCTTATATTTTCAAAATATCACAGGCGAACAAAGAGCTAAGATTTTCGGCGACAAACAAGACAAAAATCACCTACGATTGACCATTTCTAAAAGAAGGCACCACTTTGAGCGAAAGTTATGACATTCAAATTTTATCAATTTCTTTTCGTAAATCATCTTAAGTTGTCAAAATATTGGGGGGAAACAAAGAGCTAAAAGTTTGGGCGACAAACAACACATAAAACACCTTCGATTTACCATTTCAGAAACAAGACACAACTTTGAGAGAAAGTTATGACTTTCAAATTTTGTCAATTTCTTTCCGTGAATCATTTTGTATAGTAAACATATCGGAGGATAAATATATACCTAAGAGTTTCGGTGACAAACAAGACTAAAAACACATACGATTTACCATTTACGAAACAAGGAACAACTTTGAGTGAAAGTTATGACTTTCAAATTTTGTCAATTTTTTCTATGAATCATCTTATATTGTCAAAATATTGGGGGGAAAGAACGAGCTAAATGTTTGGATGACTAACAAGACAAAAAACATCTACGATTTACGATTTACGACACAGGGCAGAACTTAGAGAAAAAGTTACGAGTTTTAAACTTTGTCAATTTCTTTCCGTGAATCATCTTTTGTTGTCAAAATATTGGGGGGAGGGGGGAAATGGTTAAGGGTTTGGGTGGCAAAAAACACTAAGAACACTTACGATTTACCTTTCACAACACAAGGCACAACTTTGAGCGAAACTTATGAGTTTTATATTTTGTCAATTTCTTTCTGTGAATCATTTTAAATTGTCATAATATTGATGGGAAAGAAAGAGCTAAGAGTTTGGGCGACAAACAACACTAAAAACACCTAGGAAATTACTTTTTACGACACAAGGCACAACTTTGAGCAAAAGTTATGAGTTTAAAATTTTGTCAATTTCTTATCGTGAATCATCTTATATTGTCAAAATATCACGGGGAAATAAAGAGCTAAGAGTTTGGGAAACAAGGCACAACTTTGAGAGAAAGATATGACTTTAAATTGTGTCAATTTCTTTCCTTGAATCATCTTATATAGTAAAAATATCGGTCGAGAAATAAGGACCTAAGAGTTTCGGTGACAAACAAGACTAACAACACATACGATTTACCATTTACGAAACAAGGAACAACTTTGAGTGAAAGTTATGACTTTCAACATTTGTCAATTTCTGTTTGTGAATCATCTTATATTTTCAAAATATCGCAGGCGAACAAAGAGCTAAGATTTTCGGCGACAAACAAGACAAAAATCACCTACGATTTACCATTTCTAAAAGAAGGCACCACTTTGAGCGAAAGTTATGACATTCAAATTTTATCAATTTCTTTCTGTGAATCATCTTAAGTTGTCAAAATCTTGGGGGGAAACAAAGAGCTAAAAGTTGGGGCGACAAACAACACTTAAAACACCTACGATTTACCATTTCAAAAACAAGACACAACTTTGAGAGAAAGTTATGACTTTCAAATTTTGTCAATTTCTTTCCGTGAATCATCCTATATAGTAAAAATATCGGACGAGAAATTAAGACCTAAGAGTTTCGGTGACAAACAAGACTAAAAAAACATACGATTTACCATTTACGAAACAAGGAACAACTTTGAGTGAAAGTTATGACTTTCAAATTTTGTCAATTTTTTCAATGAATCATCTTATATTGTCAAAATATTGGGGGGAAAGAATGAGCTAAGAGTTTGGATGACTAACAAGACAAAAAACATCTACGATTTACGACACAAGGGAGAACTTTGAGCAAAAGTTACGAGTTTTAAACTTTGTCAATTTCTTTCCGTGAATCATCTTTTGTTTTCAAAATATTGGGGGGAGGGGGGAAAGGGTTAAGAGTTTGTGCGGCAAAAAACACTAAGAACTCTTACGATTTACCTTTCACAACAAAAGGCATAACTTTGAGCGAAAGTTATGAGTTTTATATTTTGTTAATTTCTTTCTGTGAATCATATTAAATTGTCATAATATTGGTGGGAAAGAAAGAGATAAGAGTTTGGGCGACAAACAACACTAAAAACACCTACGAAATTACTTTTTACGACACAAGGCACAACTTTGAGCAAAAGTTATGAGTTTAAAATTTTATCAATTTCTTATTGTGAATTATCTTATATTGTCAAAATATCGCCGGGAAATAAAGAGCTAAGAGTTTGGGAAACAAGGCACGACTTTGAGAGAAATATATGACTTTCAAATTTTGTCAATTTCTTGTCGTGAATCATCTTATATAGTAAAAATATCGGTCGAGAGATAAGACCTAAGAGTTTCGGTGGCAAACAAGACTAAAAACACATACGATTTACCATTTACGAAACAAGGAACAACTTTGAGTGAAAGTTATGACTTTCAAATTTTGTCAAATTTTTCTATGAATCATCTTATATTGTCAAAGTATTGGGGGGAAAGAACGAGATAAGAGTTTGGATGCCTAACAAGGCAAAAAACATCTACCATTTACGATTTTCGACACAAGGCAGAACTTTGAGCAAAAGTTACGAGTTTTAAACTTTGTCATCTTATATTGTCAAAATATTGGGGGGAAAGAACGAGCTAAGAGTTTGGATGACTAACAAGACAAAAAACATCTACAATTTATGACACAAGGCAGAACTTTGAGGAAAAGTTACGAGTTTTAAACTTTGTCAATTTCTTTCCGTGAATCATCTTTTGTTGTCAAAGTATTGGGGGGAGGGGGAAAGGGTTAAGAGTTTGGGCGGCAAAAAACACTAAGAACTCTTACGATTTACCTTTCACAACCCAAGGCACAACTTTGAGCGAAACTTATGAGTTTTATATTTTGTCAATTTCTTTCTGTGAATCATCTTAAATTGAAATATTGGTGAAAAAGAAAGAGCTAAGAGTTTGGGCGACAAACAACACTAAAAACACGTACGAAATTACTTTTTACGACACAAGGAACAACTTTGAGCGAAAGTTATGAGTTTAAAATTTTGTCAATTTCTTATCGTGAATAATCTTATATTGTCAAAATATCGCCGGGAAATAAAGAGCTAAGAGTTTGGGAAACAAGGCACAACTTTGAGAGAAAGATATGACTTTCAAATTTTGTCAATTTATGTCTGTGAATCATCTTATATTTTCAAAATATCACATGCGAACAAAGAGCTAAGATTTTCGGCGACAAACAAGACAAAAAACACCTACGATTGACCATTTCTAAAAGAAGGCACCACTTTGAGCGAAAGTTATGACATTCAAATTTTATCAATTTCTTTTCGTGAATCATCTTAAGTTGTCAAAATATTGGGTGGAAACAAAGAGCTAAAAGTTTGGGCGACAAACAACACTTAAAACACCTTCGATTTACCATTTCAGAAACAAGACACAACTTTGAGAGAAAGTTATGACTTTCAAATTTTGTCAATTCTTTCTGTGAATCATTTTATATAGTAAACATATCGGAGGATAAATAAAGACCTAAGAGGTTCGGTGACAAACAAGACTAAAAACACATACGATTTACCATTTACGAAACAAGGAACAACTTTGAGTGAAAGTTATGACTTTCAAATTTTGTCAAATTTTTCTATGAATCATCTTATATTGTCAAAATATTGGGGGGAAAGAACGAGCTAAATGTTTGGATGACTAACAAGACAAAAAACATCTACGATTTACGATTTACGACACAAGGCAAAACTTAGAGAAAAAGTTACGAGTTTTAAACTTTGTCAATTTCTTTCCGTGAATCATCTTTTGTTGTCAAAATATTGGGGGGAGGGGGGAAATGGTTAAGGGTTTGGGCGGCAAAAAACACTAAGAACACTTATGATTTACCTTTCACAACACAAGGCACAACTTTGAGCGAAAGTTATGAGTTTTATATTTTGTCAATTTCTTTCTGTGAATCATTTTAACTTGTCATAATATTGATGGGAAAGAAAGAGCTAAGAGTTTGGGCGACAAACAACACTAAAAACACCTAGGAAATTACTTTTTACGACACAAGGCACAACTTTGAGCAAAAGTTATGAGTTTAAAATTTGTCAATTTCTTATCGTGAATCATCTTATATTGTCAAAATATCACGGGGAAATAAAGAGCTAAGAGTTTGGGAAACAAGGCACAACTTTGAGAGAAAGATATGACTTTAAATTGTGTCAATTTCTTTCCTTGAATCATCTTATATAGTAAAAATATCGGTCGAGAAATAAGGACCTAAGAGTTTCGGTGACAAACAAGACTAAAAATACATACGATTTACCATTTACGAAACAAGGAACAACTTTGAGTGAAAGTTATGACTTTCAACATTTGTCAATTTCTGTTTGTGAATCATCTTATATTTTCATAATATCGCAGGCGAACAAAGAGCTAAGATTTTCGGCGACAAACAAGACAAAAATCACCTACGATTTACCATTTCTAAAAGAAGGCACCTCTTTGAGCGAAAGTTATGACATTCAAATTTTATCATTTTCTTTCCGTGAATCATCTTAAGTTGTCAAAATCTTGGGGGGAAACAAAGAGCTAAAAGTTTGGGCGACAAACAACACTTAAAACACCTACGATTTACCATTTCAAAAACAAGACACAACTTTGAGAGAAAGTTATGACTTTCAAATTTTGTCAATTTATTTCCGTGAATCATCCTATATAGTAAAAATATCGGACGAGAAATTAAGACCTAAGAGTTTCGGTGACAAACAAGACTAAAAACACATACGATTTACCATTTACGAAACAAGGAACAACTCTGAGTGAAAGTTATGACTTTCAAATTTTGTCAACTTTTTCAATGAATCATCTTATATTGTCAAAATATTGGGGGGAAAGAACGAGCTAAGAGTTTGGATGACTAACAAGACAAAAAACATCTACGATTTACGACACAAGGGAGAACTTTGAGCAAAAGTTACGAGTTTTAAACTTTGTCAATTTCTTTCCGTGAATCATCTTTTGTTTTCAAAATATTGGGGGGGGGGAAAGGGTTAAGAGTTTGGGCCGCAAAAAACACTAAGAACTCTTACGATTTACCTTTCACAACACAAGGGATAACTTTGAGCGAAAGTTATGAATTTTATATTTTGTTAATTTCTTTCTGTGAATCATCTTAAATTGTCATAATATTGGTGGGAAAGAAAGAGATAAGAGTTTGGGCGACAAACAACACTAAAAACACCTACGAAATTACTTTTTACGACACAAGGCACAACTTTGAGCGAAAGTTATGAGTTTAAAATTTTATCAATTTCTTATTGTGAATTATCTTATATTGTCAAAATATCGCCGGGAAATAAAGAGCTAAGAGTTTGGGAAACAAGGCACGACTTTGAGAGAAATATAAGACTTTCAAATTTTGTCAATTTCTTACCGTGAATAATCTTATATAGTAAAAATATCGGTCGAGAGATAAGACCTAAGAGTTTCGGTGGCAAACAAGACTAAAAACACATACGATTTACCATTTACGAAACAAGGAACAACTTTGAGTGACTGTTATGACTTTCAAATTTTGTCAATTTTTTCTATGAATCATCTTATATTTTAAAATATTTGGGGGAAAGAACGAGCTAAGAGTTTGGATGCCTTTCAAGACAAAAAACATCTACGATTTACGACACAAGGAAGAACTTTGAGCAAAAGTTACGAGTTTTAAACTTTGTCAATTTGTTTCCGTGAATCATCTTTTGTTGTCAAAATATTGGGGGGAGGGGGGAAAAAGGTTAAGAGTTTGGGCGGCAAAAAAGACTAAGAACACTTACGATTTACCTTTCACAACACAAGGCACAACTTTGAGCGAAAGTTATGAGTTTTATATTTTGTCAATTTCTTTCCGTGAATCATCTTAAATTGGCATAATATTGTTGGGAAGAAAAGAGCTAAGAGTTTGGTCGACAAACAACACTAAAAACACCTACGAAATTACTTTTTACGACACAAGGCACAACTTTGAACGAAAGTTATGAGTTTAAAATTTTATCAATTTCTTATTGTGAATCATCTTATATTGTCAAAATATCGCCGAGAAATAAAGAGCTAAGAGTTTGGGAAACAAGGCACAACTTTGAGAGAAAGATATGACTTTCAAATTTTGTCAATGAAATGATATGGTAATATAAACTATAGTAGTTGGTTCGGTATCAAAATAATGTGGCAATAGTGATTATATTAATATGATAGATATGGATGTTATATTAAAGATGATGATGATGTAGATGGTTAATGGAATTATAATACGTGATGATGTCGTGTATGGTAAATAGTTAAGGATATATTAGTAAATGATTGAGGATGTGATTGATAAATTGATATCATCTGTAAGTATTATATGATGGTAATGTGGGCCTGTGTGGCTAAAGGTTAGGATGATGAGTTATATGAATCATCGGGGTTGATCCTTGTGTTGTGTTATCTTATTTGTTTACGATTACGTTTTTGAAAAGAAATTGTTGGTGATTTTGCCTGTGTGGCAATTATATGATAAGTTATTGATAATTTTGCCTGTGTAACAATTATATGATAAGTTTTGATAATTTCGCCTGTATGGCAACTATAAGATAAAAGTGTTGATAATTAGGCATGTGCGACAATAATTCATCCCTCGATTAGGGCTTATCTTGGGTTTGGCCGCCTGGGGTAAGTGGGTCGTGGGAGGTGCCTTTACCTGGGTTGTGACAGGGTCGCTCGTCTAGCTAACGAGGTTGTTTCCCTCCGGTAGGTAAAGGGTGTACCCATTGTGTGGGTCCCTGTGTGGGGTTAGAAGGTACCTTCGCATATAATAATAACTGTGCATAAGGTTAATTGATATTGTAAATATTTTTAACGTTTCATAATGACTTTGAATGTTTTCGTGATGGTTATTCCATTAAATTTTTCTTAAAAAGTATATTCAAATATATGTTTTTAAGTAATGGATTATTATCCCGATGATCTGTAACTCAATTAGAGGTTACAGAATTACTAAGGTATTACTGCGAGGGGAATTATGGTTTAGTTGGGTATTTTCTGAGATATGACTTTATGTATGTTGTTAATAGGATTACTGTGATAGGTCGAGGTATTTAGATGATTCTCATAAGAAATTCAGTGATGTCATTTGAGGCTTAGTTTGGTATATATTGAAATACTGAAAGTATTTGGGATATAGTTGTGAATTTATGGGAATCTATGTGTTATGATGTTCATTTGAGTATTAGATATGAGTTATGAGGTTCAATGAGTATTAGGTAATGTACCTTGGGTACTTGGTGAAGCTTCTGTGATAAGAATGGTGAAGGAAGAATATATATAAATATAGATGGATCTGTATTGGGGTATTTAGGTTACTTGTTCATATGTAAGGATCATTATCATATCAGGATAAATGGTACTATGGTATTAAGGTTATTTGTTTATGAGATGAAAATAACTGTAACCTTGGGATATAGGTTATTATGGTATTTGCATATAAGTTTTCCTTATTTATGCTATTCTATATACTCGATTCGCTTATAACTTGCTTAGTCTGTATAAAGACTAACCCCATTTATGGGGGATCGGTTATGATTGCAGGGCCCGGATATCAGAGTAGCACATCAGAAGCATGGATGAGAAGGACATTGATAAGTGCTTTTTTGTAGCACATATCTAAGGGTTATTACCAGGTTTGAGGCGCCATTTGGTTGGATTTAGAGCACAATTGGAGATTATGGAGTTGGAGCAGAGAAGTGTGGTTTTGGTGGTCTGGAGGAGCTAATTGGAGACATAGAAGAAGAGGAGTTGACCACCTGAGGAGACGACGAAAATCTATAAAGGAACCACATTGGGGAAGTCACCGCCCCGCGCCAGAGCCACTGCGACCCGGCGGTGGGTCTCAGAGAAAGGTGCCGCCCCGCGGCCAATACACAAGGCGAAGAATTCTCGCGTGTTGAAGCCGAAGAATTAGAAGCGGAATTGAAGCAGCGGAGGCGTGACGGAGCATGATGTCAGCGAAGATGTTTGATGGAGTTGGGCCAAGCGAGAGAAGGTGGGCCGCTGCTTGGAGATGGGCCATGCGAAGCAGCTGCTGAACGAGAGAATTTGAGGCTCGTGCTGTTCGTTTGTCGTCGGGATTAACTTCCCAAATTCGTTTGTTTATTTTACTATTATTATTATTATTATTTCCATTTATTATTTTTATCACTTTTAGATTTAGGTTAAATACCCTTTAGTTAACCTAGTTGCCAGGAGACACAATACACAATTTAGTTTTAGAAGTTCGTTTTTCATTCTGCCTCTAGGGTTTCAACCCATGGAGAGCTAAACACCTTTGTTCTGCTACACGTTTGAAGCAATACAGTTGATTCGGTTGTGAGATTTCTATTCCTTGTTCTTATTCTTATGTGTGTTGGTTTGATTCTCTTGGTTATATTGATTATTGATTTATCATTGTTCTTCATAGTCTGGCCAGCTAGGTTGAGTAATATTTATCAATTGCTAGGATTGCATATAGGGGTTCCGAGTGCATATCTAGTGGCATACACGATTGTGCGTATAGGGATTCCGAGCGTACAATCATGAGTGAGAATCAGTTGCATGTTAAGTAGTAAGGTGTCTTTCTATTTGCATTTATCATATATCCTTGTGTGCATTGCTATTGCTTTATCATTGGCATAGTAATAAGTCTATCGACAACTGTGAGAATCGATAGTGCTTAAGATCAGGGTGAGAACAACCATAAGAATAGTTAAAGAACTTGGATTGAATAGATTTCAGTGATCAACTTATATCTCTGTATTGTGGATCTCGTTCTAGTGGAACTACTTTCCCCATTCATATTCTCAAATCAACTAAACTTGTTTACTTTGCTCTGTTTGATAATCAAAACCCCCCTTGTTACCTTGCATGCTTATAAACACTTAGAAAGATCACTTCCTCCATGTGGGATCGACCCTTGCTTGCCTCTACTACTTGTTTAGGTTTGTTAGGATTATTTTGTTTAGGTGTCACGACAACGCCTTATCAAATTGGCGCCGTTGTCGGGGAGGCAAGTTTTGATTTTTCTGTGTGTTTGTTTGTGTGCGTGTTACTTTGGTGTGGACCTATCTTACGGTCCACACCCGTGCTACTGACTTTTGTTTTTCCTTTTTGATTCTTGTTACAGATATGGATTTCTGGGGAGAGCCGCGATATGACCCATACTCCTACGCATACACTCCAGGGTGGAGAGATCACCCCAATTTGAGTTATGGGTACCATCAACACCATCCATATGGTTATGACCACCATGAGTTCTACCCAGAGCCATAGTCATTCTATCAGCAGGGTGCTCCGCAACAGTACAATCCTGCCTATGAGCATAGCCCACCAGTATCCAATCCAAATCCCTCAACTGAAGAGATGCTCAGGACCTTGACTCAACACTTCGCCACTGGTGCTCAAACTAGGGAGTCAAGCATGAAGGATTTAGAAAGGCAGATGAGACAATTGGCGGAGGCGATTACACGGATCGATGCAAGGATGTCGGGGAATCTACCATCTCAAACGGTAGTAAACCCGAGGGAAAACGTTCCTCCTAGTGCTGAAGAGGAGGACGAATATGAGATGGAGAACATCGCCGACCGCCCCGCGTCACCTCTCACCGCGACCCGGCGTGAAGTCCCAATTATTTCACCGCCCCGCGGCGACACTGACCGTGACCCGGCGGTGAGCTTCAGTTATCCTCCCTCACAGCCACCGCCCCGCGGTGGACGGAGTGCCTCCTAGTGAGATTTCGCCGCGACCCGCGGTGAGTTCAGCGCAACCCGACGTCCAAAATTCTTATTCTGCTGATGAGGTCTGCGTTGATACTGATGAGGAGTTAGGACTTCCAGATGATATTTTGGATCGCAAGGTGCTGACTGAGGAGGAGTACTTTTTGATATTTGAGGAGGAGTGGAGCGACGATGAGGAGGAGTACCGCGATCACGGAAATACTCCTGAGACACCCGTTTCTCTCAAAAATGCCCCGGCAGTCCCCGATCCTCTGGAGGCTGCCTATGATGAGTTTGTGCGTCTCAACTCCTTCCCGCTCGTCGCGCTGAAACCCGTTACACCCTCCCCTGAGGCTCTGAAGGACACCCAAAAGGTGGGGACCGACAAAGGCTTATTTGACACCTTCAGTAGTTGCAAGGCAACCACCCCTTTGGTCCATCTGGCAGACAGCACCCCTCGCTGCAAGGAAATGTTAAAGGTGCTGGGCTTGATCAAAAAGAGACCGAAGGGGAAGCACAAGAAGGGAGCCTTGATACAAGTGGCTGATTTTTATATGCTGGATACGGGGCAGGATGTACATGCAGCCCCTGAGATGCTGGGTAGACAGTTTTTAAAGATGGCAAGTGCATTCATGGATACGACGAGTGATCCAGCCATCAACAATTGCACAAGTTTGGGGGTCACGCTCAACATGGAGCACCCAAAGAGGCACAACCAAGATCCAGATCCCAGGTGCTCAGTTGCTATGAGCAACCCGAGTTGAGAAAATGGAGTAGTATGTCAAGCCATGACAATAACTAAGGCGCTGTCCGGGAGGCAACCCGATGTATGTTTTTCTTTCTTTATTTCTTGCATTAGTTTTGTGTGTTTTTGCTTTGTTTTTGTTCTTGTTTTTTGTCTCCGATTAACCTGCAGAAAAGAGACCTATGCCTATTGAAGAAGGTGTTTCCACACCAATGTAAGTATCTTCCTTCCCTGCACTAAGTCACTCCCCGAAAAAACCTTAAATGGGGAGCAAAAAAAAAAAAAAAAAAGTTTTACCGTAGGCCAGCTGTCCAGAGTTCCCCATGGAGATGGTGTGCATCATGTTGTCAAGGAGGATACACTTACCCCACACATTATTTGACAACGATGATGGCCCTATAATTGACAGCTGAGGAGAAGGAACACTAGAGCCCCCACCATGATTACATTTGGGCTCCACCATGGGTTTCTAGAAGGCCGTGCAATCCTACTATCATTGTTTTATCACTACTCACCACAATGGTTTCTTATGGTTGCACGGTAGGAGAAGATTATAGAGTTGATGAAGACACCCGCCCAACACCAGAGACCTGGGCATTTATTGAGAAGACCGCCAGCGACAACTTCAGTGTCCAAGCAGCTTGGCGACGTTTGTGAGTTATTTTTTGCTTTTCCCTGTGCTTCTATTCTTTTGTCTTTCATTACATTGAGGACAATACAATGTTTAAGCATGGGGGAGAGTTCTATACTTGCTACGTTGTTGAGAAAAATTAATATAAAGAGAAAAAGCCAAAAATTGAAAAAAGGCATACATTAAAAATCCTGGGATAGGTCGAAAACCCGAAAGGGCGGCCTAGGTAATAAGCAGGTGGCTTGGACCAGCATTAGGCTGGGGTAATATGTGGTCAAGAGTGACGTGAGCTTATGTGAGTACATCTATCGAAAAATGAAATGAGTGGCTTGGTGAAAACCCGAAAGGGCGCCTTGGCAAAATGAGCGAAAAAGAAGAAGAGTGATTTTAGGATTTCTCATTATTCTTGGTGAGGCGTCATAAGAAGAGGATTTATAAGGAGGCTTCGGGTAGGTCACTCTGGAGGGATAAGAAGATAGATGGGAGACTAGGATTAGAATTTATTCACTCTATGGTGTTTGGGATAAGCTTGGGGGAAGTACTCTGCTTTCCTTTTAGCTTGGATGTGTGGGGTGTTGAGATTTATTGAGTTGTGTTGTGTTGTATTCTACTGTGCTTATTTGTATGGTTGCATGGAGTTTATTGGTTGGTATGATTCTTGGAGGTTGAGTTTTCTATGATTCCTGAAGCCTTGGGGATTGATTGAAGGAGTAGGTTGACTTTAGCTTACTCGAGGACGAGCAAGGTTTAAGCATGGGGGATTTGATAAGTGCTTTTTTGTAGCACATATCTAAGGGTTATTACAAGGTTTGAGGCGCCATTTGGTTGGATTTAGAGCACAATTGGAGATTATGGAGTTGGAGCAGAGAAGTGTGGTTTTGGTGGTCTGGAGGAGCTAATTGGAGACATCCAGAAGAAGAGGAGTTGACCACCTGAGGAGACGACGAAAATCTATGAAGTAACCACATTGGGGAAGTCATTGCCCCGCGCCAGAGCCACCGCGACCCGGCGGTGGGTCTCAGAGAAAGGTGCCGCCCCGCGGCCAATACGCAAGGCGAAGCAGTTAATTAGAAATTGAACAAGCCTCGCGTGCTAATTGCTGATGATGGCCCACATTGGAAGAAAAGCCCACGTGAAGACGGAAGGCCCATTAAGAGAAGCCCAATTGAAGAATTCCCGCGTGTTGAAGCCGAAGAATTGGAAGCGGAATTGAAGCAGCGGAGGCGTGACGGAGCATGATGTCAGCGAAGATGTTTGATGGAGTTGGGCCAAGCGAGAGAAGGTGGGCCGCTGCTTGGAGATGGGCCGTGCAAAGCAGCTGCTGAACGAGAGAATTTGAGGTTCGTGCTGTTCGTTTGTCGTCGGGATTAACTTCCCAAATTCGTTTGTTTATTTTACTATTATTATTATTATTATTATTATTTCCTTTTCTTATTTTTATCACTTTTAGATTTAGGTTAAATACCCTTTAGTTAACCTAGTTGCCAGGAGACACAATACACAATTTAGTTTTAGAAGTTCGTTTTTCATTCTGCCTCTAGGGTTTCAACACATGGAGAGCTAAACACCTTTGTTCTGCTAGACGTTTGAAGCAATACAGTTGATTCGGTTGGGAGATTTCTATTCCTTGTTCTTATTCTTATGTGTGTTGGTTTGATTCTCTTGGTTATATTGATTATTGATTTATTATTGTTCTTCATAGTCTGGCCAACTAGGTTGAGTAATATTTATCAATTGCTAGGATTGCATATAAGGGTTCCTAGTGCTTATCTAGTGGCATACACGATTGTGCATATAGGGGTTTTGAGCGTACAATCGTGAGTGAGAATTAGTTGCATGTTAAGTAGTAAGGTGTTTTTCTATTTGCATGTATCCTATATCCTTGTGTGCATTGCTATTGCTTTATCATTGGCATAGTAATAAGTCTATCGACAACTGTGAGAATCAATAGTGCTTAAGATCAGGGTGAGAACAACGATAAGAATAGTTAAAGAACTTGGATTGAATAGATTTCAGTGATCAACTTATATCTCTGTATTGTGGATCTCGTTCTAGTGGAACTACTTTCCCCATTCATATTCTCAAATCAACTAAACTTGTTTACTTTGCTATGTTTGGTAATCAAAACCCCCCTTGTTACCTTGCATGCTTATAAACACTTAGAAATATCACTTCCTCCCTGTGGGATCAACCCTTGCTTGCCTCTACTACTTGTTTAGGTTTGTTAGGATTATTTTGTTTAGGTGTCACGACAACGCCTTATCAGACAAGCGACATGATGCTGGAATCTAAGATAGATGGTATTGAGGATTTATGGGTTGAAATTTTCTAGAGGTAAGTTTTCTATCAAAGCCTAAGGAAATTTCTGCAAAGAAATTCCTGGCGCTGTAGCTCCCCAAAGGAGATTAAAATTTGGGGTGTTATAGAAAGAACGAGCTAATAGTTTGGATGACTAACAGGACAAAAAATATCTATGATTTACGATTTACGACACAAGGCAGGAATTTGAGCAAAAGTTACGAGTTTTAAACTTTGTCAATTTCTTTCCGTGAATCATCTTTTGTTGTCAAAATATTGGGGGGACGGGGGAAAGGGTTAAGAGTTTGGGCGGCAAAAAACACTAAGAACACTTACGATTTACCTTTCACAACACAAGGCACAACTTTGAGCCAAATTTATGAGTTTTATATTTTGTCAATTTCTTTCTGTGAATCATCTTAAGTTGTCAAAATATTGGTGGGAAACAAAGAGCTAAGAGTTTGGGTGACAAACAACCCTTAAAACACCTACGATTTACCATTTCAGAAACAAGGCACAACTTTGAGAGAAAGTATTGACTTTCAAATTTTGTCAATTTATTTCCATGATCATCTTATATAGTAAAAATATCGGACGAGAAATAAAGACCTAAGAGTTTCGGTGACAAACAAGACTAAAAACACATACGATTTACCATTTACAAAACAAGGATCAACTTTGAGTGAAAGTTATGACTTTCAAATTTTGTCAATTTCTGTTTGTGAATCATCTTATATTTTCAAAATATCACAGGCGAACAAAGAGCTAAGAGTTTCGGCGATAAACAAGACAAAAAACACCTACGATTTACCATTTCTGAAACAAGGCACCACTTTGGGCGAAAGTTATGACATTCAAATTTTATCAATTTCTTTCCGTGAATCATCTTAAGTTGTCAAAATATTGGGGAGAAACAAAGAGCTAAAAGTTTGGGCGACAAACAACACTTAAAACACCTACGATTTACCATTTCAGAAACAAGGCACAACTTTGAGAGAAAGATATGACTTTCAAATTTTGTCAATTTGTTTCCGTGAATCATCTTATATAGTAAAAATATCGGACGAGAAATAAAGACCAATGAGTTTCGGTGACAAACAAGACTAAAAACACATACGATTTACCATTTACGAAACAAGGAACAACTTTGAGTGAAAGTTATGACTTTCAAATTTTGTTAATTTCTGTTTGTGAATCATCTTATATTTTCAAAATATCGCAGGCGAACAAAGATCTAAGAGTTTCGGAGACAAACAAGACAAAAAAACACCTACGATTTACCATTTCTGAAACAAGGCACCACTTTGAACGAAAGTTATGACATTCAAGTTTTATCAATTTCTTTCCGTAAATCATCTTATATAGTAAAAATATCGGACGAGAAACAAAGGCCGAAGAGTTTCGGTGACAAACAAGACTAAAAACACATACGATTTACCATTTACGAAACAAGGAACAACTTTGAGTGAAAGTTATGACTTTCAAATTTTGTCAATTTCTTTCCATGAATCATCTTATATTGTCAAAATATTGAGGGGAAAGAACGAGCTAAGAGTTTGGATGACTAACAAGTAAAAAAACATCTACGATTTACGTTTTACGACACAAGGCAGAACTTTGAGCAAAAGTTAAGAGTTTTAAACTTTGTCAATTTCTTTCCGTGAATCATCTTTTGTTGTCAAAATATTGGGGGGAGGGGGGAAAGGGTTAAGAGTTTGGGCCGCAAAAAACAGTAAGAACACTTACGATTTAACTTTCACAACACAAGGCACAACTTTGAGTGAAAGTTATGAGTTTTATATTTTGTCAATTTCTTTCTGTGAATCATCTTAAATTGTCATAATATTGGTGGGAAACAAAGAGCTAAGAGTTTGGGCGACAAACAACACTAAAAAAACCTATGAACTACCTTTTACCACACAAGGCACAACTTTGAGCGAAAGTTATGAGTTTAAAATTTTGTCAATTTCTTATCGTGAATCATCTTATATTGTCAAAATATCGCCGGGAAATAAAGAGCTAAGAGTTTCAGAAACAAGGAACAACTTTGAGAGAAAGATATGACTTTCAATTTTTGTCAATTTCTTTCCGTGAATCATCTTATATAGTAAAAATAACGGACGAGAAATAAAGACCTAAGAGTTTCGGTGACAAACAAGACTAAAACACATACGATTTATCATTTACGAAACAATGAACAACTTTGAGTGAAAGTTATGACTTTCAAATTTTGTCAATTTCTTTCCATGAATCATCTTATATTGTCAAAATAATGGGGGGAAAGAACGAGCTAAGAGTTTGGATGACTAACAAGACAAAAAACATCTACGATTTACGATTTACGACATAAGGCAGAACTTTGAGCAAAAGTTACGTGTTTTAAACTTTGTCAATTTCTTTCGATGAATCATCTTTTGTTGTCAAAATATTGGGGGGAGGGGGAAAAGGGTTAAGAGTTTGGGAGGCAAAAAACACTAAGAACATTTACGATTTACCTTTCACAACACAAGGCACAATTTTGAGCTAATGTTATGAGTTTTACATTTTGTCAATTTCTTTCCGTGAATCATCTTAAATTGTCTTAATATTGGTGGGAAACAAAGAGCTAAGAGTTTGAGAGACAAACAACACTAAAAACACCTACGAAATACCTTTTACTACAAAAGGCACAACTTTGAGTGAAAGTTATGAGTTTAAAATTTTATCAAATTCTTATCGTGAATCATCTTATATTGTCAAAATACCGCCGGGAAATAAAGAGCTAAGAGTTTGGACGACAAAAACAACCAAAAACACCTATGATTCATCATTTTCAAAACAAGGCACAACTTTCAGCGAAAGTTATGACTTTCAAATTTTGTCAATTTTTGTTTTTGAATCATCTTGTATTTTCACAATATCGCAGGCGAACAAAGAGCTAAGAGTTTCGGCGAAAAACAAGAAAAAAAACACCTACGATTTACCATTTCTGAAACAAGGCACCACTTTGAGCGAAAGTTATGACATTCAAATTTTATCAATTTCTTTCCGTGAATCATCATAAGTTGTCAAAATATTGGGGGGAAACAAAGAGCTAAAAGTTTGGGCGACAAACAACACTTAAAACACCTACGATTTACCATTTCATAAACAAGGCACAACTTTGAGAGAAAGTTATGACTTTCAAATTTTGTCAATTTCATTCTGTGAATCATCTTATATAGTAAAAATATCGGATGAGAAACAAAGGCCTAGGAGTTTCGGTGACAAACAAGACTAAAAACAAATACGATTTACCATTTACGAAACAAGGAACAACTTTGAGTGAAAGTTATGACTTTCAAATTTTGTCAATTTCTTTCCATGAATCATCTTATATTGTCAAAATATTGAGGGGAGTAAAGAAAGAGCTAAGAGTTTGGATGACTAAAAAGACAAAAAACATCTACGATTTACGACATAAGGCATAACTTTGAGCAAAAGTTACGAGTTTTAAACTTTGTCAATTTCTTTCCGTGAATCATCTTTTGTTGTCAAAATATTGGGGGAGGGGGGAAAGGGTTAAGAGTTTGGGCCGCAAAAAACAGTAAGAACACTTACGATTTAACTTTTACAACACAAGGCACAACTTTGAGGAAAGTTATGAGTTTTATATTTTGTCAATTTCTTTCTGTGAATCATCTTAAATTGTCATAATATTGGTGGGAAACAAAGAGCTAAGAGTTTGGGCGGAAAACAACACTAAAAACACCTACGAAATACCTTTTATGACACAAGGCACAACTTTGAGTGAAAGTTATGAGTTTAAAATTTTGTCAATTTCTTATCGTGAATCATCTTATATTGTCAAAATATCATCGGAAAATAAAGAGCTAAGTGTTTCGGAAACAAGGCACAACTTTGAGAGATAGATATGACTTTCAAATTTTTTCAATTTCTTTCCGTGAATCATCTTATATAGTAAAAATACCGGACGAGAAATATAGACCACAGAGTGTCGGTGACAAACAAGACTAAAAACACATACGATTTACCATTTACGAAGCAAGGAACAACTTTGAGTGAAAGTTATGACTTTCAAATTTTGTCAATTTCATTCCATGAATCATCTTATATTGTAAAAATAATGGGGGGAAAGAACGAGCTAAGAGTTTGGATGACTAACAAGACAAAAAACATCTACGATTTACGAAATAAGGCAGAACTTTGACAAAAGTTACGAGTATTAAACTTTGTCAATTTCTTTCCGTGTATCATCTTTTGTTGTCAAAATATTGGGGGGAGCGGGGAAAGGGTTTAGAGTTTGGGAGGCACAAAACACTAAGAACACTTACAATTTACCTTTCACAACACAAGGCACAACTTTGAGCTAATGTTATGAGTTTTACATTTTGTCAATTTCTTTATGTGAATCATCTTAAATTGTCATAATATTGGTGGGAAATAAAGAGCTGAGAGTTTGGGTGACAAACAACACTAAAAACACCTACGAAATACCTTTTACGACACAAGGCACAACTTTGAGTGAAATTTATGAGTTTAAAATTTTGTCAATTTCTTATCGTGAATCATCTTATATTGTTAAAATATCACCGAGAAATAAAGAGCTAAGAGTTTCGGAAACAAGGCACTACTTTGAGAGAAAGACATGACTTTCAAATTTTGTCAATTTCTTTCTGTGAATCATCTTATATAGTAAAAATATCGGACGAGAAATAAAGACCTAAGAGTTTCGGTGACAAACAAGACTAAAAACACATACGATTTACCATTTACGAAACAAGGAACAACTTTGAGTGAAAGATATGACTTTCAAATTTTGTCAATTTCTTTCCATGAATCATCTTATATTGTCAAAATAATGGGGGGAAAGAAAGTGCTAAGAGTTTGGATGACTAACAAGACAAAAAATATCTACGCTTTACGATTTACGACATAAGGCAGAACTTTGAAAAAAAGTTACGAGTTTTAAACTTTGTCAATTTCTTTCCGTGTATCATCTTTTGTTGTCAAAATATTGGGGGGAGGGGGAAAAGGGTTTACAGTTTGGGATGCAACAAACACTAAGAACACTTACGATTTACCTTTCACAACACAAGGCACAACTTTGAGCTAATGTTATGAGTTGTACATTTTGTTAATTTGTTTATGTGAATCATCTTAAATTGTCTGTAACACCCCCAAAACTTAACCCTTTTGGAAATGTATTACCGCCAGTGACCCCAGTGTTCCTTACCGAGATCACCCAAGGCTTTACCATTTAAATACAATTTATGAAATACAAATGATACATAATGATCAAAGCATTCAATTCCAAACATAACATTGTCAAAGAAACATGAGTTACAGGATTACAACCCAATCCCGAATTGGCTAACACAGAGTTTAAACCAAATACAGCGGAAGTCTTATAAAGTAGGGTACAGCGGAAGTCTTATAAAAACATGTTACAACCAAAGTCATTGCCCAAAAGATCTCAACCTGATTCACAAAATAACTAAAACATTCGAAAACCACCGTCGACTCCATAGTCCTTCTGTTCTTCTGAACTACTTTCTATCTGATGTGCCGAATCGAACGGATGACACCAGCCCACATGCAGAGAATAAAGATCGTGGGTTAGTCTACTTGAATAGACTAGCAAGGGTACAAAGCAGAAGGTTCGATGTAGTTGTATTAGGTTAGACTTATCGTTTCTCGAATGATAACCGATAACGATAATCAACCTTCATACTTCTACAGAATAATAACAAGAGGTATGCACAAGAGAAGACTCTGGAAGACTGAATCTTCACAGAGATCGACTTGAAAGAAGACTCCAACGGAAATGAGTCTTAGGGAAATATGACAAATCTGGAATGTTTAAAGAATCATACAACAATGATTTAAAAGCTGACTGAGATGCTTCAGTTCACGACCAACCTCATCGCATACAGCGAATCCAGATTGGAAAGAGAATGTACTATGATCAAAGTCGAGACGAGTTTTCCTAGCTGCACTATAACTTAGCTGCACTACTCGCCGAAGGTTTATTAATTATGTGCGTCGAGTAGCACTTATCTGATTTATATTACAAACTACACATCACATTATTAGACTTTTACATGTGTACCCCACCATTGGGACGACACATCTTAGTATACATTTCGTCGAGAGTGACGCATACCGGAAGGTTTGTGACACCAGCTAAGTGTCCTGCCTCTACACACTTGTGAAAGAGACCGATCATGATCTTAGAATAGTACCAGGTGGAGACGAGCCACCCCGATACCATATTATAAAGAAAACGACCGGATGAAGTCCGAGTACATTCATAACTAACAGTTCTAACCACACAGATATAGCACAATCACAGTTATAGAATAAATCCACATAAAGGCCCGAAAGGCGATCACAAATAATAGTGTTGTTCTAACAGATATACAACCTATTATATGATTTTCAAAATAGTTTATAAATCACTTCCAGAAGAACACAGTAATAATCGTTCCAAATTAATTAATCAATTGAAATAACTGATAATCAATGTAAATATGGAAACGATGAGCAAGAGCGAACCACCACTTGCCTTAATCCGCAGAATAGAAACAAGCCTAACGACAATGACGGGATTCCGGGCTCGACACGGGTATAGCTCCGACAGCACAATGACCTTCGAGTCGACCCATAAAAGGAACCCTAAGTTAGATCCGACATAACCACAGTACGAATCTAAAACGACGAAAGAAAACGAAAGGAACGACGCCACAACGACGACCACCAAAGCCAAAAGCCAAAGAGGCATTCTGGGCTCTGGCGGCGATCGCTGTTCTTGGCGGCGGTCGCCGTGAAGAACGCGGCGGTCACCGTGAAGAACTCAGACGATAGAAGCGGCGAGAAAACTCACCCAAAACACGAGCGACTCGGCCTCCTTCGACTTGCTTTGGTTTCTAACCTCCAAGGCTACCAAAAGCTTCACAAAGGCACTCAGGAAACACCACCAAACGACACCGGCGAAAGCTCCAGAAATCTGGCGAGGCACAACTCCGGTGAGGCAAGATGTTGGGAGAGCTTGGGCTATGGATTGAGCTCCAAAACCCCTCCCAAACACCTCCTTTTATAGCCAAATGCCAGGAAACACCATGATGGTTGTACGACGAGCTACTCCGGCGCTGCCAGAGCCACGCCGGAGACCTTCGGGCAAGGACCTCCGGACAACAACGACGGCGGGCACCGACATAAATACGGCGGGCGCTGTCATAGGCCTGGCGTCCCCAGCTAGGAGAAGACCCAGCCTAGTCCTCGAGCCTGGCGACGGCGGGCGCCACCCTTGGCTTTGCCGCCTCATCAGCTCTTAGACGAAAACGATATTAACCCGGGATAAAAATTATCGTACGCGAACGAGTATTAAAATCCAAAGCACGTCGTCTGTATTTTATTTCACTGAGAAAAATATTACAGATACAGAGCACATTACATAATGTCTCCAACTTTCTGAATTAAATCCGACGTACATAACGGGTACTCGGGAAAAATCCCGGAACTCCAGAAATAGCTTATAAAAATACGGGGTATCACATTGTCATAATATTGGTGGGAAACAAAGAGCTAAGAGTTTAGGCGACAAACAACACTAAAAACACATACGAAATACCTTTTACGACACAAGGCACAACTTTGAGTGAAAGTTATTAGTTTAAAATTTTGTCGATTTCTTATCGTGAATCATCTTATATTGTTAAAATATCATCGGGAAATAAAGAGCTAAGAGTTTCGAAAACAAGGCACAACTTTGAGAGAAAGATATGACTTTCAAGTTTTTTCAATTTCTTTTCGTGAATCATCTTATATAGTAAAAGTATCGGACGAGAATTAAAGACCTAAGAGTTTCGGTGACAAACAAGACTAAAAACACATACGATTTACCATTTACGAAACAAGGAACAACTTTGAGTGAAAGTTATGACTTTCAAATTTTGTCAATTTCGTTCCACGAATCATCTTATATTGTCAAAATTTTGGGGGGAAAGAACGAGCTAAGAGTTTGGATGACTAACAAGACAAAAAACATCTACGATTTATGATTTACGACACAATGCAGAACTTTGAGCAAAAGTTATGAGTTTTAAACTTTGTCAGATTCCTTATGTGAATCATCTTAAGTTGTCAAAATATTGTGGGGAAACAAAGAGCTATAAGTTTGGACGACAAACAACACTTAAAACACCTATGATTTACCATTTTAGAAACAAGGCACAACTTTGAAAGAAAGTTATGACTTTCAAATTTTGTCAATTTCATTCCGTGAATCATCTTATATAGTAAAAATATCGGACGAGAAATAAAGACCTAAAAGTTTCGATGACAAACAAGACTAAAAACACAGACGATTTACCATTTACGAAACAAGGAACAACTTTGAGTGAAAGTTCTGACTTTCAAATTTTGTCAATTTCTTTCCAGGAATCATCTTATATTGTCAAAATATTGGGGGAAAGAACGAGCTAAGAGTTTGGATGACTAACAAGTAAAAAAAACATCTACGATTTACCATTTACGACACAAGGCAGAACTTTGAGGAAAAGTTATGAGTTTTAAACTTTGTCAATTTCTTTTCGTGAATCATCTTTTTTTGTCAAAATATTGGGGGGAGGGGGGAAAGGGTTAAGAGATTGGGCGGCAAAAAACACTAAGAACACTCACGATTTACCTTTCACAACACAAGGCACAACTTTGAGCGAAAGTTATGAGTTTTATATTTTGTCAATTTCTCTTTGTGAATCATCTTAAATTGTCATAATATTGGTGGGAAACAAAGCGCAAAGAGTTTGTGCGGCAAACAACACTAAAAACACCTACGAAATACCTTTTACGACATAAGGCACAACTTTGAGTGAAAGTTATGAGTTTAAAATTTTGTCAATTTCGTATCGTG
The DNA here is from genome assembly GCA_027886185.1 of Rheum nobile. Classification (NCBI taxonomy): domain Eukaryota; kingdom Viridiplantae; phylum Streptophyta; class Magnoliopsida; order Caryophyllales; family Polygonaceae; genus Rheum; species Rheum nobile. The sequence goes on along the minus strand of WOAB01000490.1, from coordinate 3,177,849 downwards.
AATCATCTTATATTGTCAAAATATCATCGGGAAATAAAGAGCTAAGAGTTTCATAAACAAGGCACAACTTTGAGAAATAGATATGACTTTCAAATTTTGTCAATTTCTTTCTGTGAATCATTTTATATAGTAAAAGTATCGGACGAGAAATATAGACCACAGAGTTTCAGTGACAAACAAGACTAAAAACACATACGATTTACCATTTACGAAACAAGGAACAACTTTGAGTGAAAGTTATGACTTTCAAATTTTGTCAATTTCTTTCCATGAATCATCTTATATTGTCAAAATAATGGGGGAGTAAAGAAAGAGCTAAGAGTTTGGATGACTAACAAGACAAAAAACATCTACGATTTACGACATAAGGCAGAACTTTGAGCAAAAGTTACGAGTTTTAAACTTTGTCAATTTCTTTCCGTGTATCATCTTTTGTTGTCAAAATATTGGGGGGCGCGGGGAAAGGGTTTAGACTTTAGGAGGCAAAAAATACTAAGAACACTTACGATTAACCTTTCACAACACAAGGCACAACTTTGAGCTAATGTTATGAGTTTTACATTTTGTCAATTTCTTTCTGTGAATCATCTTAAATTGTCATAATATTGGTGGGAAACAAAGATCTAAGAGTTTGGGCGACAAACAACACTAAAAACACCTACGAAATACCTTTTATGACACAAGGCACAACTTTGAGTGAAAGTTATGAGTTTAAAATTTTGTCAATTTCTTATCGTGAATCATCTTATATTGTTAAAATATCACCGGGAAATAAAAAGCTATGAGTTTCGGAAACAAGGCACAACTTTGAGAGAAAGATATGACTTTCAAATTTTGTCAATTTCTTTCCGTGAATCATCTTATATAGTAAAATTATCGGACGCGAAAAAAAGACCGAAGAGTTTCGGTGACAAACAAGACTAAAAACACATACGATTTACCATTTACGAAACAAGGAACAACTTTGAGTGAAAGTTATGACTTTCAAATTTTGTCAATTTGTTTCCATGAATCATCTTATATTGTCAAAATAATGGGGGAGTAAAGAAAGAGCTAAGAGTTTGGATGACTAACAAGACAAAAAACATCTACGATTTACGACATAAGGCAGAACTTTGAGCAAAAGTTACGAGTTTTAAACTTTGTCAATTTCTTTCCGTGTATCATCTTTTGTTGTCAAAATATTGGGGGGAGCGGGGAAAGGGTTTAGACCTTAGGAGGCAAAAAATACTAAGAACCCTTACGATTAACCTTTCACAACACAAGGCACAACTTTGAGCTAATGTTATGAGTTTTACATTTTGTCAATTTCTTTCTGTGAATCATCTTAAATTGTCATAATATTGGTGGAAAACAAAGATCTAAGAGTTTGGGCGACAAACAACACTAAAAACACCTACGAAATACCTTTTATGACACAAGGCACAACTTTGAGTGAAAGTTATGAGTTTAAAATTTTGTCAATTTCTTATCGTGAATCATTTTATATTGTTAAAATATCACCGGGAAATAAAAAGCTAAGACTTTCGGAAACAAGGCACAACTTTGAGAGCAAGATATGACTTTCAAATTTTGTCAATTTCTTTCCGTGAATCATCTTATATAGTAAAATCATCGGACGCGAAAAAAATACCTAAGAGTTTCGGTGACAAACAAGACTAAAAACACATACGATTTACCATTTACGAAACAAGGAACAACTTTGAGTGAAAGTTATGACTTTCAAATTTTTTCAATTTCTTTCCATGAATCATCTTACATTGTCAAAATAATGGGGGGAAAGAACGAGCTAAGAGTTTGGATGACTAACAAGACAAAAAACATCTACGATTTACGACATAAGGCAGAACTTTGAGCAAAAGTTACGAGTTTTAAACTTTGCCAATTTCTTTTCGTGAATCATCTTTTGTTGTCAAAATATTGGGGGGAGGGGGGAAAGGGTTAAGAGTTTGGGAGGCAAAAAACACTAAGAACACTTACGATTAACCTTTCACAACACAAGGCACAACTTTGAGCTAATATTATGAGTTTTACATTTTGTCAATTTCTTTCCATAAATCATCTTAAATTGTCATAATATTGGTGGGAAAGAAAGAGCTAAGAGTTTGGGCGACAAACAACACTAAAAACGCCTACGAAATACATTTTACGACACATGGCCTAACTTTGAGTGAAAGTTATGAGTTTAAAATTTTGTCAATTTCTTATCGTGAATCATCTTATATTGTCAAAATATCACCGAAAAATAAAGAGCAAAGAGTTTGGACGACAAAAACAACCAAAAACACCAACCATTCACCATTTCCAAAACAAGGCACAACTTTGAGCGAAAGTTATGACTTTCAAATTTTGTCAATTTCTGTTTGTTAATCATCTTATATTTTCACAATATCGCAGGCGAACAAAGAGCTAAGATTTTCGGCGACAAACAAGAAAAAAAACACCTACGATTTACCATTTCTAAAACAAGGCACCACTTTGAGTGAAAGTTATGACTTTCAAATTTTATCAATTTCTTTCCGTGAATCATGTTAAGTTGTCAAAATATTGGGGGGGAAACAAAGAGCTAAAAGTTTGGGCGAAAAACAACACTTAAAACACCTACGATTTACCAATTCAGAAACAAGGCACAACTTTGAGAGAAAGTTATGACTTTCAAATTGTGTCAATTTATTTCCGTAAATCATCTTATATAGTAAAAATATCGGACGAGAATTAAAGACCTAAGAGTTTCGGTGACAAATAAGACTAAAAACACATACGATTTATCATTTACGAAACAAGGAACAACTTTGAGTGAAAGTTATGACTTTCAAATTTTGTCAATTTCTTTCCATGAATCATCTTACATTGTCAAAATAATGGGGGGAAAGAACGAGCTAAGAGTTTGGATGACTAACAAGACAAAAAACATCTACGATTTCCGACATAAGGCAGAACTTTGAGCAAAAGTTACGAGTTTTAAACTTTGTCAATTTCTTTTCGTGAATCATCTTTTGTTGTCAAAATATTGGGGGGAGAGGGGAAAGGGTTAAGAGTTTGGAAGGCAAAAAACACTAAGAACACTTATGATTAACCTTTCACAACACAAGGCACAACTTTGAGCTAATATTATGAGTTTTACATTTTGTCAATTTCTTTCTGTGAATCATCTTAAATTGTCATAATATTGGTGGGAAACAAAGAGCTAAGAGTTGGGGCGACAAACAACACTAAAAACGCCTACGAAATACATTGTACGACACATGGCCCAACTTTGAGTGAAAGTTATGAGTTTAAAATTTTGTCAATTTCTTATCGTGAATCATCTTATATTGTCAAAATACCGCCGAAAAATAAAGAGCTAAGAGTTTGGACGAAAAAAACAACCAAAAACACCAACCATTCACCATTTCCAAAACAAGGCACAACTTTGAGCGAAAGTTATGACTTTCAAATTTTGTCAATTTCTGTTTGTGAATCATCTTATATTTTCACAATATCGCAGGCGAACAAAGAGCTAAGTTTTTCGGCGACAAACAAGAAAAAAAAACACCTACGATTTACCATTTCTAAAACAAGGCACCACTTTGAGTGAAAGTTATGACTTTCAAATTTTATCAATTTCTTTCCGTGAATCATGTTAAGTTGTCAAAATATTGGGGGGAAACAAAGAGCTAAAAGTTTGGGCGACAAACAACACTTAAAACACCTACGATTTACCAATTCAGAAACAAGGCACAACTTTGAGAGAAAGTTATGACTTTCAAATTGTGTCAATTTATTTCCATAAATCATCTTATATAGTAAAAATATCGGACGAGAATTAAAGACCTAAGAGTTTCGGTGACAAACAAGACTAAAAACACATATGATTTACCATTTACGAAACAAGGAACAACTTTGAGTGAAAGTTATGACTTTCAAATTTTGTCAATTTCTTTCCGTGAATAATCTTATATAGTAAAAATATCGGACGAGAAATAAAGACCTAAGAGTTTTGGTGACAAACAAGACTAAAAACACATACGATTTACCATTTACGAAACAAGGAACAACTTTGAGTGAAAGTTATGACTTTCAAATTTTGTCAATTTTTTTCCATGAATCATCTTATATTGTCAAAATATTTGGGGGAAAAAACGAGCTAAGAGTTTGGATGACTAACAAGACAAAAAACATCTACGATTTATAATTTATGACACAGGGCAGAAGTTTGAGCAAAAGTTACGAGTTTTAAACTTTCTCAATTTATTTCCGTGAATCATCTTTTGTTGTCAAAATATTGGGGGGAGGGGGAAAAGGGTTAAGAGTTTTGGCGGCAAAAAACACTAAGAATACATACGATTTACCTTTTACAACACAAGGCACAATTTTGAGCGAAAGTTATGAGTTTTATATTTTGTCAATTTCTTTCTGTGAATCATCTTAAGTTGTCAAAATATTGGTGGGAAACAAAGAGCTAAGAGTTTGGGTGACAAACAACCCTTAAAACATCTACGATTTACCATTTCAGAAACAAGGCACAACTTTGAGAGAAAGTTATGACTTTCAAATTTTGTCAATTTATTTTCGTGAATCATCTTATATAGTAAAAATATCGGACGAGAAATAAAGACCTAAGAGTTTCTGTAACACCCCCAGGCCAGTGGTGCTACAGTGCCATAATCCAAAGGATTATAAGGCGGGTAAAATAATTTTTTTTGCAAAACATAACCCCTATAAATATAATTATAAAGCAATACAGCGGAAACCTGTAAAACCTGTTCAGAGTTTGAAACCATAATCCAACTTAACACACAGAAAGTACTACAATAATTTACAACCAAAAGCCAACAACCTAAAACCAAAAGCCAACCACAAGTTTGACCACTTCAAGCTCCAAAACCAAAACGATACATACAACTAGTCAAAGACCAAAACCAAAAGAGTAAAGCCTTCGACTCCAAACCGACGGTGATCAGGATCCTCCTTGCTGGCGCTGAACCTGCAAAGCCTGATTGACTGGGGGACCCGAAACCCCAGCCAACCACGGTATGTAAACCGAAGTTAGTCAGTCTCACGAAAGACTATGGCAAGACTAGCCAAAACAGTTTCAACAATACACAATCAATGCAATATACAACCAAACTAACCAAGAGATATGTAAATAACCGACATCACCATATCCGACCAATCAACCAAGAAGATAACTCAACTCATTTTTAACCAATCACAACCATTAAAATATACATATCTATCACTTCAAACAACAACTTAATCAGGTACGCAAGCAACCCTTTCTCACAATTACCACTTCTCAACCTCTCCGTCTCCACCCCCACATCACCTAGGTGAGACAATTCACATCATCTCCGTCTCCACCCCCACATCACCACGGTGAGACGATTCACCACATCTCCGTCTCCACCCCCACATCACCAAGGTGAGACGATTCACAACATCTCCGTCTCCACCCCCACATCACCAAGGTGAGACAATTCACCACATCTCCGTCTCCACCCCCACATCACCAAGGTGAGACAATTCACCACATCTCCGTCTCCACCCCCACATCACCAAGGTGAGACAATTCACCACATCTCCGTCTCCACCCCCACCTCACCAAGGTGAGACAATTCACAACATCCAAACCAACTATCCATCACCAAACCAACCAATAAACAACACAACGACAATCAAAATCACATAACCACACCTTATCACACACAATCATACATTAACACATTTCACCACATATCAACACATATCACCACATTATCACACACCAACACATATTATCACACATCACAACCAAGCAAATATATAGTCAATTCAAACCAATTTAAAAATAGCTCAAGCAACCATAAATATAATTATGACATAAGCTAAGCATAATTCAATTTATAAAAATATATAAGTTAGGAAAGGATCCTCTTGCCTCAAGTCGAACCACTACGACCCCAGAGGTCTCCAAATCACTCGAACGAACCTGAGACAACAATCCGAGCAAAACCCTGACGTTAATTTAAATCAAACCATAACTAGAAAAACCCCCAAATTCAAACCCTAATAATACCTTCCAAAAATTCAGCAAATCCACACACACAATTCAACCCCCAAAGCTCACGAAATTCAGCTCCTAATCCACTGAATTTCTGCACAGATCACGCAGCTTCTCACAACAATATCAATTCGAACAACACACTCAACATCAATTCAAACATATAAAAATTAGCAAGATATTCAGTCCGAAAATTTGTACAAACCATACACCATTCTTACCTCTTTGTTGACCACAACTCTGCCCCGGAAACACCACCCAAAGCCACCGGAAAGCAGCTGCAACCGGGACGACAGCACAGCCAGGCAGCAGCTCAACAACAACAGCAACACGGCGGCATCAGCAACAATGAACCAGCACGACAGCAGCAAAGGAGGAGGAGCAGCGCGTCGTCCGGGTCGGCTCGTCGGAGAAGAAGCTGGCTTCGGCTGGGCACAGGGGAGGGAGTCGGGAAGGAGAACTTGGCTGAGCTGCTCACAGGGGAAGGGATTCACGAGAGGGAGAGAGCAACGAGAGAGAGGGACCGAAAGTTTAGGAATTTTAATCCCAAATTCCATTTCTCCCCTTTTTAAGCAAAACCCATAATTAATTTACCCTTTTGCCATTATCAACTTATTTGGGGTATTTCATTCTCCCCCCTTATAATAGTTTCATCCTCGAAACTAGAGTCAAACAAGTTCGGATAACTACGTCGCATAACCGATTCTAATTCCCACGTCTCTTCTTCGGTTCCATGCCTAGCCCATAACACTTTCACCAAAGGAATAACCTTGTTCCTCAATTTCTTCTGATCAACCGCTAGAATCTTTACAAGTGATTCCTCAACCGTGCCATCAGGTTGAAACTCCATCTCCTCAAAATTCAGAACATGAGTCGGATGATACACATATCTCCTCAGCTGAGACACATGAAATACGTCATGCATTCCACTCATCCTTGGCGGCAATGCAACTTGGTAAGCCACGACACCAACTCTCTTCAGAATCTCAAAGGGTCCAACATATCTAGGACTCAACTTACCTCGTTTCCCAAATCTCAAAGGGTCCATACAAAGCTTCATAAGGTGCCATCTTAATCGATGCATGCCAACTATTATTGTACGTAAATTCTATCAAATGCAACTTGTCTTCCCAATTTCCTGGCCATTCTAAAGCACAAGCTCGAAGCTTGTCTTCCAAAGTTTGAATTGTCCTTTCAGACTGACCGTCAGTTTGAGGATGAAAAGACGTACTAAATCTCAGTTGCGTTCCCATTGCCGCATGCAAAGATTTCCAAAAACGAGATGTGAATCGTCCATCTCTGTCAGACACTATAGTCTTGGGAACACCGTGCAGTCTAACTATCTCCTGCAAGAATATTCCAGCTAACTTCTCTGGATTCCAAGTAAGCTTGATAGGTATAAAGTGTGAAGACTTCGTCAAACGATCCACAATGACCCATATTGCCTCATTTCCTTTTCGGGGTCTAGGAAGAGCAACAACAAAATCCATCGAGATGTCTTCCCACTTCCATTCAGGAATAGGAAGCGGTTGTAACTTTCCAGCTGGTCTCTGGTGTTCAATCTTAACCTGCTGACAGATCAAACACCTCGACACATACTCAGCAACTTCTTGTTTCATATTACTCCACCAATAATTTCGTCTCAAGTCCTTGTACATCTTGCTGGCTCCAGGGTGTACTGAATAAGCCAAAGAATGACTTTCCCTAAGGATTAATTCCTTAAGTTCCTTGTCAGCTGGCACACATAGCCGATTCTGGAATCGTAATATCCCATCCTCATGAATGAGAAATCTGGGTGCCTTTCCTTGAGCAACTTCACTGCACAGTTTACTCAACACAAGATCATGCAGTTGTTTCTCCTTGATCGACTCTACTAGCGTCGATTGAATTTCCATCACATTCAACATCATCGGTTCCTTCTCACACCAAATCTCAATTTCACCTCTTACAAACTCTTGTTGTAACTCTGGTTGAGCTGTTAAATAAGCAACCCTAAGTTCCGGGGTCAACTATCTACTCAAGGCATCCGCCACTACATTGGCTTTTCCTGGATGATAACATATGTCTATATCATAATCTTTAATCAACTCAAGCCACCGTCTCTGTCTCAAATTCAATTCCTTCTGAGTGAATATATACTTCAGGCTCTTATGATCAGTGAAAATTGGACATCTTACCCCATACAAATAATGTCGCCAAATCTTGAGAGCAAAGACTACGGCGGCAAGTTCCAAATCATGGGTAGGATAATTGACTTCATGAGATTTAAGTTGACAAGAAGCATAGGCTATAACCTTTCCATTCTGTATTAGAACACAACCCAAACCATGCTTAGAAGCGTCACTGTAAACGGCAAATCCTTCAGTTCCCTGCGGTAAGGCTAACACTGGTGCACTAGTCAAACGTCTCTTGAGCTCTTCGAAACTCTCCATACACTTCCTGTCCCATTCAAACTTCATGGTATTACGCAGCAGATTAGTTAATGGTCGCGCAATCTGAGAAAAGCCTTCCACAAATCTCCGGTAATAACCTGCCAGTCCAAGAAAGCTTCGAACTTCCTTAACATTCTGAAGTGGGTTCCAATTCGCTACCGCTTCCATTTTCTGTGGATCGACCATTACACCTTCACTAGAGATCACATGGCCAAGAAATGCCACCTTAGTTAACCAAAAATCACATTTTGATAACTTGGCAAACAACTTCTGTCGCCTCAACACATCAAGTACTGCTCTAAGATGAGTTTCATGGTCCTTCATACTCTGAGAGTACACTAGAATATCATCAATAAAAACCACCACAAAACGATCCAGGTATTCTCTAAAACATCTGTTCATTAAGTCCATAAAAACTACAGGAGCATTCGTCAACCCAAAAGGCATCACCACAAATTCATAGTGACCGTACCTTGTTCTGAAAGCAGTCTTGTAGACATCATCCTCTCGAACTCTAAGCTGATGGTACCCTGATCTCAAGTCAATCTTGGAGAATACTGTAGCTCCTTGCAATTGATCCAGCAAGTCATCAATACGAGGAAGCGGATATTTGTTCTTAACCGTCACCTTATTCAATTCCCTGTAATCAATACATAGTCGAAGAGAACCATCTTTCTTCTTAACAAACAATACAGGTGCGCCCCAAGGAGACACATTTGGTCTAATAAAACCTGATTCAACAAATTGTTCTAACTGTTTCCTCAATTCTATCATTTCTACTGGTGCCATGCGATAAGGAGCTCGAGAAATCGGAGCAGTTCCCGGCTCTAACTCAATGGTAAAATCAACATCCGGACTTGGCGCTAAACCCACCAGTTTCTCCGGAAACACATCCGCATACTCGCAAACGACGGGAATGTCGTCTATCCTTACTTCATCCTTTCTATCCTCTAAAGCATAACACACATACCCAGCACAACCTCGCCTTAGCAGTCTAGCAGCGGTCATTGCATTAATAATCCTACCAGAGTCTCGCGGATCATGCCCTTCAAACACATGCGCTACACCCTTATCTGTTCTTACAGTAACTGTCTTCTTCCTAAAATCAAGAATAGCACCATGGCGAGAAAGCCAATCCATACCTAGGATAATATCATAGTGCAACATACTGATAGCTATCAAATCAACCATCCATTCCCGACCACCTATGATGATCGGAAAATCCTTAAGTCCCCGAGTACCTACTAACTTATCACCATTCGGCAATCCCACAACAAATGGTTCACATTCCAAATCACATAATAACCCAAGTCTATCTACACAATTCTCAGCAATAAAAGAATGCGTAGCTCCAGAGTCAAATAATAAGCGAACAAGTTTAGACTGAATAAAAAGTGTACCTATAGTCACAGGCGTGTTGTCATTCTCAGCTCTCCTCATCTTATAAACCCGATGTGTCGAAGTCCCACCCATCGGTGCCTTGCCCTTGTCGCCCCTAGAATTCTGTTGTGTCTGTGACGGTACTGGACGGTTCTGGTTCGGAGCTGGACGATAAGCAGGAGAGGAAGCTTGAGTTTGAGTGGAAATTTCCCTTAGTCTGCAGTGAGCTTTGATGTGTCCAACTCTCCCACACTTAAAACAAGTCGGAGGTGCTCTGGTACAGTCGGCCTTCTTATGACCTAGATCCCCACAGTTAAAGCAACGTAGCGCATTCCCGGTCGTCCCTGGCTGACCCCATGACCGTTGATAATTCACTGACATCTGAGAACCACCACCTTGGCTTGTCTTAGCCGGCCCAATGCTAGGAGTACTCTTAGGGGTAAAGAAAGGTTTTTTGAACCCACCAAAATTACCTTGAGGTCCAGATCTTCCAGGTGGAAAATGACTATTCTGTCTCTTCCCAGCCCGAGCATCCATAATCTGGTTCGAGTCGTCAATAGTTGCTTCCATGGTCAGACACTCATCGATAAATTGCTCGAGCGTAGTACAATTGTGCCTTGCCATCAGAGGCCTTATCTCGGGATATAACCATCTGTGAAAGTGCTTGATTTTATCCTTTTCATTTCTTACCACAGTAGTTGCATACTTCAGCAGCTTATTGAATTTCACAGCCAATTGATGCACTTTCAGTCCTTCATTCTCTGGATACTGAAACTCATGCAGCTTAGCGTCTCTTAGTGCCTCTGGAAAGAATATGTCCTCTAACTTGGCTCGAAACTCTTCCCATGTAGCCCCATGAGCAGTTGGTCGTGCAGCATCCCACCAATCACTAGCATCATCAATCAGATAATAAGCAGCAATAGTCACTTTCTCATTCTCTGGACATTTGATACCCTCAAGAAACTTTTCAAATCTGTTCAACCAGAATGTCACAGCTGCAGGCTCACCAGACCCATCAAAAGTAGGAGGTTTCATCCTAGCCACAGCTTCCATGTATCTGCTCAATCCTGCCTGCAATACTGGCTGTTCATTTCTTTGCTGCCCAACATGATCTGGCTCAGCAACCTGAGCTGGCGGAACTCGTGCCATAGCAGCCTGTACAGCCTGATTCACCATCTGTTGCAGCGCAACCAAAGTTCCTGGGTCAATACCCGCATTGGCAGCCTCTGGTGGAATTCCTGCAGGATTCTGCTGACTTCCCACAGAGCTATCAGCAGCTTGACTGTTTACATCCACCTCTTGAGGATCAGCCCGAGGACGTCCTCTACCACGCCCACGACCTCTACCTCGACCCGCTTTCGGAGGCATACTGAACATGTAAGAACATTAGCACAAAACACAACAAACAACCAATACTTACCAAAACAACTCACTACGGTTGACAGCAAGGAATCCTGATCACACGCTCGTTCACAACCACAACGTATAAAAATTTCCAAGTTGAAAACTCGGAAAGAACACATATTTTTAAAAAGAGCTCTAATACCAATTTCTGTAACACCCCCAGGCCAGTGGTGCTACAGTGCCATAATCCAAAGGATTATAAGGTGGGTAAAATATTTTTTTTGCAAAACATAACCCCTATAAATATAATTATAAAGCAATACAGCGGAAACCTGTAAAACCTGTTCAGAGTTTGAAACCATAAAACCAAAAGCCAACAACCTAAAACCAAAAGCCAACCACAAGTTTGACCACTTCAAGCTCCAAAACCAAAACGATACATACAACTAGTCAAAGACCAAAACCAAAAGAGTAAAGCCTTCGACTCCAAACCGATGGTGATCAGGATCCTCCTTGCTGGCGCTAAACCTGCAAAGCCTGATTGACTGGGGGACCCGAAACCCCAGCCAACCACGGTACGTAAACCGAAGTTGGTCAGTCTCACGAAAGACTATGGCAAGACTAGCCAAAACAGTTTCAACAATACACAATCAATACAATATACAACCAAACTAACCAAGAGATATATAAATAACCGACATCACCATATCCGACCAATCAACCAAGAAGATAACTCAACTCATTTTTAACCAATCACAACCATTAAAATATACATATCTATCACTTCAAACAACAACTTAATCAGGTACGCAAGCAACCCTTTCTCACAATTACCACTTCTCAACCTCTCCGTCTCCACCCCCACATCACCTAGGTGAGACAATTCACATCATCTCCATCTCCACCCCCACTCACCACGGTGAGACGATTCACCACATCTCCGTCTCCACCCCCACATCACCAAGGTGAGACGATTCACAACATCTCCGTCTCCACCCCCACATCACCAAGGTGAGACAATTCACCACATCTCCGTCTCCACCCCCACATCACCAAGGTGAGACAATTCACCACATCTCCGTCTCCACCCCCACCTCACCAAGGTGAGACAATTCACAACATCCAAACCAACTATCCATCACCAAACCAACCAATAAACAACACAACGACAATCAAAATCACATAACCACACCTTATCACACACCATCATACATTAACACATTTCACCACATATCACCACATTATCACACACCAACACATATTATCACACATCACAACCAAGCAAATATATAGTCAATTCAAACCAATTTAAAAATAGCTCAAGCAACCATAAATTTAATTATGACATAAGCTAAGCATAATTCAATTTATAAAAATATATAAGTTAGGAAAGGATCCTCTTGCCTCAAGTCGAACCACTACGACCCCAGAGGTCTCCAAATCACTCGAACGAACCTGAGACAACAATCCGAGCAAAACTCTGGCGTTAATTCAAATCAAACCATAACTAGAAAAACCCCCCAAATTCAAACCCTAATAATACCTTCCAAAAATTCAGCAAATCCACACACACAATTCAACCCCGAAAGCTCACGAAATTCAGCTCCTAATCCACTGAATTTCTGCACAGATCACGCAGCTTCTCACAACAATATCAATTCGAACAACACACTCAACATCAATTCAAACATATAAAAATCAGCAAGATATTCAGTCCGAAAATTTGTACCAACCATACACCATTCTTACCTCTTTGTTGACCATAACTCAGCCCCGGAAACACCACCCAAAGCCACCGGAAAGCAGCTGCAACCGGGACGACAGCACAGCCAGGCAGCAGCTCAACAACAACAGCAACACGGCGGCATCAGCAACAACGAACCAGCACGACAGCAGCAAAGGAGGAGGAGCAGCGCGTCGTCCGGGTCGGCTCGTCGGAGAAGAAGCTGGCTTTGGCTGGGCACAAGGGAGGGAGTCGGGAAGGAGAACTTGGCTGAGCTGCTCGCAGGGGAAGGGATTCACGAGAGGGAGAGAGCAACGAGAGAGAGGGACCGAAAGTTTAGGAATTTTAATCCCAAATTCCATTTCTCCCCTTTTTAAGCAAAACCCATAATTAATTTATCCTTTTGCCATTATCAACTTATTTGGGGTATTTCAGTTTCGGTGACAAATAAGACACCTACGATTTACCATTTCTGAAACAAGGCACCACTTTGAGTGAAAGTTATGACATTCAAATTTTATCAATTTCTTTACGTGAATCATCTGAAGTTGTCAAAATATTGGGGGGAAACAAAAAGCTAAAAGTTTGGTCCACAAACAACACTTAAAACACCTACGATTTACCATTTCAGAAACAAGGCACAACTTTGAGAGAAAGTTATGACTTTCAAATTTTGTCAATTTCATTTCGTGAATCATCTTATATAGTAAAAATATCGGACGAGAAATAAAGACCTAAGAGTTTCGGTGACAAACAAGACTAAAAACACATAGATTTTATCATTTACGAAACAAGGAACAACTTTGAGTGAAAGTTATGACTTTCAAATTTTGTCAATTTCTTTCCAAGAATCATCTTATATTGTCAAAATATTGGGGGAAAGAACGAGCTAAGAGTTTGGATGACTAACAAGACAAAAAAACATCTACGATTTACCATTTACGACACAAGGCAGAACTTTGAGCAAAAGTTATTAGTTTTAAACTTTGCAAATTTCTTTCCGTGAATCATCTTTTGTTGTCAAAATATTGGGGGGAGGGGGGAAAGGGTTAAGAGTTTGGGCGGCAAAAAACACTAAGAACACATACGATATACCTTTCACAACACAAGGCACAACTTTGAGCGAAAGTTATGAATTTTATTTTTTGTCAATTTCTTTCTGTGAATCATCTTAAATTGTCATAATACTGGTGGGAAACATAAAGCTAAGAGTTTGGGCGACAAACAACACTAAAAACACCTACGAAATACCTTTTACGACACAAGGCACAAATTTGAGCGAAAGGTATGAGTTTAAAATTTTGTCAATTTCTTATCGTGAATCATCTTATATTGTCAAAATCCCGCCGGGAAATAAATAGCTAAGAGTTTTGGAAACAAGGCACAACCTTGAGAGAAAGATATGACTTTCAAACTTTGTCAATTTCTTTTCGTGAATCATCTTATATACTAAAAATATCGAACGACAAATGAAGACCTAAAAGTTTCGGTGACAAACAAGAATAAAAACACATATGATTTACCATTTGCGAAACAAGGAACAACATTGAGTGCAAGTTTCCAAAACTAGTGGGAAAAAAAGAGCTAAGAATTTGGGCAACAAACAATACTAAAACCACCTATGAAATACATTTTATGACACAAGGCACAACTTTGAGTGAAAGTTATGAGTTTAAAATTTTGTCAATTTCTAATCGTGAATCATCTTATATTGTCAAAATATCGCCGAGAAATAAAGAGCTAAGAGTTTCGGAAACAAGGCACAACCTTGAGAAAAAGATATGACTTTCAAATTTTGTCAATTTCTTTCCGTGAATCATCTTATATAGTAAAAATATCGGATGAGAAATGAAGACCTAAGAGTTTCGGTGACAAACAAAACTAAAAACACATACGATTTACCATTTATGAAACAAGGAACAACTTTGAGTGAAAGTTATGACATTCAAATTTTGTCACGTTTTGTTTGTTAATCATCTTATATTTTCAAAATACCGCAGGCGAACAAAGAGCTAAGAGTTTCGGCGACAAACAAGACAAAAAACACCTACGATTTACCATTTCCGAAACAAGGCACCACTTTGAGCGAAAGTTATGACATTCAAATTTTATCAATTTCATTCTGTGAATCATCTTATGTTGTCAAAATATTGAGGGGAAACAAAGAGCTAAAAGTTTGGGCGACAAATAACACTTAAAACACCTACAATTTACCATTTCAGAAACAAGGCACAACTTTGAGAGAAAGTTATGAATTTGAAATTTGATCAATTTCTTTCCGTGAATCATCTTAAGTTGTCAAAATATTGGGGAGAAACAAAGAGCTAAAAGTTTGGGCGACAAACAACACTTAAAACACCTACGATTTACCATTTCAGAAACAAGGCACAACTTTGAGAGAAAGTTATGATTTCAATTTTTGTCAATTTCTATCCGTGAATCATCTTATATAGTAAAAATATCGGATGTGAAATAAAGACCTAAGAGTTCTGGTGACAAACAAGACTAAAAACACATACGATTTACCATTTACGAAACACGGAACAACTTTGAGTGAAAGTTATGACTTTTAAATTTTGCCAATTTTTGTTTGTGAATCATCTTATATTTTCAAAATATCGCAGGCGAACAAAGAGATAAGAGTTTCGGCGACAAACAAGACAAAAATCACCTACGATTTACCATTTCTGAAACAAGGCACCACTTTGAACGAAAGTTATGACATTCAAATTTTATCAATTTCTTTATGTCAATCAGCTTAAGTTGTCAAAATATTGGGGGGAAACAAAGATCTAAAAGTTTAAGCGACAAACAACACTGAAAACACCTACGATTTACCATTTCAGAAACAAGGCACAACTTTGAGAGAAAGTTATGACTTTCAAATTTTATCAATTTCTTTCCGTGAATCATCTTAAGTATTCAAAATATTGGGGAGAAACAAAGACCTAAAAGTTTGGGCGACAAACAACACTTAAAACACCTACGATTTACCATTTCAGAAACAAGGCGCAACTTTGAGAGAAAGTTATGACTTTCAAATTTTGTCAATTTCTTTCCGTGAACCATCTTATATAGTAAAAATATCGGATGAGAAATAAAGACCTAAGAGTTCCGGTGACAAACAAGACTAAAAACACATTTGATTTACCATTTACGAAACACGGAACAACTTCGAGTAAAAGTTATGACTTTCAAATTTTGTCAATTTCTGTTTGTGAATCATCTTATATTTTCAAAATATCGCAGGCGAACAAAGAGCTAAGAGTTTCGGCGACAAACAAGACAAAAATCACCTACGATTTACCATTTCTGAAACAAGGCACCACTTTGAGCGAAAGTTATGACATTCAAATTTTATCAATTTCTTTTCGTGAACCATCTTAAGTTTTCAACATATTGGGGGGAAACAAAGAGCTAAAAGTTTGGCCGACAAACAACACTTAAAACACCTACGATTTACCATTTCAGACACAAGGCAGAACTTTGAGAGAAAGTTATGACTTTCAAATTTTTTCAATTTCTTTCATGAATCATCTTATATAGTAAAAATATCGGATGTGAAATAAAGACCTAAGAGTTTCGGTAACAAACAAGACTAAAAACACATACGATTTACCATTTAAGAAACACAGAACAACTTTGAGTGAAAGTTACGACTTTCAAATTTTGTCAATTTCTGTTTGTGAATCATCTTATATTTTCAAAATATCACAGGCGAACAAAGAGCTAAGAGTTACGGGGACAAACAAGACAAAAATCACCTACGATTTACCATTTCTGAAACAAGGCACCACTTTGAGCGAAAGATATGTCATTCAAATTTTATCAATTTTTTTTCCTGAACCATCTTAAGTTTTCAAAATATTGGGGGGAAATAAAGAGCTAAAAGTTTGGGCGACAAACAACACTTAAAACACCTACGATTTACCATTTCACAAACAAGGCACAACTTTGAGAGAAAGTTATGACTTTCAAATTTTGTCAATTTCTTTCTGTGAATCATCTTATATAGTAAAAATATCAAATGAGAAATAAAGACCTAAGAGTTCCGGTGACAAACAAGACTAAAAACACATTTGATTTACCATTTACGAAACACGGAACAACTTTGAGTAAAAGTTATGACTTTCAAATTTTGTCAACTTCTGTTTGTGAATCATCTTATATTTTCAAAATATCGCAGGCGAACAAAGAGCTAAGAGTTTCGGCGACAAACAAGACAAAAATCACCTACGATTTACCATTTCTGAAACACGGCACCACTTTGAGCGAAAGTTATGACATTCAAATTTTATCAATTTCTTTTCGTGAACCATCTTAAGTTTTCAAAATATTGGGGGGAAACAAAGAGCTAAAAGTTCGGCCGACAAACAACACTTAAAACACCTACGATTTACCATTTCAGAAACAAGGCAGAACTTTGAGAGAAAGTTATGACTTTCAAATTTTTTCAATTTCTTTCCGTGAATCATCTTATATAGTAAAAATATCGGATGTGAAATAAAGACCTAAGAGTTTCGGTGACAAACAAGACTAAAAACACATACGATTTACCATTTACGAAACACATAACAACTTTAAGTGAAAGTTACGACTTTCAAATTTCATCAATTTCTGTTGGTGAATCATCTTATATTTTCAAAATATCACAGGCGAACAAAGAGTTAAGAGTTACGGGGACAAACAAGACAAAAATCACCTACGATTTACCATTTCTGAAACAAGGCACCACTTTGAGCGAAAGATATGTCATTCAAATTTTATCAATTTCTTTTCGTGAACCATCTTAAGTTTTCAAAATATTGGGGGGAAATAAAAAGCTAAAAGTTTGGGCGACAAACAACACTTAAAACACCTACGATTTACCATTTCACAAACAAGGCACAACTTTGAGAGAAAGTTATGACTTTCAAATTTTGTCAATTTCATTCCGAGAATCATCTTATATAGTAAAAATATCGGACGAGAAATAAAGACCTAAGAGTTTCGGTGACAAAAAAGACTAAAAACACATACGATTTACCATTTACGAAACAAGGAACAACTTTGAGTGAAAGTTATGACTTTCAAATTTTGTCAATTTCTTTCCAAGAATCATCTTATATTGTCAAAATATTGGGGGAAAGAACGAGCTAAGAGTTTGAATGACTAACAAGACAAAAAAACATCTACGATTTACCATCTACGACACAAGGCAGAACTTTGAGAAAAAGTTTTGAGTTTTAAACTGTGTCAATTTGTTTCCGTGAATCATCTTTTGTTGCAAAATATTGGGGGGAGGGGGGAAAGGGAAAGTTATGAGTTTTATATTGTGTAATTTTTTTTCTGTGAATCATCTGAAATTTTCATAATATTGGTGGGAAACAAAGAGCTAAGAGTTTGGGCGACAAACAACACTAAAAACACCTACGAAATACCTTTTACGACACAAGGTACAACTTTGAGCGAAAGTTATGAGTTTAAAATTTTGTCAATTTCTTATGGTGAATCGTCTTATATTGTCAAAATATCACCGGGAAATAAATAGCTAAGAGTTTTGGTAACAAGGCACAACCGTTAGAGAAAGATATGACTTTCAAATTTTGTCAATTTCTATTCGTGAATCATCTTATATTGTAAAAATATCGAACGACAAATGAAGACCTAAGAGTTTCGGTGACAAACAAGACTAAAAACTCATACTATTTACCATTTACGAAACAAGGAACAACTTGGAGTGAAAGTTATGACTTTCAAATTTTGTCAATTTCTATTTGTGAATCATCTTTTATTTTCAAAATATCACAGGCAAACAAAGAGCTAAGAGTTTCGGCGACAAACAAGAAAAAAAACACCTACGATTTACCATTTCTGAAACAAGGCACCACTTTGAGCGAAAGTTATGACATTCAAATTTTATCAATATATTTCCGTGAATCATCTTAAATTGTCAAAATATTGGGGGGAAACAAAGAGCTAAAAGCTTGGTCGACAAACAACACTTAATACACCTATGATTTACCGTTTCAAAACAAGGCACAACTTTGAGAGAAAGTTTTGACTCTCAAATTTTATCAATTTATTTCCGTGAATCATCTTAAGTTGTCAAAATATAGGGGAGAAACAAAGAGCTAAAAGTTTGGGCGACAAACAACACTTAAAACACCTACGATTTACCATTTCAGAAACAAGGCACAACTTTGAGAGAAAGTTATGACTTTCAAATTTTGTCAATTTCTTTCCGTGAATCATCTTATATAGTAAAAATATCGGATGAGAAATAAAGACCTAAGAGTTCCGGTGACAAACAAGACTAAAAACACATTTGATTTACCATTTACGAAACAAGGAACAACTTTGAGTAAAAGTTATGACTTTCAAATTTTGTCAACTTCTGTTTGTGAATCATCTTATATTTTCAAAATATCGCAGGCGAACAAAGAGCTAAGAGTTTCGGCGACAAACAAGACAAAAATCACCTACGATTTACCATTTCTGAAACATGGCACCACTTTGAGCGAAAGTTATGACATTCAAATTTTATCAATTTTCTTTTCGTGAACCATCTTAAGGTTTCAAAATTTTGGGGGGAAACAAAGAGCTAAAAGTTTGGCCGACAAACAACACTTAAAACACCTACGATTTACCATTTCAGAAACAAGGCAGAACTTTGAGAGAAAGTTATGACTTTCAAATTTTGTCAATTTCTTTCCGTGAATCATCTTATATAGTAAAAATATCGGATGTGAAATAAAGACCTAAGAGTTTCGGTGACAAACAAGACTAAAAACACATACGATTTACCATTTACGAAACACAGAACAACTTTGAGTGAAAGTTACGACTTTCAAATTTTGTCAATTTCTATTTGTGAATCATCTTATATTTTCAAAATATCACAGGCGAACAAAGAGCTAAGAGTTACGGGGACAAACAAGACAAAAATCACCTACGATTTACCATTTCTGAAACAAGGCACCACTTTGAGCGGAAGATATGTCATTCAAATTTTATCAATTTCTTTTCGTGAACCATCTTAAGTTTTCAAAATATTGGGGGGAAATAAAGAGCTAAACGTTTGGGCGACAAACAACACTTAAAACACCTACGATTTACCATTTCACAAACAAGGCACAACTTTGAGAGAAAGTTATGACTTTCAAATTTTGTCAATTTCATTCCGAGAATCATCTTATATAGTAAAAATATCGGACGAGAAATAAAGACCTAAGAGTTTCGGTGACAAACAAGACTAAAAACACATACGATTTACCATTTACGAAACAAGGAACAACTTTCAGTGAAAATTATGACTTTCAAATTTTGTCAATTTCTTTCCAAGAATCATCTTATATTGTCAAAATATTGGGGGAAAGAACGAGCTAAGAGTTTGGATGACTAACAAGACAACAAAACATCTACGATTTACCATCTACGACACAAGGCAGAACTTTGAGAAAAAGTTTTGAGTTTTAAACTGTGTCAATTTGTTTTCGGAAAAAAGGCTCAACCTTGAGAGAAAGATATGACTTTCAAACTTTGTCAATTTATTTCCGTGAATCATCTTATATAGTAAAAATATCGGACGAGAAATAAAGACCTAAGAGTTTCGGTGACAAACAAGACTAAAAACACATACGATTTACCATTTACGAAACAAGGAACAACTTTCAGTGAAAGTTATGACTTTCAAATTTTGTCAATTTCTGTTTGTGAATCATCTTATATTTTCAAAATATCGCAGGCGAACAAAGAGCTAAGAGTTTCGGCGACAAACAAGACAAAAAACACCTACGATTTACCATTTCTAAAACAAAGAACCACTTTGAGCGAAAGTTATGACATCAAATTTTATCAATTTCATTCCGTGAATCATCTTATATAGTAAAAATATCGGACGATAAATAAAGACCTAACAGTTTCGGTGACAAACAAGACTAAAAACACATACGATTTACCATTTACGAAACAAGGAACAACTTTGAGTGAAAGTTATGACTTTCAAATTTTGTCAATTTCTTTCCAGGAATCATCTTATATTGTCAAAATATTGGGGGAAAGAACGAGCTAAGAGTTTGGATGACTAACAAGACAAAAAATCATCTACGATTTACCATTTACGACACAAGGCAGAACTTTGAGTAAAATTATGAGTTTTAAACTTGGTCAATTTCTTTCTGTGAATCATCTTTTGATGTCAAAATATTGGGGGGAAAAGGGTTAAGAGTTTGGGTGGCAAAAACCACTAAGAACACTTACGATATACCTTTGAAAACACAACGCACAACTTTGAGTGAAAGTTATGAGTTTTATATTTTGTCAATTTCTTTCTGTCAATCATCTTAAATTGTCATAATATTGGTGGGAAACAAAAAGCTAATAGTTTGGGCGACAAACAACACTAAAAACACCTACAAAATACCTTTTACGACACAAGGCACAACTTTGAGCGAAAGTTATGACTTTAAAATTTTGTCAATTTCTTATCGTGAATCATTATAAATTGTCAAAATCCCGCCGGGAAATAAAGAGCTAAGAGTTTCGGAAACAAGGCACAACCTTGAGAGAAAGATATGACTTTCAAACTTTGTCAATTTCTTTCCGTGAATCATCTTATATAGTAAAAATATCGGACGAGAAATAAAGACCTAAGAGTTTCGGTGACAAACAAGACTAAAAACACATACGATTTACCATTTACGAAACAAGGAACAACTTTCAGTTAAAGTTATGACTTTTAAATTTTGTCAATTTCTGTTTGTGAATCATTTTATATTTTCAAAATATCGCAGGCGAACAAAGAGCTAAGAGTTTCGGCGACAAACAAGACAAAAAACACCTATGATTTACCATTTCTAAAACAAGGCACCACTTTGAGCGAAAGTTATGACATTCAAATTTTATCAATTTATTTCCGTGAATCATCTTATATAGTAAAAATATCGGACGAATAATAAAGACCTAAGAGTTTCGGTGACAAACAAGACTAAAAACACATACGATTTACCATTTACGAAAGAAGGAACAACTTTCAGTGAAAGTTATGACTTTCAAATTTTGTCAATTTCTGTTTGTGAATCATCTTATATTTTTAAAATATCGCAGGCGAACAAAGAGCTAAGAATTTCGGCGACAAACAAGACAAAAAACACCTACGATTTACCATTTCTAAAACAAGGCACCACTTTGTGCGAAAGTTATGACATTCAAATTTTATCAATTTCTTTCCGTGAATCATCTTATATAGTAAAAATATCGGACGATAAATAAAGACCTAAGAGTTTCGGTGACAAACAAGACTAAAAACACATACGATTTACCATTTACGAAACAAGGAACAACTTTGAGTGAAAGTTCTGACTTTCAAATTTTGTCAATTTCTTTCCAGGAATCATCTTATATTGTCAAAATATTGGGGGAAAGAATGAGCTAAGAGTTTGGATGACTAACAAGACAAAAAAACATCTACGATTTACCATTTACGACACAAGGCAGAACTTTGAGCAAAAGTTATGAGTTTTAAACTTTGTCAATTTATTTCCGTGAATCATCTTTTGTTGTCAAAATATTGGGGGGAGGGGGGAAAGGGTTAAGAGTTTGGGCGGCAAAAAACACTAAGAACACTTACGATATACCTTTCACAACACAAGGCACAACTTTGAGCGAAAGTTATGAGTTTTATATTTTGTCAATTTCTTTGTGTGAATCATCTTAAATTGTCATAATATTGGTGGAAAACAAAAAGCTTAGAGTTTGGGAGACAAACAACACTAAAAACACCTATGAAATACCTTTTACGACACAAGGCACAAATTTGAGCAAAAGTTATGAGTTTAAAATTTTGTCAATTTCTTATCGTGAATCATCTTATATTGTCAAAATCCCATCGGGAAATAAAGAGCTAAGAGTTTTGGAAAAACAAGGCACAACCTTGAGAGAAAGATATGACTTTCAAACTTTGTCAATTTCTTTTCGTGAATCAAGTTATATACTAAAAATATCGGAGGACAAATGAAGACCTAAGAGTTTCGGTGACAAACAAGAATAAAAACACATACGATTTACCATTTACGAAACAAGGAACAACTTTGAGTGAAAGTTATGACTTTCAAATTTTGTCAATTTCTGTTTGTGAATCATCTAATATTTTCCAAATATCACAGGCGAAGAAAAAGCTAAGAGTTCCGGCGACAAACAACACCTAAGATTTACCATTTCTGAAACAAGGCACCACTTTGAGTGAAAGTTATTGCATTCAAATTTTATCAATTTCTTTACGTGAATCATCTGAAGTTGTCAAAATATTGGGGGGAAACAAAAAGCTAAAATTTTGGTCCACAAACAACACTTAAAACACCTACGATTTACCATTTCAGAAACAAGGCACAACTTTGAGAGAAAGTTATGACTTTCAAATTTTGTCAATTTCATTCCGTGAATCATCTTATATAGTAAAAATATCGGACGAGAAATAAAGACCTAAGAGTTTCGGTGACAAACAAGACTAAAAACACATACGATTTTATCATTTACGAAACAAGGAACAACTTTGAGTGAAAGTTATGAATTTCAAATTTTGTCAATTTCTTTCCAAGAATCATCTTATATTGTCAAAATATTGGGGGAAAGAACGAGGTAAGAGTTTGGATGACTAACAAGACAAACAAACATCTACGATTTACCATTTACGACACAAGGCAGAACTTTGAGCAAAAGTTATTAGTTTTAAACTTTGCAAATTTCTTTCCGTGAATCATCTTTTGTTGTCAAAATATTGGGGGGAGGGGGGAAAGGGTTAAGAGTTTGTGCGGCAAAAAACACTAAGAACACATACGATATACCTTTCACAACACAAGGCACAACTTTGAGCGAAAGTTGTGAGTTTTATTTTTTGTCAATTTCTTTCTGTGAATCATCTTAAATTGTCATAATACTGGTGGGAAACAAAAAGCTAAGAGTTTGGGCGACAAACCACACTAAAAACACCTACGAAATACCTTTTACGACACAAGGCACAAATTTGAGCGAAAGTTATGAGTTTAAAATTTTGTCAATTTCTTATCGTGAATCATCTTATATTGTCAAAATCCCGCCGGGAAATAAAGAGCTAAGAGTTTTGGAAACAAGGCACAACCTTGAGAGAAAGATATGACTTTCAAACTTTGTCAATTTCTTTTCGTGAATCATCTTATATACTAAAAATATCGGACGACAAATGAAGACCTAAAAGTTTCGGTGACAAACAAGAATAAAAACACATACGATTTACCATTTGCGAAACAAGGAACAACATTGAGTGCAAGTTTCCAAAACTAGTGGGAAAAAAAGAGCTAAGAATTTGGGCAACAAACAACACTAAAACCACCTATGAAATTCATTTTATGACACAAGGCACAACTTTGAGTGAAAGTTATGAGTTTAAAATTTTGTCACTTTCTAATCGTGAATCATCTTATATTGTCAAAATATCGCCGAGAAATAAAGAGCTAAGAGTTTCGGAAACAAGGCACAACCTTGTGAAAAAGATATGACTTTCAAATTTTGTCAATTTCATTCCGTGAATCATCTTATATAGTAAAAATATCGGACGAGAAATAAAGACCTAAGAGTTTCGGTGACAAACAAGACTAAAAACACATACGATTTTATCATTTACGAAACAAGGAACAACTTTGAGTGAAAGTTATGACTTTCAAATTTTGTCAATTTCTTTCCAAGAATCATCTTATATTGTCAAAATATTGGGGGAAAGAACGAGCTAAGAGTTTGGATGACTAACAAGACAAAAAAACATCTACGATTTACCATTTACGACACAAGGCAGAACTTTGAGCAAAAGTTATTAGTTTTAAACTTTGCAAATTTCTTTCCGTGAATCATCTTTTGTTGTCAAAATATTGGGGGGAGGGGGGAAAGGGTTAAGAGTTTGGGCGGCAAAAAACACTAAGAACACATACGATATACCTTTCACAACACAAGGCACAACTTTGAGCGAAAGTTGTGAGTTTTATTTTTTGTCAATTTCTTTCTGTGAATCATCTTAAATTGTCATAATACTGGTGGGAAACAAAAAGCTAAGAGTTTGGGCGACAAACCACACTAAAAACACCTACGAAATACCTTTTACGACACAAGGCACAAATTTGAGCGAAAGTTATGAGTTTAAAATTTTGTCAATTTCTTATCGTGAATCATCTTATATTGTCAAAATCCCGCCGGGAAATAAAGAGCTAAGAGTTTTGGAAACAAGGCACAACCTTGAGAGAAAGATATGACTTTCAAACTTTGTCAATTTCTTTTCGTGAATCATCTTATATACTAAAAATATCGGACGACAAATGAAGACCTAAAAGTTTCGGTGACAAACAAGAATAAAAACACATACGATTTACCATTTGCGAAACAAGGAACAACATTGAGTGCAAGTTTCCAAAACTAGTGGGAAAAAAAGAGCTAAGAATTTGGGCAACAAACAACACTAAAACCACCTATGAAATACATTTTATGACACAAGGCACAACTTTGAGTGAAAGTTATGAGTTTAAAATTTTGTCACTTTCTAATCGTGAATCATCTTATATTGTCAAAATATCGCCGAGAAATAAAGAGCTAAGAGTTTCGGAAACAAGGCACAACCTTGTGAAAAAGATATGACTTTCAAATTTTGTCAATTTCTTTCCGTGAATCATCTTATATAGTAAAAATATGGGATGAGAAATGAAGACCTAAGAGTTTCGGTGACAAACAAAACTAAAAACACATACGATTTACCATTTATGAAACAAGGAACAACTCTGAGTGAAAGTTATGACATTCAAATTTTGTCACGTTTTGTTTGTTAATCATCTTATATTTTCAAAATACCGCAGGCGAACAAAGAGCTAAGAGTTTCGGCGACAAACAAGACAAAAAACACCTACGATTTACCATTTCCGAAACAAGGCACCACTTTGAGCGAAAGTTATGACATTCAAATTTTATAAATTTCTTTCCGTGAATCATCTTATATAGTAAAAATATCGGACGATAAATAAAGGCCTAAGAGTTTCGGTGACAAACAAGACTAAAAACACATACGATTTACCATTTACGAAACAAGGAACAACTTTGAGTGAAAGTTCTGACTTTCAAATTTTGTCAATTTCTTTCCAGGAATCATCTTATATTGTCAAAATATTGGGGGAAAGAATGAGCTAAGAGTTTGTATGACTAACAAGACAAAAAAACATCTACGATTTACCATTTACGACACAAGGCATAACTTTGAGCAAAAGTTATTAGTTTTAAACTTTGCAAATTTCATTCTGTGAATCATCTTATGTTGTCAAAATATTGAGGGGAAACAAAGAGCTAAAAGTTGGGGCGACAAATAACACTTAAAACACCTACGATTTACCATTTCATAAAC
This sequence comes from Rheum nobile, assembly GCA_027886185.1. Lineage (NCBI taxonomy): Eukaryota > Viridiplantae > Streptophyta > Magnoliopsida > Caryophyllales > Polygonaceae > Rheum > Rheum nobile. The sequence continues at coordinate 3,151,558 of WOAB01000490.1, read as the reverse complement.
AAGGCACAACTTTGAGAGAAAGTTATGACTTTGAAATTTTATCAATTTCTTTCCGTGAATCATCTTAAGTTGTCAAAATATTGGGGAGAAACAAAGAGCTAAAAGTTTGGGCGACAAACAACACTTAAAACACCTACGATTTACCATTTCAGAAACAAGGCACAACTTTGAGAGAAAGTTATGATTTCAAATTTTGTCAATTTCTATCCGTGAATCATCTTATATAGTAAAAATATCGGATGTGAAATAAAGACCTAAGAGTTCCGGTGACAAACAAGACTAAAAACACATACGATTTACCATTTACGAAACACGGAACAACTTTGAGTGAAAGTTATGAATTTCAAATTTTGCCAATTTCTGTTTGTGAATCATCTTATATTTTCAAAATATCGCAAGCGAACAAAGAGATAAGAGTTTCGGCGACAAACAAGACAAAAATCACCTACGATTTACCATTTCTGAAACAAGGCACCACTTTGAGCGAAAGTTATGACATTCAAATTTTATCAATTTCTTTATGTCAATCATCTTAAGTTGTCAAAATATTGGGGGGGAAACAAAGATCTAAAAGTTTAAGCGACAAACAACACTTAAAACACCCACGATTTACCATTTCACAAACAAGGCACAACTTTGAGAGAAAGTTATGACTTTCAAATTTTATCAATTTCTTTCCATGAATCATCTTAAGTATTCAAAATATTGGGGAGAAACAAAGACCTAAAAGTTTGGGCGACAAACAACACTTAAAACACCTACGATTTACCATTTCAAAAACAAGGCGCAACTTTGAGAGAAAGTTATGACTTTCAAATTTTGTCAATTTCTTTCCGTGAACCATCTTATATAGTAAAAATATCGGATGAGAAATAAAGACCTAAGAATTCCGGTGACAAAAAGGACTAAAAACACATTTGATTTACCATTTACGTAACACGGAACAACTTTGAGTAAAAGTTATGACTTTCAAATTTTGTCAATTTCTGTTTGTGAATCATCTTATATTTTCAAAATATCGCAGGCGAACATAGAGCTAAGAGTTTCGGCGACAAAGAAGACAAAAATCAACTACGATTTACCATTTCTGAAACAAGGCACAACTTTGAGAGAAAGTTATGACTTTGAAATTTTATCAATTTCTTTTCGTGAACCATCTTAAGTTTTCAACATATTGGGGGGAAACAAAGAGCTAAAAGTTCGGCCGACAAACAACACTTAAAACACCTACGATTTACCATTTCAGACACAAGGCAGAACTTTGAGAGAAAGTTATGACTTTCAAATTTTTTCAATTTCTATCCGTGAATCATCTTATATAGTAAAAATATCGGATGTGAAATAAAGACCTAAGAGTTCCGGTGACAAACAAGACTAAAAACACATACGATTTACCATTTACGAAAAACGGAACAACTTTGAGTGAAAGTTATGACTTTCAAATTTTGCCAATTTCTGTTTGTGAATCATCTTATATTTTCAAAATATCGCAGGCGAACAAAGAGATAAGAGTTTCGACGACAAACAAGACAAAAATCACCTACGATTTACCATTTCTGAAACAAGGCACCACTTTGAGCGAAAGTTATGACATTCAAATTTTATCAATTTCTTTATGTCAATCATCTTAAGTTGTCAAAATATTGGGGGGGGAACAAATATCTAAAAGTTTAAGCGACAAACAACACTTAAAACACCTACGATTTACCATTTCAGAAACAAGGCACAACTTTGAGAGAAAGTTATGACTTTCAAATTTTATCAATTTCTTTCCGTGAATCATCTTAAGTATTCAAAATATTGGGGAGAAACAAAGACCTAAAAGTTTGGGCGACAAACAACACTTAAAACACCTACGATTTACCATTTCAGAAACAAGGCGCAACTTTGAGAGAAAGTTATGACTTTCAAATTTTGTCAATTTCTTTCCGTGAACCATCTTATATAGTAAAAATATCGGATGAGAAATAAAGACCTAAGAGTTCCGGTGACAAACAAGACTAAAAACACATTTGATTTACCATTTACGAAACACGGAACAACTTTGAGTAAAAGTTATGACTTTCAAATTTTGTCAATTTCTGTTTGTGAATCATCTTATATTTTCAAAATATCGCAGGCGAACAAAGAGCTAAGAGTTTCGGCGACAAACAAGACAAAAATCACCTACGATTTACCATTTCTGAAACAAGGCACCACTTTGAGCGAAAGTTATGACATTCAAATTTTATCAAGTTCTTTTCGTGAACCATCTTAAGTTTTCAACATATTGGGGGGAAACAAAGAGCTAAAAGTTCGGTCGACAAACAACACTTAAAACACCTACGATTTACCATTTCAGACACAAGGCAGAACTTTGCGAGAAAGTTATGACTTTCAAATTTTTTCAATTTCTTTCCGTGAATCATCTTATATAGTAAAAATATCGGATGTGAAATAAAGACCTAAGAGTTTCGGTGACAAACAAGACTAAAAACACATACGATTTACCATTTACGAAACACAGAACAACTTTGAGTGAAAGTTACGACTTTCAAATTTTGTCAATTTCTGTTTGTGAATCATCTTATATTTTCAAAATATCACAGGCGAACAAAGAGCTAAGAGTTACGGGGACAAACAAGACAAAAATCACCTACGATTTACCATTTCTGAAACAAGGCACCACTTTGAGCGAAAGATATGTCATTCAAATTTTATCAATTTCTTTTCGTGAACCATCTTAAGTTTTCAAAATATTGGGGGGAAATAAAGAGCTAAAAGTTTGGGCGACAAACAACACTTAAAACACCTACGATTTACCATTTCACAAACAAGGCACAACTTTGAGAGAAAGTTATGACTTTCAAATTTTGTCAATTTCATTCCGAGAATCATCTTATATAGTAAAAATATCGGACGAGAAATAAAGACCTAAGAGTTTCAGTGACAAAAAAGACTAAAAACACATACGATTTACCATTTACGAAACAAGGAACAACTTTGAGTGAAAGTTATGACTTTCAAATTTTGTCAATTTCTTTCCAAGAATCATCTTATATTGTCAAAATATTGGGGGAAAGAACGAGCTAAGAGTTTGGATGACTAACAAGACAAAAAAACATCTACGATTTACCATCTACGACACAAGGCAGAACTTTGAGAAAAAGTTTTGAGTTTTAAACTGTGTCAATTTGTTTCCGTGAATCATCTTTTGTTGCAAAATATTGGGGGGAGAGGGGAAAGGGTTAAGTGTTTGTGTGACAAAAAACACTAAGAACACTTACGATTTACCTTTCACAACACAAGGCACAACTTTGAGGGAAAGTTATGAGTTTTATATTTTGTCATTTTTTTTCTGTGAATCATCTGAAATTTTCATAATATTGGTGGGAAACAAAGAGCTAAGAGTTTGGGCGACAAACAACACTAAAAACACCTACGAAATACCTTTTACGACACAAGGTACAACTTTGAACGAAAGTTATGAGTTTAAAATTTTGTCAATTTCTTATGGTGAATCGTCTTATATTGTCAAAATATCACCGGAAAATAAATAGCTAAGAGTTTTGGAAACAAGGCACAACCTTTAGAGAAAGATATGACTTTCAAATTTTGTCAATTTCTATTCGTGAATCATCTTATATAGTAAAAATATCGGACGACAAATGAAGACCTAAGAGTTTCGGTGACAAACAAGACTAAAAACTCATACTATTTACCATTTACGAAACAAGGAACAACTTGGAGTGAAAGTTATGACTTTCAAATTTTGTCAATTTCTATTTGTGAATCATCTTTTATTTTCAAAATATCACAGGCGAACAAAGAGCTAAGAGTTTCGGCGACAAACAAGAAAAAAAACACCTACGATTTACCATTTCTGAAACAAGGCACCACTTTGAGCGAAAGTTATGACATTCAAATTTTATCAATATATTTCCGTGAATCATCTTAAATTGTCAAAATATTGGGGGGAAACAAAGAGCTAAAAGTTTGGTCGACAAACAACACCTAATACACCTATGATTTACCGTTTCAAAACAAGGCACAACTTTGAGAGAAAGTTTTGACTTTCAAATTTTATCAATTTCTTTCCGTGAATCATCTTAAGTTGTCAAAATATAGGGGAGAAACAAAGAGCTAAAAGTTTGGGCGACAAACAACACTTAAAACACCTACGATTTACCATTTCAGAAACAAGGCACAACTTTGAGAGAAATTTATGACTTTCAAATTTTGTCAATTTCTTTCCGTGAATCATCTTATATAGTAAAAATATCGGATGAGAAATAAAGACCTAAGAGTTCCGGTGACAAACAAGACTAAAAACACATTTGATTTACCATTTAGGAAACACGGAACAACTTTGAGTAAAAGTTATGACTTTCAAATTTTGTCAACTTCTGTTTGTGAATCATCTTATATTTTCAAAATATCGCAGACGAACAAAGAGCTAAGAGTTTCGGCGACAAACAAGACAAAAATCACCTACGATTTACCATTTCTGAAACATGGCACCACTTTGAGCGAAAGTTATGACATTCAAATTTTATCAATTTCTTTTCGTGAACCATCTTAAGTTTTCAAAATATTGGGGGGAAACAAAGAGCTAAAAGTTCGGCCGACAAACAACACTTAAAACACCTACGATTTACCATTTCAGAAACAAGGCAGAACTTTGAGAGAAAGTTATGACTTTCAAATTTTGTCAATTTCTTTCCGTGAATCATCTTATATAGTAAAAATATCGGATGTGAAATAAAGACCTAAGAGTTTCGGTGACAAACATAACTAAAAACACATACGATTTACCATTTACGAAACACAGAACAACTTTGAGTGAAAGTTACGACTTTCAAATTTTGTCAATTTCTATTTGTGAATCATCTTATATTTTCAAAATATCACAGGCGAACAAAGAGCCAAGAGTTACGGGGACAAACCAAGACAAAAATCACCTACGATTTACCATTTCTGAAACAAGGCACCACTTTGAGCGAAAGTTATGACATTCAAATTTTATAAATTTCTTTCCGCAAATTATCTTAAGTTGTCAAAATATTGGGGGCAAACAAAGAGCTAAAAGTTTGGGCGACAAACAACACTTAAAACACCTACGATTTACCATTTCAGAAACAAGGCACAACTTTGAGAGAAAGTTATGACTTTCAAATTTTATCAATTTCTTTCCGTGAATCATCTTAAGTTGTCAAAATATTGGGGAGAAACAAAGAGCTAAAAGTTTGGGCGACAAACAACACTTAAAACACCGACGATTTACCATTTTCAGAAACAAGGCACAACTTTGAGAGAAAGTTATTTCTTTCAAATTTTGTCAATTTCTTTCCGTGAATCATCTTATATAGTAAAAATATCGGATGAGAAATAAAGACCTAAGAGTTCCGGTGACAAACAAGACTAAAAACACATACGATTTACCATTTACGAAACACAGAACAACTTTGAGTGAAAGTAAAGACTTTCAAATTTTGTCAAATTCTGTTTGTGAATCATCTTATATTTTCAAAATATCGCAGGCGAACAAAGAGCTAAGAGTTTCGGCGACAAACAAGACAAAAATCACCCACGATTTACCATTTCTGGAACAAGGCACCACTTTGAAAGAAAGTTATGACATTCAAATTTTATCAATTTCTTTTCGTGAATCATCTTAAGTTTTCAAAATATTGGGGGGAAACAAAGAGCTATAAGTTTGGGAGACAAACAACACCTAAATCACCGACGATTTACCATTTCAGAAACAAGGCACAACTTTGAGAGAAAGTTATGACGTTCAAATTTTGTCAATTTCATTCCGTGAATCATCTTATATAGTAAAAATATTGGACGAGAAATAAAGACCTAAGAGTTTCGGTGACAAACAAGACTAAAAACACATACGATTTACCATTTACGAAACAAGGAACAACTTTGAGTGAAAGTTATGACTTTCAAATTTTGTCAATTTCTTTTCAGGAATCATCTTATATTGTCAAAATATTGGGGGAAAGAACAAGCTAAGAGTTTGGATGACTAACAAGACAAAAAAACTATAACACCCCCAAATATTTCCTTGAAAGTATTACCGTCAATGACCTCAGATTACACATTTGGGGTCACCCAAGGCTTAACCATTTTATAACAATCATGTATCAACACAAAACTTTGTTAAATACACATATATTATTTAAACCAAAGTCACGGATTACATATGTGAATACCAAATACGTCCAAATACAAAATTATTTCAATACAGCGGGAGTCTTTAAAATGAATAACAATACGAAGGGTCTTGATCTGTGCGATCTCATGCCTAGGATCCTTAACCTTGGAAAACTCTTTAAATGTCATATGCCTTCATCATCGCGTACTAGCCTTGACGGAAAGGGAGTTTTCCTGATGTGCCGTATGAGACGGATGACACCAGCCAACCATACAAAGGAATAAACCGGTTGGTTAGTCTAATGAAAGACTATGCAAGGGAGAAATAGAAAAGGTTCTAAGTAGTCGTATTAGGTTACACATGTCGTTTCTCGAATAATAACCGATGACGACAGTGAACCTCAACACTTCTACGGAAACATACGAAAAGGTAAGAACATGAGAAGTCTCCAAAAGAGTGAGTCTTATCGGAAACGTATGAAGAGAAGACTCCAAAAGATTGAGTCTTATCGGAAAGCATGACAAGTGTTTGGGAACGTTATAGTTTCACACAAGCGTTTAAAACTACTTGATCATTTGGGTCCACGACCAACCTCACTGCGTAATGCGAATTCAGATTTGGAAGGAGGACTTACTCTAACCGAAGTCCGAGCGGGTTCCAAGTTGTACTTCTCGCCCGAAGGTTCATTAATTATGTGCATAATCGCACTTATCTTATTAAATTCCAAAACACACATTTATGTTAAAGCTTTTAGTATATATCATCTCGGTTCGAGAGATATCTAGGGAATAAATCCCGATTGTCGGAACCAGCTGTGTGCACCTACCCTGAGTAAGGGTACAGTCATGACCAGGGAAAGTACTAGGGAAAAATCCTCCTAATACCAGTTATAAAGAAACGACTATACCTCGCGAGGTACATAGCGTTCCTACGAATACTCGTTCTAACTACATAGTTAAAACCACACAATAATCCACACCAATACCATCATGGTAATAACAGATATAATAGCGTTATTTGTAGCAATATATACAACCTATTATAATATCACATCTTAATCACACATTTATAAAATTTGTTCCCAAACGAAAACAACATTTCATCCCAATTTAATTAACAATTAAAATAATTGATAATTAACGGAAACATGGAATGATAAGCAAGAGTGAACCGCCACTTGCCATACTTGAGACGAACAAAGTTGTCGGGTTCCAGGTATCTGGGAATTGGAATCTGGTTACGGATTCCTACGACGACGACGAAACAACGACGGAACCCTAAGTTAATATCGATACAAAAGGAGGAATTGAAAGGAAACGAGGGTCAAAGCCATGACCGGGCTCTTCCAAGCCACCGCAAGCCGCAGTCGCGGTTTGGAACTTCTGCGGTCGCGGATTTTTGGGTAGAGCCGCGATCGCGGTGTTCATAGCCTCGGTCGCGGATCATCCCCTGACGCGACCCTGAAATCGATTCGAGCCTCACCGATTATCGACAACGACAGCGCAACTTCCTCCTAGCAATGCTACCTCCACAAACTCCAAAGCCACCACAACGACAACCAAAAACTCCGGCGAATGACTCCGACGAACACACGACGCCGGCGAGAGCAAAACGAGAGAAAGAGAGATTGAGAGATCTGAGGATGGAGATCTCAAGCCGGTGAAGACCCATATTTATAGGGTTGCCAGGAGTGTAACGCCGGCCATACGAAACGATCGACCTCCCCCCGGCAAAATGTCGGAAATTCAAATCGGCGAAAATGCGAAGGTAATGAAGACGACGATTGAACGGTTTCCGCGATTGCGGAAACTCTTCCGCGGTCGCGAAAATGCCGCAAACGCGTCATTTGCCTTAGGTCGCGGGTTCACTCATGGATTCAAGCTTGAAAATAAATTCTAGTACCCATACAAATATTCTAAGACCCGATAATTCCTCAAACGTATATTATAACGTCTAAGAGATTATTACAGAGATTCCGAACACGCCAAACGCGTCTTGCTTTCAGCACGAGGGTGGGAAAATTACCCAAATACCCTTACTAAAATTGAGGGGTATTACATCACTACTCCCTTAAAAAAAAGTTTCGACCCCGAAACTTGGCCGAAAACAGCTAAAAACTGAGGGACAATAGAAAAGCATCTACGATTTAACATTTACGACACACGGCAGAACTTTGAGCAAAAGTTATGAGTTTTAAACTTTGTCAATTTCTTTCCGTGAATCATATTTTGTTGTCAAAATATTGGGGGGAGGGGGGAAAGGGTTAAGAGTTTGGGCGGCAAAAAACACTATGAACACTTACGATTTACCTTTCACAACACAAGGCACAACTTTGAGCGAAAGTTATGAGTTTTATATTTTGTCAATTTCTTTCTGTGAATCATCTTAAATTGTCATAAAACTAGTGGGAAACAAAAAGCTAAGAGTTTGGGCGATAAACAACACTAAAAACACCTACGAAATACCTTTTACGACACAAGGCACAACTTTGAATGAAAGTTATGAGTTTAAATATTTGTCAATTTCTTATCGTGAATCATCTTATATTGTCAAAATATCACCGGGAAATAAAAAGCTAATAGTCTCGGAAACAAGGCACAACCTTGAGAGAAAGATATGACTTTCAAATTTTGTCAATTTCTTTTCGTGAATCATCTTATATAGTAAAAATATCGGACGACAAATGAAGACCTAAGAGTTTCGGCGACAAACAAGACAAAAAACACCTACGATTTACCATTTTTGAAACAAGGCACCACATTGAGCGAAAGTTATGACATTCAAATTTTAACAATTTCTTTTCGTGAACCATCTTAAGTTTTCAAAATATTGGGGGGAAACAAAGAGCTAAAAGTTCGGCCGACAAACAACACTTAAAACACCTACGATTTACCATTTCAGAAACAAGGCAGAACTTTGAGAGAAAGTTATGACTTTCAAATTTTGTCAATTTCTTTCCGTGAATCATCTTATATAGTAAAAATATCGGATGTGAAATAAAGACCTAAGAGTTTCGGTGACAAACAAGACTAAAAACACATACGATTTACCATTTACGAAACACAGAACAACTTTGAGTGAAAGTTATGACTTTCAAATTTTGTCAATTTCTATTTGTGAATCATCTTATATTTTCAAAATATCACAGGCGAACAAAGAGCCAAGAGTTACGGGGACAAACCAAGACAAAAATCACCTACGATTTACCATTTCTGAAACAAGGCACCACTTTGAGCGAAAGTTATGACATTCAAATTTTATAAATTTCTTTCCGCAAATTATCTTAAGTTGTCAAAATATTGGGGGCAAACAAAGAGCTAAAAGTTTGGGCGACAAACAACACTTAAAACACCTACGATTTACCATTTCAGAAACAAGGCACAACTTTGAGAGAAATTTATGACTTTCAAATTTTATCAATTTCTTTCCGTGAATCATCTTAAGTTGTCAAAATATTGGGGAGAAACAAAGAGCTAAAAGTTTGGGCGACAAACAACACTTAAAACACCGACGATTTACCATTTCAAAAACAAGGCACAACTTTGAGAGAAAGTTATTTCTTTCAAATTTTGTCAATTTCTTTCCGTGAATCATCTTATATAGTAAAAATATCGGATGAGAAATAAAGACCTAAGAGTTCCGGTGACAAACAAGACTAAAAACACATACGATTTACCATTTACGAAACACGGAACAACTTTGAGTGAAAGTAATGACTTTCAAATTTTGTCAAATTCTGTTTGTGAATCATCTTATATTTTCAAAATATCGCAGGCGAACAAAGAGCTAAGAGTTTCGGCGACAAACAAGACAAAAATCACCCACGATTTACCATTTCTGTAACAAGGCACCACTTTGAAAGAAAGTTATGACATTCAAATTTTATCAATTTCTTTTCGTGAATCATCTTAAGTTTTCAAAATATTGGGGGGAAACAAAGAGCTATAAGTTTGGGAGACAAACAACACCTAAATCACCGACGATTTTCCATTTCAGAAACAAGGCACAACTTTGAGAGAAAGTTATGACTTTCAAATTTTGTCAATTTCATTCCGTGAATCATCTTATATAGTAAAAATATTGGACGAGAAATAAAGACCTAAGAGTTTCGGTGACAAACAAGACTAAAAACACATACGATTTACCATTTACGAAACAAGGAACAACTTTGAGTGAAAGTTATGACTTTCAAATTTTGTCAATTTCTTTCCAGGAATCATCTTATATTGTCAAAATATTGGGGGAAAGAACAAGCTAAGAGTTTGGATGACTAACAAGACAAAAAAACTATAACACCCCCAAATATTTCCTTGAAAGTATTACCGTCAATGACCTCAGATTACACATTTGGGGTCACCCAAGGCTTAACCATTTTATAACAATCATGTATCAACACAAAACTTTGTTAAATACACATATATTATTTAAACCAAAGTCACGGATTACATCTGTGAATACCAAATACGTCCAAATACAAAATTATTTCAATACAGCGGGAGTCTTTAAAATGAATAACAATACGAAGGGTCTTGATCTGTGCGATCTCACGCCTAGGATCCTTAACCTTGGAAAACTCTTTAAATGTCATATGCCTTCATCATCGCGTACTAACCTTGACGGAAAGGGAGTTTTCCTGATGTGCCGTATGAGACGGATGACACCAGCCAACCATACAAAGGAATAAACCGGTTGGTTAGTCTAATGAAAGACTATGCAAGGGAGAAATAGAAAAGGTTCTAAGTAGTCGTATTAGGTTACACATGTCGTTTCTCGAATAATAACCGATGATGACAGTGAACCTCAACACTTCTACGGAAACATACGAAAAGGTATGAACATGAGAAGACTCCAAAAGAGTGAGTCTTATCGGAAACGTATGAAGAGAAGACTCCAAAAGATTGAGTCTTATCGGAAAGCATGACAAGTGTTTGGGAACGTTATAGTTTCACACAAGCGTTTAAAACTACTTGATCATTTGGGTCCACGACCAACCTCACTGCGTAATGCGAATTCAGATTTGGAAGGAGGACTTACTCTAACCGAAGTCCGAGCGGGTTCCAAGTTGTACTTCTCGCCCGAAGGTTCATTAATTATGTGCATAATCGCACTTATCTTATTAAATTCCAAAACGCACATTTATGTTAAAGCTTTTAGTATATATCATCTCGGTACGAGAGATATCTAGGGAATAAATCCCGATTGTCGGCACCAGCTGTGTGCACCTACCCTGAGTAAGGGTACAGTCATGACCAGGGAAAGTACTAGGGAAAAATCCTCCTAATACCAGTTATAAAGAAACGACTATACCTCGCGAGGTACATAGCGTTCCTACGAATACTCGTTCTAACTACATAGTTAAAACCACACAATAATCCACACCAATACCATCATGGTAATAACAGATATAATAGCGTTATTTCTAGCAATATATACAACCTATTATAATATCACATCTTAATCACACATTTATAAAATTTGTTCCCAAACGAAAACAACATTTCATCCCAATTTAATTAACAATTAAAATAATTGATAATTAACGGAAACATGGAATGATAAGCAAGAGTGAACCGCTACTTGCCTTACTTGAGACGAACAAAGTTGTCGGGTTCCGGGTATCTGGGAATTGGAATCTGGTTACGGATTCCTACGACGACGACGAAACAACGACGGAACCCTAAGTTAATATCGATACGAAAGGAGGAATCGAAAGGAAACGAGGGTCAAAGCCATGACCGGGCTCTTCCAAGCCACCGCAAGCCGCAGTCGCGGTTTGGAACTTCTACGGTCGCGGATTTCTGGGTAGAGCCGCGATCACGGTGTTCATAGCCGCGGTCGCGGATCATCCCCTGACGCGACCCTGAAATCGATTCGAGGCTCACCGATTATCGACAACGACGGCGCAACTTCCTCCTAGCAATGCTACCTCCATAAACTCCAAAGCCACCACAACGACAACCAAAAACTCCGGCGAATGACTCCGACGAACACACGACGCCGGCGAGAGCAAAACGAGAGAAAGAGAGATTGAGAGATCTGAGGATGGAGATCTCAAGCCGGTGAAGACCCATATTTATAGGGTTGCCAGGAGTGTAACACCGGCCATACGAAACGATCGACCTCCCCTCGGCGAAATGTCGGAAATTCAAATCGGCGAAAATGCGAAGGTAATGAAGACGACGATTGAACGGTTTCCGCGATTGCGGAAACTCTTCCGCGGTCGCGAAAATGCCGCAAACGCGTCATTTGCCTTAGGTCGCGGGTTCACTCACGGATTCAAGCTTGAAAATAAATTCTAGTACCCATACAAATATTCTAAGACCCGATAATTCCTCAAACGTATATTATAACGTCTAAGAGATTATTACAGAGATTCCGAACACGCCAAACGCGTCTTGCTTTCAGCACGAGGGTGGGAAAATTACCCAAATACCCTTACTAAAATTGAGGGGTATTACATCACTACTCCCTTAAAAAAAAGTTTCGACCCCGAAACTTGGCCGAAAACAGCTAAAAACTGAGGGACATTAGAAAAGCATCTACGATTTAACATTTACGACACACAGCAGAACTTTGAGCAAAAGTTATGAGTTTTAAACTTTGTCAATTTCTTTCCGTGAATCATCTTTTGTTGTCAAAATATTGGGGGGAGGGGGGAAAGGGTTAAGAGTTTGGGCGGCAAAAAACACTATGAACACTTACGATTTACCTTTCACAACACAAGGCACAACTTTGAGCGAAAGTTATGAGTTTTATATTTTGTCAATTTCTTTCTGTGAATCATCTTAAATTGTCATAAAACTAGTGGGAAACAAAAAGCTAAGAGTTTGGGCGATAAACAACACTAAAAACACCTACGAAATACCTTTTACGACACAAGGCACAACTTTGAATGAAAGTTATGAGTTTAAATATTTGTCAATTTCTTATCGTGAATCATCTTATATTGTCAAAATATCACCGGGAAATAAAAAGCTAATAGTCTCGGAAACAAGGCACAACCTTGAGAGAAAGATATGACTTTCAAATTTTGTCAATTTCTTTTCGTGAATCATCTTATATAGTAAAAATATCGGACGACAAATGAAGACCTAAGAGTTTCGGCGACAAACAAGACAAAAAACACCTACGATTTACCATTTTTGAAACAAGGCACCACTTTGAGAGAAAGTTATGACATTCAAATTTTATCAATTTCTTTCCGTGAATCATCTTATATAGTAAAAATAACGGACGAGAAATAAAGACCTAAGAGTTTCGGTGACAAACAAGACTAAAAACACATACGATTTACCATTTACGAAACAAGGAACAACTTTAAGTGAAAGTTATGACTTTCAAATTTTGTCAAATTATTTCCATGAATCATCTTATATTGTCAAAATATTGGGGGGAAAGAACGAGCTAAGAGTTTGGATGACTAACAAGACAAAAAACATCAATGATTTACGCTTTACGACACAAGGCAGAACTTTGGGAAAAAGTTACGAGTTTTAAACTTTGTCAATTTCTTTCCGTGAATCATCTTTTGTTGTCAAAATATTGGGGAGAGGGGGGAAAGGGTTCAGTGTTTGCGCGGCAAAAAACACTAAGAACACTTACGATTTACATTTCACAACACAAGACACAACTTTGAGCGAAAGTTATGAGTTTTATATTTTGTCAATTTCTTTCTGTGAATCATCTTAAATTGACATAATATCGCAGGGAAATAAAGAGCTTAGAATTTGGGCGACAAAAACAACCAAAAACACCTACGATTCACCATTTCCGAAAAAAGGCACAACTTTGAGCTAAATTTATGACTTTCAAATTTTGTCAATTTATGTTTGTGATTCATCTTATATTTTCAAAATATCGCAGGCGAACAAAGAGCTAAGAGTTTCGGCGACAAACAAGACAAAAAACACCTACGATTTACCATTTCTAAAACAAGGCACAACTTTGAGCGAAAGATAGGACTTTCAAATTTTGTCAATTACTTTCCATGAATCATCTTATATCATCAAAATATTGGGGGGAATAAAGAGGTAAGAGTTTGGCAACAAACAACACTAAAAACACCTACGATTTACCATTTACGACACAAGGCACAACTTTGAACGAAAGTTATGACGTTCAAGTTTTATCAATTTCTTTCCATGAATCATCTTCTATTGTCAAAATATTAGGGGGAAAGAACGACCTAAGAGTTTGGATGACTAACAAGACAAAAAACATATACGATTTATCATTTACGATAGAAGGCAGAACTTTGACGAAAAGTTATGAGTTTTAAACTTTGTCAATTTCTTTCCGTGAATCATCTTTTGTTGTCAAAATATTGGGGGAGGGGGAAAGTGTTAAGAGTTTGGGCGGAAAAAAACACTAAGAACACTTACGATTTACATTTCACAACACAAGGCACAACTTTGAGCGAAAGTTATGAGTTTTATATTTTGTGAATCATCTTAAATTGTCATAATATCGCGGGGAATTAAAGAGCTTAGAGTTTGGGCGACAAAAACAACCAAAAACACCTACGATTCACCATTTCCGAAACAAGGCACAACTTTGAGCTAAATTTATGACTTTCAAATTTTGTCAATTTCTGTTTGTGAATCACCTTATATTTTCAAAATATCGCAGGCGAACAAAGAGCTAAGAGTTTCGGCGACAAACAAGACAAAAAACACCAACGATTTACCATTTCTGAAACAGGCACAACTTTTAGCGAAAGATATTACTTTCAAATTTTGTCAATTTCTTTCCATGAATCATCTTATATCATCAAAATATTGGGGGGAATAAAGAGGTAAGAGTTTGGCAACAATCAACACTAAAAACACCTACGATTTACCATTTAAGACACAAGGCACAACTTTGAACGAAAGTTATGACTTTCAAGTTTTGTCAATTTATTTCCATGAATCATCTTCTATTGTCAAAATATTAGGGGGAAAGAACGAGCTAAGAGTTTGGATGACTAACAAGACAAAAAACATATACGATTTACCATTTACGACACAAGGCAGAACTTTGACCAAAAGTTATGAGTTTTAAACTTTGTCAATTCCTTTCCGTGAATCATCTTTTGTTGTCAAATTATTGGGGGAGGGGGGAAAGAGTTAAGAGTTTGGGAGGCAAAAAACACTAAGAACACTTACGATTTACATTTCACAAAACAAGGCACAACTTTGAGCGCAAGTTTTGAGTTTTATATTTTGTCAATTTCTTTCTGTGAATCATCTTAAATTGTCATAATATCGCAGGGAAATAAAGAGCTTAGAGTTTGGGAGACAAAAACAAACAAAAACAACTACGATTCACCATTTCCGAAACAAGGCACAACTTTGAGCTAAATTTATGACTTTCAAATTTTGTCAATTTCTGTTTGTGAATCATCTTATATTTTCAAAATATCGCAGGCGAACAAAGAGCTAAGAGTTTCGGCGACAAACAAGACAAAAAACACCTACAATTTACCATTTCTGAAACAAGGCACAAGTGTGAGCGAAAGATATGACTTTCAAATTTTGTCAATTTCTTTCCATGAATCATCTTATATCATCAAAATATTGGGGGGAATAAAGAGGTAAGAGTTTGGCAACAAACAACACTAAAAACACCTACGATTTACCATTTACGACACAAGGCACAACTTTTAACGAAAGTTCTGACTTTCAAGTTTTGTCAGTTTCTTTCCATGAATCATCTTCTATTGTCAAAATATTAGGGGGAAATAACGAGCTAAGAGTTTGGATGACTAACAAGAAAAAAAACATATACGATTTACCATTTACGACACAAGGCAGAACTTTGACCAAAAGTTATGAGTTATAAACTTTGTCAATTCCTTTCCGTAAATCATCTTTTGATGTCAAAATATTGGGGGAGGGGGGGAAGAGTTAAGAGTTTGGGCGGCAAAAAACACTAAAAACACTTACGATTTACCTATCACAACACAAGGCACAACTTTGAGCTAATGTTATGAGTTTTACATTTTGTCAATTTCTTTCCGTGAATCATCTTAAATGGTCATAATATTGGTGGGAAACAAAAAGCTAAGAGTTTGGGCGACAAACAACACTAAAAATACCTACGAAATATATTTTAAGACACAAGGCACAACTTTGAGCGAAAGTTATGAGTTTAAAATTTTGTCATTTTTATATCGTGAATCATCTTATATTGTCAAAATACCGCCGGGAAATAAAGAGCTAAGAGTTTCGACGACAAAAACAGCTACGATTCACCATTTCCGAAATAAGGCGCAACTTTGAGCGAAAGTTGTGACTTTTAAATTTTGTCAATTTCTGTTTGTGAATCATCTTATATTTTCAAAATATCACAGGCGAACAAAGTGCTAAGAGTTTCGGAGACAAACAAGATAAAAACACATACGATTTACCATTTACGAAACAAGGAACAACTTTGAGTGAAAGTTATGACTTTCAAATTTTGTAAATTTCTTTCCAGGAATCATCTTCTATTGTCAAAATATTAGGGGGAAAGAACGAGCTAAGAGTTTGGATGACTAACAAGACAAAAAAACATCTACGATTTACCATTTACGACACAAGGCATAACTTTGAGCAAAAGTTATGAGTTTTAAACTTTGTCAATTTATTTCCGTGAATCATCTTTTGTTGTCAAATTATTGGGGGAGGGGGGAAAGGGTTAAGAGTTTGGGCGGCAAAAAACACTAAGAACACTTACGATTTACATTTCACAACACAAGGCACAACTTTGAGCAAAAGTTATGAGTTTTATATTTTGTCAATTTCTTTATGTGAATCATCTTAAATTGTCATAATATCTTGGGGAAATAAATAGCTTAGAGTTTGGGCGACAAAAACACCTACGATTCACCATTTCCGAAACAAGGCACAACTTTGAGCTAAATTTATGACTTTCAAATTTTGTCAATTTCTTTTTGTGAATCATCTTATATTTTCAAAATATCGCAGGCGAACAAAGAGCTAAGAGTTTCGGTGACAAACAAGACAAAAGACACCTACGATTTACCATTTCTGAAACAAGGCACAACTTTGAGCGAAAGATATGACTTTCAAATTTTGTCAATTTCTTTCCATGAATCATCTTATATCGTCAAAATATTGGGGGGAATAAAGAGGTAAGAGTTTGGCAACAAACAACACTAAAAAGACTTAAGATTTACCATTTACGACACAAGGCAGAACTTTGAACGAAAGTTATGACTTTCAAGTTTTGTCAAATTCTTTCCATGAATCATCTTCTATTGTCAAAATATTAGGGGGAAAGAACGAGCTAAGAGTTTGGATGACTAACAAGACAAAAAACATATACGATTACCATTTACGACACAAGGCAGAACTTTGACCAAAAGTTATGAGTTTTAAACTTTGTCAATTTCTTTCCGTGAATCATCTTTTATTCTCAAAATATTAGGGGAGGGGGGAAATAGTTAAGAGTTTGGGCAGCAAAAAATACTAAGAACACTTACGATTTACATTTCACAACACAAGGCACAACTTTGAGCGAAAGTTATGAGTTTTATATTTTGTCAATTTCTTTCTGTGAATCATCTTAAATTGTCATAATATCTTGGGGAAATAAAGAGCTTAGAGTTTGGGCGACAAAAACAACCAAAAACACCTACGATTCACCATTTCCGAAACAAGGCACAACTTTGAGCTAAATTTATGACTTTCAAATTTTGTCTATTTCTGTTTGTGAATCATCTTATATTTTCAAAATATCGCAGGCGAACAAAGAGCTAAGAGTTTCGGCGACAAACAAGACAAAAAACACCCACGATTTACCATTTCTGAAACAAGGCACAACTTTGAGCGAAAGATATGACTTTCAAATTTTGTCAATTTCTTTCCATGAATCATCTTATATCATCAAAATGTTGGGGGGAATAAAGAGGTAAGAGTTTGGCAACAAACAATACTAAAAACACCTACGATTTACCATTTACGACACAAGGCACAACTTTGAACGAAAGTTCTGACTTTCAAGTTTTGTCAGTTTCTTTCCATGAATCATCTTCTATTGTCAAAATATTAGGGGGAAAGAACGAGCTAAGAGTTTGGATGACTAACAAGACAAAAAACATATACGATTTACCATTTACGACACAAGGCAGAACTTCGACCAAAAGTTATGAGTTTTGAACTTTGTCAATTCCTTTCCGTGAATCATCTTTTATTCTCAAAATATTGGGGGAGGGGGGAAATAGTTAAGAGTTTGGGCAGCAAAAAATACTAAGAACACTTACGATTTACATTTCACAACACAAGGCACAACTTTGAGCGAAAGTTATGAGTTTTATATTTTGTCAATTTCTTTCTGTGAATCATCTTAAATTGTCATAATATCTTGGAGAAATAAAGAGCTTAGAGTTTGGGCGACAAAAACAACCAAAAACACCTACGATTCACCATTTCCGAAACAAGGCACAACTTTGAGCTAAATTTATGACTTTCAAATTTTATCTATTTCTGTTTGTGAATCATCTTATATTTTCAAAATATCGCAGGCGAACAAAGAGCTAAGAGTTTCGGCGACAAACAAGACAAAAAACACCCACGATTTACCATTTCTGAAACAAGGCACAACTTTGAGCGAAAGATATGACTTTCAAATTTTGTCAATTTCTTTCCATGAATCATCTTATATCATCAAAATGTTGGGGGGAATAAAGAGGTAAGAGTTTGGCAACAAACAATACTAAAAACACCTACGATTTACCATTTACGACACAAGGCACAACTTTTAACGAAAGTTCTGACTTTCAAGTTTTGTCAGTTTCTTTCCATGAATCATCTTCTATTGTCAAAATATTAGGGGGAAAGAACGAGCTAAGAGTTTGGATGACTAACAAGACAAAAAACATATACGATTTACCATTTACGACACAAGGCAGAACTTCGACCTAAAGTTATGAGTTTTGAACTTTGTCAATTCCTTTCCGTGAATCATCTTTTGTTGTCAAAATATTGGGGGAGGGGGGAAAGAGTTAAGAGTTTGGGCGGCAAAAAACACTAAAAACACTTACGATTTACCTTTCACAACACAAGGCACAAATTTGAGCTAATGTTATGAGTTTTACATTTTGTCAATTTATTTCCGTGAATCGTCTTAAATTGTCATAATAATGGTGGGAAACAAAAAGCTAAGAGTTTGGGCGACAAACAACACTAAAAACACCTACGAAATACATTTTAAGACACAAGGCACAACTTTGAGCGAAAGTTATGAGTTTAAAATTTTGTCATTTTTATATCGTGAATCATCTTATATTGTCAAAATACCGCCGGGAAATAAAGAGCTAAAAGTTTCGACGACAAAAACACCTACGATTCACCATTTCCGAAACAAGGCTCCACTTTGAGCGAAAGTTGTGACTTTTAAATTTTGTCAATTTCTGTTTGTGATTCATCTTATATTTTCAAAATATCACAGGCGAACAAAGAGCTAAGAGTTTCGGAGACAAACAAGACAAAAACACATACGATTTACCATTTACGAAACAAGGAACAACTTTGAGTGAAAGTTATGACTTTCAAATTTTGTCAATTTCTTTCCAAAAATCATATTATATTGTCAAAATATTGGGGGAAAGAACGAGCTAAGAGTTTGGATGACTAACAAGACAAAAAAACATCTACGATTTACCATTTACGACACAAGGCATAACTTTGAGCAAAAGTTATGAGTTTTAAACTTTGTCAATTTCTTTCTTTGAATCATCTTTTGTTGTCAAAATAATGGGGGAGGTGGGAAAGAGTTAAGAGTTTTGGCGGCAAAAAACACTAAGAACACTTACGATTTACCTTTCACAACACAAGGCACAACTTTGAGCTAATGTTATGAGTTTTACATTTTGTCAATTTCTTTCCGTGAATCGTCTTAAATTGTCATAATATTGGTGGGAAACAAAAAGTTAAGAGTTTGGGCAATAAACAACACTAAAAACACCTACGAAATACCTTTTAAGACACAAGGCACAACTTTGAGCGAAAGTTATGAGTTTAAAATTTTGTCATTTTTATATCGTGAATCATCTTATATTGTCAAAATACCGCCGGGAAATAAAGAGCTAAGAGTTTGGACGACAAAAACACCTACGGTTCACCATTTCCGAAACAAGGCGCAACTTTGAGCGAAAGTTGTGACTTTTAAATTTTGTCAATTTCTATTTGTGAATCATCTTATATTTTCAAAATATCGCAGGCGAACAAAGAGCTAAGAGTTTCGGAGACAAACAAGACAAAAACACATACGATTTACCATTTAAAAAACAATGAACAACTTTGAGTGAAAGTTATGACTTTCAAATTTTTGAAATTTCTTTCCAGGAATCATCTTATATTGTCAAAATATTGGGGGAAAGAACGAGCTAAGAGTTTGGATGACTAACAAGACAAAAAAAATCTACCATTTACGACACAAGGCATAACTTTGAGCAAAAGTTATGAGTTTTAAACTTTGTCAATTTCTTTCCGTGAATCAACTTTTGTTGTCAAAATATTGGGGGGAGGGGGAAAATGGTTAAGAGTTTGGGCGGCAAAAAACACTAAGAACACTTACGATTTACCTTTCACAACCCAAGGCACAACTTTGAGCGAAAGTTATGAGTTTGATATTTTGTCAATTTCTTTCTGTTAATCATCTTAAATTGTCATAATATTGGTGGAAAACAAAGAGCTAAGAGTTTGTGCGACAAACAACACTAGAAACACCTACGAAATACCATTTGCGACACAAGACACAACTTTGAGCGAAAGTTATGAGTTTAAAATTTTGTCAATTTCTTATCGTGAATCATCTTATTATTGTCAAAATATTGCCGGGAAAATAAAGAGCTAAGAGTTTCGGAAACAAGGCACAACTTTGAGAAAAACATATGACTTTCAAATTTTGTCAATTTCTTTTTGTGAATCATCTTATATAGTAAAAATAATGGACGAGAAATAAAGACCTAAGAGTTTCGGTGCCAAACAACACTAAGAAGACATACGATTTACCATTTACGAAACAAGCAACAACTTTGAGCAAAAGTTATGACTTTCAAATTTTGTCAATTTATTTCCATGAATCATCTTATATTGTCAAAATATTGGGGGGAAAGAACGAGCTAAGAGTTTGGATGACTAACAAGACAAAAAACATCAACGATTTATGATTTACGACACAAGGCAGAACTTTGAGCAAAAGTTACGAGTTTTAAACTTTGTCAATTTCTTTCCATGAATCATCTTTTGTTGTAAAAATATTGGGGTGAGGGGGGAAAGGGTTAAGAGTTTGGGCGGCAAAAAACACTAAGAACACTTACGATTTACATTTCACAAAACAAGGCACAACTTTGAGCAAAAATTATGAGTTTTATATTTTGTCAATTTCTTTCTGTGAATCATCTTAAATTGTCATAATATCGCGGGGAAATAAAGAGCTTAGTGTTTGGGCGACAAAAACACCTACGATTCACCATTTCCGAAACAACCAAAAAACAACCAAAAACACCTACAATTTATGTTTGTGAATCATCTTATATTTTCAAAATATCACAGGCGAACAAAGAGCTAAGAGTTTCGGCTACAAACAAGACAAACAACACCTACGATTTACCATTTCTGAAACAAGGCACAACTTTGAGCGAAAGATATGACTTTCAAATTTTGTCAATTTCTTTCCATGAATCATCTTATATTGTCAAAATATTGGGGGGAATAAAGAGGTAAGAGTTTGGCAACAAACAATACTAAAAACACCTACGATTTACCATTTACGACACAAGGCACAACTTTGAACGAAAGTTATGACTTTCAAGTTTTGTCAATTTCTTTCCATGAATCATCTTCTATTGTCAAAATATTAGGGAGAAAGAACGAGCTAAAAGTTTGGATGACTAACAAGACAAAAAACATATACGATTACCATTTACGACACATGGAAGAACTTTGACGAAAAGTTATGAGTTTTAAACTTTTTCAATTTCTTTCCGTGAATCATCTTTTGTTGTCAAAATATTGGGGGCGGGGGGAAAGAGTTAAGAGTTTGGGCAGCAAAAAACACTAAGAACACTTACGATTTACATTTCACAACACAAGGCACAACTTTGAGCGAAAGTTATGAGTTTTATATTTTGTCAATTTCTTTCTGTGAATCACCTTAAATTGTCGTAATATCGCGGGGAAATAAAGAGCTTAGAGTTTGGGCGACAAAAACAACCAAAAACACCTACGATTCACCATTTCCGAAACAAGGAACAACTTTGAGCTAAATTTATGACTTTCAAATTTTGTCAATTTCTGTTTGTGAATCATCTTATATTTTCAAAATATCGCAGGCGAACAAAGAGCTAAGAGTTTCGGCGACAAACAAGAGAAAAAACACCTACGGTTTACCATTTCTGAAACAAGGCACAACTTTGAGCGAAAGATATGACTTTCAAATTTTGTCAATTTCTTTCCATGAATCATCTTATATCATCAAAATATTGGGGGAATAAAGAGGTAAGAGTTTGGCAACAAATAACACTAAAAACACCTACGATTTACCATTTACGACACAAGGCACAACTTTGAACGAAAGTTATGACTTTCAAGTTTTGTCAATTTCTTTCCATGAATCATCTTCTATTGTGAAAATATTAGGGGGAAAGAACGAGCTAAGAGTTTGGATGACTAACAAGACAAAAAACATATACGATTTACCATTTACGAGACAAGGCAAAACTTTGACCAAAAGTTATGAGTTTTAAACGTTGTCAATTTCTTTCCGTGAATCATCTTTTTTTGTCAAAATATTGGGGGAGGGGGGAAATAGTTAAGAGTTTCGGCGGCAAAAAACACTAAGAACACTTACGATTTACATTTCACAACACAAGGCACAACTTTGAGCGAAAGTTATGAGTTTTATATTTTGTCAATTTCTTTCTATGAATCATCTTAAATTGTCATAACATCACGGGGAAATAAAGAGGTTAGAGTTTGGTCGACAAAAACAACCAAAAACACCTACGATTCACCCAAACACTTAGAATGAAAACCGACGGTGATCAGAAACAATCATAGTGTTGTTGTTTTTAGTGTTGTTGTTTTCGCCCAAACACTTAGAATGAAAACCGACGGTGATCAGAATCCTCCTTGCTGGCGCTAAATCTGCAAACCCTGATTGACTAGGGGACCCGATACCCCAGCCAACCGCGGCACGTAAACCGAAGTTGGTTAGTCTTACGAAAGACTGGCAAAACTCCTCAAGCCAAAACAGTTCAAAACACATACATATATCACCAATCAACTCACAACAACGACAACACGCCAAACAATATATATACATATATATATAATATCATAACTATACTTAATCATATCAACCAACCAATACCCACCACACGTCAAAACATATACACACACTATCACATACCATTCATTACTCATCCTTATCCAACTCTTCACTATACTAACCGCAATCAATCCATCCTTAAACTCATCACAAGCATAAACGAATAAAACGATCCAATCCAACTTCACTAACACGTCCAATCCATCCTTCTCTCTATTACTAATACCTCAATCAACAACTTTATGCACATACACATCTTTTACTACTGACTTACAACCAAAGCTAACCAATTATACTGAACTCCCTACTGCACTAACACATCCAATTAAACTTCACATTAACAAACACATAAGCATCAACGAGACAATCAACACATAATACCAACATAACAAAACAACGATCCAGGCCAGCCACCCTTCTGGTGCCGCCTGTTCTACCATAAAACGCGACCCAAACTTATGTTGGCCCACACCCTCAAGATGGGAAACCAACCTCCACAACATCCACTTAACCATTCCATAAACTCAAAGTACCCCTCTATCCGAAACTAGCTACTACCAGCATCCACATCAACAGAGATTCACAACCTTGACAAGTTATAATCAACAACTATAACACACGTAAATTCACAACCACAACCAATGGCCAATAATGACCCACAACCACAACTAATAACAATCAACGTCCAACATAAACCAATTATCAAACATACAACCAAATTACCAACACAACCACTTAATCAAGTACATAATCAACATTCATCACAATACCACGTATTCAGGTACACAGCCAACATTTAACACATAATAGATATCACAACAATCAACCAATTCCACCAAATAACTCAACTCATCAAAAGCAAATAACTTCAATCCATTCCAACCCATCACTGGTGAGACACTCATCACCTTATGAGTTTTAAACGTTGTCAATTTCTTTCCGTGAATCATCTTTTTTGTCAAAATATTGGGGGAGGGGGGAAATAGTTAAGAGTTTCGGCGGCAAAAAACACTAAGAACACTTACGATTTACATTTCACAACACAAGGCACAACTTTGAGCGAAAGTTATGAGTTTTATATTTTGTCAATTTCTTTCTATGAATCATCTTAAATTGTCATAACATCACGGGGAAATAAAGAGGTTAGAGTTTGGTCGACAAAAACAACCAAAAACACCTACGATAACAAAGAGCTAAGTGTTTGGGCGAAATCAATTACTGAATCAATTAATAATCCAAGTTATGAGTTTTAAATCTGGATAATTTCATTCTGTGAATCATCTTATATTCTTAAAATCATGGGGGGGGGGGGGGGGAATAGAGCTAAGAGTTTGGGCGACAAACAACACTAAAAACACCTAAGATTTACCATTTACGACACAAGGCACAACTTTGAGCGAAAGTTATGAGTTTAAAATTTTGTAAATTTCTTTACGTGAATTTTCGTATTTTGTCAAAATATTGGTGAGAAAAAAAATAACTAAGAGTTTGGGCGACAAACATCACTAAAAACACATACAGTTTACCATTTCTGAAACATGACACAACTTTGAGCGAAAGTTCTGACTTTCAAAGTTTATAATTTTTTTCCCGTGAATCATCTTAAATTGTCATAATATTGATGGGAAACAAAAAGCTAAGTGTTTTAGCAACAAACAACACTAAGAACACCAATGATACACCTTTTACGACACAAGGAACAACTTTGAGCGAAAGTTATGACTTTCAAATTTTGTTAATTTCTTTTTGTGAATCATCTTATATTTTCAAAATATCGCCAAGAAATAAAGAGCTAAGAGTTTAGGCGACAAGCAAGACTAAAAACACCTACGATTTACCATTTACGAAACAAGGCACCACTTTGAGAAAAAGTTATGACTTTCAAATTTGATCAATTTTTTTCCGCGAATCATCTTAAATTTTCAAAATATTGGGGGGAAACAAAGAGCTAAAATTTGGGCGACAAACAACACTTAAAACAGTTACGATTTACCATTTCAGAAACATGGCACAACTCTGAGCGAAAGTTATGACGTTCAAATTTTTTCAATTTCTTTCCGTGATCATTTTATATAGTAAAAATATCGGACTGGAAATAAAGACCTAAGACTATCGGTGACAAACAAGACAAAAAACACATACGATTTACCATTTACGAAACAAGGAACAACTTTGAGCGATAGTTATGACTTTCAAATTTTGTCAATTTTATTCCATGAAACATCTTATATTGTCAAAATATTGGGGGGGAAAAGAGCTAAGAGTTTGGCAACAAAAAACACTAAAAACACCTACGATTTACCATTTACGCCACAAGGCACAACTTTGAGAAAAAGTTATGACTTTAAAATTTTGTCAATTTCTTTCCGTGAATCATCTTCTATTATCAAAATATTGGGAGGGAAGAACAAGCTAAGAGTTTGGATGACTAACAAGACAAAAAACATCTACGATTTACCATTTACAACACAAGGCAAAACTTTGGGCAAAAGTTATGAGTTTTAAACATTGTCAATTTCGTTCCGTGACTCATCTTTTGTTGTCAAAATATTGGGGGGAGGGGGGAAAGACTTAAGAGTTTGGGCGGCAAAAAACACTAAGAACACCTACGATTTACCTTTCACAACCCAAGGCACAACTTTGAATGAAAGTTATGAGTTTTACATTTTGTCAATTTTTTTCCGCGAATCATCTTAAATTGTCATAATATTGGTGGGAAACAAAGAGCTAAGAGTTTGGGCAACAAAAAACACGAAAAACACCTACAAAATACATTTTATTACAATGCACAACTTTGAGCGCAAGTTATGAGTTTAAGATTTTGTCAATTTCTTATCGTGAATCATCTTATATTGTCAAAATATCGCCGGGAAATAAAGAGCTAAGAGTTTGGGCGACAAAAACAACCAAAAACACCTCGATTCACCATTTCCGAAACAAGGCACAACTTTGAGCGAAAGTTATGACTTTCAAATTTTGTCAATTTCTGTTTGTGAATCATCTTATATTTTCAAAATATCACAGGCGAGCAAAGAGCTAAGAGTTTCGGCGACAAGCATGACAAAAAACACCTACGATTTACCATTTCTGAAACAAGGCACAACTTTGACCGAAAGTTATGACTTTCAAATTTTGTCAATTCCTTTTTGTGAATCATCTTATATTTTCAAACTATCGCCGTGAAACAAAGAGCTAAGAGTTTCGGCGACATTCAAGACAAAAAATACCTACGATTTACCATTTACGAAACAAAGCACAACTTTGAGCGAAAGTTATGACTTTCAAATTTTGTCAATTTCTTTCCTTTAATCATCTTATATTGTCAAAATATCGGATGGGAAATAAAGAGCTAAGATTTTGGACGACAAACAAGACTAAACACACCTACGATTTACCATTTACGAAAAAAGGCACAACTTTGAGCAAAAGTTATGAGTTTTAAATCTGGATAATTTCATTCTGTGAATCATCTTATATTCTTAAAATCATGGGGGGGGGGGGAATAGAGCTAAGAGTTTGGGCGACAAACAACACTAAAAACACCTAAGATTTACCATTTACGACACAAGGCACAACTTTGAGCGAAAGTTATGAGTTTAAAATTTTGTAAATTTCTTTACATGAATTTTCGTATTTTAAAAATATTGGTGAGAAAAAAAATAACTAAGAGTTTGGGCGACAAACATCACTAAAAACACATACAGTTTACCATTTCCGAAACATGACACAACTTTGAGCGAAAGTTCTGGCTTTCAAAGTTTATAATTTTTTTCCTGTGAATCATCTTAAATTGTCATAATATTGGTGGGAAACAAAAAGCTAAGTGTTTTAGCAACAAACAACACTAAGAACACCAATGATACACCTTTTACGACACAAGGAACAACTTTGAGCGAAAGTTATGACTTTCAAATTTTGTTAATTTCTTTTTGTGAATCATCTTATATTTTCAAAATATCGCCAGGAAATAAAGAGCTAAGAGTTTAGGCGACAAGCAAGACTAAAAACACCTACGATTTACCATTTACGAAACAAGGCACCACTTTGAGCAAAAGTTATGACTTTCAAATTTTATCAATTTTTTTCCGCGAATCATCTTAAATTTTCGAAATATTGGGGGGAAACAAAGAGCTAAAATTTGGGCGACAAACAACACTTAAAACACTTACGATTTACCATTTCAGAAACATGGCACAACTCTGAGCGAAAGTTATGACTTTCAAATTTTTTCAATTTCTTTCCGTGATCATTTTATATAGTAAAAATATCGGACTGGAAATAAAGACCTAAGACTATCGGTGACAAACAAGACAAAAAACACATACGATTTACCATTTACGAAACAAGGAACAACTTTGAGCGATAGTTATGACTTTTAAATTTTGTCAATTTTATTCCATGAAACATCTTTTATTGTCAAAATATTGGGGGGAAAAAGAGCTAAGAGTTTGGCAACAAAAAACACTAAAAACACCTACGATTTACCATTTACGCCACAAGTGTAACACCCCCAGGCCAGTGGTGCTACAGTGCCATAATCCGAACGGATTATACGGCAGGTGAAAAGAAAAAATGCAAAACATGACCCATATATATATAATATCAAAAGCAACACAGCGGAAAACCTGTAAAACATGTCCAGAGTTTGAAACCACCAACAACTTAACATACTGAAATACAACCATTTACAAACCAAAAACCAACAACCAAATACCATAACCAATACAATAGATAACCCATTCAAAGTCCGAAACCAAAACGACACGTGCAACAAGTCAAGTCCAAACCAAAAGAGTAATGTTCTCGACTCGAAAACCGACGGTGATCAGAATCCTCCTTACTGGCGCTAAATCTGCAAACCCTGATTGACTGGGGGACCCGATACCCCAACCAACCGCGGTACGTAAACCGAAGCTGGTCAGTCTTACGAAAGACTGGCAAAACTCCTCAAGCCAAAACAGTTCAAAACACATACATATATCACCAATCAACTCACAACAACGACAACACGCCACACAATATAT
This sequence comes from Rheum nobile, assembly GCA_027886185.1. NCBI lineage: Eukaryota > Viridiplantae > Streptophyta > Magnoliopsida > Caryophyllales > Polygonaceae > Rheum > Rheum nobile. Next base: position 3,123,070 of record WOAB01000490.1, on the reverse strand, counting down.
ACATATATATATAATATCATAACTATACTTAATCATATCAACCAACCAATACCAACCACACGTCAAAACATATACACACACTATCACATGCCATTCATTACTCATCCTTATCCAACTCTTCACTATACTAACCGCAATCAATCCATCCTCAAACTCATCACAAGCATAAACGAATAAAACGATCCAATCCAACTTCACTGACACGTCCAATCCATCCTTCTCTCTATTACTAATACCTCAATCAACAACTCTATGCACATACACATCTCTTACTACTGACTTACAACCAAAGCTAACCAATTATACTGAACTCTCTACTGCACTAACACATCCAATTAAACTTCACATTAACAAACACATAAGCATCAACGAGACAATCAACACATAATACCAACATAACAAAACAACGATCCAGGCCAGCCACCCTTCTGGTGCCGCCTGTTCTACCATAAAACGCGACCCAAACTTATGTTGGCCCACACCCTCAAGATGGGAAACCAACCTCCACAACATCCACTTAACCATTCCATAAACTCAAAGTACCCCTCTATCCGAAACTAGCTACTACCAGCATCCACATCAACAGAGATTCACAACCTTGACTAGTTATAATCAACAACTATAACACACGTAAATTCACAACCACAACCAATGGCCAATAATGACCCACAACCACAACTAATAACAATCAACGTCCAACATAAACCAATTATCAAACATACAACCAAATTACCAACACAACCACTTAATCAAGTACATAATCAACATTCATCACAATACCACGTATTCAGGTACACAGCCAACATTTAACACATAATAGATATCACAACAATCAACCAATTCCACCAAATAACTCAACTCATCAAAAGCAAATAACTCCAATCCATTCCAACCCATCACCGGTGAGACACTCATCACCTTAAACCAACTATCCGGATAGGGACGGTCTCATACCATCCAACACCTGGCCCTTAACAACGTAGGCTACACCCTACGAGGTTTGGTGAGACGATCATCACCTGGCCCTCCGACTCTGATTCAACATTTTTGGTCCTTAACAACGTAGACGATTCCCTACGAGGTTTGGTGAGACGATCATCACCTGACCCTTCGACCCCCAATCAACGACAATCCAACCACCACACCGACACTCAATCAAACACAACGACAATCAATGTCACACAATCACACATCATCAACCAAGCGATTATAGTCAAATCATCCAATCGATCCACAACAATCAATCCACAACAATCAAACCATATTTAGTTACGACCAACCACCACATCACATTCAGTCAAACACAACACGAGACAATTACTAACACACCCATACATTCACACACACACACGCAATCTCAACACACAACTACCAGCACGCACACAATCCAACATACAACCGCCAACACACACAGGTGTCGACATACACAATCCAACACACACAGAAGTGTCAACAACCACACAAGGAACAACTTTGAGCGAAAGTTATGACTTTCAAATTTTGTTAATTTCTTTTTGTGAATCATCTTACATTTTCAAAATATCGCCAGGAAATAAAGAGCTAAGAGTTTAGGCGACAAGCAAGACTAAAAACACCTACGATTTACCATTTACGAAACAAGGCACCACTTTGAGCAAAAGTTATGACTTTCAAATTTTATCAATTTTTTTCCGCGAATCATCTTAAAATTTCAAAATATTGGGGGGAAACAAAGAGCTAAAATTTGGGAGACAAACAACACTTACAACACTTACGATTTACCATTTCAGAAACATGGAACAACTCTGAGCGAAAGTTATGACTTTCAAATTTTTTCAATTTCTTTCCGTGATCATTTTATATAGTAAAAATATCGGATGGGAAATAAAGACCTAAGACTATCGGTGACAAACAAGACAAAAAACACATACGATTTACCATTTACGAAACAAGGAACAACTTTGAGCGATAGTTATGACTTTCAAATTTTGTCAATTTTATTCCATGAAACATCTTATATTGTCAAAATATTGGGGGGGGGGGGGGGGAAATAGCTAAGAGTTTGGCAACAAAAAACACTAAAAACACCTATGATTTACCATTTACGCCACAAGGCATAACTTTGAGCAAAAGTTATGACTTTAAAATTTTGTCAATTTCTTTCCGTGAATCATCTTCTATTATCAAAATATTGGGGGGGAAGAACAAGCTAAGAGTTTGGATGACTAACAAGACAAAAAACATCTACGATTTACCATTTACGACACAAGGCAAAACTTTGAGCAAAAGTTATGAGTTTTAAACATTGTCAATTTCTTTCTGTAAATCATCTTTTGTTGTCAAATTATTGGCGGGAGGGGGGAAATACTTAAGAGTTTGGGCGGCAAAAAACACTTAGAACACCTACGATTTACCTTTCACAACCCAAGGCACAACTTTGAGCGAAAGTTATGAGTTTTACATTTTGTCAATTTCTTTCCGCGAATCATCTTAAATTGTCATAATATTGGTGGGAAACAAAGAGCTAAGAGGTTGGGCAACAAAAAACACTAAAAACACCTACAAAATACATTTTATGACAATGCACAACTTTGAGCGCAAGTTATGAGTTTAAGATTTTGTCAATTTCTTATCGTGGATCATCTTATATTGTCAAAATATCGCTGGGAAATAAAGAGCTAAGAGTTTGGGCGCCAAAAACACCTACGATTCACCATTTCCGAAACAAGGCACAACTTTGAGCGAAAGTTATGACTTTCAAATTTTTTCAATTTATGTTTGTGAATCATCTTATATTTTCAAAATATCACAGGAGAGCAAAGAGCTAAGAGTTTCGTCGACAAACAAGACAAAAAACACCTACGATTTACCATTTCTGAAACAAGGCACAACTTTGAGCGAAAGTTATGACTTTCAAATTTTGTCAATTCCTTTTTGTGAATCATCCTATATTTGCAAACTATCGCCGTGAAATAAAGAGCTAAGAGTTTCGGCGACATTCAAGACAAAAAATACCTACGATTTACCATTTACGAAACAAAGCACAACTTTGAGCGAAAGTTATGACTTTCAAATTTTGTCAATTTCTTTCCTTTAATCATCTTATATTGTCAAAATATCGGACGGGAAATAAAGAGCTAAGATTTTGGATGACAAACAAGACTAAACACACCTACGATTTACCATTTACGAAATAAGGCACAACTTTGAGCAAAAGTTAAGAGTTTTAAATCTGGATAATTTCATTCCGTGAATCATCTTATATTGTTAAAATCATGGGGGGGGAATAGAGCTAAGTGTTTGGGTGACAAACAACACTAAAAACACCTAAGATTTACCATTTACGACACAAGGCACAACTTTGAGCGAAAGTTATGAGTTTAAAATTTTGTACATTCCTTTACGTGAATTTTCGTATTTTGTCAAAAAATTGGTGTGAAAAAAAAACTAAGAGTTTGGGGGACAAACATCACTAAAAACACATACATATTACCCGAAACATGACACAACTTTGAGCGAAAGTTCTGACTTTCAAAGTTTATAATTTTTTTCCCGTGAATCATCTTAAATTGTCATAATATTGGTGGCATGGGAAACAAAAAGCTAAGTGTTTTAGCAACAAACAACACTAAGAACACCAATGATACACCTTTTACGACACAAGGAACAACTTTGAGCGAAAGTTATGACTTTCAAATTTTGTTAATTTCTTTTTGTGAATCATCTTATATTTTCAAAATATCGCCAGGAAATAAAGAGCTAAGAGTTTAGGCGACAAGCAAGACTAAAAACACCTACGATTTACCATTTACGAAACAAGGCACCACTTTGAGCAAAAGTTATGACTTTCAAATTTTATCAATTTTTTTCCGCGCATCATCTTAAATTTTCAAAATATTGGGGGGAAACAAAGAGCTAAAATTTGGGCAAAAACAACACTTAAAACACTTACGATTTTCCATTTCAGAAACATGGCACAACTCTGAGCGAAAGTTATGACTTTCAAATTTTTTCAATTTCTTTCCGTGATCATTTTATATAGTAAAAATATCGGACGGGAAATAAAGACCTAAGACTATCGGTGACAAACAAGACAAAAAACACATACGATTTATCATTTACGAAACAAGGAACAACTTTGAGCGATAGTTATGACTTTCAAATTTTGTCAATTTGTTTCCATGAAATATCTTATATTGTCAAAATATTGGGGGAAAAAAGATCTAAGAGTTTGGCAACAAAAAAAACTAAAAACACCTACGATTTACCATTTACGCCACAAGGCACAAGTTTGAGCAAAAGTTATGACGTTAAAATTTTGTCAATTTCTTTCCGTGAATCATCTTCTATTATCAAAATATTGGGGGGGAAGAACAAGCTAAGAGTTTGGATGACTAACAAGACAAAAAACATCTACGATTTACCATTTACGACACAAGGCAAAACTTTGAGCAAAAGTTTTGAGTTTTAAACATTGTCAATTTCTTTCCGTGACTCATCTTTTGTTGTCAAAATATTGGGGGGAGGGGGGGAAAGGGTTAAGAGTTTGGGCGGCAAAAACCACTAAGAACACCTACGATTTACCTTTCACAACCCAAGGCACAACTTTGAGCGAAAGTTATGAGTTTTACATTTTGTCAATTTCTTTTCGCGAATCATCTTAAATTGTCATAATATTGGTGGGAAACAAATAGCTAAGAGTTTGGGCGACAAAAACAACCAAAAACACCTACGATTCACCATTTCCGAAATAAGGCACAACTTTGAGCGGAAGTTATGACTTTCAAATTTTGTCAATTTCTGTTTGTGAATCATCTTATATTTTCAAAATATCACAGGCGAGCAAAGAGCTAAGAGTTTCGGCGACAAACAAGACAAAAAACAACTACGATTTACCATTTCTGAAACAAGGCACAACTTTGAGCGAAAGTTATGACTTTCAAATTTTGTCAATTCCTTTTTGTGAATCATCTTATATTTTCAAACTATCGCCGGGAAATAAAGAGCTAAGAGTTTCGGCGACATTCAAGACAAAAAATACCAACGATTTACCATTTACGAAACAAAGCACAACTTTGAGCAAAAGTTATGACTTTCAAATTTTGTCAATTTCTTTCCTTTAATCATCTTATATTGTCAAAATATCGGATGGGAAATAAAGAGCTAAGATTTTGGACGACAAACAAGACTAAACACACCTACGATTTACCATTTACGAAATAAGGCACAACTTTGAGCAAAAGTTATGAGTTTTAAATCTGGATAATTTCATTCCGTGAATCATCTTATATTGTTAAAATCATGGGGGGGGGGGGGGGATAGAGCTAAGAGTTTGGGCGACAAACAACACTAAAAACACCTAAGATTTACCATTTACGACACAAGGCACAACTTTGTGCGAAAGTTACGAGTTTAAAATTTTGTAAATTTCTTTACGTGAATTTTCGTATTTTGTCAAAATATTTGTGTGAAAAAAAAGAACTAAGAGTTTGGGCGATAAACATCACTAAAAACACATACAGTTTACCATTTCCGAAACATGACACAACTTTGAGCGAAAGTTCTGACTTTCAAAGTTTATAATTTTTTTCCCGTGAATCATCTTAAATTGTCATAACATTGGTGGGAAACAAAAAGCTAAGTGTTTTAGCAACAAACAACACTAAGAACACCAATGATACACCTTTTACGACACAAGGAACAACTTTGAGCGAAAGTTATGACTTTCAAATTTTGTTAATTTCTTTTTGTGAATCATCCTATATTTTCAAAATATCGCCATGAATTAAAGAGCTAAGAGTTTAGGCGACAAGCAAGACTAAAAACACCTACGATTTACCATTTACGAAACAAGGCACCACTTTGAGCAAAAGTTATGACTTTCAAATTTTATCAATTTTTTTCCGCGAATCATCTTAAATTTTCAAAATATTGGGGGGAAACAAAGAGCTAAAATTTGGGCGACAAACAACACTTAAAACACTTACGATTTACCATTTCAGAAACATGGCACAACTCTGAGCGAAAGTTATGACTTTCAAATTTTTTCAATTTCTTTCTGTGATCATTTTATATAGTAAAAATATCGGACTGGAAATAAAGACCTAAGACTATCGGTGACAAACAAGACAAAAAACACATACGATTTACCATTTACGAAACAAGGAACAACTTTGAGCGATAGTTATGACTTTCAAATTTTGTCAATTTTATTCCATGAAACATCTTATATTGTCAAAATATTGGGGGGGGGGGGAAAGATCTAAGAGTTTGGCAACAAAAAACACTAAAAATACCTACGATTTACCATTTATGCCACAAGTGTAACACCCCCAGGCCAGTGGTGCTACAGTACCATAATCTGGAAGGATTATAAGGCAGGTGAAAAGAAAAAATGCAAAACATGACCCATATATATATAATATCAAAAGCAGCACAGCGGAAAACCTATAAAACCTGTCCAGAGTTTGAAACCACCAACAACTTAACATACTGAAATACAACCATTTACAAACCAAAAACCAAAACCAATACAATAGATAACCCATTCAAAGTCCGAAACCAAAACGACACGTGCAACAAGTCAAGTCCAAACCAAAAGAGTAGAGTTCTCGACTCCAAAACCGACGGTGATCAGAATCCTCCTTGCTGGCGCTAAATCTGCAAACCCTGATTGACTGGGGGACCCGATACCCCAGCCAACCGCGGCATGTAAACCGAAGCTGGTCAGTCTTACGAAAGACTGGCAAAACTCCTCAAGCCAAAATAGTTCAAAACACATACATATATCACCAATCAACTCACAACAACGACAACACGCCACACAATATATATACATATATATATAATATCATAACTATACTTAATCATATCAACCAACCAATACCAACCACACGTCAAAACATATACACACACTATCACATACCATTCATTACTCATCCTTATCCAACTCTTCACTATACTAACCGCAATCAATCCATCCTCAAACTCATCACAAGCATAAACGAATAAAACGATCCAATCCAACTTCACTGACACGTCCAATCCATCCTTCTCTCTATTACTAATACCCCAATCAACAACTCTATGCACATACACATCTCTTACTACTGACTTACAACCAAAGCTAACCAATTATACTGAACTCCCTACTGCACTAACACATCCAATTAACCTTCACATTAACAAACACATAAGCATCAACGAGACAATCAACACATAATACCAACATAACAAAACAACGATCCAGGCCAGCCACCCTTCTGGTGCCGCCTGTTCTACCATAAACCGCGACCCAAACTTATGTTGGCCCACACCCTCAAGATGGGAAACCAACCTCCACAACATCCACTTAACCATTCCATAAACTCAAAGTACCCCTCTATCCGAAACTAGCTACTACCAACATCCATATCAACAGAGATTCACAACCTTGACTAGTTACAATCAACAACTATAGCACACGTAAATTCACAACCACAACCAATGGCCAACAATGACCCACAACCACAACTAATAACAATCAACGTCCAACATAAACCAATTATCAAACATACAACCAAATTACCAACACAACCACTTAATCAAGTACATAATCAACATTCATCACAAATCCACGTATTCAGGTACACAGCCAACATTTAACACATAATAGATATCACAACAATCAACCAATTCCACCAAATAACTCAACTCATCAAAAGCAAATAACTCCAATCCATTCCAACCCATCACCGGTGAGACACTCATCACCTTAAACCAACTATCCGGATAGGGACGGTCTCATACCATCCAACACCTGGCCCTTAACAATGTAGGCTACACCCTACGAGGTTTGGTGAGACGATCATCACCTGGCCCTCCGACTCTGATTCAACATTTTTGGTCCTTAACAACGTAGGCGATTCCCTACGAGGTTTGGTGAGACGATCATCACCTGACCCTTCGACCCCCAATCAACGACAATCCAACCACCACACCGACACTCAATCAAACACAACGACAATCAATGTCACACAATCACACATCATCAACCAAGCAATTATAGTCAAATCATCCAATCGATCCACAACAATCAATCCACAACAATCAAACCATATTTAGTTACGACCAACCACCACATCACATTCAGTTAAACACAACACGAGACAATTACTAACACACCCATACATTCACACACACACACACGCAATCTCAACACACAACTACCAGCACGCACATAATCCAACACACAACCGTTAACACACACAGGTGTTGACATACACAATCCAACACACACACAAGTGTCAACAACCACACATATTCAACCAAGTAATTTCACAATTAATAATCCAAATTAATTTACTCAGACAAGGCTAAATCAATTACTGAATCAATATAGGGACAAAAGTAATTTTATAAAAATAAACGAAGGGTTAGCAAGAGTCATCTTGCCTCAAGTCGAACCACAACGACCTCAGAGATCTCCAGTCAATCCGAACGAACCTGCGAAATCAATCCGAGCAAATCCCTGGCATTAATTACTCATCCAATCCACAACCAAATAAAACCCCCATTCAAAACCCTAAAATCAAACCCTTAATTAATTAGGTCAATCACACCCAATCTCAGTCAATTTATGCCTGTGCAATTCAAATGAACCCAGCAAATTAAACCCCCAAATCAAACCCTAAATCATACCTTCTAAAATTCAGCACTACACACACAAATCAACCCAAGCTCCACACGAAATTCTTCTTCAACTGCCCATGAAGAATAATTCAACATCAATTCGGACCTCCATACATCATCACCTCGAACATAAACCCTAAAAAAATTCAGCAAAGCTTCATCCAAATGAACCCCAAGCAAACCCCAAATCAAAGCACCACCTTACCTCTTACGCCGGAGACGGACTGCAGCTGACGACCACCACGACGGAGACGACCACCAGCGGAAGCACTCGGACTGCAGCAGCGAGCCTTGGCTTGAACCAGAAGCAGCAGCTCGCAGCAAACACGGACAGCAGAAGGAGGAGGAGGAAGAGCGGCGGAGTGGTCCAAGACGGGTTCGCCGGAGAAGAACACTCGGCTGGCACCGTAGAAGGAACGAATTTGTCGGGGAAGAGAAGAAGCTTGGCTGGGCACCGGTGAATCGATCGGGAGAGAGAGACAACCGAGAATGTGTTTAGGGATTTAATCCCCAAAAAATTTATTTCCCCCAATTTTAACAAAATCCCATAATTAATTTACACTTATGCCATTATCCACTTATTTGGGGTATTTCAACAAGGCACAACTTTGAGCAAAAGTTATGACTTTAAAATTTTGTCAATTTCTTTTCGTGAATCATCTTCTATTATCAAAAAAAATGGGGGGGGGGGAGAACAAGCTAAGAGTTTGGATGACTAACAAGACAAAAAACATCTACGATTTACCATTTACGACACAAGGCAAAACTTTGGGCAAAAGTTATGAGTTTTAAACATTGTCAATTTCTTTCTGTGACTCATCTTTTGTTGTCAAAATATTGGGGGGAGGGGGGAAAGACTTAAGAGTTTGGGCGGCAAAAAACACTAAGAACACCTACGATTTACCTTTCACAACCCAAGGCACAACTTTGAATGAAAGTTATGAGTTTTACATTTTGTCAATTTCTTTCCGCGAATCATCTTAAATTGTCATAATATTGGTGGGAAACAAAGAGCTAAGAGTTTGGGCAACAAAAAACACTAAAAACACCTACAAAATACATTTTATTACAATGCACAGCTTTGAGCGCAAGTTATGAGTTTAAGATTTTGTCAATTTCTTATCGTGAATCATCTTATATTGTCAAAATATCACCGGGAAATAAAGAGCTAAGAGTTTGGGCGACAAAAACATCCAAAAACACCTCGATTCACCATTTCCGAACAACTTTGAGCGGAAGTTATGACTTTCAAATTTTGTCAATTTCTATTTGTGAATCATCTTATATTTTCAAAATATCACAGGCGAGCAAAGAGCTAAGAGTTTCGGCGACAAACAAGACAAAAAACACCTACGATTTACCATTTCTGAAACAAGGCACAAATTTGAGCGAAAGTTATGACTTTCAAATTTTGTCAATTCCTTTTTGTGAATCATCTTATATTTTCAAACTATCGCCGTGAAATAAAGAGCTAAGAGTTTCGGCGACATTCAAGACAAAAAATACCTACGATTTACCATTTACGAAACAAAGCACAACTTTGAGCGAAAGTTATGACTTTCAAATTTTGTCAATTTCTTTCCTTTAATCATCTTATATTGTCAAAATATCGGATGGGAAATAAAGAGCTAAGCTTTTGGACGACAAACAAGACTAAACACACCTACGATTTACCATTTACGAAATAAGGCACAACTTTGAGCAAAAGTTCTGAGTTTTAAATCTGGATAATTTCATTCCGTTAATCATCTTATATTGTTAAAATCATGAGGGGGGGGGGGGGGGGGGGGGGAATAGAGCTAAGAGTTGGGGCGACAAACAACACTAAAAACAACTAAGATTTACCATTTACAACACAAGGCACAACTTTGAACGAAAGTTTTGAGTTTAAAATTTTGTAAATTTATTTTGGTGTGAAAAAAGACCTAAGAGTTTGGGCGACAAACATCACTAAAAACACATACGGTTTACCATTTTCCGAAACATGACACAACTTTGAGCGAAAGTTGTGAATTTCATATTTTATCAGTTTATTTCCGTGAATCATCTTAAATTGTCATAATATTGGTGGGAAACAAAAAACTAAGTATTTTAGCAACAAACAACACTAAGAACACCTACGTTATACCTTTTACGACACAAGGAACAACTTTGAGCGAAAGTTATGACTTTCAAAAAATTTTAATTTCTTTTTGTGAATCATCTTATATTTTAAAAATATCGCCTGGAAGGAAAGAGCTAAGAGTTTAGTCGACAAACAAGACTAAAAACACCTACGATTTACCATTTACGAAACAAGGAACAACTTTGAGCGAAAGTTATGACTTTCAAATTTTGTCAATTTCTTTCCGTGAATCATCTTATATAGTAAAAATATCGGACGGGAAATAAAGACCTAAGAGGATCGATGACAAACAAGACTAAAAATACATATGATTTACCATTTATGACACAAGGCACGACTTTGAGCGAAAGGTATGAGTTTAAAATTTTGTACATTTCTTATCATGAATTATCTTATATTGTCAAATTATCGCCGGGAAATAAAGAGCTCAGAGTTTGGGCGACAAACAACACTTAAAACACCTACGATTTACCATTTCAGAAACAAGGCACAACTTTGAGCGAAAGTTATGACTTTCAAATTTTGTCAATTTCGTTCCGTGAATCATCTTATTTAGTAAAAATATCAGGCAGGAAATAAAGACCTATGCGTATCGGTGACAAACAAGACTAAAAACACATACGATTTACCATTACGAAACAAGGAACAACTTTGAGCGAAAGTTATGACTTTCAATTTTTGTCAATTTCTTTCCGTGTATCATCTTATATAGTAAAAATATCGGACGGGAAATAAAGACCTAAGAGTTTCGGTGACAAACAAACTAAAAACACATACGATTTACCATTTACAAAATTAGGAACAAATTTGAGCCAAAAATTATGACATTCAAATTTTGTCAATTTCTTTCCATGAATCATCTTATATTGTCAAATTATTGGGGGGAAAGAACGAGCTAAAAGTTTGGATGACTAACAAGACAAAAAACATCTGCGATTTACCATTTACGACACAAGGCAGAACTTTGAGCAAAAGTTACGAGTTTTAAACTTTGTCAATTTATTTCCGTGAATCATCTTTTGCTGTCAAAATATTGGGGGGAGGGGGGAAGATTTAACAGTTTGGTCGGCCAAAAACACTGAGAACACTTACGATTTACCTTTCACAACAAAAGGCACAACTTTGAGTGAAAGTTATGAGTTTTACATTCTATCAATTTCTTTCTGTGAATCGTCTTAAATTGTCATAATATTTGTGAAAAACAAAGAGCTAAGAGTTTGAGCGACAAACAACACTAAAAACACCTACGAAATACCTTTTACGACACAAGGCACAACTTTGTGGGAAAGTTATGAGTTTAAAATTTTGTCAATTTCTTATCGTGAAACATCTTATATTGTCAAAATATCGCCGGGAAATAAAAAGCTAAGAGTTTTGGCGACAAAAACAACCAAAAGCACCTACGATTCACCATATCCGAAACAAGGCACAACTTTGTGCGAAAGTTATGATTTTCAAATTTTGTCAATTTCTGATTGTGAATCTACTTATATTTTCAACATATCACAGGTGAGCAAAGAGCTAAGAGTTTCGGCGACAAACAAGACAAAAAATACCTACGATTTATCATTTCTGAAACAAGGCACAACTTTGAGAGAAAGTTATGACTTTCAAATTTTGTCAATTGCTTTTTGTAAATCATCTTATATTTTCAAAATATCGCCGGGAAATAAAGAGCTAAGAGTTTCGGCATCATTCAAGACAAAAAACTCCTACGTTTTACCATTTATGAAACAAAACCATTTATGAAACAAAGCACAACTTTGAGCGAAAGTTATGACTTTCAACTTTTGTCATTTTCTTTCCTTTAATCATCTTATATTATCAAAATATCGAACAGAAAAAAAGAGCTAAGATTTCGGGCAGCAAACAAGACTAACAACACCTACGATTTCCTATTTACAAAACAAGGCACAAATTTGAACGAAAGTTATGACTTTCAAATTTTGTCAATTTATTTCCATGAATCATCATATCAAAATATCGGATGGGAAATAAAGAGCTAAGTGTTTGGACGACAAACAAGACTAAAAACACCTACCAATTACCATTTACGAAATAATGCACAACTTTGAGCGAAAGTTATGAGTTTTAAATCTGGTCAATTTCATTCTGTGAATCATCTTATTTTGTCAAAATATTGGGGGGGGGGGGGGGGAATAGACCTAAGAGTTTGGGCGACAAACAACACTAAAAACACCTACGATTTACCATTTACGACACAAGGCACAAGTTTGAGCGAAAGTTATGAGTTTAAAATTTTGTAAATTTCTTTTCATGAATCTTCGTATTATGTCAAAATATTGGTGTGAAAAAAAAGAACTAAGAGTTTGGGCGACAAACATCACTAAAAACACATATGGTTTACCATTTTCGAAACATGACACAACTTTGAGCGAAAGTTCTGACTTTCAAAGTTTATAATTTTTTTTCCGTGAATCATCTTAAATTGTCATAATATTGGTGGGAAACAAAAAGCTAAGTGTTTTAGCAATAAACAACACTAAGAACACCAATGATACACATTTTACGACACAAGGAACAACTTTGAGCGAAAGTTATGACTTTCAAATTTTGTTAATTTATTTTTGTGAATCATCTTATATTTTCAAAATATCGCCAGGAAATAAATAGCTAAGAGTTTAGGCGAAAAGCAAGACTAAAAACACCTACGATTTACCATTTACGAAACAAGGCACCACTTTGAGCGAATGTTATGAGTTTCAAATTTTATCATATTTTCCGTGAATCATCTTAAATTGTCAAAATATTGGGGAGAAACAAAGAGCTAAATTTTGGGCGACAAACAACACTTAAAACAAGGCACAACTCTGAGCGAAAATTATGACTTTCAAATTTTGTCAATTTCTTTCCCTGATCATCTTATATAGTAAAAATATCGGACGGGAAATAAAGACCTAAGAATATCGGTGACAAACAAGACAAAAAACACATACGATTTACCATTTATGAAACAAGGAACAACTTTGAGCGATAGTTATGACTTTCAAATTTTGTCCATTTGTTTCCATGAAACATCTTATATTGTCAAAATATTGGGGGGGAAAAGAGCTAAGAGTTTAGCAACAAAAAACACTGAAAACACCTACGATTTACCATTTACGCCACAAGGCACAACTTTGAACAAAAGTTATGACTTGCAAATTTTGTCAATTTCTTTCCGTGAATCATCTTCTATTATCAAAGTATTGGGGGGAAGAACAAGCTAAGAGTTTGGATGACTAACAAGACAAAAAACATCTACGATTTACCATTTAGGACACAAGGCAAAACTTTGAGCAAAAGTTATGAGTTTTAAACATTGTCAATTTCTTTCCGTGAATCTTCTCTTGTTGTCAAAATATTGGGGGGAAGGGGAAAGACTTAAGAGTTTGGGCGGCAAAATACACTAAGAACACCTACGATTTACCATTCACAACCCAAGGCACAACTTTGAGCGAAATTTATGAGTTTTACATTTTGTCAATTTCTTTCCGCAAATCATCTTAAATTGTCATAATATTGGTGGGAAACAAAGATCTAAGAGTTTGGGCGACAAACAACACTAAAAACACCTACAAAATACCTTTTATGACACAATGCACAACTTTGAGCGAAAGTTATGAGTTTAAGATTTTGTCACCTTCTTATCTCGAATCATCTTATATTGTCAAAATATCGCCGGGAAATAAAGAGCTAAGAGTTTGGGCGACAAAAAAAACCAAAAACACATATGATTCACCATTTCCGAAACAAGGCACAACTTTGAGTGGAAGTTATGACTTTCAAATTTTGTCAATTTTTGTTTGTGAACCATCTTATATTTTCAAAATATCACAGGCGAGCAAAGAGCTAAGAGTTTCGGCGACAAACAAGACAAAAAACACCTACGATTTACCATTTCTGAAACAAGGCACAACTTTGAGCAAAAGTTATGACTTTCAAATTTTGTCAATTCCTTTTTGTTAATCATCTTATATTTTCAAACTATCGCCGGGAAATAAAGAGCTAAGAGTTTCGGCGACATTCAAGACAAAAAAACACCTATGATTTACCATTTACGAAACAAAGCACAACTTTGAGCGAAAGTTATGACTTTCAAATTTTGTCAATTTCTTTCCTGTAATCATCTTATATTGTCAAAATATCAGATGGGAAATAAAGAGCTAAGATTTTGGACGACAAACAAGACTAAACACACCTACGATTTACCATTTACGAAATAAGGCACAACTTTGAGCAAAAGTCATGAGTTTTAAATCTGGAAAATTTCATTCTGTGAATCATCTTATATTGTTAAAATCATAGGGGGGGGGGGGATAGAGCTAAGAGTTTGGGCGACAAACAACACTAAAAACGCCTAAGATTTACCATTTACGACACAAAGCACAACTTTGAGCGAAAGTTTTGAGTTTAAAATTTTGTAAATTTCTTTTGGTGTGAAAAAAGACCTAAAAGTTTGGGCGACAAACATCACTAAAAACACATACGGTTTACCATTTCCGAAACATGACACAACTTTGAGCGAAAGTTGTGACTTTCAAATTTTATCAGTTTCTTTCCGTGAATCATCTTAAATTGTCATAATATTGGTGGGAAACAAAAAACTAAGTGTTTTAGCAACAAACAACACTAAGAACACCTACAATATACCTTTTACGACACAAGGAAAAAAAATGAGCGAAAGTTATGACTTTCAAATTTTGTTAATTTCATTTTGTGAATCATCTTATATTTTAAAAATATCGTATGGAAGGAAAGAGCTAAGAGTTTAGTCGACAAACAAGACAAAAAACACCTACGATTTACCATTTACGAAACAAGGCACAACTTTGAGCGAAAGTTATGACTTTCAAATTTTGTCAATTTCTTTCCGTGAATCATCGTATATAGTAAAAATATCGGACGGGAAATAAATACCTAAGAGTATCGACGACAAACAAGACTAAAAACACATACGATTTACCATTTACGAAACAAGGAACAACTTGGAGCGAAAGTTATGACTTTCAAATTTTGTCAATTTCTTTCCGTGAATCATCTTATATAGTAAAAATATCGGACGAGAAATAAAGACCTAAAAGTTTCGGTGACAAACAAGACTAAAAATACATACGATTTACCATTTACGACACAAGGCACAACTTTGAACGAAAGTAATGAGTTCTAAACTTTTTCAATTTATTTCCGTGAATCACCTTATATTGTAAAAATATCGGTTGGAAATAATTATTTAAGAGTTTCGGCGACAAATAAGAATAAAAATACCTACGATTTAACATTTACAAAACAAGGCACAACTTTGAGTGAAAGTTATGAGTTTTAAATTTTGTCAATTTCTTTCCCTGAATCATCTTATATTGTTAAAATATTGACTAGAAATAAAGGGCTAAGAGTTTGGGCGACAAACAACACTAAAAACACCTACGATTTACCATTTACGACACAAGGCACAACTTTGAGCGAAAATTATGAGTTTTAAATTTTTCTCCGTGAATCATCTTATATTGTCAAAATATTGGCGGATAATAAAGAGCTAAGTGTTTGGGCGAAAAAAACAACACTAAAAACACCTACGATTTACCATTTACGACACAAGGCACAACTTTGAACGAAAGTAATGATTTCCAAACTTTTTCAATTTCTTTTCGTGAATCACCTTATTTTGTAAAAATATCGGTTGGAAATATTGAGTTAAGAGTTTCGGCGACAAATAAGAATAAAAATACCTACGATTTACCATTTACGAAACAAGGCACAATTTTGAGCAAAAGTTTTGAGTTTTAAATTTTGTCAATTTCTTTCCCTAAATCATCTTATATTGTCAAAATATTGGCGAGAAATAAATGCCTAAGAGTTTAGGTGACAAACAACACTAAAAACACCTACGATTTACCATTTACGACGCAAGCCACAACTTTGAACGAAAGTTATGACTTCTAAATTTTCTCAATTTCATTCTGTGAATCATCTTATTTTGTCAAAATATCAGATATAAATAAAGAGTTAAGAGTTTCCGCGGCAAATAAGACTATAAATACCTATGATTTAGCATTTATAAAACAAGGAACAACTTTGAGCGAAAGTTATGAGTAATAAATTTTATCAATTTATTTCCTTGAATCTACTTGTGTTATCAAAATATTTGTGTAAACAAAGAGATAAGAGTTTAGGCGACAAACAACACTAAAATGATCTACGATTTACCATTTACGACACAAGGCACAACTTTGAACGAAAGTTAATAGTTCCAAACTTTTTCAATTTCTTTCCGTGAATCACCTTATATTGTAAAAATATCGGTTGGAAATAATGAGTTAAGAGTTTCGGCGACAAATAAGAATAAAAATACCAATGATTTACCTTTTACGAAACAAGGCACAACTTTGAGCAAAAGTTTTGAGTATTAAATTTTGTCAATTTCTTTCCCTGAATCATCTTATATTGTCAAAATAATGGCGAAAAATAAAGGACTAAGAGTTTGGGCGACAAACAACACTTATAAACACCTACGATTTACCATTTACGACACATGACAAAACTTTGAGCGAAAATTCCGAGTTTTATGTTTTTCCAATTTGAATCCGTAATCATCTTATGTTGTCAAAATATTGGCGGATAACAAAGAGCTAAGAGTTAGGGCGACAAATAACACTAAAAACACATATGATTTACCTTTTACAACACAAGGCAAAACTTTCATCGATAGTTCTGAGTTTTAAAGTTTGTCCATTTCATTCCGTGAATCATCTTATACTGTCAAAATATTGGGGGTAAACAAAGAGCTAAGTGTTTAGGCAACAAAAAAAATTCAAAACATCTACGATTTATCATTTACGACACAAGCCACAACTTTTGAACGAAAGTTATGACTTCCAAATTTTTCAATTTCATTCCGAGAATCACCTTATATTGTAAAAATATCGGTTGGAAATAATGAGTTAAGTGTTTCGGCGACAAATAAGAATAAAAATACCTACGATTTATCATTTACGAAACAAGGCACAACTTTGAGCGAAAGTTATGAGTTTTAAATTTTGTCAATTTCTTTCCCTGAATCATCTTATATTGTTAAAATATTGGCGAGAAATAAAGGGATAAGAGTTTGGGCGACAAACAACACTAAAAAAACCTACGATTTACCATTTACGACACAAGGCACAACTTTGAGCGAAAGTTATGAGTTTTAAATTTTGTCATTTTTTCTCCGTGAATCATCTTATATTGTAAAGATATTGGTGGATAACAAAGAGCTAAGTGTTTGGGCAAAAGAAACAACACTAAAAACACCTACGATTTACCATTTACGACACAAGGCACAACTTTGAACGAAAGTAATGAGTTCCAAACTCTTTCAATTTCTTTCTGTGAATCACCTTATTTTGTAAAAATATCGGTTGTAAATAATGAGTTAAGAGTTTCGCCGACAAATAGGAATAAAAATACCTACGATTTACCATTTACGAAACAAGGCACAACTTTGAGCAAAAGTTATGAGTTTTAAATTTTGTCAGTTTATTTCCCTGAATCATCTTATATTGTCAAAATATTGGCCAGAAATAAATGCCTAAGAGTTTAGGTGACAAACAACACTAAAAACACCTATGATTTACCACTTACGACACAAGCCACAACTTTGAACGAAAGTTATGACTTCTAAATTTTCTCAATTTCATTCTGTGAATCATCTTATTTTGTCAAAATATCAGATATAAATAAAGAGTTAAGAGTTTCGGCAGCAAATAAGACTATAAATACCTATGATTTACCATTTATGAAACAAGGCACAACTTGGAGCGAAAATTATGAGTTTTAAATTTTATCAATTTCTTTCCTTGAATCTACTTGTATTATCAAAATATTGGGGGTAAACAAAGAGCTAAGAATTTAGGCGACAAACAACACTAAAAACATCTACGATTTACCATTTACGACGCAAGGCACAACTTTGAACGAAAGTTAAGAGTTCCAAACTTTTTCAATTTCTTTATGTGAATCACCTTATATTGTAAAAATATCGGTTAGAAATAATGAGTTAAGAGTTTAAGCGACAAATAAGAATAAAAATACCTACGATTTACCATTTACGAAACAAGGGACAACTTTGAGCAAAAGTTATGAGTTTTAAATTTTGTCAATTTCTTTCCCTGAATCATCTTATATTGTCAAAATAATGACAAAGAGCTAAGAGTTAGGGTGACAAATAACACTAAAAACACATACGATTTACCTTTTACAACCCAAGTCAAAACTTTCATTGATTGTTCTGAGTTTTAAATTTTGTCCATTTCATTTCGTGAATCATCTTATACTGACAAAATATTGGGGGTAAACAAAGAGCTAATAGGTTAGGCAACAAACAAAACTAAAAACATCTACGATTTACCATTTACGACACAAGTCACAACTTTTGAACGAAAGTTATGACTTCCAAATTTTTCAATTTCATTCCGAGAATCACCTTATATTGTAAAAATATCGGTTGGAAATAATGAGTTAAGTGTTTCGGCGACAAATAAGAATAAAAATACCTACGATTTATCATTTACGAAACAAGGCACAACTTTGAGCGAAAGTTATGAGTTTTAAATTTTGTCAATTTCTTTCCCTGAATCATCTTATATTGTTAAAATATTGGCGAGAAATAAAGGGATAAGAGTTTGGACGACAAACAACACTAAAAAAACCTACGATTTACCATTTACGACACAAGGCACAACTTTGAGCGAAAGTTATGAGTTTTAAATTTTGTCATTTTTTCTCCGTGAATCATCTTATATTGTAAACATATTGGTGGATAACAAAGAGCTAAGTGTTTGGGAAAAAAAACAACACTAAAAACACCTACGATTTACCATTTACGACACAAGGCACAACTTTGAACGAAAGTAATGAGTTCCAAACTCTTTCAATTTCTTTCCGTGAATCACCTTATTTTGTAAAAATATCGGTTGGAAATAATGAGTTAAGAGTTTCGCCGACAATTAAAAATAAAAATACCTACGATTTACCATTTACGAAACAAGGCACAACTTTGAGCAAAAGTTATGAGTTTTAATTTTTGTCAATTTCTTTCCCTGAATCATCTTATATTGTCAAAATATTGGCCAGAAATAAATGCCTAAGAGTTTAGGTGACAAACAACATTAAAAACACCTACGATTTACCATTTACGACACAAGTCACAACTTTGAACGAAAGTTATGACTTCTAAATTTTCTCAATTTCATTCTGTGAATCATCTTATTTTGTCAAAATATCAGATATAAATAAAGAGTTAAGAGTTTTGGCGGCAAATAAGACTATAAATACCTATGATTTATCATTTATGAAATAAGGCACGACTTTGAGCGAAAATTATGAGTTTTAAATTTTATCAATTTCTTTCCTTGAATCTACTTGTATTATCAAAATATTGGGGGTAAACAAAGAGCTAAGAGTTTAGGCGACAAACAACACTAAAAACATCTACGATTTACCATTTACGACGCAAGGCACAACTTTGAACGAAAGTTAAGAGTTCCAAACTTTTTCAATTTATTTCTGTGAATCACCTTATATTGTAAAAATATCGGTTAGAAATAATGAGTTAAGAGTTTCGGCGACAAATAAGAATAAAAATACCTACGATTTACCATTTACGAAACAAGGGACAACTTTGAGCAAAAGTTATGAGTTTTAAATTTTGTCAATTTCTTTCCCTGAATCATCTTATATTGTCAAAATAATGAAAAAGAGCTAAGAGTTAGGGTGACAAATAACACTAAAAACACATACGATTTACCTTTTACAACACAAGGCAAAACTTTCATCGATTGTTCTGAGTTTTAAATTTTGTCCATTTCATTCCATGAATTATCTTATACTGACAAAATATTGGGGGTAAACAAAGAGCTAAGAGGTTAGGCAACAAACAAAACTAAAAACATCTACGATTTACCATTTACGACACAAGGCACAACTTTTGAACGAAAGTTATGACTTCCAAAAGTTTTCAATTTCATTCCGAGAATCACCTTATATTGTAAAAATATCGGTTGGAAATATTGAGTTAAGAGTTTCGGCGACAAATAAGAATAAAAATACATACGATTTACCATTTACGAAACAAGGCACAACTTTGAGTGAAAGTTATGAGTTTTAAATTTGGTCAATTTCTTTCGCTGAATCATCTTATATTGTTAAAATATTGGCGAGAAATAAACGGCTAAGAGTTTGGGCGACAAACAACACTAAAAACACCTACGATTTACAATGTACGACACAAGGCACAACTTTGAGCGAAAGTTATGAGTTTTAAATTTTGTCAATTTTTCTCCGTAAATCATCTTATATTGTCAAAATATCGACAGGAATAAAGAATTAAGAGTTTTGACGACAAATAAGACTATAAATACCTACGATTTACCATTTACGAAACAAGGCACAACTTTGAGCGAAAGTTATGAGTTTTAATTTTTGTCAATTTCTTTCCTTGAATCATCTTATATTATCAAAATATTGGCGGGAAATAAAGAGCTTAGAGTTTGGGCGACAAACAACACTAAAAACACCTACGATTTACCATTTACGACACACAAGGCACAACTTTGAGCGAAAGATATGAGTTTTAAATTTTTTCAATTTCTTTCATTGAATCATCTTATATTATCAAAATATTGGCGGGAAATAAAGGGCTTAGAGTTTGGGCGACAAACAACACTAAAAACACCTACGATTTACCATTTACGACACAAGGCACAACTTTGAGCGAAAGTTATGAGTTTTAAATTTTGTCAATTTATTTCCCTGAATCATCTTATACTGTAAGAATATTGGCGGATAACAAAGAGCTAAGTGTTTGGGCGAAAACAACAACACTAAAAACAACAACACTATGATTTACCATTTACAACGCAAGCCACAACTTTGAACGAAAGTTATGACTTCTAAATTTTCTCAATTTCATTCCGTGAATCAACCTATTTTGTCAAAATATCAGATATAAGTAAAGAGTTAAGAGTTTCGGCGGCAAATAAGACTATAAATATCTATGATTTACCTTTTATGAAACAAGGCACAACTTTGAGCGAAAGTTATGAGTTTTAAATTTTATCAATTTCTTTCCTTGAATCATCTTGTATTATCAAAATATTGGGGATAAACAAAGAGCTAAGAGTTTAGGCGACAAACAACACTAAAAACATCTACGATTTACCATTTACGACACAAGCCACAACTTTGAACGAAAGTTATGACTTCCAATTTTTCTCAATTTCATTCCGTGAATCATCTTATTTTGTCAAAATATCGGATAAAAATAAAGGCTTAAGAGTTTCGGATGCAAATAAGACTATAAATACCTACGATTTACCATTTTTTAAACAAGGCACAACTTTGAGTGGAAGTTATGAGTTTAAAATTTTATCAATTTCTTTCCTTGAATCATCTTGTATTATCAAAATATTGGCTGGAAATAAAGGGCTTAGAGTTTGGGCGACAAACAACAATAAAAACACCTACGATTTACCATTTACGAGGCACAATTTTGAGTGAAAGTTATGAGTTGTCAATTTTTCTCCGTAAATCATCTTATATTGTCAAAATATCGGCAGGAATAAAGAATTAAGAGTTTCGACGACAAATAAGTCTATAAATACCTACGATTTACCATTTACGAAACAAGGCACAACTGTGAGCGAAAGTTATGAGTTTTAAATTTTGTCAATTTCTTTCCTTGAATCATCTTGTATTATCAAAATATTGGCTGGAAATAAAGGGCTTAGAGTTTGGGCGATAAACAACAATAAAAACACCTACGATTTACCATTTACGAGGCACAATTTTGAGTGAAAGTTATGAGTTGTCAATTTTTCTTCGTAAATCATCTTATATTGTCAAAATATCGGCAGGAATAAAGAATTAAGAGTTTCGACGACAAATAAGTCTATAAATACCTACGATTTACCATTTACGAAACAAGGCACAACTGTGAGCGAAAGTTATGAGTTTTAAATTTTGTCAATTTCTTTCCTTGAATCATCTTATATTATCAAAATATTGGCGGGAAATAAAGAGCTTAGAGTTTGGGCGACAAATGAAATACCCCAAATAAGTTGATAATGGCATTTTGGTAAATTAATTATGAGTTTACTTAAAAGGGGAGAAATGGGAAATTTGGGGAAAAATCCCTCAAAGTGTCGGTTGCCTCTTCCTCGCGTGAATCCTTCAGCCGAGCAGCCAGCAGCCTCCTTCTCCCGCGAACTCCCCCTGTGCCCAGCCGAGCGGTTCTTCTCCGGCGAGCCGACTTGGACCGCGCCGCTCTTCCTCCTCCCCTCCCTTGCTGTTGCTGTGCGATTCCAGCGACGAGGGAGTTGCTTTGCTGCTGTGTTGTTCGTTGTGTTCGCTGTTGTTCGCCACTGCTGTTGCTGTGCCGCCGTTGTAGTCTCCGCCGACGAGGAGCCATTTCCGGCAACAACCGCGTGTTTGACGACGAGTTGAGCCACCTTTGCTCCTCTGTTTTCCGCTCTGCTGTTGTGTGCTGGTGTCGTCGTCTTCATCGCTGGTGGCTGGTGCTGCGGAGCCGCTACTGGTGTCGTTGTTGTGCTGCTGAAGGGGGATATCGATGAGGTAAGATCGGTCCTCGTTCGGTATAAATTTTGGGCTTCATACGGATGAATATATATGCTGAATTTTTGGACAGATTTGGATTAATTTGGAGTTTGTATATATATGAGTGCAGAAGGCATGAGTTGATTTTTGAGTTGGATTAATTTGGGTTGATTTTGGAGGTGATTAGCTTAATTAATTAAGGAATGATTTTAGGGTTTGAAATTTGGGGTTTGTTGGTTGTGGATTGGTATGAGTTAATTAACGCTAGGGTTTTGCTCGGATTGATTTAGCAGGTTCATTCGGGTTGATTGGAGATCTCTGAGGTCGTTGTGGTTTGACTTGAGGCAAGAGGATCCTTGCTAACTTATATATTTTTATAAACTGATTATGTTTAATTTTACTGTTGCTTGAGCTATTATTTTAATTGGTTTGTTTGACTTCATAATGGCTTGGATGAGATGTGTGATAATGTGTGATGAGGTGTGATAATGTGTTGGATTGAATGTGTGTATGTGTGTGTTGGATCGTGTGTGTGTGTTGGATTGAATGTGTGTGTGTGTGCGTGTGTTGGATCGTGTGTGTGCGTGTGTTGGATTGAATGTGTGTGTGTGTGTGTTGGATTGAGTTTGTGTGTGTGTGTTGGATTGTGTGTGTGTATGTGATTATGTGATATTTGATTGGTTGTCGTATGAAGTGTTTGAATTGGTGTCGGTGTAGTGGTGGAATGTTGTTGGTTGGTGAAAGTCCTTATATTTAGGGCCTCGGTGGGTATGAACCCCCGAAGGTCGAAGGGTCAGGTGATGATAGTCTCACCAAACCGCGTAGGGTGCACGCCTACGTCGTTAAGGGCCAAGGGTTGGATGGTGAAAGTCCCATCCAGAAAGTGTGTGTTGATTGTCTCACCCGGTGATGTGGTGGTGGAGACGGAGGTTGGATTGGAGGTGTTGGTGGTTGTGTGTGTTGATTGTCTCACCCGGTGATGTGGTGGTGGAGACGGAGGTTGGATTGGAGGTGTTGGTGGTTGTGTGTGTTGATTATCTCACCCGGTGATGTGGTGGTTGAGACGGAGGTTGGATTAGAGGTGTTGGTGGTTGTGTGTGTTGATTGTCTCACCCGGTGATGTGGTGGTGGAGACGGAGGTTGGATTGGAGGTGTTGGTGGTTGTGTGTGTTGGTTATGTGTTGAATGTTGGTTGTGTACTTGATTAAGTGGTTGTGTTAATGATATTGGTTGTGTACCTGAATACGTGGATTTGTGATGAATGTTGACTATGTACTTGATTAAGTGGTTGTGTTGGTAATTTGGTTGTATGTTTGATAATTGGTTTATGTTGGACGTTGATTGTTATTAGGTGTGGTTGTGGGTCATTGTTGGCCATTGGTTGTGGTTGTGAATTTCGTGTGTTATATTGTTAATTGTAACTAGTCAAAGTTGTGAATCTCTGTTGATGTGGATGCTGGTATTAGCTAGTTTCGGATAAAAGGGTATGTTGATTGATTATGAAGGTCGATTGTGTGGATGTTGTGAAGGTTGGTTTCCCATCTTGAGGGTGTGGGCCACATGGGTTGAATTTGAGTGTATGAGTTACAGTCTATGTTAACGAACAGGCGGCACCAGAAGGGTGGCTGGCCTGGATCGTTATTTTGTTATGTTTATATGTGATGATTATCTTGTTGATGCTTATGTGTTTGTTGATGTGAAGGTTAATTGATTTTGTTGTGTTAGTGCAGTAGTGAGTTCAGTATAATTGGTTAGCTTTGGTTGTAAGTCAGTAGTAAGAGATGTGTATGTGCATAGAGTTGTTGATTGAGGTATTAGTAATAGAGAGAAGGATGGATTGGACGTGTCAGTGAAGTTGGATTGGATCGTTTTATTCGTTTATGCTTGTGATGAGTTTGAGGATGGATTGATGGAGGTTAGTATAGTGAAGAGTTGGATAAGGATGTGTAATGAATGGTATGTGATAGTGTGTGTATATGTTTTGACGCGTGGTTGGCATTGGTTGGTTGATATGATTAAGTATAGTTATGATATTATATATTGTGTGGCGTGTTGTCGTTGTTGTGAGTTGTTTGGTGATATATGTATGTGTTTTGAACTGTTTTGGCTTGAGGAGTCTTGCCAGTCTTTCAAAAGACTGACCAGCTTCGGTTTACGTGTCGCGGTTGGCTGGGGTATTGGGTCCCCCAGTCAATCAGGCTTTTCAGGTTCAGCACCAGCAAGGAGGATCCTGATCACCGTCGGTTTTGGAGTCGAAGGTTACTCTTTTGGTTTGGACTTTGACTTGGTTGTGCGTGTCGTTTTGGTTTTGGACCTTGTATGGGTCGAACTTGTTGTATTGGTTTTTGGTTTGTAAAGTGTTGTATTTTCTGTAGGTTAAGTTTGATTATGATTTCAAACTCTGGACAGGTTGTACAGGTTTTCCGCTGTGCTGCTTTTGATATATTATGTATATATGGGTTATGTTTTGCATTTTTTCTTTCGCATTTTTTCTTTCACCCGCCTTATAATCCTTCTGGATTATGGCACTGTAGCACCACTGGCCTGGGGGTGTTACAGAAGTTGGTATCAGAGCTCTTTTCCAAAAAAATGTGTTCTTTCCGAGTTTTCAACTTGAGAATTTTTATACGTTGTTGTTATGAACGATCGGGTAATCAGGAATCTTTGCTGTCAACCGTAGTGAGTTGTGTTGGTAAGTATTGGTTGTTTGTGATGTTTTGTGCTAATGTTTGATATATTTATATGTGATGTTGAGTATTGATGATTAATTTCATATGCGATGTTTAATGTTGTTAAGTATATTTTATGGTGCGTTCCCTGGTAAGTGGGACGTGTTGGAGATTATTAAGGTATGGGTGTGATAGAGGATGAGGCCGTTGGGCTTATCGTCAAGAGGTTGAGTCTGGTAACTGATGATTCGGTATGAAGTTATTGTATGCTATTGTTATTGTTAGGTTTGAGCAGGACAGATTAAGCGCATTCAGATATGGTTGTGTTCTGAGATGAACTTTGATGGTAAGGCATAGCTGTACAATCCTTGAGTACTGATGAGTGCTGATCAGGGAGACTGCTACAGTTGATTTTGATCAGGCTATTGATGTTGGAAGTAGTAAGGAACAGAGAACTCAGTTACATCTGAAAAAGTAGAATTTCGCGACCATGGGATTCGGCTGAGCTGAGAAGTAGAATGCGCATGTCGCAACTAGTGTGTCAGTGTTGGTTATTCCGCAGGGAACAAAAAGGTTTGTCATCTACAGTGATGTGTCTAAGCAGGGTCAGGGTTACATCTTGATACAGAATGGGAAAGTCATTGCGTATGTCTTTTCGTCAGCTCAAATTGTATAAGAGAGAGTTGAACATGAGACAAGATGGTTGCTAGAATTGATTGAAGATTGTGGAAAAGATATTGTGTATCAATCAGAAAGGGCTAATGTGGTAGTTGATGTTTTGAGTAGGAAGTTGACTCTCGAGTATACGGTTGCGTGCTTATCAGTTCTGCCGGAGTTGCAACAAGAATTGTGCGGGGTGAGATTGAGATTGGTCTGAGAAGGAAATGATGCTGAATGTGGTGGAAATTCAACCGACATTAGTAGAGTTGATCCAAGAGAAACAATCGCAAGATTCTGTGAGGAACAAGTTATGCAGTGGAGTTTCTCAAGGAAGGGCACCCGGAATTCTCATTCATTAGGATGGAGTTTTGTGACTTCATAATCGGTTATATGTGACAGCTGATAAGAGATTAGAATATTGATTCTCAAGGAAAGTCATTCTTCGGCAACAGTAGTTGATATGCGTTGATTCAGATGACACCTTATAAGGCTTTGTATGATAGTCGCGGTAAATCACCTTTGTGTTGGGATGATTTGACTGATGATGTGTTAGTTGCTTCTGAGCTTCTGCAGAAAACTAAGGATGACCTTGATGTGATTCGTCAGAGGTTGTTGACAGCTCAGAGCAGACAAAAATCGTATGCGGATGTTCGTAGAAGTCCTTTGGAGTTCAGTGTGGGAGATCATGTATTTATTAAAGTTTCGTCGACCAAAGGAGTATTCAGAATTGGGAAACGAGACAGTTATCCGAACCTGTTTGATCTTAGTTTCGAGGACAAAACTGTTGTAAGGGGGGGGAGAATGAAATACCCCAAATAAGTTGATAATGGCATTTTGGTAAATAAATTATGAGTTTACTTAAAAGGGGAGAAATGGGAAATTTGGGGAAAAATCCCTCAAAGTGTCGGTTGCCTCTTCCTCGCGTGAATCCTTCAGCCGAGCAGCCAGCATCCTCCTTCTCCGGCGAACTCCCCCTGTGCCCAGCCAAGCGGTTCTTCTCCGGTGAGCCGACTTGGACCACGCCGCTCTTCCTCCTCCCCTCCCCTGCTGTTGCTGTGCGATTCCAGTGATGAGGGAGTTGCTTTGCTGCTTTGCTGCTGTGCTGCTGTGCTGCTGTGCTGTTCGTTGTGTTCGCTGCTGTTCGCCGCTGCTGTTGTAGTCTCCGCCGACGAGGAGCCATTTCCGGCAACAACCGCATGTTTGACGACGAGCTGAGCCACCTTTGCTCCTCTGTTTTCTGCTCTGCTGTTGTGTGCTGGTGTCGTCGTCTTCCTCGCTGGTGGCTGGTGCTGCGGAGCCGCTACTGGTGTCATTGTTGTGTTGTCGTTGTTGTGCTGCTGAAGGGGGATATCGACGAGGTAAGATCGGTCCTCGTTCGGTATAAATTTTGGGCTTCATACGGATGAATATATATGCTGAATTTTTGGACAGATTTGGATTAATTTGGAGTTTGTATATATATGAGTGCAGAAGGCATGAGTTGATTTTTGAGTTGGATTAATTTGGGTTGATTTTGGAGGTGATTAGCTTAATTAATTAAGGAATGATTTTAGGGTTTGAAATTTGGGGTTTGTTGGTTGTGGATTGCGCCAGGGTTTTGCTCGGATTGATTTCACAGGTTCATTCGGGTTGATTGGAGATCTCTGAGGTCGTTGTGGTTCGACTTGAGGCAAGAGGATCCTTGCTAACTTATATATTTTTATAAACTGATTATGTTTAATTTTACCGTTGCTTGAGCTATTATTTTAATTGGTTTGTTTGACTATATAATGGCTTGGATGAGATGTGTGATAATGTGTGATGAGGTGTGATAATGTGTTGGATTAAATATGTGTGTGTGTGTGTTGGATCGTGTGTGTGTGTTGGATTGAATGTGTGTGTGTGCGTGTGTTGGATCATGTGTGTGCGTGTGTTGGATTGAATGTGTGTGTGTGTGTGTGTTGGATTGAGTTTGTGTGTGTGTGTTGGATTGTGTGTGTGTATGTGATTATGTGATATTTGATTGGTTGTCGTATGAAGTGTTTGAATTGGTGTCGGTGTAGTGGTGGAATGTTGTTGGTTGGTGAAAGTCCTTATATTTAGGGCCTCGGTGGGTATGAACCCCCGAAGGTCGAAGGGTCAGGTGATGATAGTCTCACCAAACCGCATAGGGTGTATGCCTACGTCGTTAAGGGCCAAGGGTTGGATGGTGAAAGTCCCATCCGAAAAGTGTGTGTTGATTGTCTCACCCGGTGATGTGGTGGTGGAGACGGAGCTTGGATTGGAGGTGTTGGTGGTTGTGTGTGTTAATTGTCTCACCCGGTGATGTGGTGGTGGAGACGGAGGTTGGATTGGAGGTGTTGGTGGTTGTGTGTGTTGATTGTCTCACCCGGTGATGTGGTGGTGGAGACGGAGGTTGGATTAGAGGTGTTGGTGGTTGTGTGTGTTGATTGTCTCACCCGGTGATGTGGTGGTGGAGACGGAGGTTGGATTGGAGGTGTTGGTGGTTGTGTGTGTTGGTTATGTGTTGAATGTTGGTTGTGTACTTGATTAAGTGGTTGTGTTAATGATATTGGTTGTGTACCTGAATACGTGGATTTGTGATGAATGTTGATTATGTACTTGATTAAGTGGTTGTGTTGGTAATTTGGTTGTATGTTTGATAAATGGTTTATGTTGGACGTTGATTGTTATTAGTTGTGGTTGTGGGTCATTGTTGGACATTGGTTGTGGTTGTGAATTTCGTGTGTTATATTGTTAATTGTAACTAGTCAAAGTTGTGAATCTCTGTTGATGTGGATGCTGGTATTAGCTAGTTTCGGATAAAAGGGTATGTTGATTGATTATGAAGGTCGATTGTGTGGATGTTGTGAAGGTTGGTTTCCCATCTTGAGGGTGTGGGCCACATGGTTTGAATTTGAGTGTATGAGTTACAGTCTATGTTAACGAACAGGCGGCACCAGAAGGGTGGATGGCCTGGATCATTATTTTGTTATGTTTATATGTGATGATTATCTCGTTGATGCTTATGTGTTTGTTGATGTGAAGGTTAATTGATTTTGTTGTGTTAGTGCAGTAGTGAGTTCAGTATAATTGGTTAGCTTTTGTTGTAAGTCAGTAGTAAGAGATGTGTATGTGCATAGAGTTGTTGATTGAGGTATTAGTAATAGAGAGAAGGATGGATTGGACGTGTCAGTGAAGTTGGATTGGATCGTTTTATTCGTTTATGCTTGTGATGAGTTTGAGGATGGATTGATTGAGGTTAGTATAGTGAAGAGTTGGATAAGGATGTGTAATGAATGGTATGTGATAGTGTGTGTATATGTTTTGACGCGTGGTTGGCATTGGTTGGTTGATATGATTAAGTATAGTTATGATATTATATATTGTATGGCGTGTTGTCGTTGTTGTGAGTTGATTGGTGATATATGTATGTGTTTTGAACTGTTTTGGCTTGAGGAGTCTTGCCAGTCTTTCAAAAGACTGACCAACTTCGGTTTACGTGCCGCGGTTGGCTGGGGTATCGGGTCCCCCAGTCAATCAGGCTTTTCAGGTTCAGCACCAGCAAGGAGGATCCTGATCACCGTCGGTTTTGGAGTCGAAGGTTACTCTTTTGGTTTGGACTTTGACTTGGTTGTGCGTGTCGTTTTGGTTTTGGACCTTGTATGGGTCGAACTTGTTGTATTGGTTTTTGGTTTGTAAAGTGTTGTATTTTCTGTAGGTTAAGTTTGATTGTGGTTTCAAACTCTGGACAGGTTTTACAGGTTGTACAGGTTTTCCGCTGTGCTGCTTTTGATATATTATGTATATATGGGTTATGTTTTGCATTTTTTCTTTCGCATTTTTTCTTTCACCCGCCTTATAATCCTTCTGGATTATGGCACTGTAGCACCACTGGCCTGGGGGTGTTACAACAAACAACACTAAAAATACCTACGATTTACCATTTATGACACAAGGCACAACTTTGAGCGAAAGTTATGAGTTTTGAATTTTGTCATTTTTTCTCCGTGAATCATCTTATATTGTAAAAATATTGGCGGATAACAAAGAGCTAAGAATTTGAGCGAAAAAAGCAGCACTAAAAATGTAATATTTGGGTCTTTATTATGTTTCTTATATAGAGAGTCTTCATATATTATAAGGTTTTATAGTTTACGAAATTATCCTTAAGGTAATTTTAATCTTTAGCATTGAGGCTAGATTTGATATAGTTAATTTATTTGGAAATTTGTAATAATTATTGTAGAATAACTAATTAATAATTAGTAGGTATTTTGTTATTATATCTTTTTTCTTTTAATCCTACCCAACCGACCTATCTAAGTATATATATATATATACTTCTAATCCTAAGTTACCCTAGATTGTTCTTTCCTATGCCGCACCGTACTCAACCTCATCCTCCAATCTCCAATTCCTCGATCTCCAATTCATCCTCTGTTTTCATACTCCTTGGTAAGCTATCTACATATTATTCTTGTATATAGTTAGCTTGATTATAACTAGTTTAGGTGTTTGATAATAGATTAGATCTTATTTAGTTTTATTCAATGAATCTGGAATTATAGACTGATCCCTTATTTGTTATTCAGATTTATCGGACTACGTTACTGAGCATGGAAATTAATGAAAATTTTACATGTGATATAGGTCTTATAGAATAACATCTCTGTAAAGTTTGGGATAATATGGATGCGTGGATTGATAATTAAAATTCAGATAAGTAGATTCAGTTTGTTTTGAATTTCTGGATTAGTGTTGAACTTTGAAAATTCATAACTATGTGTGTAGAAGGAGTTACCGAATCCATGAATATTCATTAGAAATCTTATGTTATGTACTGTATCATGGTATTTTGGTAGAATTTTATAGAACCTATAAGGTGGTGAAATCTGAGAAAAACCGTGAGCTATGATTGTATGCTGAATCCTGAAAAGTCCTGATATGCATGAATTTCTGGGTATTATCTAGAACTCGGAATTATATGAAAGGCTATTTTGCAAGGGTATACCACATTGTGAATGAAATTTGCAAAGTTGTACTTATATTTTTGGATATAACTGTAATAACATAAAGTGACTTTATTTGATTTTATTTTGCTTTTATATTTTGGGTAGAAAATGCATTATCAGAATTTGTAAATGGAAATTTAAAAGGAAAAGAAAAGAAGTTGAAAAGTTGAAAAGATGGCAACAGGCTGGCTTGATTGTATTGTGTGTCAGAATTTAAAATTATATATGGAGAGAAGCTGTGATTAAGCCGGATGGAGATTAAGCTTAAGCTTAATGTTAAACCAAGTGAATTTCAGTCACAAAAAACGCTGATGTGTAGCTGTCAAATCACTGCATATTTCCCGCCAAAACTAAGCTAGCTTAGTTAATCGTCTCTTTCCCACCAAAAATTACGTTAGGCTTCTTCATCTTACCAGGTTATTGCCACTGTTAAACCAAGCTTCCTTTATTTATGTCATCTGCTTCATACCTGCAATCCGAGTTATTGCCACTGTTAAACCAAGCTTCCTTTATTGCCACTGTTAATATTCTCATTTTCTATGGGTAAGTTTTCATATTAGATTCACACGTGCTCTGTTTTATTTGTGTTTATTTTTGTTTGTTTCTTTAATTAACTTTTCTTATTTTTTGCTTCTTCAGGAAGATCAACTCCAACGTATATGGTTTCTCTAATCAGTGGAGGAAAGTGGAGGTGCGAGAATGAGATTTGGATTTATGAAGGAACAAAAAAGCCGAAGGGGATGATGGTTAGTGAGAAAATCGATTATGAATCACTGAAGATCAAGATTGCAGAAAAACTGGAAATTGATCTTACCAGGTTCGACTTGAAGATGAGTTACATGTCTTTACAAAATCCGCACTTTCCTCCCTTTGATATTTGCGATAAGGATGATGTAGAAGCATACATCTTTTTGAACATGACAAATTGTAAAGACAGAGTTTGGCCAATTGCTTTGCATTCCATTGTGCAACCAAAATCTGGAGTTTCAAAAGAAAAACCTAAATTAGTTCCAAAAGAAGAAGAAGAGATGATCGATGTTCCATTAAGTGCACCTCAACCTGTATCCCAGCCTGGAAATGATGGTGCATCTTTTACTCCTATACTAAGCCAAAAAAGAAAGTCGGACCAGATGTTGAGCGACATATTAGATGCTGATCTTTTAGAAGATGAAATAGGAGTGGAGGGGATGCATGTCCGGATGTCTGTGAAGGGTGGAGAGAAACAGAATGTTGACACTGTTACAAAGTGGTTTTGTAAGAAAGCCAAGACAATTGAGATTGTGTCACTAAACAGTGACGATGAAGAGGAGGATGTTGTTATTTCTGCAACCAAGCATAAAGGTTGTGACCTTGTCAACCTTTCCGAGGAAGAAGAGGAATACATTGAAAATGTTGACAACGTTGAGGAGGTTGATATTGGGAAGCCTGAATATCTGGATGCTATTGATGAAGCCGAAGAGAGATATTACCGTTCTGAAGTCCCTACTGACTTTCAAAATTTGGTGGATGTAGAAGAAGTGGAGGACAAGTCGAAGTCCAAGACAATCAAGTGTGGAGATATGTTTCAAACCAAGAAGGAGCTTCAGCATTCGTTAGCCGCATATGCTATGGACAATTGTGTAGAAATGCTTGTGAAGAGGTCTGATAAGACTTGTTATGTGGTGGAGTGCAAAAACAGAGGATGTTCATTTGGTTTTCGTGCTTCAGTGAAGATAGGTACTAGTGCGTTTATTGTCCGGAGGTTTGCTACAAACCATACATGTGGGATGCTGTTCAGGCACGATCACAACAGGCATGCCACTGTCTCCGTAATTTCACAGAGTATTCTTGACAGGCATGCCACTGCCTCCGTAATTTCACAGATTTTAATTTCAATTCAGACAGTTTTATGCAAAATGTCTAAAGACTATCTATTGGTGTTGGTGTAACAGGTTTAGAGGTCGCAAGGATGCACCAAGGGCAAGAGAGATACAAGCTGTCATGAAAGGCCTGGGAGTCGATGCCAGTTATCACAAAGCCAATAGAGCAAGAGTGCTAGCAGAGGACATTATTCGAGGGACTGCCGAGGAAGGTTACAGTCAACTTCACTCATGGCTACATATGTTGAAAGAGGTCAATCCTGGCACGCATACAGCTATAATAACAGATTCTGAAAACCATTTTAAGTACTGCTTCTGGGCCTTGGGTGCTTCCATCAGGGTTGTTCCCCGTTTGAGAAAGGTAACTTTATGTTTCTCCAACTTTATTGTTTGTCTTGATTATATAATATTACCTGGAGGGTAAACTGCAATTGGGTGACCGATTTTATATGAAAATCAGGTGATTTGTGTTGATAGATCACACTTAGGAGGGAGATTCAACAGACAACTTCTTCTAGCTACTGCCCAAGATGGAAATAGACAAATCTACCCCCTGGCCTTTGCTGTAGTAGACAGTGAGAATAAGGATTCTTGGTCCTTCTTCTTTAAGGAGTTGAAGAAAGCTGTTGTACCCGATAGCGTGGATGTGGTTTTTGTCTCTGATCGTCATTTGAGTATAAAAGCTGCTCTGAAAACACAATACACTCTTGCTAGCCATGGATATTGCATTTATCATATGCTACAAAACTTCAAACTGAAGTGTCGTTGGGGAGGCTTGCAAGACCAGTGGTTCAAGGTTGCAAAGGCGTACACGGTAGAAGAATATAGGACCGAGCTTGAGATTCTAAGAAACAGGGCTCCAGATGTGGTAAAAGATGCTCTGAAAGTGCCCCTTAATCAGTGGTCAAGGGCATATTTCTCAACTGACAGGTTCAACATCATGACTACAAACAATGCAGAATGTCTGAACAATGTGTTTAAAGAGGAGCGTATGTGGCCTATTGTACCATTGTTTGATGTTATCTTGCATACCTTTGCCACCTGGTTCTGTGAAAGGAGGGAGTCGGCTGCTACGTGGGCTGAGGTAAGTACCAGGTCTGTGACCAAAACCATGGATCAAAGGTATACGACTTCTGTGACAATGAGTGTCCATAGGCTAAGTGATATTGAAGCAGAGGTGACAGATGGAAGGAATAAGTACGAAGTGAATATTCGCCGACTAACTTGCCAATGCAATGTCTTTCAGAAAGATCGAATTCCATGCACACATGCTATGGCAGTAGCAAAGGATAGGGGTGTTGATGTTACTACTCTGGTTACTCACTTCTATAGCAACAACAGTTTGAAAGAAATTTACAAGGAAACCATCCATTTGGTCCCCCCACGCAAGCAATGGGATGTTCCATTGTCCGTATCGCAAATCGCATGTTTGCCACCACCATGGAAAAGGGGCGCTGGTAGACCAAGGCAGAATAGATATAAGGCTAGGTGGGAGAGACCCTACAAACATGTGTCCAATAGATGTGCAAGATGTAGGCTGACTGGTCATACTTACCAGAGGTGCTATCGGGCTGCAAGAGGAGGATCAAGGGTAAGACCATAGTGTGCTATCTTTCATAGTGTGCTATCTTTTATATTCCAGTTATGAACAATGCTATTTTTTTGGTATGGTTTTGGTAAGCTTAATATGACCAATAAGAGATCTCAAACTCTTAAATGATCTCTTATAAGTCATATTACTTTACTTTTGTGTCTGTTACTTATTCCAGTGATGAACCATGGGATGCTTTATGCTTCTTAGTTAATGTAATACTATCTCGCCACCTTTGAATGTAAAACCTGTCACTTATCTACCTTTCCCATAAAATCGCCACAATTTCCAAAACCGGGTTTTGGTAAGCTTACACTTTCCCATAAAATCCTACAGCTTAAATAGTTGTAGACATAGATAGCTTACAAGACTCTTAACAACCGAGAGCTTACAACAGGCTAAGTGAAATAGACTTTAATTACACAAGCCATTACCACAAAAAAACAAGTAACCTTCAGCACACGTTCAACATAGTTTGACGCCTTAACTCGACACTCTTCTTCATGACCGATAACACTCTTTGCACCACCTTTAAGCCTTATCACTTCCTGCTGTAGCATTCCAAGCTCTGCCTCATATGCTGAAATTATACTCTCTTTCACATCCAATGCATCTTTCACCTGGATTATCTCATCTCTTAGCATAGGAATAAGTTCTGTTGCAATAGGACAAAGTGGAGGGTCATACCATTCCCAAAATCCACAACATCCAACCTGCATTCAATCCAAAATACA
Source organism: Rheum nobile (assembly GCA_027886185.1). Taxonomy (NCBI): domain Eukaryota; kingdom Viridiplantae; phylum Streptophyta; class Magnoliopsida; order Caryophyllales; family Polygonaceae; genus Rheum; species Rheum nobile. The sequence goes on along the minus strand of WOAB01000490.1, from coordinate 3,087,198 downwards.
TGAAAACTGGATTCGTATCATAAAGTATTCAAAACACTTTTAAAACAAAATATTATGAATATTAGCAAACAAGCTAGATACGCACCCGGTTTACACATCTTATAAATCTCCTTCCCGGATTCTCTTTTGTCATAGAAGTGAAATATCGGCAGGCAACACCACATGCACATCTTATCAATTTGGACTCCATTGCTGCTGTATTCCATCTCCTCATGAATAATCATGAGTTTAGGCTATGTCTTGTCTTCATCAGTAGTAATCAAAACATCTTTGTCAGAAGAGTTTCAAGCTACTTTGCCAAACCACATATTAGAGTTCACAAAATTTCAAGCAGAAACAAAACAGTAGCAAATACGGAATTCTGTAGCAAATCCACAATTCAATTCGTATTTTAGAACATACATTGAAACAAAACAGTAGCAAATACTTCCCCAAATCGAAACCCTAAATCATACCAAACTTACCTTTACATTCCCACCACTGCTGGATCCTTCCGAGTATGCCATGGGTTACGCCCTCGAGCTCTCTCAATCTCCACTCCCTGCGAAATACACCCTTCAATCGATTCTCGGAGTTGTATAGAGTTTTTGAAATGCCTCAATGAGCCATGGGAGAAGGATGAATAAAATACGGTAGTTGTAGGATGAGGGTAAGAATTTGGGTGAGTTTAAAATTCATCTAAACCGGGTTTTGGAAATTGTTTTGACTAATCGGTTAATTTTAATCAAAACCGGGTTTTGGAAATATTGCTCTCCACCATATTGTTTTCCACTGCTTGTCGAAACACAATGGTTTGTGCCCACAAATATTGCTCTCCATCTAAACCGGGTTTTTGGAAATTGTTTTGGGTGAGTTTAAACTTTCACTTATATTGTTTTCCACTGCTTGTCGAAACACAACACATTGTTCATGCATCAAAGTTGAAACACAACACATTGGATGAGAGAGATGACTTATACAACAACAGAATCAGAAGAGTTAAAACACAATACATTGTTCGTACATCAAATTTGCCCCAAAAACATAACGCAAACAAAACATTTTTCATGCATCAAAGTTGCAATCCAAACAAAACATTGTTCACACAATCTAGTGTTATGATGACACACTATTGTCCATAGTTCAACATTGTCTTCCACTGCTTGTCGAACACAGTATTAGCAATGTCGAATCTGTGATAGTCGATCGTATCATCTGAAATGAGGGAGAGATCATCACTTCCAAAACTCAACCACTCAATGTACTTCAAGGTGTATACTCCACAGTCACCACTGCAACCAAAAATAAGAAAGGTCAATTTTATGTTAATATTTTAGGTGGCGGGTAAAAAACAAACTGGAAGCAAGATATCTTACGCTCTTATGTTCTGTTCCAGATTGCCAACTCTTCCATTGTAAGTAAGAACTGAGACACCCCGGTGTGCATATTTCTTGGACAAAGGTTCGTGCTTGCTCACAAACTTAGGAAGATACTTGATAATAGGGGCGACTGCTTCTTCTATGACATGATCACGCTTCAGATTCGCATTGCAATCAAACACACTTAAGCTCCAATTAACTAGGTCAATTTGAATGGCAACCCAGTGGTTTGTGCCCACAAAAATCGGTGCATAGATGAAGTCCACCTCTTCCCATGAAAAATTGGAAGTTCACCTCTAAAGTATCGAGCGACGCGATCTGGAAATTCTGGTACTGCAACACCACCCATTTCACACTTGTGTTGGTCTTTGTAGTCTTCACACCATGTAGTGTCCATAATAGCCGCCTTATGATTCTCACTTGGGTTCTTCAGGAGCGCATCGCGAAGTAAAATTAGGACCTCATCTAAGTGCTGGCAACACAAATTTACAAAATCAATATATTGATAGAGTATGTGGACAAAATTTACAATTTTTTTAAAAACCGGTCACCCTTACCAAATTACCCCACCACTTAGTTGGTTCAATTAAGCTTTCCATGAAATCATTGTCAATGTATATTTTGCTAACTCCACGGAATTCTATAGGTCTGCAACATAAAGGACAATATAAGTACATAAACTTCATTGGATGAGAGAGATATAAGTTGGATATACATACCTTTCATCCTTGTACCACTCTATTACAGGAGTCATTTCCTTCACAGCTGGATTTTTTGTGATCCTTTTCCAAAAACTCTTACCCCTCACTTCCTTCTTCTTGTCCTTGTCCTTCTCATTGTCCTTGGCCTTTTGGTTGTTTTGTTTCTTAGATCTATAAGGGGAGAGGACTGAAGCAGATGGCTTCACACTACGCTTGGGGAGGTACCTTGACTTCTTTGGGGACTTCTTTGGAGATAGACCCACAGCCTTCTTCCTATTGCCGAAAACAACTTGGCCTTTGGCAAACTCTTGTTTCACATTCACAACCTCCTCAATACCCTCCTTCTCAACCTCTTCCTTACCAGCCTCTTCCTTCTCATCCTTGTCAATGTCAACCTTACCAACCTCTTCCTTCTCATCTCCTTCCTTCCCAACCTCTTCTTTCCCAACCTCTTCCTTCTTTCCCGACCTCCTTCTCTCTAACTTCCTTCTCAATAAATGAACGGCTACTGCCCTAGAAACCTGGACTTCTGCTTCCTGGCTTTCCTGCTCTTCCCTTGGGGCATCTTCTACATCATCTGTGATAGTACTATCAACATTCGGTATCAACTCATCTTGCTCCCTAGGGGCATCAACATCATCATCAGGCATTCCATCCTTATCAGTTAGCTTCTCACTAATGTCAGCTACAACATCCATTACTATATCTCCAGTTCTTCTACCAACACCAACTAATACATAATTTTCCTCCAATTCCTGAAGTTACATTTACCACAAAAATATATATTACTTCAAAATAATGTGCATATTCCAATTTTTAAAACCTACAACACATTTCTCAAAATTTATAACCTGTCATGCTTCATTAATACACTCGACATGTACTTATGGCATACCTTATATACTTGTATGGCCAAACCAGAATTGTCTTGTATGGCCACATTTTCATCACTGTCTCTAGGGTTGTCATCTAGGTTCACATCATTATCCTTTGAATTTTGTTCAAATGCCTCACTAACAAATTCTTGATTATTCTCAATAATGGGCTCACTGCTTCCTTCTTCTGTTTCATTTCCCTGCAATGATAGATAATTTTTAGTGTTATCTATCTAATTTAAGTTTCTTCAACTCCATATCCTGCCATACTTGTTTAAAATATCTATGAAAGTAGAAATCTTAAAATAATTGGAATGTCATACCTTAGTATCAACATCCATCAAATTATGATCTCCACTAACAGCCTTGTCACTACCAGCTTTTTCATCATCCTCATCCACACTAACAACCTTGTCACTACCAGCCTTTTCATCCTCACTAACAGCCTTTTCATCATTCTCATCCTCACTAACAGCCTTGTCACTACTAGCCTTTTCATCATCCTCATCCACACTAACAGCCTTGTCACTACTAGCCTTTTCATCCTCACTAACAGCCTTTTCATCATTCTCATCCTCACTAACAGCCTTTTCACTACCAGCCTTTTCATCCTCACTAACAGCCTTTTCATCATCCTCACTTTTTTCATTTTCACTACCTTCACTATCACTTGCTTCAGTCTCAGAACCTTCTGAATCATCTATATAATCATCAACTCCATCAAACTCTTCACTATCACTATCACTTGCTTGAGCCTCAGACTTCTTAACCATTCTTTTCTTCCTCTTAGGAACCTTTTCAAAAACTTGGACATTGTTCCTCTCCAACCTGTCAATCCTCTCACATAGACCGTGTTCCATCTTAGCAATCTTGTTACACAACTGATTAATGATATCCATCATCTGCCTTGCATTTGCATCACCACTAACTTCTCCTTTAAAAGCCTCTTTCCCCTTGTTATGCTCTTTCAGTTTGGCATTTGCCTTTCCCATAGCCATAGCCTCAGATACTATTTTGTCAAAGAAAGGGTCCTTGACTTCATCATGGAATCTGCAGGCACTTAACAAACTCTTCTCAGATTCATCAGGTATGAGAATAGGCAGGACCTTCAGCTTTGGATCAGCAAAACACAACTGAAGCAGTCCATGTTCAGGACATTGCTCTGAGTACCAACGAAGACCTCGGGGTATAGCTGTCTCATTTATCTTGGAAGCATACTGGACTCCAAAGCTTTGGACACATTCCCATATCCAAACCTACATAGACACAACTTTTTCATTATTCAAACTTGTATGAACTTTTTTCGAGTTGTTTTTTCCATGGGAGGAATTATGGCTGCATCGCATATTGTTTGAATGATGGGATCAATTATGACTCTTTCGATTAAAAATTTCAAAACTTTTTCTGGATCGTCTGAATCAATTCGTCTTTGTTCCGGAAATAAAGAAATTCCTTTCAAATTTGATGTTGATTCTTCAGCAAATTCATCGATTAAAAGACTCAATTCTCTTGCTAATGATTTTTTATCCAATGTATATATTTTCTGTCCCAATTTCTCTTACAATTTCTGGTCCAATTTCTTGACTAATTTCTCTTCCAATGTAGCTATTTTCCCTTCCAATTTCTGGTACAATTCTTCAAAATTATGAACTAGTCAAGCATATTAAAACTTGTATGAACTTTAACAATTCAAACAAATGTTTGCATGATTTCAGGACAAATTCCATATAACAATTCAATTCTTTGATTTAAAAGTGATCCAACAGTTTCTCAAACTTCAAATATTTACTTTATAGGTATCACTTCAAGTTTAAACACTTAAATCCCACCACCCAACACTATCAAACTTGTCAGGGATATATAGGCAAATGCAATTACTAATTTAATATACCTGAAATACAACTGGCATTCCTTGAATGGTATAGGGAATCCTTGCATCTTCAGAGAGTAGCAAAGCTTTTTCAATAGTAAGCATTCTTCTGGCCAGAGATTTTGTCAAAGACCTGTGAAACTCTTTATACGCAACTCTTCCCCAAGGATAATCCCAAAACTTGTCCATGTTATCCAGAAGCTTCACATGTTCAGCTTTAACTAGTCTCTTCTTATCTCCTCCAAGAAAAATACCTTCAACTATCAAAAGCAATGCCATCTTCAACTTGTAATTATCTAGCAGTCTATAATCCCTGAACCTCTCATACAAGTCTTGCACTGAGGTTTTAGGACCAGCAGGACCACCAAAGAACTTCTCCATCACTTGTACATCTTTCTTTTTCTTCTTCCCAACTGATTCTGGTGGCATTTGGCCACAATTTAAACCAGTTATCAATGCAAACTCCTTCATTGAAAACCTTAACACTTTACCACCTATCTCGTACCAGGTCTCCCACTTCTTTTTTGATTTTAGTTGCTTAAAAAGAACAGTATGTACAGTTTGGGAAGAAAATGTAACCTGACGCAGCATTTTCATTACATTTCCAAAAGGGCTTGCAATTATCCTTCTCCAATCTGCACCAGTCAATTTGTTTTCAATATCACGCACGTATAAAATCCTACAGTTGATATTGATTCTTCCATATAAAGGGTCTCCTTTGTAGAATGCGTACTTAATCTACAATTGAATAACAGAACTTTCATAAGTTACATACACAACGGTGTCGGGAAATCAATAAACCCTAGATGCACAAATTGAAAAGTTAAAACATTTGCCTCATTAGTTTTTTTTTTACTTACATCTTCCTTGAAAGTTAAAGGCTTCATGCTTTTCCACCTTTTCAGAAGAGCGACAACTTCGTTTTTCTTCACAGAATAACCGGTCTCTGATTTAGGCTTCTTCGCAGCAGATTTTGTAGCTTTGGGTTTTGCAGATGGAGGGGTTTTCTTCGCAGCAAATTTTGCCTTCCTCTTAGCACCTTGTTCTTCTTCATCCACCCCTCTTTTTCTTTTCTTCTGCGGTGTCGCATCATTGGAAGCTCTGGTAACAACCATTCTCTGTTTTCTCTGTTTCTTTCTTTGTTTGGGCTTCAATGGTTCCAGCGAAAGTAGAGGAGGATAAGTTCGGAACGGTTCAGGAAGGTTAGCAGAGGTTGAGGGCGGTTACAGAGGTCGCCGGAATTCAATTTCGGTGTCCGGTGAAGAAGAGTAATTTTGGGGGGTTGAAAATGGGTTGATGTTATGATGTTAAAATGGGTTAAATGGGTTCAAATTAATGAGGCAAATTAATGGGTTGAAAATGGGTTTAAATTTGGCAAATTAATTTGTTTAGCTTAGCACTAAATAGGCAAATTAATTTGGTTCAGATTTGGCAATTACCTGTTAGAATAATTATTCTGATGTTCTCATTTTTCTTTACTTAAATTTTCAAGTTTACATTTCCAATGGTAAGTCACATCATGGCAAATCAATTGAAATTTTCTTTTTTTTTCTTCTATTTCGAAATATATTATAATAAACATTACAATTGGACAAGAAAAGGTAAATGTAATACCGATTTCAAAATTATCACCAAAATTATCACCAAATTATCACCAAAATTATCACAAGAAAAGGTACAACTTTGCAATTTTTGCCACCAAAGTGGTATATTTGGTGATAATTTTTCTATATGAAACTGGTGACACTGGAAAGATAATGAAGTTAGGATTATGGTAAAATTAGTTATGTAATTTTTGGAGTTCATTAGATAATTGTTTGAGAATTCATAAAGAACTTGCAGTGCTCATAAATTCAGGATCTTAGCTTATTTCTTAGCTTTTGATTAGTTGTTCATGTTTGGGTGTCCTAAGTATTTTGGGATTAATTGTTATTGATTTCTATTCGTTAGGTTCCTAATCTTGTTCATTCCTACTCCGTTTCTTTTGGTGTCGGAAGTTTCTTCCTTGAGGTAAGTTCTTCTGGACTTACTTAGCTTTCGATTCTTATATGCGCTAGACTTGTAGACGGGGCATGTGTGGCCGTATTTTGGGAGACGACCCTAATTGTTAAGTGTGTTCTTTTAAATGATTTTTTTGTAATGTTTTCAATTTGGTTTCCACCGGTATGGTTATGGGCATGGGGTAAGTCATCGAGCAAGTGACCCCCAAGCATAACCATGCGGCGAGGTGGGGCCCCTTCTCAAAAGGTTAAATGTTTTGGCAAGTGCTCTAGTAGGGACTTAGCCGGGGTTAGAAGTTTAATGGTTGAAAATGGACAACAAGTAGAGTTGCGGACTGACCGTTATGCCGAGATTGAGGCCGAAGGGTGCCAGGATTGGTGATCGTTCCGAGTTTTGAGATGATTGTTGAATGATCTAACTTACGATGTAATTATAGATCAAGTTGTGTTATGATATGATTGTTAAATGATTGGAGATGGGATATATTGTTGATGAACTCGAATTGATATGTGCTTATGTACTTCTGTATATTTAATGTTCGTCTTTGTTATCGCAATTCGGTTATTAAGTATATTGATAGCTTTACTACTACTACTCCTAAAAGATATATATATGTTCACATAGACATCTTGTATTTTGGTTTTACTTCGCATGCTTTCTTATGCTTGTTTGGTTCATATTAGAATCGTTAGCTAATGTGATAATTGTTGTGGTTTTTAGGTAATGTTACGGGCGTGTTTGGCGCGCCAGAGGGACCCTTTCCGAATGATGGTGGCCCACCTCAACATGATGTGCCTTAGGATGGTTTCATCGGTTCGTTTGAGTTTGTTAGAGTTTACTTCTAGGAACCTTTCATTGGTCCTAGGAATAGTTGATATATCACTATAGTTTCAGTCTTCCGCATCGTCCTTCTAGTTGTACTTTGGGTATTGCATAGATGCTGGTTTTCATCGACACTATTTAATAATTATAAGTTGGATAGTTTTCATTATTTTCTCGTCGTGCCTTTGTTGGAAGGTCCAATTTAGTGATTTTGTTGTCAGACTAGGTCTGGTGGACCCATGTGTGGACCACTACCATGTAACTCCCTGGGTGTTTGGACGGGGTGTTACAAATTGGTATCAGAGCAAGGTTGACAACAAGGGTACAAGGTCCTAACATTAAAGCACAAGAGGTCCAACTTTGATTTTTAAACTAAGCTCGAGCTTTAAACTTTTTGGGGAAATTGGTTTTATGGGGCATTTTGCATGTCGGGTAAAAAGGCAAGTTGAGACGCCATCATCAGATGAGGGAAACCCTGTAAGCTTTGTTTTATTGCCTTCTAGATAGATGTTAGTAGCTTTGCAAGTAATTAATAATACTTTCGTACAAGTTAGCTATGGCACGAGGAAGAGGTAGAGGAAGAGGAAGGGAAAGAGGGGTCGCGGTTGAGCCCCAAGTCGAAGAGACTGCTGAGAGTGAAGGACCAACATTGAGTGTCCATCAAGGACAAGGTGCCTCTCATGGTGATGTTGCCCAGAGTGTTGCTAGATCGGGGCAACCTACAAGTGTTCCACCTACTGCGATACCCGAGTTGCGTACCTTAGTCCAAGAAGCGGTTTTGTCCTTCATGCAGAACCTTTATGGGGGGAAGTCAGGTACCAACTCCGTCTAGTGTTGCTCCTCAAGCATCGGGTTCTAGGGCACCAATTCCTCCAGTGCCTGCTTCTAGGGTTCCGATAGTGTCGGCACTACCCCCGCCAACCCAAGGGAAATCTGAGGTGTCAGTCCAACCTGAGAGAGATCGAAAGGACACGGGTCCGGATAGATGGCTTCGTGAGTTCAGCTACTTGAAGCTTCCTTTCTTCATGGGAGGTCATGGGAAGGATGTGGAGTTGTGGTTGAGACAGGTCGCCTCTGCTCTTAATACGATCAGGGCACCAGAGAATCGGAAGGTGTCGCTAGCTCAGAGTTTGCTTAGGGATAATGCTTTTGACTGGTGGTCCTTACAAACTATGGATCATGACATGAGTTTTGAGGAGTTCTCAGAGATGATGAGAGACGAGTATTGTCCCAGTGCTGTCAGGGATGCTCGAGTTCGGGACTTCTACAATGTAGAGTGGGCGAACGCATCGGTTACGGAGGCTGCCATAAATTTTAAGAGAGAACTGACGTATGTAGTTGATGTTGTGAAATCAGAAAAGCAACGTATTCATGCATTTTCTAAGAGGATTAGACCAGATATCCATCAATATTTGGCTGGATTCGGGTGCTCCACACTGAGAGAGTACCAAAATAAAGCTATGGCATATGATATGGCGAACCCACAGTCTAGGCGTCCTAATGCTACTCAAGGAAATGACAAGAGACAGAAGACGCCGTCAGGATTCAGAAGTGATGGGAAACCGAGTTTCACGCCACAGGGAGGCGGAAACCAAGGACAAAGACAAGGACAGTCTCAGGGTCAGCAGAGTCAATCCCTTCACCATGGGGGTTTTGGTGGACAAAGGCGATGCTATAATTGTGGTAGTTCAGATCATCTGAGAAATGCTTGTAATAAGCCACCGATCACTTGCCATACTTGTGGGCAAAAGGGACACCGAGCTGTTTTCTGTCTCAACATAGGAGTTGCTCAGTCTCAGGGTTCATCACCAGCTCCAGGGGTAGCAGGAGGATTTAGACCACCACCACCTCAGACTTTTGTTCCTCCAGGACAGGGTCGTGGCCGAGGACGGGGAAATGGAGCTGGGAATTCAGGAGCTAACCCACCCCGAATATTTGAGATGAGAAGGACTGATGAGCCCAACGCACCTACAGCTACATGTATGATTTGGATCCGGTCTGAACCGGTGAAGATTCTTTTTGATACTGGCGCTACCCATTCATTTATTGCTGCATCATATGTAGATAGATTGCATTTGACTTGTTCTATTGGTACACCGTTTGTTGTGGGTCTACCCGATGGTAGTAAAGTGGGTGGGGATAGAGAGATCCGACAATGCCCGATACATATAGGAGATCGAGATTGGTTGGTCGATTTTATCGTGATGGCACTGCCAAATGATGATGTGATTCTAGGCATGGACTGGATGACAAGATATAGAGCGGTCCTTGATATTAACAATCATACAGTGACTGTGATAGCTGATAATGGGACCCAACATGTATTCTGGGGACGTGATCCAAAGAAGTTAGGAGCGGTGATTAGTGCTATGACAGCGGTCAAGCTGTTAAATGAGGGATGTGTTGGTTATTGGTGTTATGCCTTCCAGGAGAACAAGGAGACCCTGAGACTCACAGACATTCTAGTGGTACGAGAGTTTGAGGATTTGTTCCCTGATGAGCTTCCAGGACTCCCACCTCGAAGAGAGGTAGATTTCAGCATCGAGTTGGAGCCGGGGACCCGACCTATTTCTCGAGCCCCATACCGTATGGCACCGGTGGAGATGCAAGAGTTGAAGTCGCAACTGGAAGAGTTGGCAGAGAAAGGTTATATTCGCCCAAGTGCATCACCTTGGGGCGCTCCGGTACTATTTGTGAAGAAGAAAGATGGGTCGATGAGGTTATGCATCGATTACCGAGAGCTTAATCGAGTCACCATCAAGAACAAGTACCCGCTTCCTCGCATTGACGACTTGTTCGATCAACTTGAAGGGGCAGTGGTGTTTTCCAAGATTGATCTAAGATCTGGATATCACCAGTTGAGGATTCGCGAGGAGGATATTCCAAAGACGGCTTTTCGAACTAGATACGGACACTATGAGTTTATAGTGATGCCGTTTGGATTGACAAATGCACCAGCTATGTTCATGGAGTTGATGAATCGGATCTTTATTGAGTATTTAGACCGATTCATAGTGGTGTTCATTGATGACATCTTGGTCTACTCTCGGAGTCGTGAGGAGCATGCTGACCATTTGAGAATTGTATTAGGAGTTCTAAGGCAACACCAGTTGTTTGCTAAGCTTTCCAAATGTGACTTTTGGATGAGTGAGATTACATTTCTAGGTCACGTGGTCTCGGCCGAAGGAGTGAAAGTCGACCCGATGAAGATCGAGGAAGTGGCGTCATGGGTACCTCCGAAGAACGTGAAGGAGGTGCGTAGCTTCTTGGGCCTAGCGGGTTATTACCGACGATTTGTGGAAGGGTTCTCTAGCATAGCCCAACCACTGACCAACTTGCTTCGCAAGACCACGAAGTTTATTTGGACTGAGGCTTGTCAACGGAGTTTCGATGAGCTGAAAAGAAGGTTGACTTATGCACCTATTTTGGCTCTCCCACAGGGTTCCGAGGGATATGTAGTTTACAGTGATGCCTTGAAGCTAGGGTTAGGCTGTGTTTTGATGCAGAGAGATCGAGTAATTGCTTATACATCTCCTCAGCTAAAGCCGTCTGAGCAGAATTACCCGACCCATGACTTGGAGTTAGCAGCTGTGGTTCACGCATTGAAGGTATGGCGACACTACCTGTATGGGATGACCTGCCAGATCTTGATGGACCATAAAAGTCTCAAGTACATTTTCACTCAGCGAGAATTGAACCTAAGGCAGAGAAGATGGCTTGAACTAATTAAGGATTATGATTTGGAGATTCTTTATCACCCTGGCAAAGCAAATGTTGTAGCTGATGCGCTTAGTAGAAAGACGACCCAAGAGCGTATGTTATCACATCTTACCACTCAACCAGCTTTACAACAAGATCTACTTAGGAATGGAATTGAGGTGAGGATTCAGAGATAGCAGGGTGAGTTGTGTTCCTTAGAGATTCAGTCTACTCTAGTAGAAGAGATCCGCCAAAAGCAGAGGACATGTCCGATGATTCAGGGGATAAGTCAAAAAGTGCACCAAGGAGAGACTTCAGAGTATGAGATTCGTGATGATGGAATTTTGAGGCTTCGAGGGAGGATTTGTGTACCTCGAGATCATGATCTCAGACATAGGATGTTAGAGGAAGCTCATGCTACACTTTATTCGATCCACCCAGGGTCGAGTAAGATGTACAAGGATCTCAGGCAACATTTCTGGTGGGAGTGTCTCAAGCTCGACGTGGCTAAGTTCGTTACGAGATGCCAAACCTGTCAACAGGTCAAGATTGAGCACCAGAGGCCAGCAGGAAAGCTACAACCACTTCCTATTCCTGAGTGGAAGTGGGAGGATATATCCATGGATTTCGTTACGGGACTGCGTAATAGTCGCGGGCATGATGCTATCTGGGTTGTGGTGGACAGATTGACGAAGACCGCGCGTTTTCTTCCGATTAAGGAAACGTGGCTAGTGAGTCGATTAGTTGATGTATTTGTGAGGCAGATTGTGAGATTACACGGGGTTCCAAAAACCATCGTATCTGACAGAGATGGCCGATTCACATTGAGATTTTGGCACCAGGTGCACGAGGCTTTGGGCACCAGACTCCATTTTACTACAGCTTACCACGCACAGTCTGATGGACAGTCAGAGAGGACGATTCAAACACTTGAGGATATGTTAAGAGCTTGTGTTCTGGATTGGGGTGGAGGATGGTCGGAGCACCTAGAGTTAGTGGAGTTTGCGTACAATAATAGTTGGCACGCATCGATTCAGATGGCTCCTTATGAGGCATTGTATGGTCGAAGATGTCAGACTCCTTTATGTTGGGATGACCCATCCGATAAGGTCAGTGAGAGACCTCAGGTGATTCAAGAGACTATAGAGAGGGTAGCCTTGATTAGAGACCGGATGTTAGCAGCTCAGAGTCGTCAAAAGTCATATGCTAATAAGAGACGACGGCCCTTGGAGTTTGAGGTGGGAGCACATGTTTGGTTGAGGGTATCTCCTACTCGAGGAGTTCATAGATTCGGGATTAAGGGAAAGTTGAGTCGTCGCTACATCGGTCCGTTTGAGATCTTAGAGAGAGTTGGGGAACTTGCGTACCGATTGGCACTTCCCCCATCATTAGAGGGAGTTCATCCAGTGTTTCATGTGTCTCAATTGAGACAATATATACCAGACCCCAGTCATATACTCAATTATGATGAGTTGAGAGTCGAGCCCGACCATACCTTTTTTTAGCAGCCGATAGCGATTCTTGACCGCCGAGTCAAGAAGGTGCGAAACAAGGAGATTCCATTATTATTGATTCAGTGGTCTTGACGTGGGGTCGATGAGGCCACTTGGGAGACTGAGATGAGTATACATGAGAATTATCCTGAGTTATATCCTAGCTTATTGGCAGTTTTTAGATAGACGGTTAGTATTTTAGTCTTGTGTGAAAGTTTTTATTTCGCTGCATGTTTGTTTGATGTTATGCTTTATGATGTTATGCCTATTCGGTCGATCTTGTTGATGGAGGATGGTTGGCGAAAGTTGATGGTATGATGCTCAAGGAGCACTTGGATTTGGTTATTTCAATGAGGTTCGAGGACGAACCTGTTTATTAGAGGGGGTGTCTGTGAGAACCTCTAAAAATTTTGAAACTACTCTATAATTTTGAATTTTGATCATTTCATTGCTTGTCTTTAGTTTCGGGGACGAAACTATTGTTAAGGGGAGGTATATGTAATATCCGGGTCTTTATTATGTTTCTTATATAGATAGTCTTCATATATTATAAGGTTCTATAGTTTACGAAATTATCCTTAAGGTAATTTTAATCTTTAGCATTGAAGCTAGATTTGATAGAGTTAAATTATTTGGAAATTTGTAATAATTATTGTAGAATAACTAATTAATAATTAGTAGGTATTTTGTTATTACATATTTTTTCTTTTAATCCTACCCAACCGACCTATCTAAGTATATATATGTACTTCTAATCCTAAGTCACCCTAGATTGTTCATTCCTATGCCGCACCGTACTCAACCTCATCCTCCAATCTCCAATTCATCCTCTGTTTTCATACTCCTTGGTAAGCTATCTACATATTATTCTTGTATATAGTTAGCTTGATTATAACTAGTTTAGGTGTTTGATAATAGATTAGATCTTATTTAGTTTTATTCAATGAATCTGGAATTATAGACTGATGGGGCTTATTTGTTATTCAGATTTATCGGACTACGTTACTGAGCATGGAAATTAATGAAAATTTTACATGTGATATAGGTCTTATAGAATAACATCTCTGTAAAGTTTGGGATAATATGGATGCGTGGATTGATAATTAAAATTCAGATAAGTAGATTCAGTTTGTTTTGAATTTCTGGATTAGTGTTGAACTTTGAAAATTCATAACTATGTGTGTAGAAGGAGTTACCGAATCCATGAATAGTCATTAGAAAGTTTATGTTATGTACTGTATCATGGTATTTTGGTAGAATTTTATAGAACCTATAAGGTGGTGAAATCTGAGAAAAACCGTGAGCTATGGTTGTATGCTGAATCCTGAAAAGTCCTGATTTGCATGCATTTCTGGGTATTATGTAGAACTCGGAATTATATGAAACTGGTGACACTGGAAAGATAATGAAGTTAGGATTATGGTAAAATTAGTTATGTAATTTTTGGAGTTCATTAGATAATTGTTTGAGAATTCATAAAGAACTTGCAGTGCTCAGAAATTCAGGATCTTAGCTTTTGATTAGTTGTTCATGTTTGGGTGTCCTAAGTATTTTGGGATTAATTGTTATTGATTTCTATTCGTTACGTTCCTAATCTTGTTCATTCCTACTCCGTTTCTTTTGGTGTCGGAAGTTTCTTCCTTGAGGTAAGTTCTTCTCGACTTACTTAGCTTTCGATTCTTATATGCGCTAGACTTGTAGACGGGGCATGTGGGGCCGTATTTTGGGAGACGACCCTAATTGTTAAGTGTGTTCTTTTAAATGATTTTTTTGTAATGTTTTCAATTTGGTTTCCACCGGTATGGTTATGGGCGTGGGGTAAGTCGTCGAGGAAGTGACCCCCAGGCATAACCATGCGGCGAGGTGGGGCCCCTTCTCAAAAGGTTAAATGTTTTGGCAAGTGCTCTAGTAGGGACTTAGCCGGGGTTAGAAGTTTAATGGTTGAAAATGGACAACGAGTAGAGTTGCGCACTGACCGTTGTGCCGAGATTGAGGCCGGAGGGTGCCAGGATTGGTGATCGTTCTGAGTTTTGAGATGATTGTTGAAGGATCTAACTTACGATGTAATTATAGATCAAGTTGTGTTATGATATGATTGTTAAATGATTGGAGATGGGATATATTGTTGATGAACTCGAATTGATATGTGCTTATGTACTTCTGTATATTTAATGTTCGTCTTTGTTATCGCAATTCGGTTATTGAGTATATTGATAGCTTTACTACTACTACTCCTAAAAGATATATATATGTTCACATAGACATCTTGTATTTTGGTTTTACTTTGCATGCTTTCTTATGCTTGTTTGGTTCATATTAGAATCGTTAGCTAATGTGATAATTGTTGTGGTTTTTAGGTAATGTTACGGGCATGTTTGGCGCGCCAGAGGGACCCTTTCCGAATGATGGTGGCCCACCTCAACATGATGTGCCTTAGGATGGTTTCATCGGTTCGTTTGAGTTTGTTAGAGTTTACTTCTAGGAACCTTTCATTGGTCCTAGGAATAGTTGATATATCACTATAGTTTCAGTATTCCGCATCGTCCTTCTAGTTGTACTTTGGGTATTGCATACATGATGGTTTTCATCGACACTATTTAATAATTATAAGTTGGATAGTTTTCATTATTTTCTCGTCGTGCCTTTGTTGGAAGGTCCAATTTAGTGATTTTGTTGTCAGACTAGGTCTGGTGGACCCATGTGTGGACCACTACCCTGTAACTCCCCGGGTGTTTGGACGGGGTGTTACAAAAAACACCTACGATTTACCATTTACCACACAAGGCTTTCAAACTTTTTCAATTTCTTTCTGTGAATCACATTATATTGTAAAAATATCTGTTGGAAATAATGAGTTAAGAGTTTCGGCGAAAAATAAGAATAAAAATACCTACGATTTACCATTTACGAAACAAGGCACAACTTTGAGCGAAAGTTATGAGTTTTAAATTTTGTCAATTTCTTTCCTTCAATCATCTTATATTATCAAAATATTGGCGGGAAATAAAGGGCTTGGAGTTTGGGCGACAAAAACCACTCAAAACACCTACGATTTACCATTTACGACACAAGACACAACTTTGAGCGAAAGGTATGAGTTTTAAATTTTGTCAATTTTTCTCCGTGAATCATCTTATATTGTAAAAGTATTGACGGATAACAAAGAGCTAAGAGTTTGGGCGAAAAAAACAACACTAAAAACACTTACGATTTACCATTTACGACACAAGGCACAACTTTGAACGACAGTTATGAGTTTTAAACTTTTTCAATTTCATTCCGTGAATTACCTTATATTGTAAAAATATCGGTTGGAAATAATGAGTTAAGAGTTTCGACGACAAATAAGAATAAAAATACCTACGATTTACAAGGCAAAAGTTATGAGTTTTAAATTTTGTCAATTTCTTTCCCTGAATCATCTTATATTGTCAAAATATTGGCGAGAAATAAAGGGCTAAGAGTTTGGGCAACAAACAACACTTATAAACACCTACGATTTACAATTTACGACACATGACACAACTTTGAGCGAAAATTCCGAGTTTTATGTTTTGCCAATTTCAATCCGTAATCATCTTATGCTGTCAAAATATTGGCGGATAACAAAGAGCTAGGAGTTAGGGCGACAAATAACACTAAAAACACATACGATTTACCTTTTACAACACAAGGCAAAACTTTGATCGATAGTTCTGAGTTTTTAATTTTGTCCATTTCATTCCGTGAATCAGATTATACTGTCAAAATATTGGGGATAAACAAAGAGCTAAGAGTTTAGGCGACAAACAAAATTAAAAACATCTACGATTTAACATTTACAATACAAGCCACAACTTTTGAACGAAAGTTATGACTTTCAAATTTTTTCAATTTCATTCCGAGAATCACCTTATATTGTAAAAATATCGGTTGGAAATAATGAGTTAAGAGTTTCAGCGACAAATAAGAATAAAAATACCTACGATTTACCATTTACGAAACAAGGCACAACTTTGAGTGAAAGTTATGAGTTTTAAATTTTGTCAATTTCTTTCCCTGAATCATCTTATATATTGGTAAAATATTGGCAAGAAATAAAGGGCTAAGAGTTTGGGCGACAAACAACACTAAAAACACCTACGATTTACCATTTACGACACAAGGCACAACTTTGAGCGAAAATTATGAGTTTTAAATTTTGTCAATTTTTCTCCGTGAATCATCTTATATTGTCAAAATATCGGCAGGTATAAAGAATTAAGAGTTTCGACGAAAAACAAGACTATAAATACCTACGATTTACCATTTACGAAACAAGGCACAACTTTGAACGAAAGTTATGAGTTTTAAATTTTGTCAATTTC
Source organism: Rheum nobile (assembly GCA_027886185.1). Lineage (NCBI taxonomy): Eukaryota > Viridiplantae > Streptophyta > Magnoliopsida > Caryophyllales > Polygonaceae > Rheum > Rheum nobile. The sequence continues at coordinate 3,070,033 of WOAB01000490.1, read as the reverse complement.
TTTTCTTGAATCATCTTATATTATCAAAATATTGGGGGGAAATAAAGAGCTTAGAGTTTGGGCGACAAACAACAGTAAAAACACCTACGATTTACCATTTACGACATAAGGCACAACTTTGAGCGAAAGTTATGAGTTTTAAATTTTGTCAATTTCATTCCTTCAATCATCTTATATTATCAAAATATTGGCGGGAAATAAAGGGCTTAGAGTTTGGGCAACAAACAACACTAAAAACAACTACGATTTACCATTTACGACACAAGCCACAACTTTGAACGAAAGTTATGATTTCTAAATTTTCTCAATTTCATTCCGTGAATAATCTTATTTTGTCAAAATATCAGATATAAATAATGATTTAAGAGTTTCGGCGCAAATAACACTAAAAACACATACGATTTACCTTTTACAACACAAGGCAAAACTTTCATCGATAGTTCTAAGTTTTAAATTTTGTCCATTTCATTCAGTGAATCATCTTATGCTGTCAAAATATTGGGGATAAACAAAGAACTAAGAGTTTAGGTGACAAACAAAACTAAAAACATCTACGATTTACTATTTACGACACAAGCCACAACTTTTGAACGAAAGTTATGACTTCCAATTTTTTTCAATTTCATTCCGAGATTAACCTTATATTGTAAAAATATCGGTTGGAAATAATGAGTTAAGAGTTTCGGCGACAAATAAGAATAAAAATACCTACGATTTACCATTTACGAAACAAGGCCCAACTTTGAGCAAAAGTTATGAGTTTTAAATTTTGGAAATTTATTTCCCTGAATCATCTTATATTGTTAAAATATTGGCAAGAAATAAAGGGCTAACAGTTTAGGCGACAAACAACACTAAAAACGCCTACGATTTACCATTTACGACACAAGGCACAATTTTGAGCGAAAGTTATGAGTTTTAAATTTTGTCAATTTTTCTCCGTGAATCATGTTATATTGTCAAAATATCTGCAGGAATAAAGAATTATGAGTTTCGACGAAAAATAAGACTATAAATACCAACGATTTACCTTTTACGAAACAAGGCACAACTTTGAGCGAAAGTTATGAGTTTTAAATTTTGTCAATTTCTTTCCTTGAATCATCTTATATTATCAAAATAATTGCGGGAAATAAAGAGCTTAGAGCTTAGAGTTTTGGCGACAAATAACACTAAAAATTCCTACGATTTCCATTTACGACACAAGGCACAACTTTGAGCGAAAGTTATGAGTTTTAAATTTTGTCATTTTTTCTCCGTGAATCATCTTATATTGTCAAAATATCGGCAGGAATAAAGAATTAAGAGTTTCGACGAAAAATAAGACTATAAATACCTACGATTTACCATTTACGAAACAAGGCACCACTTTGAGCGAAAGTTATGAGTTTTAAATTTTGTCAATTTCTTTTCTTGAATCATCTTATATTATCAAAATATTGGCGGGAAATAAAGGGCTTAGAGTTTGGGCGACAAACAACCCTAAAAACACCTACGATTTACCATTTACGACACAAAGCACAACTTTGAGCGAAAGTTATGAGTTTTAAATTTTGTCAATTTTTCTCCGTGAATCATCTTTAATTGTAAAACTATTGGCGAATAACAAAGAGCTAAGTGTTTAGGCGAAAAAAACAACACTAAAAACACCTACGATTTATCATTTACGACATAAGGCACAACTTTGAACGAAATTAATGAGTTCCAAACTTTTTCAATTTCTTTCCGTGAATCACCTTATATTGTAAAAATATCGGTTGGAAATAATGAGTTAAGAGTTTTGGCGATGAATAAGAATAAAAATACCTACGATTTACCATTTACGAAACAAGGCACAACTTTGAGTGAAAGTTATGAGTTTTAAATTTTGTCAATTTCTTTCCCTGAATCATCTTATATTGTTAAAATATTGGCGAGAAATAAAGGGCTAATAGTTTGGGTGACAAAGAACACTAAAAACACCTACGATTTACCATTTACGACACAAGGCACAACTTTGAGCGAAAGTTATGAGTTTTAAATTTTGTCAATTTTTCTCCGTGAATCATCTTATATTGTCAAAATATTGGCGGATAACAAAGAGCTAAGTGTTAGTGCGAAAAAAACAACACTAAAAACACCTACGACTTACCATTTACAACACAAGGCACAACTTTGAACGAAAGTAATGAGTTCAAAACCTTTTCAATTTCTTTCCGTGAATCACCTTAATTTGTAAAAATATCGGTTGGAAATAATGAGTTAAGAGTTTCGGCGACAAATAAGAATAAAAATACCTACGATTTACTATTTACGAAACAAGGCACAACTTTGAGCAAAAGTTATGAGTTTTACATTTCGTCAATTTCTTTCCCTGAATCATCTTATATTGTCAAAATATTGGCGAGAAATAAAAGCCTAAGAGTTTAGGTCACAAACAAACTAAAAACACCTACGATTTACCATTTACGACACAAGCCACAACTTTGAACGAAAGTTATGATTTCTAAATTTTCTCAATTTCATTCCGTGAATCATCTTATATTGTCAAAATATCATATATAAATAAAGAGTTAAGAGTTTCAGCGGCAAATAAGACTATAAATACCTATGATTTACCATTTATGAAACAAGGCACAACTTTGAGCGAAAGTTATGAGTTTTAAATTTTATAAATTTATTTCCTTGAATCATCCTTGTATTATCAAAATATTGGGGGTAAACAAAGAGCTAAGAGTTTAGTTTAGGCGACAAACAACACTAAAAAATCTACGATTTACCATTTACGACACAAGCCACAACTTTGAACGAAAGTTAAGAGTTCCAAACTTTTTCAATTTCTTTCCGTGAATCACCTTATATTGTAAAAATATCGGCTGGAAATAATGAGTTAAGAGTTTCGGCGACAAATAAGAATAAAAATACCTACGATTCACCATTTACGAAACAAGGCACAACTTTGAGCAAAAGTTATGAGTTTTAAATTTTGTCAATTTCTTTCCCTGAATCATCTTATATTGTCAAAATATTGGCAATAAATAAAGGGCTAAGAGTTTGGGCGACAAACAACACTTATAAACACCTATGATTTACCATTTACGACACATGACAAAACTTTGAGCGAAAATTCCGAGTTTTATGTTTTTCCAATTTTAATCCGTAATCATCTTATGTTGTCAAAATATTGGCGGATAACAAAGAGCTAACAGTTAGGGCGACAAATAACACTAAAAACACATACGATTTACCTTTTACAACACAAGGCAAAACTTTCATCGATAGTTCTGAGTTTGAAATTTTGTCCATTTCATTCCGTGAATCATCTGATACTGTCAAAATATTGGGTGTAAACAAATAGCTAAGTGTTTAGGCAACAAACAAAACTAAAAACATCTACGATTTACCATTTACGACACAAGCCACAACTTTTGAACGAAAGTTATGACTTCCAATTTTTTTCAATTTCATTCCGAGAATCACCTTATATTGTAAAAATATCGGTTGGAAACAATGAGTTAAGAGTTTCGGCGACAATTAAGAATAAAAATGCCTACGATTTACCATTTACGTAATAAGGCACAACTTTGAGTGAAAGTTAGGAGTTTTAAATTTTGTCAATTTCTTTCCCTGAATGATCTTATATTGTTAAAATATTGGCAAGAAATAAAGGGCTAAGAGTTTGGGCGACAAACAACACTAAAAACACCTACGATTTACCATTTACGACACAAGGCACAACTTCGAGTTAAAGTTATGAGTTTTAAATTTTGTCAATTTTTCTCCGTGAATCATCTTATATTGTCAAAATATTGGCGGATAACAAAGAGCTAAGTGTTTGGGCGAAAAAAAGAACACTAAAAACACCTACGATTTACCATTTACGACACAAGGCACATCTTTGAACGAAAGTAATGAGTTCCAAACTTTTTCAATTTCATTCCGTGAATCACCTTATTTTGTAAATATATCGGTTGGAAATAATGAGTTAATAGTTTCGGCGACAAATAAGATTAAAAATACCTACGATTTACCATTTACGAAACAAGGCACAACTTTGAGCAAAAGTTATGAGTTTTAAATTTTGTCAATTTCTTTCCTTGAATCATCTTATATTGTCAAAATATTGGCGAGAAATAAATGCCTAAGAGTTTGGGTGACAAACAACACTAAAAATACCTAAGATTTACCATTTACGACACAAGCCACAACTTTGAATGAAAGTTATGACTTCTAAATTTTCTCAATTTCATTCTGTGAATCATCTTATTTTGTCAAAATATCAGATATAAATAAAGAGTTAAGAGTTTCGGCGGCAAATAAGACTATAAATACCTATGATTTACCCTTTATGAAACAAGGCACAACTTTGAGCGAAAGTTATGAGTTTTAAATTTTATCATTTTTTTTCCTTGAATCTACTTGTATTATCAAAATATTGGGGGTAAACAAAGAGCTAAGAGTTTAGGCGACAAACAACACTAAAAACATCTATGATTTACCATTTACGACACAAAGCACAACTTTGAACGAAAGTTAAGAGTTCCAAACTTTTTCAATTTCTTTCTGTGAGTCACCTTATATTGTAAAAATATCGGTTATAAATAATGAGTTAAGAGTTTCGGCGCCAAATAAGAATAAAAATACCTACGATTTACCATTTACGACACAAGCCACAACTTTGAACGAAAGTTATGACTTCTAAATTTTCTCAATTTCATTATGTGAATCATCTTATTTTGTCAAAATATCAGATATAAATAAAGAGTTAAGAGTTTCGGCAGCAAATAAGACTATAAATACCTATGATTTACCATTTATGAAACAAAGCACAACTTTGAGGAAAAATTATGAGTTTTAAATTTTGTCAATTTATTTCCCTAAATCATCTTATATTGTCAAAATAATGATAAAAATTAAAGGACTAAGAGTTTGGGAGACAAACAACACTTATAAACACCTACGATTTACCATTTACGACACATGACAAAACTTTGAGCGAAAATTCCGAGTTTTATGTTTTTCCAATTTCGATCCGTAATCATCTTATGTTGTCGAAATATTGGCGGATAACAAAGAGATATGATTTAGGGCGACAAATAATACTAAAAACACATTGAAATAGTTGTCTAATACCCCAGAAATTCAGCAAATCTGTCCACAGAAATTCAGCAACTAAACTTCAGTGTCCTAAAATCAAATTGAAGTAAAACAAACCCCTCACGCTTACCTTCCTCTGCTCGATCTCGCCTCTAACTGGAGCCCTTAGCTCGCTGGAATGTACAGCAGCAGTAGCCAGTAGAACACGACAGCAGCAACTCCCGACGCAGCAGCCAGCAGCGGCGACTTCGCCCAGCAGCTGGTCATCCCGTTCGTGGCCTTGTTCTCCCGCAACAGCAGCGACTCACAACATCAGCTGCTCCGCTAGCGATCTGTCTCACCGGCGAGAAGGAAAGGCTGAGCAGCTAAGGGAGAAACCAAAGGCAGGAAGGCGAGGCTCCACAGTGAAGTTCTCACGAAGGAGAAGACAAGGGTTTTACTCTTTTTCTGACTTTCTTCCCCAATTTCTGCTTTTGGATGATTTAAATACACATAGAATTATTTACCCATTATATATGTACATATATATAACCTTTGGGGTATTTCATTCTCCCTCCCTTATAGGAGTTTCGTCCTCGAAACTAAGATCAGAATAAGTTCGGTTATCGATCTTTCATGACCGACTCCAATTCCCAAGTCTCTTATGTTGTATCGTGTTTAAACCATAAGACTTTCAACAAAGAGATGATCTTATTCCCTTACTTCTTTTGTTCAACAGCAAGAACTTATATGGATGATTCTTCAAATGTGCCCTTAGGTTGAAATTCTATCTCCTCAAATCTCAAAACATCAATCAGGTGATACACGTATTTCCTCAACTGTGACACATGAAACACATCATGCATTCCACTCATTCTTTGAGTTCTTCGAAACTCTCTGGACATCTCCCGTCCCATTCAAAAAATTTAGTCATACGTAACATGCCACACTCCGCCTGTAGTAACCTGTCAGTCCGAGAAAACTCCTAATTTCCTTAACATTTTGAGGTTGTTCTCAATTCGCTAATGCTTTCTGTTTTCTGCGGATCTACCATTACACCCTTATTAGAGATCACATGGCCAAGAAATGCCACGTTAGGTAACCAAAAATCACATTTTGACAACTTGGCAAACAACTTCTGTCGTCTCAACACATCAAGTACTGCTCTGAGATGAGTTTCATAGTCCTCCCTACTCTGAGAGTATACTAGAATATCATCAATAAAAACCACTACAAAACGATCCAGGTATTCTCTAAAACATTTGTTCATTAAATCCATGAAACTGCAGGAGCATTAGTCAACCCAAAAGGCATCACCACAAATTCATAGTGACCATACCTTGTTCTGAAAGCAGTCTTGTGGATATCATCTTCTCGAATTCTAAGCTGAGGATACCCTGATCTCAAGTCAATCTTTGAAAACACTGTAGCTCCTTGCAATTGATCCAACAGGTCATCAATACGAGGAAGCGGATACTTATTCTTAACTATCACCTTATTCAACTTCTTATAATCCATGCAAAGTCGAAAGGAACCATCTTTCTTTTTAACCAATAATACAGGCGCATCCCAAAGAGAAGCACTTGGCCTAATGAAGCCTAACTCCATAAGTTCCTCTATCTGCTCCCTCTATCCCAGCATACACACATAATCGGCACATCCTTGTCTTAACAGTTTTACAGCTATCATCGCACTAACAATTCTGCCAGAGTCTCTAGGATCATGACCCTCAAACACATGCACTAATCCCCCATCTGTTAATACAGTAACTGTCTTCTTCCTGTAGTCACAGGCGCATTGTCATCATCAGCTCTCTTCATTTCATACACTCGTGATACTAGAACCCCACCAAGCGGTGTCTTACCCTGGTTTCCCTTATTATTCTATTGAAACTGAGACTGTGCCAGACGCATCTGATTCGGGGTTGAACGATCCCACTTTTTCGGTGTAGACTAAGTCCTCTGTTTCTTACCGCCTCAAGCATCAATAGTCTGATTAGAATCATCTATAGCAGTCTCCATAATTAATCACTCATCAACATACTGCTCAAGGGTCATACAGCTATGCCTCACTATCAAGGTTTCACCTCTACATACAACCATCTATGAAAGTGCTTAATCTGTCTTTCTCATCCTTGACAATAACAATAGTACACGTCAACTTTTTACAGAATTATCAGCTACTAGACTACTTGCATCTACCTCTTGACGATAAGCCCGAGGGCCTCGTCCTCTACCACACACACACTTGACCTCAAACATATCCCGCTTACGGGGGCACACAGCATGAAATTACTCATCAATACTAAGCATCTCATATAAAATGTATCAAACACAAACTTACCTATACGTAACAACAAGGGTCTCCGATCACACGATTGTTTCACAGTTTTAGCGAGTGGGCTTCTCCACGTCAAACTTTTGAAAAACATTTTCGAATGTAAATTCTCTGATACCAATTTCTGTAAAACCCCGGGCCAGAGGTGTCATACTGCCATAGTTTCGAAGAACTATAAGGCCATTTTAGAAAAAAGAAAACCCAAAACACTTCCAAATATACAAAAGTTATCATCATCAAAATCCTTGTTCAAGTTTGGAATAACATTTAAACCTTGCATCAAGTTCAATATAGCAATTTATCCAAAACCACAAGTAGTTAATACAACATTTCCAAATCCGATGCAAAACTAAATCTATAACTGTGAAGACGAATATGTGATCAAGAACCACCTTGCTGCTGCCAACCTGCAAGGACTAGTTGACTGGTGGACCCGATACACCAGCCAACCACGGAAACATAAACCGAGGTTGGTTAGTCTAATGAAAGACTAGCAAGAATCATCAAGCAAAACAGTAGAACACATGAAAGAATTATCATGCCAACCAACCAATACCAACCATACATCAAAACATAAACACACACTATCACATAACCATTAATTAACCATTCCTATCCAACTCTTCACTATACTGACCACATTCAATCCAACCTCAACCACACAACGGGGAAACCGGTGAGACGATCCAATCCAACTTTACTATCACACCCAATCCATCTTCCTTCTCTACTACTAACACTTCAATTATCAATACTACGAAACATATACACATATACTACTAATACTACACGTTAATTAACAACACTACGGAACATTTACATATACATATTACTACTAACACGTAACCAAGGCTAACCAATTATATCGAACTCACTACTGTACTAGCACATCCAATTCAACCTTCGCATCAACGAACACACAAGCACGAGTGAGACAATCATCACTCTAAGTAACCATACAATTACATACACGGGTGAGACGATCATCACCCTAAAACAATCATACGAACATATACACGGGTGAGACGCTCATCACCCTAACCATTCCAACCTTCGCCTCAACGAACACATAACCGGGTGAGACAATCATCACCCTAACACACACTATCCATCTAGTCTAAAGAGGGGACTATCACCCTCCGGTTGTGGCCATTAACCAACGCAAGGTCACACCCTCACGTGGTCGAGTGATACGCAAAATCAACCCCGGCCCAGCTATTAGGAGTACTGTCCGCCTATATAACTGAAACACACAAGCAAGATACAAGGTGGGACACTCACCACCCAATCATGGCCATTAACCAACGCAAGGTCACACCCTCACGTGGTCGGGTGAGGCACTCATCACCCCGGCCCAGCTATAAGGGTCATGCCCTCCCTTATAACTGAAACATCAATCAAGATATACGATGGGACACTCACCATCCACTTGTGGCCCTAAACCAACGTAAGGTCACACCCTCACGTGGTCGGGTGATACGCATATCAACCCCGGCTCCATTAGCAACCATCAAAAATTAACCCGCCTAACCAACCTTCACAAACAGCCATCATAACCAACCATCCACAACTTAGCTACAACCAACTACCACACCAACAGAAACCAACAACCACAACTAGCTACAATCAACTACCACACCAACAGAAACCAGCAACCACAACTAGCTACAATCAACTATCATACCAACATTCAATCAATCACAACACTAGGTCACCAACTAGTTAACACACATCCAATATCCGCTAATAAAACCACCAACCAAGCAAAAAATCAATATCCAACACAAAACCAATAATCACACATCCAACCGTATCAAATAGCGAAACCACTATCCACACATTCAACCATATCAAATAGAAAAACCAATATCCACACATTCTACCATATCAAATAGCAAAACCAATATCCACACATTCAACCATATCAAATAGCAAAACCAATATCCACACATTCAACCATATCATTCTACGCCTACACTTCTAGATCGGTTTAACGGACAGGTGCATAAATCATTGCTGAAATTAATAATATACGAAAATAATTATTTAAACGAGATAGGTAAAAGAATGAGCAAGAATCATCTTGCCTTAAACTCAACCACAACAACCTCAGAAATTTCACCAACTTCGCCAACCAATCCGGAACGAACCTGCGACAACAATCCGAGCAAATTCTTGGTATTAATTAACCCATACCAAGCCACTATTTATAAACCCCCAATTCAGCCCCTAAATTCATCATACCTCAAATTCCCAATCTCAGCAAACCACACACAAAATCAACCCATAGTTCCAACAACAAATTGTGGCTGCACAATTTAACAAAACCAGTTAAACCATTGAAATAGTTGTCCAATACCCCAGAAATTCAGCAAATCTGTCCACAGAAATTCAGCAACTAAACTTCAGTGTCCTAAAATCAAATTGAAGTAAAACAAACCCCTCACGCTTACCTTCCTCTGCTCGATCTCGCCTCTAACTGGATCCCTTAGCTCGCCGAAATGTACAACAGCAGTAGCCAGCAGAACACGACAGCAGCAACTCCCGACGCAGCAGCCAGCAACGGCGACTTCGCCCAGCAGCTGGTCATCCCGTTCGTGGCCTTGTTCTCCCGCAGCAGCAGCGACTCACAGCAGCAGCTCCGCTAGCGATTTGTCTCAACGACGGGAAGGAAAGGCTGAGCAGCTGAGGGAGAAACCAAAGGCAGGAAGGCGGGGCTCCACAGTGAAGTTCTCACGAAGGAGAAGACAAGGGTTTTACTATTTTTCTGACTTTCTTCCCCAATTTCTGCTTTTGGATGATTTAAATAGACATAGAATTATTTACCCATTATATATAGGCCAATTTGCAAGGGTATACCACTTTTGCATTGAAATGTGCAAAAGTATACTTCTTTTTTTAAATATGAATGCAATATAATAAAGTAACTTTTTTTGATTTTATTTTACCTTTATATCTTGGGTATAAAATACATTTTCATATTTTATTTTACCTTTATATCTTTGATTTTATTGAACCCTCTCGAACTCCCTCTCCCACAACTCGCCGGCGACCTCTCGAACTCCCTCTCCCACAACTCGCCGGCGATGCCTCTTCCGCAACTCGCTCTCCGGCGACCTCCCGAACTCCCTCTCCCCCCGCCTCTTCCGCAACTCGCTCTGCGGCGACCTCCCTCGCTCTCCGGCGGCCTCCCTCTCGCCCGCCTCTTCCGCCTCGAGTCCAACGCCTTCTCCGGCGACCTCCTCACCCTCCGCCTCGAGTCCAACGCCTTCTCCGGCCCGATTTCCGACCTAAATCTCCCAAACCTACAGGATTTCAATGTCTCCGGCAACAATCTCGTTGGCCAGATCCCTCTCCCACAACTCGCTCTCCGGTGACCTCCCGAACTCCCTCTCCCCCCGCCTCTTCCGCCTCGATCTCTCCTTCAACAACCTCTCCGGCCACATTCCCCCCGCCGTCAACCGCCTCCCCCACCTCCTCACCCTCCGCCTCTAGTCCAACGCCTTCTCCGGCCCGATTTCCGACCTAAATCTCCCAAACCTACAGGATTTCAATGTCTCCGGCCAGATCCAGATCCAGTCCAATCTCGTCGGCCAGATCCAGATCCCTTATTAAGGGTCAAAATTACATTTTATCTTTTCTTTATTAAGGGTCAAAACCTACAGGATTTCAAAGAAAAGGTAAACTAAAATTACATTTTATTTTTTCTTTTAAGGGTCAAAATTACGGGATTTTACAATTTTACCCTTATTTGGGTACAAAAATGGGTATTGCATTAATATCTAAAAAAAGAAGTACACTTTTGCAATTTGGGCGATAAAAGTGGTATATTTACTAACAATTTTTCTTATATATATACATATATATAACCTTTGGGGTATTTCACTTATACTGTCAAAATATTGGGGGTAAACAAAGAGCTAAGAGTTTAGGCGACACCCAACATTAAAATCACCTACAATTTACCATTTACGACACAAGCCACAACTTTGAAAGAAAGTTATGACTTCCAAATTTTTTCAATTTCATTCTGAGAATCATCTTATTTTGTCAAAATATCGGATATAAATAAAGCGTTAAATAAAGGGCTTAAAGTTTGGGCGACAAACAACACTAAAAACACCTACGATTTACCATTTACGACACAAGACACAACTTTGAGCGAAAATTATGAGTTAAAAATTTTGTCATTTTTTCTCCGTGAATCATTATATATTGTCAAATTATTGGCGGATAACAAAGATCTAAGAGTTTGGGCGAAAAAACAACACTAAAAACACCCACGATTTACCATTTACGACACAAGGAACAACTTTGAACCAAAGTTATAAGTTCCAAAAAATTTCAATTTCTTTCCGTGAATCACCTTATATTGTAAAAATATCAGTTGGAAATAATGAGTTAAGAGTTTCAACGACAAATAAGAATAAAAATACCTACGATTTACCATTTACGAAACAAGGCACAGCTTTGAGCGAAAGTTATGAGTTTTAAATTTTGTCAATTTCTTTCCCTGAATCATCTTATATTGTCAAAATATTGGCGAGAAATAAAGGGCTAAGAGTTTGGGCGACAAACAACACTAAAAACACCTACGATTTACCATTTACGACCCATGACACAACTTTGAGCAAAAATTCCGAGTTTTATGTTTTGCCAATTTAAATCTGTAATCATCTTATGTTGTCAAAATAATGGTGGATAACAAAGAGCTAAGAGTTAGAGAGACAAATAACACTAAAAACACATACGATTTACCTTTTACAACACAAGGCAAAACTTTCATCGATAGTTCTGAGTTTTAAATTTTGTCCTTTTCATTCCATGAATCATCTTATACTATCAAAATATTGGGGGTAAACTAGGACCTAAGAGTTTAGGCGACACAGAACATTAAAAACACCTATAATTTACCATTTACGACACAAGCCACAACTTTGAACGAAAGTTATGACTTCCAAATTTTTTCAATTTCATTCTGAGAATCATCTTATTTTGTCAAAATATCGGATATAAATAAAGAGTTAAGGGTTACGGCGGCAAATAACACTATAAATACCTACGATTTACCATTTACGAAACAAGGCACAACTTTGAGCGAAAGTTATGAGTTTTAAATTTTATCAATTTATTTCCTTGAATCATCTTGTATTATAAAAATATTGGCGGGAAATAACGGGCATAGAGTTTGGGCGACAAACAACACTAAAAACACCTACGATTTACCATTTACGACCCATAACACAAATTTGAGCAAAAATTCCGAGTTTTAAATTTTGTCTATTTTTCTCCGTGAATCATCTTATATTGTCAAAATATTGGCGGATAACAAAGATCTAAGAGTTTGGGCGAAAAAAACAACACTAAAAACACCCACGATTTACCATTTACGACACAAGGAACAACTTTGAACCAAAGTTATGAGTTCCAAACTTTTTCAATTTATTTCCGTGAATCACCTTATATTGTAAAAATATTGGTTGGAACTAATGAGTTAAGAGTTTCGGCGACAAATAAGAATAAAAATACCTACGATTTACCATTTACAAAACAAGGCATACCTTTGAGCGAAAATTATGAGTTTTAAATTTTGTCAATTTATTTCCCTGAATCATCTTATATTGTAAAATATTTGCGAGAAATAAAGGGCAAAGAGTTTGGGCGACAAACAACACTAAAATCACCTACGATTTACCATTTACGACCCATGACACAACTTTGAGCGAAAATTCCGATTTTTATGTTTTGCCAATTTCAATATGTAATCATTTTATGTTGTGAAAATATTGGCGGATAACAAAGAGCTAAGAGTTAGAGCGACAAATATCACTAAAAACACATACGATTTACCTTTTACAACACAAGGCAAAACTTTCATTGATAGTTCTGAGTTTTAAATTTTGTCCATTTCATTCCGTGAATCATCTTATAATGTCAAAATATTGGGGTTAAACAAAGAGCTAAGAGTTTAGGCGACACAAAACATTAAAAACACCTACAATTTACCATTTACGACACAAGCCACAACATTGAACGAAAGTTATGACTTCCAAATTTTCTCAATTTCATTCCGTGATTTATCTTATTTTGTCAAATTATCGGATATAAATAAAGAGTTAAGAGTTTTGGCGGCAATTAAGACTATAAATACCTACGACTTACCATTTACGAAACAAGACACAACTTTGAGCAAAAGTTATGAGTTTTAAATTTTGTCAATTTCTTTCCTTGAATCATCTTATATTATCAAAATATTGGCGGGAAATAAAAGGGCTTAGAGTTTGGGAGACAAACAACACTAAAAACACCTACGATTTATCATTTATGACACAACGCACAACTTTGAGCGAAAGTTATGAGTTTTAAATTTTGTCAATTTTTCTCCGTGAATCATCTTATATTGTGAAAATATTGGCGGATAACAAAGAGCTAAAAGTTTGGGCGAAAAAAACAACACTAAAAACACCTACGATTTACCATTTATGACACAAGGCACAACTTTGAACCAAAGTTATGAGTTTCAAACTTTTTCAATTTCTTTCCGTGAATCACCTTATATTGTAAAAATATCGGTTGGAAATAATGAGTTAAGAGTTTCAGCGACAAATAAGAATAAAAATACCTACGATTTACCATTAACGAAACATGGCACAACTTTGAGCGAAAGTTATGAGTATTAAATTTTGTCAATTTCTTTCCCTGAATCATCTTATATTGGCGAGAAATAAAGGGCTAAGAGTTTGGGCGGCATACAACACTAAAAACACCTACGATTTACCATTTATGACCCATGACACAACTTTGAGCGGAAATTCTGAGTTTTATGTTTAACAATTTCAATCCGTAATCATCTTATGTTGTCAAAATATTGGCGGATAACAAAGAGCTAAGAGTTAGGGCGACAAATAACACTACAAACACATACGATTTACCTTTTACAACACAAGGCAAAACAATCATAGATAGTTATGAGTTTTATATTTTGTCCATTTCATTTCGTGAATCATCTTATACTATCAAAATAATGGAGGTAAACAAAGAGCTAAGAGTTTAGGCGACACACAACATTAAAATCACCTACAATTTACCATTTACGACACAAGCCACAACTTTGAACGAAAGTTATGACTTCCAAAAATTTTCAATTTCATTCCGAGAATCAACTTATTTTGTCATAATATCGGATATAAATAAAGAGTTCAGAGTTTTGGCGGCAAATAATACTATAAATACCTACGATTTACCATTTACAAAACAAGGCACAACTTTGAGCGAAAGTTATGAGTTTTAAGTTTTATCAATTTATTTCCTTGAATCATCTTGTATTTATCAAAATGAAGGCGGGAAATAAAAGGGCTTAGAGTTTGGGCGACAAACAACACTAAAAACACCTACGATTTACCATTTACGATACAAGGCACAACTTGAGCGAAAATTATGAGTTTTAAATTTTGTAATTTTTTGTCCGTGAATCATCTTATATTGTGAAAATATTGGTGGATAACAAAGAGCTAAGAGTTTGCGAGAAAAAAACAACACTAAAAACACCTACTATTTACCATTTACGACACAAGGCGCAACTTTGAACCAAAGTTATGAGTTCCAAACTTTTTCAATTTACTTTTGTGAATCACCTTATATTGTAAAAATATCGGTTGGAAATAATGAGATAAGAGTTTCAACGACAAATAAGAATAAAAATACCTACGATTTACCATTTACGAAACAAGGCACAACTTTGAGCGAAAGTTATGAGTTTTAAATTTTGTCAATTTCTTTCCCTGAATCATCTTATATTGTCTAAATATCGCCGAGAAATAAAGGGCTAAGAGTTTGGGCGACAAACAACACTAAAATCACCTACGATTTACCATTTGCGACACATGAAACAACTTTGAGCAAAAATTCCGAGTTTTATGTTTTGCCAATTTCAATCTGTAATCATCTTATGTTGTCAAAATAATGGCGGATAACAAAAAGCTAAGAGTTTGGGCGACAAATAACACTAAAAACACATACTATTTACCTTTTACAACACAAGGCCAAACTATAATCGATAGTTCTGAGTTGTAAATTTAGTCCATTTCATTCTGTGAATCATCTTATACTGTCAAAATATTGGGGATAAACAAAGAGCTAAGAGTTTAGGCGACAAACAACACTAAAAACACCTACGATTTACCATTTACGACACAAGCCACAACTTTGAACGAAAGTTATGACTTCCAAATTTTCTGAATTTCATTCCGTGAATCATCTTATTTTTTCAAAATATCGGATATAAATAAAGAGTTAAGAGTTTCAGCGGCAAATAAGACTATAAATACCTACGATTTACCATTTACGAAACAAGGCACAACTTTGAGCGAAAGTTATGAGTTTTAAATTTTGTCAATTTCTTTTCCTGAATCATCTTATATTGTCAAAATATTGGCGAGAAATAAAGGGCTAAGAGTTTGGGCGACAAACAACTCTAAAAACACCTACGATTTACCAGTTACGACCCATGACACAACATTGAGCGAAAATTCCGAGTTTTACGTTTTGCCAATTTCAATCCGTAATAATCTTATGTTGTCAAAATATTGGCAGATAACAAAGAGCTAAGAGTTAGGGCGACAAATAACACAAAAAACACATACGATTAACCTTTTACAATACAAGGCAAAACTTTCATCGATAGTTATGAGTTTTAATTTTTTTCCATTTCATTTTGTGAATCATCTTATACTGTCAAAGTATTGGGGGTAAACAAAGAGCTAAGAGTTTAGGCGACACACAACATTAAAAACACCTACAATTTACCATTTACGACACAAGCCACAACTTTGAACGAAAGTTATGACTTCCAAATTTTCTCAATTTCATTTCGTGAATCATCTTATTTTGTTAAAATATCGGATATAAATAAAGAGTTAAGAGTTTCCGCAGCAAATAAGACTATAAATACCTACGACTTACCATTTATGAAACTAGGCACAACTTTGAGCAAAAGTTATGAGTTTTAAATTTTGTCAATTACTTTCCTTGAATCATCTTATATTATCAAAATATTGGCGGGAAATAAAGGGCTTAGAGTTTGGGAGACAAACAACACTAAAAACACCTACGATTTACCATTTACGACCCAAGGCACAACTTTGAGCGTAAGTTATGAGTTTTAAATTTTGTCAATTTTTCTCCGTGAATCATCTTATTTTGTCAAAATATTGGCGGATAACAAAGAGCTAAGAGTTTGGGCGAAAAAAACAAAATTAAAAAAACCTACGATTTACCATTTACAAAGGCACAACGATTTACCATTTACAAAAACCTACGATTTACCACCGCCCCACGGCGACACAAGGCACAACTTTGAACGAAAGTTATGAGTTCCAAACTTTTTCAATTTCTTTCCGAGAATCACCTTATATTGTAAAGATATCGGTTGGAAATAATGAGTTAAGAGTTTCATCGACAAATAAGAATAAATATATCTACGATTTACCATTTACAAAACAAGGCACAACTTTGAGCAAAAGTTATGAGTTTTAAATTTTGTCAATTTCTGTCCCTGAATCATCTTATATTGTCAAGATATTGGCGAGAAATAAAGGGCTAAGAGGTTGAGCGACAAACAACACTAAAAACACCTACGATTAACCATTTACGACACATGACACAACTTTGAGCGAAAATTCCTAGATTTATGTTTTGCTAATTTCAATCGGTAATCATCTTATGTTGTCAAAAGATTGGCGGATAACAAAGAGCTAAGAGTTAGGGCGACAAATAACACTAAAAACACATACGATTTACCTTTTACAACACAAGGCAAAACTTTCATCGATAGTTCTGAGTTTTAAATTTTGTCCATTTCATTTCGTGAATCATCTTATACTGTCAAAATATTGGGGGTAAACAAAGAGCTAAGAGTTTAGGCGACACACAACACTAAAAACATCTACGATTTACCATTTACGACACAAGCCACAACTTTGAACGAAAGTTATGACTTCCAAAAATTTTCAATTTCATTCCGAGAATCAACTTATTTTGTCATAATATCGGATATAAATAAAGAGTTCAGAGTTTTGGCGGCAAATAATACTATAAATACCTACGATTTACCATTTACAAAACAAGGCATAACTTTGAGCGAAAGTTATGAGTTTTAAGTTTTATAAATTTATTTCCTTGAATCATCTTGTATTATCAAAATGAAGGAGGGAAATAAAAGGGCTTAGAGTTTGGGCGACAAACAACACTAAAAACACCTACGATTTACCATTTACGATACAAGGCACAACTTGAGCGAAAATTATGAGTTTTAAATTTTGTAATTTTTTGTCCGTGAATCATCTTATATTGTGAAAATATTGGTGGATAACAAAGAGCTAAGAGTTTGGGAGAAAAAAACAACACTAAAAACACCTACTATTTACCATTTACGACACAAGGCGCAACTTTGAACCAAAGTTATGAGTTCCAAACTTTTTCAATTTACTTTTGTGAATCACCTTATATTGTAAAAATATCGGTTGGAAATAATGAGATAAGAGTTTCAACGACAAATAAGAATAAAAATACCTACGATTTACCATTTACGAAACAAGGCACAACTTTGAGCGAAAGTTATGAGTTTTAAATTTTGTCAATTTCTTTCCCTGAATCATCTTATATTGTCTAAATATCGCCGAGAAATAAAGGGCTAAGAGTTTGGGCGACAAACAACACTAAAATCACCTACGATTTACCATTTGCGACACATGAAACAACTTTGAGCAAAAATTCCGAGTTTTATGTTTTGCCAATTTCAATCTGTAATCATCTTATGTTGTCAAAATAATGGCGGATAACAAAAAGCTAAGAGTTTGGGCGACAAATAACACTAAAAACACATACTATTTACCTTTTACAACACAAGGCCAAACTATAATCGATAGTTCTGAGTTGTAAATTTAGTCCATTTCATTCTGTGAATCATCTTATACTGTCAAAATATTGGGGATAAACAAAGAGCTAAGAGTTTAGGCGACAAACAACACTAAAAACACCTACGATTTACCATTTACGACACAAGCCACAACTTTGAACGAAAGTTATGACTTCCAAATTTTCTGAATTTCATTCCGTGAATCATCTTATTTTTTCAAAATATCGGATATAAATAAAGAGTTAAGAGTTTCAGCGGCAAATAAGACTATAAATACCTACGATTTACCATTTACGAAACAAGGCACAACTTTGAGCGAAAGTTATGAGTTTTAAATTTTGTCAATTTCTTTTCCTGAATCATCTTATATTGTCAAAATATTGGCGAGAAATAAAGGGCTAAGAGTTTGGGCGACAAACAACTCTAAAAACACCTACGATTTACCAGTTACGACCCATGACACAACATTGAGCGAAAATTCCGAGTTTTACGTTTTGCCAATTTCAATCCGTAATAATCTTATGTTGTCAAAATATTGGCAGATAACAAAGAGCTAAGAGTTAGGGCGACAAATAACACAAAAAACACATATGATTAACCTTTTACAATACAAGGCAAAACTTTCATCGATAGTTATGAGTTTTAATTTTTTTCCATTTCATTTTGTGAATCATCTTATACTGTCAAAGTATTGGGGGTAAACAAAGAGCTAAGAGTTTAAGCGACACACAACATTAAAAACACCTACAATTTACCATTTACGACACAAGCCACAACTTTGAACGAAAGTTATGAGTTCCAAATTTTCTCAATTTCATTTCGTGAATCATCTTATTTTGTTAAAATATCGGATATAAATAAAGAGTTAAGAGTTTCGGCAGCAAATAAGACTATAAATACCTACGACTTACCATTTATGAAACTAGGCACAACTTTGAGCAAAAGTTATGAGTTTTAAATTTTGTCAATTACTTTCCTTGAATCATCTTATATTATCAAAATATTGGCGGGAAATAAAGGGCTTAGAGTTTGGGAGACAAACAACACTAAAAACACCTACGATTTACCATTTACGACCCAAGGCACAACTTTGAGCGTAAGTTATGAGTTTTAAATTTTGTCAATTTTTCTCCGTGAATCATCTTATTTTGTCAAAATATTGGCGGATAACAAAGAGCTAAGAGTTTGGGCGAAAAAAACAAAATAAACAAAACCTACGATTTACCATTTACAAAGGCACAACGATTTACCATTTACAAAAACCTACGATTTACCACCGCCCCACGGCGACACAAGGCACAACTTTGAACGAAAGTTATGAGTTCCAAACTTTTTCAATTTCTTTCCGAGAATCACCTTATATTGTAAAGATATCGGTTGGAAATAATGAGTTAAGAGTTTCATCGACAAATAAGAATAAATATATCTACGATTTACCATTTACAAAACAAGGCACAACTTTGAGCAAAAGTTATGAGTTTTAAATTTTGTCAATTTCTGTCCCTGAATCATCTTATATTGTCAAGATATTGGCGAGAAATAAAGGGCTAAGAGGTTGAGCGACAAACAACACTAAAAACACCTACGATTAACCATTTACGACACATGACACAACTTTGAGCGAAAATTCCTAGATTTATGTTTTGCTAATTTCAATCTGTAATCATCTTATGTTGTCAAAAGATTGGCGGATAACAAAGAGCTAAGAGTTAGGGCGACAAATAACACTAAAAACACATACGATTTACCTTTTACAACACAAGGCAAAACTTTCATCGATAGTTCTGAGTTGTAAATTTTGTCCATTTCATTTCGTGAATCATCTTATACTGACAAAATATTGGGGGTAAACAAATAGCTAAAAGTTTATGCGACAAACAACACTAAAAACATCTACGATTTACCATTTATGACACAAGCCACAACTTGTGAACGAAAGTTATGACTTCCAAAAAATTTCAATTTCATTCCGAAAATCATGTTAATTTGCCAAAATATCGGATATAAATAAAGAGCTAAGAGTTTCGGCGGCAAATAAGACTATAAATACCTACGATTTACCATTTATGAAACAAGGCACAACTTTGAGCGAAAGTTATGAGTTTTAAAGGGCTTCGAGTTTGGGCGACAAACAACACTAAAAGCACCCACGAATTACCATTTACGACACATGCCACAACTTTGAACGAAAATTATGATTTCCAAATTTTGTCAATTTCTTTCCATGAATCATCTTATATTGTCAAATATCGGCAGAAATAAAGAATTTAGAGTTTTGACGACAAATAAGACTATAAATACCTATGATTTACCATTTACGAAACAAGGCACAACTTTGAGCGAAAGTTATGAGTTTTAAATTTTGTCAATTTCTTTCTTTGAATCATCTTATATTATAAAAATATTGGCGGGAAATAAAATGGATTAGCGTTTGGGAGACAAACAACACTAAAAACACCTACGATTTACCATTTACGACACAAGACACAACTTTGAGCGAAAGTTATGAGTTTAAAATTTTGTCAATTTCTCTCCGTGAATCATCTTATATTGTAAAAATATTGGCGGATAACAAAGAGCTAAGAGTTTGGGCGAAAAAAACAAAATTAAAAAAACCTACGATTTACCATTAACGACTGAAGGCACAACTTTGAACAAAAGTTATGAGTTCCAAACTTTTTCAATTTATTTCCGTGAATCACCTTATATTGTAAAAATATCAGTTGGAAATAATGAATTAAGAGTTTTAGCGACAAATAAGAATAAATATATCTACGATTTACCATTTACGAAACAAGGCACAACTTTGAGCGAAAGTTATGAGTTTTAAATTTTGTCAATTTCTTTCCCTGAATCATCTTATATTGTCAAAATATTGGCGAGAAATAAAGGGTTAAGAGGTTGGGAGACAAACAACACTAAAAAAAACTACGATTTACCATTTACGACACATGACACAACTTTGAGCGAAAATCCTGAGATTTATGTTTTGCCAATTTCAATCCTTAATCATCTTATGTTGTCAAAATATTGGCGGATAGCAAAGAGCTAAGAGTTAGGGCAACAATTAACACTAAAAACACATACGATTTACCTTTTACAACACAAGGAAAAACTTTCATCGATAGTTATGAGTTTTAAATTTTTTCCATTTCATTTCGTGAATCATCTTATACTGTCAAAATATTAGGGGTAAACAAAGAGATAAGAGTTTAAGCGACAAACAACATTAAAAACACCTACAATTTATCATTTACAACACAAGCCACAACTTTGAACGAAAGTTATGACTTCCAAATTTTGTCAATTTTATTTTGTGAATCATCTTATTTTGTCAAAATATCGGATATAAATAAAGAGTTAAGAGTTTCGGCGACAAATAAGAATAAAAATACCTACGATTTACCATTTACGAAACAAGGCACAACTTTGAGTGAAAGTTATGAGTTTTAAATTTTGTCAATTTATTTCCCTGAATCATCTTATATTGTCTAAATATTGCCGAGAAATAAAGGGCTAAGAGTTTGGGCGACAAACAACACTAAAATCACCTACGATTCACCATTTGCGACACATGAAACAACTTTGAGCAAAAATTTCGAGTTTTATGTTTTGCCAATTTCAATCCGTAATCATCTTATGTTGTCAAAATAATGGAGGATAAGAAAAAGCTAAGAGTTTGAGCGACAAATAACACTAAAAACACATACTATTTACCTTTTACAACAAAAGGCCAAACTATAATCGATAGTTCTGAGTTGTAAATTTAGTCCATTTCATTCTGTGAATCATCTTATACTGTCAAAATATTGGGGGTAAACAAAGAGCTAAGAGTTTAGGCGACAAACAACACTAAAAACACCTACGATTTACCATTTACGACACAAGCCACAACTTTGAACGGAAGTTATGACTTCCAAATTTTCTCAATTTCATTCTCTGAATCATCTTATTTTGTCAAAATATCGGATATAAATAAAGAGTTAAGAGTTTCAGCGGCAAATAAGACTATAAATACCTATGATTTACCATTTATGAAACAAGGCACAACTTTGAGCCAAAGTTATGAGTTTTAAATTTTAGCAATTTCTTTCCTTGAATCATCTTGTATTATCAAAATATTGGGGGTAAACAAAGAGCTAAGAGTTTAGGCGACAAACAACACTAAAAACATCTACGATTTACCATTTACGACACAAGCCACAACTTTGAACAAAAGTTATGACTTCCAAATTTTCTCAATTTCATTCCGTGAATCATCTTATTTTGTCAAAATATCGGATATAAATAAAGAGTTAAGAGTTTCCGGGGTAAATAAGACTATAAATACCTACGATTTACCATTTATGAAACAAGGCACAACTTTGAGGGAAAGATATGAGTTTTAAATTTTATAAATTTATTTTCTTGAATCATCTTGTATTATCAAAATATTGACGGATAACAAAGAGCTAAGAGTTAGGGCAACAAATAACACTAAAAACACATACGATTTACCTTTTACAACACAAGGAAAAACTTTCATCGATAGTTATGAGTTTTAAATTTTGTCCATTTCATTCCGTGAATCATCTTATACTGTTAAAATGATAGCCCTTCGGATCTATGAAGCCTCTGTGCAAGAATTGCTCGAAATGTTGGCGAAATGGTCCGATCTCCAAAGGTGAAGAACAAGGCAACTTCGGCTCTTTTTAGGGTTTTTGGGGGGTGATCGGTGGAACGATTGAATGGGGGTGGAATTGCGATGGATAAGTACTTTCTTATGTGTGGATTTGACACACCAAACACAAGGAAGCAACCTAGAGGGATCGGAGATACTACACACTTCAATCTCTCAAGGGAATTCACTCGATCTTACGCACAAGTGAGGAACAAAAGGAAAGAACTTTGAAACTGTAATTCTCTTGATTTCAATCTGATCAAAAACGTCCAAAACAAATGCCAAGCAGTTTGCCTAAGTAACCTAACAACCGGTTACTAAAACAATTAAAAGAAAATCACTAAAAAGAAAGCACTAAGCTAGCACGTGCCCACTAATCAAAACACAAGTAATGGGCAGTTTAGGGAATTTAAATTAAGTCTAAAAATGTTTAATCACCAAAGAAAATAATCGGAAATAATTCGGAAAGTGCAAATGGCTTCAATTCTTCATGTGGGCTATTAACCCGGGTGTGGTGTGGCCGGCGCCGAGATTTGCGGAGAGGCTGCAATGCATGGACCCGGGCTGGGCGCGGTTTGGCTTGGCACTCCCTGAGCCAAAGGACCTCCCTTGAGCTGGTGGTGAGGTGGGTCAGCTCGGGCTCGAGTGATTGAGCCAGATGTGGGCTCGTGCCTATACCTCTCCTCACGCGCGGCCGTGAAACTAGGGTTTGACCTAGGGCTCGGCAAAAGTTGACTTGGCTCGGCACCAAGGGCTCCAATGGTCTGAGGTGACTCTGGAGGAGCTGTGGGAGTCTTGGTGGCTGAGAGAATTGGACATGTGCCGAGAGGAACCTCCATGTGGCTTGGCGGGCCATTAGGGTTTGCCGGCGCACTTTTAGGGTTTGGCCGGGTGGCCTTCGCCTTGGTCTTGGTCTTGGACATTGGCTCCTCTTGCATGGTATGCACCCCACTGGTCATGAGCATATTCATATCATCCTCCCTCCCTTGAAAGGGATTCGACCTCGAATCCAGCTCGTCGAAGTCCCTTTCTCCTTCCAAGTAATAGCTTTCCTTGGGCAGTACACCTCCTTGACCTACAATAGGACTACAAGACAAACTTTGCAACACCACATCCTTCACATTAATAGGGTTAGCCTCATAAAACGTAGTGAAAGAGGAAGGGCATGCAACAAATGAAGGCATTAAAGGCGTGGCCAAGAGCATTTGATGTGAAGCACCACCTTTGTTTCCAATTGCCATTTTCTTACCTTGGCTTTGCTCTATGTGTTGGCCGGCCTTTCTTTGCTCCCTAGCCACATGGTCAGCCATGATTTCATGGGGCATCATAGGATGTAGAGTGATTCTCTTACCATTCAAGATAAAAGAATACTCATTGGTCACGCCTTGATGGATGACACCCCTATCAAATTGCCATGGTCGACCTAGGAGGAGGTGGCATGCGGTCATGGGTAAAACATCACACACAACCTCATCCACATAATCTCCTATAGCAAACTGAATGGCGGCTTGGTCCTTGACCTTAAGGGGCTTGTCGGAATTCAACCAACAAAGTGTGTAGGGTTGCGGGTGAGAAGTGGTCAATAGATTGAATCTACTCACCACTTCTTGATCAATCAAGTTGCAACAAGAGCCACCATCAATGATGACACTACACACCTTTCCCTTAATGATACACCTAGTGTGAAAGATAGTCTCACGTTGACTAGGTGCACTGGGACCTTCCGAAATGGTTAGTGCTCTTTTGACCAAAAAGCACTCACCCTCGGCGGCCACAACATGCAATTCTTCCAAACCATCCTCATTCTTAACAAGTTCTTCCTCCCATTCATCTTCGGACTCAATGTCCCCTATAGTGTTGAGAAGAACTTGCCTTCTTGAGGGGCAATCCTTGGCAAAGTGGCCATGGCCGAGACACTTAAAACACTTAAGATCCCTAGCCCGGGTCTCCCCCTCCTTTCGTTGGGTTTGATCCGAATTAGGGGCCTCCCTTCTAGGGTGACTTGAGTTGTCACCTCTAGTGGGTTCTAAGCGTCTTGGCATAGGTTGCGGTCCCTTGGAGCCACTCGATGCATTTTGCCAAGGCCGTGAGCTTTGAGCTTGGGGACGCTTTGAATGAAGTGCCTTATATATACGATTCGTATAATGAAGCACTTCTTCCATAGGGGTCCCTCTAGAAAAATGTTGCTTGCTCACTATGGCTCGGAGCTCGGGGCTAAGGTTGTTAATAAACTTAGAAATAAGATACCCCTCGGGAACCCTAAGTCTAGACCTAAAGACCAAAGTCTTTAGCTCCATATAGAATTCATCCGGGGTCTTATTCCCTTGCTCTAACAACTCCAACCTCTCATGCACCCTATCGGAAAAGTCTTCCGGGACAAATCTATCTCGGAGAGCTTGCTTTAGTGCTTGCCAAGTAGTGATTTGGGGGGTTCCAAGGTACTCTCGTTCCTCCTTGTCCCCAAGCCACCATTGGTAAGCAAAACCTTCAAACTTAATGGTCGCTATAGCTACTCGTTGAACTTCCGAGTAGTTATAGTACCTAAAAATTTGATCGGTCTTTTGCTCCCAATCAAGATAAATTTCCGGATCACATTGAAGACCAAAATATTGTACCTCTAACTTGATACCATGAGGCCGTTGTTGATCATATGCAAACTCTTCACGTTGGCCACCATAGTCCTCATCATAGTCTTCATAAGCTCTTCGGGGTGCGTAGGGCATCCTCCCACCTTGGTATTGACCTCGGCCCATGCCTCCTCTTCCGGCCATCCTCCTTCCCGGGTCTTGATACCCATTGTATGCATTCGGCACTCCTCTTGGCTCCTCTCTATAGATGGCGTTCGGCGCTCCTCTTGGTTCTCCTCTATGAGTAGTACTTGGTCCTGCCATGTTAGTGCACAAAGGAACCATACTAGTAGTAAAAGGGGCAATGTAAGGAGAAGAGGTATTAGAGACCAAACCGAACTCTTCCCTTGAGGCAGCCACATTCGGTGGAGGGTGATGAAACCCTTCACGGAGAGACACGTTCGCCAACTCTTGAGCTAGAAGCGGTACGGTCACTTGGACCTCTTGAATGTCGCTTGATGGCCCGACCATTGGGAGGAATTAGGCTCCACTTCCTTGAGGCACGCCTTGATGTAGGCTCGGAGATGGACTGTGGGACAACCTCCACTTCTCCTCCATGGTCTTCATGAAGGTTGTTTGCTCATCTCGCAAGGCTTGTATTTCTTGGCGGGTCCGCTCCTCAGCTTGGCGCGCACGCTCTTCGGTCTCGCCCTTGGACGATTGGATAGCCAAGAGTATGGCTTCCAAGGTCACCTCCGTAGCCTCCTTAGGGTCCTCCGCAGCCACATTCTTATCCTTGGATCTCACCATGACTTCCTACACACAAGCAATACCACACAACAGCCCACAAGATAGAAGAACAACAAATGCTACCTAAGCTAGCAAGCAAGCCACAAATTTGCTTTTAAATCAAGGAAAATTCACAACCTTTACTAGCTCAAAATATAGGTCAAGGTAGGCTGTCTAATATGCTCAATATGACCAAAGACAAGGTAAAATTGCACCACAACTTTTAGGCTAGTCCTTGTGCTAAAGTCCACAACTTTCACAACACAAATGCAAGTACTTAGCCTTTGAAAGTTCCTTTACAAAGTTGATGACAATTCTGGCCGATTCTTCACAAAATAACAACTTCACAATGTATCCAAAAGAAAGAAAATTTCACACAAGATATCAAACTTGAACAACCACTTTTACAAGCCAAGTCTTTTTCTTTTGTTGTAGGCTTGACTTTTCCAGTTTTTCTTCTTTGATCTTTCGTCTCCTTTTTTTTTTGACACTAGAACAACTTGATAAACTGAAAATTACAGAATTGAAATCGGAATCAACACTTAGGAATTTTCAAGGCTTTTCCTACGCAAGTTGAAGTGAATTTTTGCTTCGGTTAGACAAGAAAGAACCCTAGGTTGATTATATGCAAAATACGAATGGAAAAGACTCAAATTAACCTAAACTAAATGAACTAATAAGGGCTCGGCTGGTTCATGCAAATTGGAAGCCAAAATTTGAAATTCAAATGCATGCAACAACCGAAACAAGAAAACCCTAAAATCTAGGAAGGAAATCCTAACCTCTCTCTCTAAAGATGCACGGCTAAAAACTCCTAAAACAATCTGAAAATCTCGACCCCTTTCTCTTCTATGCAGACTCAAGACTCAAATGCAAACACACAACGAGAAAATGCAAGACAACCTAAGAACACTATGCATGAAATGATGCAAAGACACAAAAATGGAGAGCAAGTAAGGTACCGATTTTTCTATAGATTTAAAGGCAAATTTGAGAGAAATACTTACGTAGCTCTGATACCAAATGATAGCCCTTCGGATCTATGAAGCCTCTGTGCAAGAATTTCTCGAAATGTTGGCGAAATGGTCCGATCTCCAAAGGTGAAGAACAAGGCAACTTCGGCTCTTTTTAGGGTTTTTGGGGGGTGATCGGTGAAATGATTGAATGAGGGTGGAATTGCGATGGATAAGTACTTTCTTATGTGTGGATTTGACACACCAAACACAAGGAAGCAACCTAGAGGGATCGGAGATACTACACACTTCAATCTCTCAAGGGAATTCACTCGATCTTACGCAGAAGTGAGGAACAAAAGGAAAGAACTTTGAAACTGTAATTCTCTTGATTTCAATCTGATCAAAAACGTCCAAAACAAATGCCAAGGAGTTTGCCTAAGTAACCTAACAACCGGTTACTAAAATAATTAAAAGAAAATCACTAAAAAGAAAGCACTAAGCTAGCATGTGCCCACTAATCAAAACACAAGTAATGGGCAGTTTAGGGAATTTAAATTAAGTCTAAAAATGTTTAATCACCAAATAAAATAATCGGAAATAATTCGGAAAGTGCAAATGGCTTCAATTCTTCATGTGGGCTATTAACCCGGGTGTGGTGTGGCCGGCGCCGAGATTTGCGGAGAGGCTGCAATGCATGGACCCGGGCTGGGTGCGGTTTGGCTTGGCACTCCCTAAGCCAAAGGACCTCCCTTGAGCTGGTGGTGAGGTGGGTCAGCTCGGGCTCGAGTGATTGAGCCAGATGTGGGCTCGTGCCTATACCCCTCCTCACGCGCGGCCGTGAAACTAGGGTTTGACCTAGGGCTCGGCAAAAGTTGACTTGGCTCGGCACCAAGGGCTCCAATGGTCTGAGGTGACTCTGGAGGAGCTGTGGGAGTCTTGGTGGCCGAGAGAATTGGACATGTGCCGAGAGGAACCTCCATGTGGCTTGGCGGGCCATTAGGGTTTGCCGGCTCACTTTTAGGGTTTGGCCGGGTGGCCTTCGCCTTGGTCTTGGTCTTGGACATTGGCTCCTCTTGCATGGTATGCACCCCACTGTCCATGAGCATATTCATATCATAAAATATTGGGGGTAAACAAAGAGCTAAGAATTTAAGCGACAAACAACATTAAAAACACCTACAATTTACCATTAACAACACAAGCCACAACTTTGAACGAAAGTTATGACTTCCAATTTTTCTCAATTTCATTTTGTAAATCATCTTATTTTGTCAAAATATCGGATATAAATAAAGAGTTAAGATTTTCGGCGACAAATAAGAATAAAAATACCTACGATTTACCATTTACGAAACAAGGCACTACTTTGAGCAAAAGTTATGAGTTTTAAGTTTTGTCAACTTATATCCCTGAATCATCTTATATTGTCTAAATATTGCCGAGAAATAAAGGGCTAAGAGTTTGGGCCACAAAAAAAACACTAAAATCACCTACGATTTACCATTTGCGACACATGAAACAACTTTGAGCAAAAATTCCGAGTTTTATGTTTTGCCAATTTCAATCCGTAATCATCTTATGTTGTCAAAATAATGACGGATAACAAAAAGCTAAGAGTTTGGGTGACAAATAACACTAAAAACACATACTATTTACCTTTTACAACACAAGGCCAAACTATAATCGATAGTTCTGAGTTGTAAATTTAGTCCATTTCATTCTGTGAATCATCTTATACTGTCAAAATATTGGGGGTAAACAAAGTGCTAAGAGTTTAGGCGACAAACAACACTAAAAACACCTACGATTTATCATTTACGACACAAGCCACAACTTTGAACGAAAGTTATGGCTTCCAAATTTTCTCAATTTCATTCTGTGAATCATCTTATTTTGTCAAAATATCGGATATAAATAAAGAGTTAAGAGTTTCAGCGGCAAATAAGACTATAAATACCTATGATTTACCATTTATGAAACAAGGCACAACTTTGAATGAAAGTTATGAGTTTTAAATTTTAGCAATTTCTTTCCTTGAATCATTTTGTATTATCAAAATATTGAGGGTAAACAAAGAGCTAAGTGTGAAATACCCCAAATAAGTTGATAATGGCAAAAGGGTAAATTAATTATGGGTTTTGCTTAAAAAGGGGAGAAATGGAATTTGGGATTAAATTCCTAAACTTTCGGTCCCTCTCTCTCGTTGCTCTCTCCCTCTCGTGAATCCCTTCCCCTGCGAGCAGCTCAGCTAAGTTCTCCTTCCTGACTCCCTCCCCTGTGCCCAGTCGAAGCCAGCTTCTTCTCCGACGAGCCGACCCGGACGACGCGCTGCTCCTCCTCCTTTGTTGCTGTCGTGCTGGTTCGTTATTGCTGATGCCACCGTGTTGCTGTTGTTGTTGAGCTGCTGCCTGGCTGTGTTGTCGTCCCGGTTGCAGCTTCTTTCCGGTGGCTTTGGGTGGTGTTTCCGGGGCTGAGTTGTGGTCAACAAAGAGGTAAGAATGGTGTTTGGTTTGTACAAATTTTCGGACTGAATATCTTGCTGATTTTTATATGTTTGAATTGATGTTGAGTGTGTTGTTCGAATTGATATTGTTGTGAGAAGCTGCGTGATCTGTGCAGAAATTCAGTGGATTAGGAGCTGAATTTCGTGAGCTTTGGGGGTTGAATTGTGTGTGTGGATTTGCTGAATTTTTGGAAGGTATTATTAGGGTTTGAATTTGGGGGTTTTTCTAGTTATGGTTTGATTTGAATTAACGCCAGGGTTTTGCTCGGATTGTTGTCTCAGGTTCGTTCGAGTGATTTGGAGACCTCTGGGGTCGTAGTGGTTCGACTTGAGGCAAGAGGATCCTTTCCTAACTTATATATTTTTATAAATTGAATTATGCTTAGCTTATGTCATAATTAAATTTATGGTTGCTTGAGCTATTTTTAAATTGGTTTGAATTGACTATATATTTGCTTGGTTGTGATGTGTGATAATATGTGTTGGTGTGTGATAATGTGGTGATATGTGTTGATATGTGGTGAAATGTGTTAATGTATGATGGTGTGTGATAAGCTGTGGTTATGTGATTTTGATTGTCGTTGTGTTGTTGATTGGTTGGTTTGGTGATGGATAGTTGGTTTGGATGTTGTGAATTGTCTCACCTTGGTGATGTAGGGGTGGAGACGGAGATGTGGTGAATTGTCTCACCTTGGTGATGTGGGGGTGGAGACGGAGATGTTGTGAATTGTCTCACCTTGGTGATGTGGGGGTGGAGACGGAGATGTGGTGAATTGTCTCACCTTGGTGATGTGGGGGTGGAGACGGAGATGTTGTGAATTGTCTCACCTTGGTGATGTGGGGGTGGAGACGGAGATGATGTGAATTGTCTCACCTAGGTGATGTGGGGGTGGAGACGGAGAGGTTGAGAAGTGGTAATTGTGAGAAAGGGTTGCTTGCGTACCTGATTAAGTTGTTGTTTGAAGTGATAGATATGTATATTTTAATGGTTGTGATTGGTTGAAAATGAGTTGAGTTATCTTCTTGGTTGATTGGTCGGATATGGTGATGTCGGTTATTTATATATCTCTTGGTTAGTTTGGTTGTATATTGTATTGATTGTGTATTGTTGAAACTGTTTTGGCTTGGCTAGTCTTGCCATAGTCTTTCGTGAGACTGACCAACTTCGGTTTACGTACCGTGGTTGGCTGGGCTTTCGGGTCCCCCAGTCAATCAGGCTTTGCAGGTTCAGCGCCAGCAAGGAGGATCCTGATCACCGTCGGTTTGGAGTCGAAGGCTTTACTCTTTTGGTTTTGGTCTTTGACTAGTTGTATGTATCGTTTTGGTTTTGGACCTTGAAGTGGTCAAACTTGTGGTTGGCTTTTGGTTTTAGGTTGTTGGCTTTTGGTTGTAAATTATTGTAGTACTTTCTGTGTGTTAAGTTGGATTATGGTTTCAAACTCTGAACATGTTTTACATGTTTTACAGGTTTCCGCTGTATTGCTTTATATTTATATTTATATGGGTTATGTTTTGCAAAATTTTTATTTTACCCGCCTTATAATCCTTTGGATTATGGCACTGTAGCACCACTGGCCTGGGGGTGTTACAGAAGTTGGTATCAGAGCTCTTTTTAAAAAGATGTGTTCTTTCCGAGTTTTCAACTTGGAAATTTTTATATGTTGTGGTTGTGAACGAGCGTGTGATCAGGATTCCTTGCTGTCAACCGTAGTGAGTTGTTTTAGTAAGTATTGGTTGTTTGTTGTGTTTTGTGCTAATGTTCTTACATGTTCAGTATGCCTCCGAAAGCGGGTCGAGGTAGAGGTCGTGGGCGTGGTAGAGGACGTCCTCGGGCTGATCCTTAAGAGGTGGAAGTAAACAATCAAGCTGCTGATAACTCTGTGGGAAGTCAGCAGAATCCTGCAGGAATTCCACCAGAGGTTGCCAATGCGGGTATTGACCCAGGAACTTTGGTTGCGCTACAACAGATGGTGACTCAGGCTGTACAGGCTGCTATGGCACGAGTTCCGCCAGCTCAGGTTGCTCAGCCAGATCATGTTGGACAGCAAAGAAATGAACAGCCAGTATTGCAGGAAGAATTTAGCAGATACATGGAAGTTATGGCTAGGATGAAACCTCCTACTTTTGATGGGTCTGGTGAGCCTGTAGCTGTGACATTCTGGTTGAACAGATTTGAAAAGTTGCTTGAGGGTATCAGATGTCCAGAGAATGAGAAAGTGACTATTGCTGCTTATTATCTGATTGATGATGCTAGTGATTGGTGGGATACTGCACGGCCAACTGCTCATGGGGCTACATGGGAAGAGTTTCGAGCCAAGTTAGAGGACATATTCTTTCCGGAGGCACTAAGAGACGCTAAGCTGCATGAGATTCAGTATCCAGAGAATGAGGGGTTGAAAGTGCATCAATTGGCTGTGAAATTCAATAAGCTGCTGAAGTATGCAACTGCTGTGGTAAGAAATGAAAAGGATAAAATCAAGCACTTTTACAGATGGTTATATCCCGAGATAAGGCCTCTGATGGCAAGGCACAATTGTACTAAGCTCGAGCAATTTATCGACGAGTGTTTGAACATGGAAGCAACTATTGACGACTCGAACCAGATTATGGATGCTCGGGCTGGGAAGAGACAGAAGAGTCATTTTGCACCTGGAGGATCTGGACCTCAAGGTAATTTTGGTGGGTTTAGAAAACCTTTCTTTACCCCTAAGAGTACTCCTAGCATTGGGCCGGCTAAGACAAGCCAAGGTGGTGGTTCTCAGATGTCAGTGAATTATCAACGATCATGGGGTCAGCCAGGGACGACCGGGAATGCGCTACGTTGCTTTAACTGTGGGGATCTAGGTCATAAGAAGGCCGACTGTACTAGAGCACCTCCGACTTGTTTTAACTGTGGGAGAGTTGGACACATCAAAGCTCACTGCAGACTAAGGGAAATTTCCACTCAAACTCAAGCTTCCTCTCCTGCTTATCGTCCAGCTCTGAACCAGAACCGTCCAGTACCGTCACAGACACAACAGAATGCTAGGGGCGACAAGGGCAAGGCACCGATGGGTGGGACATCGACACATCGGGTTTATGAGATGAGGAGAGCTGAGAATGACAACACGCCTGTGACTACAGGTACACTTTTTATTCAGTCTAAACCTGTTCGCTTATTATTTGACTCTGGAGCTACGCATTCTTTTATTGCTGAGAATTGTGTAGACAGACTTGGGTTAGTATGTGATTTGGAATGTGAACCATTTGTTGTGGGATTGCCGAATGGTGATAAGTTAGTAGGTACTCAGGGACTTAAGGATTTTCCGATCATCATAGGTGGTCGGGAATGGATGGTTGATTTGATAGCTATCAGTATGTTGCACTATGATATTATCCTAGGTATGGATTGGCTTTCTCGCCATGGTGTTGTTCTTGATTTTAGGAAGAAGACAGTTACTGTAAGAACAGATGAGGGTGTAGCGCATGTGTTTGAAGGGCATGATCCGCGAGACTCTGGTAGGATTATTAATGCAATGACCGCTGCTAGACTGCTAAGGCGAGGTTATGCTGGGTATGTGTGTTATGCTTTAGAGGATAGAAAGGATGAAGTAAGGATAGATGACATTCCCGTCGTTTGCGAGTATGAGGATGTGTTTTCGGAGAAACTGGTGGGTTTAGCGCCAAGTCGGGATGTTGATTTTACCATTGAGTTAGAGCCGGGAACTGCTCCGATTTCTCGAGCTCCTTATCGCATGGCACGAGTAGAAATGATAGAATTGAGGAAACAGTTAGAAGAACTTGTTGAATCAGGTTTTATTAGACCAAGTGTGTCTCCTTGGGGCGCACCTGTATTGTTTGTTAAGAAGAAAGATGGTTCTCTTCGACTATGTATTGATTACAGGGAATTGAATAAGGTGACGGTTAAGAACAAATATCCGCTTCCTCGTATTGATGACTTGCTAGATCAATTGCAAGGAGCTACAGTATTCTCCAAGATTGACTTGAGATCAGGGTACCATCAGCTTAGAGTTCGAGAGGATGATGTCTACAATACTGCTTTCAGAACAAGGTACGGTCACTATGAATTTGTGGTGATGCCTTTTGGGTTGACGAATGCTCCTGCAGTTTTTATGGACTTAATGAACAGATGTTTTAGAGAATACCTGGATCGTTTTGTGGTGGTTTTTATTGATGATATTCTAGTGTACTCTCGGAGTATGGAGGACCATGAAACTCATCTTAGAGCAGTACTTGATGTGTTGAGGCGACATAAGTTGTTTGCCAAGTTATCAAAATGTGATTTTTGGTTAACTAAGGTGGCATTTCTTGGCCATGTGATCTCTAGTGAAGGTGTAATGGTCGACCCACAGAAAACGGAAGCGGTAGCGAATTGGAACCCACTTCAGAATGTTAAGGAAGTTCGAAGCTTTCTTGGACTGGCAGGTTATTACCGGAGATTTGTGGAAGGCTTTTCTCAGATTGCGCGACCATTAACTAATCTGTTGCGTAAGACCACGAAGTTTGAATGGGACAGGAAGTGTATGGAGAGTTTCGAAGAGCTCAAGAGACGTTTGACTAGTGCACCAGTGTTAGCCTTACCACAGGGAACTGAAGGATTTACCGTTTACAGTGACGCTTCTAAGCAAGGTTTGGGTTGTGTTCTAATGCAGAATGGAAAGGTTATAGCCTATGCTTCTCGTCAACTTAAATCTCATGAAGTCAATTATCCTACCCATGATTTGGAACTTGCCGTCGTAGTCTTTGCTCTCAAGATTTGGCGACATTATTTGTATGGGGTAAGATGTCTAATTTTCACTGATCATAAGAGCCTGAAGTATATATTCACTCAGAAGTAATTGAATTTGAGACAGAGACGGTGGCTTGAGTTGATTAAAGATTATGATATAGACATATGTTATCATCCAGGAAAAGCCAATGTAGTGGCGGATGCCTTGAGTAGAAAGTTGACCCCGAAACTTAGGGTTGCTTATTTAACAGCTCAACCAGAGTTACAACAAGAGTTTGTAAGAGGTGAAATTGAGATTTGGTGTGAGAAGGAACCGATGATGCTGAATGTGATGGAAATTCAATCGACGCTAGTAGAGTCGATCAAGGAGAAACAACTGCATGATCTTGTGTTGAGTAAACTGTGCAGTGAAGTTGCTCAAGGAAAGGCACCCGGATTTCTCATTCATGAGGATGGGATATTACGATTCCAGAATCGGCTATGTGTGCCAGCTGACAAGGAACTTAAGGAATTAATCCTTAAGGAAAGTCATTCTTCGGCTTATTCAGTACACCCTGGAGCCAGCAAGATGTACAAGGACTTGAGACGAAATTATTGGTGGAGTAATATGAAACAAGAAGTTGCTGAGTATGTGTCGAGGTGTTTGATCTGTCAACAGGTTAAGATTGAACACCAGAGACCAGCTGGAAAGTTACAACTGCTTCCTATTCCTGAATGGAAGTGGGAAGACATCTCGATGGATTTTGTTGTTGCTCTTCCTAGATCCCGAAAAGGGAATGAGGCAATATGGGTCATTGTGGATCGTTTGACGAAGTCTTCACACTTTATACCTATCAAGCTTACTTGGAATCCAGAGAAGTTAGCTGAAATATTCTTGCAGGAGATAGTTAGACTGCACAGTGTTCCCAAGACTATAGTGTCTGACCGAGATGGACGATTCACATCTCGTTTTTGGAAATCTTTGCATGCGGCAATGGGAACGCAACTGAGATTTAGTATGTCTTTTCATCCTCAAACTGACGGTAAGTCTGAAAGGACAATTCAAACTTTGGAAGACATGCTTCGAGCTTGTGCTTTAGAATGGCCAGGAAATTGGGAAGACATGTTGCATTTGATAGAATTTACGTACAATAATAGTTGGCAAGTATCGATTAAGATGGCACCTTATGAAGCTTTGTATGGTCGTCGTTGTAGATCGCCAGTATGTTGGGATGATTTGACTGACGCTGTATTAGTTGCTCCTGAGCTTTTGCAGAAAACTAGGGATGATGTTGAGGTGATTCGTCGGAGGTTGTTGTCAGCTCAGAGTAGATAGAAATCGTATGCGGATGTTCGTAGACGTCCTTTGGAATTCAGTGTGGGAGATCATGTGTTTATTAAAGTTTCGCCGACTAAAGGAGTATTCAGATTTGGGAAACGAGGTAAGTTGAGTCCTAGATATGTTGGACCCTTTGAGATTCTGAAGAGAGTTAGTGTCGTGGCTTACCAAGTTGCATTGCCGCCAAGGATGAGTGGAATGCATGACGTATTTCATGTGTCTCAGCTGAGGAGATATGTGTATCATCCGACTCATGTTCTGAATTTTGAGGAGATGGAGTTTCAACCTGATGGCACGGTTGAGGAATCACCTGTAAAGATTCTAGCGGTTGATCAGAAGAAATTGAGGAACAGGGTTATTCCTTTGGTGAAAGTGTTATGGGCTAGGCATGGAACCGAAGAAGAGACGTGGGAATTAGAGTCGGTTATGCGACGTAGTTATCCGAACTTGTTTGACTCTAGTTTCGAGGACGAAACTATTATAAGGGGGGGAATGAAATACCCCAAATAAGTTGATAATGGCAAAAGGGTAAATTAATTATGGGTTTTGCTTAAAAAGGGGAGAAATGGAATTTGGGATTAAATTCCTAAACTTTCGGTCCATCTCTCTCGTTGCTCTCTCCCTCTCGTGAATCCCTTCCCCTGCGAGCAGCTCAGCCAAGTTCTCCTTCCCGACTCCCTCCCCTGTGCCCAGCCGAAGCCAGCTTCTTCTCCGACGAGCCGACCCGGACGACGCGCTGCTCCTCCTCATTTGCTGTTGTCGTGCTGGTTTGTTGTTGCTGATGCCGCCGTGTTGCTGTTGTTGTTGAGCTGCTGCCTGGCTGTGTTGTCGTCCCGGTTGCAGCTACTTTCCGGTGGCTTTGGGTGGTGTTTCCGGGGCTGAGTTGTGGTCAACAAAGAGGTAAGAATGGTGTATGGTTTGTACAAATTTTCGGACCGAATATCTTGCTGATTTTTATATGTTTGAATTGATGTTGAGTGTGTTGTTCGAATTGATATTGTTGTGAGAAGCTGTGTGATCTGTGCAGAAATTCAGTGGATTAGGAGCTGAATTTCGTGAGCTTTGGGGGTTGAATTGTGTGTGTGGATTTGCTGAATTTTTGGAAGGTATTATTAGGGTTTGAATTTGGGGTTTTTCTAGTTATGGTTTGATTTGAATTAACGCCAGGGTTTTGCTCGGATTGTTGTCTCAGGTTCGTTCGAGTGATTTGGAGACCTCTGGGGTCGTAGTGGTTCGACTTGAGGCAAGAGGATCCTTTCCTAACTTATATATTTTTATAAATTGAATTATGCTTAGCTTATGTCATAATTAAATTTATGGTTGCTTGAGCTATTTTTAAATTGGTTTGAATTGACTATATATTTGCTTGGTTGTGATGTGTGATAATATGTGTTGGTGTGTGATAATGTGGTGATATGTGTTGATATGTGGTGAAATGTGTTAATGTATGATGGTGTGTGATAAGGTGTGGTTATGTGATTTGATTGTCGTTGTGTTGTTGATTGGTTGGTTTGGTGATGGATAGTTGGTTTGGATGTTGTGAATTGTCTCACCTTGGTGATGTGGGGGTGGAGACGGAGATGTTGTGAATTGTCTCACCTTGGTGATGTGGGGGTGGAGACGGAGATGTGGTGAATTGTCTCACCTTGGTGATGTGGGGGTGGAGACGGAGATGTTGTGAATTGTCTCACCTTGGTGATGTGGGGGTGGAGACGGAGATGTTGTGAATTGTCTCACCTTGGTGATGTGGAGGTGGAGACGGAGATGATGTGAATTGTCTCACCTAGGTGATGTGGGGGTGGAGACGGAGAGGTTGAGAAGTGGTAATTGTGAGAAAGGGTTGCTTGCGTACATGATTAAGTTGTTGTTTGAAGTGATAGATATGTATATTTTAATGGTTGTGATTGGTTGAAAATGAGTTGAGTTATCTTCTTGGTTGATTGGTCGGATATGGTGATGTCGGTTATTTATATATCTCTTGGTTAGTTTGGTTGTATATTGTATTGATTGTGTATTGTTGAACCTGTTTTGGCTTGGCTAGTCTTGCCATAGTCTTTCGTGAGACTGACCAACTTCGGTTTACGTACCGTGGTTGGCTGGGGTTTCGGGTCCCCCAGTCAATCAGGCTTTGCAGGTTCAGCGCCAGCAAGGAGGATCCTGATCACCGTCGGTTTGGAGTCGAAGGCTTCACTCTTTTGGTTTTGGTCTTTGACTAGTTGTATGTATCGTTTTGGTTTTGGACCTTGAAGTGGTCAAACTTGTGGTTGGCTTTTGGTTTTAGGTTGTTGGCTTTTGGTTGTAAATTATTGTAGTACTTTATGTGTGTTAAGTTGGATTATGGTTTCAAACTCTGAACAGTTTTACAGGTTTCCGCTGTATTGCTTTATATTTATATTTATATGGGTTATGTTTTGCAAAAAAATTATTTTACCCGCCTTATAATCCTTTGGATTATGGCACTGTAGCACCACTGGCCTGGGGGTGTTACAGAGTGTTTAGGCGACAAAAAACACTAAAAACATCTACGATTTACCATTTACGACACAAGCCACAACTTTGAACAAAAGTTATGAGTTCCAAATTTTCTCAATTTCATTCCGTGAATCATCTTATTTTGTTAAAATATCGGATATAATTAAAGAGTTAAGAGTTTCGGCGGCAAATAAGACTATAAATACCTACGACTTACCATTTATGAAACAAGGCACAACTTTGAGCAAAAGTTATGAGTTTTAAATTTTGTCAATTACTTTCCTTGAATCATCTTATATTATCAAAATATTGGCGGGAAATAAAGGGCTTAGAGTTTGGGAGACAAACAACACTAAAAACACCTACGATTTACCATTTACGACCCAAGGCACAACTTTGAGCGTAATTTATGAGTTTTAAATTTTGTCAATTTTTCTCCGTGAATCATCTTATTTTGTCAAAATATTGGCGGATAACAAAGAGCTAAGAGTTTGGCGAAAAAAACAAAATTAAAAAAACCTACGATTTACCATTAACGACACAAGGCACAACTTTGATCGAAAGTTATGAGTTCCAAACTTTTTCAATTTATTTCCGAGAATCACCTTATATTGTAAAGATATCGGTTGGAAATAATGAGTTAAGAGTTTCATCGACAAATAAGAATAAATATATCTACGATTTACCATTTACAAAACAAGGCACAACTTTGAGCAAAAGTTATGAGTTTTAAATTTTGTCAATTTCTTTCCCTGAATCATCTTATATTGTCAAAATATTGGCGAGAAATAAAGGGCTAAGAGGTTGGGCGACAAACAACACTAAAAACACCTACGATTAACCATTTACGACACATGACACAACTTTGAGCGAAAATTCCTAGATTTATGTTTTGCCAATTTCAATCTGTAATCATCTTATGTTGTCAAAAGATTGATGGATAACAAAGAGCTAAGAGTTAGGGCAACAAATAACACTAAAAACACATACGATTTACCTTTTACAATCCAAGGCAAAACTTTCATCGATAGTTATGAGTTTTAAATTTTGTCCATTTCATTTCGTGAATCATCTTATACTGTCAAAATATTGGGGGTAAACAAAGAGCTAAGCGTTTCTGCGACAAACAACACTAAAAACATCTACGATTTACCATTTATGACACAAGCCACAACTTGTGAACGAAAGTTATGACTTCCAAAAAATTTCAATTTCATTTCGAAAATCATCTTAATTTGCCTAAATATCGGATATAAATAAAGAGCTAAGAGTTTCGGCGGCAAATAAGACTATAAATACCTACGATTTACCATTTATGAAACAAGGCACAACTTTGAGCGAAAGTTTTGAGTTTTAAAGGGCTTCGAGTTTGGGCGACAAACAACACTAAAAGCACCCACGAATTACCATTTACGACACATGCCACAACTTTGAACGAAAATTATGATTTCCAAATTTTGTCAATTTCTTTCCATGAATCATCTTATATTGTCAAATATCGGCAGAAATAAAGAATTAAGAGTTTTGACGACAAATAAGACTATAAATACCTATGATTTACCATTTACGAAACAAGGCACAACTTTGAGCGAAAGTTATGAGTTTTAAATTTTGTCAATTTCTTTCTTTGAATCATCTTATATTATAAAAATATTGGCGGGAAATAAAATGGCTTAGCGTTTGGGAGACAAACAACACTAAAAACACCTACGATTTACCATTTACGACACAAGGCACAACTTTGAGCGAAAGTTATGAGTTTTAAATTTTGTCAATTTCTCTCCGTGAATCATCTTATATTGTCAAAATATTGGCGGATAACAAAGAGCTAAGAGTTTGGGCGAAAAAAACAAAATTAGAAAAACCTATGATTTACCATTAACGACACAAGGCACAACTTTGAACAAAAGTTATGAGTTCCAAACTTTTTCAATTTCTTTCCGTGAATCACCTTATATTGTAAAAATATCAGTTGGAAATAATGAATTAAGAGTTACAGCGACAAATAAGAATAAATATATCTACGATTTACCATTTACGAAACAAGGCACAACTTTGAGCGAAAGTTATGAGTTTTAAATTTTGTCAATTTTTTTCCCTGAATCATCTTATATTGTCAAAATATTGGCGAGAAGTAAAGGGTTAAGAGGTTGGGAGACAAACAACACTAAAAACAACTACGATTTACCATTTACGACACATGACACAACTTTGAGTGAAAATTCCGAGATTTATGTTTTGCCAATTTCAATCCTTAATCATCTTATGTTGTCAAAATATTGGCGGATAGCAAAGAGCTAAGAGTTAGGGCAACAAATAACACTAAAAACACATACGATTTACCTTTTACAACACAAGGAAAAACTTTCATCGATAGTTATGAGTTTTAAATTTTTTCCATTTCATTTCGTGAACATCTTATACTGTCAAAATATTATGGGTAAACAAAGAGATAAGAGTTTAAGCGACAAACAACATTAAAAACACCTACAATTTATCATTTACAACACAAGCCATAACTTTGAACGAAAGTTATGACTTCCAAATTTTCTCAATTTTATTTTGTGAATCATCTTATTTTGTCAAAATATCGGATATAAATAAAGAGTTAAGAGTTTCGGCGACAAATAAGAATAAAAATACCTACGATTTACCATTTACGAAACAAGGCACAACTTTGAGCGAAAGTTATGAGTTTTAAATTTTTTCAATTTATTTCCCTGAATCATCTTATATTGTCTAAATATTGCCGAGAAATAAAGGGCTAAGAGTTTGGGCGACAAACAACACTAAAATCACCTACGATTTACCATTTGCGACACATGAAACAACTTTGAGCAAAAATTTCGAGTTTTATGTTTTGCCAATTTCAATCCGTAATCATCTTATGTTGTCAAAATAATGGCGGATAACAAAAAGCTAAGAGTTTGAGCGACAAATAACACTAAAAACACATACTATTTACCTTTTACAACACAAGGCCAAACTATAATCGATAGTTCTGAGTTGTAAATTTAGTCCATTTCATTCTGTGAATCATCTTATACTGTCAAAATATTGGGGGTAAACAAAGAGCTAAGAGTTTAGGCGACAAACAACACTAAAAACACCTATGATTTACCATTTACGACACAAGCCACAACTTTGAACGGAAGTTATGACTTCAAATTTTCTCAATTTCATTCCGTGAATCATCTTATTTTGTCAAAATATCGGATATAAATAAAGAGTTAAGAGTTTCAGCGGCAAATAAGACTATAAATACCTATGATTTACCATTTATGAAACAGGGCACAACTTTGAGCCAAAGTTATGAGTTTTAAATTTTAGCAATTTCTTTCCTTGAATCATCTTGTATTATCAAAATATTGTGGGTAAACAAAGAGCTAAGAATTTAGGCGACAAACAACACTAAAAACATCTACGATTTACCATTTACGACACAAGCCACAACTTTGAACAAAAGTTATGACTTCCAAATTTTCTCAATTTCATTCTGTGAATCATCTTATTTTGTCAAAATATCGGATATAAATAAAGAGTTAAGAGTTTCCGCGGTAAATAAGACTATAAATACCTACGATTTACCATTTATGAAACAAGGCACAACTTTGAGGGAAAGATATGAGTTTTAATTTTATAAATTTATTTTCTTGAATCATCTTGTATTATCAAAATATTGACGGATAACAAATAGCTAAGAGTTAGGGCAACAAATAACACTAAAAACACATATGATTTACCTTTTACAACACAAGGAAAAACTTTCATCGATAGTTTTGAGTTTTAACTTTTGTCCATTTCATTCCGTGAATCATCTTATACTGTTAAAATATTGGGGGTAAACAAAGAGCTAAGAGTTTAAGCGACAAACAACATTAAAAACACCTACAATTTACCATTAACGACACAAGCCACAACTTTGAATGAAAGTTATGACTTCCAAATTTTCTCAATTTCATTCTGTGAATCATCTTATTTTGTCAAAATATCGGATATAAATAAAGAGTTAAGATTTTCGGCGACAAATAAGAATAAAAATACCTACGATTTACCATTTACGAAACAAGGCACTACTTTGAGCGAAAGTTATGAGTTTCAAATTTTGTCAATTTATATCCCTGAATCATCTTATATTGTCTAAATATTGCCGAGAAATAAAGGGCTAAGAGTTTGGGTGATAAACAACACTAAAATCACCTACGATTTACCATTTGCGACACATGAAACAACTTTGAGCAAAAATTCCGAGTTTTATGTTTTGCCAATTTCAATCCGTAATCATCTTATGTTGTCAAAATAATGGCGGAGAACAAAAAGCTAAGAGTTTGGGCGACAAATAACACTAAAAACACATACTATTTACCTTTTACAACACAAGGCCAAACTATAATCGATAGTTCTGAGTTGTAAATTTAGTCCATTTCATTCTGTGAATCATCTTATACTATCAAAATAT
Organism: Rheum nobile; assembly: GCA_027886185.1. NCBI lineage: Eukaryota > Viridiplantae > Streptophyta > Magnoliopsida > Caryophyllales > Polygonaceae > Rheum > Rheum nobile. The sequence goes on along the minus strand of WOAB01000490.1, from coordinate 3,027,273 downwards.
TGGGGGTAAACAAAGTGCTAAGAGTTTAGGCGATAAACAACACTAAAAACACCTACGATTTACCATTTACGACACAAGCCACAACTTTGAACGAAAGTTATGGCTTCCAAATTTTCTCAATTTCATTCTGTGAATCATCTTATTTTGTCAAAATATCGGATATAAATAAAGAGTTAAGAGTTTCAGCGGCAAATAAGACTATAAATACCTATGATTTACCATTTATGAAACAAGGCACAACTTTGAGCGAAAGTTATGAGTTTTAAATTTTAGCAATTTCTTTCCTTGAATCATTTTGTATTATCAAAATATTGGGGGTAAACAGAGAGCTAAGTGTTTAGGCGACAAAAAACACTAAAAACATCTACGATTTACCATTTACGACACAAGCCACAACTTTGAACAAAATTTATGACTTCCAAATTTTCTCAATTTCATTCCGTGAATCATCTTATTTTGTCAAAATATCGGATATAAATAAAGAGTAAAGAGTTTCGGCGGTAAATAAGACTATAAATACCTACGATTTACCATTTATGAAACAAGGCACAACTTTGAGGGAAATATAGGAGTTTTAAATTTTATAAATTTATTTTCTTGAATCATCTTGTATTATCAAAATATTAGCGGATAACAAAGAGCTAAGAGTTAGGGCAACAAATAACACTAAAAACATATACGATTTACCTTTTACAAAACAAGGAAAAACTTTCATCGATAGTTATGAGTTTTAAATTTTTTCCATTTCATTCCGTGAATCATCTTATACTGTCAAAATATTGGGAGTAAACAAAGAGCTAAGAGTTTAAGCGACAAACAACATTAAAAACACCTACAATTTACCATTTACGACACAAGACACAACTTTGAACGAAAGTTATGACTGCCAAATTTTCTCAATTTCATTCTGTGAATCATCTTATTTTGTCAAAATATCGGATATAAATAAAGAGTTAAGAGTTTCGGCGACAAATAATAATAAAAATACCTACTATTTACCATTTACGAAACAAGGCACAACTTTGAGCGAAAGTTATGAGTTTTAAATTTTGTCAATTTATTTCCCCGAATCATCTTATATTGTCTAAATGTTGCCGAGAAATAAAGGGCTAAGAGTTTGGGCGACAAACAACACTAAAATCACCTACGATTTACCATTTGTGACACATGAAACAACTTTGAGCAAAAATTCCGAGTTTTATGTTTTTCCAATTTCAATCTGTAATCATCTTATGTTGTCAAAATAATGGCGGATAACAAAAAGCTAAGAGTTGGCGACAAATAACACTAAAAACACATATTATTTACCTTTTACAACACAAGGCCAAACTATAATCGATAGTTCTAAGTTGTACATTTAGTCCATTTCATTCTGTAAATCATCTTATACTGTCAAAATATTGGGGGTAAACAAAGAGTTAAGAGTTTAGGCGACAAACAACACTAAAAACACCTACGATTTACCATTTACGACACAAGCCACAACTTTGAACGAAAGTTATGACTTCCAAATTTTCTCAATTTCATTCCGTAAATCATCTTATTTTGTCAAAATATCGGATATAAATAAAGAGTTAAGAGTTTCAGCGGCAAATAAGACTATAAATACCTATGATTTACCATTTATGAAACAAGGCACAACTTTGAGCGAAAGTTATGAGTTATAAATACCTATGATTTACCATTTCTATCTATTTGTTGCCCCATTTGCGTGTGTGTGTGTGTGTGTGTGAATGTATGGGTGTGTTAGTAATTGTCTCGTGTTGTGTTTGACTGAATGTGATGTGGTGGTTGGTCGTAACTAAATATGGATTGATTGTTGTGGACCGATTGGATTATTTGACTATAATTGCTTGGTTGATGATGTGTGATTGTGTGATTTTGATTGTCGTTTGTGCTATTTGATTGAGTGTCAGTGTGGTGGTTGGATTGTCGTTGATTGGGGGTCGAAGGGTCAGGTGATGATAGCCTCACCAAACATCGTAGGGACCGAGTGTCGCCTACGTTGTTAAGGGCCAAAAATGCTGAATCAGAGTCGGAAGGGTCAGGTGATGATAGTCTCACCAAACCGCATAGGGTGCACGCCTACGTTGTTAAGGGCCAAGGGTTGGATGGTGAAAGTCCCATCCGGAAAGTGTGTGTTGATTGTCTCACCCGGTGATGTGGTGGTGGAGACGGAGGTTGGATTGGAGGTGTTGGTGGTTGTGTGTGTTGATTGTCTCACCCGGTGATGTGGTGGTGGAGACGGAGGTTGGATTGGAGGTGTTGGTGGTTGTGTGTGTTGGTTATGTGTTGAATGTTGGTTGTGTACTTGATTAAGTGGTTGTGTTAATGATATTGGTTGTGTACCTGAATACGTGGATTTGTGATGAATGTTGATTATGTACTTGACTAAGTGGTTGTGTTGGTAATTTGGTTGTATGTTTGATAATTGGTTTATGTGGGACGTTGATTGTTATTAGTTGTGGTTGTGGGTCATTGTTGGCCATTGGTTGTGGTTGTGAATTTCGTGTGTTATATTGTTAATTGTAACTAGTCAAAGTTGTGAATCTCTGTTGATGTGGATGCTGGTATTAGCTAGTTTCGGATAAAAGGGTATGTTGATTGATTATGAAGGTCGATTGTGTGGATGTTGTGAAGGTTGGTTTCCCATCTTGAGGGTGTGGGCCACATGGTTTGAATTTGAGTGTATGAGTTACAGTCTATGTTAACGAACAGGCGGCACCAGAAGGGTGGATGGCCTGGATCGTTATTTTGTTATGTTTATATGTGATGATTATCTCGTTGATGCTTATGTGTTTGTTGATGTGAAGGTTAATTGATTTTGTTGTGTTAGTGCAGTAGTGAGTTCAGTATAATTGGTTAGCTTTTGTTGTAAGTCAGTAGTAAGAGATGTGTATGTGCATAGAGTTGTTGATTGAGGTATTAGTAATAGAGAGAAGGATGGATTGGACGTGTCAGTGAAGTTGGATTGGATCGTTTTATTCGTTTATGCTTGTGATGAGTTTGAGGATGGATTGATTGAGGTTAGTATAGTGAAGAGTTGGATAAGGATGTGTAATGAATGGTATGTGATAGTGTGTGTATATGTTTTGACGCGTGGTTGGCATTGGTTGGTTGATATGATTAAGTATAGTTATGATATTATATATTGTGTGGCGTGTTGTCGTTGTTGTGAATTGATTGGTGATATATGTATGTGTTTTGAACTGTTTTGGCTTGAGGAGTTTTGCCAGTCTTTCGTAAGACTGACCAACTTCGGTTTACGTGCCGCGGTTGGCTGGGGTATCGGGTCCCCCAGTCAACTGGTCTTTGCAGGTTTGTAGCAACAAGCGGGTTCTGGATCACAGATTGGTCTTCACAGTTAAAGATTTTGTTTTGCATCGGATTTTAAAATGTTGTATTCGCTTCCGTGTTTTGGATATAAATTGTTGTATTAACTGGATGACAGGTTTTAGTATTGATTCAATCTTGAGCAGGGTTTATTGTTGATGATTTTTATGTAATTGGAAGAGTTTTGGATTTCTTTTCATTTAAAACCGCCTTATAGTCATTCGGGACTATGGCACTGTAGCACCTCTGGCCCGGGGTGTTACAATAAATACCTATGATTTACCATTTATGAAACAAGGCCAAACTTTGAGCGAAAGTTATGAGTTTTAAATTTTAGCAATTTCTTTCCTTAAATCATATTGTATTATCAAAATATTGGGGGTAAACAAAGAGTTAAGAGTTTAGGCGACAAACAACACTAAAAATATCTACGATTTACCATTTACGACACAAGCCACAACTTTGAACAAAAGTTATGACTTCCAAATTTTCTCAATTTCATTCTGTGAATCATCTTATTTTGTCAAAATATCGGATATAAATAAAGAGTTAAGAGTTTCGGCGGTAAATAAGACTATAAATACCTACGATTTACCATTTATGAAACAAGGCATAACTTTGAGGGAAAGATATGAGTTTTAAATTTTATAAATTTATTTTCTTGAATCATCTTGTATTATCAAAATATTGGCGGATAACAAAGAGCTAAGAGTGAGGGCAACAAATAACACTAAAAACACATATGATTTACCTTTTACAAAACAAGGAAAAACTTTCATCGATAGTTATGAGTTTTTAATTTTTTCCATTTCATTCCGTGAATCATCTTATATTGTCAAAATATTGGTGGTGAACAAAGAGCTAAGAGTTTAAGCGACAAACAACATTAAAAACACCTACAATTTACCATTTACGACACAAGCCACAACTTTGAACGAAAGTTATGACTTCCAAATTTTCTCAATTTCATTCTGTGAATCATCTTATTTTGTCAAAATATCGGATATAAATAAAGAGTTTCGGCGACAAATAAGAATAAAAATACCTACGATTTACCATTTACGAAACAAGGCACAACTTTGAGCGAAAGTTATGAGTTTTAAATTTTGTCAATTTTATTTCCCTGAATCATCTTATATTGTCTAAATATTGCCGAGAAATAAAGGGCTAAGAGTTTGGGCGACAAACAACACTAAAATCACCTACGATTTACGATTTGCGAGACATGAAACAACTTTGAGCAAACATTCCGAATTTTATGATTTGCCAATTTCAATCCGTAATCATCTTATGTTGTCAAAATAATGGCGGATAACAAAAAGCTAAGTGTTTTGGCGACAAATAACACTAAAAACACATACTATTTACCTTTTACAACACAAGGTCAAACTATAATCGATAGTTCTGAGTTGTAAATTTAGTCCATTTCATTCTGTGAATCATCTTATAGTGTCAAAAAATTGGGGGTAAACAAAGAGCTAAGAGTTTAGGCGACAAACAACACTAAAAACACTTACGATTTACCATTTACGACACAAGCCACAACTTTGAACGAAAGTTCTGACTTCCAAATTTTCTCAATTTCATTCCGAATCATCTTATTTTGTCAAAATATCGGATATAAATAAAGAGTTAAGAGTTTCAGCGGCAAATAAGACTATAAATACCTATGATTTACCATTTATGAAACAAGGCACAACTTTGAGCGAAAGTTATGAGTTTTAAATTTTAGCAATTTCTTTCCTTGAATCATCTTGTATTATCAAAATATTGGGGGTAAACAAAGAGCTAAGAGTTTAGGCGACAAAGAACACTAAAAACATCTACGATTTATCATTTATGACACAAGCCACAACTTTGAACAAAAGTTATGACTTCCAAATTTTCTCAATTTCATTCCGTGAATCATCTTATTTTGTCAAAATATCGGATATAAATAAAGAGTTAAGAGTTTCAACGGAAAATAAGACTATAAATACCTACGATTTACCATTTATGAAACAAGGCACAACTTTGAGGGAAAGATATGAGTTTTAAATTTTATAAATTTATTTTCTTGAATCATCTTGTATTATCAAAATGTTGGCGGATAACAAAGAGCTAAGAGTTAGGGCAACAAATAACACTAAAAACACATACGATTTACCTTTTACAACACAAGAAAAAACTTTCATCGATAGTTATGAGTTTTAAATTTTTTCCATTTCATTCAGTGAATCATCTTATACTGTCAAAATATTGGGGGTAAACAAAGAGCTAAGAGTTTAAGCGACAAACAACATTAAAAACACCTACAATTTACCATTTACGACACAAGCCATAACTTTGAACGAAAGTTATGACTTCCAAATTTTCTCAATTTCATTCTGTGAATCATCTTATTTTGTCAAAATATCGGATATAAATAAAGAGTTAAGAGTTTCGGCGACAAATAAGAATAAAAATACCTATGATTTACCATTTACGAAACAAGGCACAACTTTGAGCGAAAGTTATGAGTTTTAAATTTTATCATTTTTTTTCCTTGAATCTACTTGTATTATCAAAATATTGGGGGTAAACAAAGAGCTAAGAGTTTAGGCGACAAACAACACTAAAAACATCTACGATTTACCATTTACGACACAAGCCACAACTTTGAACAAAAGTTATGACTTCCAAATTTTCTCAATTTCATTCTGTGAATCATCTTATTTTGTCAAAATATCGGATATAAATAAAGAGTTAAGAGTTTCGGCGGTAAATAAGACTATAAATACCTACGATTTACCATTTATGAAACAAGGCATAACTTTGAGGGAAAGATATGAGTTTTAAATTTTATAAATTTATTTTCTTGAATCATCTTGTATTATCAAAATATTGGCGGATAACAAAGAGCTAAGAGTGAGGGCAACAAATAACACTAAAAACACATATGATTTACCTTTTACAAAACAAGGAAAAACTTTCATCGATAGTTATGAGTTTTTAATTTTTTCCATTTCATTCCGTGAATCATCTTATATTGTCAAAATATTGGTGGTGAACAAAGAGCTAAGAGTTTAAGCGACAAACAACATTAAAAACACCTACAATTTACCATTTACGACACAAGCCACAACTTTGAACGAAAGTTATGACTTCCAAATTTTCTCAATTTCATTCTGTGAATCATCTTATTTTGTCAAAATATCGGATATAAATAAAGAGTTTCGGCGACAAATAAGAATAAAAATACCTACGATTTACCATTTACGAAACAAGGCACAACTTTGAGCGAAAGTTATGAGTTTTAAATTTTGTCAATTTTATTTCCCTGAATCATCTTATATTGTCTAAATATTGCCGAGAAATAAAGGGCTAAGAGTTTGGGCGACAAACAACACTAAAATCACCTACGATTTACGATTTGCGAGACATGAAACAACTTTGAGCAAACATTCCGAATTTTATGTTTTGCCAATTTCAATCCGTAATCATCTTATGTTGTCAAAATAATGGCGGATAACAAAAAGCTAAGTGTTTTGGCGACAAATAACACTAAAAACACATACTATTTACCTTTTACAACACAAGGTCAAACTATAATCGATAGTTCTGAGTTGTAAATTTAGTCCATTTCATTCTGTGAATCATCTTATAGTGTCAAAAAATTGGGGGTAAACAAAGAGCTAAGAGTTTAGGCGACAAACAACACTAAAAACACTTACGATTTACCATTTACGACACAAGCCACAACTTTGAACGAAAGTTCTGACTTCCAAATTTTCTCAATTTCATTCCGTGAATCATCTTATTTTGTCAAAATATCGGATATAAATAAAGAGTTAAGAGTTTCAGCGGCAAATAAGACTATAAATACCTATGATTTACCATTTATGAAACAAGGCACAACTTTGAGCGAAAGTTATGAGTTTTAAATTTTAGCAATTTCTTTCCTTGAATCATCTTGTATTATCAAAATATTGGGGGTAAACAAAGAGCTAAGAGTTTAGGCGACAAAGAACACTAAAAACATCTACGATTTATCATTTATGACACAAGCCACAACTTTGAACAAAAGTTATGACTTCCAAATTTTCTCAATTTCATTCCGTGAATCATCTTATTTTGTCAAAATATCGGATATAAATAAAGAGTTAAGAGTTTCAACGGAAAATAAGACTATAAATACCTACGATTTACCATTTATGAAACAAGGCACAACTTTGAGGGAAAGATATGAGTTTTAAATTTTATAAATTTATTTTCTTGAATCATCTTGTATTATCAAAATGTTGGCGGATAACAAAGAGCTAAGAGTTAGGGCAACAAATAACACTAAAAACACATACGATTTACCTTTTACAACACAAGAAAAAACTTTCATCGATAGTTATGAGTTTTAAATTTTTTCCATTTCATTCAGTGAATCATCTTATACTGTCAAAATATTGGGGGTAAACAAAGAGCTAAGAGTTTAAGCGACAAACAACATTAAAAACACCTACAATTTACCATTTACGACACAAGCCATAACTTTGAACGAAAGTTATGACTTCCAAATTTTCTCAATTTCATTCTGTGAATCATCTTATTTTGTCAAAATATCGGATATAAATAAAGAGTTAAGAGTTTCGGCGACAAATAAGAATAAAAATACCTATGATTTACCATTTACGAAACAAGGCACAACTTTGAGCGAAAGTTATGAGTTTTAAATTTTGTCAATTTATTTCCCTGAATTATCTTATATTGTCTAAATATTGCCGAGAAATAAAGGGCTAAGAGTTTGGGCGACAAACAACACTAAAATCACCTACGATTTACCATTTGCGACACATGACACAACTTTGAGCAAAAATTCCGAGTTTTATGTTTTGCCAATTTCAATCCGTAATCATCTTATGTTGTCAAAATAATGGCGGATAACAAAAATCTAAGAGTTTGGGCGACAAATAACACTAAAAACACATACTATTTACCTTTTACAACACAAGGCCAAACTATAATCGATAGTTCTGAGTTGTAAATTTAGTCCATTTCTTTCTGTGAATCATCATTTACTGTCAAAATATTGGGGGTAAACGAAGAGCTAAGAGTTTAGGCGACAAACAACACTAAAAACACCTACGATTTACCATTTACGACACAAGCCATAACTTTGAACGAAAGTTGTGACTTCCAAATTTTCTCAATTTCATTCCGTGAATCATCTTATTTTGTCAAAATATCGGATATAAATAAAGAGTTAAGAGTTTCAGCGGCAAATAAGACTATAAATACCTATGATTTACCATTTATGAAACAAGGCACAACTTTGAGCGGAATTTATGAGTTTTAAATTTTAGCAATTTCTTTCCTTGAATCATATTGTATTATAAAAATATTGGGGGTAAACAAAGAGCTAAGAGTCTAGGCGACAAACAACACTAAAAACATCTACGATTTATCATTTACGACAAAAGCCACAACTTTGAACAAAAGTTATGACTTCCAAATTTTCTCAATTTCATTCCGTGAATCATCTTATTTTGTCAAAATATCGTATATAAATAAAGAGTTTAGAGTTTCACCTGCAAATAAGACTATAAATACCTATGATTTACCATTTATGAAACAAGGCACAACTTTGAGCGAAAGTTATGAGTTTTAAATTTTAGCAATTTCTTTCCTTGAATCATCTTGTATTATCAAAATATTGGGGGTAAACAAAGAGCTAAGAGTTTAGGCGACAAACAACACTAAAAACATCTACGATTTACCATTTACGACACAAGCCACGACTTTGAACACAAGTTATGACTTCCAAATTTTCTCAATTTCATTCCTTGAATCATCTTATTTTGTCAAAATATCGGATATAAATAAAGAGTTAAGAGTTTCGGTGGTAAATAAGACAATAAATACCAACGATTTACCATTTATGAAACAAGGGAAAGTTATGAGTTTTAAATTTTATAAATTTATTTTCTTGAATCATCTTGTATTATCAAAATATTGGCGGGAAATAAAGGGCTTAGAGTTTGGGCGACAAACAACACTAAAAACACCTACGATTTGCCATTTACGACACAAGGCACAACTTTGAGCGAAAGTTTTGAGTTTTAAATTTTGTCAAATTTTCTCCGTGAATCATCTTATATTGTCAAATAATGGCAGAAATAAATAAATAAGAGTTTCGACGAGAAATAAGACTATAAATACCTACGATTTATCATTTACGAAAAAGGCACAAATTTGAGCGAAAGTTATGAGTTTTAAATTCTGTCAATTTGTTTCCATGAATCTTATATTGTCAAATATCGGCAAAAATAAAGAATTAAGAGTTTCGACGACAAATAAGACTATAAATATCTACGATTTTCCATTTACCATTTACAAAAAAGGCACAACTTTGAACGAAAGTTATGACTTCCAAATTTTGTCAATTTCTTTCCATGAATCATCTTATATTGTCAAATTTCGGCATAAATAAAGAATGAAGAGTTTCGATGACAAATAAGACTATAAATACATACGATTTACCACTTATGAAACAAGGCACAACTTTGAGCGAAAGTTATGAGTTTTAAATTCTGTCAATTTGTTTCCATGAATCATCTTATATTGTCAAATATCGACAAAAATAAAGAATTAAGAGTTTCGACGACAAATAAGACTATAAATATCTACGATTTACCATTTACCATTTACAAAAAAGGCACAGCTTTGAACGAAAGTTAGACTTCCAAATTTTGTCAATTTCTTTCCTTGAATCATCTTATATTATCAAAATATTGGCGGGAAATAAAGGGCTTAGAGTTTGGGCGACAAACAACACCAAAAACACCTACGATTTACCATTTACAACACAAGGCACAACTTTGAGCGAAATTTATGAGTTTTAAATTTTGTCATTTTTTCTCCGTGAATCATCTTATATTGTCAAAATATTGGCGGATAACAAAGAGCTAAGAGTTTGGGCGAAAAAAACAACACTAAAAACACCTACGATTTACCATTTACGACACAAGGCACAACTTTGAACGAAAGTTATGAGTTCCAAACATTTTCAATTTATTTCCGTGAATCGCCTTATATTGTAAAAATATCGGTTTGAAATAATGATTTAAGAGTTTCGGAGACAAATAAGAATAAAAATTCCTACGATTTACCATTTACGAAACAAGGCAAACCTTTGAGTGAAAGTTATGAATTTTAAATTTTGTCAATTTCTTTCCCTGAATCATCTTATATTGTCAAAACATTGGCGAGATAACAAAGAGCTAAGAGTTAGGGCGACAAATAACACTAAAAACACATACGATTTACCTCTTACAACACAAGGCAAAACTTTCAACGATAGTTCTTAGTTTGAAATTTTGTACATTTCATTCTGTGAATCATCTTATACTATTAACAAATTGGGGGTAAACAAAGAGCTAATAGTTTAGGCGATAAACAACACTAAAAACACCTACGATTTACCATTGACGACACAAGCCACAACTTTGAACGAACGTTATGACTTCCAAATTTTCTCAATTTCATCCCGTGAATCATCTTATTTTGTCAAAATATTGGTAATAAATAAAGAGTTAAGTGTTTCGGCGGCAAATAAGACTAAAATTACCTACGATTTACCATTTACGAAATAAGGCACAACTTTGAGCGAAAGTTATGAGTTTTAAATTGTATCAATTTCTTTCCTTGAATCATATTATATTATAAAAATATTGGCGGGAAATAAAGGGCTTAGAGTTTGGGCGACAAAGAACATTAAAAACACCTACGATTTACCATTTACGACACATGCCACAACTTAGAACGAAAGTTATGACTTCCAAATTTTGTCAATTTCTTTCCATGAATCATCTTATATTGACAAATATCGGCAGAAATAAAGAATTAAGAGTTTCGACGACAAATAAGAGTATAAATACCTACAATTTACCATTTACGAAACAATGCACAACTTTGAGCAAAAGTTATGAGTTTTACATTTTGTCAATTTCTTTCCTTGAATCATCTTATATTATCAAAATATTGGCGGGAAATAAAGGGCTTAGAGTTTGGGCGACAAACAACACTAAAAACACCTACGATTTACCATTTACGACCCAAGGCACAACTTTAAGTGAAAGTTATGACTTTCAAATTTGGTTAATTACTTTCATTGAATAATATTATATTGTTAAAATATTGATGGGATAAAAAAGGCTACGAGTTTGTGAGGAAAACAACACTTAAAACACCTACGATTTATATTTTATGACACAAGACGCAACTTTGAGCGAAAGTTCTGAGTTTTAGATTTTGTCAATTTCAATCCTAGAATCTTCTTATATTGTCAAAATATTAGCGGATGAAAAATAGCTAAGAATTAGGGCGAAAAACAACACTAAAAAAACCTACAATTTACCTTTTACAACACAAGGCACAACATTCATCAAAAGTTCAGAGTTTTAAAATTTGTCCATTTCATTCCGTGAATCATCTTAAGCTGTCAAAATATTGGGGGTAGACAAAGAGCTAAGTGTTTCGGCGACAAAGAGCTAAGTGTTTCGGCGACAAACAACACTAAAAACACCTACAATTTACGACATAAGGCACAACTTTGAGCGAAAGATATGGCTTTCAAATTTTGTCAATTTCTTTCCGTGATTAATCTTATATTGTCAAAATAATTGCGGAAAAAAAGGCTAAGAGTTTGGGCGACAAACAACACTAAACATACCTACGATTTACTTATTACCTCACAAGACACAACTTAGAGCGAAAGTTATGAGTTTTAACTTTTGTCAATTTCTTTTCGTGATTCAAGTTATATTATCAAATTATTGGCGGATAATATAGAGCTAAGAGTTTGGGCGACAAACATGACTAAAAACACCGACGATTTACCTTTTACAAAACAAGGCACAACTTTGAGCGAAAATTATGGCATTTGGAAACAAAGGTGGTGCTTCTCATCATACGCTCTTGGCCAAGCCTTTTATGCCTCAATTCATTGCATGCCCTCAACCTTCCATTGCATTTTATGAGACTGACCCTATTAATGAAAAGGTTGTGGTGTTGCATAGAGTTTCTAGTGGTTTTATTACAGGTCAAGAAGGCAAGCACATCGAGGGCTCAAAGTTGGTGTCCGGGATGGTCCCATTTGAGCCAGGAGAGGAAGGCGCCCCACATGAGGATAGCTATTGCGTGGAAGGAGATGAAGACCTTGACGAGCTGGATTCGAGGTCGAATCCCTTTCAAGAGAGGGAGGATGATGTGCCCAAGGCCCATCAAGACACCCAAGGGATCCCGAACACTCATGGTCAAGCCGGACGCTTAGAGCCAAGCCTAGCTCTATGTATCCAAGTGAAGCCAAGGGACCCGGGCGCGCACCCGGGCTATAATTCCAAGTGAAGTACCTCGGTTTTGGCCAAGTGATCAAGTCAAGGATATTATGTGTTGACCAAATGTGGGGTCGGTCTTATGAGACAATTCTAAGATAATTTGTGGATTTAATTGCTTTATTTTGTTTTCCCTAAAATGCCTACTAAGTGGAGTAGTGCACCTTGTAATTAGCTTAGTGGTAGTTACTTTTCTTGCATGTTCGAATTTGCTATTTATCTTTGGGAAGTTTCACATTCTAAGACACGTTTATTTTGAATCAAGAACATTGCTTTGAAGCAAACTCTCTCTCCCTCAATCTTTAGCAAATTAGTCTTGTGTGTTGCATCAAGAATTCCTTTGAGAATTGAGTGAGTTGTATCTCAAATCTCATCACTTGTTCTTCCTAATCTAGTGAGTCATATCTAGGTTGAGAGGATCAATTATCCTTCACTTGTTCGTCCATCTTCATCCACCATTCGATCATCCACATCCACAACAATCATTTCGCTGAAATTCCTCCCCGGAACTCCCAGTGATCCCTCAGTAAAAACACCATAATTTTCATTTCCGTGATCCAATTGCGCTCACATTTCGAGGACAGAAACTAGACTTCATTATCTAACTACTGTCGCCGGAATCATCCAATTTGGAGTTCGGAACAAGGAGAACGACCCCATTGAAGTCAGGACAAATTCTGGAATCTTGCTGGGATCTTGCTGTCTTGAGTTCTTGTGTTCCGAGGCGTCGACGAGCAAATTCTTGCACCGAGAGTCACCCGATCCTCAAGTACATCAGGATATAAACATAGAGTTAAGAGTTTCGGCGGCAAATAAGACTATAAATACCTATGATTTACCATACAAATTTACGAAACAAGGCACAACTTTGAGCGAAAGTTATGAGTTTTAAATCTTATCAATTTCTTTCCTTGAATCATCTTGTATTATCAAAATATTCGCGAGAAATAAAGGGCTTAGAGTTTGGGAGAAAAACAATACTAAAAACACCTACGATTTACCATTTACGACATAAGGCACAACTTTGAGCGAAAGGTATGAGTTTTAAATTTTGTCATTTTTTCTCCGTGAATCATCTTATATTGTCAAAATATTGGCGGATAACAAAGAGCTAAGAGTTTGGGCGAAAAAAAAAGACTAAAAACACCTACGATTTACCATTTACGACACAAGATACAACTTTGAACGAAAGTTATGAGTTCCAAACTTTTTCAATTTCTTTTCGTGAATCACCTTATATTGTAAAAATATCGGTTGGAAATAATGACTTAAGAGTTTCGGCGACAAATAAGAATAAAAATACCTACGATTTACCATTTACGAAACAAGGCACAACTTTGAGCGAAAGTTATGAGTTTTAATTTTTTTCAAATTCTTTCCCTGAATCATCTTATATTGTCAAAATAATAGCGAGAAATAAAAGGCTAAGAGTTTGGGCGACAAAAAACACTGAAAACACCTACGATTTACCATTTACGACACATGACACAACTTTGAGCGAAAATTCGGAGTTTTATGTTTTGCCAATTTCAATCCTTAATCATATTATGTTGTCAAAATATTGGCGGATAACAAAGAGCTAAGAGTTAGGGCGACAAATAACACTAAAAACACATATGATTTACCTTTTACAACACAAGGCAAAACTTTCATCGATAGTTCTGAATTGTAAATTTTGTCCATTTCATTCCGTGAATCATCTTATACTGTCAAAGTATTGGGGGGTAAACAAAGAGCTAAGAGTGTAGGCGACAAACAATACTAAAAACACCTATAATTTACCATTTACGACACAAGCCACAACTTTGAACGAAAGTTACGACTTCCAAATTTTCTCAATTTCATTCTGTGAATCATCTTATTTTGTCAACATATCGGATATAAATAAATAGTTAAGAGTTTCGGCGGCAAATAAGACTATAAATATCTACCATTTACCATTTACGAAACAAGGCACAACTTTGAGCGAAAGTTATGAGTTTTAAATTTTATCAATTTCTTTCCTTGAATCATCTTGTATTATCAAAATATTGGCGAGAAATAAAGGGATTAGAGTTTGGGCGACAAACAACACTAAAAACACCTATGATTTACCATTTACGACATAAGGCACAACTTTGAGCGAAAGTTATGAGCTTTACATTTTGTCATTTTTTTCTCCGTGAATCATCTTATATTGTCAAAATATCGGCAGAAATAAATAATTACGAGTTCCGACGACAAATAAGACTATAAATACCTATGATTTACCATTTACGAAACAAAGCACAACTTTGAGCGAGAGTTATGAGTTTTAAATTTTGTCAATTTCTTTCCTTGAATCATCTTATATTATCAAAATATTGGCGGGAAATAAAGGGCTTAGAGTTTGGGAGACAAACAACACTAAAAACACCTACGATTTACCATTTACGACACATGACACAACTTTGAGCAAAAATTCCGAGTTTTATGTTTTGCCAATTTCAATCCGTAATCATCTTATGTTGTCAAAATATGGGCGGATAACAAAGAGCTAAGAGTTAGAGCGACAAATAACACTAAAAACACATACGATTTACCTTTTACAACACAAGGCAAAACTTTCATCGATAGTTCTCAGTTTTAAATTTCGTCCATTTCATTCTGTGAATAATCTTATACTGTCAAAGTATTAGGGGTAAACAAAGAGCTAAGAGTTTAGGCGACAAACAACACTAAAAACACCTACAATTTACCATTCACGACACAAGACACAACTTTGAACGAAAGTTATGACTTCCAAATTTTCTCAATTTCATTCCGTGAATCATCTTATTTTGTCAAAATATCGGATATAAATAAAGAGTTAAGAGTTTCGGCGGCAAATAAGACTATAAATACCTATGATTTACCATTTATGAAACAAAGCACAACTTTGAGCCAAAGTTATGAGCTTTATATTTTGTCAATTTTTTCTCCGTGAATCATCTTATATTGTCAAAATATCGGCAGAAATAAATAATTACGAGTTCCGATGACAAATCAGACAATAAATACCTATGATTTACCATTTACGAAACAAGGCACAACTTTGTGCGAGAGTTATGAGTTTTAAATTTTGTCAATTTCTTTCCTTGAATCATCTTATATTATCAAAATATTGGCGGGAAATAAAGGTCTTAGAGTTTGGGAGACAAACAACACTAAAAACACCTACGATTTACCATTTACGACACATGACACAACTTTGAGCAAAAATTCCGAGTTTTATGTTTTGCCAATTTCAATCCGTAATCATCTTATGTTGTCAAAATATTGGCGGATAACAAAGAGCTAAGAGTTAGAGCGACAAATAACACTAAAAACACATACGATTTACCTTTTACAACACAAGGCAAAACTTTCATCGATAGTTCTCAGTTTTAAATTTCGTCCATTTCATTCTGTGAATCATCTTATACTGTCAAAGTATTAGGGGTAAACAAAGAGTTAAGAGTTTAGGCGACAAACAAAACTAAAAACACCTACAATTTACCATTCACGACACAAGACACAACTTTGAACGAAAGTTATGACTTCCAAATTTTCTCAATTTCATTCTGTGAATCATCTTATTGTCAAAATATCGGACATAAATAAAGAGTTAAGAGTTTCGGCGGCAAATAAGACTATAAATACCTATGATTTACCATTTATGAAACAAAGCACAACTTTGAGCCAAAGTTATGAGCTTTACATTTTGTCAATTTTTCTCCGTGAATCATCTTATATTGTCAAAATATCGGCAGAAATAAATAATTACGAGTTCTGACGACAAATAAGACTATAAATACCTATGATTTACCATTTACGAAACAAGGCACAACTTTGTGCGAGAGTTATGAGTTTTAAATTTTGTCAATTTCTTTCCTTGAATCATCTTATATTATCAAAATATTGGGGGGAAATAAAGGTCTTAGAGTTTGGGAGACAAACAACACTAAAAACACCTACGATTTACCATTTACGACACATGACACAACTTTGAGCAAAAATTCCGAGTTTTATGTTTTGCCAATTTCAATCCGTAATCATCTTATGTTGTCAAAATATTGGCGGATAACAAAGAGCTAAGAGTTAGAGCGACAAATAACACTAAAAACACATACGATTTACCTTTTACAACACAAGGCAAAACTTTCATCGATAGTTCTCAGTTTTAAATTTCATCCATTTCATTCTGTGAATCATCTTATACTGTCAAAGTATTAGGGGTAAACAAAGAGCTAAGAGTTTAGGCGACAAACAACACTAAAAACACCTATAATTTACCATTCACGACACAAGACACAACTTTGAACGAAAGTTATGACTTCCAAATTTTCTCAATTTCATTCCGTGAATCATCTTATTTTGTCAAAATATCGGATATAAATAAAGAGTTAAGAGTTTCGGCGGCAAATAAGACTATAAATACCTATGATTTACCATTTATGAAACAAAGCACAACTTTGAGCCAAAGTTATGAGCTTTACATTTTGTCAATTTTTCTCCGTGAATCATCTTATATTGTCAAAATATCGGAAGAAATAAAGAATTAAGAGTTCCGACGACAAATAAGACTATAAATACCTATGATTTACCATTTACGAAACAAGGCACAACTTTGAGCGAGAGTTTTGAGTTTTAAGTTTTGTCAATTTCTTTCCTTGAATCATCTTATATTATCAAAATATTGGATGGAAATAAAGGGCTTAGAGTTTGGGTGACAAACAACACTAAAAACACATACGATTTACCATTTACGACACAAGGCACAACTTTGAGCGAAAATTATGAGTTTTAAATTTTGTCAATTTTTCTTCGTGAATCATCTTATATTTTAAAAATATTGGCGGATAACAAAGAGCTAACAGTTTGGGCGAAAAAAAACAAAAATAAAAACACCTACGATTTACCATTTACGACACAAGGTACAACTTCAAACGAAAGTTATGAGTTCCAAACTTTTTCAATTTCTTTCCATGAATCACCTTATATTGTAAAAATATCGGTTTGAAATAATGAGTTAAGAGTTTCGACGACAAATAAGAATAAAAATACCTACGATTTACCATTTACGAAACAAGGCACGACATTGAGCGAAAGTTATGAGTTTTAAATTTTGTCAATTTCTTTCCCCGAATCATCTTATATTGTCTAAATATTGGCGAGAAATAAAGGGCTAAGAGTTTGGGCAACAAACAACACTAAAATAACCTACGATTTACCATTTACGACACATGACACAACTTTAAGCGAAAACTCCGAGTTTTATGTTTTGCCAATTTCAATTCGTAATCATCTTAGGCGGATAACAAAAAGCTAAGAGTTAGGGCGACAAATAACACTAAAAACACATATGATTTACCTTTTACAAAACAAGGCCCAACATTCATTGATAGTTCTGAGTTTTAAATTTAGTCCATTTCATTTCGTGAATTATCTGATACTGTCAAAATATTGGGGGTAAACAAAGGTCTAAGAGTTTGGGCAACAAACAACACTAAAATAACCTACGATTTACATTTTTCGAGAGAAGGCACAACTTTAAGCGAAAGTTCTGAGTTTTAAGTTTTGCCAATTTCAATCCGTGAATCATCTTATTTTGTCAAAACATTAACAGATAACAAAGAGCTAAGAGTTAGGGTGACAAATAACACTACAAACACTTACGATTTACCTTTTACAACACAAGACACAACTTTCATCGAAAGTTCTGAGTTTTAAATTTTGTCCATTTCATTATGTGAATCATCTTATACTCTCATGAAAGGTGTTAAATAAATATAAATAAATAATAGTAGTTGTACAAAAAATCCCAACAAAAGGATGTGGGATGCAAAAGACAAAATTGCTTCAAGCCCAGAGACCCTGAAAAGCTAGAGTCAACAGACATAAGCCAAATTCACGCCAAGCCAAAACTGCCTAGAGAAACATCCGACAAGGGAAAAAGGGGAAACCCATCAATAATATCTAAAATATGAATAATAGAGAAATAACAAAGGAAGAACAAAATCTGCAACCAGCAACCACAAAGCAAAATCTTCCAGAAGAGTCATCCACACTCCTCTCCGAGGTAGACCTATCTGAAAAGGTGAGAATCAAAGTACTAAAGTCGACCCAAAGGATAGTGCAGACAAAAGGAAATAGCACCTAGCAAGATAAAAGAACCAGACCATGCTAGTTCAGAAAATCAAACTTCAAAAGTTATTCATAAGGGGAGAGAGAGAGAAAGAGAGAAGGAGGGTGCACCAAAGTCGAGAACAAATTCAGCAAAAGGTGACTGCAAGACTTTGTAATGCAAAAACAACCACCGGAGAGATAGTTAGGGTAAAAGAAAACTCTAAGGATCAATGAACAACCAATATAAGAAGATAAGAAATGCTCGTGGGATTCGAATTTTTCTAAGCTCAACTTCTTTTACAACTAATTGTTGAGTCCGAATTTTTCCAAGTCCCACTTCTTTTCCTTAGCACAAAACAAAACAAGATAGCAGCGCAATAGTGCAAAAGCAAAGTCTTACATCAACAAGGGGAGAGTTGTGGGATCCGTATTTTTCAAAGCTCAACTTATTTTCCTACATTCGTTGAGTCTGAATTTTTCCTAGTCCCACTACTTTTACTCTCAGGCAAAATGCAAAAGCCACTCAGAACTCTAGAGTTATCAAGAAACGACCAACTATCAAATAGGAAGTAGCCAAGCAAAGCAAAGAATTCCAAACACAAACGCTAAAAGAGGTCTGACAATGGTGCAAGAGGAAAGGAGGGGAAGAGTGGGGATAGAAGGAAGGGTGAATAATTGTCTGAAGTTAGATAAAAGACTAGCAGAGGTTTTAGTCTTTACCATGACATAGCACAGAACCCATCTGAATGCCAAATCCTAGAGTCAACAAGGAAACCTCCATCAAAAAACCCAGAGCCTCACCGCAAGGGCAGAAGGTTATGAGATTTGATTTGAGCAAAGCAAAGTCCTGCGAAAACTGTCATCTCCTGAGTTCTTTGGATTTTTCAATCTTAACTTGTCCTTACAGAAGGAGATAATCTTGGCAGCCAATTGAGAGGAGGAGACTGCCTCATTGTTGTAGATCCTGTCATTATGGGCAAGCCAGGAGAAATATACAAGGGCATTAAGACTAAGCAGTTTGGCAAAGAAGATAAACGAAGACTTACCCGAGGCGTTATCAAACCAATGAAACCAGTCAAGGATAGAGTTTTCCCAATGAGAAATAAGAGACTAGGCAAACACTCTACGAGCAACGTCCTTAAGGAAATGGGCATTCAAACCAAATGTGAGAAACAGTCTCAGAAGGATGGTTACATAAAGCACAATCAGCTGTAGGAGAGAGGTTCCAATCATGGAGCTTTTGACGGGTAGCGAGTCTATTCTGAATGGCCATCCATAGAATAAAACCTCATTTCCTTGACTGGCCTTGCTTCCATATAAGGGGGCCCAAAAGACCTGGCTACCTTGAGAACGGAGAAGATTGTAAATTTTGGGAGTGTCCATCTTACCATCCGCTCTCACAATTTCAATCACAACATCTGTATCCACAGGGCGATTATGGAGAATCAGAGGCTTTAATACATTTCTAAATTTGACTAGAGCACGCCAGATCCAGGAATCTGAATGCCTCTTAGGAATTTCCCAGAAGTTATCCCCTTTCCCTATATTCTCATGATACCACTGAGTCCAAATGTTTACCCTACCAGCCAGAATATCTACCCTTAGTTTAAACAGGAGAGTTTTGTTCCAGGAGAGTGCATTAATGCCCAACCCTTCTTCCTCAAGAGGACGGGTAATATTCTTCCAAGCTATAGGACACCTGCGACATTCATTTCTACCACTCTAGAGGTATCTACGGCAGGTCATGTTCATGTGCTTGATAATAGCTGCAGGAAACAGATTGGTTTGGCTCCAGAAAGTTTGGATACCTCCCAGCACAACCTTAATGAGCTCAAATTGACAACATCACCCAGAACACTCTCTGCATCAGAAAGGATATCCGCGACCACGGCCACTATAGAGTTATGCGAGATAGATCGTCCAGGAATGAAGGCCCCTTGGTTCAAATTGACAACATCACGCATAACACTATTCACCTTCTAAGCCAAGAGCTTGGAAATGATCTTCATAAGAGTATTGCAACAAGAAATAGGCCTAAGATCTGAAATAAGAGTGGGGTTAGAAACCTTAAGGACCAGGTTAATAAAGGTGTTGTTGATCTGTTTCAGGATACGCTCTGAGGTAAAGAACTCTAACATTGTCTGAACAATGTCATTACCCATAATCATCCAAATAGACTTGAAAAAAGCACTGCTAAAGCCATCTAGGCTAGGGGACTTATTGTTACCAATACTCCAGACAACAGACTTAACTTTCTCCCAAAGGGAGTCTTGGATAACTCTGAAAGAAGGGCCGCATCCACCGCTGGACCCCTTAGCTGAGGGAAAGCTTGTGTTGGAAGAGGAGAAGTTCTAAGCATCCCCGAGAAAGACTGAACAATATGACCAACAATATCATCCCTGGACTGCAAACGATTGCCATCATCATCAAGGAGGAAAATATTATGACTGATGGATTTTCTATAGTTCATTTGCTTAAAGAAAATACTAGAAGTATCCTCTCCAAGCAACAACCAATCCATTTTAGCTTTTTGAGTTGTAAAGAACGTAAAGTGAGAGATCTTCTCGCGAAGAGAGTCTTGTTCTTGATCTACAACCTGCTGAAGAATAGGGTTACAGAAATCAGATTGGAGGAGCCCATTCAGATCGCCTAGATTCTTTCGTCGCTTCTCAATATCCAAATGTAGACTCTTGAACTTTTCTTTGTCAAACTGCTTGAGGGCAATTTTAAGTATTTTTAGCTTCTTAACAACCTTAAACTGTGTCGTACTAGGAAACTAGATACTTCAGACTTTATGAACAAGACCAACGAAATCTGGATCATCACTCCAAAAGTTCTTGAATCTAAAAGGGATCTGTCTACGTCTGTTAGATCCACAAACTTGGGTAACCATAGACGAATGATCAGAAAACACCAAGGGACCAAAGAAAGCATGAGAAAGAGGATAAGCATGCCTCCATTGATCATTAACCATCACTCTGTCCAACTTACAAACAACCCTATTATCCCCAGTTCTATAGTTACTCCAATTAAAATAGTCACCACTATATTCCAAGTTATTGACATCATGATCAAAAGCAAAAGATTGAAGTTCGTCAATATTATAGGTGGCATTGACATGGGATGATAACTTCTCAGCAGCAAACATCAAACAATTGAAGTCTCCAGAAATGATCCAAGGGCAGTCAATAATATTGGCTTAAGTCCTTAGATACTCCCATAACGATTCTCTCCCAGTTTTATTACAAAAAGCATACACAAAGCTAGCAAAGAAAGGAGTCTCCCCAGACATAGGGGAGACTTTGCAGTGAATCACTTGGGAAAGAGCAATGAAAACCTGCACATCAACCATAATAGGGTCCTAATGAAGCACAATACGACATCTATCCTCTTCAGTACATTTAGAGATAAATCTCAAGTGCCGCATAAGACGAGAGGCAATAGAGTACTCATCAGCAGAGGCAAGACGGGTCTCCAGAGCAGCAAAGAGACAACATTTATAACTAGAACAAAAATCACCTATCATCTTGAATTTATTAGGGTCACTAAGCCCTCTAACATTCCAGCAACCCATGGAAAAACTATCCATAAATACA
Organism: Rheum nobile; assembly: GCA_027886185.1. Taxonomy (NCBI): domain Eukaryota; kingdom Viridiplantae; phylum Streptophyta; class Magnoliopsida; order Caryophyllales; family Polygonaceae; genus Rheum; species Rheum nobile. The sequence goes on along the minus strand of WOAB01000490.1, from coordinate 3,004,898 downwards.
ACCTTCAACTGATGCTACGTCAGTGGCGAGAGCAGAGGAAGAATTACCTTCAGCGACCTCCAGGTGAATCAACTTAGCAATCGTACAAGACTTAGACCCCTTTGAAGGAGATATAGTCTTCCTACCCCAGCAGTCTTCCCGTTATTTGTATGAGGGTCCTCCAAGGCTTGGTTATTACTAACAAGCAGATTCTTTGAAGAAAAGGTGGGGGTACTGGGACTCGCATAAACCTCAGGGAAGAGAATATCAGCATCAGCTAAAGGGGATGAAGCATCTGGCCGAGTAGCCTCATGACAAGGGCCATTTTGAACAATATGGACATCCAACCCTGCAACACCACTAGAGCAAACATTAGGGCAAGAAGAAGGGACAGAGGAGAGAGGATTACCTTGACCCCGTAGATCTGGGGAAGGGTCAATATAAGCAGTAGAGTGGGGGCAATCCGCAAAACTAAGAGCACCGGGATTAGGAGCGGTAGCAACGCTAATCAAAGGATCATCGGTGCCCTTCACGAGAACAACAAGAGAGTTCACTATAGGGGATCTCCAAGTACCAAAACCATTCATCCTAGCCCAAACTCTTCTAGCATCTCTAGGAGGACGAGAAAAAGATTTTTGACAAAACTTGTATGTATGTCCAAAACTAGAGGTAGTGGAGCATGCCCAAGGGAGACCCTCATACACTATATCTTGTAATTTCTCTATACCATCTGGCCACACTATGGTAGTGTTCTTTATCTTGGATTTCTCCACTGTAACCTCAACCAACATACGAGAATAGGAGATACGCTCAGCAGAAATCGTCAAACTATCCAAACAGATAGGTTTTCCAATAAAACTACCTATAAGGCTCAGAGTGATATCATCAAACAAAATAGGGTCCAGGTCTGACAAAGTAATCCAAACAAGCGCAGCTTGGAATGAACACCAATCAATAGACATTCCAGGAGACTAGTTTTTAAGAACTAAGGGGTGCAACCCTCCTAACATCCAGGGTCCAGAAGAAAGAACCCATTTGAGATCCTCCTCATATTGTAATTTAAATATAAGAGTACCATTACTCTTAAGGTGAAGTGTAGGAGTCTCAATCTTCCAATATTGATGCGTAAACCCCATGATATAGTTAAAAGAGGGCTGAGGGCCATGGACAACTCCAACAAGGGTAAATTGAAATCTAGCAATTCCCTTAGCAATACGAAATTGTTGTAACACAACTCTACCCTTCTGAATATCATGATGAACAATTTTCCTAACATTCAAAATATCACGATTACCACTAAGCGCTTGCCGAAATGACAAACCCTTCTCCTTGAGAACTGTAGGTTTGGAGACCGGAGCTGGGGGAATTTTTAGGCACAGAAGAAAGCAAAGGAAATTGATGATCTAAAGTATTATTGTCAAGGACCGCTGGCAGAGAGTCCTTAACCAATTTTTTTTAGGTTACCTTTCCTTGGTGGAAGCTTAGCAGAGGGACGAGCACCAACTGATCTTTGGATTTTTCAATCTTAACTTGTCCTTACAGAAGGAGATACACTTGGCAGCCAGCTGAGAGGAGGAGACTGCCTCATTGTTGTAGATCCTGTCATTATGGACAAGCCAGGAAAAATATACAAGGGCATTAAGACTAAGAAGTTTGGCAAAAAAGATAAACGAAGACTTTCCTGATGAGTTATCAAACAAATGAAACCAGTCAAGGATAGAGTTTTCCCAATGAGAAATAAGAGAGCAGGCAAACACTCTACGAGCAACGTCCTTAAGGAAATGGGCATTCAAACCAAATGTGAGAAACAGTGTCAGAAGGATGGTTACAGAAAGCACAATCAGCTGTAGGAGAGAGGTTCCAATCATGGAGCTTTTGACGAGTAGCGAGTCTATTCTGAATGGCCATCCTTAGAATAAAACCCCATTTCCTTGACTGGCCTTGCTTCCATATAAGGGGGCCCAAAAGACCTGGCTACCTTGAGAACGGAGAAGATTGTAAATTTTGGGAGTGTCCATCTTACCATCCGCTCTCACAATTTCAATCACAACATCCGTATCCACAGGGCGATTACGGAGAATCAGAGCCTTTAATACATTTCTGAATTTGACCAGAGCACGCCAGATCCAGGAGTCTGAATGCCTCTTAGGAATTTCCCAGAAGTTATCCTATTTCCCTATATTCTCATGATACCACTGAGTCCAAATGTTTACCCTACCAGCCAGAATATCCACCCCTAGTTTAAACATGAGAGTTTTGTTCTAGGAGAGTGCATTAATTCCCAACCCTTATTCCTTAAGAGGACATGTAATATTCTTCCAAGCTATAGGACACCTGCGACGTTCATTTCTACCACTCTAGAGGTATCTACGGCACGTCATGTTCATGTTCTTGATAACAGCTGCAGGAAACAGATTGGTTTGGCTCTAGAAAGTTTGGATACCTCCCAACACAACCTTAATGAACTCAAGTCTGCCTGCAAATGAAGTTCGCTTACTCGACCAGTGAAGAAGGGCATAATCAAACATACGAATAATTGGGGCATATTCTCTGACTTTGATCCTTCTGGAATGCAGGGGGACTCCCATATAGGTGATAGGAAGAGAACCCTTGGAGGATCCAAGAAGGGAAACAATAGCATCTGAAGTACCCGGGTCAACTCCAGAGAGAAAGACCTCACTCTTCCTGACATTTACAACAAGGCCAGAGAGGGCCTCAAAGTCATTCAGACATTGCCTGATAATAGTAATCGATGACACATCACCTTTACAGAAGAAGAGGAGGTCATCAGTAAACATCAATGAGACAGCTTTAAAGTTCTACACTTGGGATGGAAGTGGAATCCTTGAGTTCTGATAGCATTCTCCATCATTCTTGATAACATCTCCATGACAATCACAAACAGGTACGGAGAGAGATGGTCACCTTGTCTTAGGCCCCTTTTACCCTGGAAAAACCCCTCATTTTCCCCGTTGATGAGCAATGAATAAGTAGAAGTGACACATTTCATAATGAGGGAAATAAGTTTACGCGGGAATCCCAACATAGTCAAAGAGAATTTTAGAAAATCCCACTTGACACAATCAAAGGATTTATGAAGGCCAACTTTAATAGTGCAACGAGGAGACATCCCTGCATATTCATACTGAGTGATGATCTGCTGTGCCACTATAGAGTTATGCGAGATAGATCGTCCAGGAATGAAGGCCCCTTGGTTCAAATTGACAACATCACACAAAACACTTTTCACCTTCTAAGCCAAGAGCTTGGAAATGATCTTCATAAGAGTATTGCAACAAGAAATAGGCCTAAGATCTGAAATAAGAGTGGGGTTAGGAACCTTAAGGACCAGGTTAATAAAGGTGTTGTTGATCTGTTTCAGGATACGCTCTGAGGTAAAGAACTCTAACATTGTCTGAACAATGTCATTACCCATAATCATCCAAATAGACTTGAAAAAAGCACTGCTAAAGCCATCTAGGCTAGGGGACTTATTGTTACCAATACTCCAGACAACAGACTTAACTTTCTCCCAAAGGGAGTCCTGGATAACTCTGAAAGAAGGGCCGCATCCACCGCTGGACCCCTTAGCTGAGGGAAAGCTTGTGTTGGAAGAGGAGAAGTTCTAAGCATCCCCGAGAAAGACTGAACAATATGACCAACAATATCATCCCTAGACTGCAAACGGTTGCCATCATCATCAAGGAGGAAAATATTATGACTGATGGATTTTCTATAGTTCATTTGCTTAAAGAAAATACTAGAAGTATCCTCTCCAAGCAACAACCAGTCCAACTTATTGTTACCAATACTCCAGATAACAGACTTAACTTCCTCCCAAAGGGAGTCCTGGATAACTCTGAAAGAAGGGCCGCATCCACCACTAGACCCCTTAGCTGAGGGAAAGCCTGTGTTGGAAGAGGAGAAGTTCCAAGCATCCCCGTGAAAGACTGAACAATATGACCAACAATATCATCCCTGGACTGCAAACGGTTGCCATCATCATCAAGGAGGAAAATAATATGACTGCTGGATCTTCTATAGATCATTTGCTTAAAGAAAATACTAGAAGTCTCCTCTCCAAGCAACAACCAATCCATTTTAACTTTTTGAACTGTAAAGAACGTAAAGTGAGAGATCTTCTCGTGAAGAGAGTCTTGTTCTTGATCTACAACCTGCTGAAGAATAGGGTTATAGAAATCAGATTGGAGGAGCCCATTCAGATCGCCCAGATTCTTCCTACCCTTCTCAATATCCAAATGTAGACTCTTGAACTTTTCTTTGTCAAACTGCTTGAGGGCAATTTTAAGTATTTTTAGCTTCTTAACCACCTTAAACTGTGTTGTACCAGGAAACTAGATACTTCAGACTTTATGAACAAGACTAAGAAAATCTGGATCATCACTCCAAAAGTTCTTGAATATAAAAGGGATCCGTCTACGTCTGTTAGATCCACAAACTTGGGTAACCATAGACGACTGATCCGAAAACACCGAGGGACCAAAGAAAGCACGAAAAAGAGGATAAACATGCCTCCATTGATCATTAACCATCACTCTGTCCAACTTACAGGCAACCCTATTATCCTCAGTTCTATAGTTACTCTAATTAAAATAGTCACCACTGTATTCCAGGTGATTGCCATCATGATCAAAAGCAAAAGATTGAAGTTCATCAATATTATTGGTGACATTGACATGGGATGATAACTTCTCAGCAGCAAACATCAAACAATTAAAGTCACCAGAAATGATCTAAGGGGAGTCAATAATATTAGCTTGAGTCCTTAGATACTCTCATAACGATTCTCTCCCAGCTTTGTTACAAAAAGCATACACAAAGCTAGCAAAAAAAGGAGTCGCCCGAGACATAAGGGAGACTTTGCAGTGAATCACTTGGGAAAGAGCAATGAAAACCTGCACATCAACCATAATATGGTCCCAATGAAGCACAAATGACCTTTATCCTCTTCAGTACAGTTAGAGATAAATCTCAAGTGCCGCATAAGACGAGAGGCAATAGAGTACTCATCAGCAGAGGCAAGACGGGTCTCTAGAGCAGCAAAGAGACAACATTTATGACTAGAACAAAAATCAACTATCATCTTGAATTTATTAGGGTCATTAAACCCCCTAACATTCCAGCAGCCCAAAGAGAAACTATCCATAAATAAAACCTTCAACTGATGCTACGTCAGTGGCGAGAGCAGAGGAAGAAATACCTTTAGCGACCTCCAGAAGAATCAACTTAGCCACCGTACAAGACTTAGACCCCTTTGAAGGAGATATAGTCTTCCTACCCCAACAGTCTTCCAGTTATCTGTATGAGGGTCCTCCAAGGCTTGGTTATTACTAACAAGCATATTCTTTGAAGAAAAGGTGGGGATACAGGGACCCGCATAAACCTCAGGGAAGAGAATATCAGCATCAGCTAAAGGGGATGAAGCATCTGGCCGAGTAGCCTCATGACAAGGGCCATTTCGAACAATGGGGACATCCAACCCTGCAACACCACTAGAGCAAACATTAGGGCAAGAAGAAGGGACAGAGGAGAGAGGATTACCTTGACCCCGTAGATCTGGGAAAGGGTCAATATAAGCAGTAGAGTAGGGGCAATCCGCAGAACTAAGAGCACCGGGATTAGGAGCGGTAGCAACGCCAATCAAAGGATCCTCAGTGCCCTTCATGGGAACAACGGGAGAGTTCACTATAGGGGAGCTCCAAGTACCAAAACCATTCATCCTAGCCCAAACTCTTCTAGCATCTCGAGGAGGACGAGAAGAAGATTTTGGACAAAATTTGTCTGTATGTGCAAAACTAGAGGTAGTGGAGTATGCCCAAGGGAGACCCTCATACACTATATCTTGTAATTTCTCTGTACCATCTGGCCACACTATGGTAGTGTGCTTCATCTTGGATTTCTCCACTGTAACCTCAACCAACATACGAGCATAGGAGATACGCTCAGCAGAAATCGTCAAACTATCAAAACAGATAGGTTTTCCAATAGAACTACCTATAAGGCTCAGAGTGATATCATCAAACAAAATGGGGTCCAGGTCGGGCAAAGTAATCCAAACAGGCGCAGCTTGGAATGAACACCAATCAATAGACATTCCAAGAGACTAGTTTTTAAAAACTAAGGGGTGTAAACCTCCTAACATCCAAGGTCGAGAAGAAAGAACCCATTTAAGATCCTCCTCAAATTGGAATTTAAATATAAGAGTACCATTACTCTTAAGGTGAAGAATAGGAGTCTCAATCTTCCAATATTGACGCATAAACCCCATCATATAGTAAAAGAGGGTTAAGGTCCATGGACAACTCCAACAAGGGTAAATTAACATCTGGCAATTCCCTTAGCAATATGAGATTGTTGTAACACAACTCTACCCTTCTAAATACCAGGATGAACAATTTTCCTAGCATTCAAAATATCACGATTACCACTAAGCGCTTGTCTAAACGACAAACCCTTCTCCTTGAGTACTGTAGGTTTGGAGACCAGAGCCGGGGAATTTTTAGGCACAGAAGAAAGCAAAGTTAATTGATGATCTAAAGTATTATTGTCAAGGACCGCTGGCAGAGAGTCCTTAACCAATTTTTATTAGGTTACCTTTACTTGGTGGAAGCTTAGCAGAGGGACGAGCACCAACTGATCTTTGAGCAAGGGAATATAGCGACCCTAGAACATAATCAAGAGGAATACCTTGGTTGCTAAGCTTACCAAGGATGATGTCCAAAGGATTAGCCCCATTAACACCCCTGCACAGCTCCACACTTTGCTCAAATTCGCCCAAAAAAGGGGGTAAATTGACAGAGCTCCTCACAGACAATAAGGGGACATTGGGACGATCCTGGGGAAACATTCTCAATGAACCCATCTGCACCGAATCAGGCAAACTGGAAGCTAGACCGGGGCTAGGAAAATCTAGAGCATCCACAGCGTCCAGACAAACCACAAAACACCTCACACACATCAGGAACAGCTGCCAGGGGGTCATCATCTGGTCCATCAAGAACTTGAACAACTGTGGAGCCTTCAACCGCAGCTGCTGATGGAATAGGGTCATGAACCTGAACATATATGGCTTGGAAACCCATGGGAGAGAACGGAGGAGCAGCAATAGGTCCTTCAACTACAGCTGGAACCTCGTAACCTCTAGCTCATGTATGAAGCACCGAACCCAGCTGCATAGGTCCTTCAAGCACAGCTTCAAAACCGCCACCAACAGCTGCACCGACAACAACTGAAATAGCAGGGCCTCATGCTCCTGGATGAAGTGCCGACAACAGCAGCACATGTCTGCCATGGACAGCTTCAACTCCAGCATCTGGGAGAAGCGCCGAAACAGAGACATTTGGGACAATATCAACTGGAACGGGAGGAGCAGCCAACGAAGAGGGGCTCAATGGAAGTGGAGGCACAATAGCCCGAGACGCACCAGATCTGGCCCTAGTGAGGTTCTCCTTGGAGAGGGCAAACACTACCTCTGACGGCAAGGGAACAATACCTAGAGGATGAACTCGGGGAAGTTTTAGAACTGGGCGGGGAAACAGGAACTTTGGGGGGAGGCCGAGGGGGACGGCCTAGGAGGAGCGGCGGGAACAAGGAAGGAGAAGGCCGCCGGAGAATAGGGAGAAGAAGAGGGAGCAGGCCGCCTGGGAAGAGAGAACACCGCCCAGATCCAGATCTGAAAAACGAATAAGATGGGATCTTATACTGTCAAAATATTGAGGGTAAATAAATAGTTAAGTTTGGACGACAATCCATACAAAAAACACTAATAATTTATCAGACATAAGTTATAACTTTGAACGAAAGTTATGACTTTTAAATTTTGTCAATTTTTATCTGTAAATCATCTTATATTGTCAAAATATCGATTAGATATAAATAGTTAAGTGTTTCGGCGATAAATAAGACTAAAAATATCTACGATTTACCATTTATGAAACAAGGTACAACTTTGAGCGAGAGTTATGAGTTTTAAATTTTGTCAATTTCTTTCCTTGAATCATCTTATATTATCAAAATGTTGACGGGAAATAAAGGGCTTAGAGTTTGGGCGACAAACAACACTAAAAACACATACGATTTATCATTTACGACACAAGGCACAACTTTGAGCGAAAGTTATGACTTTCAAATTTGGTCAATTTCTTTTCGTGAATAATCTTATATTGTCAAAATATTTGTGAAAAAAAAGGACTAAGACTTTGTGAGAAAAAAACAACACTAAATACACCTACTATTTACATTTTATGACACAAGGCGCAAATTTGAGCGAAAATTCTGAGTTTCAAGTTTTGTCAATTTCAATCTGTGAGTCATCTTATATTGTCAAAATATTGGCGGATAACAAAGAACTAAGCGTTAGGGCGACAAACAACACTAAAAACACCTACGATTTACCTTTTACAACACAAGGCACAACTTTCATCGAAAGTTCCGAGTTTTAAATTTTGTCCATTTCATTATGTGAATCATCTTATGCTGTCAAAATATTGGGGGTAGACAAAGAGCAAATAGTATCGGTGACAAAAAACACTAAAAACACCTACGATTTATCATTTACGACACAAGGTACAACTTTGAGCGAATTTATGAGATTCAAATTTTGTCAATTTATTTTCGTGAATCATCTTATTTTGTCAAACTATCAGTTGGAATTAAAGAGTTAAGAGTTTCTATGACGAATAAGACTAAAAATACATACAATTTATCATTTACGAAACAAGGCACAACTTTGAGCGAAAGTTATGAGTTTTAAATTTTGTCAATTTCTTTCCTTGAATCATCATATATTGAGCGAAAGGCACAACTTTGAGCGACAAACAACACAAAAAACACCTACGATTTATGACACAAGGCACAACTTTGAGCGAAAGTTATGACTTCCAAATTTGCTCAATTTATTTCCGTGAATAATCATATTGTCAAAATATTGGCGGGAAAAAAAGGGCTAAGAGTTTGTGAGACAAACAACACTAAAAACACATACGATTTACATTTTAAGACACAAGGCGCAACTTTGAGCCAAAGTTCCGAGTTTTAAATTTTGTCAAATTCAATCCGTGAATCATCTTATATTGTCAAAATATTGGCGGATAACAAAGAGCGGAAAGTTAGGGCGACAAACAACACTAAAAAACACCAACGATTTACCTTTTACAACACAAGGCACAACTTTCATCGAAAGTTCCGAGTTTTAAATTTTATCCATTTCATTCCGTGAATCATCTTATTGTCCAAATATTAGGGGTAGACAAAGAGATAAGAGTTTGGGCAACAAACAACACTAAAAACACTTACGATTTACCATTTACAACACAATGCACAACTTTGAGCGAAAGTTATGATTTTCAAATTTTGTCAATTTCTTTCCTTGAATCATCTTATTTTGTTATAAAATTTTGGGGGGAAACAAAGAGCTAATAGTTTGAGCGACATACAACACTAAAAACACCTACGATTTACCACTTATAACACAAGGCACAACTTTGAACGAAAGTTATGACTTCCGAATTTAGTCAATTTATTTATGTGAATCATCTTATTTTGTCAAAATATTGGGGAGAAACAAATAGCTAAGAGTTTTGGCTACAAACAACACTAAAATACGTTGATGATCATAGCCGTTTGTCTTCAACCAAGCTGCAGCTTTTTTGGGGTCCAATGTCTTCTGCTTCTTTTGCTGCTCCAATACTGCGTCAAAGCCGCCCTCGTCTCCCATTTCTAAAATCAACATGCAGCTCCTCCATCTCTCGTTTCCATGTCAATCTCAAACCCTAAGCGTCACATCCTCCTGTTCTAACGTCCGCGCATCTCGCCTCCTCCAACTCGACCCTCCCTGCAGCGTCGTCTCCTCCCGCCCCTGTATTGAGAAGGCTGGTGGAGAGTGCATGGCTTTTGACCAGATCACGATAACGATGACTCTTTTAATCTTCATTTGATTTTGATTATTTGTTGGTGTTTGTTTGTTTGTTTGTTGATACAGACAGTGTAGGATTGAACTGAAATTTTGTTCTTTTAAAATAACTGATTCTAAATTTTCGTTCTGGATGTTGTGGTTGGGTCTCATGTACAACTTGTTTGGTATTAGGTGTTGGGATAAGATATTGGTGCTTTTGATCAATTTATGAATCCTTCATTTACCAACTTGTTTGGGAGTTTAACTTGTGTCTGGCAGTATAACCTTTGTTTGGAATTGAAAGTCGTCCCAGATCCTTATCATCAAGTAACCAAATACATTATTTTTGAACAACAAAGCACAGAGAATCAGACGAGTACCCACGGAGGGTATCGACGGATCCATAACCTTCGTCCTGGTATTGTGAATTGTTCCCATACCATTTCATAGCAGCCAGTTCAGAGGGTATTGAAAGATAGGGGCAAGACCATTTCATAGCTGCAAGGAAAACCTTGTTGGAATTGTGATTTGTTCACTTAAAAAGCCTCTGATTCCTAGCTATTCCTGGGTCAAAAACCAGAATTCCATCTCCTAACCTATGCTTATCTAAATCCATATCAACAACACTTGGCGATGCTATATCATGGTTGATCTCAATCGGTTCCACTTGAAACACACTAGGCCTAGACATTTCAACAAACGCCGTGTGGACAATTGGAATTTTCAGAACTTCAAGAGAATTCCTCTTAAAATCAGCCCACCTAATTTCAGTCGAGTCAATGAAAACATCCATCCATTCACCCATTTCCTCAGATTCACCCTTAAAAGCTATGACCTCTATGGAATTGGAATTACCTGCAACAATTCATCGACTATTTCCCCAATTGCATCATATTTATACTAATCTCCTAAACACCCTAAAAATTATGACCAAGAGTTTTCTCCCCCTTTCAGCAAAATCGATTCAGCAAAGCAATTGATTCACAAACAATAAAATAAAAATCGATTCACAAACAATAAAATAAGAAGAAAAAAACCCTGGTCGGATACCTTCGAGAGTCTTTTGGTTTCGGTCGAGTCACCGCCGGTCCAGTTGTCGCCTTCCTCGTGTTGCCCGCTGCTTCTGGGTTCGCCGGTTTCTGGGTTTGGAGGTTTGCAGGCTTATGCGAGGCTTTTGGGTTTGGTCTTTGCCAAAAAAAACTTGATAAAGTGAGAGGGGACTGAGGCTGCAGGGAGACGAATCGTCACATGTCGGGGTAGACTAGGGGAGGCAAAGGGTCTTAGGCCAGGCGGGAAGGTGGAGAAATTTTCTTTTGCGCTCATGGAAGAGAACCCGCTAGGAGAGTACCCCGACGCGCTCAATTTCCCTCCCATTTCTCTGTTTTCCCTCCCATCTCCCTGAGAATACTTTTTTGCTTTTCTGGAATCTTTTGCCAAATGGCAAAATGTATAGGATTTATCGTTTATACTTGTGTAAACGTACAAACCTCCCTCAGTTTTAGAGTCAGTATCAACCATTTGGATCTCTCCATAATGTTTGTGTAATTAAAGCCTAACATCCTTGGCCTATGTTTTCACAATACTTTTTATTATTATTTTGTTTTAGTGTTCCCTAACCCACGTGATGATTGGAATTGGGGTGAGAATCCCAAAATTAAAGTAGAAAAACAGAGAGATCATAGCATAGGTAGATTTGTTGATGCCTGATCATGATGTGTGCAGATTGTGAAGAAGATCAAGGAAGCCGGAGCCCCCTTTCTGGTTCAAGTCTACTCTGAAGATACTGGTGGGGCTGGTGATTGACAACGCCACATTAGAAAGTTGGCCCTTCATAACGCAGGGGTGGGAAGGCGGCAACTCCACCCCTGACGGTGTTATCCTTGTTGGAGAACTCGGCGGTGCAGGGACCGCCTTAGGCTCAGAGAAGGACGAGATTACTCTTCCAGATGCTGCTGTTGCTTGTTGCACTAGCAACAGGGAAGCGCAACCATCTTCGGCCAAAGTGTGGGGATTGCTGGTGCAAGGCAGAGGAGTCAGCTACGCTTGCTACATTCTCAAGATCGACCAGTCAAGTGCAGTGTTGCTTTGGTTTCTCAACTCAATTTTGCCTAGCCAAGGTTGATTGTTTTGGACAGGATATTGATTTCCATCTCAACAACTGTGGCTACAAAGGTTGCAGATCATTATAATTATCCCTGTCCATAGTTAGTGATCCTTCTCAGGGAGGATTCATTCAGCCCGTACAAAATGCTTCTCTTATATAAACTTGGGAAATAGTGAATTCTGTAGTCAATTGTAAGCAGGCTTCAAATGGGAGAATACCATCTATGGTTATAAGCATTTGCATACAAGTAGTTGAAGTTGCGTAGCGGCAACGGACCACAAACTCTAAACAATGGAGGGCCATCCAAAACCAGGACATGGAGATGTTCATGTTAAAGGATGATCCAAAAGGTACAAGAATTTGCCAGCTTGAAATGAAGCAATGGAGGAACTTGTAGTTGATTATGATCGAAAGTGTCAACATACCCTTCAACATGACATGTACCCAGCTTCAATCCACTAGCTAGCTAAGCACACTACTACAAGGATGATGACAGCAAATTAAGCTGTCCACAAGGGTCCCTTTTGTTTGGATTCTTGCATTTGTTAGCACACTTTATTACCTCTCCCACCAACAATATATAAAGGTATTCATAATTCATCCACAAATTGATTCAAATTTTCATCGCCAAATAGTTCCACATATAATCACCCATTCACCCTATAATATCAATTAGCATAGTTCAATCTGAGTTGCAACTCAACTGAATGTTGATTCATAAACAGGATCTTTGCATTGACGTACTATATAATATCCAATTATCCATATGTATGTATGTGTATACAGCTAGTAGCCGAGTACGTCCTATATTGTACGTAAACATTTGAAGGCCCAAACTTATTTTCAAAACTAGCTAGCCTTTTTTGAGTTGAATCAAAATTATCTAGCTCTACATGTGTTCGTGTCTTATCGAAATTATCTTATTCAAAGCACGTAAGTAAAATACTATGTATTTCCTTAACAACTTCGTTAGCGATCATATAAAGGTTATGTTTGGTTTTGTACGTTTAGAAATTAATTTGTGTACCAACAATCAATTAGTCTAGTGATTTGGCGTTGGACTCTCTTAAACGCTTCATCTAAAAATTTCGGATTCGATTTTTGTTGGAGGCGTATATAAAGGCCCTGACATTGGGAGGAGTATACCTCTTTATAAAACAAAGGTATCGTATTTTATATAAAGCATTAAAGCTCTAAAAAAATTAAAGAGTTTGTTTTATACAACTAGCTATACCTAACATTACTTCAATGTTTAGATCCCATACATGAAAGAAAATAAAACATTATTATTTTTTGTTGTAAAAACAAAAAACATTAATTGTAAGATTATAATTACAACCTCTAGCATTCAAGGCAACCTACAAATAATTTGGATCGGTCTCAACATCAAATAAGAGAAGTGTTTGTGGAGGCTAGAATTGGTTGGGCTTAAGGCCCACAAAAAGGAAGAGGCCCAAGGTTGGTTTTAGGGTAAATTTAGAGACTTCACGAAAGAGAGGAGTCATGGGGCTGGAGGAGGGCCACAATTCGAGGGGCAATTAGGGAGAGAGCCGCAATGGGGAAAAAGTGGGGACAAGAGCTCTCGGGGGCTCCTCTTGGTCGCTCTAATGGCTGGAGCACTAGAGAGATCTCCCAAGAAGGATCACAATTCGAGGGAGGAGGACGGACAAAAGCTCCTTCAGCTCCACCATGTGAGACAATGGCAATCTTCAGCAGCCATTACTTCCCTTCCTTGCTCTGTAAATATGCTCGACGAGTTGTACAAACGGGGTGGTGCGTCCATCGAGTCCGGTGATGTCGGATCTCCTCGTCTCGCTCTTGGGTTCGCCATTTTGAGAGTCCCAGCCCTCTTTCGGTTGGCATTTCCTCCGTACCTGATATCTACCGCCAGTACAGTAAGATTAATTTTGTATAATTGCCTAGAGTCCTTTAATATATTATGATGGATTCTATCTATCAAGAGTTTTATAATGCAAGCTTGCTTTAATACTGCATTAGAATTGGAGTTCAAAGGCTCAGAACTCTTATATAGTTATATATACTCTTAGCAATTGAGCAGTACTCATAGCAAGTACAATATGTTTCATGAAGTCATCCTTACTAGTGTATATAAGGGTTAATTTTAGAGGCTAGGTGGTAAGATGGATTGAGTAGGTTGATTTAAGATTGCCCTTGTGCCATATAACTTTCTATTTGGATCTTATTGTCAAGATTAGGCATCGCGGATCTAGCTCGGATGCTCTCTTGATAGGCTAGATGAGGAATTAAAGCTACGGTTAGACAAGGCTAATGAATTTTACCATTTAGCTTGATGAAGGAGATATTTATATAGCTTTTGAGATCAATTATACTCGCTCGATGTCTTATCCAAATGCTTGAATATATATGTTAGCCTAGTAATGTGCCTTTGGTGGAATAATCGCCACTAAATAGTCCGATGCCCGGCTAATGAAATAAATGGAGAGTATACTCATTCAAGGCTCATTGATGCTCTAATTCTGTTGTGTGTGATAGTCGGGGTTTTGGTGTTGTTTTTCGTCTATGAAGAGCGTGCCTGGTCCTTCACGAAGGTCGTTCACTAAGTCCTTCGCGAAGTTAATTATGATGGATAAGTAAATTTCTCAATCTTAACCTTTCTATATATATATATATATTATATGTGTGCTCTTCGTATGGAAAACAGACTTGAGTGTCGGAGTTGCAAGCCCGGGAAAGCCCTCGGGTCTTTTTCAGGTTTAAAGCACTAGAGTGGACGCATCCTGGCAACGGCGAGAGTCGATTGACATAGGAGTGGATTTTATGAAATCAAGAATAAAGAACATCAGGATTAGTGGTGTGTTGGCCACTGATTAATTCACATTGTTGAACTTGGAATCAACACTGGCGCCGACCGTGGGGACCTCCTCACACACTAGGCAGTCTCATGTCATGCCGAGAAGTGCCCGCTCTAGGGAGAACCTCCGACAACCAAGTTCCACTACACTCCACTTTGGCTTTGGTTAGCCTTCACTCCATTTTACTTAATCTTCGCATAACTCTCACTGCTCTACCTTTGTTTTTGTGTAGGCTTCACAACGCCTTACAACGGTTGGGGCTTGCACGTTCTTCAATCCGACGCAATCCATGGTATCACTCCCATCGCCACCACTTATGCCTTTTACAAGGGAGCAAGTAGAAAGGGAAGAGGCGCTGCACTTTAGAGCAAGTTGAGCAACATCACGAGAAAAACTAGTGAAGTTTCCTTCGCGAAGGCCTCCCCAGCCTTCGCCCTTTGCATTTCTGCTCTTTGCTCTTGGCCTTCCCGGCTTTCGCGAAGAGCTCATGGCCCATGATCGTGGCCTCCCGGCTTGAGCTCATCCCTTCCACGAAGGCCCGCCTTTCGTGAAGGCTCCCTTTCACGAAGGCCTTTGCTTCGTCGCCTTCGCAAAGGCCTCCCTTCACTCATGGCTTCCCAACCATATGCCCTTCATTGGCTTAGAAAGAGCAATTGACAAATGTAATACGAGAATGCAAGATACGCGAGTTAAGCAATACGTTTAACCAATACGAGATGCGCGATACGAAGTAATACCTTAAAAAGCAATATAACATGTATGTGTAGGCAAGCAAATTGTTAAAGCAAGTTGTGAAAACAAGCAAGCGAGAGCAGTTTGTGAATGCAATACGAAAAAAATAAGTCTTGAGGAACAATACAAAAAGTGTGCGAGTATGAAAGGCAATATGAAAGAACAAGTAGAAAAGAAATACAAAAGAGCGAGTCTCGAGAAGCGATTTGTGAATGCAATTCGGGAAAAGTAAGTCTTGAAAAAAACAATATCAAAAAATGCGCGAGTACAAGAAAGCAATACGAGAAAACAATACGGGAAAGGCAATATGAAAAGGCAAAGGAGTAGACAATACGTGTGAAAGCAAGTTGAGCAACAACGAGAGAAAACTAGTGAGATCGCCTTCGCGAAGGCCTTCCCGACCTTTGTGTAGTACTCATGGCCTCCCGACTTGCGCCTATTTCCCTCCACGAAGGCCATCCTTCGCGAAAGTAATGCTTCACGAAGGCCATCCTCCACGCATGCCATTCTTCACGAAGGCCCGTCCTTCACGGAGGCATCCCCCCTCACGAAGGTTCCCCTTCACGAAGACCCCCGCCTTCGCTCCATGACTTCACGACCTGCACAAAGGCCTCCCTTTGCTCATAGTTTCCTAAACCATACGCCCTCCACGAGCTTAGAGAAAGCAATTAATGTAAGCAATATGCTCAGGAAAAAGCAATGCAAGTGTTTAAGACAATTCGTACCCGAGAAAAACGATACAAATAAAAAAGACAATACGAAATGGCGAGTAAAGGCAACGCTCGAAAGAAAGTATAAAAGCAACTCAAAAGCGAGCCAGGCTCCTCACAAGTCCTTCCACGGACTTTAAAAGGGTAAATGAGGTTTTGCCCCCTCATTCGGTTCTTCCCGTACTTCAAAAACTAGGCACATGGGATTTTTCCCCTCTCGAGTTCCCTCGCGAACTCTAAGTGCAATATCTCAGGGCTCCACACCCATTCGATGAGTTCCTTCGCGAATTGCAAAAGCGATATCTCGGGGCTCCGCGCCCTCTCGATTAACTCACTCGCGAACTTACACTTTAGTTTATATTCCACCAAGCCATAGAAATGGTTCAAAAATCAATACGAAATGAGAGATGACGCATAAAACGAGCAAACTACACGCATGATTTTCCATGTCACCAAGGGTGGATGCACCAAAACTACGAAAAAGAAAAGTATGTCTTTGAAAGTCGAAATCCAGGGAATTAGGTCACGACGACTCAATCTGACACTCTTATGAAAAAAAGTAGCAAATCTGGCTAGGAGGAAACGTAACCAAATGACAATAATTGGCTAAGTCATTCTTCGAAAAGAAAGAGAAAAGAGGAAACAACTCGCAAGCAATGTCCCGTGAAGCGCTCAAAGGAGTGCAAGCTCTTGCAAGGCCATTAGTGAACCAAGCCTTCACCTTCACTATGCGAAGCCGAAGAGCTTGGAGGGCTGGCTATGGGGGCTAGAATTGGTTGGGCTTAAGGCCCACAGAAAGGAAGAGGCCCAAGGTTGGTTTTAGGGTAAATTTAGAGACTTCAGGAAAGAGAGGAGTCAAGGGGCTGGAGGAGGGCCACAATTCGAGGGACAATTAGGGAGAGAGCCGCAATGGGGAAAGAGTGGGGACAAGTGTGATACCCCGTATTTTTGTAAGGATATTTTGGAGTTTTGGGATAATTCTCGAAAGCCTGTTTGGTACGTCGGATTAATTTCGAAGACAGAAAGACATTCTGTAATGTTCTCAATCTCTGTAATATTTTTCTCAGTGAAATATTATACAGTCTATGTACTTTGGGACTTAATACTCGTTCGTGTATGATTATTTTTATCCCGGACTAAGCCAAGCTTATCCAAAGCCCAAACGGATAAGAGTTGACTTGGCGGCGACCGCTGCCCCGTGGCGGCGACCGCCGCAAGTCAACTCATCGGCACCTTCGTCTCGCCTTCCTCCTCGCCAGGTGGCCTAGGAAAATGGCGACCGCTGGCCAAAAGCGGCGACCGCCACTTCAATAATCCAACCACGGCGACCAAGGCGGCGACCAGGCGGCGACCGTCGCACCTGTGCAGGCGTAGCCTCGCCAGCTGCCGACGATCGAAGTGTCGCTCCGATCTTGGCCCTCCATGTGGTTTTGCTGGCCAATCTTATCTCCTTTGATGTTGGGGCTATTTAAGGAGTGATTTGGGATCAGAATTGAGCACAATCGAAGCTCAAATCTCTCACTTTTGTCTCGCCGGAATTCTGAGCTCTCGCCGGAAAGTTTGAAGCCGATCGTCGGAGCTCGTTTTGGTGTCGTTCCAGTTGCAAAGGAGAAGCTTTGGAGGCCCTTAGAAGCTTAGAATCCAAAGCAAGGCAAAGACGAACCAAAGCGATCGACGTGGGTAAGATTTCAGTTCTTGTAAAAATTCTCGATGTTCGTAACGGCGCCCGCCGTAAGGCCGGCGGCGACCGCCGCCACGAACACCGGCGACCGCCGTGGTGCTGGCGGCGCCCGCTGTAAGGCAGGCGGCGACCGCCACCCTTCAGTTGTTGCCATGTGTTGACTTTGGCTTCTGTAGCCTTCGTTTGGACGTCGTTCCTTTCGATTTCTTTCGGTTCATACTCGTCTTTGTCGAATTTAACTTAGGGTTTCTTTATGAGTCGATTCGAAGGAATCTGTGTTGCCAGATCTGTCCCTGTGTCGAGCACGGAAACTCGTCGTTAAGCTTCGTTCAAACTCTGCGGATTAAGGCAAGTGGCGGTTCGCTCTTGCTCATCGTTCCATAATTACATTAATTATCAGTAGTTTATCTGAGTAATTAATTTGGAATGATTATTATGTTTGTCTGGAATGGTTTTGTAAACTGTTTTGGAAAACTAAAAGATGATATTATAATAGGTTGTATATCTGTTAGAACAACGCTATTATTTATGTTCGCCTTGAGAGAATTTATGTGGATTTATCCCGAACTATTGTTGTGCTAGAACTGTTTAGTTAGCATTAGTGGTTAGGAACGCTATGTACCTTGTGGGGGTTTAGCTGTTTCTTTATAACTGGTACTTGGTGGATTTCCCTAGTACTTTCTCTCTGGTCATGACCATACCCTTACTCGGGGTTGATGCACTTTGCTAGTGCCAATTCTTCTAAGGTTCATCCCTTCTATATCTCTTGTGGGGAGGTCTGATATCTCTTGGGGGGAGATCCGATATCTCTCGGGTGGAGATTTAAAAGCTTATAACGTAATGCTCGTTTTGGAATTTAATAAGATAAAGTGTCTGAGTGCACATAATTAATATACCTTTGGCGAGTAGTGCAGCTAAGTAAATAGTGCAACTAGGAAAGCTCATCTCGACTTTTGATCAGAGTACGTTCTCTTTTCAATCTGGATTCGCTGTAAGCGGTGAGGTTGGTCATGAACCGAAACATCTAAGTCAGCTTTTAAATCACTGATTCTTTAAACGTTCCAGATTTGTCATATTTTCTTAAGACTCACTTCCGTTGGAGTCTTCTTTCGGGTCGATTTCTGTGAAGATTCAGTCTTCCAGAATCTTCTCTTGTGCATACCTCTTGTTGTAATTCAGTACAAGTATGAGGGTTGATTATCGTTATCGGTTATTATTCGAGAAACGATAAGTCTAACCTAATACAACTACTTCGAACCTTCTGCTTTGTACCCTTGCATAGTCTATTCAGTAGACTAACCAACCGCAATTGTTCTCTGCATGGTTGGCTGGTGTCATTCGTTCGATTCGGCACATCAGATAGAACGAAGATATGAGGAGACTAGATTGACTATGAAGACGACGGTTGTTTTTGGATGTTTTAATAATTATCTTTTAATCAGGTTGAGATCCTTGGGCAGATGATCATTACGATCACAACCCTTTTTGTAATATTTCAAGAAAGACTTCCGCTGTAACTTATTTACTCTGTTATATATTTAAAAGACTTCCGTTGTACTTTGTTTAAACTCTGTATTTGTCCTATTCGGGATTGGGATGTAATCCCGGGACTCATGTTTTATATGAATAAAGTTATCATTTGTATCATTGTATTTCATGATTTGTATTCAAACGGTAAAGCCTGGGGTGACTTTGGTAAGGAATATCGGAGTCACTAGCGGTAATACCTTTCCATTTGGGTTCAGATTTGGGGGTGTTACAGTTGTGGTATCAGAGCTAAAGTTTTTAAAACGGGTTTGGGGATTTTACAAACCATTTTCCATTTTTGAAAATGCTTTAAAAGGGCTCTGAATTTTCAAAGTGAAAAGAATTTGAAAACATCGTTCATAGTCATGTCTTCTATATAGTCTGATATAGTAAGCTTGTTTCTATATCTAGAAAGACTAACTCTCTACTTGTCGCCCGAAGGATATGAGTGCATTCCTTCCTCTTCAGAGGGACTCGGAAGAAGTCGAGATGGCTCCGCCATCTCTAGATAGGCTTGAGTTCCCGGTTCCCTCGTCGTGTTTTGAGGTCGGTGAACCTAGTAGTCCACCCGAGGAGGTGAAGATCGTACTCCATGAGTCGGTATTGCTAGTGTCCGACGAGGCCGTGGTTCCTGTGGAAGAACCTACAGAGGAGCCAGGTGAGGACACTGAGGATGAAAAAGAGTTATCAAGGTACGCTAGAGGGTACTATAACGACGACTTCATGATCAAGATGGTTTCCGAAGAGGACCTTGAGGAAGAGGATCCTGGGGAAGATCCTGAGAAGAAGGACCCCGAGGAAGACCTCGAGGGGCAGGGCCACAAGTCCGATGACTTGGAGCGCTTTTGGTGGGCAGCGAGGACCCGGGAGTAGAGTTTATCTATCCAAGTCCGGTGTTGTCACCTGAGCGGGAATACTCGCCATTGTCTCATGCCACTTGGAAGACGATTAGTGCTGAAGCGCATCGCCAGGTGGATGAGACGGTTGAGCATGCTCATTGGAGGGCAAGGCCGTGAGAGTCAATGGGTACACCAGTTGTGGTCCCGACTCAACCAGTCAGGCCAAGGCCCCAAGTACTAGAGGAACGATTGGAGGTCAAGGTCAGCGCCTTTGCGAGATGCGTGAGGCTGATGGACCGAATGCTCCAATTGCTCAAGGTACTCTATACCTTCATTCTACTCCTGTGTGTATATTGGTTGATTTGGGTGCTGCACATTCTTTCGTTTCAGAGAGTTGTGTTAGTAAGAGAGGTTTAGTCTGCAACGAGGTTTGTGAGCCTTTCGTTGTGAATCTTCCTAGTGGTGAACATTTAATGGGCACCAAGCGTCTGTCAGAATTTTCGATTACCATCAAGGGTAAGGAATTCAAAGCGATTTGACCTAAATAACCATGGTTCCATACGATAATTATTCTCGGTATGGATTGACTGACGCGTCATAGGACAGTGACCGACTTTAGTTCTTGATATTCCTGTGGTTAGAGAAGTTTCGGATGTCTTTCCATAAGATATTCCTGGTTACCCCGAATCGTGACATGGAGTTTGCAATTGATCTCGAGCCGGGTACCGCGCCGATCTCAGAAGCACCGTACCGGATGGCTCCTGATGAAATGCAAGAGTTGAAGACGCAACTCGAGTATCTTCTGGACAAAAGTTATATAAGGCTGAGTGTATCTCCTTGGGGAGGGTGCCCCGGTTTTATTTGTCAAAAAGAAAGATGGACCATTTCGACTTTGTTTTGACTTTCGAGAGTTGAATAAAGTCACGATCAATAACAGATATTTGTTGCCAAGGATTGAAGATTTGTTGGATCAACTACATGGAGCAAAAGTTTTCTCCAAGATCGACCTGAGATCTGAGTATCATCAGCTCAGGATTCGTGAGGAAAATATTCCGAGGATTGCATTTCAGACGAGAGATGGTCACTACGAGTTTGTAGTCATGCCATCTGGACTTACGAATGCTCCAGCAGTTTTCATGAATCTAGTACATCGATGTTTTCACTAGTACTTGGATAAGTTCACGGTGGTCTTCATCGATGACATTTTGATCTTTTACCGAGCAAGGAAGCTCACGGGGAACATCTTAGGATTGCTTTGTCAGTCCTTAGACCAAGTCGGTTGTATGCAAAGTGGTCTAAGTGCGACCTTTGGATCAAGGAGTGGCTTTCTTAGGCCATGAGATCAATGAGAATGAGGTTATGGTTAATCCCCAGAAGACTGAATCAGTAGTAATATTGGAAGCGGCCTCAGAGTGTGAAGAAACTGCACAGCAAGATCGTACTGTTGGTACGAAGTCTGTGCTCCAAGTCTGGGACAGAGGAAGTTAGTTGGGAAACCGAAGCAGATATGCTCAGACGTCTTCCCAAGCTATTTGCGACCTAAGTTTCGGGGTCGAAACTTCTTTTAAGGGGGAGGTGATGTGATATCCCGTATTTCTGTAAGGATATTTTGGAGTTTTGGGATAATTCCCGAAAGCCTGTTTGGTACGTCGGATTAATTTCGGAGACAGAAAGACATTCTGTAATGTTCTCAATCTCTGTAATATTTTTCTCAGTGAAATATTATACAGTCAACGTACTTTGGGACTTAATACTCGTTCGTGTACGATTATTTTTATCCCGGGCTAAGCCAAGCTTATCCAAAGCCCAAACGGATAAGAGTTGACTTGGCGGCGACCGCTGCCCCGTGGCGGCGACCGCCGCAAGTCAACTCATCGGCACCTTCGTCTCGCCTTCCTCCTCGCCAGGTGGCCTAGGAAAACGGCGACCGCTGCCCAAAAGCGGCGACCGCCGATTCAGCAATCCAACCACGGCGACCAAGGCGGCGACCAGGCGGCGACCGCCGCACCTATGCAGGCGTAGCCTTGCCAGCTGCCGGCGATCGAAGCGTCGCTCCGATCTTGGCCCTCCACATGGTTTTGTTGGCCAATCTTATCCCCTTTGATGTTGGGGCTATTTAAGGAGTGATTTGGGATCAGAATTGAGCACAATCGAAGCTCAAATCTCTCACTCTTGTCTCGCCGGAATTCTGAGCTCTCGCCGGATAGTTTGAAGCCGACCGTCGGA
The DNA here is from genome assembly GCA_027886185.1 of Rheum nobile. Classification (NCBI taxonomy): domain Eukaryota; kingdom Viridiplantae; phylum Streptophyta; class Magnoliopsida; order Caryophyllales; family Polygonaceae; genus Rheum; species Rheum nobile. The sequence goes on along the minus strand of WOAB01000490.1, from coordinate 2,982,353 downwards.
GCTCGTTTTGGTGTCGTTCCAGTTGCAAAGGAGAAGCTTTGGAGGCCCTTAGAAGCTTAGAATCCAAAGCAAGGCAAAGACGAACCAAAGCGATCGACGTGGGTAAGATTTCAGTTCTCGTAAAAATTCCCGATGTTCGTAGCGGCGCCTGCCGTAAGGCCGGCGGCGACCGCGGCCACGAACACCGGCGACCGCCGTGGTGCTGGCGGCGCCCGCCGTAAGGCAGGCGGCGACCGCCGCCCTTCAGCTGTTGCCATGTGTTGACTTTGGCTTCTGTAGCCTTCGTTCGGACGTCGTTCCTTTCGATTTCTTTCGGTTCATACTCTTCTTTGTCGAATCTAACTTAGGGTTTTTTTATGGGTCGATTCGAAGGAATCTGTATTGCCAGATCTGTCCCTGTGTCGAGCCCGGAAACTCGTCATTAGGCTTCGTTCAAACTCTGCGGATTAAGGCAAGTGGCGGTTCGCTCTTGCTCATCGTTCCATAATTACATTAATTATCAGTAGTTTATCTGAGTAATTAATTTGGAATGATTATTATGTTTGTCTGGAATGGTTTTGTAAACTGTTTTGGAAAACTAAAAGATGATATTTTAATAGGTTGTATATCTGTTGGAACAACGCTATTATTTATGTTCGCCTTGAGAGCATTTATGTGGATTTATCCCGAACTATTGTTGTGCTAGAACTGTTTAGTTAGCACTAGTGGTTAGGAACGCTATGTACCTTGTGGGGGTTTAGCTGTTTCTTTAAAACTGGTACTTGGTGGATTTTCCCCAGTACTTTCTCTCTGGTCATGACCATACCCTTACTCGGGGTTGGCGCACTTCGCTAGTGCCAAATCTTCTAAGGTTCATCCCTTCTATATCTCTTGTGGGGAGGTCTGATATCTCTTGCGGGGAGATCCGATATCTCTCGGGTGGAGATTTAAAAGCTTATAACGTAATGCTCGTTTTGGAATTTAATAAGATAAAGTGCCCGAGTGCACATAATTAATATACCTTTGGCGAGTAGTGCAGCTAAGTAAATAGTGCAACTAGGAAAGCTCATCTCGACTTTTGATCAGAGTACGTTCTCTTTCCAATCTGGATTCGCTGTAAGCGGTGAGGTTGGTCGTGAACCGAAACATCTAAGTCAGCTTTTAAATCACTGATGTCTGATTCTTTAAACGTTCCAGATTTGTCATATTTCTTTAAGACTCACTTCCGTTGGAGTCTTCTTTCGGGTCGATTTCTGTGAAGATTCAGTCTTCCAGAATCTTCTCTTGTGCATACCTCTTGTTGTAATTCAGTACAAGTATGAAGGTTGATTATCGTTATAGGTTATTATTCGAGAAACAATAAGTCTAACCTAATACAACTACTTCGAACCTTCTGCTTTGTACCCTTGCATAGTCTATTCAGTAGACTAACCAACCGCAATTGTTCTCTGCATGGTTGGCTGGTGTCATCCGTTCGATTCGGCACATCAGATAGAACGAAGATATGAGGAGACTAGATTGACTATGAAGACGACGATTGTTTTTGGATGTTTTAATAATTATCTTTTAATCAGGTTGAGATCCTTGGGCAGATGATCATTACGATCACAACCCTTTTTGTAATATTTCAAGAAAGACTTCCGCTGTAACTTATTTACTCTGTTATATATTTAAAAGACTTCCGCTGTACTTTGTTTAAACTCTGTATTTGTCCTATTCGGGATTGGGATGTAATCCCGGGACCAATGTTTTATATGAATAAAGTTATTATTTTGTATCATTGTATTTCATGATTTGTATTCAAACGGTAAATCCTGGGGTGACTTTGGTGAGAAATATCGGAGTCACTAGCGGTAATACCTTTCCATTTGGGTTCAGATTTGGGGGTGTTACAACAAGAGCTCTCGGGGGCTCCTCTTGGTCGCTCTAATAGTTGGAGCACCGAAGAGATCTCCCAAGAAGGATCGCAATTCGAGGGAGGAGGACGGACAAAAGCTCCTTCAGCTCCACCATGTGAGACAATGGCGATCTCCAGCATCCATTACTTCCCTTCCTTGCTCTGTAAATATGCTCGACGAGTTGTACAGACGGGGTGGTGCGTCCATCGAGTCTGGTGATGTCGGATCTCCTCGTCTCGCTCTTGGGTTCGCCATTTTGAGAGTCCCAGCCCTCTTCCGATTTGCATTGCCTCCGTACCTGATATCTACCGCCAGTACAATAAGATTAATTTCCTATAATTGCCTAGAGTCCTTTAATATATTATGATGGATTCTATCTATCAAGAGTTTTATAATGCAAGCTTGCTTTAATACTGCTTTAGAATTGGAGTTCAAAGGCTCATAACTATTATATAGTTATATATACTCTTAGCAATTGAGCAGTACTCATAGCAAGTACAATATGTTGCATGAAGTCATCCTTACTAGTGTATATAAGGGTTAATTTTAGAGGCTAGGTGGTAAGATGGATTGAGTAGGTTGATTTAAGATTGCTCTTGTACCATATAACTTTCTGTTTGGATCTTATTGTCAAGATTAGGCATCGTGGAGCTAGCTCGGATGCTCTCTTGATAGGCTAGATGAGGAATTAAAGCTACGGTTAGACAAGGCTAGTGAATTTTACCATTTAGCTTGATGAAAGAGATATTTATATAGCTTTTGAGATCAATTATACTCGCTCGATGTCTTATCCAAATGCTTGAATATATATGTTAGCCTAGTAATGTGTCTTTGGTGGAATAATCGCCACTAAATGGTCCGATGCCCGAGTAATGAAATAAATGGAGAGTATACTCATTCAAGGCTCATTGATGCTCTAATTATGTTGTGTGCGATAGTCGGGGTTTTGGTGTTGGTTTTCGTCTATGAAGAGCTTGCTTGGTCCTTCACGAAGGTCGTTCACTAAGTCCTTCGCGAAGGTAATTATGATGGATAAGTAAATTTCTCAATCTTAACCTTTCTATATATATATATATGCTCTTCGTATGGAAAACTGACTTGAGCGTCGGAGTTGCGAGCCCGGGAAAGCCCTCGGGTCTTTTTCAGGTTTAAAGCAAGCTAGAGTGGACGCATCTCGGCAACGGCGAGAGTTAATTGACATGGGAGTGGATTTTATAAAATCAAGAATAAAGAACATCAAAATTAGTGGTGTGTTGGCCACTGATTAATTTACATTGTTGAACCTGGAATCAACAGTGTCATATCAAAGTATCAACCTAATTTGTCGTAAAAAATTTCTTCCAAAAAAATTGATTATGATTTGCAACTAATATATCTACAAGCATACCTTAAATAAAATCCCCTCCTTTGTAGTATATATACACTTACACTTTGTGTTATTTTCTTCCTTTCAATTGAAACAGTATGACTCATAGTACAAACAAAACTAATTGCTACCCACGTCTCCAATACAATGATATTTTTTTATTTTTTTTGATAAGATAAGAATTCAAAGTTGCTAACAAAACATGAAAGCAATTTCGAGAGGCCGAAAACATCGACAGTGAGATAGACCGACAAACTACAAACAAACCAACAACAAAAGGAGAAGAAAAAATACAACAATATGAGAAAACACCCTAAAAGAAAAAATAACAAAAGAACTCAGAGATGAGATGAGTAAAACACAAACGAAAATTGCGCCGCCGGAAGGATGGTCATACTCGACCTTGACCAGAATGATTGAATGCAACCATACACGTCCTTATCATACTGGTCTTTAAAAGAATTCTAAACCCTCATATAATTCAAGAAATTGGACCCATATTTATTCCACTAAAAAAAACTACATTTAATTCTCTTTCCCTTCTCTTCTTCCATGGCAACTTTTTCCTCCTCCTCAGCACTCTCTATTCATCTTCATCTTCATCTTCATCTTCTTCTCTCTATTGTTTAATTAATTAACTTTAACCCTGACAAAATATGTCAATCTCCGAGCCCTCGCTATGCTTCTCCCCGTTTTCTTCATCGTCGTCTCCTCTGAGGATACAACTAGTTTCCAAGTCAAAGAGCGAGAAGCTGCTAAAAAAGTTCTACGACGCATTCGAGTTCGAGTTCGACTACGAGAAGAGCGGGCTATGGTCCCCTCCGGTCCCACGCGGGGCGTTCATGGGGTCGCCCTCCGGGGGCAGGGCGAGGGTGATGACGGAGCATGAGATGGTGACAAAGCTAAGGAAAGTAATGGAAGCAAGAAGAGGAGAAACCAGGACAGGGAACAAAGCTTGCTTTAATGTATGGAGCTCCTGCATTTCATTTTTGTTTGTTGCCATGTTTAAAACAAGGATTCGTGAAAAACACACAGAAATCACACATTCTTGATTGTTTTTTACTTTTACAATTTTCACACAAGTATACTGTAAATGAATTGTATATGTTGAATTTTGTATACATCAAATTGGCCGGTGTGGGTATATATATTGTTATTTATTATGGGGCATATTCAATTTTGCAGGCATTTTGGTGTTCTTTGAAGGGGCTGATGTAGCAGACCCAAATCCCAATATTGAGCCAAAGCTAGCTATTGCCTCAAGTAGAAAGTTGTTCCCCTTTTTTTTTTTTGCTTGTTCTTCTGTTAAATTCTATATATGCCAATTCAATATCAATACTCCGTAGACCCCAGTTATCATCAGATAATTGGGGGTTAATGATGATGGAGGTGATTAATTATAATCATTCAGGAGATCGAGTCGGTGGGAGAACGTGATGATTCAATTGAATCCTTGAGATCCCATGTGTTTAGCATGCAGGGTGTTGGATGCTACATTTTCTATGTATCCAAAAACAACAAAATCAAATATATTAATAAAAAATGTATAAGTTGTAAGCTTCATACATTTTCTAAATTAAGGATATATAGCATATCTGCCTAAAAGCCTAATTAGATTTCATTGTTGTATGAATTAGTAGCAACTAAAAACAAATACAGTGTTCTGTAGAAGAGTGAAAAGTATGCCAAACAGCAGGGCTTTTTCAAGGAAGTTGAAATGGAGCAATCAGTACTACTACTAGGGAGAGAATATCGATGTTACGAGGCACAATTAAGGATGGATTTGTCAACACATCTACAGATCTATAGCTATATCTCTGTTATTGTTAATTACCAGTAGAAGGAGAAAAATGGGAATTAAGAAAGGGAAAAGTGAGAGGAAACGTCAAAATAAAAAGACAGCAGAGCAGAAGAGAGTAATTAGACAGGAAGGCCGGCCATTTTCAGGGGGGTTGCTTGTAGCCTTGTACGGAGTAGAGACCCCTGAACCCTGCACTTGCGCTGCTTATTATTAGGAGTGCATCCCACGTTTGTTGACTATTTTCCGGAGCTTTGTACATGTACATTTACACCGGGTGTAAACGTACAAATCCTACACTTCTGACCCAGATGTGTACAGTTAGAGAGAGATTTCAGTAAAAGTACACATAGCATCCCACATTTGTTGACTATTTTCCGAAGTAGCTTTTGCTTTACCCAATAAAAGCAGTTTTTTTCTCTTTATTTCATCTGTTTTTAGTCTCCCTTGGATCTCTACTTGTTTTCATTCTAGTCCAGTTTCCCCGCTGCCGCTCCCTCCATTCCAGTCCAGCCCCGACGCCACCCCCAAGGTGACACCAAACTTTACTTTCCGACCACCTTACACTGAGTACCGCCACCGCCCTTCACCACAATTTCTTTCTAAAACTTTCCCTACAACTTATTTAGAACTTGTGCTGGTTTCAAAATCTGGTTCCCACTACAATTTGTTCTTGAAATTTTGAAGGCAAATTGTCATGTTTTGTTTAAAATTTGATGTGGTAGTGAAATTAGGGTATGTCGATGGATTTTGGGTTGGTTCGGCGTATCTAAATACGTGGAATTTAATTTTGAGAGCGGTGGGCTGATGGCAGGACGGTGGTGATAGGGCGTCGGACTTGACTATTTTGGGTGTTTTCTTCATATCCATTGGAGACGAGTGCTATGGTTGAAAGTAGGTGGTTTACAATTGGACTGGTGACAGGGGTCGGATTTGGGCGAGAATAGGGGAAAGGGTCGGTGGTCGAAGATGAGGTGTTGGAGAATTCAAACAGGGGATGGGGGAGGATGAATTCGGTGACGAAGGTGCATGATGGAGATATGTAGAAGAGTGCTTTGTTATTTCAATGCAAATGAGGCTTAGGTACTGGTTGATGCGTGGAGCATGACCGGCGGTGAGGGACACTGGGCGGTGGTGGTATTAGGGAAAGATAATTGTGGAGCAAGAGAGATTTCCTGTACAAGTTTTGTTTAAATAATTATATAGAAAAATAATTTATCTTACAAAAAATCGTAAAGCGGGTAAGTAATTTCTTGATATTGATGTATTACTTTTACAGTGCTATAATGACGTGATTTAGAGAGAATTGAAATAAAAAATTATATTAAATAAGTAAGATTCTTTATACTTCGTAGTTGACACCTGGTAAGGGGTGTAAAATATTTTAATATTTTAAAATTCATTTGCAGCCTTTGCAGGAGTAATAATGAGGTGTAGAATTAATTTTTCTTACACCCGGTGTAAATGTGTTCTTGTCCCTATTTTTCGGGAATTCATACCATTTGTTAAAAACAAAACAACAAATTAAAAACAATTGAACTAACAATCTACGGAAATCAATCAGAAAAAATCTACCGAAATTTGGCACGATAAGTCTGAATTTTTTACTTTTTCGTTTAAATTTTCACAATTTCGTACGGTAACCATGAGTTTTTAATTTTTTTCGCTGAATACCCCTTCATCCATTTCTGTTTAAAAAACCGTTAACTTTAATTAAAAGAAAATTAAAAAATAAAAGGGGGGGGGGGGGGGGGGGGGGTTGGAGAAGGGGGAACAAAAACTCATCACGTATTTCTTTTTCCTCGTGTTGGCAAAACCCGACTCTAGTGGCAAGAAAATGTAGGAGTGAACGGTGATTGGCGTGACTAACGACGAGCCTGTTGGCAGCCACAGAGGACGACGAGACGACCGGCGAACTACCATTCCCCACACGAGCGGGTTGTTCTTCTCCTTGGCAAACTACGTGGACGAAAATGAGGCGGTTAAGGCGACGAAACGGCAGCGAGGGCGACGAATGGCAGCTAGGGACTCAATCAAGTACATTTCTAACCATCTATTTATGAGATTTTACTTATAAATTTTAGGGTTCATACGTTTTAAGGTTTTGATTGAGTCCTTAGCCACCAGTCGTCGCCCTCGCCGCCAAGCCCTGTATCGTCACCTTGGCCGCCTTGTCGTCATCCACCTTGTTCACTAAGGAAAAGAACAACCCGCTCGTGTGGGGAATGGCAGTTTGTCGATCATCACGTTGTTAGCCACGCCAATTGCCGTTCACTCTTGCATTTTCTTGCCACTGGAGTCGGGTTTTGCCAGCACCAGGAAGAAGAAACACGTGGTGATTTTTTTCCCTCCTTCCCCTCTTTTACCCCTTTTTTTATTTTTTATTTTTCTTTTAATTAAAGTTAATGTTTTATAAACGGAAATGGACGGAGGGGTATTTGGAGAAAAAAATTAAAAGCTCAGGGTTACCACACAAAATTGTCATAACCTGAGGGTATATTGCGAAAAAGTCAACAATTCAAGGTTAACGAACGAAATTTCTGAAAATCTATAACTATATATATTGAAGATCTCCTATTTAGAGTCATACATAAGGGCGTTTTTTGGAAAAAAAAATTGATGTGGTATTTATTTATTTATTATTATATTAAATAATAAACAACATCTGTATATCTATATATACATGCGATTTATTTCTGGACTCACCTTACTCATGTGTCAAATTGTGGATATTAACAAAGTTTGATGTTAATCAATCATATATCTGAATTTTAAATCAATATATCTTACATTATTTATGTTTTATTTACCTGACTATGAAATTTGATTTTAACCAACCAAATTTCTCAATTTCATGTATGGTATTAGTGTGGTTTATTATTGTTAAGTGTAACAATTCTCATTTAATCTAATACTTATTTGTTATTAAAATAATATAAATCATAGTTTCACTATTTTTTTTAGCAAATCTTATTTCTAAGAACATGAAAATTTAATCTTATTTATAAGAACTTGGCAAATCTTATCATAGTTTCACTCTTTTTCTGCTACAAATCGTAGTATTTGTTACGTTACTACTCCAATGCCAATTTTTACACCATAAAATAATTTAGAGCATGTTAAATACAAAAATGATTTTTCTAACCCATGCCTAAGGCATATGTTAAGCACTTATTTTTAGAAGGATTTTGTTAGGTGTAATTATATTAGGGATTTTAATATTTTGTAAAAGGGTTTAAGCATTCTTTTTTCGGGAGCAATTTATAATACAAGAATTCTTAACCTAATCCCTTAGGGATAGGTTGGAAAAACCGATATAAAAATTATTAGCATCAATTATTTAACGTATATTTCAATTATCCCAAACATTTTAAATCTAAAAACTTATTTCTTTTCTCTTTATATATAAATACACATCTAACAGACACGAATAACCTTTGGTATATTCTAACTATCCCAAACTTTTTTACTTCAAATTTTTTGATGTTTACAGTAATCATTGCCTATGGGTTATTCTTTTAATCACAATTGATAGCAACGATTATTTGAAAAGTAGAGTCTAGAAAATTAGCTAATACAATTTTTTTTTTGAAAAACAATACGCTCTATTTTTCTGTAACATGAGAGAACTTCAAGAATTAATCATATTTTTAAAACACTTTTAATTTTTCAATAAAATATTTATTATTGTACAGTTAAAGATTAATTTTCGTGATCTTCATATTCTCCTAATTTTCTTAACGTCCGTATTATGAGAAGATTTTACAATACGATATATCAGGGGCTTTGAATATGATTCATATATAAAACCATTGGGTGAATCTAAAGTCTTATGTCTCCACTCTACAAAAGCAAATAAAACATATTTTTAGTAATTTTCAGCAACAAGTAGATATTTTCGATCCTTTAATGAATTTTATGATTTTAGAATTGATGAGATTACATGTTATCGAATGCACAAGATTAAACCATGTATATATTTTCAATATCTCCATCCAAATTTCGAATTGGCTTCTATTTATTGCTATTTATTTATTATGAGCTATACACATTTGTTTGCGTATTTGTTTAGCATTGTTTGTAATTTTCATGATATCTGTAAAGATCAGTTGAATAAAGGATAAGTTTTCGATCTACGTGTCGATATCTGATTCATTTGGCTAATATGTCGGCCTTTGGATAATATGAAATCATTAAGTTTTTAAAAAATTCAAACGGTGAGTCTCACCTTGGTTATCAATTTAAGATAAATTTAATTTTTAAACTTGATTTTTATAGAATCAAATATCCTCACTAAAATACACATAGTTAATATGCTATCTTAATTGTTGCATTTTTTTATCACAACACTATTTTAAATCTTTTATATCTATGTTTATTAACTAACTTTATTATATCTAATTTATAATCTAATGTTTTTCTTATAACCAAATAAGTTTTTCTTATTTCGTTTTATTCAATTTTTGTTTGGATTATATAGATTTATTAGTTTAATATTTTAAATTAAACTATATATCTATCAATACAATAAATCTATCCCCTTTCGAGACATAGAACGTTTTTGGATCAACATTAATGAAATGTTATTTTATGTTTTTTAGCTTTTTCTAAAAATCCTAAAATCATCAATTATTTTAAAAATAAATAAATAAAAAACTCTTAAGATAAAATATGTAAATTTTGAAGTCCTTTGTTATTAGGATTTGTTATTATAATATTAAATTTTCATTTCATTTGATCTAAATAAATTATATTTGTTCAGTTAAATAAATTTGATCGTAATTTGTTATTTTATCTTCTAAGTTATTGCTTATTAATCACTTACTATTTATGAGATAATTTTTATGATAATTGTTTTGTAAAGATTTTCTTTAGTCTGATCGAACTATATTTATGACTTCATTAATTCAAATTTAATTTATTCTTCCACTAATTGTGGTTTGCTTAAGATTTTCAATTAAATAATCATTCCATTAATATTTTACGTGGAATATAACTATATATTTATTTATCGAATTCGACTAAATAAATAGAAGCTCACCAATTCAGCTACATAAATAGATTAAGCTAGTTGATAAACCCGTGCCTTGCACGGGGTCTTTATTATTAATTCTTAATTGGAAATATAATTGATATTACTCGTCTTTATCAATATTAGGAAAAATTATAAATAATACAAACCTTCAACTATCACCCAAATATAATACGAACTGTATAAACTTTCAAGTAGTAGTCAAACTATAGACAAATATACCAAAATTATTATGAGTATATTTTTGTGTGACAACTCTGGTGAAGCGATGACTTGAACTTCATAAATTTCTCCTGGCTAATGACACGAAAAAAAATAATTGCATTATACTAGATTGACACAACATATTTTCTTGGCCATGTCATCTGTCTGTCAATTTTTTGATGTCCACATCATCACTTTAGCCAAAACTACTACCAGAAAGTGGATCGTATAATTTTTGGTATATACGTCAATAGTCTATCTACTAATTTACAATCTATGAATTTCATATTATTTAGCTTAAAGCTTATAGTTTGTACAAGTCATTTTACTATATAGTATAAATGTGAACTTAAATCATTAAGTTTGCAATAGCAAATAAACAAAACATAATATCAAATTCCCAATTTGCAAGATAGAGAATCACTATCCACGATAACTTCTAGAAAGAGATGCTAAAGAAGCAAGAAAACAAATTCAAAAACTCTCTCCATGTCTCCCTCTGTCCCACCCCTTACCCCTCCTCCCGCCTTACCCTTCGACCCTACCCCCCCTTCCGTCTGTGTTTTCAGCCACCTGCGACCCCCTCGACCCTCACCCGTTGTCCTCTGCAGGGACCCCCCCTCCCCAGCCGGCTCCCTGGTCCAGCCTTTTCCAGAGCAAGGTTGGGCTCCTTGCTCCGGTAGTCCCGTCCGACCTCATCCAGTCAGGTAAGGTTAAGGTGTGTTTCCCGAAAGGCGTTGATGGTTCTCCTTGGATTATTGTGGAGGACGAGGTTCTAGAGGCTCTTGCCGCTCCCTGGAAATGCTCCATTGTGGTCAAACTCCTCGGACGCAAGATCTCATTTTCTGTGTTTGAGCAACATCTGAAGCAGATGTGGAAGTCGGCCGGTGGTATGGTCATTTCTGACTTACCTAACGACTATTTCCTCGTTCGCTTTGAATTGGAGACTGAATTGGAAGATGCCCTAACGGGGGGCCCTTGGTCTATGTTTGGACACTATTTGCTTATGAAGAGATGGGATTCCTCCTTTAATCTCAGAATCTATGTCATTAATACAACAGAGGTCTGGATTCAGATCTATAGACTTCCAATGATGATGTACGAGAAAATTATTCTTTTTTCCATCAGTTCTACCATTGGAAAACCACTCCGCATTGATGGCAACACATTAAATGCGACTCGTGGGTGCTTTGCACGTGTGTGTTGAACTGGAATTAAATCGCCCATTGAAAAGGGAGATCTTTGTTAACAATGAACGTCTCCAGGTGGAATATGAGGGCTTACACACCATATGCTTTGGGTGTGGGCAGTATGGCCACTTGATGGATACCTGCCAAATGACGGGGAATGAGAAGGAGGAGGCCGCAATTGTCGCTAACGTCGATCCGGCCGCACAGAGTAGTTCTAGTGAGGCCTCGTCCAGTGGAGCAGTGAACTGTGATCGGCCCTTGCCGGCGCCGGAGGGCTCTATTGGGTCTTGGATGACTGTGGAAAAGAAGGGCTACAAACAGAGGAACAGAGGTAGACCTGGTAGTGGCCAGGCGGCGAACTTCAGAAAAGGCAACCAGGTTGTAGTGCTAGAGGAGGGGTCTGAGGCACCTATCCTAGGAAATCCTAAGGAGAAGGGGAAATCTGTTGTTCCGAAGGGAGTTTCTGTGGATAGAGGAGGGCATAGCCTATTTGTCAGACCTAATAGCAAGTCTAGGGTTGGCCGTAGCAATAAACCTCGACTGTCTATCACTTCTCTTATACTGGAGCCCCCCATACTGTGCTTGCTGGGCCGCCTAAATCCCAAAAGGAGCAGCCCATCATCCATGCGAAGATGCTGCCTCCTAGCCAGCCCAATCCCAAACCCAATCTCGCTCACCTGATTCACAAGCTTGCTAACCCGAGCCGTCCCTTTAATGGCGCGGCCCAGTTGGTTTCTCAACCTCCCTTAGTTGTTCTTGTTGGGCCGCAGGGTAGCGCTGAGAGACTTATTCGTATTTTTTCAGGGGTGATGGTGTTTAGCCTTGAGGAGTCTATCCAGCCGGTTGCAGGGTATGATGGCTCTGCTCCGATGCCAACGAAGAGCTTGGAGTCCTCGTCCAAGATGGAAGACCTTCGGCCTGGATCGGCTTTGGCCGATACCCAGGCTGCTTAATTTGCTCTATGGCAGAGCTTCAGCTTTCCTTTTTGATTTTCCCATGTTAGGAATCTTTTGGAATTGCCTCAGAACCATGAAGTTGGGTTTCCGGAGGTCGATGAGATACATGATTCGGAAGCACAAACATGGTTTTGTGGCTTTATTTGAGACACATGTGGCAGGTCCCAAGGCCGAAGTGATTTGCCGCAACACTGGTTTTTCTCACCATTAACGGATCGAAGCTCATGGTCAGAGCGGTGGTGTTTGGCTGTTGTGGAATGAGGAGGATTGTCCTCTTACAATTGTCTCTAAATCCAATCAGTTCATTCATGCTGAGATTGAATTTAAGGGGATTTGTATCCATATTTTTGTTGTTTATGCGTGGCCGACTGCGCAATGCAAAGCGGGGCTATGGCAATAGCTTAACATGGAATTCAACACTATCCATTCTCCTCTCATTATGGGAGGATATTTCAACACTATCCGCTGCTTGGAGGAACGTCAGGGAGGCTCGGGGGATCTCTATGCTGACTCTCTCGTTTTTGGAGATTAGATCAACCATAATCGGCTGATTGACATGGGTTTCTGCGACCCTTCCTTTACTTGGTCTAGGGGAAATTCCGTGAACAACCTCGTGTCTAAACGATTTGGTCGTATCCTTATGAACAATGAAGCGAGAATCCCGTGGCCGGAGGCTACGGTTAGGCACCTTCCTCATCTGTGCTCTGATCATAATCCCCTGCTTCTTTCGTTGTTGGGGAGAAACCGTGGTAACGCTAGACGATGTCGATTTAGATTTCAGGCGACGTGGCTTTCTCATCCTCAATTCAAGGAGGAAGTTGATAATAATTGGGATTCTCATGCGACTCTCAACTCGGCTCTGTCGAAACTCAAAGGGAACCTTGTTATCTGGAACTGGAATGTGTTTGGGGATATCCACATCCGCAAGAATAACATTGTTGCTAAAATGGAGGCGAATGAGCAGTTGGTCGCCGTAGGTCCAACTCAATTGTTGCTTCAGCAGGCTTTCGCCCTCCAGATTGAATTGAATGAAGTCCTTGAATAAGAAGAATTATTATGGTACCAGAAGTCTAGAGAAAAATGGGTGACTTGTGGGGACCGTAATACTTCCTTCTTCCACACTTTCACCATTGTTCGTAGACGCATGAATAAAATTTTGTCTCTCCGTGTTGAGGATGGCTCCTGGTGCAGCGATCAAAGAAGACTTGAGAATCTTGCCTTGATTTTTTTTTCCAATCTCTCTATGGCCCGCAGTCTTTGGAGGTGCTTCATTTGCTGAATAGGGGTGGTTTCCTGCGCCTCAGTGGGGCTGATTTGAGTGTTATCTCTCGCCCTTTCTCCTCTAATGATATCTTCAAAGCAGTTAGTGATATGGGGGCCTTCAAAGCTCCTAGGCTCGACGGTTTCCAACCGTTATTTTTCCAGAAATTCTGGAGTACTGTCGGGGACTCGTTGGCCACTGCTGTCCTGAACTTCTTTTCCGATGGTGCCCTGCCTCCTGCTACCAATGATACCCTGCTTGTTCTTATTGCGAAGGTGGCTAAACCTGAGTTCATCAGTCAGTTCCGACTTATTAGTTTGTGCAATGTCTGCTATAAGGTTATTACGAAAGTTCTTGCAAATCGGCTTAAGCCTCTCATAGATGGTCTTGTCAGTCCCATGCAGAGTAGCTTCATCCCGGGCCGCTTGATCTCGGATAATGTTACTATCTTACAAGAGGTTGTGCACTCTATGAAGAAGAAATAAGGAAGGAAAGGATGGATTATTTTGAAGCTTGATCTTGAAATGGCTTACGACAGACTTCGATGGGAATTTATTATTGACACACTGCAGGATGTTAATCTTCCACCTAGTTGGGTTCATTAGATTCATCAGTGTGTGTCCTCGGGTTCGATGAGATTATCCTGGAATGGGGAAATTACTACTAGCTTTCCCATGACTAGAGGCATCAGGCAAGGTGATCCTATCTCCCCTTACCTTTTTGTGCTTTGCTTGGAGAGATTGGGGCATGTTATTCAGAATGCTGTCAACAGGGGTAGATGGAAGCCTATTCAGTTGGGAGTGATCAGGGAGTGCATGGATTCTTTCTGTTCGGCTTCAAGTCAAAAGGTGAGCTTGTAAAAATCTAAGGTTTTTATCTCTAAGAATGTGCAGGGTCCTCTGGAGGATGAGCTTGCCAACCTCAGCTGCATCCCGTTGGCTAGAAGTCTTGGCTCTTACCTTGGGATCCCGGTGTTCCATAAGAGGGTTTTGAAGGAGGTTTTCAATCCCCCGATGGTGAAGCTTTAGTCCAAGATTGCGGGTTGGAAAGCTCAGACTTTGAATATTGCAGGGCCATTGACTTTGGTTAAGTATGTTTTATCCACCATTCCCCTATATACTATGCAATCGGTGTTACTCCCTTCGGGTGTCTGTCTGAGTATTGATAGGCTCTGTAGAAACTTTCTTTGGGGCATCGATGAACATGCTAGAAAATTCCATGTGGCCTCCTGGGATTCCATCTGCAACCCTAAGAGCTATGAAGGTTGGGGTCTGTGCAAGGCCGAAGATGCTAACCTTTCTATGGTGAGCAAGATCAGCTGGTGGTTGATCTCTGACCCATACCAACTTTGGGCAAGGCTTCTCCTGTCTCGTTATAAAATCAGTTGCTTCAATTGGTCTTCTAATCTCCCCATCAAACCCAGTTCCTCGGTGATTTGGAGGAGCATTGCCCAAGGATTTAATAAAGTGACTAACAAGGGCCTACGGTGGAATGTCTCAGATGGGAGACTGATTCGTTTCTGGAAGGATATTTGGATTTGTGAGTCCCCACTTGCTTCTCTTTGCTTGGCGCCGAACAATATTCAAAACCTGGATGCCAAGGTCAGGGAAATTTGGAACGAAACGGAGGGGTGACAGTGGTCTCGACTCCAGGGACTCCGTCACTTGGGGGGATACGACTTTCGATAATTTCTCCACCCACTCAGCGTATGCCCGTATTCATGCTAGTGTTGCACCCACGACTTTAGATAGTAGCATGTACAAGATCATTTGGTCTATCAAAGTTCCTGAGCGGATTCGTATTTTCCTTTGGCTGGCCTGGAAAAGGAAACTGCTTACCAATGCTGAACGTTTTTGCCGCCACTGAGAATGACTCGTGCTTAGCTTGCCCCTCCGTGGAAGAATCCTTGAGTCGTCTCTTTCGCGACTGCTGTTGGGCTGCTCTAGTTTGGAAAGATTTGGTCCCTGGTCATTTGCAGGGGTTCTTCTTCTCTGCTGATTTTGAACAATGGATGGGTTATAATTTGGGTCTTTTCGGCCACTTTGATGGTGTTCATCAGTGGAGGCATGCTTTCGCCATTTCCTTATGGTGGATTTGGCGGTGGCGTAACATGAGAGTCTTTAATGGGGATGAGGGCTCCCCGGAGAAGGTGAGCTTTATCAGGGATCGGGTGACTGAGTGCTCTACTGCCTTTGCTAATCGCCTCTTGCGTGGTTGCTCCCCGTAAAGTTGATCGAGAAATGATGGATGGTGCCCACCGACTGAGGGTTGGACGAAGCTTAACTGCGATGGGGTTGCTAAGGGCAGTCCAAGTTTGGCGGGTGTGGGTGGTGCTCTCAGGAATGACAAGGGTGACTGGTTGGGGGGGTTTACTGCCAATCTTGGGTGTTGCACTGCAGCTGCGGCTGAGCTATGGGTTGTCTTTCATGGTTTGTCTTTTGCCTGGGACAAGGGTGTTCGGAAAGTTCATTAGAAACGGACTCGGAGCTTGCGGTGTGCTTCCTTGAGAAGGGTGTTGAACCTACACACCCTCTTCGCAACCTGGTTGTAAAATGCCATGGCTTCTTTAAACGAGACTGGCTCATTCACATTTCTCACACCTTCCGTGAGGGTAACCGAGTCGCTGAGTCGCTTGCCGCTTTTGCTTTCTCTTGGCCTCTTGGCTTTCATGCTCTTGTTGATTCCCCCAGATACTAAGACTTTGCTGTTAGTTGATTTGGGTGGGAGTTTTTGTATTTCGGGTGTTTTAGCCCCTGCCTAATGAAATTATGCGGTGTTGTCCGCTTTTCGACAAAAAAAAAACATAATATCAATTATGTCACATAAATTAATCGTAAATACCAAAAATTATTAATCTAGTTTAAGATAACATAACATTCATATCTAAAATAATTTATATCCATTTTAACATTTTTTAAAATATTACGGTGAAATAGTGTTTTCTTTTATTGGTTAGAAACCTTAAATAAGAATGCTGTTGTTATAATAATTAGTACTTTACGATGAAATAAATGATATTTTTATCTACTATTTTTTAATTTTTATAAAGTATTTAAACTATGAGAGATATGATATATATTACATTGTAATATCATAAATGATGTATATTTTTATATCTACAAATAGAGTATAAATTAGTTTGAAAATTTTGATTAGTATATGACTATCTAAGTATTTTGGTAAACATAGTAATATCTTAATCAAATCATACCAAGCTATTATTCAAATCATGTAGAAATCATTACAAATAATTAAATAGAATTAAAAATTGGCCAATTTAATATTGGCCGTACAAAAAAGGGTCAATTACTTTTTATATTATTTGGTAATTATAACAACAATGTTATGATAGATATTTACGGATTTATAAATGTGGTGCTATTAATTTTAAATATAATGGTTGGTGGACTACATCAAAAGTACAAAGTATTTAGGAAAGATAAATTATAGCAATATCAAAATCAACCATAATAGGTAAGAATAAATAAGGACAGATAGTAGTAAGATTTAATCGATAACTATCTTAACAAATCTTACAAGAAAAAGGGAAAATAACTCTAAATGATACCAACTATTGCCTTCGAACAAAAAATAATACGAACTTTAAAAATTGTAAAAACATACCCCAACTATATCAATATTAACCCAAAATGGTATGGTTCATTTTTCCGATAAAATCTCCGACGGAAATGATGATGTGGCACTAGAAGACATGAGTTGGCAGAAAATTTTCGCACATCAACTCACTTATATAATTAAAAAATAGAAAAAAGAAAATTAAAATCAAAAGAATGAACTTCTTCAGTAATTTGCATCTACTGAAATACAAACCTAAAATTTCAGCAATCAGTTTAACAACGATGATGGAGATTGACTTTTGGACCTTCCTCTTCGAGCGCCCACTTCGAGCCCTCTTCGAAGGACTGCTTTTTTTAGTTCGTGCTTCAGTAGATGTAAATTGTTGAAGAAGTTCATTCTTTTGATTTTATTTTTTATTTTTTCATCTTGTTTTTTTATCATATAAATGAGCTAATGTGTAAAAACAATTTGCCAGCTCATGTTTTCCAGTGCCACAGCAGCATATCTGCCAGAGATTTCACCAAAAAAATGGACCTTACCATTTGAGTTAATATTGACATAGTTCAGGTACGTTTTTACAATTTTTAAAGTTCGTATTATTTTTGGTTGATAGGCGATAGATGGTATTATTTAAAGTAATTTTTCCTAAGAAAAATAAATATACTTTGTTATTAATTTTAATCGTAATTTAGATGAAATATATTTTTATACGTTGTTATTTTGAATAAGTAAAATGATATTCTGATCGTGCATTTTCTTTATTATATCAATATAAGAATTTTAAAAATAATTTGATGGGACAATTTTACATTGATTTCCAAATTATTGAAAATATATAGAAACATTATACTCGGATGTGTAAAAATTAGTTTCATTTAGGCATGATTCTCTCTCATCTACCTCTTCAACGATTTATGGACTAACGTCCAAGCACTGAGATTGTTTATCTATTCAAATATTTCTACTAAGTCTCTGGGTACAGTGCTTGGTCAGTCCATAAATCCATTTGGTCAGCCCGCTATGTTAGGGTGGTCCCGGTGGATGATCCCACTGTTATGAGCCTTAGTCCAATCGTAAAATAGTTAAACCAGAACAGTAATTTGCACAATGACTGAAAACATAAGAAGACTGTTTAGGCGTGGATCTAGTAGTAGTTCCAGCCCAACTATTCATAGTAATGAAAACATGTTTACTATAGACCCTGATAATTTAGAAGACCAGACTATTCCAGATAATTCACAATCCATATATAGAACCAGAATCTTAGATCTATTTCATGCATGCTGCATTAAACATCATGAACATACCATTAGTCTAACCAAAGAACAACAGTCTTTAAAACTTCTCAATCCTTTAGCCATCAAAAAGTATTTAGGAAAAGGTTTTAGATTCATGCATCTTGGCTTAATTCAGATAGCCCTAAAACCTTTACATAGAAAAGGAATAGATTCTCCTATCTTCTTAGCTCTTAGAGACGACAGGTTTAGAACCTATAAAGACTCTATCTTAGCCATAGTCCAATCCAACATCTGCAATGGCCCCTTATTTTTTAATTGCTCTCCGAACTTCACAGTAGATATAACAAACCCCAAATTTTGTCAAACTTTAATATTAGACATAAAAATGTTAAATGACAACTTCAAACAGTTCACTAAAAACTTTGTTGTTATTTTAAGACTCCACTTTAAGTTAATGAGTTCCTTAACATATCCTAAATGTACTATTTCCCCATTACCCCAGAGAGAAACCATCTTACTTCAATTAGAAGTAGAAAAGTCTAGTACCTTTACCCCTAAGACCATAAAATGGAAAGATATAACTATTCCTCAAACCCTAGAAGTCGCCAATGACAACCCTCCTAGGAATATGGAACAACAAGAAATATCACAAATCGTTGAAGAGTTTGACGGAAGAATTTTAATTAGATTTAATTCTACCAGAGAAACTTCAATAGAGAGACCAACCTTTCTACCTGCTAGAAACTCTATTAATGACCCTTTTTACTCTATTAGAAGTGAATTCACAGGATCATTAAGAAGTGATAGGGTAGACTTCAATAACCCTTTACCTAGAATCATCCCTCAAAATGATGAAGAGTCAACCGACATGCATTCACCAACCTCTAATGATATGCATAGCTATTCCACCATCAATATGATAACCAAAGCTGACTTCGAGATAGACAAAGAATATCTAAGAAAAGACTTTGATAGTACCAAAAAAGAAAAAAAAAGAAAATGGTTTATGAGCATAGATAAAGAATGTAGAGAACAGATTAGAAGAGATTATTATGAAGAGATGAATAAGCTTCAAACCAATATTCTCTTCTTTACCTGGCTCCTTATATATTTATCCAGAAAAGATATAAAAGACCCCTTCCATCTCTCTTCATTAGATGTCCAAAATAGAGTAACTAGAACCTGGAAACATTTACCTTTAGGAACTAGTACCTCTGTCCATCCTCCCCTTAAAGGTATAATAGTCGACAGTAATAGTGAAGATGTCAAAGCTGAACCTTTTAAAAAGGGAAGATCTGATTCAGATGATAGTCAAGTAAATTTAAGAGATATAAAAAAGATTTATAATCAAAACAATTATTCAAATCAGATCCTTCACACCATAGCTGAACAAACAGATCAAGTTCACTTAGGAATTGAAAAAGGTTTTAATCCTCCAAAATTTCCTAGAGACATCTCCAAACCTCACTTTCAGACTGAAAGTGTCCCTAGTAACCTTCTGAGAAATATAAGTCTAACACCCCAGACTGTTTTAGAGAGAATTTCCCAGAGACTTGATGCGTTCCAAGCATCAACTTCTCAAACCACTCCAGCCAATATAAATTGTTTAAAAACTAAGTGTAAAAACACTTGCAAAGAAGAGTCCAGCTCTGACCAAAGTAAAGAAACGGATACAGAGACTGAGTCAGAAGACTCAGACAAGAAAATAGAACAATTAGAATCAACCATTCCAAATGAAAATTTAGAAATTAATAAGATTGGAAGAAGAGGTAATAGATCGCAACAGTATACCAAAATGTTCGGGAAAAGAAACATGGATACTAGAAATTACTATAATAGACCTACTCCTCCTGACCTACAATATGAAGAAAGATCTAAATTTAGATCCACAGACTATAATGGCCAATCCCTCTACGAATGGAATATAGATGGGAAATCTGAAAGCGAAATCATGAATACCCTTCAAGAAATGGGAATGGCAAAAGTCGCTTATAGAACCCAAGGCCATACAGACAAAATAGCAACTGTCCTTATAATCCAAGGATTTACAGGCCAACTTAAATATTGGTGGGATAATGCTATGAACTTACATCAAAAGTTAGAAGTCTTAGAAGCTACCGTTTCTATAGAAGATGAAACCGGTAGAGAAGCTATAGAACAGAATGTTGTTGGACATCTAATTTATGCCATTAGCATGTACTTTGTAGGAAAGCCTCAAGAAGAACTTCAAGCCAACAAGACTATCCTTAACAATCTTAGATGTCCTACTCTAAGTGATTACAGATGGTATAAGGATGTTTTCTTATCCTATGTCCTTAGGAGACCAGACTGTAATGAATCCTTTTGGAAAGAAAGATTTGTTTCAGGTTTACCCTCATTGTTTGCCCAAAGAATCATAACAAAGCTTAAAGAAATCATAGGAACAGACGAAATTCCTTGGAAGGATATTACTTACGACCAATTAGAAGCTTTCATTAAGAAAGAAGGTATAGCTTTATGCACTGAATTGAATATTCAAGCAAAATACGGGGCAGATAGAGGAAAGTCCAAAAGAGAAATGGGAACCTTCTGTGAAGCTTTTGGTATAGAAAAGATTCAAGCCCCTTCGAGGACTAGAAAAGAAAAGTCTTACAGAAAGAAAAGAGATTATCCTAGGTTCTTCAGGAAACATAGATCAACTAAACCCGAACTAGAAAGACCTAGTAGACCCAAACCTAGTAGAAAGATAATCTGTTACAAATGCAGAAAGCCTGGTCATAAAGCCAACAATTGCCCTTTAAAACAAAAGATCAATGAAATATTCAAATACAATCCATAGATGAAAGAAAAATTAGAAAAAATCCTCCTTAGTGACAAAGACTACTCTTCTGAAGAAGAGGGAATTTACGAAATAGACTATAATTCTTCCAGTAACTCAGATAGTTGTCAATCACCTCAATTCTGCAATGTTATAACAAAATCTGATAAAGAGGAAGCCCTTTTTCAACTCATAGACCAAATACCAGATCCTAGAACAAAGCAAGTATACTTTATGAAGCTAAAGGATCTAATATTCAAAGAACAAAAACTAGTCTTTGCAGAACCTTTTAGTATATCTAAACTCTTGAAAAACAGACCTAGTACCAGCCTTTTTGGAACACATGTAACAACAAAGGACTTACAAATTGAAGTTAATAGATTAAAAAGAGAAGTCAAAGACCTTCAAGAATATGTTAGAATCAAAGATCCCAAAGATTTAGAAATAGAAACTAGGATTGCCATTCTAGAATCAAAACTAGATTCGGACAGTAGTTCGTCAAATCTCATCTTTGATCATAACTCAAAAAATTCTGAAGCCACTTCTATAAATAAAGAAGTAGAAAGGACAGAAGACGATGATGAAGCCTTCTTAACTATTCTTAATAAAATAGACTTCCAAAAATGGTATGTCCCTATCAACATAAAAATAGGCAACTTCATTCTGGAAACAGTAGCCCTCCTAGATAGCGGAGCAGACCATAATTGCATTAATGAAGGACTTGTGCCTTCAAAGTTCTTTGTAAAAACTACTGAAAGACTCCACAATGCCAGTGGATTCGAACCCTTCATAAAAGAAAGACTCCACAATGCCAAATCAAAACACGATACCCTCTCAAAATCAGTTCCAAATCTTATCACAGTTCCCTTCTCTTTCAAACAGTCAAGCTCCTCTGAACCCGAGGACTCCTCAAAAGAAAGACTCACAAAAAACCAAAGCATACCACAAATATTTCATCAAACAGTCATCCCAGCAAGAAGTATGTTTTACGAAAGAGTTCAAAACACATGAACCCAAAGAATTCGAACCCTTCATAAAAGGCCTTTTTCACAAAAGACTTCCAATGGTTCCCTTCAGAACCAACCAAGACTCAAAAGTTTTATGAGTTCATCTTAGTAGATTCAATGTCTGCTGAGATCTCCCACACCAAAGACGAAAGAGACCCTGATCTTACCTTATTTTCCAAGTGTAAGATCCTCAAGGTGATCTCCCGGGAAGAGTGGGGTGACCCTAGTTCACAAAAACAGTTCTCCATCCCCTTTTACCCAAAGGGATATTCATACTTTGATAATCGTGAAGCATGGTCAATGACATTTCTCATTAGACCATTCAACCCTTCTTGGTTCTTCTTTTTTGCTAAGAACTGCAATGACAAGTTACCAATATGGTTCTACTCATGGTGGAATATATTTGGCCCAGTCCCTGAAATATTTCCAGAACCGACAAAGCAAGCCTTTGTTTATTTCTGCAAACATTGCTTTTGGCCGGATTATATCAAACCAGTCCAATTCCACAAAAGTATCGGAGTCGCCTGGATCCTATGCTGGATCTATGAACTTCAACAAGTCCTACCCAGTCCCCTTCCTCTATCGCTTTGTAGAAAATACAAAGTAAGATGGTGGGAGAAACTTGACCTGGATTCTTTAACCATTGAAAGAATCCAGATCCCTATCAAAACAAAACAGTCCCCTTATGTTTCCGAAAAAAACCATACAAGTCCATCCTACTGGAATACCTATAGCATCAACATCCCAAACTCCTCCACCATTAAACACAAACCAACAAAAACAGTGGCAGGAATTCCAAGAGTTCAAGAAGTATCAAGAGTTTATGGCACATGAACCCAAAGAATTCAAACCCTTCATAAAATGGCTCTAATACCAATTGTGCCCAAGTATTTAGTTTTGAAACTAGTTTTGAAACTATTGAATGAAAGGAGAGAAATATGAACTAGGACTATCAGAAAGCTTACTTTAAACAGACTTTTATTGATAGACTATGGATCTTGATCTTGTTCTTCGATCTTGATCTTGCTACAAAGAGTAAATATTACAAAGGATTTTGAGAAAGAATTCTCAACACATGAGAGTTTTTGCTGTCTCGAAAAACTTGCTTCTCTACAACTGAGAAGTTTCACTTATATAGGAAGTTGAAAATGAACTATTGAGATCCACTATTTAGAATCCATACTACTATTCAAGAGTACAGTAATCGACTAGTGGCCTTGGTCTATTATTGGAGTCTTGCTTTTGCTGATTGGACTTTTGTCTGCCATTTGCTTCTGGCCTTGTCTGTTGAATATGTAGAGGGACTTGGCGTCTTCTGCCGACTGATTGCCTTTTAATAATTAAGGCTTGTTACCTTCTTACTGGACTTGAAGAAGATTTGGGCCTTGGATTCTTCTTGGGCCTTTTAAGCATAAGGATCTTGGGCGAACTGTTCATATGGATCGAGGTCTTCATGTTGGGTCTGATTTGAAGAGTTGTTCTGGGCTTCTTGTTCTTCTTCTTCTACCTTCTGAAACCATGATTTTTTAACCATGGTCTTGGACTGTCCTTTGTAATATTTACTCTTTGTAGCAAGATCAAAAACCCTTTGTAATATTTACTATTTGTAGCAAGATCAAGATCAAAGAACAAGATCCATAGTCTATCAATAAAAGTCCGTTTTAAGTAAGCTTTCTGATTAAAAAAAAATAAAGAAAATAGGAACTCCATTCCTAACCCAAATCTATCCCTTCCAAGTAGACCAAGTAGGAATCCATGCTGAAAGTTTAGGAAAAAACCTAAACTTCAACTTCATAAATTCTGTAAAGCATAAAGACATAACTCTTTTATAATATTCTTCTATTAAGAAATACTTAGACCTCATTAGTAACAAAAGAGTTTTCATAAAAGATCTAACTGATGAAATTGCAAATCTAAGAATATAAGAAAACCTTAAAAGCCCTACACTGCAAAACAAAGTCCTAGAATTAGAAGAATTGTTCAAAAAACAAGTTTGTTCTGATCTCCCTAATGCCTTCTGGGATAGGAAGAAACACCAAGTCTCACTTCCCTTCGAGAAAGACTTTGATGAGAAAAATATCCCTACCAAGGCTAGACCAATCCAAATGAACAAAGAACTTCTAGGAACCTGCAAAAAGGAAATAGATTCCTTATTATCTAGAGGTTTAATTAGAAAGTCACAATCTCCTTGGAGTTGTGCAACCTTCTATGTTATGAACCAAGCTGAGAAAGAAAGAGTTGTCCCAAGATTAGTCATTAACTATAAACCTCTTAATAATGTCCTTCAGTGGATTAGATATACAATCCCTAATAAAAGAGACTTACTCAATAGACTTTTCGAAGCAAGACTATTCTCTAAATTTGACATAAAAAGTGGTTACTGGCAAATTCAGATAACCAAAGAAGACAGATACAAAACAGCCTTCACTGTCCCTTTTGGCCATTTCGAATGGAATGTAATGCCTTTTGGCCTTAAGAACGACCCTTCAGAATACCAAAGAATTATGAATGATATTCTCAACCCCTATTCAGACTTCCTTATAGTCTATATAGATGATATTTTAGTTTACTCAAAGACCATAGAGGAACATTTTAAACATTTAAATGTCTTCTTATATACTATCAAGAAAAATGGTTTAGTCCTTTTTTGCAACAAAGATGAAGTTATTTCAAACTAAAGTCAGATTTCTTGGTCATAACATTTACCAACAGACTATTAAACCTATACACATAAGTATAGAATTTGCAAAAAAGGTCCCTAATAAAATAATAGATAAAACACAATTACAAAGATTTCTAGGATGTCTTAACTACATCTCTGATTTCTTTCCAGGGTTAAGACAACTTTGCATTCCAGTCTTTCAAAGACTTAAGAAAAATCCACCTCCTTGGGGAACAGAGCAAACCAAGGCCGTTAGGATTATAAAATACAAAGTCAAATCCTTACCTTGTATTGGCATTCCTCAACCTAAAGCCTTTATGATAGTTGAGACTGATGCATCAGATATAGGATTTGGTGGTATATTAAAACAGAAAATAAATGATAAAAGTTCATAACAACTAGTTAGATTCTACTCAGGAATCTAGGCAGGACCACAAAAGAACTATAGTACAATAAAAAAAGAAATACTTTCTATTGTGGCATGTATCTCTAAATTTCAAGATGATTTGTATAACAAATCCTTTTTACTTAGAGTCGATTGTAAATCTGCAAAAGAAATTTTACAAAAAGATGTTCAAAACATAGTCTCAAAACAGATCTTTGCCAGATGGCAAGCCATTCTTTCGGTTTTCAATTTTGACATAGAATACATTAAAGGAGAGAACAACTCCTTTGATGCGAAAACCCCTTCGAAATGGCTTCGCTTGGGATGGATCTAGGTAGGACACGGATAAAGATCGATTCTCTTGATGTACGATCGATGGAGGTGATGTACGAACTGGCCAAATAATGATAATTCAAGAATTCGGCCTCGCCGGGCAAGGAGAATTCCTGGGCATTGGTCCGACTTGTAAAAATTCTTTCTCCCTGCTCAGGAATCCAAATGCGATGATTCTAACGCGAGGAGTTAGATCTATGAGTCTAGTTCGCCTCCTCAAAATTTCAGACCAAAATATTGAGTGAGCAGAAGGTTATGGCTATTCTCCTGATGTGTCGTAGATGGAGGCGAAGAGAACGAACTGGTTCGGCGTGAAGGATTAGAGTTCCGGCCTTGCAGCAACAAGGAAGAAACGAACAAGTGATGATGGAGATTGGAATGAACAAGTGCGTGAATTTTTTAGGATGAATCGAACAAGATTGTTGACGTTGATACAAGGGGGCGGAGATCAAGCTCACGACATAGCCTTGCTTCAAATTCAACGTAAATAAAATTAGGGTTCCAAGTTTCAATATAAAGGCTCCTAAGTTACCGAAGATAGTAACTTTCCTAATGCCCAAAAATAGTAATAATTCAAAATACGAGAGCAAACAAATAAAAACAATTCCCAACGAGTCTAATAATGTTTATGACTACTCCTCATGATAAATGGCCACCGAACACATAACAACGGTAGGTGTGGAAGTTGAAGTCGTTCCATTCCTTGCAAATGCTTTAGCGACAATGCTCGTAGTCGCATGGGCAATGGCTCTGGCACGAGCTCTCATAATTGGTCCATCTGACCGAATGCTAAGTGACTCTTCCTCCTCGGCCTCCGTCAATGTCAAGGGCTGTCCCGCATCATTCTCTCCTTCTTGGCCTCGAATCATCCCCGATTCGTCAATGTGAAGGTCTGGAGGTGTGTAGGGGGATAGGTCTCCAATGTTGAAGGTGTTGTGAACTCCATATTCTATGGGAAGCTCAAGCTTGTAGGCATTGGGGCCGTAAGCTTCCAAAACCTTGAACGGGCCATCACCTCTCTGGTCGAGCTTGGATCGTCTCTTTGACGGAAACCGATCCTTCCTCAAATGCAACCAAACAAGGTCCCCGGGCGCGAAAGTGACGCGACGCCGGCCCTTGTTGGCCTTCTGCTCCAGCTGCCGGGCTCTCCTCTCCAGCTGCTCCTTTGTCCTAGCATGCGGCTCCTGTATCATCTCCGCCCGAGTAGCTCCACGTACATGATCACCATCCTTCAGCGGGTGTGGCACCAAGTCCAGCGGCGATAGCGGGTTCCGACCGTACACCACCTCAAATGGCGACATGTTCGTCGCGGAATGGACAGACCTGTTGTAAGAGAACTCAACAAAAGGTAGTAAGTCCTTCCAACAGCACGGGTTGGTCCTAAGCATGGTCCTAAGCAAAGTCCCTAAGGTCCGGTTGGTCACCTCGGTCTGGCCATCAGTTTGCGGGTGGTAGCTAGTAGAGAATAAGAGATTGGTACCTAGCTTACCCCACAAAGTCCTCCAAAAATGGCTAACAAATTTCACGTCCCTATCACTAACAATAGAATGCGGTATACCATGTAAACGCACAACATTGTCGAAGAAAAGTGAAGCACAATCCGCAGCATTGTTAGTGCCCTTACATGGTATGAAATGTGCCATCTTCGAGAACCTATCAACCACGACAAAAATAGAGTCCCTCCCCTTCTTAGACCTAGGCAGCCCCATCACAAAATCCATAGATATGTCCTTCCAAGGATGGTCAGGTATAGGTAAAGGGGTGTATAGTGAGGGACTGGATCTAGACTTGGCCCTATGGCAAGTGACACAAGCATTGCAAAACCTAGTGACCTGGTTAGTCATGTTGGGCCAATAAAAATGCTCCTTAAGGGCTGCTACAGTTTTGGCTATTCCGAAATGTGCCCTACTCTCATGTGCCTCTTTAACTAAGAGTTCCCTAATAGAAGAAGATGGTATGGATAGCTTTCCACCCTTATAAAGGTATCCCTGGTCAAGGAAGTAGGAATCTAAGGAACCCTGAGATGCGCAAGCCTCATAAATAGATTTGAAGAAAGTATCATGCGAATACAATTCCTTAATCAATGAAAAACCAAAGACTAAAGCATCAAGGGAAGACAAGAGGACGTACCTGCAAGAAAGGGCGTCGGCTAACACATTCTCCTTACCTTTCTTATGCATCACCACATAGGGAAAGGTCTCCATGAATTCTACCCACCTCGCATGCCGACATCCGAGTGTGGTTTGATGCTTAAGGTACTTCAAGGCCTCATGATCGGTATGGATAATGAACTCCTTTGGCCACAAGTAATGCTGCCACGTCTTCAACACCCTGATAAGAGCATACAGTTCTTTATCAAAATTAGAATAGTTAAGTGTAGCACCTGCCAATTTCTCACTGAAGTACGCGATGGGTTGGCGCTCCTGGAGAAGCACCCCACCGATTCCAATGTTGGAGGCGTCGCACTCAACCTCAAAGGCCTTGTTGAAGTCCGGCAGCTGTAGTAATGGTGCGTGGCATAGGCGGTCTTTTAGCACTCTGAATGCTACCTCATGCTTTGGTTCCCAAGTAATGGTGGCGCCTTTCTTTGTCAACTCATGTAGAGGCGCAGAAATGGAGCTGAAATCGCGCACAAAGCGCCTGTAGAAGCCAGCCAACCCCAAGAAAGATCGAACCATGGTCGGGGTAGTTGGGGTAGGCCACTCCTTGATGGCGCGGACCTTTTCTTCATCAACCCGCATCCCATCCTTAGAAACAACAAATCCTAGAAAAATCATTGTGTCCGAGCAAAACACACATTTTTCCAAGTTGGCATATAATTGCTCGTTCCTAAGGCATTCTAGAACATGTCTAAGGTGTAAAACATGCTCATGCAACGACCGACTGTACACTAAAATATCATCAAAATAAACAACCACAAACTTCCCCAAAAAATGACGAAGGACGTGATTCATTAACCTCATAAAAGTGCTCGGTGCGTTGGTGAGTCCGAACGGCATGACTAGCCACTCATAAAGGCCATACTTCGTCTTGAAATCCGTCTTCCATTCGTCGCCTTCCTTCATGTGGATTTGGTGGTAGCCACTCCTAAGATCGATCTTTGAAAATAATATGGCCCCATGCAACTCGTCCAGCATATCATCAAGGCGAGGGATTGGATGATGGTACTTCACCGTGATTTGATTTATGGCCCTGCAGTCCATGCACATTCTCCATGAGCCCTCCTTCTTCGGTACGAGGATTACCGGGACACCGCAAGGACTTAGGCTTTCACGAATGTAGCCCTTGTCCAAGAGGTCGGTAACTTGTCGTTAAAGTTCTTTAGTCTCCTCTGGGCTCGCCCTGTATGCCGCCCGATTGGGTAAGGAGGCACCCGGCACCAAATCAATCTGGTGCTCAATCCCACGTATAGGAGGTAGACCGTCTGGCAACTCATCGGGCATGACGTCCGTGAAGTCCTGCAAAAGAGAAATCACAGAAGCGGGTAGCTCATCGACATTCTTTAAAACCGAAAAACACGCATTTGGAACCAATAAAATACAAGGAGAACGTCCCTGAACAATTGGAGAGAGGTCCCGTGAGCGTGCCATAAGCAAACGACGTTCGCATCGACCCTTGATCGTACTCGACGGATCGCCAGAAGAAGGTGGAGGAGCAGCCCCTGACTCGGTCCAGAACTCGGCCGAGTTCTGGGCCGAGTTAGGCTCGACTTTCTTCTGGCCGTGCTGACTCGGCCGAGTTGCTGTGGGTCCGAGGCCGAGTTGTTCACTGGTGCAGGAACTCGGTCCAGAACTCGGTCGAGTTCTGGGCCGAGTTGGCTTCTGTTGTGGAGACTCGATCCAGAACTCAGTCGAGTTCTGGGCCGAGTTGTGGCCTGGCGTCTTTGCTCCTTTCGCCGGGTTGGGCACGGGCGGTGTCGGCTTTGGTGTCGTCGATTTGGCCTTCTCCAATGCCTTGATCCGGTCTCTCTCGACTTGATCATGAATGATTTCTTGTGGCGTCATGGGTAAAAGTGTGACCCGACGTCCCTTGTTTTGGAAAGTGTACGTATTCAAGAAACCGTCATGTACCGCTTTCTTGTCGAATTGCCATGGGCGACCTAAAAGGAGGTGAGTCGCATCCATAACAACAACATCACAAGTAACAGAATCAACATATTGACCAATAGAGAATGTAATGTGGCATTGCCTGGTTACCACATCACCTTTACCTTCTGAGATCCATTGCAAACTATATGGTTGAGGATGTGCAATCGTAGGCAAATTGAGCGCGTGAACGACCTTTTCATTCAAAATGTTACAACACGATCCACTATCCACAATCACACTCAACGAAGAAGTGCCCACAATGCAATGAGTGTGGAACAAATTCTTGCGTTGGTCCACTAGAGACGCGTCCTTCACCGTCAAAGTACGGCGAGCAACAAGAGAGAGAGGCGTACCTTCATTCAAATCCAGTGGTCCACATTCATACGGCTCCTCATCTTCGTAATCGTCGTACACCGGTGGTGGTGCGTCCTCGGTCTCCTCTTCGTCATCAAATGACTCGTAACCCGTGGCTTGAGAGAACAACACGCGTCGCGAGTTCGAGCAATCGCGCATGAAATGACCACGGCCGCCACATTTATAGCAAATCCAGTCGCTCGTCTTTTCCGAACGGGTGTCCTGCTTCGGAGGAACGCGCGTCATGGGCGGTTTGGGTGCTTCGGGACGAGGCGGGGCCCAGTTGTAGGGGGCTTGTGGCCGAGGCTGCGTACTCACAACGGGGTTAGGAGAAAAAGATGAAGGATTCGGTTTAGAATCATACCTGCGGGATGATGATCCCGATATCCATGGATAAATCTTCTTGCGCACCAAACGTTGATGAACCTTTTGAGCGGCGTGCGCAAGAGCGGTCAAATCATTGATAGGTAACACATCGACCTCCTCTCGTAGATCGACATGCATCCCTTGGAGGAATTTTGTCTTGAACGTGCCGGGAGTGACGCTTATGCCCGCCTTGAAGTACAAATCCTCGAGATGAGCAAAGAACTCGAGAGGAGTGCTCGTACCTTGGCGTGCTAGAGCAATCTTCAAATGCATTTCTTGCTTGTACTCCGGGGGCACGTACTTCCGAGTCATGAAATAGACAAGTTGATGCCATTGCTCAATGGGGTCGTATCCCATACGAACCCGGTTCTTTTGGTCCCTGTGCCACCATGAACGAGCGGCTCCTTGAAATTGTAACGTGGCGATTTCCACCTTGTCTTCCTCGTTGTAGTGGAAATGTGCAAGAGCATGTTCCGTGCCTTGCAACCAGTCCAAAAAGACAGCGGCATCATAATCACCAAGAAAGGGTTTGATTTTTACCTTAATTTCTCTTCGAGCGCCGTAGTTAGGTTGCACTTGTCGTCTATCTTCATAGGCGCGCTCTCCTTGGTAGCCACGACCAGCACCACGTCCTCCATTGTGTCCCCTACGACGCCGTGGTGGCGCTTGCTCGTACTCATCATAGTCGTCGGGGTGAGGATCAAAAACAGGAGGGGGAGGAAGCTTACGCGGTATCCATCCTTCCGGGTGCACTTGATGCTCAATTGGCTCAACTAGAGGAGGATGGAAGTTACCCGGGTTCACTTGGCCAGCTAAGTGCATGTCCTCCTCATCATATTCAGCAAAGGGACGTTAGGGATACGTCCTAGAAGGGGCTTGGGGCACTGGATGCGAACGTCCATGCGGTGTTCGGGTAGTGCGGTCTACAAAAGTGGCATGATTGTTATCATAATAAGGGTCAGGGGCGTATGAATCATACCTGGGCCTCTCATGAGAATGATGTTGCCGACGTGGAGTGTCGACATGGTCGGAGTAGTGGCCATTGTCATCTAGGTCCTTGGAGTTGGACCGAGGTTGCCATCTATCGTCAATGGGCGGACCCGTGGGTTTCACCATGACCGAGCGCAGTTTGCCGGCTTGCCGAGTGGTGTCGCCTGGATGGTGTGAGGAGGACGCGATGTGCTTCCCTTTGTCAAGGCGAGAGTCATGATGGATGAGTCTCCCGTCACGTGCGTCCCAGTGGTCTTCCTCAAGCACCGAAGTCGGGCCCAATTGAGCTTCTACGAGCCGGTATTGTTGTAGTTGT
The DNA here is from genome assembly GCA_027886185.1 of Rheum nobile. NCBI lineage: Eukaryota > Viridiplantae > Streptophyta > Magnoliopsida > Caryophyllales > Polygonaceae > Rheum > Rheum nobile. The sequence goes on along the minus strand of WOAB01000490.1, from coordinate 2,950,554 downwards.
TTCTCCGCGGTGTGTAGCCGCTCGACCACATCAAGTCTTTCCGCCTCGGATTGAGCAAGGCGTTCCTTAGCGGTCACTAGTTCAGCGGCTTGTGCCTCGGATTCATCACCATGCAACAACATAGCAAAGAAGGTTAAACAACAGTAGGCAACAACAAACAAAGTTACTCAGCGCAATAAACTCAACTCAAGAATCAAAGTCTCCCGGTATCTAGTTTTGGCAATCCATGAGGGAGGTCAAGGCAAGGAAGTGAACTCATATGCAATAACCATCTCAAGATAATCAAGCATGTAATATAGTCAAACAATGAATAAATCAAAGCAAAGATCATGCAAGATAAGCTCTTTTATAGATTGCTACTAGAGATATGGAAGACAAGAAATGGAATTGCTGAATTAGTGCGGGATTTCCCGTTGCCAGCGGCGAGTTTTGTGATAATAGTAATGTGGGTTGTGTGATGCTTAGCATGGTAATAATAATTCAGCAACTTGTTGGAATTTTTTTTTTTGAAGAAAGAAAGCAAGGTAGCAACACAAATTTCAGCGTATTCGTGGAATGCACCCAAGCTCAAGAGGTAGAAGATTGTTTAGACTTTTTGTAACAAACGCGAACTTACCATTCATGCAATGACAACTTAATGCAGCGAAATAATCAAAGAAGACAATACGCCACGCAATAATATAGCAAGATAAACTATTGCACACAAGGAGGTTCGGTTTCTCACAAACAAGAAAAAGAAACACTCGGTTTGATTCAACTTGCGTTGCAAGACAAATCACCTAGGGTTTGGCACTCAATTTTTTTATTTTTTTTATATAAAATCAGATTGGTGGAAGACAATATAATGGAAGAATAAGATATGGAAAAAACCAGAAAAATTGTAGGGAGAAATTGAAATCAAGAGACAAATTTACAACACGTCGTACCCCTGGAAGCTGATACCAGTTGATGCGAAAACCCCTTCGAAATGGCTTCGCTTGGGATGGATCTAGGTAGGACACGGATAAAGATCGATTCTCTTGATATACGATCGATGGAGGTGATGTACGAACTGGCCAAATAATGATAGTTCAAGAATTCGGCCTCGTCGGGCAAAGAGAATTCCTGGGCGTTGGTCCGACTTGTAAAAATTCGTTCTCCCTGCTCAGGAATCCAAATGCGATGATTCTAACGCGAGGAGTTAGATCTACGAGTCTAGTTCGCCTCCTCAAAATTTCAGACCAAAATATTGAGTGAGCAGAAGGTTATGGCTATTCTCCTGAAGTGTCGCAGATGGAGGCGAAGAGAACGAACTGGTTCGGCGTGAAGGATTAGGGTTCCGGCCTTGCAGCAACAAGGAAGAAACGAACAAGTGATGATGGAGATTGGAATGAACAAGTGCGCGAATTTTGTAGGATGAATCGAACAAGATTGTTGACGTTGATACAAGGGGGCGGAGATCAAGCTCACGACATAGCCTTGCTTCAAATTCAACGTAAATAAAATTAGGGTTCCACGTTTCAATATAAAGGCTCCTAAGTTACCGAAGATAGTAACTTTCCTAATGCCTAAAAATAGTAATAATGCAAAATACGAGAGCAAACAAATAAAAACAATTCCCAACGAGTCTAATAATGTTTATGACTACTCCTCATGATAAGTGGCCACCGAACACATAACATCGGTATGTGTGGAAGTTGAAGTCGCTCCATTCCTTGCAAATGCTTTAGCGACAATGCTCGTAGTCGCGTGGGCAATGGCTCTGGCACGAGCTCTCGTAATTGGTCCGTCTGACCGAATGCTAAGCGACTCTTCCTCCTCGACCTCCGTCAATGTCAAGGGTTGTCCCGCATCATCCTTGCCTGATTTTCTTACAAGAGAATTTTTGCAGGGAAAACCCGTAGAATAAATGAAGCTTTACAAAGATCTCAAAAAAGAAATTTATAGTCAATGGCGTATTGATATTCTTCTCAAAGCTCTTAAAAAGGCTCGTGTTAATTACGAGACTTGTAATCCTTTAAACAACAGTCAGGCCTTGAAGTTTTTATACCTTCTTGAAAATATACAAGACATGGTTTTTAATAGTATCTACATGGCTAATGTTCAAAAATTCAAGTTTTGGAAATACCATTTTAAAATGGCTCCTTTTCCAAACTTCAAATGTCTTCAAGATCTCCAAAAAACATATTATACTTTATTCAAGGTTTTCGAAGGAAAAAGGGAGATTAAAAGAACTTCAAAATAGTCCTTCATTTCTGAAGATTTAAAACAAATCATTTTACATAGTGAAGAAATAATGGTAAGAAGAAGACAAGCCGCTGCAGACAAGATGATCCAAGCAGAGTTAAAGACCCTTAACATTCCTTTTTAACTCTATTTTTCCGGAATGGCGGGGAGAGATATCCCTTCAAGGAAGCAAACACCTCAAGATTATGCACCACAAAAAAGTCCAAATCAAAACATGATACCCTCTCAAAATCAGTTCCAAATCTTATCATAGTTCCCTTCTCTTTCAAACAGTCAAGCTCCTCTGAACCCGAGGACTCCTCAAAAGAAAGACTCATAAAAAACCAAAGTATACCACAAATATTTCATCAAACAATCATCCCAGCAATAAGTATGTCTTACGAAAGAGTTCAAAACACATGAACCCAAAGAATTCGAACCCTTCATAAAAGGCCTTTTCACAAAAGACTTCCAATGGTTCCCTTCAGAACCAACCAAGACTCAAAATTTTTATGAATTCATCTTAGTAAATTCAATGTCTGCTGAGATCTCCCACACCAAAGACGAAAAAGACCTTGATCTTACCTTATTTTCCAAGTTTAAGATCCTCAAGGTGATCTCCCGGGAAGAGTGGGGTGACCTTAGTTCACAAAAACAGTTATCCATCCCATTTTACCCAAAGGGATATTCATACTTTGATTATCGTGAAGCATGGTCAAAGACATTTATCATTAGACCATTCAACCATTCTTGGTTCTTCTTTTTTGCTAATAACTGCAATGACAAGTTACCAATATGGTTCTACTCATGGTGTAATATATTTGGCCCAGTCCCTGAAATCTTTCCAGAACCGACAAAGCAAGCCTTTGTTTATTTCCGCAAACATTGCTTTTGGCCGGATTATATCAAACCAGTCCAATTCCACAAAAGTATCGGAGTCGCTTGGATCCTATGCTGGATCTACGAACTTCAACAAGTCCTACCCAGTCCCCTTCCTCTATCTCTTTGTAGAAAATACAAAGTAAGATGGTGGGAGAAACTTGACCTGGATTCTTTAACCATTGAAAGAATCCAGATCCTTATCAAAACAAAACAGTCCCCTCATGTTTCCGAAAAGACCATACAAGTCCATCCTACTGGAATACCTGTAGCATCAACATCCCAAACTCCTCCACCATTAAATACAAACCAACAAAAATAGTGGCAGGAATTCCAAGAGTTCAAGAAGTATCAAGAGTTTGTGGCACATGAACCCAAAGAATTCGAACCCTTCATAAAATGGCTCTAATACCAATTGTGCCCAAGTATTTAGTTTTGAAACTATTGAATGAAAGGAGAGAAATATGAACTAGGACTATCAGAAAGCTTACTTTAAACGGACTTTTATTGATAGACTATGGATCTTCGATCTTGATCTTGCTACAAAGAGTAAATATTACAAAGGATTTTGAGAAAGAATTCTCAACACATGAGAGTTTTTGCTATCTTGAAAAACTTGCTTCTCTACAACTAAGAAGTTTCACTTTTATAGGAAGTTGAAAATGAACTATTGAGATCCACTATTTAGAATCCATACTACTATTCAAGAGTAGAGTAATCGACTAGTGGCCTTGGTCTATTATTGGAGCCTTTCTTTTGCTGATTGGACTTTTGTCTGCCATTTGCAACTGGCCTTGTCTGTTGAATAGGTAGAGGGACTTGGCGTCTTCTGCCGATTGATTGCCTTTTAATAATTGAGGCTTGTTACCTTCTTACTGGACTTGAAGAAGATTTGGGCCTTGGATTCTTCTTGGGCCTTTTAAGCATAAGGATCTTGGGCGAATTGTTCATATGGATCGAGGTCTTCATGTTGGGTTTGATTTGAAGAGTTGTTCTGGGCTTCTTGTTCTTCTTCTTCTACCTTCTGAAACCATGATTTTTTAACCATGGTCTTGGAATGTCCTTTGTAATATTTACTCTTTGTAGCAAGATCAAAAACCCTTTGTAATATTTACTCTTTGTAGCAAGATCAAGATCGAAGAACTAGATCAAGATCCATAGTCTATCAATAAAAGTCCGTTTAAAGTAAGATTTCTGATTAAAAAAAATTAATTAAAAATAGGAACTCCATTCCTAACCCAAATCTATCCCTTCCAAGTAGACCAAGTAGGAATCCATGCTGAAAGTTTAGGAAAAAACCTAAACTTCAACTTCATAAATCCTGTAAAGCATAAAGACATAACTCTTTTACAATATTCTTCTATTAAGAAACAGTTAGACCTCATTAGTAACAAAAGAGTTTTCATAAAAGATCTAACTGATGAAATTGCAAATCTAAGAATATAAGAAAACCTTAAAAGCCCTACACTGCAAAACAAAGTCCTAGAATTAGAAGAATTGTTCAAAAAACAAGTTTATTCTGATCTCCCTAATGCCTTATGGGATAGGAAGAAACACCAAGTCTCACTTCCCTACGAGAAAGACTTTGATGAGAAAAATATCCCTACCAAGGATAGACCAATCCAAATGAACAAAGAACTTCTAGGAACCTGCAAAAAGGAAATAGATTCCTTATTATCTAAAGGTTTAATTAGAAAGTGACAATCTCCTTGGAGTTGTGCAGCCTTCTATGTTATGAACCAAGCTGAGAAAGAAAGAGGTGTCCCAAGATTAGTCATTAACTATAAACCTCTTAACAATGTCCTTCAGTGGATTAGATATCCAATCCCTAATAAAACAGACTTATTCAATAGACTTTTCGAAGCAAGACTATTCTCTAAATTTGACATGAAAAGTGGTTACTGGAAAATTCAGATAACCAAAGAAGACAGATACAAAACAACCTTCACTGTCCCTTTTGGCCATTTTGAATGGAATATAATGCCTTTTGGCCTTAAGAACGGCCCTTCAGAATAGCAAAGAATTATGAATGATATTCTCAACCCCTATTCAGACTTCCTTATAGTCTATATAGATGTTATTTTTGTTTACTCAAAGACCATAGAGGAACATTTTAAACATTTAAATGTCTTCTTATATACTATCAAGAAAAATGGTTTAGTCCTTTTTTGCAATAAATATGAAATTATTTCAAACTAAAGTCAGATTTCTTGGTCATAACATTTACCAACAGACTATTAAACCTATAGACAGAAGTATAGAATTTGCAAAAAAGTTCCCTAATAAAATAAAAGACAAAACACAGTTACAAAGATTTCTAGGATGTCTTAACTACATCTCTGATTTCTTTCCAGGGTTAAGACAACTTTGCATTCCACTCTTTCAAAGGCTTAAGAAAAATCCACCTCCTTGGGGAACAGAGCAAACCAAGGCCGTTAGGATTATAAAAGACAAAGTTAAATCCTTACCTTGCATTGGCATTCCTCAACCTAAAGCCTTTATGATAGTTGAGACCGATGCATCAAATATAGGATTTGGTGGTATATTAAAACAGAAAATAAATGATAAATGTTCTGAACAACTAGTTAGATTCTACTCAGGAATCTGGGCAGGACCACAAAAGAACTATAGTACAGTAAAAATAGAAATACTTTCTATTGTGGCATGTATCTCTAAATTTCAAGATGATTTGTATAACAAATTGATAACAGGTTTAAGTCGTATCACCTAATCTATCAAATAAAATCCTAGCAAACCTAAACAAGTAGTTAGGGTAAGCAGAGGTCGAATCCACAGAGAGGAAGGGATTAATCTATGTGTTGTTCATATGCAATAGTAACAAGAAGGGGGAGGTGTAGGTTGGTTGGTCACAATTAAGTCAAACACAGCAAAGTATATGATGAAAATATCAAAGAGAGAAAACACTTAGCCAAGTAATGTGCACATAAGTCATTCAAGGGTTGTTCCTTGATTATGCCCTATCTTCCTATTCGGTTATTCTTGTCCTGATCTTGTGTAGATTAATAGGGAAACCATCCCTAAGAACCCTTACCAATGAATAACCCTAGCACCACTAGTGATTCAACCCAAAGGCAGCAATGAACATAAGAATTAACCAGAATACATATAACACCTCAACCAGAAGCATTTAACATGTAATCAATTCCCTACATAGATAAATTCCACAGTGGCAGATAAGAATCTATGCTCGCTACTCGAACTAGAGCGTTAGCCCAATAGTTCCCTAGTATTAGCAATATGAATGAAAGCAATAAACCTAGGTGATCAATCTAGATAAACCAACAAACATCCAAATAAGAATTTGCTTAAGAGAAAAGATATAACTCAATAGGATAATATAGATAGGAACAAAATCTCACAACCAGATGAATAAACTTATGCTTCCATTACCAGACTAAGCAAAATAGGCTTAGCTCCTCATAAACATGATGAACTCCAAAGGTATGAAAAGTGGCAACGATGAATTGAAAATTGCAAAAACTAGAACTTGAAAAAACTCCCTTTTTTAACCTAATGCTAAATAGAGTATATATAGGGCCTCTAACAAATGACCTAGCCCAATAAGAAAAGAAACGAAATAAAATGGAAAAATAAGCAAAGAAATTAGAAAAGATAGACTCGGGAAAAGTCAGAACTTCCAGCGTCGACGACCCGCGATCGCGGCCCATTTACCGCGATCGCAGCCTCTTGTGGCTCCGCGCTCTTCACATTCCTCCGCGCCTGCGGAAAACTCTCGACTTGCCCGAGGAACCGCGATCGCGGCACCCTTGCCCGCGGTCGCGGTTAATGCTCGGTCTTCACTCCTTGGCTTCGCCTCCTAACCTCTCGTCTTCACTTCCTTGGCGTCTTCGTTTGGTGGCCTCATTCCTCAATGTCTCCTATGATATCCAAAATAACTCAAACACCTCCAAAAATACCAGACTTCGCCCCCAAACGCCATGCACAAGAATGTGTCTAAATCTACCCGAATGGCACCAATAAAACCCTCTAATAACTCTTAGTTAAGCCCTACAAAGTAGTACTTATCAAACTCCCCCATTCTTAGACCTTTGCTCGTCCTCGAGTAAACTAATAAAGAGTCTACTCCTCCAATGCAGCACCCAAGGTCTCAGGAAGCATGTCCTCCAACTAAGAGTCACCTAACCCATGTCAAGCTCCTGGCACCAATCTCATTCACAACACATCCACAACTCAACAAGCTTAAGGGACAAGCAGAGTACTTCCCCTAAGCCTAACCCGAACATCCAATGGTGTGAGTAACCTCCTTAGTGACAAAGACTACTCTTCTGAAGAAGAGGGAATTTACGAAATAGACTATAATTCTTCCAGTAACTCAGATAGTTGTCAATCACCTCAATTCTGCAATGTTATAACAAAATCTGATAAAGAGGAAGCCCTTTTTCAACTCATAGACCAAATACCAGATCCTAGAACAAAGCAAGTATACTTTATGAAGCTAAAGGATCTAATATTCAAAGAACAAAAACTAGTCTTTGCAGAACCTTTTAGTATATCTAAACTCTTGAAAAACAGACCTAGTACCAGCCTTTTTGGAACACATGTAACAACAAAGGACTTACAAATTGAAGTTAATAGATTAAAAAGAGAAGTCAAAGACCTTCAAGAATATGTTAGAATCAAAGATCCCAAAGATTTAGAAATAGAAACTAGGATTGCCATTCTAGAATCAAAACTAGATTCGGACAGTAGTTCGTCAAATCTCATCTTTGATCATAACTCAAAAAATTCTGAAGCCACTTCTATAAATAAAGAAGTAGAAAGGACAGAAGACGATGATGAAGCCTTCTTAACTATTCTTAATAAAATAGACTTCCAAAAATGGTATGTCCCTATCAACATAAAAATAGGCAACTTCATTCTGGAAACAGTAGCCCTCCTAGATAGCGGAGCAGACCATAATTGCATTAATGAAGGACTTGTGCCTTCAAAGTTCTTTGTAAAAACTACTGAAAGACTCCACAATGCCAGTGGAAATAGAATGCAAATAAGCTATAAGATACCAAGGGCATTCATTTGCAGTGATGGATACTGCCTTAAGAATTCCTTCATATTGGTTAAAGACCTATCACAAGAAGTCATTCTAGGAACTCCATTCCTAACCCAAATCTATCCCTTCCAAGTAGACCAAGTAGGAATCCATGCTGAAAATTTAGGAAAAAACCTAAACTTCAACTTCATAAATCCTGTAAAGCATAAAGACATAACTCTTTTACAATATTCTTCTATTAAGAAACAGTTAGACCTCATTAGTCACAAAAGAGTTTTCATAAAAGATCTAACTAATGAAATTGCAAATCTAAGAATAGAAGAAAACCTTAAAAGCCCTACACTGCAAAACAAAGTCCTAGAATTAGAAGAATTGTTCAAAAAACAAGTTTGTTCTGATCTCTCTAATGCCTTCTGGGATAGGAAGAAACACCAAGTCTCACTTCCCTTCGAGAAAGACTTTGATGAGAAAAATATCCCTACCAAGGCTAGACCAATCCAAATGAACAAAGAACTTCTAGGAACCTGCAAAAAGGAAATAGATTCCTTATTATCTAGAGGTTTAATTAGAAAGTCACAATCTCCTTGGAGTTGTGCAACCTTCTATGTTATGAACCAAGCTGAGAAAGAAAGAGGTGTCCCAAGATTAGTCATTAACTATAAACCTCTTAATAATGTCCTTCAGTGGATTAGATATCCAATCCCTAATAAAAGAGACTTACTCAATAAACTTTTCGAAGCAAGACTATTCTCTAAATTTGACATGAAAAGTGGTTACTGGCAAATTCAGATAACCAAAGAAGACAGATACAAAACAGCCTTCACTGTCCCTTTTGGCCATTTTGAATGGAATGTAATGCCTTTTGGCCTTAAGAACGCCCCTTCAGAATACCAAAGAATTATGAATGATATTCTCAACCCCTATTCAAACTTCCTTATAGTCTATATAGATGATATTTTAGTTTACTCAAAGACCATAGAGGAACATTTTAAACATTTAAATGTCTTCTTATATACTATCAAGAAAAATGGTTTAGTCCTTTCTGCAACAAAGATGAAATTAATTCAAACTAAAGTCAGATTTCTTGGTCATAACATTTACCAACAAACTATTAAACCTATAGACAGAAGTATAGAATTTGCAGAAAAGTTCCCTAATGAAATAAAAGACAAAACACAGTTACAAAGATTTCTAGGATGTCTTAACTACATCTCTGATTTCTTTCCAGGGTTAAGACAACTTTGCATTCCACTCTTTCAAAGACTAAAGAAAAATCCACCTCCTTGGGGAACAGAGCAAACCAAGGCCGTTAGGATTATAAAAGACAAAGTCAAATCCTTACCTTGCATTGGCATTCCTCAACCTAAAGCCTTTATGATAGTTGAGACCGATGCATCAGATATAGGATTTGGTGGTATATTAAAACAGAAAATAAATGATAAAAGTTCTGAACAACTAGTTAGATTCTACTCAGGAATCTGGGCAGGACCACAAAAGAACTATAGTACAGTAAAAAAAGAAATACTTTCTATTGTGGCATGTATCTCTAAATTTCAAGATGATTTGTATAACAAATCCTTTTTACTTAGAGTCGATTGTAAATCTGCAAAAGAAATTTTACGAAAAGATGTTCAAAACATAGGCGCAAAATAGATCTTTGCCAGATGGCAAGCCATTCTTTCGGTTTTCGATTTTGACATAGAATACATTAAAGGAGAGAACAACTCCTTGCCTGATTTTCTTACAAGAGAATTTTTGCAGGGAAAAACCCGCAGAATAAATGAAGCTTTACAAAGATCTCAAAAAAGAAATTTACAGTCAATGGCGTATTGATATTCTTCGCAAAGCTCTTAAAAAGGCCCGTGTTAATTACGAGACTTGTAATCCTTTAGACAACAGTCATGCCTTGAAGTTTTTATACCGCCTTGAAAATTTACAAGACATGGTTTTTAACAGTATCTACATGGCTAATGTTCAAATTTCTAGAGAAATTCAAGTTTTGGAAATACCATTTTAAAATGGCTCCTTTTCCAAACTTCAAATGTCTTCAAGATCTCCAAAAAACATATTATACTTGATTCAAGGTTTTCGAAGGAAAAAGGGAGATTAAAAGAACTTTAAAACAATCCTTCATTTCTGAAGATTTAAAACAAATCATTTTACATAGTGAAGAAATAATGGTAAGAAGAAGACAAGCCGCTGCAGACAAGATGATCCAAGCAGAGTTAAAGACCCTTAACATTCCTTTTTAACTCTATTTTTCAGGAATGGCGGAGAGATACCCCTTCAAGGAAGCAAACACCTCAAGATTATACACCACAAAAAAGTCCAAATCAAAACACGATACCCTCTCAAAATCAGTTCCAAATCTTATCACAGTTCCCTTCTCTTTCAAACAGTCAAGCTCCTCTGAACCCGAGGACTCCTCAAAAGAAAGACTCACAAAAAACCAAAGCATACCACAAATATTTCATCAAACAGTCATCCCAGCAAGAAGTATGTTTTACGAAAGAGTTCAAAACACATGAACCCAAAGAATTCGAACCCTTCATAAAAGGCCTTTTTCACAAAAGACTTCCAATGGTTCCCTTCAGAACCAACCAAGACTCAAAAGTTTTATGAGTTCATCTTAGTAGATTCAATGTCTGCTGAGATCTCCCACACCAAAGACGAAAGAGACCCTGATCTTACCTTATTTTCCAAGTGTAAGATCCTCAAGGTGATCTCCCGGGAAGAGTGGGGTGACCCTAGTTCACAAAAACAGTTCTCCATCCCCTTTTACCCAAAGGGATATTCATACTTTGATAATCGTGAAGCATGGTCAATGACATTTCTCATTAGACCATTCAACCCTTCTTGGTTCTTCTTTTTTGCTAAGAACTGCAATGACAAGTTACCAATATGGTTCTACTCATGGTGGAATATATTTGGCCCAGTCCCTGAAATATTTCCAGAACCGACAAAGCAAGCCTTTGTTTATTTCTGCAAACATTGCTTTTGGCCGGATTATATCAAACCAGTCCAATTCCACAAAAGTATCGGAGTCGCCTGGATCCTATGCTGGATCTATGAACTTCAACAAGTCCTACCCAGTCCCCTTCCTCTATCGCTTTGTAGAAAATACAAAGTAAGATGGTGGGAGAAACTTGACCTGGATTCTTTAACCATTGAAAGAATCCAGATCCCTATCAAAACAAAACAGTCCCCTTATGTTTCCGAAAAAAACCATACAAGTCCATCCTACTGGAATACCTATAGCATCAACATCCCAAACTCCTCCACCATTAAACACAAACCAACAAAAACAGTGGCAGGAATTCCAAGAGTTCAAGAAGTATCAAGAGTTTATGGCACATGAACCCAAAGAATTCAAACCCTTCATAAAATGGCTCTAATACCAATTGTGCCCAAGTATTTAGTTTTGAAACTAGTTTTGAAACTATTGAATGAAAGGAGAGAAATATGAACTAGGACTATCAGAAAGCTTACTTTAAACAGACTTTTATTGATAGACTATGGATCTTGATCTTGTTCTTCGATCTTGATCTTGCTACAAAGAGTAAATATTACAAAGGATTTTGAGAAAGAATTCTCAACACATGAGAGTTTTTGCTGTCTCGAAAAACTTGCTTCTCTACAACTGAGAAGTTTCACTTATATAGGAAGTTGAAAATGAACTATTGAGATCCACTATTTAGAATCCATACTACTATTCAAGAGTACAGTAATCGACTAGTGGCCTTGGTCTATTATTGGAGTCTTGCTTTTGCTGATTGGACTTTTGTCTGCCATTTGCTTCTGGCCTTGTCTGTTGAATATGTAGAGGGACTTGGCGTCTTCTGCCGACTGATTGCCTTTTAATAATTAAGGCTTGTTACCTTCTTACTGGACTTGAAGAAGATTTGGGCCTTGGATTCTTCTTGGGCCTTTTAAGCATAAGGATCTTGGGCGAACTGTTCATATGGATCGAGGTCTTCATGTTGGGTCTGATTTGAAGAGTTGTTCTGGGCTTCTTGTTCTTCTTCTTCTACCTTCTGAAACCATGATTTTTTAACCATGGTCTTGGACTGTCCTTTGTAATATTTACTCTTTGTAGCAAGATCAAAAACCCTTTGTAATATTTACTATTTGTAGCAAGATCAAGATCAAAGAACAAGATCCATAGTCTATCAATAAAAGTCCGTTTTAAGTAAGCTTTCTGATTAAAAAAAAATAAAGAAAATAGGAACTCCATTCCTAACCCAAATCTATCCCTTCCAAGTAGACCAAGTAGGAATCCATGCTGAAAGTTTAGGAAAAAACCTAAACTTCAACTTCATAAATTCTGTAAAGCATAAAGACATAACTCTTTTATAATATTCTTCTATTAAGAAATACTTAGACCTCATTAGTAACAAAAGAGTTTTCATAAAAGATCTAACCGATGAAATTGCAAATCTAAGAATATAAGAAAACCTTAAAAGCCCTACACTGCAAAACAAAGTCCTAGAATTAGAAGAATTGTTCAAAAAACAAGTTTGTTCTGATCTCCCTAATGCCTTCTGGGATAGGAAGAAACACCAAGTCTCACTTCCCTTCGAGAAAGACTTTGATGAGAAAAATATCCCTACCAAGGCTAGACCAATCCAAATGAACAAAGAACTTCTAGGAACCTGCAAAAAGGAAATAGATTCCTTATTATCTAGAGGTTTAATTAGAAAGTCACAATCTCCTTGGAGTTGTGCAACCTTCTATGTTATGAACCAAGCTGAGAAAGAAAGAGTTGTCCCAAGATTAGTCATTAACTATAAACCTCTTAATAATGTCCTTCAGTGGATTAGATATACAATCCCTAATAAAAGAGACTTACTCAATAGACTTTTCGAAGCAAGACTATTCTCTAAATTTGACATAAAAAGTGGTTACTGGCAAATTCAGATAACCAAAGAAGACAGATACAAAACAGCCTTCACTGTCCCTTTTGGCCATTTCGAATGGAATGTAATGCCTTTTGGCCTTAAGAACGACCCTTCAGAATACCAAAGAATTATGAATGATATTCTCAACCCCTATTCAGACTTCCTTATAGTCTATATAGATGATATTTTAGTTTACTCAAAGACCATAGAGGAACATTTTAAACATTTAAATGTCTTCTTATATACTATCAAGAAAAATGGTTTAGTCCTTTTTTGCAACAAAGATGAAGTTATTTCAAACTAAAGTCAGATTTCTTGGTCATAACATTTACCAACAGACTATTAAACCTATACACATAAGTATAGAATTTGCAAAAAAGGTCCCTAATAAAATAATAGATAAAACACAATTACAAAGATTTCTAGGATGTCTTAACTACATCTCTGATTTCTTTCCAGGGTTAAGACAACTTTGCATTCCAGTCTTTCAAAGACTTAAGAAAAATCCACCTCCTTGGGGAACAGAGCAAACCAAGGCCGTTAGGATTATAAAATACAAAGTCAAATCCTTACCTTGTATTGGCATTCCTCAACCTAAAGCCTTTATGATAGTTGAGACTGATGCATCAGATATAGGATTTGGTGGTATATTAAAACAGAAAATAAATGATAAAAGTTCATAACAACTAGTTAGATTCTACTCAGGAATCTAGGCAGGACCACAAAAGAACTATAGTACAATAAAAAAAGAAATACTTTCTATTGTGGCATGTATCTCTAAATTTCAAGATGATTTGTATAACAAATCCTTTTTACTTAGAGTCGATTGTAAATCTGCAAAAGAAATTTTACAAAAAGATGTTCAAAACATAGTCTCAAAACAGATCTTTGCCAGATGGCAAGCCATTCTTTCGGTTTTCAATTTTGACATAGAATACATTAAAGGAGAGAACAACTCCTTTGATGCGAAAACCCCTTCGAAATGGCTTCGCTTGGGATGGATCTAGGTAGGACACGGATAAAGATCGATTCTCTTGATGTACGATCGATGGAGGTGATGTACGAACTGGCCAAATAATGATAATTCAAGAATTCGGCCTCGCCGGGCAAGGAGAATTCCTGGGCATTGGTCCGACTTGTAAAAATTCTTTCTCCCTGCTCAGGAATCCAAATGCGATGATTCTAACGCGAGGAGTTAGATCTATGAGTCTAGTTCGCCTCCTCAAAATTTCAGACCAAAATATTGAGTGAGCAGAAGGTTATGGCTATTCTCCTGATGTGTCGTAGATGGAGGCGAAGAGAACGAACTGGTTCGGCGTGAAGGATTAGAGTTCCGGCCTTGCAGCAACAAGGAAGAAACGAACAAGTGATGATGGAGATTGGAATGAACAAGTGCGTGAATTTTTTAGGATGAATCGAACAAGATTGTTGACGTTGATACAAGGGGGCGGAGATCAAGCTCACGACATAGCCTTGCTTCAAATTCAACGTAAATAAAATTAGGGTTCCAAGTTTCAATATAAAGGCTCCTAAGTTACCGAAGATAGTAACTTTCCTAATGCCCAAAAATAGTAATAATTCAAAATACGAGAGCAAACAAATAAAAACAATTCCCAACGAGTCTAATAATGTTTATGACTACTCCTCATGATAAATGGCCACCGAACACATAACAACGGTAGGTGTGGAAGTTGAAGTCGTTCCATTCCTTGCAAATGCTTTAGCGACAATGCTCGTAGTCGCATGGGCAATGGCTCTGGCACGAGCTCTCATAATTGGTCCATCTGACCGAATGCTAAGTGACTCTTCCTCCTCGGCCTCCGTCAATGTCAAGGGCTGTCCCGCATCATTCTCTCCTTCTTGGCCTCGAATCATCCCCGATTCGTCAATGTGAAGGTCTGGAGGTGTGTAGGGGGATAGGTCTCCAATGTTGAAGGTGTTGTGAACTCCATATTCTATGGGAAGCTCAAGCTTGTAGGCATTGGGGCCGTAAGCTTCCAAAACCTTGAACGGGCCATCACCTCTCTGGTCGAGCTTGGATCGTCTCTTTGACGGAAACCGATCTTTCCTCAAATGCAACCAAACAAGGTCCCCGGGCGCGAAAGTGACGCGACGCCGGCCCTTGTTGGCCTTCTGCTCCAGCTGCCGGGCTCTCCTCTCCAGCTGCTCCTTTGTCCTAGCATGCGGCTCCTGTATCATCTCCGCCCGAGTAGCTCCACGTACATGATCACCATCCTTCAGCGGGTGTGGCACCAAGTCCAGCGGCGATAGCGGGTTCCGACCGTACACCACCTCAAATGGCGACATGTTCGTCGCGGAATGGACAGACCTGTTGTAAGAGAACTCAACAAAAGGTAGTAAGTCCTTCCAACAGCACGGGTTGGTCCTAAGCATGGTCCTAAGCAAAGTCCCTAAGGTCCGGTTGGTCACCTCGGTCTGGCCATCAGTTTGCGGGTGGTAGCTAGTAGAGAATAAGAGATTGGTACCTAGCTTACCCCACAAAGTCCTCCAAAAATGGCTAACAAATTTCACGTCCCTATCACTAACAATAGAATGCGGTATACCATGTAAACGCACAACATTGTCGAAGAAAAGTGAAGCACAATCCGCAGCATTGTTAGTGCCCTTACATGGTATGAAATGTGCCATCTTCGAGAACCTATCAACCACGACAAAAATAGAGTCCCTCCCCTTCTTAGACCTAGGCAGCCCCATCACAAAATCCATAGATATGTCCTTCCAAGGATGGTCAGGTATAGGTAAAGGGGTGTATAGTGAGGGACTGGATCTAGACTTGGCCCTATGGCAAGTGACACAAGCATTGCAAAACCTAGTGACCTGGTTAGTCATGTTGGGCCAATAAAAATGCTCCTTAAGGGCTGCTACAGTTTTGGCTATTCCGAAATGTGCCCTACTCTCATGTGCCTCTTTAACTAAGAGTTCCCTAATAGAAGAAGATGGTATGGATAGCTTTCCACCCTTATAAAGGTATCCCTGGTCAAGGAAGTAGGAATCTAAGGAACCCTGAGATGCGCAAGCCTCATAAATAGATTTGAAGAAAGTATCATGCGAATACAATTCCTTAATCAATGAAAAACCAAAGACTAAAGCATCAAGGGAAGACAAGAGGACGTACCTGCAAGAAAGGGCGTCGGCTAACACATTCTCCTTACCTTTCTTATGCATCACCACATAGGGAAAGGTCTCCATGAATTCTACCCACCTCGCATGCCGACATCCGAGTGTGGTTTGATGCTTAAGGTACTTCAAGGCCTCATGATCGGTATGGATAATGAACTCCTTTGGCCACAAGTAATGCTGCCACGTCTTCAACACCCTGATAAGAGCATACAGTTCTTTATCAAAATTAGAATAGTTAAGTGTAGCACCTGCCAATTTCTCACTGAAGTACGCGATGGGTTGGCGCTCCTGGAGAAGCACCCCACCGATTCCAATGTTGGAGGCGTCGCACTCAACCTCAAAGGCCTTGTTGAAGTCCGGCAGCTGTAGTAATGGTGCGTGGCATAGGCGGTCTTTTAGCACTCTGAATGCTACCTCATGCTTTGGTTCCCAAGTAATGGTGGCGCCTTTCTTTGTCAACTCATGTAGAGGCGCAGAAATGGAGCTGAAATCGCGCACAAAGCGCCTGTAGAAGCCAGCCAACCCCAAGAAAGATCGAACCATGGTCGGGGTAGTTGGGGTAGGCCACTCCTTGATGGCGCGGACCTTTTCTTCATCAACCCGCATCCCATCCTTAGAAACAACAAATCCTAGAAAAATCATTGTGTCCGAGCAAAACACACATTTTTCCAAGTTGGCATATAATTGCTCGTTCCTAAGGCATTCTAGAACATGTCTAAGGTGTAAAACATGCTCATGCAACGACCGACTGTACACTAAAATATCATCAAAATAAACAACCACAAACTTCCCCAAAAAATGACGAAGGACGTGATTCATTAACCTCATAAAAGTGCTCGGTGCGTTGGTGAGTCCGAACGGCATGACTAGCCACTCATAAAGGCCATACTTCGTCTTGAAATCCGTCTTCCATTCGTCGCCTTCCTTCATGTGGATTTGGTGGTAGCCACTCCTAAGATCGATCTTTGAAAATAATATGGCCCCATGCAACTCGTCCAGCATATCATCAAGGCGAGGGATTGGATGATGGTACTTCACCGTGATTTGATTTATGGCCCTGCAGTCCATGCACATTCTCCATGAGCCCTCCTTCTTCGGTACGAGGATTACCGGGACACCGCAAGGACTTAGGCTTTCACGAATGTAGCCCTTGTCCAAGAGGTCGGTAACTTGTCGTTAAAGTTCTTTAGTCTCCTCTGGGCTCGCCCTGTATGCCGCCCGATTGGGTAAGGAGGCACCCGGCACCAAATCAATCTGGTGCTCAATCCCACGTATAGGAGGTAGACCGTCTGGCAACTCATCGGGCATGACGTCCGTGAAGTCCTGCAAAAGAGAAATCACAGAAGCGGGTAGCTCATCGACATTCTTTAAAACCGAAAAACACGCATTTGGAACCAATAAAATACAAGGAGAACGTCCCTGAACAATTGGAGAGAGGTCCCGTGAGCGTGCCATAAGCAAACGACGTTCGCATCGACCCTTGATCGTACTCGACGGATCGCCAGAAGAAGGTGGAGGAGCAGCCCCTGACTCGGTCCAGAACTCGGCCGAGTTCTGGGCCGAGTTAGGCTCGACTTTCTTCTGGCCGTGCTGACTCGGCCGAGTTGCTGTGGGTCCGAGGCCGAGTTGTTCACTGGTGCAGGAACTCGATCCAGAACTCGGTCGAGTTCTGGGCCGAGTTGGCTTCTGTTGTGGAGACTCGATCCAGAACTCAGTCGAGTTCTGGGCCGAGTTGTGGCCTGGCGTCTTTGCTCCTTTCGCCGGGTTGGGCACGGGCGGTGTCGGCTTTGGTGTCGTCGATTTGGCCTTCTCCAATGCCTTGATCCGGTCTCTCTCGACTTGATCATGAATGATTTCTTGTGGCGTCATGGGTAAAAGTGTGACCCGACGTCCCTTGTTTTGGAAAGTGTACGTATTCAAGAAACCGTCATGTACCGCTTTCTTGTCGAATTGCCATGGGCGACCTAAAAGGAGGTGAGTCGCATCCATAACAACAACATCACAAGTAACAGAATCAACATATTGACCAATAGAGAATGTAATGTGGCATTGCCTGGTTACCACATCACCTTTACCTTCTGAGATCCATTGCAAACTATATGGTTGAGGATGTGCAATCGTAGGCAAATTGAGCGCGTGAACGACCTTTTCATTCAAAATGTTACAACACGATCCACTATCCACAATCACACTCAACGAAGAAGTGCCCACAATGCAATGAGTGTGGAACAAATTCTTGCGTTGGTCCACTAGAGACGCGTCCTTCACCGTCAAAGTACGGCGAGCAACAAGAGAGAGAGGCGTACCTTCATTCAAATCCAGTGGTCCACATTCATACGGCTCCTCATCTTCGTAATCGTCGTACACCGGTGGTGGTGCGTCCTCGGTCTCCTCTTCGTCATCAAATGACTCGTAACCCGTGGCTTGAGAGAACAACACGCGTCGCGAGTTCGAGCAATCGCGCATGAAATGACCACGGCCGCCACATTTATAGCAAATCCAGTCGCTCGTCTTTTCCGAACGGGTGTCCTGCTTCGGAGGAACGCGCGTCATGGGCGGTTTGGGTGCTTCGGGACGAGGCGGGGCCCAGTTGTAGGGGGCTTGTGGCCGAGGCTGCGTACTCACAACGGGGTTAGGAGAAAAAGATGAAGGATTCGGTTTAGAATCATACCTGCGGGATGATGATCCCGATATCCATGGATAAATCTTCTTGCGCACCAAACGTTGATGAACCTTTTGAGCGGCGTGCGCAAGAGCGGTCAAATCATTGATAGGTAACACATCGACCTCCTCTCGTAGATCGACATGCATCCCTTGGAGGAATTTTGTCTTGAACGTGCCGGGAGTGACGCTTATGCCCGCCTTGAAGTACAAATCCTCGAGATGAGCAAAGAACTCGAGAGGAGTGCTCGTACCTTGGCGTGCTAGAGCAATCTTCAAATGCATTTCTTGCTTGTACTCCGGGGGCACGTACTTCCGAGTCATGAAATAGACAAGTTGATGCCATTGCTCAATGGGGTCGTATCCCATACGAACCCGGTTCTTTTGGTCCCTATGCCACCATGAACGAGCGGCTCCTTGAAATTGTAACGTGGCGATTTCCACCTTGTCTTCCTCGTTGTAGTGGAAATGTGCAAGAGCATGTTCCGTGCCTTGCAACCAGTCCAAAAAGACAGCGGCATCATAATCACCAAGAAAGGGTTTGATTTTTACCTTAATTTCTCTTCGAGCGCCGTAGTTAGGTTGCACTTGTCGTCTATCTTCATAGGCGCGCTCTCCTTGGTAGCCACGACCAGCACCACGTCCTCCATTGTGTCCCCTACGACGCCGTGGTGGCACTTGCTCGTACTCATCATAGTCGTCGGGGTGAGGATCAAAAACAGGAGGGGGAGGAAGCTTACGCGGTATCCATCCTTCCGGGTGCACTTGATGCTCAATTGGCTCAACTAGAGGAGGATGGAAGTTACCCGGGTTCACTTGGCCAGCTAAGTGCATGTCCTCCTCATCATATTCAGCAAAGGGACGTTAGGGATACGTCCTAGAAGGGGCTTGGGGCACTGGATGCGAACGTCCATGCGGTGTTCGGGTAGTGCGGTCTACAAAAGTGGCATGATTGTTATCATAATAAGGGTCAGGGGCGTATGAATCATACCTGGGCCTCTCATGAGAATGATGTTGCCGACGTGGAGTGTCGACATGGTCGGAGTAGTGGCCATTGTCATCTAGGTCCTTGGAGTTGGACCGAGGTTGCCATCTATCGTCAATGGGCGGACCCGTGGGTTTCACCATGACCGAGCGCAGTTTGCCGGCTTGCCGAGTGGTGTCGCCTGGATGGTGTGAGGAGGACGCGATGTGCTTCCCTTTGTCAAGGCGAGAGTCATGATGGATGAGTCTCCCGTCACGTGCGTCCCAGTGGTCTTCCTCAAGCACCGAAGTCGGGCCCAATTGAGCTTCTACGAGCCGGTATTGTTGTAGTTGTTTCTCCGCGGTGTGTAGCCGCTCGACCACATCAAGTCTTTCCGCCTCGGATTGAGCAAGGCGTTCCTTAGCGGTCACTAGTTCAGCGGCTTGTGCCTCGGATTCATCACCATGCAACAACATAGCAAAGAAGGTTAAACAACAGTAGGCAACAACAAACAAAGTTACTCAGCGCAATAAACTCAACTCAAGAATCAAAGTCTCCCGGTATCTAGTTTTGGCAATCCATGAGGGAGGTCAAGGCAAGGAAGTGAACTCATATGCAATAACCATCTCAAGATAATCAAGCATGTAATATAGTCAAACAATGAATAAATCAAAGCAAAGATCATGCAAGATAAGCTCTTTTATAGATTGCTACTAGAGATATGGAAGACAAGAAATGGAATTGCTGAATTAGTGCGGGATTTCCCGTTGCCAGCGGCGAGTTTTGTGATAATAGTAATGTGGGTTGTGTGATGCTTAGCATGGTAATAATAATTCAGCAACTTGTTGGAATTTTTTTTTTTGAAGAAAGAAAGCAAGGTAGCAACACAAATTTCAGCGTATTCGTGGAATGCACCCAAGCTCAAGAGGTAGAAGATTGTTTAGACTTTTTGTAACAAACGCGAACTTACCATTCATGCAATGACAACTTAATGCAGCGAAATAATCAAAGAAGACAATACGCCACGCAATAATATAGCAAGATAAACTATTGCACACAAGGAGGTTCGGTTTCTCACAAACAAGAAAAAGAAACACTCGGTTTGATTCAACTTGCGTTGCAAGACAAATCACCTAGGGTTTGGCACTCAATTTTTTTATTTTTTTTATATAAAATCAGATTGGTGGAAGACAATATAATGGAAGAATAAGATATGGAAAAAACCAGAAAAATTGTAGGGAGAAATTGAAATCAAGAGACAAATTTACAACACGTCGTACCCCTGGAAGCTGATACCAGTTGATGCGAAAACCCCTTCGAAATGGCTTCGCTTGGGATGGATCTAGGTAGGACACGGATAAAGATCGATTCTCTTGATATACGATCGATGGAGGTGATGTACGAACTGGCCAAATAATGATAGTTCAAGAATTCGGCCTCGTCGGGCAAAGAGAATTCCTGGGCGTTGGTCCGACTTGTAAAAATTCGTTCTCCCTGCTCAGGAATCCAAATGCGATGATTCTAACGCGAGGAGTTAGATCTACGAGTCTAGTTCGCCTCCTCAAAATTTCAGACCAAAATATTGAGTGAGCAGAAGGTTATGGCTATTCTCCTGAAGTGTCGCAGATGGAGGCGAAGAGAACGAACTGGTTCGGCGTGAAGGATTAGGGTTCCGGCCTTGCAGCAACAAGGAAGAAACGAACAAGTGATGATGGAGATTGGAATGAACAAGTGCGCGAATTTTGTAGGATGAATCGAACAAGATTGTTGACGTTGATACAAGGGGGCGGAGATCAAGCTCACGACATAGCCTTGCTTCAAATTCAACGTAAATAAAATTAGGGTTCCACGTTTCAATATAAAGGCTCCTAAGTTACCGAAGATAGTAACTTTCCTAATGCCTAAAAATAGTAATAATGCAAAATACGAGAGCAAACAAATAAAAACAATTCCCAACGAGTCTAATAATGTTTATGACTACTCCTCATGATAAGTGGCCACCGAACACATAACATCGGTATGTGTGGAAGTTGAAGTCGCTCCATTCCTTGCAAATGCTTTAGCGACAATGCTCGTAGTCGCGTGGGCAATGGCTCTGGCACGAGCTCTCGTAATTGGTCCGTCTGACCGAATGCTAAGCGACTCTTCCTCCTCGACCTCCGTCAATGTCAAGGGTTGTCCCGCATCATCCTTGCCTGATTTTCTTACAAGAGAATTTTTGCAGGGAAAACCCGTAGAATAAATGAAGCTTTACAAAGATCTCAAAAAAGAAATTTATAGTCAATGGCGTATTGATATTCTTCTCAAAGCTCTTAAAAAGGCTCGTGTTAATTACGAGACTTGTAATCCTTTAAACAACAGTCAGGCCTTGAAGTTTTTATACCTTCTTGAAAATATACAAGACATGGTTTTTAATAGTATCTACATGGCTAATGTTCAAAAATTCAAGTTTTGGAAATACCATTTTAAAATGGCTCCTTTTCCAAACTTCAAATGTCTTCAAGATCTCCAAAAAACATATTATACTTTATTCAAGGTTTTCGAAGGAAAAAGGGAGATTAAAAGAACTTCAAAATAGTCCTTCATTTCTGAAGATTTAAAACAAATCATTTTACATAGTGAAGAAATAATGGTAAGAAGAAGACAAGCCGCTGCAGACAAGATGATCCAAGCAGAGTTAAAGACCCTTAACATTCCTTTTTAACTCTATTTTTCCGGAATGGCGGGGAGAGATATCCCTTCAAGGAAGCAAACACCTCAAGATTATGCACCACAAAAAAGTCCAAATCAAAACATGATACCCTCTCAAAATCAGTTCCAAATCTTATCATAGTTCCCTTCTCTTTCAAACAGTCAAGCTCCTCTGAACCCGAGGACTCCTCAAAAGAAAGACTCATAAAAAACCAAAGTATACCACAAATATTTCATCAAACAGTCATCCCAGCAATAAGTATGTCTTACGAAAGAGTTCAAAACACATGAACCCAAAGAATTCGAACCCTTCATAAAAGGCCTTTTCACAAAAGACTTCCAATGGTTCCCTTCAGAACCAACCAAGACTCAAAATTTTTATGAATTCATCTTAGTAAATTCAATGTCTGCTGAGATCTCCCACACCAAAGACGAAAAAGACCTTGATCTTACCTTATTTCCCAAGTTTAAGATCCTCAAGGTGATCTCCCGGGAAGAGTGGGGTGACCTTAGTTCACAAAAACAGTTATCCATCCCATTTTACCCAAAGGGATATTCATACTTTGATTATCGTGAAGCATGGTCAAAGACATTTATCATTAGACCATTCAACCATTCTTGGTTCTTCTTTTTTGCTAATAACTGCAATGACAAGTTACCAATATGGTTCTACTCATGGTGTAATATATTTGGCCCAGTCCCTGAAATCTTTCCAGAACCGACAAAGCAAGCCTTTGTTTATTTCCGCAAACATTGCTTTTGGCCGGATTATATCAAACCAGTCCAATTCCACAAAAGTATCGGAGTCGCTTGGATCCTATGCTGGATCTACGAACTTCAACAAGTCCTACCCAGTCCCCTTCCTCTATCTCTTTGTAGAAAATACAAAGTAAGATGGTGGGAGAAACTTGACCTGGATTCTTTAACCATTGAAAGAATCCAGATCCTTATCAAAACAAAACAGTCCCCTCATGTTTCCGAAAAGACCATACAAGTCCATCCTACTGGAATACCTGTAGCATCAACATCCCAAACTCCTCCACCATTAAATACAAACCAACAAAAATAGTGGCAGGAATTCCAAGAGTTCAAGAAGTATCAAGAGTTTGTGGCACATGAACCCAAAGAATTCGAACCCTTCATAAAATGGCTCTAATACCAATTGTGCCCAAGTATTTAGTTTTGAAACTATTGAATGAAAGGAGAGAAATATGAACTAGGACTATCAGAAAGCTTACTTTAAACGGACTTTTATTGATAGACTATGGATCTTCGATCTTGATCTTGCTACAAAGAGTAAATATTACAAAGGATTTTGAGAAAGAATTCTCAACACATGAGAGTTTTTGCTATCTTGAAAAACTTGCTTCTCTACAACTAAGAAGTTTCACTTTTATAGGAAGTTGAAAATGAACTATTGAGATCCACTATTTAGAATCCATACTACTATTCAAGAGTAGAGTAATCGACTAGTGGCCTTGGTCTATTATTGGAGCCTTTCTTTTGCTGATTGGACTTTTGTCTGCCATTTGCAACTGGCCTTGTCTGTTGAATAGGTAGAGGGACTTGGCGTCTTCTGCCGATTGATTGCCTTTTAATAATTGAGGCTTGTTACCTTCTTACTGGACTTGAAGAAGATTTGGGCCTTGGATTCTTCTTGGGCCTTTTAAGCATAAGGATCTTGGGCGAATTGTTCATATGGATCGAGGTCTTCATGTTGGGTTTGATTTGAAGAGTTGTTCTGGGCTTCTTGTTCTTCTTCTTCTACCTTCTGAAACCATGATTTTTTAACCATGGTCTTGGAATGTCCTTTGTAATATTTACTCTTTGTAGCAAGATCAAAAACCCTTTGTAATATTTACTCTTTGTAGCAAGATCAAGATCGAAGAACTAGATCAAGATCCATAGTCTATCAATAAAAGTCCGTTTAAAGTAAGATTTCTGATTAAAAAAAATTAATTAAAAATAGGAACTCCATTCCTAACCCAAATCTATCCCTTCCAAGTAGACCAAGTAGGAATCCATGCTGAAAGTTTAGGAAAAAACCTAAACTTCAACTTCATAAATCCTGTAAAGCATAAAGACATAACTCTTTTACAATATTCTTCTATTAAGAAACAGTTAGACCTCATTAGTAACAAAAGAGTTTTCATAAAAGATCTAACTGATGAAATTGCAAATCTAAGAATATAAGAAAACCTTAAAAGCCCTACACTGCAAAACAAAGTCCTAGAATTAGAAGAATTGTTCAAAAAACAAGTTTATTCTGATCTCCCTAATGCCTTATGGGATAGGAAGAAACACCAAGTCTCACTTCCCTACGAGAAAGACTTTGATGAGAAAAATATCCCTACCAAGGATAGACCAATCCAAATGAACAAAGAACTTCTAGGAACCTGCAAAAAGGAAATAGATTCCTTATTATCTAAAGGTTTAATTAGAAAGTGACAATCTCCTTGGAGTTGTGCAGCCTTCTATGTTATGAACCAAGCTGAGAAAGAAAGAGGTGTCCCAAGATTAGTCATTAACTATAAACCTCTTAACAATGTCCTTCAGTGGATTAGATATCCAATCCCTAATAAAACAGACTTATTCAATAGACTTTTCGAAGCAAGACTATTCTCTAAATTTGACATGAAAAGTGGTTACTGGAAAATTCAGATAACCAAAGAAGACAGATACAAAACAACCTTCACTGTCCCTTTTGGCCATTTTGAATGGAATATAATGCCTTTTGGCCTTAAGAACGGCCCTTCAGAATAGCAAAGAATTATGAATGATATTCTCAACCCCTATTCAGACTTCCTTATAGTCTATATAGATGTTATTTTTGTTTACTCAAAGACCATAGAGGAACATTTTAAACATTTAAATGTCTTCTTATATACTATCAAGAAAAATGGTTTAGTCCTTTTTTGCAATAAATATGAAATTATTTCAAACTAAAGTCAGATTTCTTGGTCATAACATTTACCAACAGACTATTAAACCTATAGACAGAAGTATAGAATTTGCAAAAAAGTTCCCTAATAAAATAAAAGACAAAACACAGTTACAAAGATTTCTAGGATGTCTTAACTACATCTCTGATTTCTTTCCAGGGTTAAGACAACTTTGCATTCCACTCTTTCAAAGGCTTAAGAAAAATCCACCTCCTTGGGGAACAGAGCAAACCAAGGCCGTTAGGATTATAAAAGACAAAGTTAAATCCTTACCTTGCATTGGCATTCCTCAACCTAAAGCCTTTATGATAGTTGAGACCGATGCATCAAATATAGGATTTGGTGGTATATTAAAACAGAAAATAAATGATAAATGTTCTGAACAACTAGTTAGATTCTACTCAGGAATCTGGGCAGGACCACAAAAGAACTATAGTACAGTAAAAATAGAAATACTTTCTATTGTGGCATGTATCTCTAAATTTCAAGATGATTTGTATAACAAATTGATAACAGGTTTAAGTCGTATCACCTAATCTATCAAATAAAATCCTAGCAAACCTAAACAAGTAGTTAGGGTAAGCAGAGGTCGAATCCACAGAGAGGAAGGGATTAATCTATGTGTTGTTCATATGCAATAGTAACAAGAAGGGGGAGGTGTAGGTTGGTTGGTCACAATTAAGTCAAACACAGCAAAGTATATGATGAAAATATCAAAGAGAGAAAACACTTAGCCAAGTAATGTGCACATAAGTCATTCAAGGGTTGTTCCTTGATTATGCCCTATCTTCCTATTCGGTTATTCTTGTCCTGATCTTGTGTAGATTAATAGGGAAACCATCCCTAAGAACCCTTACCAATGAATAACCCTAGCACCACTAGTGATTCAACCCAAAGGCAGCAATGAACATAAGAATTAACCAGAATACATATAACACCTCAACCAGAAGCATTTAACATGTAATCAATTCCCTACATAGATAAATTCCACAGTGGCAGATAAGAATCTATGCTCGCTACTCGAACTAGAGCGTTAGCCCAATAGTTCCCTAGTATTAGCAATATGAATGAAAGCAATAAACCTAGGTGATCAATCTAGATAAACCAACAAACATCCAAATAAGAATTTGCTTAAGAGAAAAGATATAACTCAATAGGATAATATAGATAGGAACAAAATCTCACAACCAGATGAATAAACTTATGCTTCCATTACCAGACTAAGCAAAATAGGCTTAGCTCCTCATAAACATGATGAACTCCAAAGGTATGAAAAGTGGCAACGATGAATTGAAAATTGCAAAAACTAGAACTTGAAAAAACTCCCTTTTTTAACCTAATGCTAAATAGAGTATATATAGGGCCTCTAACAAATGACCTAGCCCAATAAGAAAAGAAACGAAATAAAATGGAAAAATAAGCAAAGAAATTAGAAAAGATAGACTCGGGAAAAGTCAGAACTTCCAGCGTCGACGACCCGCGATCGCGGCCCATTTACCGCGATCGCAGCCTCTTGTGGCTCCGCGCTCTTCACATTCCTCCGCGCCTGCGGAAAACTCTCGACTTGCCCGAGGAACCGCGATCGCGGCACCCTTGCCCGCGGTCGCGGTTAATGCTCGGTCTTCACTCCTTGGCTTCGCCTCCTAACCTCTCGTCTTCACTTCCTTGGCGTCTTCGTTTGGTGGCCTCATTCCTCAATGTCTCCTATGATATCCAAAATAACTCAAACACCTCCAAAAATACCAGACTTCGCCCCCAAACGCCATGCACAAGAATGTGTCTAAATCTACCCGAATGGCACCAATAAAACCCTCTAATAACTCTTAGTTAAGCCCTACAAAGTAGTACTTATCAAACTCCCCCATTCTTAGACCTTTGCTCGTCCTCGAGTAAACTAATAAAGAGTCTACTCCTCCAATGCAGCACCCAAGGTCTCAGGAAGCATGTCCTCCAACTAAGAGTCACCTAACCCATGTCAAGCTCCTGGCACCAATCTCATTCACAACACATCCACAACTCAACAAGCTTAAGGGACAAGCAGAGTACTTCCCCTAAGCCTAACCCGAACATCCAATGGTGTGAGTAACCTCTAATCCTAGCCTCCATCTATGACTCCTTATGCCTCCCAGAGTGACCTACCCGAATCCTCCTTATATCACCTCTTCTTATGTCGCCATGCCAAAATGAGGATTCCTAAAATTCACTCTTCTTCTTTTCACTTATTTTGCCAAGGCGCCATTTCGGGTTTTCACCAAGCCACTCATATATATATATATTTTTTTTTTCATAGATGTGCTCACAATATAACTCACATCACTCTAGACCAATTTTTACCCCAGCCTAATGCTGGTCCAAGCCACCTGCTTTCGGGGACATAGGAAATATAAAACGGCTCCCTTTGTAGTACTACAAAGTAGTACTTATCAAACTCCCCCATCCTTGGCGTCTTCTTTTAGCCTTTTTGTTTCAATTTTTTGGCTCTTTTTCTTTTTCTCCTCAGCGACATAGGAAATATAAAACCCTCCCCCATGCTTAAACATTGCATTGTCCTCAATGTAATGAAAGACAAAAGAATAAAGCACAAGGAAAAGAAGGGATAAGCTCACAAATGTCGTTGAGTCGGCATGGACACTTCCGTTGTTGCTGGCGGTCTTCTCAATAAATGCCCAGGTCTTTGGTGTTGGGCGGGTGCCTCATCAATTCCAGCATCATCTTCTATCGTGCAACCATAAGGTACCACTTGGTGAGTAGTGGTTGAACAGTGATAACGGGGTTGCACGGCCTTCAAATACCACCAAAAATGGGCCCAGATATGAACGGGGTGTGGGCCATGAGTGGTCTTCCATCGCAGCTGTCGGCTGTGGGGCCGCCATCGTTGCCAAAAATTTGTGTAGCGAAAAACTTCCTCCGTTGGCAACAGGCGCACCCCTCTCCATGGTACTGCGGGACAGCTCGTACTCGTACAACAACAATTTTTTTTTTGCCCCCCGTTTAAGGTTTTTTCGGGGGTGACTAGTGCAAGGACATGAGAGACTTACATTGGTGTGAAAACACCTTCTTCAATGAGCATGGGTTTCTTCCCTGCAGGTTAGTCAGGAAAAAAAAACAAAGCAAAAACACACCAAAAAAATAATGCAAAACGAAGAAAGAAAGACAAAGGAAAAGATACATACATCGGGTTGTCTCCCGGACAGCGCCTTAGTTATTGTCATGGCATGACATACCGCTTCATCCTTCTCAATCTGGGTTGCCTCCTGCAACCGCGCTCTTCACTCTTGAGTCTGGGGGATGCTCCTGAATGGTCTTCATCCTGTGCTCCACCTTCCTCTGGTCAAACTCCATGCTTACCGTACCTGTGCCCATGTCGATCTTTGTGTTGGAGGTCTTCATAAAAGGCCTCCCTAGCATTACTTGTCCTCCTCGTTTCCCTGTGTTCATGACGAAGAAATCCGCAGGGAAGACGAGGCTGTCGACGCTAACCAAAACGTCCTTCACAACGCCCTCTGGAATGATGACGGAGTTATCAGCCAATTGGATGACAAACTCCGTGCTTTCTAGAGGTCCGACATTGAGGGTGTTGTAGACGGACAGTGGTAGGACATTGATTGAGGCTCCCAAATCCAGCAATGTCTCGCTGAACTCGATTTCCCCAATCTTGCAGGGTACACTAAACATCCCGGGATCTTCACACTTTTTCGGGATCTTCTTTTGCATCACAGCCGAGACATCCTTCTTGACTTTTACCTTTTTCTTCGACCGCTCCTTTTGCTCCTTCTTGAGCTTGCATAGCTCCCTCAGGAAGTTTGCAAAGCGAGGCATCGCTTTGCTCAATTGAGGGGTCACCTTATAGTTCCTGAATGTCTCAAACATTCCCTTCAGCCCCTCAATGGGTTCGTCATCTTCTAGTGCTGCAGGGAATGGCACTGGGATGTCAAAATATCCCTCCGGGTAGACATACCGCGTCATGAAAGTAAGTGTAGACGGCCCATTTTCCGAAATTTGATCACGGTTTTCACCCCGTGATCGCGGTTCTTGCACTGGGGCCCTCCGGTCATGGCTATCTTGCCCGCGATCGCGCTTAATTGAAGCATCTTGCCCATTCTCTTGCTAAACAGACCCGCGATCGCGGCAAATTGCCCGCGATCGCGGTTCGTTCTCGTACTTCTTGGCTCCCATCTTTTCTTCTTCAAGCTCCCATCTGGGCCTTGACGTCATAGAGTAGATGTTTTGCCTAGGATTTATCTCAGTTTGAGATGTGAGTGCTCGTGACACTCTAGCTTCAAGCTTGCTACCTATCTGGGAGATCTGCCCCACCTGCTTCTCTAGGTTCTGTATGCTGGACTTGGTCTCGTGTTGAAACTGAACCATGTTTTGATGTATGGTTCCCACGGTCTGCGCCAAAGTATTCATATGCTGCGCCAGTGTGTTGACCTGGTCCTCAAGATTGGTGATGCGGGCAGCTCCCTGTTCTTGTGGTCTTTGATCTGCTTGGCCTCCTTGAAACTGCCGCTGGGGGTACTGCTGAAAATCCTGGGTCTCATGCCCTTGATGAGTGTTTTGCTGGTTCCCGTATCTCAGATTTGGGTGATCTCTCCACCCTGGATTGTAGGTGCTGGAGTACGGGTCATATTTTGGCCTTTGAGGGCCATATCCGCCAATGGCGTTCACCTCAGCAATTGGTTCTTGCAGGGTGGGGCATACATCAGTTGGATGCGTCGTTTCATAGCATAACCCATATGATTTGACTTGCTGCAAGCCACCTCTCATCATACATCTCCTCATCATCTCCTTCATCTCAGCCATTTCAGCAAGAAGAGTAGAATTGGGCTGAGATTCTGCAGCTCTCACAGATTGGATGCCCGCCCTTTTACTGAATTGCCTGGACCCTTTAGAAAGCTCAAAAAAAATCTCAAAAGCTGCAGCAGGAGTCTTGTTGAGGATGTTCCCCCCACAAGCAACGTTCACCATCCTTCTCTCTTCATCAAGAAGACCACCGTACAAATAAAGTACGAGGTCCTGCTCAGAATAGCCGTGGAAGGGGCAACTGGATATCATCTTCTTGAACCGCTCATAATACTCATAGAGCGATTCACCAGACTGCTGCTCGATGTTGCTGATAGTTCGCTTCAGGCTGTTCAGTTTGGTAGCTGGGAAGTACTTCTCCAGGAAGGCCTTCTTCATCTTGACCCAAGTGTCAATGCTCCCTGGAGTGAGATAGTAGAACCAGTCATTGGCCGCATCCTTCAGCGAAAAAGGAAAGGCCCTCAGCTTGATCTAGTCCTCCGTCACGTTCTTCGGCTTCATACTGCTACACACCGAATGGAACTCAACAAGATGCTTGTTGGGGTCTTCACCACTCATCCCATGGAAGTGGGGGAGTAAGTGGATCAACATAAGTCATTCAAAGGTTGTTCCTTGATTATGCCCTATCTTCCTATTCGGTTATTCTTGTCCTGATCTTGTGTAGATTAATAGGGAAACCATCCCTAAGAACCCTTACCAATGAATAACCCTAGCACCACTAGTGATTCAACCCAAAGGCAGCAATGAACATAAGAATTAACCAGGATACATATAACACCTCAACCAAAAGCATTTAACATGTAATCAATTCCCTACATAAATAAATTCCACAGTGGCAGATAATAATCTATGCTCGCTACTCGAACTAGAGCGTTAGCCCAATAGTTCCCTAGTATTAGCAATATGAATGAAAGCAATAAACCTAGGTGATCAATCTAGATAAACCAACAAACATCCAAATAAGAATTTGCTTAAGAGAAAAGATATAACTCAATAGGATAATATAGATAGGAACAAAACCTCACAACCAGATGAATAAACTTATGCTTCCATTACCAGACTAAGCAAAAGAGGCTTAGCTCCTCATAAACATGATGAACTCCAAAGGTATGAAAAGTGGCAACGATGAATTGAAAATTGCAAAAACTAGAACTTGGAAAAACTCCCTTTTTTAACCTAATGCTAAAGAGAGTATATATAGGGCCTCTAACAAATGACCTAGCCCAATAAGAAAAGAAACGAAATAAAATGGAAAAATACGAAAAGAAATTAGAAAAGATAGACTCGGGAAAAGTCAGAACTTCCAGCGTCGACGACCCGCGATCGCGGCCCATTTACCGCGATCGCGGCCTCTTGTGGCTCCGCGCTCTTCACATTCCTCCGCGCCTGCGGAAAACTCTCGACTTGCCCGAGGAACCGCGATTGCAACACCCTTGCCCGCGGTCGCGGTTAATGCTCGGTCTTCACTCATTGGCTTCGCCTCCTAACCTCTCGTCTTCACTTCCTTGGCGTCTTCTTTTGGTGGCTTCCTTCCTCAGTGTCTCCTATGATATCCAAAATAGCTCAAACACCTCCAAAACACCAGACTTCGCCCCCAAACGCCATGCACAAGAATGTGTCTAAATCTACCCGAATGGCACCAATAAAACCCTCTAATAACTCTTAGTTAAGCCCTACAAAGTAGTACTTATCAAACTCCCCCATTCTTAGACCTTTGCTCGTCCTCGAGTAAACTAATAAAGAGTCTACTCCTCCAATGCAGCACCCAAGGTCTCAGGAAGCATGTCCTCCAACTAAGAGTCACCTAACCCATGCCAAGCTCCTGGCACCAATCTCATTCACAACACATCCACAACTCAACAAGCTTAAGGGGCAAGCAGAGTACTTCCCCTAAGCTTAATCCGAACATCCAATGGTGTGAGTAACCTCTAATCCTAGCCTCCATCTATGACTCCTTATGCCTCCCAGAGTGACCTACCCGAATCCTCCTTATATCACCTCTTCTTATGTCGCCACGCCAAAATGAGGATTCCTAAAATTCACTCTTCTTCTTTTCACTTATTTTGACAAGGCGCCATTTCGGGTTTTCACCAAGCCACTCATATATATATATATATATATTTTTTTTTTCATAGATGTGCTCACAATATAACTCACATCACTCTAGACCAATTTTTACCCCAACCTAATGCTGGTCCAAGCCACCTGCTTTCGGGGACATAGGAAATATAAAACTTGAACCAGCCTAATGCTGGTTCAAGTTTTGGAAATACCATTTTAAAATGGCTCCCTTTCCAAACTTCAAATGTCTTCAAGATCTGCAAAAAACATATTATACTTGATTCAAGGTTTTCGAAGGAAAAAGGGAGATTAAAAGAACTTCAAAACAGTCCTTCATTTCTGAAGATTTAAAACAAATCATTTTACATAGTGAAGAAATAATGGTAAGAAGAAGACAAGCCGCTGCATACAAGATGATCCAAGCAGAGGTAAAGACCCTTAACATTCCTTTTTAACTCTATTTTTCAGGAATGGCGGGGAGAGATACCCCTTCAAGGAAGCAAACACCTCAAGATTATACACCACAAAAAAGTCCAAATCAAAACACGATACCCTCTCAAAATCAGTTCCAAATCTTATCACAGTTCCCTTCTCTTTCAAACAGTCAAGCTCCTCTGAACCTGAGGACTCCTCAAAAGAAAGACTCACAAAAAACCAAAGTATACCACAAATATTTCATCAAACAGTCATCCCAGCAAGAAGTATGTCTTACGAAAGAGTTCAAAATACATGAACCCAAAGAATTCGAACCCTTCACAAAAGGCCTTTTCACAAAAGACTTCCAATGGTTCCCTTCAGAACCAACCAAGACTAAATATTTTTATGAGTTCATCTTAGTAGATTCAATGTCTGCTGAGATCTCCCACACCAAAGACGAAATAGACCCTGATTTTACCTTATTTTCCAAGTGTAAGATCCTCAAGGTGATCTCCCGGGAAGAGTGGGGTGACCCTAGTTCACAAAAACAGTTCTCCATCCCCTTTTACCCAAAGGGATATTCATACTTTGATTATTATGAAGCATGGTCAAAGACATTTCTCATTAGACCATTCAACCATTCTTGGTTCTTCTTTTTTGCTAAGAACTGCAATGACAAGTTACCAATATGGTTCTACTCATGGTGGAATATATTTGGCCCAGTCCCTGAAATCTTTCCAGAACCGGCAAAGCAAGCCTTTGTTTATTTCTGCAAACATTGCTTTTGGCCGGATTATATCAAACCAGTCCAATTCCACAAAAGTACCGGAGTCGCCTGGATCCTATGATGGATCTACGAACATCAACAAGTCCTACCCAGTCCCCTTACTCTATCGCTTTGTAGAAAATACAAAGTAAGATGGTGAGAGAAACTTGACCTGGATTCTTTAACTATTGAAAGAATCCAGATCCTTATCAAAACAAAACAGTCCCCTCAAGTTTCCGAAAAGACCATACAAGTCCATCCTACTGGAATACCTGTAGCATCAACATCCCAAACTCCTCCACCATTAAACACAAAAAAAAAAAAAAACAGTGGCAGGAATTCCAAGAGTTCAAGAAGTATCAAGAGTTTATGGCAACCCAAGCATGCCAAGGACAGTCCAAGACCATGGTTAAAAAATCATGGTTTCAGAAGGTAGAAGAAGAAAAACAAGAAGCCCAGAACAACTCTTCAAATCAGACCCAACATGAAGACCTCGATCCATATGAACAGTTCGCCCAAGATCCTTATGCTTAAAAGGCCCAAGAAGAATCCAAGGCCCAAATCTTCTTCAAGTCCAGTAAGAAGGTAACAAGCCTCAATTA
Source organism: Rheum nobile (assembly GCA_027886185.1). Taxonomy (NCBI): domain Eukaryota; kingdom Viridiplantae; phylum Streptophyta; class Magnoliopsida; order Caryophyllales; family Polygonaceae; genus Rheum; species Rheum nobile. The sequence goes on along the minus strand of WOAB01000490.1, from coordinate 2,916,495 downwards.
TTTAAAGGCAAGCAGTCGGCAGAAGACGCCAAGTCCCTTTACCTATTCAACAGACAAGGCCAGAAGCAAATGGCAAACAAAAGTCCTATCAGCAAAAGCAAGACTCCAATAATAGACCAAGGCCACTAGTCGATTACCGTACTCCTGAATAGTAGTACGGATTCTAAATAGTGGATCTCAATAGTTCATTTTCAACGTCCTATATAAGTGAAACTTCTCAGTTGTAGAGACGCAAGTTTTTCAAGATAGCAAAACCCTTTGTAATATTTGCTCTTTGTAGCAAGATCCAGATCCATAGTCTATCAATAAAAGTCCATTTAAACAAGATCAAGATCGAAGAACAAGATCAAGATCCATAGTCTATCAATAAAAGTCCGTTTAAAGTAAGTTTTCTTATAGTCCCAGTTCATATTTCTCTCCTTTCATTCAATAGTTTCAAAACTAAATACTTTGGGCACAATTGGTGGTCTAACCAAAGAACAACAGTCTTTAAAACTTCTCAATCCTTTATCCATCAAAAAGTTATTAAGATAAGGTTTTAGATTCATGCATCTTGGCTTAATTCAGATAGCCCTAAAACCTTTACATAGAAAAGGAATAGATTAAGCCAAGATGCATGAATCTAAAACCTTTTCCTAAATACTTTTTGATGGCTAAAGGATTGAGAAGTTTTAAAGACTGTTGTTTATTGGTTAGACTAATGGTCTGTTCGTGATGTTTAATGCAACATGCATGAAATAGATCTAATATTTCGGTTCTATATATGGACTGTGAATTATCTGGAATAGTCCAGTCTTCTAAATTATCAGGGTCTATAGTAAACATGTTTTCATTACTATGAATAGTTGGGCTGGAACTACTACTAGATCCACGCCTAAACAGTCTTCTTATGTTTTCAGTCATTGTGCAAATTACTGTTCTAGTTTAACTATTTTAGGATTGGACTAAGGCTCATAACAGTGGGACCATCCACCGGGACCACCCTAACATAGTGGGCTGACCAAATGGATTTATGGACTGACCAAGCACTGTACCCAGAGATTTAGTATAAGTCTTTGAATAGATAAACAATTTCAGTTTTATGCACACGATGATAGATAATAAGAAGATTGCATAAACATGGCTCTGATTCCAATTGTGCCCAAAGTATTTAGTTTTGAAACTATTGAATGAAAGGAGAGAAATATGAACTGGGACTATCAGAAAGCTTACTTTAAATGGACTTTTATTGAGAGACTATGGATCTTGATCTTGTTCTTCGATCTTGATCTTGCTACAAAGAGTAAATATTACAAAGGGTTTTGCTATCTTGAAAAACTTTCTTCTCTACAACTGAGAAGTTTCACTTATATAGGAAGATGAAAATAAACTATTGAGATCCACTATTTAGAATCCGTACTACTATTCAGGAGTACAGTAATCGACTAGTGGCCTTGGTCTATTATTGGAGTCTTGCTTTCGCTGATTGGACTTTTGTCTGCCATTTGCTTCTGGCCTTGTCTGTTGAATAGGTAGAGGGACTTGGCGTCTTCTTCCGACTGATTGCCTTTTAATAATTGAGGCTTGTTACCTTCTTACTGGACTTGAAGAAGATTTGGGCCTTGGATTCTTCTTGGGCCTTTTAAGCATAAGGATCTTGGGCGAACTGTTCATATGGATCGAGGTCTTCATGTTGGGTCTGATTTAAAGAGCTGTTCTGGGCTTCTTGTTCTTCTTCTTCTACCTTCTGAAACCATGATTTTTTAACCATGGTCTTGGACTGTCCTTGGCATGCTTGGGTTGCCATAAACTCTTGATACTTCTTGAACTCTTGGAATTCCTGCCACTGTTTTTGTTAGTTTGTGTTTAATGGTGGAGGAGTTTGGGATGTTAATGCTATAGGTATTCCAGTAGGATGGACTTGTATGGTCTTTTCGGAAACTTGAGGGGACTGTTTTGTTTTGATAAGGATCTGGATTCTTTCAATGGTGAAAGAATCCAGGTCAAGTTTCTCCCACCATCTTACTTTGTATTTTCTACAAAGCGATAGAGGAAGGGGACTGGGTAGGACTTATTGAAGTTCGTAGATCCAGCATAGGATCCAGGCGACTCTGGTACTTTTGTGGAATTGGACTGGTTTGATATAATCCGGCCAAAAGCAATGTTTGCAGAAATAAACAAAGGCTTGCTTTGTCGGTTTTGGAAAGATTTCAGGGACTGGGCCAAATATATTCCACCATGAGTAGAACCATATTGGGAACTTGTCATTGCAGCTCTTAGCAAAAAAGAAGAACCAAGAATGGTTGAATGGTCTAATGAGAAATGTCTTTGACCATGCTTCACGATAATCAAAGTATGAATATCCCTTTGGGTAAAAGGGGATGGAGAACTGTTTTTGTGAACTAGGGTCACTCCACTCTTCCCGAGAGATCACCTTGAGGACCTTACACTTGGAAAATAAGGTAAGATCAAGGTCTTTTTCGTCTTTGGTGTGGGAGATCTTAACAGACATTGAATCTACTAAGATGAACTCATAAAAAATTTTAGTCTTGGTTGGTTCTGAAGGGAACCATTGGAAATCTTTTGTGAAAAGGCCTTTTATGAAGGGTTCGAATTCTTTGGGTTCATGTGTTTTGAACTCTTTCGTAAGACATACTTCTTGCTGGGATGACTGTTTGATGAAATATTTGTGGTATACTTTGGTTTTTTTTAGTCTTTCTTTTGAGGAGTCCTCGGGTTCAAAGGAGCTTGACTGTTTGAAAGAGAAGGGAACTGTGATAAGATTTTGAACTGATTTTGAGAGGGTATCGTGTTTTGATTTGGACTTTTTTATGGTGCATAATCTTGAGGTGTTTGCTTCCTTGAAGGGGTATCTCTCCCCGCCATTCCTGAAAAATAGAGTTAAAAAGGAATGTTAAGGGTCTTTACGTCTGCTTAGTTCATCTTGTCTGCAGCGGCTTGTCTTCTTCTTACCATTATTTCTTCACTATGTAAAATGATTTGTTTTAAATCTTCAGAAATGAAGGACTGTTTTGAAGTTCTTTTAATCTCCCTTTTTCCTTCGAAAACCTTGAAATAAGTATAATAGTTTTTTGGAGATCTTGAGAACATTTGAAGTTTGGAAAAGGAGCCATTTTAAAATGGTATTTCCAAAACTTGAATTTCTCTAGAAATTTGAACATTAGCCATGTAGATACTGTTAAAAACCATGTCTTGTAAATTTTCAAGGCGGTATAAAAACTTCAAGGCCTGACTGTTGTCTAAAGGATTACAAGTCTCGTAATTAACACGGGCCTTTTTAAGAGCTTTGCGAAGAATATCAATACGCCATTGACTGTAAATTTCTTTTTTTGAGATCTTTGTAAAGCTTCATTTATTCTACGAGTTTTCCCTCAAAAATTCTCTTGTAAGAAAATCAGGCAAGGAGTTGTTCTCTCCTTTAATGTATTCTATGTCAAAATCGAAAACCGAAAGAATGGCTTGCCATCTGGCAAAGATCTGTTTTGAAACTATGTTTTGAACATATTTTTGTAACATTTCTTTTGCAGATTGACAATCGACTCTAAGTAAAAAGGATTTGTTATACAAATCATCTTGAAATTTAGAGATACATGCCACAATAGAAAGTATTTCTTTTTTGACTGTACTATAGTTCTTTTGTGGTCCTGCCCAGATTCCTGAGTAGAATCTAACTAGTTGTTCAGAACTTTTATCATTTATTTTCTGTTTTAATATACCACCAAATCCTATATCTGATGCATCGGTCTCAACTATCATAAAGGCTTTAGGTTGAGGAATGCCAATGCAAGGTAAGGATTTGACTTTGTCTTTTATAATCCTAACGGCCTTGGTTTGCTCTGTTCCCCAAGGAGGTGGATTTTTCTTAAGTCTTTGAAAGAGTGGAATGCAAAGTTGTCTTAACCCTGGAAAGAAATCAGAGATGTAGTTAAGACATCCTAGAAATCTTTGTAACTGTGTTTTGTCTTTTATTTCATTAGGGAACTTTTCTGCAAATTCTATACTTCTGTCTATAGGTTTAATAGTCTGTTGGTAAATGTTATGACCAAGAAATCTGACTTTAGTTTGAAATAATTTCATCTTTGTTGCAGAAAAGACTAAACCATTTTTCTTAATAGTATATAAGAAGACATTTAATAGTTTAAAATGTTCCTCTATGGTCTTTGAGTAAACTAAAATATCATCTATATAGACTATAAGGAAGTCTGAATAGGGGTTGAGAATATCATTCATAATTCTTTGGTATTCTGAAGGGGCGTTCTTAAGTCCAAAAGGCATTACATTCCATTCAAAATGGCCAAAAGGGACAGTGAAGGTTGTTTTGTATCTGTCTTCTTTGGTTATCTGATACCAATTGTGCCCAAAGTATTTAGTTTTGAAACTATTGAATGCAAGGAGAGAAATATGAACTGGGACTATCAGAAAGCTTACTTTAAATGGACTTTTAGTGATAGACTATGGATCTTGATCTTGTTCTTCGATCTTGATCTTGCTACAAAGAGTAAATATTACAAAGGGTTTTGTTATCTTGAAAAACTTGCTTCTCTACAACTGAGAAGTTTCAATTATATAGGAAGTTGAAAATGAACTATTGAGATCCACTATTTAGAATATGTACTACTATTTAGGAGTACAGTAATCGACTAGTGGCCTTGGTCTATTATTGGAGTCTTGCTTTTGCTGATTAGACTTTTGTCTACATTTGCTTCTGGCCTTGTCTGTTGAATAGGTAGAGGGACTTGGCGTCTTCTGCTGACTGATTGCCTTTTAATAATTGAGGCTTGTTACCTTCTTACTGGACTTGAAGAAGATTTGGGCCTTGGATTCTTCTTGGGCCTTTTAAGCATAAGGATCTTGGACGAACTGTTCATATGGATCGAGGTCTTCATGTTGGGTCTAATTTGAAGAGCTATTTTGGGCTTCTTATTCTTCTTCTTCTACCTTCTGAAACCATGATTTTTTAACCATGGTCTTGGACTGTCCTTGGCTTGCCATAAACTCTTGATACTTCTTGAACTCTTGGAATTCCTGCCACTGTTTTTGTTGGTTTGTGTTTAATGGTGGAGGAGTTTGGGATGTTGATGCTACAGGTATTCCAGTAGGATGGACTTTTATGGTCTTTTCGGAAACTTAAGAGGACTATTTTGTTTTGATAAGGATCTGGATTCTTTCAATGGTTAAAGAATCCAGGTCAAGTTTCTCCCACCATCTTACTTTGTATTTTCTACAAAGCGATAGAGGAAGGGGACTGGGTATGACTTGTTGAAGTTCGTAGATCCAGCATAGGATCCAGGCGACTCCGATACTTTTGTGGAATTAGACTGGTTTGATATAGTCCGACCAAAAGCAATGTTTGCAGAAATAAACAAAGGCTTGCTTTGCCGGTTCTGGAAAGATTTCAGGGACTGGGCCAAATATATTCCACCATAAGTAGAACCATATTGGTAACTTGCCATTGCAGTAGTTAGCAAAAAATAAGAACCAAGAATGGTTGAATGGTCTAATGAGAAATGTCTTTGACCATGCTTCACGATAATCAAAGTATGAATATCCCTTTGCGTAAAAGGGGATGGAGAACTATTTTTGTGAACTAGGGTCACCCCACTCTTCCCGAGAGATCACCTTGAGGATCTTACACTTGGAAAATAAGGTAAGATCAAGGTCTTTTTGTTCTTTGGTGTGGGAGATCTCAGCAGACATTGAATCTACTAAGATGAACTCATAAAATTTTTGAGTCTTGGTTGGTTCTGAAGGGAACCATTGGAAGTCTTTTGTGAAAAGGCCTTTTATGAAGGGTTCGAATTCTTTGGGTTCATATGTTTTGAACTCTTTCGTAAGACATACTTCTTGCTGGGATGACTGCTTGATGAAATATTTGTGGTATACTTTGGTTTTTTGTGAGTCTTTCTTTTGAAGAGTCCTCGAGTTCAGAGGAGCTTGACTGTTTGAAAGAGAAGGGAACTGTGATAAGATTTGGAACTGATTTTGAGAGGGTATCGTGTTTTGATTTGAACTTTTTTGTGGTGCATAATCTTGAGGTGTTTGCTTCCTTGAAGGGGTATCTCTCCCCGCCATTCCTGAAAAATAGAGTTAAAAAGGAATGTTAAGGGTCTTTACCTCTGCTTGGATCATCTTGTCTGCCGCGGCTTGTCTTCTTCTTACCATTATTTCTTCACTATGTAAAATGATTTATTTTAAATCTTCAAAAATGAAGGACTGTTTTGAAGTTCTTTTAATCTCCCTTTTACCTTCGAAAACCTTGAAATAAGTATAATATGTTTTTTGGAGATCTTGAAGACATTTGAAGTTTGGAAAAGGAGCCATTTTAAAATGGTATTTCCAAAACTTGAATTTCTCTAGAAATTTGAACATTAGCCATGTAGATACTGTTAAAAACCATGTGTTGTAAAATTTCAAGGCGATATAAAAACTTCAAGGCCTGACTGTTGTCTAAAAGATTACAAGTCTCGTAATTAACACGGGCCTTTTTAAGAGCTTTGCGAAGAATATCAATACGCCATTGACTGTAAATTTCTTTTTTTGAGATCTTTGTAAAGCTTCATTTATTCTGCGGGTTTTCCCTGCAAAAATTATCTTGTAAGAAAATCAGGCAAGGAGTTGTTCTCTCCTTTAATGTATTCTATGTCAAAATCGAAAACCGAAAGAATGGCTTGCCATTTGGCAAAGATCTGTTTTGAGACTATGTTTTGAACATCTTTTTGTAAAATTTCTTTTGCAGATTTACAATCGACTCTAAGTAAAAAGGTTTTGTTATACAAATCTTCTTGAAATTTAGAGATACATGCCACAATAGAAAGTATTTCTTTTTTGACTGTACTATAGTTCTTTTGTGGTCCTGCCCAGATTCCTGAGTAGAATCTAACTAGTTGTTCAGAACTTTTATCATTTATTTTCTGTTTTAATATACCACCAAATCCTATATTTGATGCATCGGTCTCAACTATCATAAAGGCTTTAGGTTGAGGAATGCCAATGCAAGGTAAGGATTTGACTTTGTCTTTTATAATCCTAACGGCCTTGGTTTGCTCTGTTCTCCAAGGAGGTGGATTTTTCTTAAGTCTTTGAAAGAGTGGAATGCAAAGTTGTCTTAACCCTGGAAAGAAATCAGAGATGTAGTTAAGACATCCTAAAAATCTTTGTAACTGTATTTTGTCTTTTATTTCATTAGGGAACTTTTCTGCAAATTCTATACTTCTGTCTATAGGATAGTCTGTTGGTAAATGTTATGACCAAGAAATCTGACTTTAGTTTGAATTAACTTCATCTTTGTTGCAGAAAGGACTAAACCATTTTTCTTGATAGTATATAAGAAGACATTTAAATGTTTAAAATGTTCCTCTATGGTCTTTGAGTAAACTAAAATATCATCTATATAGACTATAGTCTGAATAGGGGTTGAGAATATCATTCATAATTCTTTGGTATTCTGAAGGGGCGTTCTTAAGGCCAAAAGGCATTACGTTTCATTCAAAATGGCAAAAAGGGACAGTGAAGGCTGTTTTGTATCTGTCTTCTTTGGTTATCTGAATTTGCCAGTAACCACTTTTCATGTCAAATTTAGAGAATAGTCTTGCTTCAAAAAGTCTATTGAGTAAGTCTCTTTTATTAGGGAATGGATATCTAATCCACTGAAGGACATTATTAAGAGGTTTATAGTTAATGACTAATCTTGGGACACCTATTTCTTTCTCAGCTTGGTTCATAACATAGAAGGTTGCACAACTCCAAGGAGATTGTGACTTTCTAATTAAACCTTTAGATAATAAGGAATCTATTTCCTTTTTGCAGGTTCCTAGAAGTTCTTTGTTCATTTGGATTGGTCTAGCCTTGGTAGGGATATTTTTCTCATCAAAGTCTTTATCGTAGGGAAGTGAGACTTGGTGTTTCTTCCTATCCCAGAAGGCATTAGGGAGATCAGAACAAACTTGTTTTTTGAACAATTCTTCTAATTCTAGGACTTTGTTTTACAGTGCAGGGCTTTTAAGGTTTTCTTCTATTCTTAGATTTGCAATTTCATCAGTTAGATCTTTTATGAAAACTCTTTTGTGACTAATGAGGTCTAATTGTTTCTTAATAGAAGAATATTGTAAAAGAGTTATGTCTTTATGCTTTACAGGATTTATGAAGTTGAAGTTTAGGTTTTTTCCTAAATTTTCAGCATGGATTCCTACTTGGTCTACTTGGAAGGGATAGATTTGGGTTAGGAATGGAGTTCCTAGAAAGACTTCTTGTGATAGGTCTTTAACCAATATGAAGGAATTCTTAAGGCAGTATCCATCACTGCAAATGGATGCCCTTGGTATCTTATAGCTTATTTGCATTCTATTTCCACTGGCATTTTGGAGTCTTTCAGTAGTTTTTACAAAGAACTTTGAAGGCACAAGTCCTTCTCTAATGCAATTATGGTCTGCTCCGCTATCTAGGAGGGCTACTATTTCCATAATGAAGTTGCCTATTTTTATGTTGATAGGGACATACCATTTTTGGAAGTCTATTTTATTAAGAACAGTTAAGAAGGCTTCATCATCATCTTCTGTCTTTTCTACTTCTTTATTTATAGAAGTGGCTTCAGAATTTTTTGAGTTATGATCAAAGATGAGATTTGACGAACTACTGTCCGAATCTAGTTTTGATTCTAGAATGGCAATCCTAGTTTCTATTTCTAAATCTTTGGGATATTTGATTCTAACATATTCTTGAAGGTCTTTGACTTATCTTTTTAATCTATTAACTTCAATTTGTAAGTCCTTTGTTGTTACCTGTGTTCCAAAAAGGCTGGTACTAGGTATGTTTTCGAAGAGTTTAGATATACTAAAAGGTTATGCAAAGACTGGTTTTTGTTCTCTGAATATTAGATCCTTTAGCTTCATAAAGTATTCTTGCTTTGTTCTAGGATCTGGTATTTGGTCTATGAGTTGAAAAAAGGGCTTCCTCTTTATCAGATTTTGCTATAACATTGCAGAATTAAGGTGATTGACAACTATCTGATTTACTAGAAGAATTATAGTCTATTTCGTATATTCCCTCTTCTTTAGAAGAGTAGTCTTTGTCACTAAGGAGGATTTTTTCTAACTTTTCTTTCATCTCTTGATTGTCTTTGAATATTTCATTGATCTTTTGTTTTAAAGGGCAATTGTTGGCTTTATGACTAGGCTTTCTGCATTTGTAGCAGATTATCTTTCTACTAGGTTTGGGTCTACTAGGTCTTTCTAGTTCGGGTTTAGTTGATCTATGTTTCCTAAAGAACCTAGGATAATCTCTTTTCTTTCTGTAAGACTTTTCTTTTCTAGTCCTCGAAGGGGCTTGAATCTTTTCTATACCAAAAGCTTCACAGAAGGTTCCCATTTCTCTTTTGGACTTTCCTCTATCTGCCCCGTATTTTGCTTGAATTTTCAATTCAGTGCATAAAGCTATACCTTCTTTCTTAATGAAAGCTCCTAATTGGCCGTAAGTAATATCCTTCCAAGGAATTTCGTCTGTTCCTATGGTTTCTTTAAGCTTTGTTATGATTCTTTGGGCAAACAATGAGGGTAAACCTGAAACAAATCTTTCTTTCCAAAAGGATTCATTACAGTCTCGTCTCCTAAGGACATAGGATAAGAAAACATCCTTATACCATCTGTAATCACTTAGAGTAGGACATCTAAGATTGTTAAGGATAGTCTTGTTGGCTTGAAGTTCTTCTTGAGGGTTTCCTACGAAGTACATGCTAATGGCATAAATTAGTTGTCCAACAGCATTCTGTTCTATAGCTTCTCTACCGGTTTCATCTTCTGTAGAAACGGTAGCTTCTAAGACTTCTAACTTTTGATGTAAGTTCATAGCATTATCCCACCAATATTTAAGTTGGCCTGTAAATCCTTGGATTATAAGGACAGTTGCTATTTTGTCTGTATGGCCTTGGGTTCTATAAGCGACTTTTGCCATTCCCATTTCTTGAAGGGTATTCATGATTTCGCTTTCAGATTTCCCATCTATATTCCATTCGTAGAGGGATTGGCCATTATAGTCTGTGGATATAAATTTAGATCTTTCTTCATATTGTAGGTCAGGAGGAGTAGGTCTATTATAGTAATTTCTAGTATCCATGTTTCTTTTCCCGAACATTTTGGTATACTGTTGCGATCTATTACCTCTTCTTCTGATCTTATTAATTTCTAAATTTTCATTTGGAATGGTTGATTCTAATTGTTCTATTTTCTTGTCTGAGTCTTCTGACTCAGTCTCTGTATCCGTTTCTTTACTTTGGTCAGAGTTGGACTCTTCTTTGCAAGTGTTTTTACACTTAGTTTTTAAACAATTTATATTGGCTAGAGTGGTTTGAGAAGTTGATGCTTGGAACGCATCAAGTCTCTGGGAAATTCTCTCTAAAACAGTCCGGGGTGTTAGACTTATATTTCTCAGAAGGTTACTAGGGACACTTTTAGTCTGAAAGTGAGGTCTGGAGATGTCTCTAGGAAATTTTGGAGGATTAAAACCTTTTTCAATTCCTAAGTGAACTTGATCTATTTGTTCAGCTATGGTGTGAAGGATCTGATTTGAATAATTGTTTTGATTATAAATCTTTTTTATATCTCTTAAATTTACTTGACTATCATCTGAATAAGATCTCCCCTTTTTAAAAGGTTCAGCTTTGACCTCTTCACTATTACTGCCGACTATTATACCTTTAAGGGGAGGATGGACAGAAGTACTAGTTCCTGAAGGTAAATGTTTCCAGGTTCTAGTTACTCTATTTTGGACATCTAATGAAGAGAGATGGAATGGGTCTTTTATATCTTTTCTAGATAAATATATAGGGAGCCAAGTAAAGAAGAGAATATTGGTTTGAAGCTTATTCATCTCTTCATAATAATCTCTTATAATCTGTTCTCTACATTCTTTATCTATGCTCATAAACCACTTTCTTTTCTTTTCATTTTTGGTACTATCAAAGTCTTTTCTTAGATATTCTTTGTCTATCTCGAAGTCAGCTTTGGTTATCATATTGATGGTGGAATAGCTATGCATATCATTAGAGGTTGGTGAATGCATGCCGGTTGACTCTTCATCATTTTGAGGGATGATTCTAGGTAAAAGGTTATTGAAGTCTACCCTATCACTTCTTAATGATCCTGTGAATTCACTTCTAATAGAGTAAAAAGGATCATTAATAGAGTTTCTAGCAGGTAGAAAGGTTGGTCTCTCTATTGAAGTTTCTCTGGTGGAATTAAATCTAATTAAAATTCTCCCGTCAGACTCTTCAACGATTTGTGAAATTTCTTACTGTTCCATATTCCTAGGAGGGTTGTCATTGGCGACTTCTAGGGTTTCAGTAATAGTTATATCTTTCCATTTTATGGTCTTAGGGGTAAAGGTACTAGACTTTTCTTCTTCTAATTGAAGTAAGATGGTTTCTCCCTGGGGTAATAGGGAAATAGTACATTTAGGATCTGTTAAGGAACTCATTAACTTAAAGTGAAGTCTATAAATAACAGCAAAGTTTTTAGTGAACTGTTTGAAGTTGTCATTTAACATTTTTCTAGGGTCTGTTATATCTACTGTGAAGTTCGGAGAGCAATTAAAGAATAAGGGGTCATTGCAGATGTTCGGAGAGCAATCACACCCGCGCCCGCAGAAATCACGACCGCGTCCGCGGATTCATCACTGGACGAGAGCAGCCAGAGGCCAATCCGCGACCACGGCCGCGGATCATGGGCCGAGAATAAGCAAAGTTGTTCCATTTTGTACTTTCAGTATTTCGTTTTCAGACTTATTATATTATTATTATTATTAGGTATTTAAGTTTAGAAAACCCTAGTTTGAGATGATTATTCAGTTTTGAGTTTTACGCTGCCTCTTTCTGTTAGTTTTTTATTACAAACCATGAGAAGGAACTAAACACCTTTGTTTCGCCTGACGATTGAAGCCTTCAGTTGATTTGGTTGTGAGATTATAACTCTTATTCTATTTCCTTTGGGTTGTATTAATTCTCTTTGAACTTATCTTTATTGAATCTTGTTGATTTCGCTAGCCCGCGCAACTAGTTGATGTTAGTAATTTTCTATTGCTAGGATTTGGTTATTTCTGGTTGAAATTCTTTATCTAGAGTAGCAACCACAATTTACAGGAACTGGTTGTGAATGTTTATTGTGAAGAGAATTGATTGCATATTGAATACTGACTGGTTGTTAAGTGTTGCATGTATCCTGCTTAATTCCTATGCCTACTGCTGCTGTTAAATTGAATCTTGATGGTTTCTTGATTGTTTAATAGTTAGTATTTTCAGGGCTGGTTGACCTGTTAATATACATAAGATCAGAATAGGAACATCCATATGATTGAATGAACTTGAGATAATCAATGATCAACCTATCATACTGAAGTGTGGATATCTGTTAGGTGAAGCGCCCTCACAATCATATTTACAACAATCTTAACCACTTTCTACTTTAATTCATTAGTAATATTAGAAATCAAACAACAATCCCCCCTAGTTCCTAGTTGGTAACTTACTTTCCTACATAGAAATAGATCATTTGAATCCCTTGGGTTTGACCCTTAGTTGCCTGCTATACTTGGTTAGGTTTTTAGGGATTCTTTGATAGGCATAACGACTTTAGCCTCATCAAATTTGGCGCCATTGCCGGGGAATTCAATTTTCTGTTTCTTTGTTTCTTTGTTTGTTTCTTTGTTTGTTTGTTTATTTACCAACTGTTGTGTCAACCTGTCTTATGGTTCACACCCATTCTACTGACTCTCCTACTTTAGATCTTGATACCGAAATCGATCGAACGCTTCATAGAAACCGCAAGGTAAACAGATCACTCCAACCGTGATTTGAGATGGCTGACCAGACGTTGAGACAACTGACCGTTCCCAACTTAGCGCAGCAACCGCTTGCTGTGCAGTTTCCTGCTTTGGCTGAAGGAGTGAACATTGAATTGAAATCTGGTTTGATTCACTTGCTCCCACCGTTCCATGGTCTGAATGAAGATGATCCCAACAAGCATCTCGCTGAATTTCATGCCGTCGGCACGAGTATTAAACCTACTAGAGTTACTGAGGACCAGATTAAGCTGAGGGCCTTTCCTTATTCTTTGAAGGATGTGGCCAAGGATTGGTTCTACTATTTGACCCCTGACAGTATTGATACTTGGGCAAAGATGAAGCAAGCCTTCTTAGAAAAATACTTTCCTGCTACGAAGCTGAACAACATAAAGAAGAGCATAAGCAATATTGAGCAACAGGCTGGTGAAATTTTGTATGAGTATTATGAGCGCTTCAAGAGGCTATGCTCAAGTTGCCCCTATCACGGTTACTCTGACCAGAACTTGATTCACTACTTATATGGTGGTCTGATGGATGATGAGCGTCGAATTGTGGATGTTGCTTGTGGCAGCAACATTCTCAATAAGACGATAGCTGCAGCCTTTGAGTTGTTTTCTGAGCTCTCAGAAGGGTCAAGACAATTCAACAGGAAGACAAATGCTCGTGGAGTGAGTGCTGCTGATTCTTCACCATCCGCTCTACTTTCTGAGATGGCCGAGATGAAGGACATGATGAAGAGGTTCATGCTGAAAGGAACCCATCAACAAGTCAATGCTTGTGGAATTTGTGCTGATGCATACCATGCTACGGATGCTTGTCCACAACTTCAAGAGCCTGAAGCTGAGGTTAATGATGTGGGAGGTTTCGGTCCTCCAAGACCTCGCTATGACCCATACTCCAACACATACAATCCAAGGTGGAGAGATCACCCAAACTTGAGATATGGGAATCCACAAAACGCTCATCAATTTTCACAGCGACAACAATTTCAATCACAAGGAGCTCAGCCTGGACCCCTATTCAACCCAAGACCACAGGGACAAAATCCAGGTTCCCCTATGTCCACTGAAGACATGATCAAGTCTCTTGCCCAGAGCGTTTCATCGATACAAAATACTATGGTTCAACAAAATCAGGAGACTAGATCAAGCATTCAAAATCTTGAGAATCAGGTTGGACAAATCGCTCAAGCTTTGAGCAAGTTGGAGGCAAGGGATTCGAGGAAACTACCATCTCAAACGGTAGTGAATCCGAGAGAGAATGTCAGTGCGATGACACTGAGAAGTGGTAAACAGCTGAATGTCGCTCCCTTAGCTGAAAGGGGCGAACCACTGGAAGAGACATATGCTGCAAACGGAGTCAAAACTGCAGAAGCTGAACAGAACGCACAACCGCGACCGCGGATTGATGTCAGAGACCTTACTGCAGAAAGATGAAATTTTGGAGGATGAACAGCGTCAAAATCCGCGACCGCGGAAAATTTTCCGCGACCTCGGATTGGTCCCTGAAATGCCAGATTTTCCAAAAGCCGATCCGCGACCGCGGGTCCCAAACCGCGACCGTGGATTTCCTGCTGACGTCCAGGACGACTATGTGCGTCCGAATTTTCCTCCCCTCGGCTCCAAGAAGCCACTTGCGCCATTCCCTGAGGCGCTAAAGGACACTAGAAGGCCGGAGAACGACAAGGAAATCTTCGAAACCTTCAGTAACTGTGAGGTAAACATCCCTTTGATAAAACTGATTAAAAGTGTTCCTCGTTATGCTAAATTTCTTAAGGCATTATGTACGATCAAGAGGAACCAAAAGTTGAAGGTACAGAAAAAGGTTCAGGTAAGTGAAAATGTGTCGGCTATGCTTCAAAAGCGAATGCCTAAGAAGTATAGCGACCCTGGCATGTTTAGCATTCCTTGTACGATAGGTGACACCAAGTTTGATAAAGCCATGTTAGATTTAGGTGTATCTATTAATGTGTTACCTTACTCGTTTTATGAATCTTTGGGGCTTGGACCATTGTATGAAACTAGGACAGTGATTCAATTGGCGGATTTGTCTAATGTTTATCCAAAGGGAGTAGTAAAGGATGTTCTGATAAAGGTTGATAATCTGATTTTTCCTACTGACTTCTTTGTGATGGATATGGGACATGACAAGCATGCAGCCCCTGTGATGTTAGGTAGACCGTTTCTGAAAATGGCTAACACAAGAACTGATGTGAGTAGTGGTTCACTCACTATGGAATTTGATAGGGTAAGGGTAGAGTATAACATTGATGATGCTAAGAAACACCCTCCTGATAATGATTATTTGTGTTCTGTTGATGTGCTAACTTAAATTGATCTAAAAAGCACTGAGTCGAGCCATGACGTTAACCAAGGCGTTGCTCGGGAGGCAACCCGAGGTATGTAATTCTTTTCATGTCTTTTCTTTTCAAATTTTTATTATTGTTGTTTCGTTTTTAGACTAAAATGCAGGTAGGAGAATCAAAGACAAATTTAGAAGCACCCCAAAGGGCAAACTGCGATCGTGGCCCAAATACCGCGACCACGGTTTTATCACTGTAAAACCCCTCATTTGAAAAAATAAATAAATAAAATATCTGAAGACGCCGCGACCGCGGCCTGCCAACCGCGATCGCGGCCTCGCTGCCCACGTGTTACTACCGATGGGGATAGGATCCCGCGCATCATGCTGCTAAGGAGGAGAAGATTAGCTTGATATTTCTATTTGGTACCTCATGATGGAACAACATGATGCAGCTGATGATGATGAGGAGGAGCAGCAAGAAGACTTTGCAGATATGCCGGTTGATACTGATTATGCATATGCTGCTGATAGACAGTATGGGGCAGGCACTTCTAGTGGTCCTACAGGTCCATCTAGAGAGGGTGGTTCTTGGTAGGACCAGATGCTAGCTCATATGTCTCGACTCTCTGTGAGACAGGATGAGCTATTTGCGCAGAATAGGGATTTCACATTTCGTCAGGTAGCGATGGACACCACACTCAGGGATCTTGCTCGTGATCAGCGATACAATATGGATATGCAGGATCGGTTTGATGATCGCCTGACTAACATGGCTGACCAGCTTGCTCAGATGAGGTGGATGCATGAGGAGTACTACCGCGGAGCTGGGCGTTTTCCACCACCACAATGAGCATTTTCTTCCTTCCCCATTATTTATCTGTCTTTCATTCCATTGAGGACAATGCAATCTTCAAGCATGGGGGAGGAGAATTTACTTGCTATCTATCTTGTACATATTCTAATCATTTTGTTTTTGTTTATTTCAAAAAAAATAAAAATGAAGAAAATCCTGGCTAAGCTGAAAACCTGAAAGGGAGGCTTAGGCAAAATTCAGGGGCACGAACCAGCATTAGGCTGGGGTAATAAGAGGCTAAAGAGTGATGTGAGATTAGTGAGCCCATCTATGAAAAATGAAATGAGTGGCTAGGTGAAAACCCGAAAGGGCGCCTAGGCAAAATGAGTGAAAAGAAAAGGAGTGATTATTAGGATTCATTCATTTTGGCGTGGCGACATAAGTGGTGGAGTCATAAGGAGGATTCTGGTAGGTCACTTTGGGAGTTATAAGAAGATAGATTGGAGCTAGGATTAGATGGTCACATTCACTCTATGGTGTTCGGGTTAAGCTTGGGGGAAGTACTCTGCTTTCCTTGAAGCTAGTGTGTTGTGTTGTTGTGTTGGTGCCCTGGAAATTCATGAGTAGGTACAGTTCTTAGTGGAGATTGTTTTGTTGTGCTTCCTGAGACCTTGGGTATTTCATTGGAGGAGTAGGTATCCATTAGCTTACTCGAGGATGAGCAAGGTCTAAGCATGGGAGAATTTGATACGCTGTACTTTGTATAGCATAACTAGGAGATATTAGCATAGTTTAGGAGAGGATTTGAGGCATTTTAGAGGCAATTCTGTGATTCGGAAGAGAAGAGTTGAAGTGAAGAAATATAGAGAATTACAGAAGACTTGGAGCTGGAGCCTCAGATGCAAGAAGAGACGTTGAAGATCGGAAACAAGAACTAATCCGCGCCCGCAGAAATTACACCCGCGCCCGCGGATTCATCACTGGACGAGAGCAACCAGAGGCCAATCCGCGACCGCGGAAGTTCTGGCCGCGGCCGCGGATCATGGGCCGGGAATCAGCAAAGTTGTTCCGTTTTGTACTTTCAGTATTTCATTTTTAGACTTATTATTATTATATTATTATTATTAGGTATTTAAGTTTAGAAAACCCTAGTTTGAGATGATTATTCAGTTTTGAGTTTTACGCTGCCTCTTTCTCTTAGTTTTTGCTTACAAACCATGAGAAGGAACTAAACACCTTTGTTTCGCCTGACGATTGAAGCCTTCAGTGGATTTGGTTGTGAGATTATAACTCTTGTTCTATTTCCTTTGGGTTGTATTAATTCTCTTTGAACTTATCTTTATTGAATCTTGCTGATTTCGCTAGCCTGCGCAACTAGTTGATGTTAGTAGTTTTCTATTGCTAGGATTTGGTTATTTCTGGTTGAAATTCCTTATCTAGAGTAGCAACCACAATTTACAGGAACTGGTTGTGAATGTTTATTGTGAAGAGAATTGATTGCATATTGAATACTGACTGGTTGTTAAGTGTTGCATGTATCCTGCTTAATTCATATGCCTACTGCTACTGTTAAATTGAATCTTGATGGTTTCTTGATTGTTTAATAGTTAGTATTTTCAGGGCTGGTTGACCTGTTAATATACATAAGATCAGAATAGGAACATCCATATGATTGAATGAACTTGAGATAATCAATGATCAACCTATCATACTGAAGTGTGGATATCTGTTAGGTGAAGCGCCCTCACAATCATATTTACAACAATCTTAACCACTTTCTACTTTAATTCATTAGTAATATTAGAAATCAAACAACAATCCCCCCTAGTTCCTAGTTGGTAACTTACTTTCCTACATAGAAATAGATCATTTGATTCCCTTGGGTTCGACCCTTACTTACCTGCTATACTTGGTTAGGTTTTTAGGGATTCTTTGATAGGCATAACGACTTTAGCCTCGTCAAATTTAACATGTAGCCTTTGAAGGCGTCAATACTTTACCTTATATATAGTTACCTAGTTAATGGATCGTACCTTGCACGTGATCTTGAAAATAAAACATTTAATTTTATCAGTATTGGTAGTACCAATTATAATGAAACATATGTAGTAATACTAAATAAATAATAGTAATTAATTAAAAATGAAACTAATAAACTTAAATACCAATATTGTCGTGAAAAACGATACATATCAAATAAAAAATAAGAAAAAATGTTTGACTTTAATGCTGATAAAATATGAAATAACAGAAATATCTTATTCAATAACTAATAATTTGTATTCAAAATGCAATCAACTTAATCCTCATTCTCTTTCTTCATAGATTTCTTGATACGTGAATTAGAAAGTTGGTCTTGTGTACCATCTTCTTCATTCTCATCTTCAATCATTAGGCTTCCACTAGAATGCTTGGAAGAAGTAAGTATTTCATTTAGACGATACATTGAAGTGTACATGCTCACATGGCGGTGGTTTGACATTGTTTTGTAAACATTCAATACAAAAATATACAATTAATTAATTAATATGTATATACTAACGTGATATATATGAAAAAACGGTAAATATCCGAGTTTATGAAATCAACTTTTTGATCTCAACAATCAAAGTTGAATAATTTGTCATATTGGAAATAATGAATCAACGACTATGTTCATATAACTTGAACTCATCAACATCAATCCTTGAAAAAAAATATAACTCATCTATAGATAAGATTATAATATGAGATCATTTATAAACGATGTATATATAAAATATTTTAATTTGTAGGACAATGCCTTATTTGAATGTTTATCTCATCCAAAAGTTTCATCATCTAAAACTATATATATAATTATTGTTTCATGTATACACTAGTACAGAACTAGGACTCAGACCTCGATTTTTTTCTACTCCAGACCGTGTTTAGAAAAATGGAGTTGTTCTCGACGAGGTCCGAGATTTGGACCCCGTTTTTTTATAACCGGGGTCCGGATCTTGGACCCCGGTTTTTATGAAAAAACTGGGGTAATTTTTTTTTTTTTTTTAAGAAAAAAAATCGAAGTAAATTTCTTTTTTTAAATAAAAATAAAAATAAAATCGGAATCCCGATTTTCAAAAAAAATAAGCTCCATAATATCCTTTATGCAGTTTCTCTTTTATGGAATGTCTAACATACAAATATCAGATCTTTCAACAGAAAAAGACATCTTACAATTAATTAATAAAAAAAATATCAATAGACAAGCCCAATACTCCAAGTTCATGGTTTCAATTCACATTGTTTAGCAACAGAGATGATCATGGAACCAAATAAGTAACCAAATTCATATACTAATTAGCAAATTAGAGGATCAATGCATCACTTCCAGAAGAGCTTGTAAAAAATAAGGCAAAACATAAAGACGTTAGACATTGCTCCCTTTCAAGTGATATTAACATATATAGGCTTCTTCTCAAGTATGAACCAATGTTTTCTACCACACATATAAATAGACTTGATTGTCATCTAGATATGTCTATGAGGACAGGTAACATTCTTGGTACAATATCCTCTCTTCAATGGGGATCCTAGCAAATTGTTTTATGTAAATTTTAACTTGCAAATTCCTCAAATTATGCAACAGTATACTAGGCATGAAGTATAAATTCTGCCTTGCAACATGGGAAAACCAAAGACTAGTTGTTCAGGTGATGTGCTGAACTACAATGTTCATGCTGTGCATTATAAATGGGGAGATAAGATATAGTAAATTCTATACTTTCTACTCCTTTATAGCAAACTAAGATAAAAATCACAAGTAAGGCCTTCTCAATCCCCGGTACGAGAGACCCTATTTAATCAGTAAGGCAGTCAGGCAAAATGGCCACTAGTTCTTTCAACACTGAAAATGCACCAACATGCACATAGGAAAATCATTAGCATCAAAGTCCTAGCTCCGCCAAAAAGGAGGCTCTTGCATACTATTCTAACCAAGCTTAACCTCTGTAATATACATATATCTGCCTTGTTACACATATAGTTGCCTTGTCATCTTGTATACAGTTTGCCCATCATATACACCGAGCATATTAACTAGTACTGAATTCAAATATATAACCTACAAGTAGAAACGGAAAGAGTAAATGTGCACTATTGATGCAATCACATGAAACATGTGGAGAAGGGAACATTGGAGTGAAACCAGAATTGAAATACAACCTCAACACAGCAGACAATTTCGAGAACCTAGTACATGATGAATTAAGAGATTCCCGAGCATCACGTAATAAGATGTCATACACCTCAGGTTGATGAATGAAATTCTCCTCAATTGTTTGCGCCATTTCCTCCAAACGATCACTATCAAAGTCGTTGGTTTCACGTGATTCATTCATACTATCAAAGATATGTTCTTTCTCTCCATGCCAGATCCAATGGGTGTACAACTGATCAATTCTATTAATAATCATATGATTCCTCAAACTACTAGCCCAGACTCTTTTACTATTGTAGCATTTTGTGCAAGGACAAGGTATTTTTTCAGGATTTTTGGCATTCTCCAGAGCAAACCTTATAAACCCATTCACCCCATTAGGGTACTCAGGTGTCAAACGATCAACTAACATCCACTTTTCGATCCATATCGTATCGCCTTAGTTATACAAATTTAGCTCAATAAAAATGTCAAATGATTGCATCCTAATAAAAAAAATTATATAATAAGCAAAAAAAAATTATATCTCAAAATGTTAAATGATTTTTTTTTTTTTGCCGGGACCGAGTGTCGGGCCACCGAAGTGAACCCACGAATCCCGGGCCATGGCCGCTAGTCCTTCACGCCATGATCCTTGGTTAAATCGCGAGAGTTTCATCCTCAAAGTAAAGCTGGCACGTTTCGAACCCGGGGGGATTTGCACCCCAGGATCTACTCCCCCAGCTTTACCGCTGGACTACGCTCCCGGCTCCCGGGGACAGGGAACAAAAAAATGTTAAACGATTGCAGCCAAACAAAAAGGAGCTTTTTTGTACCTCGAAATCAATTTGGATTTCTTCCCTTCCTCCCCACTAGCAGTCAATTGCTTGACAGCTTGACAGTCCAAAGAGCAGCAATTAAGAGAAGCTTCAAGAAACAAAATATAAGAGCTTAGAAAGACAGAAAATTTGTCAATTCACTTCCCTACAGTAAACCCTAACTAGCTTGATCCTTAAATCTCTTCTGTGTATATGAGTTTTGTGGCGACCCAGAAAGCGATCAATTCTTATTTTTTATAGAAGTTGTCAGTTGAACTATTTATTGAACATCTTATTATGTAAGTATAACCTCACACTACCTTATCATAAATTTAACTAATACAGAACTATTTTAATTTGTGAACTTATTCCTAGTATATGTAACAGTCACCAAATTTCTTGAAACCACAAAGTAGATTTAAGTTTCTTATAGTAGGAAAAAAAACTCTATATTCATCCTGGGGAGTTGAGAAAGAAAAAAAGCAAATGTCTCCCTTAGAACAACAGAAAGATAGCTTTCTCACTACTACTAATCATGATCATACTATCAAGAGCATACAAGCTCTCTCGAGTCAATGTCTCCCTTAGAACATCAGTCTAGCAAGCTCTCGCAATTTACTAGATTCGTTCTACCTATTATTGTAAGCCTAACAATGTGTTAATACCTCTCAGTACATAACTCAAAGTTTGCAAGACTAATTAATCAAACATGGCCACTGTTCAATTAAGAAGCAAAAATAACGAATAATAGGACAAGACTAGAAATCAATCAACCAATCAAATCATCCAAATTGAACCCCTTTCATACATTCCGAGATCCTCAAACCCCTAGAATTGGACTATTGATGAGGCTAAAGTCGTGATGCCTATCAAAGTAAACCTCAAAAACCTAACTAATGTAGTAGGTAAGCAATCTTCCTAAGTGCAAAGGTTGTATGTCAATAGTAACAAAGGGGGATTTTGTTTGTATCAAGTAACAAAGTAAATCAAAGCAAAAGATGTAATCAATGGGTGAGAAGTAACTTAGCCAGACAAATATCCACACTTCAGTTTGATTGGTTGATCCTAGATTATCTCCAATTCCTACCAATGAATATTCATGTTCTGATCTTATGTATATAGACAGGTCAACCAGCCCTGAAAATACTTACCATTAAACAATCATGAAACCATCAAGATTCAATCTAACGGCAGCAGTAAGCATAGGAATTAACCAGGATACATGCAATACTTAACAACCCGCCAGTACTCGACATGTAATCAATTCTCTTCACAATAAACATTCACAACCAGTTCCTGTAAATTGCGTTTGCTACACAAGATAAGGGATTTCAATCAGAAATATCCAAACCCTAGCAATAGACAATCACTAATATCAACTAGATGATCAAACTAGTCAAATCAGCAAGCATCAATGGGATCACTAGTGGAAAAAACACTTTTTGAGGCTCCCTTTTAGAGTCATACATAGTAGAAAACGTCTCAATAACGACTTAGGCAATCACTTTTTTTGGTTTTTGAGGCGGATAATTAATTTATACGCCTCAAAAATATTTTTTGAGACGGGCAAATTAATATACGCCTCAACAAGTATCCGAAAAAACATTTCTCGCTAAAGTATTAGAGGCGGGCCAGGGTAAGGCCCGCCTCTAATTCTAACTAATTGAGACGGGCCAAGTAGCCCGCCTCAATTAAAGCTTATTGAGGCGGGCCTCTTAAAGCCCGCCTCAACAAGTATGTCCAGTAGAGGCGGGCATGTAAGGCCCGCCTCTATTATACCATTAGTCGTAATACTTATAGAGGCGGGCATGTTAGGCCCGCCTCTATAAGCTCAACCCTAATTAAAAAAAAAAACAGCTGCTGCTTTCCTTCATTTTCCTCTTCGTATCCTCCTCTTCTCGTCCCGAGCTCCGACGACGATCTCCGACTTCATCGATCTCCTCCGTCTTCCCTACTTCATTGATCTCCTCCGTCTTCCCGACTTCATCGATCTCCTCCGTCTTCGCCGAGCTCCGTCTTCCCGAGCTCCGACTTCATCTCCCTTCGCCGAGCTCCCTCCCTTCGCCGAGCTCCCTCTAATACTTCAACGCACTCGAAGCCAAGTCAGGTATCAACATCCTTTGCGCCCTCGACGTTCACATCCCCTTTCCTTGTCCGTTCGCTTCTCAATGCTTTAGTTTTTCAGTTTTAGGTTCTTACTTCAGTATTTGAAATGATGGATGCATGCTTGTTTTGCTTTGAACTGATGCAAACGAGTATGACTGTTCTGGCAATCTTGCTAATTTTGCATGTGAAGTAGTTTCAATGATGGTAGAGTTTTGGGAAGACTGATTGTATTTGGACATGCTCTTGTGGTTTTGGATATTTATAATAGTCGGGTAGGCAATAAAAGTAAATGAATAAGGCTACAATAATATCCAGTTTGGGTGACATGGATTAATATTTTTTAGCTCCTACAAATACATAGCAGTTTTGATGAGTGAAGCTTCTTACTAGTCTTAGAAAAGCTATATAAATAAAGCAAAAGTGAAAAGAATCACATTTTTTATTTAATTGGTGAAATGACATTCTGCAGGCTGATAAGGGCATTGCCTTGAAGGATCGATATTGAGTCAAGGTAATACTTCTACCCTAATTCCTTAGGCCCTTGGCGGGATAGAATTCATAATTTAGGCCCTTGGTGGGATAGAATTCATAATTTAGGCCCTTGGCGGGATAGTTGAGTTTGTATTTTTTCTTGCTTGGTTGCGTATTATTATCTATTTAGGCCCTTGGCGGGATAGTTACTAGAAATGAGTATTTAATCTTAATTCCTTGCATGTTATTTTGCATTTATTACTAGAAATGAGTCGTCCTTGGATGTACGGTGACCATACTACGACACAATACTTGAGTGGGGTTGAGGAGTTCATTAGATATGCTTTAGCACACCAACGGAGTACGAAAGCCGAAAAAATCTATTGTCCGTGCCGTGATTATAAGAATATAAGGCGGTTTGCTGATATTGATGAGATTGAGGATCATTTATTTCATCGTGGTTTCAAAGAAGATTACCATGTTTGGTTTTGGCATGGTGAGAAAATACCTGATCGTCCAAGTTCTAGTGTCAATGAGTTTGATGTTCGGGTAGACACTGATGATAGTGATGATGATATTGCTGAGAATAATGAGATGGATGATGATGATGACCAAGAAGATGATGAAATGAATGGGATGATGGATGGGGTGAGAGATCACTTGAACAAACGACCTCAGATGTTCGAACAGGTATCAAAGGCTGCAGAGACTCCCTTGTATCCCGGGTGTACAAAATTTAGCAAGTTAGAGGGTGTGTCAATACTTTACAACTTGAAATGTGCTTCTGGTTGGACTGGTGGAAGTTTCAACACCTTATTGGAATGGTTAGGTGAATTTTTACCAGAAGGAAATGAGATGCCTATCTCTACTTATTATGCCAGGAAATTGATGTATCCCTTAGGCTTAGAGGCTGTCAAGATAGATGTTTGCCCAAATGATTGTATGCTTTACAGAAACGAACATGAAAATTTGGATGAGTGTCCAAAGTGCGATGCATCTCGTTACAAGTGTAAAGGGGTAAATTCGGCTAAGAGGGGCCCATCAGCTAAGGTTATGTGGTATCTTTCGATAATACCTAGGTTTCAGCGTTTGTTTTCGATAAAGAAGGAAGCAAAAAGTCTGAGGTGGCATGCGGAAGGGAGGAAGAAAGATGGACTCCTTAGACATCCTGCTGATTCTCCTCAATGGAGAAATATTGATAAGAAATATTCTAAATTTGGTGAGGAGGTTAGGAATATGAGACTTGCTTTATGTACAGATGGTGTGAATCCGTATGGCACTCTAAGCCGTCAACATAGCACATGGCCAGTTCTTCTAGCGATTTATAATCTTCCTCCATGGTTGTGTATGAAGCGCAAGTATATCATGTTATCACTCCTCATCTCCGGGCCTAAGCAACCTAGGGATGACATAGATGTGTATCTGGCTCCACTTGTTGATGATTTGAAATTACTGTGGAATGAAGGTGTTCCAATGTTCGATGCATACACCAACTCAAACTTTACCTTGCGAGCTATGGTTTTTTGTACCATAAATGATTTCCCGGCATATGGAAACTTGTCTGGGTACAAAACCAAAGGAGAACAAGCATGCCCTATATGTGAAGAAGACATGAAACCTGCCTACTTGAAAAATTACAGGAAAAATGTGTATCTAGGGTACCGGAAGTTCCTTAGTCGATATCACCCTTACCGTAAAAAGAAGAAGGAGTTCAATGGGTACACCGAGGAAGGAGTAGCTCGTACACCTTTGACAGGATCACAGGTTTATGAACGGATTAAAAATGTTGACACCAAATACGACAAGGGCTTCAAGTCCGTCTCTAAAAAGGGTGTTTTATGGAAGAAAGTGTCTATACTATGGGATCTTCCTTATTGGAAAGATTTGTCGGTTAGGCATTGTCTCGATGTGATGCACATTGAAAAAAATGTTTGTGATGCTATAATTGGGACTTTGCTAAATATACCCGGAAAGACGAAAGACAATCAGAAAGTTCGTTTTGATATGAAAGAGAGGAATATTCGACCAGATTTGTGGCCTGTGGTAAAACCGGATGGTAAAAAGACTTTTCTGCCTCCGGCGTGTTACACAATGTCAAGAAAGGAGAAAAATGTGTTTTGTGAGTGCTTACATGGCATTAAGGTTCCATCGGGATATTCGTCAAATGTACAACGTCTAGTTTCTCTTTCAGACCTTCGGTTGATTGGTATGAAGTCTCATGATTGTCATGTATTGATTAATGTTTTCTTGCCGATCGCACTTCGTGGGATATTGCCGAAACACGTGAGACATGTTATAACAAAACTTTGTGTGTTTTTCAGTTCCATATGTGCTAAGGTTATTGATCCGGAAATATTGGATGCTCTCCAATATGATATTGTTGAAACTTTGTGTCGATTTGAAATGTACTTTCCGCCGTCTTTCTTTGACATAATGGTGCACTTAATTGTTCATTTGGTTCAAGAAATCAAGTTATGTGGTCCGGTGTTCTTAAGATGGATGTATCCTGTTGAGAGATTTTTTGGCAGTTTAAAGGACAAAGCAAAGAATCGGGCAAATCCATAGGGTAGTATCATTCGTGGAGTCCTTCATGAAGAGATATCTCAATACGCAGCTGAGTTTTTGTCAAGGCTTCATCCAATAGGTCTTCCAAAATCTCGTCATGTAGGGAGGCTTGAAGGAGAGGGAGTAATTGGTAAAAATGTGATATCTCCTCCATCTGAAAGGAAGATTAAGGCACATCTTTGTGTGTTGCAGCATCTTACAGAGGTCAATCCTTACATAGAAAAGCATTGCCTTGAATTGCAACACAATAATGCTAAATTGAATGAAAGAGCTTTGATACGGGAACATAATCGCACATTTGTTGATTGGTTTAAGAAGGAAGTAGCTGAGGAACTAAGGAAAGAACATGACGTTTCTGATACGGTCAAGTGGTTATCTCGAGGTCCTCGACTATGTGTTCGGTCTTACGAAGGGTATGATATCAATGGGTTTACATTCTACACTAGAAGACAAGATGAAAAGAGTGTGGTGCAGAATAGTGGAGTGAAGGTAGTTGCATCATCTAGGGTCTATGTGAGCGCTAAGGACAAAAGACCGGTTGATGCGACACAATCGTATTATGGTGTTATCGAAGAAATATGGGAGCTTGATTATAACAATTTTACAATCCCTGTTTTCCGGTGCAAGTGGGTCAACAACCCTAACGGGGTGAAGCAAGATGAAATTTATCCGGGTTTGACATTGGTAAACTTTGACCGATTAAGTGATAGTGATGAGCCATTCATCCTAGCATCACAAGCTAAGCAGATTTTTTATGTGGTAGACAATGTTGATCCTAGATGGCGTGCAGTTGCCCAAGGCAAAAGACATATTCTGGGTATTGATGATGTTGTGGATGAAGATGAGTATGACGAGTATGATGACACACCCTTGTTATCAACTGTTGTTCAACCATTACCGGAGGAGGAAGATACAAATAATACTAATCATATCCGTACAGATCATAGGGAAGGAATATGGGTTACAAATCATAAATGAATAAGATGAGGTAAGTTATTTTGCTTACGAATTAGTTTTTTTTGGAATATTAACAATATCAGTTTCATGAGTGTATTATGTTGATTTTCTAGGGCATTTCAAGTGTACAAGTATCAAGGTGGGAAGTATTTGTGTTTCATGACCGACTAGATATCAGTTTCATGACCGACTAGATAATGTATGTAACTTAACTAACTATATATTGATAGTATTTGTGTTTTTTGTCAATAATTTCTGTGTTTTTTATGCAGCTATATCCTAAGAGGAAGACATCGTATACTTATGAAGAAATGGATGTTGTTCGTGAGCAATGGGCACAGTATTTTACATCGAAGTATTTATTATCGGATTGAACTTGTTTTTACTTGTCATGTAAACTGTTGTTGAGAACCTGACTGTACTCTGATGAAATCTGTTGTTGTTTTTTTGGTCAAATGAAATCTGTTGTTTGTTGTATATTATTCTGTGAATAAAATCAGGAACCTGACTGACTCGGCCGACAACTCGGGCGAGTTCTGGGCCGAGTCAGCGTCTACTTGTTGAGGCGGGCTTGTATACTCCCGCCTCTATAAGTATATACGCGCGACTTGTTGAGGCGGGCCTATAGAGGCCCGCCTCAACAAGTGTTTACTTATTGAGGCGGGCCTCCTAAGCCCGCCTCAACAAGTCCCTCATTTTGGCGCCAAAGTGAGGGACTTGTTGAGGCGGGCTTATGAGGCCCGCCTCAATAATGTCCTTTTAGAGGCGTAAAATGTTCGCCTCAAAAAGTGTCCCTACTTGTTGCAGCCCTCTTAGTTGAAGCGAACGGTGTTCGCCTCAATAAGTTTCCAAAGGCCCGCCTCTATAAGGATTTTTTCCACTAGTGGATGAAGCACATAGAGAATCAATATAATCAAAGGAAAGGAAATAGAGTTATAATCTCACAACCAAATACAAACGAAGGCTTCAATCGTCGGACTAAGCAAAGGTTGCTTAGTTCTTCATAGTCTTCAAAGCACAAAACTCTAAGGGAAAAACTGAACGATAAAGTGATAAATGTTGAATTATGAAAAAGGCTGCTAACTAATGAATATGAAAAACCTAGCAAACCTAATTTCCAAAAGATAGGAAATATAATCTTTCTAAAAGGAAATTAACGAAATAAAAGAAATAAAATAAAAAGGAATAAAGTAAAACAAAACATCGGACGAAGTAAAATCTCGGATCCGCGTGTGAACAGTAACCACGCCCGCGGAAAGGATTTCGCGCCCGCGGATTGGTCTTGTAGTCCTTCGTTGCTTCTGGTGTATTTCCGCGACCATGGCTCGTTTTTCCGCGCCCGCGGATTTGCTCGATGTTGCTCAATTGCTCTCGCCTCGTTCCGCGCCCGCGGCATCTCTTCCGCGCCCGCGGAAAATCTTCTGTAGTGATCTTCAGCTTCTCGCTTGTGGTCTTCACTTGTGGCTTCGCCTTCGTCTCCTTAAGTCTTCATTTAAGCACTCAAAACCACCAAATCAACACTTCTTCTCTAAAACTCCATTCTCCTATATTGTGTCTGAAACACACATAAATGGCACCCCAAATACTAGTAACAACTCCTAGTTACGCACTACAAAGTAGAGCGGATCAACTACTCACACATAATAAACGAAATCGAAGACGTAGAACAAGTCATCATGAAATTTATTAAAGACAATTTAGGGTTTTTCTGTTGAAAAGATGAAGAACAATAATTGAACTAACTAAAAGCATAAACGAAGGAAAGAGGAATAACACAGTGGCTAGACAGTGTTCAACAACGAGAACCCTAATTTAGGAAGTTGAAAGAGGGAGAGAGGGGAGGACTGACCTTTGGTCGGAGCTCCTGGTGGTTGGACTGGTGGAATCGAGTGATAACGGCGCGCGACGAGTTGGCCAAGAACGGGAATGGCGCAGAACTACGAGGGGCGCGAATGCTAGGGTGTAGTTTCAGCACGAGCGGCAAACAAAGAAGAAGTTAGAGGAGGGAGGCGGGCGAACCGGTACTTTTCTTTTGCAAAATAAAAATAAAAGGGACCCCGGTTATCTGAACAAACCGCGGTCCGGGATATTTAAAAAAAAAATTAATTACAGTCGGACTTATTTGTTACAAACGCGGTCTGAGATATTAACGATACTACAGTTGTCAACAAAAACCGCGGTCCGGGATATTAAAAAAAAAGAAAAAAAAAATTATAACTAAACCGCGGTCCGATATTTTTGTTACCTCGCTTTTTCTAATAATCGGGGATCGAATATCCTTGTTACCCCGGTTTAATTAAAGCGAGGTAAAAATGGCGAGGTGTACGTCCCTTTTTGTACTAGTGATATCAATATACAATCTTTAATATATATGAAAAAGTGTGTATATACGAAATTTCATGACATATATAATAAAATTATTACATTAGCAGTCGAATTCAACATTTCGGTAACGGATTTGATAACTCACCTCTCCTTGAAATAAATAACTTCTGGAATTATCGGATCATTAATAATTATCCGGATTCTACCAAAAGCATTGATCAACATGTATTGATGTGCAAAAATAATTATAATACAATTAAGTTATTATTCTTAAATGCAAGATCAATAAATTAATGAACAACTTAAAAAAGGTGTACTTATACTTTGAAAGATTCTCTTCTTGGCAAAATTAGATAATAACAATAACCGAGTCGTCTATGGTAGAATTGACGTAAGGGGCAAATTTTTCAGAATAACGGTCCCACATGTACAACTTATCACATTGTTTCTATAAGAATAATAACACAAGGAAAAATATGCTTAGTTTTTATATCAATCTTTTACTAGTGATCTTGGCAAATTGGTAGCCAAACTAATGTGTAAAAACATATCTCAAAATTTGAAATTGGAGATCAATCATGTTATATTTTTCTGTGTCACCTTAACGTCGTATTCAATAATATGACTAATTGCAATAATGTGCCTAGTGGTATCTATATTTATGAAATAACATAGCAAAAAACATGAACACACACAAAATTACATAGGCAAGTTTTCAAATGTTGAAATTTTGATGGAAATGATTCTAAGATCTTACCAATCAAATATACATCAATGGATTTATTGATGATTTTGTCGAAATCAATGAAGTCAAATCCACATCATGGAATCTCAATGTTCTCAACGGGTTTGACGTAGGTGCTCATGTAAAACACCGCCTTGTGTGAAAAGAAAGAATAGTGGTAAAATAACAACATTGTTTGTCGATCCGAAGTTGGATATCAAGTAAACACTACCTTCTTGAATGTTTGAAAACTTCTGAAGCAATGTCGGTCTATAAAAAACATTGAACCTTACATCCCTACACATTTAGATGATATATATATATAAGTGGAATATAATTGAAAAATAATATATAATATAAATAAAATTTCAATATGAATAAATTCAATCACCCTTCTCATCAAGAAGAATCATATCTTTTCCGACAATTTTGTCTTTTTGCATAAATTTTATAGGATTTCACATGCGAATAAATGCAACGAACACATATCTTTCAATGCTTCTTGTTTTTCATATCAAGTCAAGCTATACATATAGTATTGCGTATAAGTACGCTATCATTATTTTATTTTCATATAGTGCATCTATGTTTTTTATAAATTGAATTGTCAAAGAGTGATACAATTGTTTGAATGCATGAAAAAATGGACAAATAAACAAAATAACAATATGGAATGAAAATTGAAGTATTAATTTGGAAAAGATAAACTTAGTTAAAAAATATTTTCTAGAATTTTAAAAGATTAATAACTTTTTTCAAAAGTTATTTCATTATCTATACGTTGATAGAGGAAAGACTAACATATAAGGTGCATAATTGGGATCCACCTTGGTATAGAATTATACTTTCTATAACTTATAAACTAAAGGTATATATAGGAGCATATATTAATTATAACTAAGGTAGAGAGTATATTGTGAAAAAGTAAAGTATTTGACTTAAGTAAATATGAAAAATTATAAAGGATAAGATGCTAAATGACAAAAGAAATGTGCCTAAGTGGCATAGCTAACTGGTTGACATGCAGGATAGAGAATACACATTATTAGCCTTCCAGAAGTATAAAAGAAAAATCGTTAGTAAATATGCAAGAAGAATAACTTGATGTTCTGAAAAATACATTCTTGACTATAAGACTAATAAGGTGTATTGTATGATAACAATGAAACCTAAACAATTATATCAATAGAAAAGAATTTACATTAGGCATACACACAAACACTAATATAATTTTGGTATTTAAAAATACACTAATTTAATTTTGGTAGTGAAAATACCAAGACAAATGCATATGGAATAGGAAGCATGTTTACGGATTTTATCAGGTCTTAACCAATTTGCAACTTTTCAAACGTTATGATGATATTCTATAAACAACTTTTACTAGATTTCAAAATATTTTAAATTTATAGGAAATTAAAACCTAAGATTATTTGGTTTGAGTGTACAAGAGCTTAAACTAATTTTGTACATTTCATTTTTTGTTATGTTTAAATCTTGAACCAAGTCGACCAAAAATAAATAAATCTTGAACCATAATTTAATATAAACTATTTTATAATTTGTACATCCCAATCTTTATCACAATAAGTATCATCATTCCTTAAGCTTTAAGTCTATCAATTCGATAAGTTATCATTGTAATTTCTTTATATATTTTTTCATTTTATTAAATCTGATGTTTAAATAAATTGTTATATAGAGTATAAAATAAATTATTACATTTGCTTCTTATACATTACATATAGATGAATATGAAATCTCTTAGATTATTAATTTTATATAGGCTAAGAGGATGTTTCATTATTGATCCTTTTATATAATATAATAAGAAAATGTATATTTGTTGACATTGATTTAAGTTTTAATGGGTTAGGGTATATAATATATATCTTGAATTTGAGTTGTGGTGTTTTTAAAATAAAGGAAACACCTTTGATTTTTGAGACAATGATAATGCAAATTAGAAGCCTTTGTGAAAATTATGTGTAATTAAATTTGGATAGTAGAGTTTTTAGAGTCCTGCATACTTCTATGAGATTTAATTCAAACAAATTTTACATAATTCAATGTAGAATTTTGTCTAACATTCTTTTTTAGAGTACCAAAATGAGTTGTTTAAACAATTTTTTTTATTAGGAAAGAGATTAGGGGAGCTCCTTTATCTTGTGGTGGACTGCCCTAGAGCATCCTTGCGGATGAGATCATGAAGATCTAAAATGGCTGCACAGTTTGGTGAAATTGATCTATGGTATAATTAGTGGTAAACTCGGCCACAAAATTTATTTTCTGAAAGATGTGAGAAATGCGACAGGAAGAGAAATGTCGCAAATCAAGGAGTATATCCGATACTACTAACTCAATTTCCCACGAGCAGTCCCATATATCATTTATGGCATTGATAAGGTAGAGGTTATCGCCTTCGATCTCGATATCAGAGATCCCTAATTGGCTTGCATTTTGAATGCCATTACGCATTGAATTTGCTTAAGCTAGGATTGGGAAATATTCCCTATTGCTCCATTGACCATGGAAATTGGTTGGCCTAGGCGGTCCCGTATAATGTAACCATATGTAGCGGGTCCTTGGGTATTTTTTGGATGCATTTAAGTTTAGTTTGTATACATTCATGGGTGGTTTTGTCCATTTAATGTTCTTTCGTTTCCTTCTGGTATACTATCTTGTATGGTATTTTGGTTTTTCCTCATTATCTTTTTCAAGTTTAGCGTTCCTCTAGTCTTGTTTTGGTTTTTGGATAAAATGTGTAAGGTTAGGTATCATAGTCTTGTGTTGGTCTCCAAATAGTTATAGATTTCTCTGATACCAGATGCTCCACCAACATATTGATATGATCTCCATCGCTTTCGTGCTAGTTTTATCCTTAATCTCATTAAGGTAGTCGTGTGGTATTTCTGTTGTCTGTATCCAGATTACTAAGTATTTGGTTTATGTTGTGTCGATACTTGAGATTATTTGTTTAGTTTAGGGACATTTAATAAGAATGTGTGTGATCGGCACTATTTTATAGTGTATTTCTAGGGGTTGTTACCAGTTTTGAGGTTCAATTTGGATGGGTTTAGAGCACAATTGTGGAGTTGAGAGTTAGAGACGAGAAGTGAAGAAATCATGGGATTTACAGAGGTTTGAAGTGCATTGAAGAGTAGAAGAACAGTGGGCTGAATTCAAATGGTTCGTTCTCTCTACTCAGATGTCTAAATGGAGTGATTCCAATT
This sequence comes from Rheum nobile, assembly GCA_027886185.1. NCBI lineage: Eukaryota > Viridiplantae > Streptophyta > Magnoliopsida > Caryophyllales > Polygonaceae > Rheum > Rheum nobile. Next base: position 2,883,212 of record WOAB01000490.1, on the reverse strand, counting down.
CGAGGAGTTAGATCTTGAAGTCTACTGCAAGTCCTCAAAAGATGAGCGCAATCCGAGTTGGGAATCAAAAGTTATGTGGTTTCTACGGAAGTGTCGCAGGAGTTGAAGTACTGGAGTTTCTGTTAAATGGCCGCACCCGGCGGTGGGAGCCACCGCACCCGCGGTGGAGACGCGCTGAACACTTTTCTCGGCTTATTTCCGAGATCTTTTATCTGTTTTTATTTTATTTCTGAAACTTTATTTCCAAGTTTGTTATTTCCTTTTATTTATTTGTGGATTATTTGCCCTAGTATTTAAGGTTATTTCTAAGACTTTATTTAGGTTACCTTTTGTTTTGCCACCAAGAACCCTAGTTGCCACCTTTCATCGTTTTTCTCTCACAAACCCTAATGGAGAACTAAACCTCCATTGTTGCACTTGACAGTTTGAAGCCAACAATTGATTGGTTGTGAGTTTTCTACTCTTGTTCGTTTTCCTATCTAGTTGGATTAATTCTCTTGTGCTTGATTGATTATTGGTTTATGTTGATTTATCTAGAGTAGCTACCTAGGTTTATTGGTATCTTCCTAAGTTCTAGGACTTGTGATTCCGGGTTCGGGTTGCATATCTCGTAGCAAACACGATTGTACGTATAGGGGATCCGAGCGCATAATTGTGAGAGAGAGTTAATTGCATGCTTATAGTAACGGGTTGTTTCTATTGCATGTATCTTGTGAATCTTTGGTTGAATGCTATTACTTTATTGAGTCTTGAAGGTTTTCGGATTTGATTTAGTAATAAGTACTATTAGGGCTGGTAGAACTAATAGTTACTTATGATTGGGATAAGAACAACTATAGGAATGATAAGAACTTGAGATTGATAGAATTCTGTGATCAACCTATCTCTTGTTGTGTGGATCTTTGTTAAGTGTGGCATTTTTCCCCAATATATTTACAACCTTTTCCTGCGAACTTGTTTACTTGCTTTCTTACTGCTTATTACGAGAAAACACTACAAAACACCCCCCCCCCCCCTTGTTCCTAGTTGGTGATAGCGAATTGCACAAATTGATAACCTGACTCTCTGTGGGATCGACTCTGACTTGCTTACTATACTCTTTAGTAGGTACTTTAGGATTTCTTTGATAGGCATACGACTTTAGCCCTGTCAAATTTGGCGACGTTGCCGGGGAGTCAAAATTTCTGTTTTTGTGTTTTTGTTTGTTACCAACTTTGGTGTGGACCTCTCTTACGGTCCACACCCATGCTACTGATTTTTCTTTTTTTTCCTTTTTTTGATTTTGATACAGATATGGATTTCTGGGGAGAGCCGCGATATGACCCATACTCCTACGCATACACTCTAGGGTGGAGAGATCACCCCAATTCGAGTTACGGGTACCAACAATACCTTCCATATGGTCATGACTACCTGGAGTTCTACCCGGAGCCATAATCGTTCTACCAACAGGGTGCTCCACAATAGTACAATCCGGCCTATGAGCATAGCCCGCCAGTGTCCAATCCTAGTTCCTCCATGTCAATTGAAGATATGCTCCAAGCTCTGGATAAACATTTCAGCACTAGTGTTGAAACTAGGGAGTCAAGCATCAAGAATCTAGAGAAGCAGGTGAGACAAATGGTTGAAGCTATCACAAAGACCGATGCAAAGATTTCGGGACTTCTATCGTCTCAAACGGTAGTTAACCCGAGAGAAAATGTTAGTGCCGTGACGCTTAGAAGTGGAAAGTAATTGTTTGTCGCTCCTAGTGCTGAGAATGACAATTCAGGAGAAGAAGAGTTTCTGGAGGATCACCGCACCCAGCGGCAAGAGGACCGCACCCGCGGCGAGAATGAAGAAGAGGAGCAGGATGTTCTGGAGAGTTCACCGCACCCCGCTGTGGCGCCCACCGCACCCAGCGGTGGCGGTACTGTTTCTCGAGAAATTTTTGTGGATGCACCACACCCCGCGGTGGAATCTGACCACGCCAGCGGTTCACTCAAGGAGTTGGGCCTTCCAGACGATATTTGGGACCGCAATGTGCTTTATGAGGAAGAATATTTTTTGGGACTGGAGGAATTCAACGACCAAGAGGAGGAGAGCCGCGATTGCGGAAACGATCCTGCGACGCCCGCCCCTATCGAAAACGCCCCGGCAGCCCCCGACCCTCTCGAGGCTGCCTATGATGATGACTGCGCAGAAACCGTTCCCTTGGTCACGCTGGCGAACATCATCCCTCGCTGCATAGAATTTTTAGGGGTGCTGCGCAAGATCAAGAAGAAATCAAAGAGGAAGCACAAGAAGGAGGCCTTGATTCAAGTGGTGAATCTTTATATGCTGGATACGGGACAAGATAAGCATACAGGCCCTGAGATGCTGGGTAGACCGTTTCGAAAGATGGCAAGTGCATTCATAGATAAGAAAAGCGGTCCAACCATCAAGAAGTGCAGAAGAGTGGGGGTCACGCTCAACATAGAGCATACAAAGAGACAACCCCCACATCTAGATCCCAGGTGTTTAGTTGCTATGAGCAACCCAAGTTGAGAAGATGGAGTAATATGTCAAGCCATGACAATAACTAAGGCGCTGTCCGGGAGGCAACCCGAGGTATGTTTTTCTTTCTTTATTTTTGCATTTTCTTTAGTGTGTTTTTGCTTTGTTTTTGTAACACCCCGTAATTTTAAGGGTATTTTTGAGCTTTACTCGTATGAGTTATTGTTGCAAAATAATTGTATGAGATATTGTTGCAAAATAATTATATAAGATATTATTGTAAAATATTTATATAAGATATTCGTGTAGGATAATTGTGGACTCTCAGGCGGCACCAGTACCGGCACCGGCATCATGTAAGATGGTTGGGTGGCTTGGTAGCTGTGTTAGTTGGCCTGGGGAGTGTAACAAATATATGCAGGATAATTATATAAAGGATTTGTGCAAGATATTTATATAAGATATTTGTGTACGGTATTTATATAAGATATTTGTGCACAGTAATTGTGCGAGGTAATTGCTTGAGATGTTTGCGCTAGATGATGTACGAATATATTTAACCCGGGATTAAGAAAAATTAACCCAAGTTGAGTTTGGATAAGAATAAGTGAAGTCGGCCAGAAACCGCGATCAACCGCGATTGACCGCGATCAACCGCGACTCACCGCGATCGGCCGCGATCGCGGTAATGCCTTTTTCAGAGGCGGTCGTCTTCCTCGAAGGCGGTTACTGTAGCTCGGCTGGGATATTTTTGGGCAGGCCAAGTGGACCTTCGCCTTTGTCCCCTTGTCCCCTTGGAGGTGTCAGATTTGTGCTATAAAAGGAGGTGAAGACCGAACCCTTTCTTCTTCTCTTCTTCTTCTCTTCTTCCTCTCTCTTTCTCCTCTGTTCTCCCCTATCTCGCCATTGATGCACGAGCTGTGAGCTCGGTTTTGGGCTTGAATCGAGAGGCTTCGTGGATTGGAGAAGGTTGCCAAGGTGTTAGGTGAAGCTTAGAGGTGCTTTGTGATCAATTTGAATGCAAGACGAAGCTTGAATCGATCGGGTAAATTCCCTCCCCACCATGGAAGCTGTCGAAGCTTGCCACAGTTGATGAACCGCGACCGACCGCGACCTATCGCGATCGCGGTATATGTGTGTCCGAGTTGTGTTTTTGTGGTTTGGCTTTGTTTGAGCTCGTCTATTCCAGGCAAGTGGTTTTTAATTAATTTGAGATAATTGAAATCTGATATTATATTAGGTTGTATTTCTGCTAGAATCAACGCTAATATAAAGGATATACTGTAATCATGTGACTTGAGATTGTGATGTGATTTGTGATATGTGAAACTGCTTTTGATGTGATTTGTGATATGTGGAACTGTTTGTGATGTGTTTGTGTGAATTGTATGCCATGAGCCTTTGCTTAGTCTATTCATTAGACTAACGCTTGTATTTTATTTATCGGTAACGTCATGGGGGTGTCGTCCGTCCGTTTTGGCACATGCAGATATGTTGCTGTTCAGTGAAGGCTAGAACGACTATGAAGATGAACGGTGTTTTGTTTTCGACAAGTTGTCTTGTCGCTTTGTGTTTAAAACGATTTCCGTTGTGCTATTTTGTATTTATGATGAAATTGGGTCGTTTTAGGAATCGTGTAATTCCGCGACCATATGGTTTAATAAAAGTTATGATTTTAGTATCGTAACTGTATTTTAAGTCAGTTATGACGTTGGAAAAGCCTGGGGTGACTTCGGGGTTTACGTCCGGGGTCATCGGCAGTAACGCTTTGAAATAGGGTTAAATTTGGGGGTGTTACAGAAATGGTATCAGAGCCGAAAGTTTTTAAAACGGGTTTTGGGATTTAATGAACCATTTACTCGTTTTGTTTGAAAATATTTTCGAACGGTTCTTGTGAACTCACCGGCGGCACCAGTGCCGGCACCGGCATCATGTAAGATGGCTGGGTGGCTTGGTTGCTGGGGTAGCTAGGCTTGGGAGTGTTACATACCGGTTTGAAATATTTTCATTCGTTGGAATATTTTCACTTGTTTGAAATATTTGCGAAGGCTCGAAATTTTCAAAGTGAAAAAGTTACACCGTTCATAGTCGTGCCTCTTCTCTTGAGTATGTTAAGGTGAATCTCTAGTTAGACTTGAGTTCTCAGTTTCCTTGTTATGATTTGAGGTTATAAGACTTGTGGTATCACTCTTTTTGAGGAAATAGGAGTAGTATCGTTTGTGATTCGTTTCGAGGAAAGTAGGAATGAGATATTGTGATTATGTTTGGAGAAAATTTAAGGAATCTTAAAGGATTTAAGTTAGAGATTGTTTAAAGGAAGGTGTTGAGTTATTCTTAAAGGATTTAAGTTAGAGATGGCATAAGGCCGGTTATGATTAAGGATAATAAGGTTGTTGTTGAGGTAGGTTCCTCACTGGCTTAGTGCAAGTTTCGGGGTCGAAACTTAAAATAAGGGGGTAGTAATGTAACACCCCGTAATTTTAAGGGTATTTTTGAGCTTTACTCGTATGAGTTATTGTTGCAAAATAATTGTATGAGATATTGTTGCAAAATAATTATATAAGATATTATTGTAAAATATTTATATAAGATATTCGTGTAGGATAATTGTGGACTCTCAGGCGGCACCAGTACCGGCACCGGCATCATGTAAGATGGTTGGGTGGCTTGGTAGTTGTGTTAGTTGGCCTGGGGAGTGTCACAAATATATGCAGGATAATTATATAAAGGATTTGTGCAAGATATTTATATAAGATATTTGTGTACGGTATTTATATAAGATATTTGTGCACAGTAATTGTGCGAGGTAATTGCTTGAGATGTTTGTGCTAGATGATGTACGAATATATTTAACCCGGGATTAAGAAAAATTAACCCAAGTTGAGTTTGGATAAGAATAAGTGAAGTCGGCCAGAAACCGCGATCAACCGCGATTGACCGCGATCAACCGCGACTCACCGCGATCGGCCGCGATCGCGGTAATGCCTTTTTCAGAGGCGGTCGTCTTCCTCGAAGGCGGTTACTGTAGCTCGGCTGGGATATTTTTGGGCAGGCCAAGTGGACCTTCGCCTTTGTCCCCTTGTCCCCTTGGAGGTGTCGGATTTGTGCTATAAAAGGAGGTGAAGACCGAACCCTTTCTTCTTCTCTTCTTCTTCCTCTCTCTTTCTCCTCTGTTCTCCCCTGTCTCGCCATTGATGCACGAGCCGTGAGCTCGGTTTTGGGCTTGAATCGAGAGGCTTCGTGGATTGGAGAAGGTTTCCAAGGTGTTAGGTGAAGCTTAGAGGTGCTTTGTGATCAATTTGAATGCAAGACGAAGCTTGAATCGATCGGGTAAATTCCCTCCCCGCCATGGAAGCTGTCGAAGCTTGCCACAGTTGATGAACCGCGACCGACCGCGACCTGCCGCGATCGCGGTATATGTGTGTCCGAGTTGTGTTTTTGTGGTTTGGCTTTGTTTGAGCTCGTCTATTCCAGGCAAGTGGTTTTTAATTAATTTGAGATAATTGAAATCTGATATTATATTAGGTTGTATTTCTGCTAGAATCAACGCTAATATAAAGGATATACTGTAATCATGTGACTTGAGATTGTGATGTGATTTGTGATATGTGAAACTGCTTTTGATGTGATTTGTGATATGTGGAACTGTTTGTGATGTGTTTGTGTGAATTGTATGGCATGAGCCTTTGCTTAGTCTATTCATTAGACTAACGCTTGTATTTTATTTATCGGTAACGTCATGGGGGTGTCGTCCGTCCGTTTCGGCACATGCAGATATGTTGCTGTTCAGTGAAGGCTAGAACGACTATGAAGATGAACGGTGTTTTGTTTTCGACAAGTTGTCTTGTCGCTTTGTGTTTAAAACGATTTCCGCTGTGCTATTTTGTATTTATGATGAAATTGGGTCGTTTTAGGAATCGTGTAATTCCGCGACCATATGGTTTAATAAAAGTTATGATTTTAGTATCGTAACTGTATTTTAAGTCAGTTATGACGTTGGAAAAGCCTGGGGTGACTTCGGGGTTTACGTCCGGGGTCATCGGCAGTAACGCTTTCAAATAGGGTTAAATTTGGGGGTGTTACAGAAATGGTATCAGAGCCGAAAGTTTTTAAAACGGGTTTTGGGATTTAATGAACCATTTACTCGTTTTGTTTGAAAATATTTTCGAACGGTTCTTGTGAACTCACCGGCGGCACCAGTGCCGGCACCGGCATCATGTAAGATGGCTGGGTGGCTTGGTTGCTGGGGTAGCTAGGCTTGGGAGTGTTACATACCAGTTTGAAATATTTTCATTCGTTGGAATATTTTCACTTGTTTGAAATATTTGCGAAGGCTCGAAATTTTCAAAGTGAAAAAGTTACACCGTTCATAGTCGTGCCTCTTCTCTTGAGTATGTTAAGGTGAATCTCTAGTTAGACTTGAGTTCTCAGTTTCCTTGTTATGATTTGAGGTTATAAGACTTGTGGTATCACTCTTTTTGAGGAAATAGGAGTAGTATCGTTTGTGATTCGTTTCGAGGAAAGTAGGAATGAGATATTGTGATTATGTTTGGAGAAAATTTAAGGAATCTTAAAGGATTTAAGTTAGAGATTGTTTAAAGGAAGGTGTTGAGTTATTCTTAAAGGATTTAAGTTAGAGATGGCATAAGGCCGGTTATGATTAAGGATAATAAGGTTGTTGTTGAGGTAGGTTCCTCACTGGCTTAGTGCAAGTTTCGGGGTCGAAACTTAAAATAAGGGGGTAGTAATGTAACACCCCGTAATTTTAAGGGTATTTTTGAGCTTTACTCGTATGAGTTATTGTTGCAAAATAATTGTATGAGATATTGTTGCAAAATAATTATATAAGATATTATTGTAAAATATTTATATAAGATATTCGTGTAGGATAATTGTGGACTCTCAGGCGGCACCAGTACCGGCACCGGCATCATGTAAGATGGTTGGGTGGCTTGGTAGTTGTGTTAGTTGGCCTGGGGAGTGTCACAAATATATGCAGGATAATTATATAAAGGATTTGTGCAAGATATTTATATAAGATATTTGTGTACGGTATTTATATAAGATATTTGTGCACAGTAATTGTGCGAGGTAATTGCTTGAGATGTTTGTGCTAGATGATGTACGAATATATTTAACCCGGGATTAAGAAAAATTAACCCAAGTTGAGTTTGGATAAGAATAAGTGAAGTCGGCCAGAAACCGCGATCAACCGCGATTGACCGCGATCAACCGCGACTCACCGCGATCGGCCGCGATCGCGGTAATGCCTTTTTCAGAGGCGGTCGTCTTCCTCGAAGGCGGTTACTGTAGCTCGGCTGGGATATTTTTGGGCAGGCCAGGTGGACCTTCGCCTTTGTCCCCTTGTCCCCTTGGAGGTGTCGGATTTGTGCTATAAAAGGAGGTGAAGACCGAACCCTTTCTTCTTCTCTTCTTCTTCTCTTCTTCCTCTCTCTTTCTCCTCTGTTCTCCCCTGTCTCGCCATTGATGCACGAGCTGTGAGCTCGGTTTTGGGCTTGAATCGAGAGGCTTCGTGGATTGGAGAAGGTTGCCAAGGTGTTAGGTGAAGCTTAGAGGTGCTTTGTGATCAATTTGAATGCAAGACGAAGCTTGAATCGATCGGGTAAATTCCCTCCCCGCCATGGAAGCTGTCGAAGCTTGCCACAGTTGATGAACCGCGACCGACCGCGACCTGCCGCGATCGCGGTATATGTGTGTCCGAGTTGTGTTTTTGTGGTTTGGCTTTGTTTGAGCTCGTCTATTCCAGGCAAGTGGTTTTTAATTAATTTGAGATAATTGAAATCTGATATTATATTAGGTTGTATTTCTGCTAGAATCAACGCTAATATAAAGGATATACTGTAATCATGTGACTTGAGATTGTGATGTGATTTGTGATATGTGAAACTGCTTTTGATGTGATTTGTGATATGTGGAACTGTTTGTGATGTGTTTGTGTGAATTGTATGCCATGAGCCTTTGCTTAGTCTATTCATTAGACTAACGCTTGTATTTTATTTATCGGTAACGTCATGGGGGTGTCGTCCGTCCGTTTCGGCACATGCAGATATGTTGTTGTTCAGTGAAGGCTAGAACGACTATGAAGATGAACGGTGTTTTGTTTTCGACAAGTTGTCTTGTCGCTTTGTGTTTAAAACGATTTCCGCTGTGCTATTTTGTATTTATGATGAAATTGGGTCGTTTTAGGAATCGTGTAATTCCGCAACCATATGGTTTAATAAAAGTTATGATTTTAGTATCGTAACTGTATTTTAAGTCAGTTATGACGTTGGAAAAGCCTGGGGTGACTTCGGGGTTTACGTCCGGGGTCATCGGCAGTAACGCTTTGAAATAGGGTTAAATTTGGGGGTGTTACAGAAATGGTATCAGAGCCGAAAGTTTTTAAAACGGGTTTTGGGATTTAATGAACCATTTACTCGTTTTGTTTGAAAATATTTTCGAACGGTTCTTGTGAACTCACCGGCGGCACCAGTGCCGGCACTGGCATCATGTAAGATGGCTGGGTGGCTTGGTTGCTGGGGTAGCTAGGCTTGGGAGTGTTACATACCGGTTTGAAATATTTTCATTCGTTGGAATATTTTCACTTGTTTGAAATATTTGCGAAGGCTCGAAATTTTCAAAGTGAAAAAGTTACACCGTTCATAGTCGTGCCTCTTCTCTTGAGTATGTTAAGGTGAATCTCTAGTTAGACTTGAGTTCTCAGTTTCCTTGTTATGATTTGAGGTTATAAGACTTGTGGTATCACTCTTTTTGAGGAAATAGGAGTAGTATCGTTTGTGATTCGTTTCGAGGAAAGTAGGAATGAGATATTGTGATTATGTTTGGAGAAAATTTAAGGAATCTTAAAGGATTTAAGTTAGAGATTGTTTAAAGGAAGGTGTTGAGTTATTCTTAAAGGATTTAAGTTAGAGATGGCATAAGGCCGGTTATGATTAAGGATAATAAGGTTGTTGTTGAGGTAGGTTCCTCACTGGCTTAGTGCAAGTTTCGGGGTCGAAACTTAAAATAAGGGGGTCGAAACTTAAAATAGAGATGGCATAAGGCCGGTTATTCATTAGACTAACGCTTGTATTTTATTTATCGGTAACGTCATGGGGGTGTCGTCCGTCCGTTTCGGCACATGCAGATATGTTGCTGTTCAGTGAAGGCTAGAACGACTATGAAGATGAACGGTGTTTTGTTTTCGACAAGTTGTCTTGTCGCTTTGTGTTTAAAACGATTTCCGCTATGCTATTTTGTATTTATGATGAAATTGGGTCGTTTTAGGAATCGTGTAATTCCGCGACCATATGGTTTAATAAAAGTTATGATTTTAGTATCGTAACTGTATTTTAAGTCAGTTATGACGTTGGAAAAGCCTGGGGTGACTTCGGGGTTTACGTCCGGGGTCATCGGCAGTAACGCTTTCAAATAGGGTTAAATTTGGGGGTGTTACAGTTTTTGTTCTTGTTTTTGTTTCCGACTAACCTATAGGGAAGAGACCCATGCCTATTGAAGAAGGTGTTTCCACACCAATGTAAGTCTCTTCCTTCCCTGCACTAAGTCACCCCCCGAAAAAACCTTAAACGAGGGGCAAAAAAAAAAAATCCAAAAAAAAAAATCCAAAAAAAAAAGAATAATCGGAATTAAAAAAAAAATCAAAAAAAAAAAAAAAGTTTTACCGAAGGCCAGCTGTCCGGAATTCCCATGGAGATGGTGCGCATCATGTTGTCAAGGAGGAGACATTCGCCCTACACTTGATTTGACAACGATGATGGCCCTACAATTAGCAGCTGAGGAGGAGGAACACTAGAGCCCACACCAAGATTACATCTGGGCTCCACCATGTGTTCCTAGAAGGCCGTGCAATCCTACTATCATTGTTTTACCACTATTCACCAAAATGGTTCCCTTATGGTTGCACGGTAGGAGAAGATTATAGAGTTGATGAAGACACCCGCCCAACACCAGAGACCTGGGCATTTATTGAAGAAGACCGCCAGCGACACATTCAGTGTCCAAGCAGCTCGGCGACGTTGTGAGTTATTTTTTTGCATTTCCCTGTGCTTCTATTCTTTTTGTCTTTCATTACATTGAGGACAATGCAATGTTTAAGCATGGGGGAGAGTTCTATACTTGCTACGTCGCTGAGGAGAAAAATGAATATAAAGAGAAAAAGCCAAAAAATTTGAAAAAAAGGCAAAAATAGAAATCATGGGATAGGTAGAAAACCCGAAAGGGCAGCCTAGGTAATAAGCAGATGGCTTGGACCAGCATTAGGCTGGGGTAATATGAGGTCAAGAGTGACGTGAGCTTATGTGAGCACATCTATGAAAAAAATATGAGTGGCTTGGTGAAAACCCGAAAGGGCGCCTTGGCAAAATGAGCGAAAAAGAACAAGAGTGGTTTTAGGATTTCTCATTATTCTTGGGGAGGCGTCATAAGAAGGGAGTCAAAGAAGGATTGTCGGGTAGGTCACTCTGGGAGGTATAAGAAGATAGATTGGAGATTAGGATTAGATTTTGGTTCACTCTATGGTGTTTGGGATAAGCTTGGGGGAGGTACTCTGCTTTCCTTGTAGCTTTGGTGTGTGGTGTTGTATTATTGTATGTTGTGTTGTGCTGTGCTTATTGTGTTGGTACCTGGAGTTTATTGTTAGGTGAAATTCTTGGAGGGATTGAGTTTTCTATGCTTCCTGAAACCTTGGGGATTGATTGAAGGAGTAGGTTGACTTTAGCTTACTCGAGGACGAGCAAGGTTTAAGCATGGGGGATTTGATCGGCACTATTTTATAGTGTATTTCTAGGGGTTGTAACCAGTTTTGAGGTTCCATTTGGATGGGTTTAGAGCACAATTGTGGAGTTGAGAGTTAGAGACGAGAAGTGAAGAAATCATGGGATTTACAGAGGTTTGAAGTGCATTGAAGAGTAGAAGAACAGTGGGCTGAATTCAAATGGTTCGTTCTCTCTACTCAGATGTCTAAATGGAGTGATTCCAATTCGAGGAGTTAGATCTTGAAGTCTACTGCAAGTCCTCAAAAGATGAGCGCAATCCGAGTTGGGAATCAAACGTTATGTGGTTTCTACGGAAGTGTCGCAGGAGTTGAAGTACTGGAGTTTCTGTTAAATGGCCGCACCCGGCGGTGGGAGCCACCGCACCCGCGGTGGAGACGCGCTGAACACTTTTCTCGGCTTATTTCCGAGATCTTTTATCTGTTTTTATTTTATTTCTGAAACTTTATTTCCAAGTCTGTTATTTCCTTTTATTTATTTCTGGATTATTTGCCCTAGTATTTAAGGTTATTTCTAAGACTTTATTTAGGTTACCTTTTGTTTTGCCACCAAGAACCCTAGTTGCCACCTTTCATCGTTTTTCTCTCACAAACCCTAATGGAGAACTAAACCTCCATTGTTGCACTTGACAGTTTGAAGCCAGCAATTGATTGGTTGTGAGTTTTCTATTCTTGTTCGTTTTCCTATCTAGTTGGATTAATTCTCTTGTGCTTGATTGATTATTGGTTTATGTTGATTTATCTAGAGTAGCTACCTAGGTTTATTGGTATCTTCCTAAGTGCTAGGACTTGTGATTCCGGGTTCGGGTTGCATATCTAGTAGCAAACACGATTGTGCGTATAGGGGATCCGAGCGCATAATTGTGAGAGAGAGTTAATTGCATGCTTATAGTAACGGGTTGTTTCTATTGCATGTATCTTGTGAATCCTTGGTTGAATGCTATTACTTTATTGAGTCTTGAAGGTTTTCGGATTTGATTTAGTAATAAGTACTATTAGGGCTGGTAGAACTAATAGTTACCTATGATTGGGATAAGAACAACTATAGGAATGATAAGAACTTGAGATTGATAGAATTATGTGATCAACCTATCTCTTGTTGTGTGGATCTTTGTTAAGTGTGGCATTTTCCCCCAATATATTTACAACCTTTTCCTGCGAACTTGTTTACTTGCTTTCTTACTGCTTGTTACGAGAAAACACTACAAAACACCCCCCCCCCCCCTTGTTCCTAGTTGGTGATAGCGAATTGCACAAATTGATAACCTGACTCTCTGTGGGATCGACCCTGACTTGCTTACATACTCTTTAGTAGGTACTTTAGGATTTCTTTGATAGGCATACGACTTTAGCCCTGTCAGTGTGTTAAATCTTCCAATGCGTTGTTGCACATGGAGAATTTTAATGGAACTGGTATATGTCTTTCATATGGTTTTACTTTGGTTGGTATGCCGTTTTTACTTACTTTCCGTATGAAATGTTTAATTTTGGGGAGCATGTCTAATTGTCAGATCCATTCTAGGTTTGTTTCAGACAGTCCTTTATTCTCAGAGATCATTGGTCATTTCACTTTTAGTTGAGAACCAACCATTTATGTTGTGTTTCTAGTATAGTCTATCTTGGAATTCATTATTGGGTAGTTTTTTGTTTAAAATGGTTGTGATAGTATCAATATCAAAGTGCTTTTGTAACTCTCTTTTTTCCAGGTTTTATTTTGGTTTACATATTGGTCAAATGTTTCTGTCGTATTTATAAGTGTTGTATCTTTGTTAGATTAATTAATTTTCCTATTGGAAGCCAATTATCTTGCCAAAATTTGATTTTTCTTCCATTCCCTAGGTCCCATTGTGGCCTTTTTTTGAATTATGGTAGTAGTTTTGTAAGGATGCTCCATTACCAGAAGTAATTTGAGTATTTTTTTCTGTCATAGTCTAAGGTTGATTTTGTTTTGAGATATTTTTCATGGATAATTCTAACCCATATATTATTCGGTTCAGCTAGTAGTTTCCAAATTAACTTCATTTGTAGTGATTTATTCATGTCTTCACTTTTCCTGATCCCTAGTCCTCCCTTACTAGTTGGTTTACAAATTTTGTTCCATCTTATAAGAGGTTTGTGGTTATTTTCCTTGTTCCAAAAGAATTGTCGGCTGATTTTGTCTGATTTTTATGTATTCTGGATGGCGAGGTAAAATTCTGTTTTATATGGCTTGGTTGGGCCGACTGTGTTGCTTTTATCAAGACTTCCATTCCTTCTTGAGACAGTTGTTTGCCTTCCATTTAGTAAGTTGGTTTGTTGTTTTATCAATGAGATGATGGAAGGTGGAGTTTGTTACCCTTTCATTAATGATAGGGCCCCCAAGGTATTTATCGAGGCCGTTGGTGGGTACTATATAAAATATTTGTTGAATTTGCGATTTGGTTGTCTGGTTAGTATTTTTTGTTACTTGAAATGTTGATTTATGGAAGTTGACTAGTTGACATGACACTTCACAGTAGTCGTCAATGATTTGCTTTATTTTGGTACAGATTGTTTGTTTTGTGGAAGAGAAAATGATAATATCATCCGTAAATGCAAGAAATGGGAATTTTGTACCTTGTCTGTTAATTTTTTTCCCTAAGGGATTTGTTGCATCCGAAGCTATTTTTTTGTAAATTGCGCGATAGGATTTCCGCCCCTAGAATGAATAAAAAAGGGGATAGAAGGTCTCCTTGTCTTAGTCCCATTTTGGGGAAGAATTGTTCTGTGGGTCCATTGTTTACAAGTACTGAGAAGGATATTGTATGAGTGCATTCTTTGATCCAGTTTACGAATTTGTGGCAGAAACCAAATTTTGTAAGGGTTTGTAGCATGAATTCCCAATCAACTCTATCATATGCTTTCTTCATATCTAGTTTTAGAGCGACCCATCCTTTCTTGCCTTTTTTGGTTTGTAAGGAGTGGAAAATTTTGTGGGCTATTAGTATGTTATCTTGGATACTTCGTTGTTGGGTGAAAGCTCCCTAGAGTGGTTGTATTAACTTTGGGATAATATTCTTTAATCAGTCAATTAGTATTTTAGATATGATTTTGTACACTGTGTTGCATAGGCTGATTGGTCTGTAGTGGTTTATTGAGCCGGGGTTATCCAATTTGGGTATGAAGTAATGAAAGTATGGTTGAGTTGTTTGAGTAGTTTACCTGAATGGAAAAAATTCTTCACTGCTTTGATGACATCTGGGCTTATGATTTTCCAGTATTGTTTGTAGAATCTGGATGGCCTACCGTCCAACCCTGGTGATTTGTCTTCTTTAGTGCCATCTAGTGCATTTTTGATTTCCTCGTTCATTACTGTTTCAGTGAGGAACTGGTTATCCTTTTGGCTAACTTCTGTTTGTATGACTTTGAGTGCCTCCTCGATTTTCATATGATTTATATGTTGTTTTTAAATCTTTTTTCAAAGTATTTTTGGATTTCTTTTTTGATGTTTTCCTGTCCAATGATTAGTGTTCCTTCCGTTGTTTTTATTTCTTTGGTGTTTTCCGGTTTCTTCTTCCTGTGGCAAGTCGGTGGAAGTATTTTTTTTTGTGTTTTGCTCTTTGTCCCCAATATTTTTGTCAGAAAGATAAGAGGCATTCTTTTTTTATTAGGTTTTTTTTGTTTAATCGAGTTCGATTGGGTTGGGGTGGTGATCATGGATTTTTATATCTTCATTAGCTCATCTTCCACTTTCTTTAGTTGTTCAAAAATATTACCCAATCATGTCTTACTCCACTCTTTTTCTTTGTTTTTAGTAATTGTGTCTTTTTTGTTAGTACATACATATGAGTACCTTGATAGTTACTTCTCGATGTTTGGTTAACTAAGTTAGTTAGGTCTTTTTATTTAGTCCACATCATTTCAAATTTAAACGGTTGCGCTATTTTATTAGAGTTGGTGATGTCTAGTGATATGGGACAATGGTCCGAAGATGTAAAGGCGTGATTGTGTGTTATCATGTTTGGGTACCGTTGTAGAATTTGGTCTCGAACAAGTACTCGGTCTAGTTTCTCCAATATGTTGTCTTGCGCATTTCTAGATTTTCGCCTGGTAAATGGATTTCCTATTGCCGGGATATCTAGTAGATCACACGTGTTTTTGAAATTTGTTAATCTATGGAATTTGTTAGGGTTTGGGGTGTTGCCTCCTTTTTTATCTTGTGCGTTTTGGATTTCATTTAGGTCTCCTATTAATATGCATGGTTTGTTGGTTGTTGTTATGTGGTTTTTGAGATTAATCCAGAATTCTAGTTTACATCTTTCATGTGGGGGAGCATATGCAAAAATAATCACACTCCCTCGGTCATTTTCGAAATCTATAATTCAAAACTTATGAATCATTGTTCGATTGTGTGTATTTTAAGAGTTTCATTTTTTAGTTGGTGGTCTTTTCATAGTATAATAACTCCCCCAGCTAAACCCCTTGACAGAGAAACTACGATGTTGTCAAGGCCAGACTTCCACCATCTTTTTTCACATGGTACCTTGTCCGTTTTGGTTTCGACTAGTGCCATTATTTGGATATAGTTGATTTTACAAAAGATGTCTATGTCAGTCAAGACATATTTCCTACCCATTCCTCTAATATTCTTTAGGCATATCTTTGATGATACTTTTCTAGGGATGGATGATTAGCTATATTTGTGCTAGTCAGCATGCTCATTATTTCTATTCTGATGTCGGGTCTAGAATGCTCGACACTGCTTTTTATTTGGGTTTTTTGTGTTGGTAGCATGTTGTATCTTTGTCTTTTTTGGATGGTTATTTGGCTACTATGGGATCTATTAGGGTTTTTTATATTATTTCTTGCTTTAGGATTTATTCCTTGTTGGTTTCCTTTGTGTATTGGGTCTTTTCGTAGGGTAAGTTTTTGTTCTTGTTTATTGCTGTTATTTCTCTCTTGTTTGTTTCCTCACATGGTCGTAGTATGGAGTGTCTTCCTAATTCTTGGGGGTTTCAAGGCCTTCATATATTTGCCATACGGTTGCTTGTCCGTGATTTTGTTTGTCTTTAGTTCCTGTTTAGGCATTGGTTTTTTTACCTGGTGATCATGTATTAGACTATCTAGGATGGTGTTATTTCTCATTTTCTTTCCTCTATAGTCTGTGATTATTGTTTGCGTTCTTGTTTTGGTTGTACTTTGTGGTTGGCCTATTTTTTTGTAGTTTAGGGGATTCTATGTTTGTATGTTGGTATATATCTTTTGGTACTTTTGGAAGTTTTTGCGTTGGTTTCCTGCCAAGATAGGTTTATCCTTGGATTGGAAATCAGAGTTGTCCAAATTTTCCATGGCCCGTTAGTTATGTTATGTTGGAGGCATTTCTTTTGTTGTGTTATACGTTTATTGTCGTTTTTACTTGTTCTTGGATATAATTTAGTTGCTTGAGTCATTAGATTTTTTCCACTTAGCTAGTATACTTTTTTGTTATTGGTTTACAACACCAATGCATATCAGCATATATACTTATTTGTTGGGCCAATGCGCTCAGATTGGTCCAGCCCAAGTGTGGTCTTGCTAGGGTTTTGCAAGACACACAAAAAGAAGGTGGGAGGTAGTTTTGTGCCTCCACCACCAAGAATTGAAGGAGAGAAAAATAGGGAGCTTGGAGGAGAGAGATTAAGGTGGAAGAAGAATCGGGTTTGCTCTTCCTTAGCCTTGGAGATCGTCTCTTGGATCCGGATAGTTCGTTACCAAAGGTGGATTTGGTAAGTTAGTCTCTCTTGGAATCCCTAATCTCATGAGCAAGTGTTTTAGTTTGTTGGAGAGGTATCCTTTCTAGATCGGGTTATATTTAGAGAGGTGTTTGAGATCTCCATGTTTGTCTCATGTGTGTGAGACTTGTATTGCCAAACACTTGTATTGATTTGTTGATTAGTGGATTGATTGGCTTGATTGGCCGGTCGTGGGTTTTTCCCCCTCTCGTGATTGAGGGTTTTCTCACGTTATTCCTGTGTTGATTATTAAGATTATTCTGTTGCTTGAGTTTGTTTGTGATTTGGTTATCCTGAGATCCTGTGTGTGTCGTTGTTTATGGGTGTCATTTACTTGTCAGTGGAATTGTCGTTACTCCTAATTGACCTCGAATTTGCGCTTCCTAGCCCAACAAGTGGTATTAGATCTTTTGGTTATGTTGAGGTTGTGGTTATTAGGAGTGGAGATGACAATGAAAGTTGAAGACTTTGCGGGTACTATGATCAAGTTGACGGGTTCAAATTACTCGATTTGGAAGTCGTGGATGGAAGATTTGTTGTACTGCAGAGACTTGTATGATTCGGTTGAGTTGGGCTCAAGAAAGCCGACTGAGGCATCTGAGAGTGACTGGAAGAAGCTGCATAGAAAGGCTATTAAAACAATCAGACAATGGGTGGATAACTGTGTTTATCACCATATTAGCAATGAGACAGATGCACATGTGTTGTGGAAAAAATGGGAAGATATGTATGAGAGGAAGTCAACCCAGAGTAAAGCTTTTGTGATTAGAAAGCTGGTGAATCTCAAGTACAGAGATGGATAGCCTATTGCAAAGCATCTGAGTGAGTTTCAGGAATTGGTGAATCAGTTGAACACCATGAAGTTGGTCCTTGATGATGAGTTACAAGCCCTATTGCTCTTGAGTTCTTTGCCTGACAGTTGGGATAATCTGGTGGTATCGATCAACAATTCTGCACCGAGTGGTATTGTGTCTTTATCTGCAATGAAAGATAGTCTCTACAATTAGAAGACTCTATAATTAGAAGACTAGGAGGAAGGATATGGGCACAGATACATCACATGCTTTGGTGACAGATTCGAAGAGCAGATCGAGAGGTAGATCGCATACCAGGGGGAGTTATGCTTGTTATTTATGCGGCAAGGAAGGACATATCAAGAGGAACTGTAAACATTGGAAGGAGAAAAATCAGAAGAAAAATGATGAAAACATCACTGCAGTTGTGCATGGTATTGAAGATGAATTGGTTGTTCTCTCTTGCGTCGAGGCTCAGAGTTGTGAGTCGGACACTTGTATAGAGTGGGTTGTTGACTCTGGTTCGTCTTACCACTGTACATCAAGGAAGAAATCATTCACCACGTACAAAGCAGGAGTCTTTGACACGGTGAAGATGGGGAACGCTAGTCATGCAGAGGTTGTTGGTATGGGTGATGTTGTTGTGCAGACAGACATTGGTTGCACGGTGACATTGAAGAATGTGCGCCACATATCGGATCTACAGATGAATCTGATTTCTCTAAATGTTTTGGATCAGGAGGGCTACAAAAACCTTTTGGTGATAAGAAGTGGAAACTCGTCAAAGGTTCCATGGTGATTGCAAGGGGTAGTTTGAAAGACACCTTGTACCAGACTCAGATGTGGGAAATCAAGGAAGGCTTGATTGGAGCTCGAGATGATACTTCACTTGATTGGATGCGTAGGCGGTCGACATGCTTGAGTGAGATGAGGTTGCATGTTCAGGCAAAGAAGTCTCTCAATTCTTTTGCCGGTGTGACCTTGAGCACTTGTAATGATAGGTTGTTTGTGAAGCAAAAAAGATTCAACATATTTTCTGAGACGTCAGAAGAGGATGGCACAAGTGTGGAGTTAACTTCAGAGGATGGTGTTGATGTGATACTTGTGTCAGAGGAGTGTTCATCAGGTGCTGAAGCTGATGAAGGATCTAAGTAGGGGGAGCCAACACAGACTGAAGAAACTACTAGGAGGTTAGAGAGAGAGAGAGAGAGAGAGAGAGAGAGAGAGGAGTATGAGTTCATCGGATATCCTACCTCAGTGTACGAGAGAGTTACAGAGGAGAGGGAGCTATAGGGTGGTGATGATGATATCTGGCTAGCATTAGTTCCGCGCCACGATGGCGGGACGAGACTCAGATGCAGGTGACGACAGGATGACGACATCTTTCCCTTGGGCAGGAGGGGGAGATTGTTGGGCCAATGTGCCCAAATTGGTCCAGCCCAAGTGTGGTCTTGCTAGGGTTTTGCAAGACACACAAAAAAAAGGTGGGAGATAGTTTTGTGCCTCCACCACCAAGAACTGAAGAAGCCAAGAGTTCTTTTTCGAGTGCTGCAAGCCAAAAGGAGAAGGAGAGAAAAAGAGGGAGCTTGGAGGAGAGAGATTAAGATGGAAGAAGAAGCGGATTTGCTCTTCCTTAGCCTTGAAGATCGTCTCTTGGAACCGGATAACTCGTTACCAAAGGTGGATTTGGTAAGTTAGTCTCTCTTGGAATCCCTAATCTCATGAGCAAGTGCTTTAGTTAGTTGGAGAGGAATCCTTTCTAGATCGTGTTGTATTTAGAGATGTGTTTGAGATCTCCATGTTTGTCTCCTGTGTGTAAGACCTGTATTGCTAAACACTTGTATTGATTTGTTGATTAGTGGATTGATTGGCTTGGTTGTCCGATCGTGGGTTTTTTCCCCTCTCGTGATTGAGGGTCTCACGTTAAATTCATGTGTTGATTATTAGGATTATTCTGTTGCTTGATCCTGAGATTCTCTGTGTCGTTATTTCTGGGTGTCATTTGATTGTCAGCATAATTGTCGTTACTCCTAGTTGACCTAGAATTTGCGTTTCTTGGCCCAACATTATTTGCATGTGGGGGCTTATAACGGGGTTTATGAGGTTTTGTTTCTTGTCTGTTTTGGTATTATCCAATTGCATGTTGTTGTTAGTTTGTGTATTTTCATTGTATTTTTTGTATATCTGTCCCATGGGGTGTTGGTTTTTGTGGTGGTTCATGGTACCTGCAGTTTTGGTATTTAGTCTTTTCTTGCAGCAGTTGGTTCCTAAATGAGTAATTCTATACAACCGATACATGTGATACAGATGAAACAAATAATAGCAGCTATACATACAATTATATTGCTTCATTCGCATGGGTTTGGTTACATCATCATTGCCGATTTGATATTTGGTATTGCCCATGCTTCTTTGGTCCTCTGCCTTGTTTATAACCTATAAGATAGCAGAAAATGAACACACAATAAGGGAGTTCATAGGGTTCATATTAAACAGATTAAAATGATAGATATGACTACTGATGACTAATTTCATCACTAGTTTCATTCTAATGCATACATTGGTCAAAAGAAGGTTGGTCATATGATTAGAGTTATTATGCCACTAAAGTTCTATTTTTGCATAGGTATTTTGATAATTTACTACGGGGTTCTTATATATCCTGCTTTTATTAGGGTGTTTTTTAGGTTGTAAATATCCATTGTGCAGCATCTTAAAGATATGCTTGTTGGGATTTGATCTTTTGTTGTTTGAATTTTTTATATACAGTATTGATAAGTATACCAGTTAGATCTAAGAATGGTGTTAATGGCAGATTTGTTGATTTTCCTATAGGAGTGGTTAGGAGTTACTTTATAGTGTTTAGTGTTTGTATTACAAAAGCTGTAGCAGTAATTGTAATAAGATAGTTCATTTTATAGGGATAGGCCATAAAGGCTGCACAGAAAAAATGGTTGTGAAATAACATAAGAACTAATAGGCTATTAAGCCATAAACAAGATAAAAATGGTTGTGAAAGTAACTAGTTCTAAGATAGGTGGTGGTGCTGGGGTGGATGATTCTTGCATGTGATGAGTGATTGTTTCTCTGGGCAGACTTCTCTTGGATATTAGGCAGATTGATCCTCTTTCTAGACCCTTTTCTTCGATCTATCATTTGATTTTTTGCTTTTTTGTTCCCCTTCAGGTTAGATGAAGCAGTATCCTCTTCTCCGCCATTGATCTTCCTTTTGCTTGATCCAGAGGTTGACATCTAATTGGTGTTCATTTCCATTTCCTCCATAAGATGCACCATGGAATTAGTTGTGTGCATTGAATGGTAAGAGTTTGGTGAGTTGTTCTCTGGGATGAGTTCAGCAAACTCACCCTCAGTCTTGAGGAGCTCTAGCATTTCCTCTTCAGTGAGTTCCTCCTCCAGGGAGTCATCATCCAGGAGGTCATCCTCATATTCCAGCTGTTGTCATATGGTTGTGAGGTCCACCATTGGTGTCTCCAGCTCTATCACAGCTTCAGGCAGATCAGTGGTGGAAGGGTCCTGGTCATCCTCCTTAATGGGATCATCATTAGGGGTATGTCTTAGAGATGGACATGTTCAGGAGTTGTGTTTTGGGGTTGTATTATGATGGCTTCTGGAGTGCGTTTTTTAAACATTAACCTTCATTAGAAAACCAATATATTTTTGTCACATAATATAATATTAGGATTTTGATACTTGTCAATTTATGATTTCTATATCAATCATTGAGCAAAGTACAAACTACCCAATCTTAACAAAATTTTAAAAGTAAATATTTTTTAGACTAATGATTTATAAGATAAAAAAGGGATGAGTTAATGTGATTAAATTGTTTCTATTTTTCTTATTTTCATTTCTGAGGTAATGTGATTGATATTCTCATATTTTTGAAGAATATATTAAAATAATATATTTTAAATATAGCATTTCAACATATCACTTTTAAAGCTAGAATTTTGTTATAAGTACACATATTTATGTTTAGCTAATATTGTGACTTATAGTTTTAATATTAAAATATTAATATAATTTGGATATTTTATGTTAATATAATATAGCTTTATGGAAATACACGATAAACGGTAGTCGAATACATACACGACTTCAGCAAAAATATCCCGTGCATGACAATAATTACATGACTAAAATAAAAGGGATAAATGTACGATAATATGTATGAATAAAATATAATATATTTATATAATTTATATAATTAACAATAAAATGTTGAACATATTGCTTTTAAATAACAAATTTATGTTATTTCAATCTTCAATTTATATAATTCTTAAACAATATCTTATATACAATATCAATAAGATATTTTTTTCTTCTTAAAACTACTTAAATATAGCATAGTTTAATTCAGTCATGAATAATTATTGATGATTTTATAAATTTACGTTCACCCGTACAAAGTACGGATAATCTATATGCTATACTAAAGCCATAATTATCTCTTATACGTGTCATCCCATAAGGTGTGCCATGTAGGCAAATCGCAATATACAATTACAATTTTATCCTTCCCTAATTTTTATTTTTACATATTCTATTTTCTATCTATTTATTATTTTACCTAAAATAACTTTCAACAATTATAGACAATATTCTCTAAGAGATTATATATATCCTTTACCTTATTAGTTTCTTCTTATTTGTAAATAAAATGATTTATAATATATATGATACCTTTTTAGTTATGTTACTTCTGATAGTTTAAATACAGAAATTTATATAATTGGTAACATCCAATTGAAAATTTAATTTGTAATATATGATTCATGATGCAAAAGTGGTAATATATATTAAAAATATTTGGAATAAATGTGTGATGTAATTTAACCATTTTTCCCTTTTAATTAATTATACATAATTAATCGTTCTTATTACTTAAATCTAATTTATATGTTTTCTTATTTAATTATTTGTATGGAATTCATAATTTATTTTTTATTTTTGTATGCAAATTCGCGTATATACTTTCAATTCTAATCATACAAAAACCTTATCACCATATGTGTCAAGAGATTAAGTTTCCAAATTAGTTTTCGTAAATAATTATTAATATTTAAATTGTGTGTTTTATTAACCAAACCCGTGGATGGCACGGGAACATATGATAGTGCATTAGTATACTTGAAATTTATGGTCTTATAATTGATATGATCTAACTTAAGTTGATCCTACATCCAAATGACACAAAACAAAACAAGATTTATATTTTTTGGGCCTTACTATTCGGCGCATAGGCAAAATTGCCTTTCAGCGCATAGGGTCGCCACGTTACGTGTGGAGTGGCTCCACACGTAACGTGGGGTACATTTTTTTTTAATTTTTTTTTTAATCCACACGTTACGTGTGGTATTTTTTTTTAACATCACGTAAAAAAATGTCTAAAACTTATATTTTTTTTATCAATGTTAAAATGTTAGGAAATTAGTCCTAACTGGATGGAGGATGCTGGTTTGAGAACGTGAGCTGATTTTTTTTGTCTCCATGAAGGTTCAAGCTAGCGTACTTTTTTATCTGACATTTGATCATTTCAAGGCTTAATACATCATTGCTTATACGCCCTGCTTATTGCTGTGCACATCTTAAGGATTCATTTTTTGTTCATGTATGTAGTATTGGGTAAGTCTGACACTGGTCAAGCTTGGAGTATTAAAAATTTGAGGTTATAGAAAGAAAACTTCTTAGTAAAAAATATATATTTTTGTTTAGAATTGACTCTTAATTTTCCAGCTAAGATACTTCATATTACAATCATTGCTCATACCACTTTTTGTCTTTTTTGGGGTCCTGTGACACCCTAAATCTCATGCCCTAGAAAACCCTAGGGTAAGTAGGGTTTCAGATTTAGGGTTTTCAAAACCATATTATTTTTATACCCTATCATGCTTGTAGCACATAGGGAGTTCATACCACATTTTGTCTTTTTTGGGGTCCTGTGACACCCTAAATCCCATACCCTAGAAAACCCTAGGGTAAGTAGGGTTTCAGATTTAGGGTTTTCAAAACCATATTATTTTCATACCCTATCATGCTTGTAGCACATAGGGAGTTCATACCACATTTTGTCTTTTTTGGGGTCATGTGACACCCTAAATCCCATGCCCTAGAAAATCCTAGGGTAAGTAGGGTTTTGGATTTAGGGTTTTCAAAACCATATTATTTTCATACCCTATCATGCTTGTAGCACATAGGGAGTTCATACCACTTTTTGTCTTTTTTGGGGTCCTGTGACACCCTAAATCCCATGCCCTAGAAAATCCTAGGGTAAGTAGGGTTTCAGATTTAGGGTTTTCAAAACCATATTATTTTCATACCCTATCATGCTTGTAGCACATAGGGAGTTCATACAACTTTTTGTCTTTTTTGGGATCCTGTGACACCCTAAATCACATGCCCTAGAAAACCCTAGGGTAAGTAGGGTTTCGGATTTTGGGTGTCATAAGACCGCAAAACAAGACAAAAAGTGGTATGAACTCCATATGTGCTACAAGCGTGATAGGGTATGAAAATAAAATGGTTTTGAAAACCCTAAATCTAAAACCCTACTTACCCTAGGGTTTTCTAGGGCATGGGATTTAGGGTGTCACAGGACCCCAAAAAAGACAAAATGTGGTATGAACTCCCTATGTGCTACAAGCATGATAGGGTATGAAAATAATATGGTTTTGAAAACCCTAAATCTGAAACCCTACTTACCCTAGGGTTTTCTAGGGCATGAGATTTATGGTGTCACAGGACCCAAAAAAAGACAAAAAGTGGTATGAGCAATGATTGTAATATGAAGTATCTTAGCTGAAAAATTAAGAGTCAATTCTAAACAAAAATATATATATTTTACTAAGAAGTTTTCTTTTTATAACCTCAAATTTTTAATACTCCAAGCTTGACCAGTGTCAGACTTACCCAATACTACATACATGAACAAAAAATGAATGCTTAAGATGTGCACAGCAATAAGCAGGGCGTATAAGCAATGATGTATTAAGCCTTGAAATGATCAAATGTCAGATAAAAAAGTACGCTAGCTTGAACCTTCATGGAGACAAAAAAAATCAGCTCACGTTCTCAAACCAGCATCCTCCATCCAGTTAGGACTAATTTCCTAACATTTTAACATTGATAAAAAAAATATAAGTTTTAGACATTTTTTTACGTGATGTTAAAAAAAAAAAAATACCACGCGTTACGTGTGGAGCCACTCCACACGTAACGTGTGGATCCACTCCACACGTAACGTGTGGATCCACTCCACACGTAACGTGTGGATCCACTCCACACGTAACGTGCGAGCCTATGCGCCAAACGGCAAAATGCCTATGCGCCGAAAAGTAATCGTGTATTTTTTTTCTAATGTCACGAGGGAACATGTTAGATTTTAATTATTTTGAATTATTAATATTTTTAAAGGATTAATAATATATATATATATACTAAAGTAAAATAAACTAATGTTACTTGGCACCTCCATACTTAAGTTGTCACATGTCATTTTATTTTTTTTAATAAAAATAAGTTAATTATATATTAAAGATTTCTATCCTAAACTTATTACTAATCTTTTTTATTTGAATACAAATAAATTAGGAAGATTACAAATCAATCAATTAGTAAGATTACAAATCAATAATGAATATTATAAATAAATTACAAAAGATTACAAATAAAAAAACTAGACTGAACAACACGTGTCTTCTTCAACAAAATATAATCGACATAACTCCATTTGAATTTTCTTCCTATGGATATTCCATGGGTTCTAGATCTTTATCTATAGAAGTTGAAAATCAGGGTTTGCTTTTATAATGTACACAATATTTGATAATGCAAAGAAGTCAAATCTACCCAACTATAGACTGCCCATTTGCTTGGATGAGATCTAATTTTGTATTGATCAAAATGAATAGTTAAATTTGATTCCCAACATATCAAACACAACAACAAAACAGATGAAACACACATTCAACAATAGAGCAAGTAACACATTGTCCTGCTAAATTTCAAAATTTATGATTGAAGAACTGTTTTTTCTCAAAATTATAAAGTTTTTCATTCAGACCATTCTCAAGTTATAATCTATAGACTGACTCGATTTAATTGAACTAAGAAAATAAAACTATCATAACAAAATTATTCATACGATGAGAATGCGTTTAAGCGAATGATTAAAGAGAAATCAAGATGTAAATGCAAACCTCTATCAAAGAGTCTCTGTTGTAGTTTCCCATACTCTGAATTTGGTATGATAATATTCCTACAATCAGAATTGATTTTGAAGCAGAACGCTCCGTACCAAAATTTAATGCTCGGTAAAGCTGTATTCATAAAACATTATGCAACACGGTTGAATAACTTATTATGAAAGAAAATATTGGGTGGATATTATATATAATCAGCAGGATTATTTTGTATATTTTTGTATAATTTTTATTTAGTATTATATTTTCATTATTCTTGAACCCTGAAAATGAATAGCTCTTGTTGACATGGGTAACACTCTTAATCCTTATAAGGGATCACAAACACGGGGTGTTACAATCACCCCCCCTAAACCATTGACGACCTCGTCAAGCCCCATAAACTGTCCTCTGGGTCAAGCGACCGTCCACCGAACCAAACCAACTCGTAACCCAGAGTCGGATCTGATACCAATTGTAAGACCTGAGACTTAGAAGCGTCATCCATTCCAACTCGGGGGCTTCCCAGGAGGTCACCCATCCTGGTACTACTCTCGTTGTAGCACGCTTAACTTCAGAGTTCTTTGTCCTTACTTGAACCATGAAAAGGAAGAGCTCTTGTTGACATGTGTAGCACTTTTAATCCTTATAAGGGATCACAAACACGGGGTGTTATAGATTATAAATGGTTTTTTCAACCTGTCAGACTCCCCGAAACCATGGACTGAAGAGAGTTTACAGCAACACCATTTCAATCGTGAGCATGTATTTGTCTCATTGGTGTTGATTAATTTTTGCTTTTTATACATTTAGATGTGATAATTAATATTTGTGTTTTGGATTATTAGCTATTCTCTCTACCATGCCCCTTATTAAAACTGACACATGTAAACCATATCAAAGTTCATGCATTTTTTAAATAAACATATTTTTTGTCGGCACAATATTTAAATCAAAATTCATTGTTTTTATCTTGAAATTTTGTTCAACATTTAAGATTCAATCTAATCATAAATATATCATCTAAATGATATATTATATATACTAGGATAATTTAATTATTTCTTTAATTAATAATACTTAATCATCTCAAAAATTGAAGTAGATATTTATTATTCGTGGAACAACATTATTTCAAAATTAATTTAAATAGTGTTAAGGGACTATGTACTATCATGTCTTTTAACTAATTTATCACACCATTATATTTGTATATTTACAAGGTTACCCAATTATATGATTGGTTTGAAGCTTTGATATTATTATATAATACTAAAGTAAAACCTAGCTATGACCACTTGTCGTTTTGGCATTGTGCTACATCATTTTTTGTCACATGTCTACTCCACATCGTGTCACATCACTAAATTATATTTTTATTTTTATTATTATATAAATTATTTTAGATATGATCATGATTTGTTTTTCAATATATAGATTATTCAAATTTGATCAAGATTTTCATATTAGATAGAATATATTAAATATTTTTCAGATATTCTCATATATTTTTTCATTTAATTAGTCACATTTTGTTCAAATTTCTTTTAAATTATTTATTTCTAGGTATATACCTCATTCAATATCTTATGTATGTAGGAAATTACATTGATCTTTATTATTTGATTATTAGTAGATGTTTATTTAATTTATCATACTTATCTTAGTTTCATATATATTGTCACTAATTAAATGTATTTTTCATTTATTTAATATTTTTTAAATATAAAATAGATGTATTTTAAAAAAAACTAAAAGTATTAATTTACAATTTTATTCAAGCACAGGTGCATGGAACGGGAACCAAGCAAGCATACATAATAATAAGGCAAGTAGGAAGTTAATAATCACACAAAACATTACAAATTTTAACATTTTAATTCAATAAAATAAAACAAAGTGAAAAATTGAGAGACTGATATGTGGCACATGATGACATGGCTTAATTAAAGGGTGTCATAAAACTAAATGAGATTTAACTTTAATATATATATATATATATATGAAAATTACAGTCCAGATCTAGTGCAGACCTCTCTTACGGTGAGGACTGGTGAAGCGGTGGCATTTTCGTATATTTTTGGTGTTTTTTTTTTTTTCTTCAGAACCCAATTTTTTTTTAACTTTTGAACGCAATGCACTAAAAATATCTAGGTCTACAGGTTCACAAACTTTGTACTACAGGTTCACAAACTAACTTTATACTAAGCTTCACAAACCTTATGGTAGTGGTTAACAAACTAATAGTAGGTTGACAATACGTTATTAAAATGCACTAATGTACATAGGTTCATAAATATTATGTATATATGAGGTTCATAAATTTTAAAATTCACGAATCTACCTAGTTTTACAAATGTGTGATTGAATTGAGGTTCACAAATGTTAGATGAGAGGTTCACAACAAATTAAATTAATACTAAAAGTTCATAAAAACGATTCTAGAGGTTCACCTTATTCTAAAGGTTCATAAACCATATTCATAGGTTCATAAACCTTATTCTAGAGGTTCATAAATCCTATTTTAGAGATTCATGAACCCTATTCTAGATGTTCATAAACTCTATTCATACATTCATAAACCCTATTCTAGAGATTCATAAACCCTATTCTAGAGGTTAATCAACCATATACACAGGTTCATAAATATTATGTAAGATGTTCACAAATTTTAAAATTCATGAACCTACATAGTTTCACAAATGTGTGATTGAACTGAGTTCACAAACTTTATACGAGAGATTCACAACAAATAAAATTAATACTAGAGGTTCATAAACCTTATTCTAAAGGTTCAACAACCATACTCATAGGTTCATAAATCCTATTCTAGAGGTTCATAAACCCTACTCTAGAGGTTCATAAACTTTATTCATACGTTCATAAACTCAATTCTAGAGGTTCATAAATCCTATTCTAGAGGTTCATAAATCATATTCATAGGTTCATAAACCTTATTCATTGGTTCATAAACCTTATTCTAGAGGTTCATAAATCCTATTCAAGAGGTTCATAAACCTTGTTCTAGAGGTTCATAAACCCTATTATAGAAGTTCATGAACCTTACTCTAGAGGTTCATAAATCCTATTTTAGAGGTTCATAAACTCTATTCTATAAGTTCATAAACCCTATTCTAGAGGTTTATAAATGCTATTCTAGAGGTTTATAAACGCTATTATAGAGGTTCATAAACCACTTTGAGATGCATAAATATCAATTCGTAATTTATTTGGATTGAAAATAAAAAAATTATAGTGAAAATTGTAATTATTTTGGGCAAAAGATTAAAAAATTGCTTAAAATTATAAAGATTGAATATTCATGTGTGTTTGGGTATTAAAGCTAAAGAGAAAAGGCAAAGGAAAAAAAGAGGGAGTGCGCTCCTCATGGGAGTAGATCTCATGACCTCTCACCCACCCTTTTATTCTCTACCACTGGGCTACACGCTCCTTTAGTAATAAATCACATCACTTTTGTTTTAATTACACACGGGCCTAATCTAGACCGCGAAACGGACGATGATGTAGATTTATGCTACCACAATTGGCACCGTCTGTGGAAAACGAAGACGATGATGGGTTCCAACGCCGGATCGAACATACTCTTCAACCAAGTTTCGGATCAAAGAGCGCCGTTTCTCTGTCTCGCGCACGAAGGTCGACTTCCAACACCAACCAACTTAGGGCCTTCGAGCAATGGGTGGTCGCTAATGCTATCGTGTGCTGCGACGCTCTAGAGCTCGTTGGCGAAGGATTAGACATCTTCGTCTGATCATGCTCTGATTTGAAAAAAAGCGACCTTGTCGCCACTATCCCCAAGCTGGCGTGTCGGACGATTAATACCTCTGTCGCGCACAATCTCATTGATTCCGCCGAATTAAACGGCAGCTTGACGCTCTCCATCTCCCTGATGTACGAGAGGAACCTCGGATCCACCTCTTTGGTCCACCTCCAACAACAACAATGTGAAGCAATCTCTTCCTTTCTCACTGAGGAAAGGGAGGTTGGAATGAAGGCATGAAAGTGGTGCGTGACAAACTCGAGCAAGCAGTAGAAAAGTAGGCAAGGAAAGTTGAAGAAATATGCAGTGTAATCACATAAGTCAAGGAGGCATAGAACTTGGATGGAATCTCGTTTGAGTGGTTCGCTGGTGCCTCGAACGACGACCAGATAGAGCGAGGTCAGTGTCGTTGGGTTCATGGTGCTGCAAGGTTTCTCCAACAATGGGTCACGGCAGCTGGGATCCTCCACTGGCGTCAGAGAAAGCTTCAAAGTGGCGTGGTTCCTCGTTTTTCTGCGCACAACATGGGCAGGTTTGGAGGCAACTCGATATTGTTCGGGGATAGTTTGAGACAATTCAAGAGTCAAGTCTAACTTGAGCATGATAAAAATGATGGTGTGGTCATATTTTGGATTAAATGGCCTGAAACGGATCTTTCTCGGGGTCAAACATGGCTACGTGAACTTGACAATTTAATATATGGTTATGCAATTATGTTAGAATTGGAACTCTTCATCAAGATTTGTTTCTCGCCCACCGAATAGTACTCCAACTGTTCATGGGAAAGCGATTTCATGCTTCAATGGCAAATATACACGGGTCTTATTGTTGATTATTGGGCCGAGAGTGATTGCTACAATTTGGGTGCTATGGATAGCGGGTTAGTCAAGCCGCTTAATTGGGGCATCAACATGCCAAGAGTATCTTGATTTCAACCCGATCAATTTGTGCCATACGATGGTACAAATTCGGGAGTGAACATCTAATAACGTAGGTCAACATATTTTGTCAACAAAGATCGCCAACCCTTGGAGGTGGGGTCCAAGCGCTAGTTATCAAAAGCCGATGATTACAATATTAAGATTAAGGTCTGAGAAACGAGATGATTTTACAATGATAAAGACCGACACAAGGGCACACAACAAGCCCTACAAAGGCCACTCAAAATGCTTGCTTACAGAGACGAACTCATCGAGCTAAGTTTTCAAGCACTTCTTTTAAACTAAAAATATCCTCTGGTATTTAGTTACATTGATTAATGATATTTGCATTGAAGTATTAAATTGCAACTGGTACTATTAATGCAATTAAACCATTGATTTGATTTCCATATGGTTATTTTGAATGCATAGCACTGATTGGTTAAACAACAAATCCACAGGCCACAAGGGCACGAGCTGTCATCAGTCCTCATCATATTAGCCTTCAGACCACATGGACACGAGATTCCATCAAGTTTTATTTCTATTATCCTACGGGCCATAGAGGCACGAGCTGCCATCTTATTTCTATTAGCCTACGGGCTACATGGGCACTAGCTACCATCTTATTTCTATTAGCCTACGGGCCACAGGGGCATAAGCTG
Organism: Rheum nobile; assembly: GCA_027886185.1. Taxonomy (NCBI): domain Eukaryota; kingdom Viridiplantae; phylum Streptophyta; class Magnoliopsida; order Caryophyllales; family Polygonaceae; genus Rheum; species Rheum nobile. The sequence goes on along the minus strand of WOAB01000490.1, from coordinate 2,851,853 downwards.
TCATCTTCATTCTATTATCCTTTGGGTCTCAAGGAAACGAGCTGCCATCTTCATTCTATTAGCCTTCGGGCCATTGGGACATGAGCTGCCATCTTATTTTTTCTAGCCTACGGGCCACAGGGGCACAAGTAGCCATCTTTATTTTATTAGCCTTTGGACCGCAGGGGCACGACTTACCATCATTGTTTATTCAATTAGCCTGAGGCCAATGGGGAACGAAGTACTCATAAGGCTTAAAGACAAAACAATCATGATGCCAATGGGGTACAAAGTACTCGTCAAGCTTAATGCCAAAACTAACGTGAGGCCATTGCGGTACGATGTACTCATCAAGCTTAATGCCAAAACTACCATGAGGTCAATGGGGTATGAAGTACTCCTCAAGCTTAATGCCAAAATCAGCCTGAGGCCAATGGGATAAGAAGTACTCATTAAGATTAATGCCAAAACTAGCCTGAGGCCCAGGGGATACGAACTACCAACGAGATGTAACTCTTAGTTAAATGCCACATTATAGTTGAGGCCAAAAGAACAAATGATCGGGGCACACCCCCATAGTAGAAGAATCGATCTCGGAAGCTGAACGGAACAAAAAATAGTTTCCTAGGAAACGCACGGATCGTGCTTTGCTATTCTGAGGAGCTGTCAGAACACACGGCCGTGCGGTCTACCGCACCACCCGTGCACTCCCCTCGACCCGGGGGCAAAAACCGCTCCAGAAAATCACCGTAACACACAGTCGTGCGGTCCATCGCATGGCTTGTGTGTTATCCTTGACTTTAAAAAAATGAAATAATAAAAATAAGAATATCAAAGAAAAACACACAGCCGTGCGGTCGACCGCATGGTCCGTGGGTTTCATTCGGTATTGTACATTTGGAGAAACCCCTTTTAGAAAATTACCACGACGCATGATCTGCACACTCTTGCAGCAAATGGAAAGAGATCGAGCATTGGAATCACCCCTATGCATGATCAGAGCAATTGCATATACGAATCATGTAACTTGTCCTAATTGCTGCACACTTTGAATATCAACGTTTTACACGACAGAACCACCATTGTATGGTCCGCATGGATTTCAAAATGTAATATTAATTATTCGTTTCCAGGGGACAAAAGGAAGTTGATCGATGGATTCATGTTGATTAAGCGAGGATGTTAAAGAGTCGAATCCTCTCACACTTGACGAGACCGAAACGATCCGAGGGGTAATTGAGGAGGTAAAAATTTGCAAATTTAAATAATTATTTTATCATCTTTTTGAGCCAATTATTAATATGAGCTATTGAACCTATGTAATAATAATTCCAACAAGTCTCTTAATGAGCCCTAATAAAAATAGTAGAGTACTTAATCCCCTAAACAAGACCTAATTGAAGAGGCTGAAACTTCTTTTGTTTCTCAAGAGCGTAGCCTCCATTAACACCCTTCAAGCAATCAATCGCTGACTTGAGTGTCGGAGGGGCCTTAGGCGAGATCTGGCCCTCCCTCTGATGGTGTTTCTTGCATAGACTGAAGAGATCCTGTTCGTGGTTCACGTTTCTGAGAAGTTTCGTCGTAGTCATCAACAAATTTATTGTGGTGCTGATTTATGCTACCACATATACAAAGATGTCATTGTCAATCTCTGGCATTGATGTTCTAATGATCATCAATTATTTTGGCACATTTGTCAATATGAGATATTCTTTGAATAGTTAATTATCCTATTTTTTTTCTTTTTCAAGAAACATACAAATTAAATAATCCATTATCAAAGTAAAATCTAGAAATAACAAGAGGACCCATTTTGGCTACCTCTATCTAAATGTTTGATAAGGATGACAACATGGTAAAGATTCCCCATTAACCCATTATGAATCCTCGTCGCAGGAATGAAGATAGAGCTCACTACATCTTTCTCAATATACACAATCAAACAATCATTAATCAAATTATCCCAAAGTCGATTGCGTAATGAAGTATTGACAAGTTTCATAGCAAAACGAACTCTTTCAATGGGAGCTGTTGCAACATGCATAACCAAGCCAACTTCACAAGAAAATATATACCAAAGGATAGACACGATGCTTCTTCAACTCACCCATGAGACCATGCATTAAGTTTTATGTAAAAAAACCACCCAAAGTCGTTTTTTGTGCGTACAAAAAAAATTACAATTAAAATTTATCACTTTATTCTCATAGATTTTAATTAATTTATTTTATTATAAGGTCAAATTGGATAAGTAGATCTGTAATTTAATATTTTTAAGCATAAAAAAGGTAAGTGTGGTTCTCTAGAGATTTTTTTATACTTATAGTTTATTTTATGTAATTTCTTAATTTATGGGTGATACTGTGAAATTACCTCAATTATCGATGGTTTCTTGTGATTTAAGCACTGAAGAGATATTACAGAAATCAAAAGTCATGGACCAAACTAATGAATGAAAAAGGTTAAGGACCAAAATGAAACACAAATAAAAGGTTAGAGACCATATTTAACAATTTAAGCTGTAATTTTCAAATAAAACAACATTCTAAGGTTAGAGACCAAAAAGTGAACTTACCTTATAAATATTATTATAATAAATATAAAATAATAAAAATCGTACAAGATTTGTTTATCACAATAACATTTTCTGAAAGCAAATTTGCATAAAAAAATCAATTTTTTTTAAAATCCCAGTTGAAATGTCAGACAAGTTGAAATGAGAGTTTAGTGGCATATTCGACATCAAGGGAACACAAGGTAGTTGATATTTAAACCATTTTTAATGATGATATTTGGAGTATCATAAGCCAATTTTTTTAAGAAATAAAATAAAATTTCAGAAATAAGTGTAAGAATCAAGACATAAAGGAGAGAGTATCAATTCATTGATACTCATTTCTTAATGCACTTAAAATTTAGGAATTTTTTTTATAATTATGAATGATACTCCATCCAAATACGAGTAATGGAGTAATGGATATGCTCTTAGGACAACAATCCCAATAATATATATACATGTCGTAATAAAAAAATATAAAGAGAAAGGGTATAATAGTATTTTAAATTGTCGCTCGTCGGTTATCAGACTATTTCGACCAGTCCCTCTCCTTATCGCCTTGTATCTCGGGTGATAATCGCCTCCTCTCACATCACCAATTTCCAAGCACGAAATGAATTAAAACTCGTTTACTCTTTCATATATGATTCGTATCAAGTTTATGCATGAGATCCTAAGTTAGATGTTAGAAATCTGTTTATGAAATTCCGCTTAAAGCATCTATATTCCTATAGTGGTATCAGAGCCTCTTGCATAAATTGATATGATCATGATTAAAGTTGTTAATTTTGATGCATGCTTTTAATTATTTTGGTTCAATTTAGTGGTAAAATTGATATATGGATTATCTTGTATGATTAAAATTTTGATTTTAAATGATTGGATGCATAAAGTTGCGACTTTCATGGATGTGATATACTCGAAAAAAATCAGCCATAGGAGTGAAATTATGCATGTTAAAATATTCTGATTTTTTGCTTAATTTTGACCCTAAAATTGATTTGTATGCTAAATTTATGCAAAAGATATGATTTCTTATATAAATCATAATCACACATAATAAAATACTAGATTTTTAATGTTGGTGAAAATTGATTCAAACCCTAAAAATTTCTTGCCTTGAATGCCCAAAGTTGATTAATTTTGTATGAAATTGTTTCATACATTAATATTTCAAAAACCTTAATTTTCTTAAAATTGCACCATATTTTCCTCAAAACCAAAAAAAATTGTAATTGTTACAAAATTTGATTGGGATAAGAAATTAAACCGTGGCTGGGTGACCCTATGGGTTCACGACGGTTCAGGGTGGTCCGGTGGGGCAGGATGGGCGGTTCGATGGCTGGCGGCTGGGCTACTGGTGCGATCGATTGGGTGGCAGTTGGGTTGCATGGTGCGACAATGTGGGTTTGGTGACTAGGGTTAGGGTTTGTTAGCCTAAGATCCTAATTGCCTAAAATAGATATGGTAATAATATATCTTATCTCAAGAGTATATTTTATCCATTTGTACATGGTAATGATTAATATTGGTATTAATTCCATATATGATTTTATTGAATTAAAATAATAAGAAGATTGGATTAATTATTTTATAAGATAATTTAATTAATTTGATCTTAAAAGTCTTTTAATACGATCAATAGTCTACTCTTATTTTTTAATATTTGACATTATATAGTGAATATATGATTTAATATTATGATATTATTATTGCATGCGATGACTAATATGACCCAAAATAGGATAGAAAATATGATATGCGTATCGTTATTGTTTTCTTATAAACGATATGCGTATCGTTATGTATTTTTGTAATTTAATTTTCAAGTAATTAGATTAGATTTACATTAAGTAATACAAGATAAGAAGATTCTATGAAGATTCCAGGATGGAGATCCAAAGGAGAATCTGTAATAACCCTCAGGTTGCCATAAGGGTAATATAGTCGGTGATAGCAAGTTATAAAATTCCCTTAAGTTGTGAAGGGGTCTAACTGTAATTTGAACCAACTTATAGATTTAACTTAGAAATGCTTGAACCAATTTACAAAGTGTTAAATGGGTTAGGCATGGTTAAACTTATAAGGTTGGGTAACTTATAATAAGGTCGCTCCTCTGAGCTGTTATCGGCCAAGTTTCGGGGTCGAAGCTTCTTTTAAGGGGGTAGTAATGTAATAACCCTCAATTCAGTAAGGGTATTTGGGTAATTTCTCAACCCTCGTTCTGTAAGTAAGACGTGTTAAGCGTATTTGGAATCTCTGTGTGAAACCCTCTTGAACATAATAATATACGTTTTGGTGTGTATTGGGTCTTGGATTATTTTTAAGTACTAAAAATAAGATCAAGCAAAGATCCACGAGCAAAGATCCACGAGAAGTCCCAGGAACGCGAACACGGCATTTCCGCGATCGCGGAGTTCTTCCGCGGGCGTGGATTCGCCCAGGAGCCAATCCGCGATCGCGGCTCCGTTTCCGCGACCGCGGATCGCTGGTTCATCTTCGTCTTCAATTCTCGCCGCGTTTCGCTGGTTCGTGTGGCGGCGTTTTGCCGAGAAGGGGGGTTATGCCGAACGATTGGGTTGCCGGCGTTGAGCTTCCCTTTCCCCTATAAAAGCAGGTCGGGGCACTTGAATCTCCATCCTTAGATTAATCTGTCTCTCCCTCTCATTTTGTGTCATCACCGGAATTCGTGTGCTCGCCGGAGTTTTTGGAGTTCGCCGGAGGTGTCGTTGATGCCGGGAAGAAGTGGTGGTGGTGCACATCCAGCCAAGGAGTGGTAAACCGAGTTGACATCGTCGGTAAAGCCTCGAATTCGATCTAACGCCGCGTCGGGAGGGCGAACCGCGATCGCGGGTATGAACTTCCGCGACCGTGGCTCTGCCTAGAATTCCGCGACCGCGGATATGAATTCCGCGACCACGGATATGAATTCCGCGACTGTGGAATTTGCCCAGGTCAGGCTATTTCCTTCGTTATGCTTCGGTTTTTGTACTGTATCTAATTAGGGTTTTCATACCTCGTTTCACGTGCGTTGTCGGGATGGACCTTGGGACGACGGTGGATTTCGGCGGGAATTTGCCCAGGTTGTTGCGCACGTGTCCAATCCTTCCATTCCGTAGGTTAATCTTCGTTCGTCTAGATTAAGACAAGTGGCGGTTCGCTCTTCCATAATTCCTTTAATTATCAATTACTTGATTGTTAATTAAAATGGGGTGAAGTGTTGTTTTCGTTTGGGAACAGATTTAATAAAATGATGTGATTAAAATCTGATATTATAATAGGTTGTATATATTGCTAGAACAACGCTACTATACCTTTTATTACTGTAATGAATTTTGGTGTGGATTTAAATGTAACTTAAATGCTAGATTAGCACGAGTATTCGTATGAACGCTAATGCCTTATGAGGATTAGTCGTTTCTTTATAACTTGGTATTAGTCGGAATAATTCTCTAATACTTTTAAAGGTCATGACCATTGCTTCTTATCCACTCGTTAAGGATAAGAGGTGTTTAAGCACCTTGATAGTGCCATTGGGTTGGGCGTAATGTCACCCTGTGTTATTCTCGTAGTCACTCGAGATTGTATTAAAAGCTTTAACGCTAATATACGTTTTGTAATTAAATAAGATAAGTGCGGTTATACACCTAATTAATGAACCCTTGGGCGAGGAGTACAACATGGAAACCGTCCGGACTCTTGTTAGAGTAAGTCATCTTTTCAATCTGAATTCGCATTACGCGGTGAGGTTGGTCGTGGACCCAAATAACTAAGGTCGTTTTTAAACTTGTGTGTAAACTTAACGTTCCCAAACATTTGTCATACGTTTCCCATTAGACTCAATTCCTTTGGAGTCATCTTTTCAGTACATGTCTAAATATTAATCATTCCGTGAAAGTTTCGGGTTATGTATCATTCCTTCAGTTGTTATTCGAAGGACAATGATAGTAAACGGTTACGATCACTAGAACCATTATGTTTTCACCCTTGCATAGTCTTTCAATAGACTAACCAACCGGGTTTTACTCCTTGCATGGTTGGCTGGTGTCATCCGTCCTATACGGCACATCAGTGGTTGGTCCCCGAAGTCTTGAAGTAACCAATTGAAGAGAGGCTTGCAGTTGAAGATTTAAGCGTCAGTGTTTTAAAGTTGTTGAGTATTACTTTAATATATTCTTATAACCAAGTCTTGTAATAGGGTTTATTATAAAAGTCTTCCGCTGTAAATTCACTCTGTTGTAAAATCGTCGTTCTCATTTTATGAGAAGTCTGTTAATAAAAGGTTGAGTTTTATTTAAATATGTCTTTCGCTGTTTAATCTTTCGTTATTTAATATAATTATTTAAGCTTAATTGTTCCGATTAAAGCCTAGGGTGACTTTGGACAGTAACGTCTGAGGTCACTGGCGTGTGACACGACCGACATAAGTCGGGGGTGTTACAAATATGGTATCAGAGCAATGGTTTTAAAAATTCTTGGCCTACTGTTAGGTTTGAGAATTTTCAAAAATTAATTTCGAAACTATTTTCAACCTATTTTCCATTAAAAAGGAAATTCGAGATTTTAAATGTTAAATTTAAAAGTTTTACTATTTCTTGGAATTTAATTTAAAATAATGGTTTAGCTATTTGAACTTCAAAAGTTAATTATATTTGGTTTATAAATGGTGTGTTATAAGTAATTAAATTTAAGTTTATGATTGTAGCTTTAAAACTGTGATTTTTGGTCTTAGTAAGAGTTTTGTGATAAATCGTATCACCAGGTTGAGAAACTAACTTTATAACTAATTATTTTATTAAGTTAAGTATATAAGATTTGAAAGTATAAAGTATAAATTTTGAAAGTATAAGGTTTAATAATAAGTGGTTTACAAACTTCTGCAAGCTTCGAGTTGTTACTTATTCCTTAGATCCATTCTTAGGGATAGTATCTCTCCTTAGGTTTAATGTCATTTAAAGGTTGACATTTCTCCTAAGGTACACATTCTCAAGTAAAGAGAAGAAGATCGTTTCTGCGGTTAAAAGTGGAGGGTCAGTCAAACTAATATAAAGTTATTAGTTTGGGCTCTTATAATCTGTATCATAACGTAATTGACTAAGTGTCATGTTCAAGTCGGAAAAGTTCTAAACTGACGTTATGGTTCATCAACAGATGGTGAACACAAGAAACACAATCTGTGTCGGAGCTAGGCCGAGTAATAACCCAAGGCTGAACCTGAGGAACACCGCTAACCAAGGGGACGAGAGCGAGTCTGTCTCTCACAATAACCCCGAAGGTAATGGCCAAGTTCAGGCTAATCCACGGGTGGTATTCGACGCTACGGCCATAGAGGCCATTCGTGGGATTGTCATGCAAGCGGTCACTGATATAATGCGGCCAATTGCACCACATGCACAAGGTGTGTCGGTTCCTCAGGTTATTCCTGAATTTGAGGAGCCAGTGGATCTGGTACCTCAGGTCGACGCCGTCAGGAACAGAGGGGATTACGGTCGAGCCTTGAAGGTCGTGATCTCAATGAGGCCTGACACTTATGACGGTACCGGAGAACCAGTCAGAGTGGCGTATTGGTTCTCACACATGGAACGGTTGTTCAGGAACGTGGATTGCACTGAGGTTGAAAAAGTGCACATCGCCTCCCTTCAACTTAAGGATGTGGCTAGCGAATGGTGGGAGGGAACTGGTCTAGCTGATCATCCCGAATTGAACTGGGGTACCTTCAAGACTAAGATGATTGACCGTTTCTTTTCCCGTGCTATGAGGGAGGCGAAGCATAAGAAATTCATTTACCCTACGACCGAGGGGTTGAAGGTGACTGAGCTTGCCGCTAAGTTCAATCATCTATTGCAATATGCTGGGCCAGAAGTGTCGAGTGAAGAGCAAAAGATCTGGTACTTCCATGGATGGATGAATCCAGAAATCAAACCTCTGATGGTGCGTCACGGTTGTTCTACACTAGAGCAATATGTTGATGCGTCCTACAAAATAGAGGCCACACTGGAAGAATCCGTCCAAAACCGGGAGAAGCAGATTAAAGGAAGGGGTGGGCAGCAGGATCGCCAGGTTGGTGCATTCAAGCGACCGACATCGGCCACCAAATTTGAAAAGTCTGGTCGTGCTAAAGACCGAGACGACTCAGTTTGACTCCGCCAGAGGCTCAGGTTGGAGTAGCGAAGTGATTCAATGCCACAACTGTGGTGAAGTTGGGCATAAAAGTCTTAACTGCCAAAAGGAAAATTGGGTATGTTATAACTGTGGGAAAGAAGGCCACATGAAAACATACTGTAGGCAGAGGGGCCAAGGACCAACGCAGTCATACCAGGCCTCAAATGTTGGCAATGGGTAGAACCCAAAACCATGGATGTCCGCCTCAGAGCAATCTATTGCTCGTAATAAAGGCAAGGCGCCTATGGAGTCTTCTGGTTAGGGGCAACGACTCTTTGTGATTCGCCACTCCAATGAGAATGAGACTCTGAACGAGTAGTTGTATTTCTGTTAAGCCTTATTAAGAATAAAGAGCGACGACTTGTGTCGATAGTCTCCATAGCTTAGTAATCTGTTTGTTTGACTTTCTGTCAATTATTTTAATGTAATGTTTCGAATAATAAATAAGTGTTTCCGTGTTCCAGAAATTACTAAATTCGTTACTATTGCAAGTTGTTCGACCATACGAGAATCCTTGAGTGCCAAAGATAGTACATATCATGTGTTGATAAAGACTGTTTGGACTCATAAAGGACAGTGTTGGGTTGGGACATGCGTGGTTGTTCCCTACCCTATTAGTGTCAGTTTTGAGGTCAGAACTATTCATAAGAACTCCTCTATTTCCTGAATTAATGTCAAGATGAGCTTTGTCTCGAGAGGATAATGTTGTAAGGACTTCTTGCTAGAAGGAATTGGCATGTATAGTAAATGCTCTGTGGAGTTTGAGCATTAGATGGGGTATACTCTGAGCATTAGATGGGGTAAGTTGTATAAATTGAACATTTAAGTGAATAAATGTATAAGAGAGATATTTCATAAGGAGTCGTTTTCTCTAAGATAATCGTACTCTAATACGATCTTGAGCAAAACTTTAGAACCCAAGATTTATGTTTTTGAGACCTAGAAATGAGTGCGTCCACTTTGGGACCAGTGTTGAAAGCTTTTGGGAAAGTTAAGTGTGCAAAATCATAAGTATTAATTTGGGAAGACCTATTTGAGGTTTCGTTATGAGGTGTTCTCTATAAGGAAACGAGATAATGAGATGATGATACGAGAAGTGTTGAGGTGATTAAGTCTTGGATAAATAGTGAATATCAGTAAAGCAAAAGGGTGCTTAATTTGGGATAATAAGTCGTGTGAGGATAACTGGTTGTTTAAAGATTTAGGGGTGAATAACAAACTCAACCGGTAAAAGTTTGTTATGATTTTTAAAGATCAATAGTGTGGAAAAAGTAAGTATGTGGATGTTGTCAACTGGACTGGAGGAAAAAGTGATCTTCGTCGATTAAGGTGATCGTATGACACGTTTGGATAAAACGAGGTTATAATATTGTAAAATGGATTATTAAATCATGTTGAGATAAACCGACTTAGGATGCGGTGTGATTAATTGTGGGAAAATTTAGGGATCATAAGCGTAAAGATTTCGAGTTAAGATATAGCACAAGGGCCGAATTTAATTAAGGTAACCAAGGAAATAGGTGAGCTGTGTATGTAAGGAGTAAGGCCTATATGACAAGTGGAGGTACTAAGTTGAGGTATAAGTGAGTTCTATGTATGTACTTTGAGGATCTGATCATCGAAAGGAATTTAGTAGAAAAATGTTGTATTCTTCTGCTTGAGGACATCAAGGTCTTTATGATGAATAGAGCATAATAGCGAGATTATATTGGAGATTATAATGGATACTCTGACTAAGGCAATCGTAATCTTGTGGACGATCATATCAATTCTAACGAGGGTAAGAAATGAAGGCAGTATGTAGTAAGTGGAATCATGATCGAATAAATAGTTCGACTTGGGTGATATAGGTTACGAAGACCAAATTTATCTAAAGGATATCAACTTAGGGAAGATAAGGTATGTACCTTGAGAGTGGTTTATAAAGAGAAAAGTTAAAATAGAAATGTGTGTTCTCATGCTTAAGGTATAGCCAGTCTATTGCGATGATTTTGGAGATAATGGTATGGTTGAGGAAATAGATCGTTTTCCTAGGAATAATTTCATTGATGAAATGATTAAAGATATTAAGTTCAGGTGGTGAGATTAATGGTGAAACCGATTCCTCTACCTTAGTAATGTTAGTTTCGGGGTCGAAACTATTGTTAAAGGGGTAGTAATGTAATAACCTTCAGGTTGCCATAAGGGTAATATAGTTGGTGATAGCAAGTTATAAAATTCCCTTAAGTTGTGAAGGGGTCTAACTGTAATTTGAACCAACTTATAGATTTAACTTAGAATGCTTGAACAAATTTACAAAGTGTTAAATGGGTTAGGCATGGTTAAACTTATAAGGTTGGGTAACTTATAATAAGGTCGCTCCTCTGAGCTGTTATCGGCAAAGTTTCGGGGTCGAAACTTCTTTTAAGGGGGTAGTAATGTAATAACCCTCAATTCAGTAAGGGTATTTGAGTAATTTCCCAACCCTCGTTCTGTAAGTAAGACGTGTTAAGCGTATTTGGAATCTCTGTGTGAAACCCTCTTGAACATAATAATATACGTTTTGGTGTGTATTGGGTCTTGGATTATTTTTAAGTACTAAAAATAAGATCTAGCAAAGATCCGCGAGCAAAGATCCATGAGAAGTCCCAAGAACGCGAACACGGCATTTCCGCGATCGCGGAGTTCTTCCGCGGGCGTGGATTCACCCAGGATCCAATCCGCGATCGCGGCTCCGTTTCCGCGACCACGGATCGCTGGTTCGTCTTCGTCTCTAATTCTCGCCGCGTTTCGCCGGTTCGTGTGGCAGCGTTTCGCCGAGAGGGGAGGGGGGATGCCGAACGATTGGGTTGCCGGCGTTGAGCTTCCCTTTCCCCTATAAAAGGAGGTCGGGGGCACTTGAATCTCCATCCTCAGATTAATCTCTCTCTCCCTCTTGTTTTGTGTCGTCGCCGGAATTCGTGTGCTCGCCGGAGTTTTTGGAGTTTGCCGGAGGTGTCGTTGAAGCCGGGAAGAAGTGGTGGTGGTGCGCATCCAGCCAAGGAGTGGTAAACCGAGTTGACATCGTCGGTAAAGCCGCGAATTCGATCTAACGCCGCGTCGGGAGGGCGAACCGTGATCGCGAGTATGAACTGCCGCGACCGCGGCTCTGCCTAGAATTCCGTGACCGCGGATATGAATTCCGCGACCGCGGATATGAATTCTGCGACCGCGGAATTTGCCCAGGTCAGGCTAGTTCCTTCATTGTGCTTTGGTTTTTGTACTGTATCTAATTAGGGTTTTTGTACCTTGTTTCGCGTGCGTCGTCGGGATGGACCTTGGGACGACGGTGGATTTTGGCGGGAATTTGCACAGGTTGTTGAGCACGTGTCCAGTCCTTCCATTCTGCAGGATAATCTTCGTTCGTCTAGATTAAGGCAAGTGGCGGTTCACTCTTGCTTATCATTCCATAATTCCTTTAATTATCAATTACTTGATTGTTAATTAAAATGGGGTGAAGTGTTGTTTTTGTTTGGGAACAGATTTAATAAAATGATGTGATTAAAATATGATATTATAATAGGTTGTATATATTGCTAGAACAACGCTATTATACATGTTATTACTGTAATGAATTTTGGTGCGGATTTAAATGTAACTTAAATGCTAGATTAGCACGAGTATTCTTAGGAACGCTAATGCCTTATGAGGATTAGTCGTTTTTTTATAACTTGGTATTAGTCGGAATAATTCTCAAATACTTTTAAAGGTCATGACCATTGCTTCTTATCCACCCGTTAAGGATAAGAGGTGTTTAAGCACCTTGCTAGTGCCATTGGGTTAGGCGTAATGTCACCCTGTGTTATTCTCGTAGTCACTCGAGATTGTATTAAAAGCTTTAACGCTAATATACGTTTTGTAATTAAATAAGATAAGTGTGGTTATGCACCTAATTAATGAACCCTCGGGCGAGGAGTACAACGTGGAAACCGCCCGGACTCTTGTTAGAGTAAGTCATCTTTTCAATCTGAATTCGCATTACGCGGTGAGGTTGGTCGTGGACCCAAATAACTAAGGTCATTTTTAAACTTGTGTGTAAACTTAACGTTCCCAAACATTTGTCATACGTTTCCCATTAGACTCAATTCCTTTGGAGTCATCTTTTCAGTACATGTCTAAATATTAATCATTCCGTGAAAGTTTCGGGTTATGTATCGTTCCTTCAGTTGTTATTCGAAGGACAATGATAGTAAACGGTTACGTTCGTCCTATATGGCACATCAGTGGTTGGTCCCCGAAGTCTTGAAGTAACCAATTGAAGAGAGGCTTGTAGTTGAAGATTTAAGCGTCAGTGTTTTAAAGTTGTTGAGTATTACTTTAATATATTCTTATAACCAAGTCTTGTAATAGGGTTTATTATAAAAGTCTTCCGCTGTAAATTCACTCTGTTGTAAAATCGTCGTTCTCATTTTATGAGAAGTCTGTTAATAAAAGGTTGAGTTTTATTTAAATATGTCTTCCGCTGTTTAATCTTTCGTTATGTAATATAATTATTTAAGCTTAATTGTTCCGATTAAAGCCTAGGGTGACTTTGGACAGTAACGTCTGAGGTCACTAGCGTGTGACACGACCGACATAAGTCGGGGGTGTTACAGAATCAAGGATGGAAATCCAAGAGACAAGAAGAATCTATTAGATCTTGTGGGTTTTTAGGGGTTATACTAGGATTACATTTATTTATTGCAATTTTTTTGCTTTAAATATCTCTAAGTTTATGCTTGCTTGTTTATTTATGCTATTTAGTTCACTAGTAAATAGCTTTGCATGATAAACTTAGTTCCCTTAAAAGAAAATTGAGATTTTGCCTTTTCAAATCATAAGCTATGAGGCCCTTGGAATTTGATGAATAGGTTTTGCCAAAGCAAGGTGTCCTTCTTTGACCTTGGGATAGTATGGAAAAATCTATATATGGGGTTTACAACCTTGATCTTGTTATACTCAACAAAAGGCCAAAAGATAATGTTTTGGATTTTGAGGCACGAGATAGATTTGACATAAGATGTAATCTATCAACCAAGAGTTATAATTGTTATAACTAGTAAAAGTTACTTACCTTGATCACATAGGATTTAGGGAAGTGTCAAAGTATGCCTAAAGTCTTATCGGAAATAGGATATTGGAATCATTTTATTCAAAAGTGAAGTTTTTTTTTAATAAAATGTGCATTTGCTTATTTATGTTTAAAGCGTGTTTAAATTTTATAAGTTATTGTATGACAAGCATGATTTATATTTTTCATGTTATTTCTATTGTAGATATTTTGTCTAGAAACGATAATTCAACAATCATCAACTTACGTTCGATTCTTGAGAAGAATAAGCTGAACGAAAACAACTTCCTTGATTGTGAAAGAAATATGAGAATTGTTCTTACATCTAAAGGAAGAGAGAATGTCCTTGACATCCCTATCCCAAAACTGACTGCTATCTCTACTCTAGAGGAGATAGAAGAGGAAAAGCAGAACAAAGATAAGTCAGTGATTGTCACTTGCCTTATGCTGGCTTACATGGAATCGAACCTTCAAAAGAGGATTGAGAGGATGGATGCCTATACCATCATTCACAACGTCAAATTTATGTTTCAGGAGCAAACAAGGATGAAGAGATATGAAACTCACAAGGCAATTCTTGATTGCAAGCTTGAGAAACGCAAGCCAGTCAACGCTCATTTGTTCAATATGATTGGATATTTTGAGAACATGGCAAGACTTGGCTTCCCCTATTGTTAAGATTTGGCTACAGACATCACACTCCATTCTCTACATGATGGATTTGCTCAATTCAAGTTGAACTTTAATATGAATGGAGTTGGAAAAACACTTGAAGAGCTACGTAGGATGCTCAAAGCAGTTGAGCAAAATATCTCTATTGACATGAAGAAAGAGATTCTAATAGTCAACAAGGGAACATGATTCAAGAAAGGGGCACCTGGACAACATAAGAAGAACGTGCAAGGGAAGGGCAAGAAAGTTGCACAACCCAAGCAGACTTCTGAAAAAGCTATAGTAGTTGCTGACCATGATTGTTTCTACTGCCATGCCAAGGGGCATTGGAAGAAGAACTACCTGAAATACCTGGAAGACAAGAATAATGGAAATGTGAGTTCCACTTCAGGTAAAGATGTTATAGAAGTCCTAACAACTAAAGCTTTAACTTGGATATTAGATATCGGCTGTGGTTCTCACATTGTTTCGAATGTGCAGGGACTAAGAATAAGTAGAAGCTTAGCTAGGGAGAGGTAGACCTACGCGTTGGAAATGGAGCATGGGTTGCTGCACTTGCCATGGGAGATTATAGTCTCTCTTTACCTTCTGGTTTAGTATTAGAACTTAAAAATTTTTATTTTCCCCCTTCTATTACAACAAACCTCATTGCGACTTGTGTTTTGGATATTGAAGGCTATGATTTTGGAATCAAGAATGGATGTTTTTCTATTTGCAAGGACAACGTCTTTTATGCCAATGCACTATTGAGTAATGAACTCTATGTGGTGGAACTAGGATTTAGAATCTATAACATAAACACCAAAAATCAAAAATCAAATGATTTTGACACTACTTATCTATGGCATTGTCGATAAGGTCACATTAGCTTAAACACATGAAGAAGCTCCAAAAGGATGGACTTCTAACCTCATTTGATTGTGAATCATTTGAAACATGTGAATCTTGCCTAATGGAAAAGATGACAATGTCACCTTTTACTGGGGTAAGTGAAAGGGCAACTGGGCTTTTAGCCCTAATACATACACATGTATGTGGACAAATGAGCATAGAAGCTAGAGGTGGTTACATATACTTCAAAACCTTTACTGATGATTTAAGTAGATATGGATACATATACTTAATGAAGCATAAGTCTGAATCTTTTGAAAAGTTCAAAGAGTTTGAGAACGAAGTTGGAAATCAACTTGGCAAGAAAATTAACGCATTACAATCTGATTGTGGTGGTGAATATTTGAGTCAAGAATTTGATCATCATTTAAGAAGTTGTGGGATCCTCTCACAACTAACTCCACCAGGAACACCACAATTGAATGGTGTATCTGAGAGGAGGAATATGACCTTGTTGGACATGGTTCGGTCTATGATGAGTTTTGCTGATCTTCCAATATATTTATTAGGATATGCTCTCACAACTCTAGTGTTCACACTAAATAGGACTTCGTTCAAAGCTATAGATAAGTCACCATATGAGTTATGGACTGGAAGAGTTCCAAGTTTATCTTTTTTAATGATATGGGGACGTAAAGCTTATGTAAAACGTTTACAAGCAGACAAGCTTCCACCAAAATCAGATAAGTGCTTCTTTGTAGGGTATCCTAAGGAAACAAAAGGATACTACTTCTACAATCTCAGTGAGCACAAAGTGTTTGTTGCAAGGGATAGTGTCTTTATGGAGAAAGAGTTTATTTCCAAAAAGCCAAGTGGGAGAAATGTTGATCTCGAAGAAGTTCGAGAAGCACAACAAACTAGCAACAAGATGACATGGATTACACCATGCTAGAGACGACTGTATTTGGGGACCTAATCCCGCAAGGGGAGGCAAACCATGCATCGCCGGTAGTGGAGTCACAAGACCACATTCCTATTGTTCCTTAAGAATTCGATTCTAATGAGATACCAAAATGTTGTGGAAAATCCTCATGTGCGTTGTTCAACCTACACGTAGATCAGATAGGCTCAGATTACAGCTAAAGAGAAACGTTGATTTCATATTGACTGAGGGTTTAGACATTCTGCTTTTAGAAATCCAGGAGCCTACTATATAAAAGCAAGTTGTGGCGAGTCCAGACTTCGAGAAATGACGTATAGCCATGAAGTTTGAAATGGATTCCATGTTTGAGAATCAAGTATGGGACTTGATAGATTTGCTAGATAGGGTAGTACCCATACAGTGCAAATGGGTTTACAAACTCAAAATAGACAAGGATGGAAACGTAATAGTTTTTAAAGCGAGACTGGTTGTAATAGGTTTTAGACAGATTCATGGTATTGAGTATGATGAAACCTTCTCACCACTTGATATGATCAAACCCATTCGGATATTCCTAGCAATTGCAGCTCATTATGATTATGAGATCTAGCAAATGGATGTCAAGACCGCTTTTCTAAATGAGTATTTAGAAGAGGATGTGTACATGACACAACCTGAGGCTTTTGAGGATTCATAGAATCCTAGGAAAGTATGCAAGCTTAAGAAGTCCATTTATGGACTTAAGCATGCATCAATGAGTTGAAACCTTCGATTTGATAAAGTGGTCAAATTGTTTGACTTCGTCAGATGTGAAGAAGAACCTTGTGTTTACAACAAGTTTAGTGGGAGCAAAGTTGATGTGACCTTGTCCGATGGAAAGACCACAAATCGTTGTCAAGGATCGCTTGAATGCGTATTGGGGCAAAACAACTCGTCGGAAGGGAAGAAAGGGGCAGCGGACTGTAGGGGGGAAGTCATAGGGACGACCGGCGGTGTGGTGCGGTGGTGACGGAGGAGGCGAGCGGCGGCGGAAGGCTGGGAGGAATGAGCGGCGGCGGAATTGCGGTTGTGGTGGTGGTGATCGGCGGCAGCCCTAGGGATTAGGGTTTGGAGGGGAGACAAGAACTAGGGTTAGTTCTTGTTGCGGGATTGCGGATAGTAACCGGATAGTTGTGTAACCAAATTAACGCGCCAGGATAGTTCGACTAGGAACGCGTTAATTTTGTTGATGTCGGGGGCCCGAGTTTCAGGAGATTACTCGACTGTAAACAAAAGCTCTATTTCGACGTAGCCTGAAATGAAATACAATAGTTCCTATTTATACTATAGAGTGGGCCTAATGGGTCAAACTCTCTAGTTACTAAATCTGGCGGCCCATTTAACATAAATAGAAACCACCCAGAATTAGCAGTTACTTAAAATAGAAATGATGTTCATAGAAATGTCCAGAAATAGTAAGTCTCCTAAATCGAGCTCAGACTGGATGTAGCTATAGAGGAGTCAGTCACGGCTCAGCTGACGAGACACAGAAGCTCGGGCGATGTAGTGATCTGGTCATGGCTGGCTACAAGTCTGGTCACCAAGGATTGTGTCGCTGCTTGGACACTCTTCGCTCTGGCGCAGGTGATAGGACCTGTAGGCGGAAGTTGCATGGCGTCTTCCTCCTCTGTAGCTAACATGGAGGACTGGGTCACATCAAAAGTGATCTTCCTAGTCTTATATGTGGATGACATACTACTCGTTGGAAATGATATTCCTATGTTGGAGTCCGGTAAGGACTGGCTTAAGAAGTATTTCTCAATGAAAGACTTAGGAGATGTCGAGTACATATTAGGCACCAAGATCCATAGAGATAGATCTAAAAGACTTATTGGACTAAGTCAAGGAACGTTTATTGATAAGGTTCTTGACAGGTTCAAAATAAAAAATTCCAAGAAGGGATTCCTGCCTATGCAGTATGGCTTACATCTTAGAAAGAAGTAGTGTCAAGTGACACCTGATGAGCTATAGAGAATAAGTAGGATTCCTTATGAATCTGCATTAGGATCCATTATGGGATAATATAGATTTAACCCATTGCTATTATATCCAGGTCATATAAGGTCACACACAATTGAATAATTGGGCTAGATCAAAGCAACCCGAGGCCCACAGTGGGACTAGGGAATTTCGGCCATGTGTGTTATTTGGAAGAGTGGATTATTCATCAAGTAATAATAAAGAGTTATCTATTTACTTGATGATAAAAGGAAATTCATCTTTAGGAGAGATAAGATATTGTATCAACCATAATTCTCCCTTTCTTGTTACAAGGGAACTATCCATTATCTCATGTGTTGAGAAAAGGCACTTTTCCACCAACATACTAGGGTCGGCCATGCACTTCTACAAGGAGACTTGGAGATTTCTATTTTCGATCTAGCAAACAAAGGCAAGACGATCTAGTACCGTACTCGTGTGGATCAAGTAGAGGAGTCACACTTGACGCTATATTCTCTAGGGTGATCCGAGAAACAAGTTTTGCATCAAAAGGTATGTTACTCTTTCATATATGATTTATATCAAGATGCATGAGAACCTAAGTTAGACGTTATAAAACTGTTTTATGAAATTACGCTTAAGCATCTAAATCCCTACAAGATGAGAGGGGGCGATGGAAGAGGACAAAGGCGGCGTCGGTCCGAGGAGAGGGGTGGTAACAATCGGAGAAGAGGAAGGCGTAAAAGCTGTCGGAGATGGTGAACATATTTCTCAGAAATCGGCCTCTAAACAAATGAGAAGGAAGAAGACATGAGTCCATTGACTTTTCTACTTCTCTCTATTTTCATGTACTAATAAAAAATACAGATGAAAGGTGTAAAATATACATAAATATTAACTTAATATATTTTTATGTTATAACTAAAATGACACATGGATTTTTTTATTAGAATTTCACTTTACACTTCTATAAATGTACAATGATCCTGATATTTAACTCAGGAAAGAGTGTGCTTTCAAAAAAAAAAAAAACTCAGGAAAGAGTGTTATGTGCGTGATTGCATTTAGCGTTTCAATGAAGGGTCGAATTAAGGTACAATTTGCTTCTAGTCTACAATCTATAATACAATTAAAGCAAACCCTTTTCCAATCCCCCTCCTTCCGCCACGTGGCACCCTCTTCAAGCCCCCTTTTAGCCTATTTTATATTTATTTATTTTTTCTTTTCTTCACCCTTCATGCTTAACCGTCCATTCTCAAAACTGTCCATCTGCAGCAAAACCGTCCATTTTCCTCTCAACTTCTTCTTCTTCTTCTTCTAATTTCATATTTGTTCTTCAATATGATTAATTCAGATTGCAACCACATGAATACCTTTCATCTCGATTTCCTTTTTTGATGGCAGTCAAAGGCTCCATCCAATTCATCATATTTTTTACCCTCTTTGCATGTAATATTTGCATATCAGAAGTGAACTTTTTTTACTTTCTCCGGTTCTGTCATCGGTGAGTCTTGAAGTGTTCGTGAATTCGAAGTGGGATTTGTAGACGAAGAGGGACGATAGAAGATGTATGCAACATTTGAAAATTAGGGAAAAATAGTTATAATTTCGGTCATTGAAAAGTGCGACATAGGGGAGGGGGCGCTTGGCGGAGATGCGAGTGGGGAGGACGCGTTCGGTGTGGCGTCCAGCGTTGTTCGACGTTGACGGAGGAGGAAAACAGGTTGTTGATTCCGATGGTTCCCCGTACCGGAGGGCGAGGATGTTGTTGATTGTCTTTTGGAGAATTTGTCCTCATATAAAAAAGATTTTTCCTCAAACCTAATCAGGTACAAACTCTCTCTATTTCTCTCTTAATTCTTATTGTTGAGATTCATTCGAAGATTTGCCAAGTTTGACAATTTCCTATGTCGTTTGCAATATAATTTTGCATTACACTTGCCGACTTGACTTCAGGACGCCATAGGTGATGAGTCCACCACAACCATGAGTGCCAAGGAGGAACTACAAGAGATGACACTACGAAGTGGTGGTGCCATAACTAGGAGCAAGGCACGAGCCATAGCAAGAGCAACACAAAGCATCGTCACAAGGAACATGGCTTTAGATGTGGAAGACTCATCAACGTTAGCTAAGACATGGACACTTTCCACCTTGTCCTTGTCTAAGTCACCGACGCCCCAACAATGCCTAATCAGCTCGAGTGCCCAGGAGCTGCTGCCGACGCCCAGCTGTAACATTGAACCCGCATCGGCAACCAAACGCCACCACCTGGCAACCACCCAAGACGGCGCCGCCTTCCACCACCTACCGGCCAGCTGTGATGCCAAGCACCCTAGCTACCACCCCAGACTGGCCCCGCGCCAAGGCGAGCCCTCCAAGTGATCCAAACAGGCCAATGCCATACCCTTGCCGATCACGCAACCCGGCGTCGACCATGGTATTGCCTTGCACACAAGCCCGACGTTTGTGCCTTTTTCCTTGGAGTTTCGACCTGAAATTTGGAGCGTAGTTTAGTTACACATTTAGACAGCTTGTGTTAACATTTCATGATTTTTGGAGAACATTTGAATATTTAGGAAATAAGATCTTTATTTATGGAAATATATCCATAAATAAAGATATACTGCAATTTGTTTTTTTTTTGTTTTTTTGGTCCTATGACGAGCCCCGATTTGGGTCCATTAGACGGCCCTCCGTCCGGGTCCGGGGCATGATCGGTGATGGCAAGCCCCCTTTGGGCCCCACAACCCCCTCCCCATCCAACGCTTATGCATTCCACCCGAGGGTCTCGAACCCGAGACCTTTGGGAGGCAAGCAACGAAGCCCCGATGTCGGCTGCGCTAGCGAGGAGGAAAACAGGCTGTTGATTCCGATGGTTCCCCGTACCGGAGGGCGAGGATGTTGTTGATTGTCTTTTGGAAAATTCCACCACCTACCGGCCAACGCCAAGGCGAGCCCTCCAAGTGATCCAAACAGGCCAATGCCATACCCTTGCCGATCACGCAACCCGACGTCGACCATGGTATTGCCTTGCACACAAGCCCGACGTTTGTGCCTTTTTCCTTGGAGTTTCGACCTGAAATTTGGAGCGTAGTTTAGTTACGCATTTAGACAGATTGTGTTAACATTTCATGATTTGTGGAGAACATTTGAATTTTTAGGAAATAAGATCTTTATTTATGGAAATATATTCATAAATAAAGATATGCTACAATTTGTTACATTAGGGTTAGTTTTTAATCATTTTTAGGTTAGAAAAACGCAGCCTTGCTTGGCTTCCTCCTTAAGTACTCTTTTGGTAGTTCTTTCACAACTACGCTTAATCATATTGAATCAAATTGTCAAGTAGAGTTTTCACTCCTTCTTTGGTTCTTAGGCGTCACAAACTTCATTATTTGGTTACTTAGATCGATCTCAAAACAATCATCTTCGACGAGACCTTCAATCAATTCTATTGGTTGTTGATTTCACCTTACGACACATCCTTGCGTCATCGCCAAGCCGTCGTAGAGGAGCTTTGTTGACATTCAACAAGGTCGAGAGTCAAGAGTTGGACGAGGAATCGAGCTTGCTAGATCTAGATCCTACACGTTTCACATCAATAGGTGTGGCTGCAAACCTGCAAAAGAGGATGTCAAGAGATTCTTCACATCGGAATTTGACAGAGCTGTAAGAAGTTCAACCATTTTAATGAGATTATGTGTTTTTTTGTTAATTATTATCAATTGAACGTTTATTTCATGATATTATTTGTCAAGTTGTAAACTCCAATCATTGCGCTCTTTGGTGCATAAATTATATCACCTATCACTACAGCTTAGATGCTATTTTTATTGCTTGGTTTTATTAGATGTTCGAAGTTGTTAATATATTAGCTTACAGATTCTTCCAAATGGCATTAAAGTCAAGCTTTAGAGCAATTCTCTTAGTGTGATAGAAGCACCCACCAATGAGAGGATTGTGATTTCGAGAATGGTAACTTGAATTGTTCTTTTTGCATAAAAGGTTTAGTGGATATATATAAGTGTATTGTAGAGCTGGAAGTAAAATCAGTTTATTGCAACGATGTATAATTTTTCGTGTCCTCTATAAATCATTAGATATGTTTCCTTTTGTTTCAACCCACTAATAATCTTTACTACTCTTTACTTAGCTTAGTATATTGAGTTGTAAACATGGGTTATTTCAACATAGGGTTAGATCAATCTATAAGCTATCATAGTGTATTAGTTTTCACATCTATATCCTTCATGGGGTCCTTAGACCTCCTTCAACAAGAAGACACTGATATGGATCGAACAACCAGATGAACATCAATCCTGATAATAATTCAGAGGTAATTATTTATCTTTCAGTTAATCAATTTCCTACCTCTAATTTTCACACCAGGCATTTGCATCCCTTATGTTCACACCATGGATTCAGTTTTGTCTATTTTTTGTTGAGAGAATTGTTGTTTTATGATGCTTGGAGTTGTTTGAGAAGTATTTTGTGTTTGGTCAATTTCTTCTAGATGCCAAGTAGCCTAACCAACCATGCTGCTTTGTCCAGTAACTCAGGTCTTACGCTGTAGTGAAATGGTTTTATATTGTCTTTATATTTTTGTAAATGGATTTGATTTGAGAGATTTATTATAGTTAATTCTCTATTTGATTTCATGCTATAGCCAATGAATATGTTTAATTCATATTCTACTTATGTTGCATTCCTTTCACTAGAGATATTTTTGCTGTCCATCCTCAACTTTTTTCCTTCATGCTTTCTACGTGGCAATTCAAACTTGGTATACGGACTGCGAAAATTTATACCGTATGAAAACTACCTACTAATGTCATACTTTGTAGAACGATTTACTCAGGGTAATTGAATTTTCACAATAATGAAATGAGTTTAGCCTTATTATTGCTACATTTTTTCTTAGTGTTGAAATTTGCAGTCAATTCCTCTCTAAATACATCAGGTTTATGGGTTTTATTGAGAACTTGGTAACTTATTATAATTTCAGGAGTTGTTTGTTCACTATTTCATAAAGGTTTAAGAGTTTGGCATAACTTCAGGTTAGGGCCGACAAACGATTCCGTCTCTTTTTTTTTTTGGTAAAAAGAGAGGCGGCGCTCTCGGACATAAATAAATGCAAACACTACTTCGTCACCAGGCGGGGTGTAGAAAAATCTCTCACATCATTCGACAAGAGAAAAGACACCCGAACGGGCGGAGAAACCAACACATGAAAACCTAAAGGAAAATAAAAAGTCAGCAAGGCAAGGTTGTCCGCAACCAGATTTGCCTCTCTGTAGATATGACGAAATTGGATGGACCAATCCCTACTGAGGAAGCCTTGTGCCATGGAGACGAGGCTGAAGAGAGGGTGAAAACGCTCCATAGGTTTGTGAAGTAACATGGTCGCTACGAGCGAGTCTGTTTCTACACAAACCTTCTTGAAACCTCTAACCCAGGCGAACTTGAACCCATTCAGGATGCCCCAAAGTTCCGCGCAAAGAATCGAACAGTCGATTCCGTCTCTAGAAATTAGGGGTGAGCAAGCGGATATATCCGATCCGATCCGGTCCGGTATACCGGATATCCGGTTCAAAAAATTTACAAAACCCCGATCCGTATCCCGGTCCGTTTTGAAATGGATATCCGGTAAAAAGGACCCGGATCGGATATCTGAGTTGGATATCCGAATTATCCGGTTACTACAAATCTATTAAAAATAAATCAATATATTCATTTTTTAAATTCAAAAGTAATAAATTATAAATTAAGAAATAAAATTTGTAGGTTGTTTCTTAATTTGTTCGTACGATTTAAATTATATACACACTTATTATTCATATGAAAACATATTTACACTATTTTACTTGGACAACAATATAAATATGTGATTAAGGATGTAAAATTTATTAATATATTACTCAATATATTAGTTATAATAAACAAATTTATGATTATAAATATTATATGAATAGTACCGGATATTTTCGGATATCCGATAAGCTAAATATCTTGATCCGTATCCGGTTCAAGTATCCGGCAAAATCACCCGGATCGGATCGGATACGGATAAAAACTTAAATGATATTTTCGGATACGGATTTTTAGGATACGGATCGGCGGATTTTCGGATCGGATCAGCCGGATCGGATATATTTGCTCACCCCTACTAGAAATTACTTCACTTGCCATGGGGAGTTTTTTTGTCTACAATCTTTGGATGTAAGACTTGAGATTTTTTATAGAAAACGAATTTGGGATCGTAAGAAATTTTGTCGTCTTAATTAATTTTTAAGGAGTCAATATATTTTATGTTTACTATAATTATGAATTGATGGTATGACTTAAAATTTTTGGGTTTTTTGCCGTTTTGTAGATGTTATAAGTTTCGTTTAGGATTGTCTCGTATATATGGATGGGCACACATAATTAGGCTTAGATATTTTTGAAATATCATTATAAGGTGTATATTGATATTTTATTTCAGTTAATAATTCTAAGATATTTTCCTACTACTAACAGTAGTATGAATGTCGACGAGGAAAACGGATACGAATTAGTATCGGTAATAGAATTATTTCCGAGTAATTAGTAGGGTATTTCAATTCTATATACATATATATTATATAGTTAAAATAATCATTAGCAAAAAGACAAAATAGATTTTTTTGATATTTATCTATTTAAAACAAGCTTATCACCTAAAAGCTACATATTTTCTCCTAATCTATTTAGATGTCTCTACCTCTTTCCTCCCTCTCCACCGCCATTCACCATCTTTTATTTCTCCCCTTGGCTGCCTCTTACCTCTCTTGGGACGCCGGACGCACCACCTAAACCATCGCCCTTCCATGGATATCCACCACCACTCTCCTCCTTTCTTCCTCCATGCTCACGGCTCCTCTCCTCCTCCATATCCACCGCCATACACACCTCCCTCACGGTTCCCTCCTCTCCTTCTTTCACGTGCAGCAGCAGCCATGGAGGTTCCCTCTCCACACCCTTCTCCTTGTGAGCTATGCAGCCCGCCGCCGGAGAAGGTCGCCTCCTCTGTTTTTCCTCCGCCCTTGGCTGCTGTTCAGCGGTGTTTTGAGCTGCTGGGGGCTGTTGCTACTGTTGTACAGTGGGTGTGGTCCAACCATTTCCATAGGAGCTTCAATTCCCTCTTCAAGCCCTGCATCCTTCCTTGCCAAGGAATTGTAAGGTAACACCTTCTTAGCTTCCTTAGACCTAATCCCATGATTGGGATGCTTTTGTGTAAAAGAGGTACTTAGGGTGCAAATGATGATTAATTAGAGGTTAATTGATGTTGTGAGAGGCTTAGGTGGATTGGAAAGATTGGAAGTGGAAGTTTGAAATTGGGCATTTCTGTGCACTTCTGGAAAATTCTGGGCATATTACCGAAAATGTGTGGCTGGGTTCATAAGGTGAGGAATTATTTTACGAGTATGAAGAACTTTACAGATCTTGATTTGGATATGTATATCAAAAGTTATGCCAAAATCTGTGTTGTATTGTAGATTTGGGTATTCGCATCAACGACGCGAATCGTGGGTATTCGCAGCAACGACGCGAATCGTGGGACGTCGGGCCGTAGAAATGGTTATAGTGCAAAAATTGCTTGACGTGGAACTTCTCTAAGACAAGTTATTTGCGAATATTTACGTGCCTAGTATAAGTTTAGGATATTAGATTATGCAGGAATACCGTAAATAGGATTATATATGAATGTTGAGTAGGTCATGGGAGGTGCTTTACCTGTATTGGGGAGGCCGGGTCGCCTAGCTAACGATGTCGTTCCCAACCCATGGGTAAAGGTGTCTACCTACACTGTGTGGGTTAGAAGGTACCTTTGCGTCCAAAAGTGCTTGGGCGTGTTTTCGAACGTTTTCGTAAATGTTTTCTGAACGTTTTCGTAAATGTTATTTTACATTGAGTTTTCCTTATAAGAAAAGTATACCCGGGTATAAGTTTTGAATAGTGGATTTTAATCCCGATGATCTGTGGTTCAATTGGATGTTTATTGGATTCACTGTGATGTAATCTGAGGTCTAGTTGGATACTTATGGGGATTACTGTAATGAGATCAGTTATATAATATGTGGTCCACTGGATATTAGTTAGGTAGTTATGGGAATTTATGTGATGTGATCTATAATGTAGTATATGGTCTAGTTGGGTATTTATGGGAATTACTGTGATATGATATGTAATGTAATATGTGGTCCAGTGGGATACTTTAAGAATTACTGTGATATGGTCTATAGTGTAATATGTGCTCTAATTGAATATTTATTGAAATTATTGTGATAAGATCTGTGATGGAAATCTATGCTCAGTTGGATACGTATCGTGGTATCTGGGTTATTTGTTCATGCACATGAGGTCAATTAAAATATTAGGTTGTACGGTATTGTGGTATCTGTGTTATTTGTCCATGCATGTGTAGTTATTTATAACATTAGGTTGTAGGTTGTAGTGGTATTTGCATATGTGTGATTCCTTTATTTATGCTACAGTACGTAATCAATTCGCTTATAACTTGCTTAGTCTGGTTGTAGACTAACCCCTTTATGTGGGGACCAGTTATATTTGCAGGACTAGGATATCAAGTAGCACAGCAGGAGCATGGAGGAAGTTATGCGACATGATGCGAATCTAGGATGAGTTTATACCAAGGATCTGTTTTTGTCTGGGTTTTGAATTCCACAGGTTAAGTGTATTTTCTTGAATAGCCTGAGGGAATTTCTGTAGGAAATTCCTGGCGCTATGACTTCCCATTGGAGGTTAATTTGGGGCGTTATAGAAGTTGTATCAGAGCCTAGGTTCCTAATTCTTGTGGGAATGAGTAGAACCAGCATCATACGTCACATCACCATCTCCATGCATGCTGCTTAGGTACTTAAGTTGGACTCCTCTCATAGCAATGTCTGATCTTGTCAGTTTAAATCTGTGTTTTAAAAGGTTGAACGTAAGGCCTGTAGAAATTGAATTTTTATTTTGTAAGGGTCGAATTTGATTTATGTAGTACTTGGTTTTACTTAAATGAATAAGGACGGTGGGAGAACGATTAGTTGTGCATCTTGTACATCCGTGAGTGAAGTTAATACATGAGGATGATGTAAGTTAAGGCTATCATAAGGATATGTACTGGAAGTTGTAGTATGGAAGAGTTATACGGATAATCAGAGGCTATAAACTGAGGATTATTAGACTTCCGTGTGCGAATGATTGGAGGATCTTATGGTACTTGTGTAAAACCTTGGTTTCTTATGGTTTATTGGAGAAGTAATAAAGTATGGGGATATTCCTTTAAGAATCCGGAATATTGAGTTTTATAGGATTATATTGTCCTAACAATTATAAGATACCATACGAGATGCATTGGTTGTGGAATTGGTTACATTCTAAATCTCTTGGGAGTAGATTATCTGTAACTACATTGAGGATGGAATGCTACTTGATTTGCTCGCCACATTTCCGATCTCTTTGAGTTTTCGTATATCAGTCCAAGTAGCAGTTCTTGTTGCCATTCTATGTCTATATACCCTCGTGTCATGAAGATCTATATAAATGTGTGTTTAAGACTTCCATGTACATATATTACCTTCATTAACTATTTTTCGAGCCATAGGACTTTTACAGGTATACGATCTTATTTGCACATTTTTTCGATTGATATGTATGTGGAGGTTACCTTTAAGTTCCTACATGATTGGTACATTTGATAAGACAGTGAGCCATTTTGCCATCTTGATCAATGGTTATTCTGGAAGTCACCTTAGTATCATTTTATATATATGAAAACGAGTTTTGGGAAGAATAGATCTTGTGCTAAGAAGGATTGGAATATTAGGAGTGACCTTATTAATAATTGTGAGTCACGACTTCGAGGAATGTAAGCATAATTGTCCATGTCTTGACAGAAGGGAGCATATATATATATTTGAGATAGTACAAGCTTACAAATTTGGTGGAGGGATATTATCACTTTGAGGATAAATTATGATGACATCAAGTTGGGAATTGGAAATCATGATAGTAGTAGGAATTAGAAATGCGGAGAAGGACCTCTTTGTTCGATGCTCTAGTGGTCATTAAGAGATTGGAGATCATATATATATTTGAGGAAAATATAGCATTAATGGACAAGTTATTTTAAGGATTCATGTTTCAAGGGTTTATAATTTTGAGGATACGCTAAGATGAAGTTTAGGAACGAATTGAAATTCATGACAGAGAGGTAATTAAAGATTCAAGGATTGTATACTTGAGATAGGGGTGACTATTGGGAAGTAGAGAATCATAATGGTATACTATTGTGAATTGCTGGAGATCTAGTTTCGAGGACGAAACTTCTTTTAAGGGGGTAGAATGTAATACTTGAGATTTTTTTTAGAAGACGAATTTGGGATCGTTTAGAATTTTGTCGTCTTAATTAATTCTTGAGGAGTCAATATATTTTATGTTTACTATAATTATGAATTGATGGTATGACTTGAAAGTTTTGGGTTTTTGCCCTTTTGTGGAATAACGGTATTTGATCATCTTGGGTGTTATAAGTTCCGTTTAGGATTGTCTCGTATATATGGATGGGCACACCTAATTAGGCTTAGATATTTTTGAAATATCATTATAAGGTGCGTATTGATATTTTATTTCAGTTAGTAATTCTAAGATATTTTCCAACTACTAACTGTAGTATGAATGTCCACGAGGGAAACGGATACGGATTAATATCGGTGTTAGAATTATTTTCGAGTAATTAGTAAGGTATTTCAATTCTATACACATATATTATAAAGTTAAAATAATCACTAGCAAAAAGACAAAATAGATTTTTTTGATATTTATCTATTTAAAACAAGCTTATCACCTAAAAGCTAGATATTTTTTCCTAATCTATCTAGATGTCTCTACCTCTTTCCTCCCTCCTCTCCACCGCCATTCACCATCTTTTATTTCTCCCCTTGGCTGCCTCTTACCTCTCTTGGGACGCACCACCTAAACCATGGCCCTTCCATGGATATCCACCACCACTCTCCTCCTTTCTTCCTCCATGCTCACGGCTCCTCTCCTCCATGTCCACCGCCATACACACCTCCCTCACGGTTCCCTCCTCTCCTTCTTTCACGTGCAGCAGCAGCCATGAAGGTTCCCTCTCCACACCCTTCTCCTTGTGAGGTATGCAGCCCGCCGCCAAAGAAGGTCGCCTCCTCTGTTTTTCCTCCGCCCTTGACTGCTGTTCAGCGGTGTTTTGAGCTGCTGGGGGCTGTTGCTACTGTTGTACAGTGGGTGTGGTCCAACCATTTCCATAGGAGCTTCAATTCCCTCTTCAAGCCTTGCATATCCTTCCTTGCCAAGGAATTGTAAGGTAACACCTTCTTAGCTTCCTTAGACCTAATCCCTTGATTGGGATGCTTTTGTGTAAAAGAGGTACTTAGGGTGCAAATGATGATTAATTAGAGGTTAATTGATGTTGTGAGAGGCTTAGGTGGATTGGATTGGAAAGATTGGAAGTGGAAGTTTGAAATTGGGCATTTCTGCGCACTTCTGGAAAATTCTGGGCACATTCTGTAATTACCGAAAATGTGTGGCTGCGTTCATAAGGTGAGGAATTATCTCAGAGTATGAGGAACTGATTTAGATATGTATATCAAAAGTTATGCTCAAATCTGTGTTGTATTGTAGATTTGGGTATTCGCAGCAACGGCGCAAATCGCGGGACGTCGGGCCGTATAAATGGTTATACCGCAAAAATTGCTTGACGTGGAACTTCTCTAAGGCAAGTTTATTGCGAATAATTACGTGCCTAGTATAAGTTTAGGATATCAGATTATGCAGGAATACCGTAAATAGGATTATATATGAATGTTGAGTAGGTCATGGGAGGTGCTTTACTTGTATTGTGGAGGCCGGGTCGCCTAGCTAACGATGCCGTTCCCAACCCGCGGGTAAAAGTGTCTACCTACACTGTGTGGGTTAGAAAGTACCTTCGCGTCCAAAAGTGCTTGGTCGTGTTTTTGAACATTTTCGTAAATGTTTTCGAAAGTTTTCGTAAATGTTTTTCCGAACGTTTTCGTAAATGTTATTTTACATTGAGTTTTCCTTATAAGAAAAGTATATCCGGGTATAGGTTTTGAATAATGGGTTTTAATCCCGATGATCTATGGTTCAATTGGATGTTTATTGGATTCACTGTGATGTAATCTGAGGTTTAGTTGGATACTTATGGGCATTACTTAATGAGATCAGTAATATAATATGTGGTCCACTGGATATTAGTTAGGTACTTATGGGAATTTCTGTGATGTGATCTATAATGTAGTATATGGTCTAGTTGGGTATTTATGGGAATTATTGTAATATGATATGTAATGTAATATGTGGTCCAGTGGGATACTTTAAGAATTATTGTGATATGGTCTATAGTGTAATATGTGCTCCAATTGGATATTTATTAAAATTACTGTGATAAGATCTGTGATGGAAATCTATGCTCAGCTGGATACGTATCGTGGTATCTTGGTTATCTGTTCATGCATATGAGGTCAATTAAAATATTAGGTTGTACGGTATTGTGGTATCTGCGTTATCTGTCCATGTAGGTGTAATTATTTATAACATTAGGTTGTAGGTTGTAGTGGTATCTGCATATGTGTGATTCCTTTATTTATGCTACAGTACGTAATCAATTCGCTTATAATTTGCTTAGTCTGGTTGTAGACTAACCCCTTTATGTGGGGGACTAGTTATATTTGCAGGACTAGGATATCAAGTAGCGCAGCGGGAGCATGGAGGAAGTTATGCGACATGATGCGAATCTAGGATGAATTTATACCAAGGATCTGTATTTGTTTGTGTTTTGAATTCCACAGGTTAAGTGTATTTTCTTGAATAGCCTGAGGGCCTGGCGCTGTGACTTTCCATTGGAGCTTAATTTGGGGCGTTACATTGGATGGGTTGATTTTTTTTATGTAGGAACTCAATTCTATAATAGTATTGCTCACTTGTGATGGTGCAACTTTGCAGGGTGGCTCATTCTCATTTATTGCAAATCTGCAACATCTACTCCTAAACATCTCTCTTTTTTAGGCTATGATCGAGGATTTTATTAATTGTCTATGTAGGTAAGATTTGTAAGCTTTGCATTATACATATCCATAACAATTGAGTAATTCCATACATGCATGGTTGCTCTCTTTTAAATGAGTTATACTTATGGATTCAATACACGCTCACATTTTCATCTCGGATTGTGCAAATTTTTGAACATGGTCAATTTATTTGCATAACAGAAAAGGCTACCCTCTTTTAGTGAGTGGTGTTCCTCTTAATGCATTAAGTGAGACTGGGTAGCTTTGGGGCGGGTTGATAATTCTGTTCATGGAAGCACTTCTAGGATTAACTGCTTGATTATCAATACATGCATTGCTTTTCAATTTTTTTCATGATTGACCTCTCAATGTCCTTGTATCTGTTTAAGCCATATGTGCGATTGGAAAGTAATGGAGCAAGATGGCTTGTACTTGTGGTAGAAAAAGATCTCTATGGTTTGCCCTGCTTGCAGCCAACAATTACAAATTTCAGAGGAAAGACATTGATGTTTAGCAGCTTGCATTTTGTAAACTATTTAGGGAATGCTGAAAAAGGAGTTTTATTATGCTTTAACCATATAGTACATGATGTTGCTTGAAGTTATCTCTTGTGCCCTTTGCTTGGTGTTTGAATTGAACTCTGATATCGATTGTCATTGCAGGTGAGAAGATAAGACTGTATTGTTATTATAATGGAGGCCCATTTTCTTGAAGGGGGTGATGGGAAGTACCTTGCTATATCAAGTAGGGTGCAAGACTCACCCTCTCTTCAGATATTTGAAAACGAGATTTAGGTATGTTGTAGTGCACTACAAAATCAAAGGCTTTTAGTAAATATTGTATTGAAAGTGAATAGCCCCAATTGTAGTTAGGGGGGCATTCATGTAATCTAAGTTGTCGTTTTTATGTTGTGGATTGGTTCTTGCCTTTATTCTATTTTGATTTTGAATTATGTTTCTAGAAATTATATATGATATTTGGGTTATCGATCAGATGTTGGTACACCATTATCTATTTTGATGGTCTTTATAACGCAACTTGGAGTTGGAAGTATCAAATACTAACGTGTACATTAGAGCCTTTACATGTGAAGATAATCATTAATTCATTGACCCTGTTTTATCTAGAAATCAGTTTTTGATATCATTTTCAAAATGCAATATGATCGCAGGTTATTGACTAAGGTAATTAGTGTTGCATCCTACCTATAACTATGTTCGGGCTTGCTGTCTACATGTATGAGATGATGAATTTATAATCGAAACAAATCATATCAGCATTTCAAGTAAAATTCTTCCATGATTCTACAACTTTGATGTTTTGCATTTTAGGGAAGTTAGTGATATTAATTTTACATCGATCTCTTGTGAAGTTCTACTGTATTTTAGAGTTAGGGTGAACGTGATGGTGATTTGACTAATTTTTTATGTATCCTTACTAAAGTGTGGATGAGCTCTTTATTATTGATTCATGTGTTGACAAGTAACAAGCAAACAATATCCAAATGCTTAACATTGAAGTATTTCTTCCTTCAAATAGTACATCCTTCATTATGCTAGCTTTTACCTAATTCCCATACATGCTAGGAGACATATTGTTGGAACCTTGATAGTTCTCTTTGGTTTTGATGATGATAAACACCATTAGGTTTTATGGTTTTGTGTTGTTCCTATGAGTTTCAGGTTTCATGAAAGGATAAAGGAACAATGAAAAAACAGTGAAGAAGAGAAAACAGAGGAACACATTGGAAAGCTGTGACAACAAGGAACAGTGCCCGCGCAAACAATTGGGAAAGCTGGAAAGCGCGTGACGCCTATACAAGGAAAGTTTCTTTTTATGGAAACGCCGCGTCTGAGGAACAATGTGAGAACACAGAGATACGCCAGCTGTTCCCAGACAGACTCGATTATACAAGGAAACAAGATTTTGTGTTTTACTTGGAGAAGAAGAAGAAGAAGATATTGAGTTTTAGGAAACTTTATAGATGGAAACTAAATGTTTATCAGATTTAGAGTTTATTTAGAAACGATTTTTGTCATAGTTACCATATGTGCTTATAGTGTGATATTTGGTAATAAGATCTTTGTTAGACCCTATATATATAGATGATAATTGTTTTGGGGAAAGACATCTCAGCTATTGTCATTCAGAGCTCTTGTGAACTGAGATCGAAAAGCTAAAGCAAGGTACGGGTAGTTATTGTTTTGGTTTTCGTTTGTACTTGTGTTGGTTAGAGGTGATTGTACTCAAAGTCTTTAGCTTAGGGTATATAGGTGGAGATAAGACTTGTGAGATTGTACAACTCTAATAATACAAGTATTCGTTTTGGAACTTTGTTGTTACTTTAAATTTTTACTTATTTTCGCTGCCCAGGGAACAGTCACATAGTTCCCTGATTAAACACACTAACGGTTCAACAATTGGTATCAGAGCAGGTTAGCTCTAGATTGTGTGTTCTTTTCAGATTCACAGGTAACAATGGCTTCTACTCATGAAGTTGGGCTTGGAAACAACAAATCACCGTTCCTTCCTGTTGGTGGAAAGTTCCAACACTGAAAGGACCTCTTCACTGACTGGTTGAAGAGCAATGACTATCAATGCTGGAGAGTCATTGAGGTTGGGGAAGAGAAGGTTGTTGAAGATGTGACCAATGGAATCAAACCTTGGAGCCCGGATGACTTCAGAATCATGGAGAAAAACTCTAAAGCTCGAATGTTTATCAACAATGCAATCAGCATTGAAGATGCATCCAAGCTACATTATTGTGTCACTGCAAAGGATATGTGGGAAGTCTTGGAACAGATGTACATGGGAAATTCCGATCTTAGAGAGTTTGATCGTTTCCAAGCAAAGAAAGACTTCTATAACTTCGCCATGGTTGATGGTGAGACTGTTTCCTCTTATCAATCCAGATTTGAGGAAATCACCACAAGATTTGCTGCTCATGATGTGGATGAAAAGGAAATCCTTTCTAAAGAAAAAATCTTCATCATTATTGATGGACTTCCTCCAAGGCATAAGATGACTAAAGCTATCCTCAAGGAGAACCCCAACACTCTCAAACTCACACTTCATAAAGTTTTTGGAAAAATTAAGAAGTATGATGAAGAAGATAAACATGTCAAACCTAAAGGCATTGCTTTGATGGTTGAAAAAACTTTTGAGATGATAGAGAACAATAAAGATGACAACTTGGATGATGTAGATTCAGAAACTGCTCTCCTTACCAAGGCCATGCGAACTCTCTATCGCAAGGGTCGATCATTCAGGAATGAAGGGAACAATGGTGATAAACGAGACATCAAGGATATTACCTGCTTCAACTGCAAGGAAAAGGGTCACTATGCCAATAAGTGCCCTAAAGGGAACAACTCAGACAACAATGGTGAAAATTCTGGGAATGATAAAAAGAAGGCTTTCGTCGCTGTCTGGGGAGATGATTGTGCCAACTCTGAATTAGATGAACTAGAGTCATGGGGGAACAACAGAATGTGTGCAATGACTCTAAAGGCACCAGTTGAAGAACAAGAGATAGATCCTGAAACCTTCTTTGAATCTCTTGTTAATTTCGATAAAAAAATCTTTGATTTCTCTTATCAAGAGCATGTATAATGAGAATCTAAAAACTCAAAACGACCTAGGTAATGCTGAGGATAAATGCAATGAATTGAATGAATCTTTATCTAAAATTGCAAATTCCTCTATTGTTCCTTATGTTGAAAGTAATGTTACTCACAGTGATCATAGTTCCTTTAGCACTGTTAGGGACCTATCTCAGATGAAAGCTCAGATTGATAAAATTCACTCTATCATGGTTGAGCAAAAGCTTAGGGAAGAAAGAGTTACCTTTGTTGAGCCCAAGTATGGTCTGGGGTACAAATGAGAGAAACAAGAGAGTGAGGAATATGAGTTATCCATACCTGAGATTAGAGAGATGAAGGATAGGGAACTTCAAAATGCTAGGGAGAGGAACTCTTATCTAGAAGAGCATGTGAAGACCTTAGAGAGTGAGTTGAGTGAAGACCAAGCATGGTATCAAGGTCAACCTGCCCATAAGATGTATCTCATCCAATCCCAGGGAAACTTGCCTAACACACCTGACCCTGTAAGAGCCAAACAATGTAGGATGCCTGTCCCAAATCGCAAGTATGCCATGAGAGACTACTACAAGATCTGTTGGCATTGTGGGAACAACGGCCATGTTGTGAAAAACTGTGCTAAGAAACGAAGGTTCACTGAAGAGCATACTCAACGAAGGAACAATAGAAGTAATAATGTCGATTTAAATGATTACGATGTTTCTCCTGAACTATGCAATGATAAGCCTAGAGAATATTATTTTGTCTCTAAACGACCAGGTAAAGCCAAGCTTGCCTGGGTCACTAAACACTAACTCTCTTTATGCAGGATGAAGTGAGGGGGAACAACAGGTGGTTCATTGATAGCGCATGCTCATGCCATATGACAGGAAATAAAGATCACCTTACCTCACTTCAACATCACTCTAAGGGAACCGTGTCCCTTGGAGATAAACGATGCAGAGAGATAGTGGGATCAGGAGAAGCTACATTGAATTCAAACATCAAAATCAAAGAGGTTAGTCTGTTTCATCAACTTGGTTGTAACTTGCTAAGTGTAGCTTAGCTCTGTGATCAAGGAGACAATGAGACTGTGTTCACAATCAAAGATTGCCACATGAGGAATAGAAAAACCAAGGAGATTGTGCTGAAAGGTGTCAGATTCAACGATGTGTACATTGTTGACACAACATTCAAGCCTTCAAGGGAACTGTGCTTTGCGTCTCTAGCTGAAGAGACGGAACTGTGGCACAGAAGGCTTGGACATGCAAACTTACAACTCATTCACAAACTCCACCAGAAGGAACTGGTTAGAGGACTTCCAAATGTCAAACCTGAAATCCATGGAGTCTGTGAAGCCTGTGTAAGAGGAAAGCAAACACGTTCCTCTTTCAAAATCAAACCGGATGTTACCACCTCTCGTCCTCTGGAACTGATTCATATGGATCTTTGTGGTCCCATGAGGATAAGAAGTCATGCAGGGAACATGTATGTCTTTGTTATTGTTGATGATTACTCTAGATTTACATGGACAATCTTTCTCTCTTTTAAAGAACAGGTATTCGAAGCATTTGAATCTTTCATCAAGGGTGTGGAAACAAATCTGGGTCTCAAGCTAAGCTCCATTTGATCCGACCATGGAACAAAGTTTGAGAATTCCATGTTCCTTGATTACTGCAGGGAACATGGGGTTTCTCGTAACTTCTCTGCTCCTAGGACACCACAACAAAATGGAGTAGTCGAGAGGAAAAACAGAATATTGGAGGACATGGCAAGAACAATGCTCATTGCAAGCAACCTTCCTCGAATATTCTGGGCTGAGGCGATCAACACTTCATGCTATATCCTTAATCGTGCAATGCTTAGACCATTGTTAAATAAAACTGCATATGAACTAATCAGGGAACGCAAGCCCAATGTTTTCCACTTGCGAGCCTTTGGTTGCAGGTGTTTCGTTCACAACAATGGAAAATACAACTTGGGAAAATTCGATCCAAGGAGCGATGAAGGAATCTTTCTGGGATATGCTAACTCAAGCAAAGCTTATAGAGTCTACAACAAGCGAACCCGGAAGATTGAAGAGAGTATTCATGTAGTCTTCGATGAACACTCCAAAGCTGTGAGTGATTCCATCAATCCAACAACAACGGATCATGATTTTCCAAGGATGCAACGAGAAGACTCAGATGATGATGATGACAACAACAATCATCGTGACAACCCATGCACAGGGAACCGTGCACCCACTCCTAGTGGAAGCACACCAGGCTCTCAGGGAACTACCATAGATAGCAGAACTACGATCAACATCGCTCCACCTGCACCTGTAGTTCCCTTAGCAACAACCCAAGATGCTGACACTGGTGTCACCACTGTTCCTACAGGAACTTCTAGTGGTGATACATCTGAAATCAAAGAAGAATTGCTAAATGCAATTGTGGAGGACTCGGAGGAAGACACACAAGATAACGCTGCTGCACCTATAATCCGGGGAACAGCTTCAACTCCTTCAGAACCTATCACTGTTCCCACAACTACAACAGCTATAGATCCTTCTCCTATCTCTCCACTCCCAGCATCTATAAGCTCCAGAATTTCAAAAAGCCATCCAGTCGACAATCTTCTCACACCATATGAAGAACGAGGTACTCGCTCTCAACTCTACGACTTTTGTGCTTTCTATGCCTTCATCTCTTTTGTAGAACCAAAGAACATCAAAGAAGCACTCAAGGAACCAGATTGGATAGTTGCTATGCAAGAAGAGCTACATCAATTCGAAAGAAACAAAGTTTGGAGACTTGTTCCCCTTCCAAAGCACAAGCATGCCATTGGTACTAGATGGGTTTTCAGAAACAAGCTTGATGACTCTGGAACTATGACAAGGAACAAAGCAAGACTGGTTGCTCAAGGCTACAACCAACAAGAAGGGATCAATTATGATGAGACATATGCACCAGTAGCCCGCATGGAAGCCATTCGACTCCTCATCGCATATGCTGCCTTCAAAGGATTCAAGTTATATCAAATGGATGTCAAAACAACCTTTCTCAATGGCTATCTTCAAGAGGAAGTTTATGTGAAACAACCTCCAGGCTTTGAAGACATGGAACATCCAGAATATGTGTATGCTCTGGACAAGGCACTGTATGGGCTCAAACAAGCTCCCAGAGCTTGGTATGATCGGCTGGCATAGTTCCTTCTCTCCAATGGATACAGACGTGGAGCCATTTACAAGACACTATTCCTCTTGGAACACAAAGGTGAGATTCTCGTAGTCCAAGTCTATGTTGATGATATTATTTTTGGTTCCACTAACCCTGCCCTTATAGAAAAATTCAAAGATCTCATGAGAAATGAATTTGAGATGAGTATGATCGGGGAACTCTCTTTCTTCCTCGGATTACAAGTCACTCAACCCTGCCCTTATAGAAAAATTCCCTTTTCGTTTCGTTTCCCAAATCTCTTGCCCTCTATAAATCGTAACCCTCACCTCAAACCGATTTCACCACTGTTTCACTCTCTCCATTAATATCTGAGCTCGACATGGTTAATTTACATTACATTCAAGTTCCAAAGACACATTACATTGCTTTATTTTGTGTGTTAATTTACATGTTATAACTAATGCTTGGTGAAATGCAGGAACTTCAACTCTAAAATGCTTTTGAGTCCTTCAATTTTCACTTTGCATTCAAGTTCCAAAGACGACACTTTTCAAAGACGGCATTCAAGTTCCATAGACGACACTTTCCAAAGGCTTTTACCTAATACCTTATTTATGTTGCTTAAGTGGATGAAAAACGAATACATGTTTAAAATGTGTGGTGAATGTCCGTGGTTAAACACGATTTTATGATAAGTATGTTCAAATTTGTACACTTGTAAAAGTGTTTGTAAAAAATGTTTCAAATAGTTCTTTGCCTCAATATTTCGTAACTTATTCAACATGTTTAATGATTAAAGAAAAAACTTGTATCTTAAATGTGTAAATTTACTATCATATAGCATGTTTTATACCATTTTTTCATTGTTTTATAGATGCATATATTGGTACTATATACGTAATTAAGACATTTTTCTAACAAATTGTACAACATACTTTATTGGTGTATAAATGAATATATCCATATCATAGCTCTACTAAACATACCAACTTGACAACGCATTTTGCATTTGTGTTAAAGTATTTAACTTGGTAGCAATTTCTATGGCATATAAATACAAGCACCGATAACACAATTTATGTTAAACACTCATTTTTGTTACGTTTTATACCATGTTTTGATAGATGTAACATTTATATTCATGTGTCATACTTTCAATAAAACTTTAATGTTTATAAATATTTACAACATATTTTAAAAGTGTATATATGCATATATAATTTATATATAACTTTATCGTTATTGAAAAATAAAATTTAATTTTTAACTTGTGCCTTAGTCATGGGGACACACACTATTAAAGTATGTTTTACGGGTGGAGAAATTCATACAATCATATCATAATTCGTGTTAAAATATTAACTTATTTCTAGCAATATTTACAACATGTCCTTACATCAGGAATGCACATAGTAAACGTTTTTTACAGTAAGATAAACGAGGTGTAGTTTTTCTTGCATGATGAATGCACATAGTAAACTTTATTTGTACAGTAAGATATACAAGGCGTATATATTCTTATAGCAAGAATGCACATATATCTTAAATTTGTACAATAAGATATACGGGGTGTAATTTTTCTTACAACATGAATGCACATAGTAAACTTGTTTTTACAGTAAGATATACATGGCGTATGTATTTTTACAACATGAATGCACATATATCTTACATTTTACAGTAAGGTATACGGGGTGTATGTTTTGTTACGGGTCTATGGTACCAACTGCCAATGAAGTCATTCATCCAAGTGGCAATCGATTCTCACTTCCCAGTCCAAAATCTCCCCTATAACATCTTCAAGACACACAGAAATCTTCAAGACGAGAACTATGAATAGAGAATCCAAACATAAATGATATATTTTCCATGCATGCTTTATTACGTTATACGATGATAGAAGATTGTTGTCCTATTATTATAATTAACTCATTATACATGTTTCTCTTACATGTCTTTATTGTATGTCATTTTGCTGATAATAAGATA